>CM039687.1:32670000-33920000 GCA_022530915.1 Paspalum notatum | reverse complement strand
CGCGCTTATCTCATGGGAGGGCTGGACCCGACGAACCGAGGTAACGCTCCATGGGGGCTAAACTCAGGGAAGTGGCGGGTTGGAATCGAACTTGGGATGGGACAAGTGGAGATGGGGGCTATATGTGAGAACGCGATGGCTAGTAAGCATATACCCCTGGCATTTTTAGTTGTTCCCGGGAATTAACAAATCGATTCGAATCGCTGATGCTCACCAGGTGTGAGAATGCCAATGCCTTTGACGTCCGAACGTAGTAACAACTTAAACACTTTATGCTTATATTCATGATTTTGTATATCAACATGCTTGGATGTGTATGATCCGTCCCTCTATTCATGGCGTTGCCCATCCACTGCTAGGAGGTCGATGGACTTGGGAGATGCTTTGAGGTCAAGGGAGGACTGGCCCGATGTACTGTGGTATCGCTCCTAAGACGGCTACTCCCAAGGGGTGGGATGGAAGTGCTGTGAATCTTGGGGCAGAACATGTGTTCATGTTTTACTTTCCTGCAAGTATTTACTTTATGATATAATGATATTCATGATTAAATGGGTAGCAGCTGTCAAGTCCTGCTATCTTTTGTCAACATGACCTTGTTTAATAATCAACAGCTAAGGATCCACATGATTAGTAAGCATGCTTTGCGTCAGCCGTAAGCCCCGTCCATCAAGTCCTACTGAGTAATTAGTACTCAGGGTTTGCCCCCTCATTTGGATTACAGGTACTGGCGACATCGGGATAGCTGTGTTGGAGGTGGTAGTACCGGTGGGCTCGGTGCTATTCGCCTTGTTCATCTCTACATGAAGATCGTTGAGTTTCATTTCCGCTGTGAGATGTTTTGAAACGCTTCCGCTACACATGTATATTTTTAAATCGCTTCCGCTATATTTGAACATGTATTTGATTCCCTACATTTGGTTTTTTGTAAATTTATTCTATTATTCCCTATTTCAACTGCCTGTGATGATGTAATTGTTGTGGCTCTTTCGAGGGCTGAATGTGTGTGATGTCGGTATCCTCGGGCGATGGTTACATCGAGTGCCCTTTTGGGTAGCTCGATGGACTACCGGGTTTAGTCCGGTCTAAGTGCACTGCGAGCCAGAGGTGGCAGGTGTGCTTAGTCTGGATTAAGCAGGGCGGTTCCGCCACAGTGAACTCGCGCGGAGCGGCCATGACGAACACGGCGGCGCAGCGTCTCTACCCGGCGGATAGAGGTCGGACGGCGACTCTGGAGGGGCGCGTGAGCTGTGCGGAGAGGCCACGGACCCAGCAGAGGTGAAGTAGGGGCGCGGGGACGGCTTGGTGGTGGGTCTCCGCGGCGAGGTTAATGGCGGCATGCGCGGCGAGCGCAGCGCGCGTCGACGAGGTGGCAGGATGCGACGGCGGCGGCTGACGGGTAGTGAGGACGGTGGAGGAGATTGAGGCGAGCGCGGGAAGCGCCTTGGATGGGGTAAAGGCGGCCCGAGGCGGTCATGACGTGAGCTCGCCGCGAGCTCGGCCATGGCGAGCGGTCGTGGCATGCACGAACGCGGAGGGCTCTCGGGGCACCGATAGGCTCTGGGATCTGGGGTAGAATAGAGAGGAGCTCAAGGGAAGTGTGGTGCTCCCGGTAGCTGGGCAAGGGGAGGCCGGAGGAGGCGACGGCGCAAGCTCGAGCTCGTTGGCCATGGCGGCCGATGCCTGCGCGCGAGAGGAAGCTAGCCAGGGCAGGGAACGAGGGCGAGTGAGAGTGAGCCGCGAATGGAGCCGGGATGGCGTCCAGGTGCGGAGGAGGGCGCGGCTTCGGCCGGGATTCGATCTGCGGCACGGCGCGATGCCCGGTCACCGGCGTCCACGCGGCGATCAAGGTCTGGGGAGTGCGGGCGGTGCTGACAGTTGGGCCCCACTCGTCAGCGACTCAGAGAAAGCAAAATGCTAATTGTGTTTTCTCCCTTGCTGAAAATAGCCAATTTCACTCAATTAGAGGCCGAATTTGGCAAAGTGCCAATTGGACAAAATGTTCTACTCTTCAAGATCTACAACTTTGTCCAAAGGTTCAATACCATATTCTAAGTGGAAATATGATTTATATATGAATTTATATAGCAGCCTTCAATTAGGACAGGGAACCTTTATTACTTGGGAAATTCAAAACTCATATTTCTGGGCTTTATCTCCCAAGGTGCCTTTTTACAAGTTTGTTTAGAATTTCTTGAGCTACAACCCATCCAAATAGAGTCTTGCATAAAAATGGCTGTAGGTTAGAGAAAATTTGAAGTTTCCAAACAGGTCTGGTTTGCACTGGTTTTCTGTGCAGGTGGAAAATGATTCTAAACCCTTGTTAAACTTCCATATATGATCAAATCCCAATTGAAAAGTTGTTATTCAGTGAATTACCTACAAGTTTGGTAATATAGGTCTAGTCTGAATCCCAACAGATTTTGAACTATAGAGACAATTGTGCCCCAAGGTTTGGTAAAACATAAATTTCACTTTCTGTAGAGACTTTCTTGTTTCCCACTTTTGAAGTACCAAATGAAGTCCAATCACTTCAAGGTCTATTGCATTTGAAAGGTGATAAGTTTAATTTCACTTCATAGAAAGGGAGAATTTGAAGTTGTATAGTGAAATCAAAAGTAATTTCAGAATCCACTTTGGGATAGGCTGAAATTCTAGGGTTAGAGAATTATTCTTACTCTCTTGGGCTGATTTCCAGGAAGTACTTGGGGTCAAAATTTAAAATAGTTAGAGGCAGTTTTAAACCATGCTCAGGGTAACAAAGGTGAAGTTCACGGTATGTAAAACAACTTTGATAATGGAGCTAAGCTCAGTTGCTTAATGAATCTAAAAGTTTTATTAGGGTCCAAATTTGGTCATGATCACAATTGGCATCTTTCCAGAAATTTCTGGTTTCACTTGGTCTTTGACTTTTAAACCTCATAACATATGATTTTTAAGACGGTCATATTATCAAAGTTGGAGATAACATCCCAAACTAAGACTTTTGTATTTGGTGTTTTGCATAAAGCTTATGCGTGGTGACTTAAACAACCAAACCACGTAGGGTTTCGTATTCTAAAAATTTTTGGCGTAGTGATTTCTTCATCTAGTCTTCGTTGCTCTCTAAGCGTCATCAAGTCCTAATTCATTATTAACTTGTCTCTAGCTGTGTGTTAAGGCTTTTGAGATGCCGAGGGCATCACAATTCTGACCTATATAGAACTCATATGCATATTCGGCGCTTTGGGAGGCAACTTTCGGCCATAGCTATCCCAGTACTGGTGGAAGCTATCGGGGTCTTGCGAATAGTTGTACACCCTACATTCATGCTGTATAAGAAAAAGCTCTTTAAGGGTGGTGGGCATGCTTCGGGCTTTCATGCCCACCACGCTTACATTCGGTTTGGGGATCCACCTTACTCTCGACAATCCCTAGTATTGGTGGAAAGTCAGGCTTTGAGAGAAGGTGCAAAGACCCACCTACGTTGTCCACGCAGCAGTCACGCGTGGATGCCACACTATGTGGTAATGTATGAGCATGCATTTTTCTGCAGGTACCCTAACCACGTGCGAGTCTAAGACGGGTAGAGAACGGCTAGTTGCATTAGGGAGTGTCGTGCATATGTGTCACCGAAATATCGATAGCTATATGTACTATTCTTTTAGATGTGTGATGTGAGACCGTTTAGTACGAATCATGCATCATATTTACTGCTTTTTTTTATGGTGGGGTATTATTAAAATGCAATGAAATAAATCGTAATTTAAATTTACCTTCTATACGATGCACTGTTGTACCCTTATTATAATCTCTCAGGGGCAAAAATATGTCACTCCCTAGTGCACAACCTTGCTTATCTAAACAGATGGCCAGAACCAAGCAGACAGCACGAAAGGCTACCAGAGCGAGGATAACTGTCCCTGACGCGACTCACACTCCACCTATGGTGGGGGGTGGGTTACTCCACACTCGTTGCAGAGAGGAGTGTCCCCTGTCTCTGTTGCTGTGCAGGGCCCTGAGGGAGATGGGGCGCCATCCCTGTCCCTTCATCTCTGTGCAGACGGTGCTCGAGGAGGGGGACTGCATGGCCCAGGTTGTCCTTCCACGAGGGACGTTCACAGGCCAGGTGACCATCACCACTTACGCGGCCAACGAGGAGGAGGCTTACCGTAAGGCGGTGATGGCAGCCCTCACTTCGCTGAGCTCTGGGTGGGAGGCAGGCCACACGGTCCTGCGCTACCTTCCCACCGACGACCTTAACCACACTTGGCTAGACCGCCGTGAGCAGCTCCGGGACAGGAACGGCTCCCGGCCCTTGGTCGCGTGCATGGACTACGGACGTGAGGCGCGCGGGATGTACCACCGTGCGGAGGACCGGAGCCATTTCTACTTTGATAGGTACACGGAGACTCGTACCCGTGTGGAGGAGTTGGAGGCCCAGGTGGCGCAGCTGCAGCAGCGTCTGGCAGAGTATGAGCCGCCGCAGTGGCCCCTACTTGCACCAGCCCCTTTGGAGGAAGAGTCCTCGGAGCCCATGGAGATGGAGGAGGAGGAGAACGTTCCGTCTGACGTGAACTCCAAGGTGTAGGGTGACTGATGGATGGATGAAGGGAAGTAATCTTTAAGTTAGTGATGCGTTGAAAGTGATGTTTTGTAATATTCCGCTCCGCGTTTTAGATTCATGGCTGTACTAAAACATTGGTGAGTTGTGAGAGCTCATTCGGTACGCCTTTTGATGTCGTGATGGTTATCTTATTATGCACTATTTGATGGTTCGTTGATATAGCCACCATCCCATGATGTAATCTTAAGACACTTTAGTGGTATTCGAACCTTTCTAAGTGGCGCTAATGTTAGTTCTACATCGTGGTGGCATTTGAGATGGTTGTGTGAATGGAATTTGGGTTTGCACTTTGTTTTGGATCGCATCTTGCAATCTGAAATTTCGCACAGCTGCAGCTAAAACTGATAATATCTTGGAATGTGTAGGGATTTGGGCCAAGAGTTGAATAGCAAAGTTGTAGAGAGCTGTCTGATGTACAATTTTGTCAATTGGAGCTTTGTCTAAGTATGCTCAGATCTGGAGTTTTGGTCGAATCTTTCATGAGCCTGTAATCTGGACTGAAGCAGCACCAGTAGGAAAACCCCATTTTGCACACTTTAGTGCACGAATTGAACTAGGAATGTATTGTCAAAGTTGTAGAACGGGTTGTGTAGAACAACTTTATTATACAAAGTTTCTCCTAGAAGAGTCTCATTTGGAAGTTATAGCTGAAATCATGCAGACTCAGAAATCTGAACCAAACTGATATATACTGACATACACTGAATTTTGATCAAGATACAAATGGAATCACCAAAAACTTTTTATACGAAAGTTAAATATAACAGGACGAGGAATAACTTTGCTAAAGGGATCATAATCAAAAGATGCCCGGTTTAAGAGCAACTAGCCGTTAAAGTCGTTACTTTCTAGAAATCCACACGATTGTCGAGTATTAAGAGTCTACACGCACGGGCTATGCTAGATGTGACGGTGGTCGAACAGCTGCAAGAAGGGAGCTAACACTTTAATGCAATTATATGTTTCTGTCTTACATGTTTCAAGTAACTGTGTTTCGGCGCATCTAATTGCTTTAGAGTGGTTGGACTAAACACTGTTAGCTTCACTCTTGCAGATGGTGAACACTCGTCAAGGACAAACCTTGGGCCAGCAAACACACGATGCACCACCTCCGCCGGAATTGGCCACCCTGGTCGTGCAACAGGGCGAGTTGATCCGCCTCATGAGGGAAGAATGCCAAGCTTAGGGGCAGCAGCGGCCACGGGAACACCAGCCCCGCGGCATCACCTACTAGGACTTCGAGGGGCTGCACCCTCCTATCTTCATGACATGTCCTGAGCCACTTGCTGCGAATGACTGGCTCCGCACGATAGAATCCAAGTTCACACTGCTTCCTGGGTTGACCGAGCAGGAGAAAGCTCAGTTTGCTGCGCAGCTATTCCAGGGGCCAGCGGGAGCATGGTACGCCACGTTCCAAGCTTTGCAGCTGCAGGGTCACATGATCACATGGGAGGAGCTCCGTACAGCTTTCTGGGCCCATTATATCCCGAAGAGTCTTATGGAGCAGAAGCAACGAGAGTTTAGGGAGCTGAAGTAGGGTAACAGGACAGTGATGCAGTACGTGCAGTCCTTTATACATCTGTCACAACATTCACCTAGGGACGTTGCTGATGATCCTAGCAGGGCAGCTAGGCTCTTGAGCGGGTTCGACTCCACACTCATGACGCATTTGGGGCGTCATTACCAGAGCTTCACCGAGTTGGTGGACACAGCACTAGACATGGAGAACCACATCCGTGTTGCAAATGAGGACCAAAAGCGGAAACGTCAGGCCAACAGTGCACCTAGGTTGTCTCAGAAGCAGAAGGCCAATTACCAGCAGCCACAGCAGTACCACCCGTAGTCTCACTTTGTGGTCTGGCCCAATCAGTCGGGTTGGATCCACAAGGCACCGCAGCAATAGAGGTTCCCCATCTACAGCGCACCACCACAGCCGGCGTAGCTTCCTGCTGTTGGAGATATGCCCAAGAGACCAATCATGAAGATGATTGTAATATATTATGCTTGTATGGTTCCAATAATGATCTCATGTTACAAGTCATTAAGTACGACTTGATTGTAAAACCCTGTAACATATAATGACATCATTATAAAGTTATCCCTTGATTTTATTGATTGGGACATCAATAAGAAATGAACATAATCAAGCACATGGATTGTTGTGATAGCCATGTTTTGCAGGCTATGGATATATGATATCAATACAATCATGTGAATATACATGTAGGAGTACATGGTATTGGATTGACCCACTTTATGAAACACCTTTGAGGATATGATATGTCATAGGTGATTTCATACAATGATAAATGTCTTAATCCTCAGACCTGAGATCAATCACAGTTCCCTACATGAGGATAGCATGCTTTCATGTTGTCTAACGTTGCACCGTAACTGGGCGACCATAAGGGAAACACTCGGGCATGTTTTGAATCATGCAGAGGGAAGTAATTGATCAAGAAGGGAGTTGTCCTCCTTGTTTAGAGGAAAACGATATCTTTGGCCACTCGATGAAATAGACTAAAGAATGTGCATGGGTATGGCCATGCCCGAGTGATCAAGAAGTTGATCAATCGATCAAGTTTAGTCTACTTTAGAGAATCAAGAAAAGGGACTTAACAGCACAAGGATGACACATCTCAACCTTGGGTTAAGTCAATATATCAATAGAGACGAAAGGATTGACATTTGATCATTGAGAGGTTCGTCGGATGATTGATCTTCATGCAATTTGGATAGTCACAATGTTTTGCTAGAAGCCGCTTGTGACTTGTGGATTAAAAGGGTTTTTGATCTACTACCAACATTGCACGAACCTATAGGGTCACACACAAAGAACATGGTTTAGGTAGGTTTATGAAACCTCCACTCGTGACAAAGCTAAATAAGATTAAGCGTAGTTTTTTTGGATATGTGCTATAGAAAGAAAAGTTCAAATCGAACTTGTCCTTGACCGGAGGACTCTAGAACCATCTAGAAAGAAAAGTTCAAGTTGAACTTTGCCATGAGCAGAGTTCAAATCGGACTTGTCATTGACCAGAGGACTCTAGAACCATCCAAAAAGAAGAGTTCAAGTTGAACTTTGCCTCAGTATTATATGAATACAAAAAGCAAAGTTCAAATTGGACTTGACCATAAGGGCCCTAGAACCAACTAGGTTGTTGCCTCACCATGGTGTGCCGCGACCTATGAAAGGAGAGGTACTTGGCAAGACCTTTCAATTCTCTAGAGACCGAGAGGCAAGGGTGAAAGAGTTTGACCTATCCCAAGAAAAGTCACGAGGGTCGTGTAATCCGGAGCTAGCACACCGACGCACGTAGCCGAAGGCCTGTTCGTGTGGATACCTAAAGGCCACAGCTGTTTTGCTGTGAAAGATCCGACGAGTTTTGTTCCGCTGCGACAATCGGATTCTAAAGGCTACGGTATGTATTTATGTTTTCATATCTATCTAATCTTGGTTCTAATGCATACGATGATCCTGGAAGGGAATGAAAATTTTTGAAATTCATAAGGTCTAACCATGATCGTTCCCCGGCAGTGGTACCAGAGCAAGTCGTATTGCATTAGTTCTGGATTAGTGATGCGTATATGAGATATGTGCATGGTTTCCTATTTTGTTGATGTGATCAACATAGTTTTGCTTGTTTTTGGATAGTTATGACTTGATTTGATCATGTCCTTTTGTGATATCTATCATGTTTATATGATCTTTGTATAAGTTGTTATACATGTTGTCATGATTTTATGTTGGCATAATTGCTATGAGATAGCATATGCATGGTAACCGGAAAGATTCTGGTTATCTTCTCCCACTTGAAATTGAGTTGGATGATGCCTTTATCAATTCTGTTCACTGTCAAGATTTTGATCATCGACTGATGGGCTTGCCAAAGCAAGGTATCACCGATTATCTTAATAAGACAAATGTTTGTGTCAGACACTTAACGAACATAGGAATTGATTTGACTCAGAAGGGTTATCAAAATGGCTTTGGACCTTGGGCATCAGTTGGTAGGACTGCATGAGATGTCTTTTTATCAACCAAGAATTACATGAGATGTAATTAGTGAAGCGTTTGCTTACCAAAAGAACCTTATCCGAGCAGTGATGCCAAAGCTCACTTGGATATGGTGAAATTTGGATCTTGGAAATGCTACACGTTAGGGACACAATTTGCAAATGTATAGTAACATTTATTTTCATAACATGAAAACAATAAGCATAAATATGTCTCTTATATTTTTGCATATTTTATGTTGTAGAGCATGGCGAGTGGTTCGTCATCCAGCTTTACTTTGCGATCTATCCTTGAGAAGGAGAAATTGAACGGAACCAATTTTATTGATTGGATCTGAAATTTGAGAATTGTTCTCAAACAAGAAAGGAAGGAATATGTTCTAGGAAAACATATTCCTCCTGTGCCAGCCATGAATGCTTCACGTGCTGAAAAGGATGCTTATAAGAAGCATTCTGATGATGCAGTAGATGCCACGTGTCTCATGCTAGCCACTATAAACTCGGAGCTTCAGAAGCAGTTCGAGAACATGTCGGCATATGACATGGTTGTGCATTTGAAAATTTTGTTTCAAGTGCAGGCACGTGTTGAAAGGTATGAGATGACAAAGGCATTGCATGAGTGCAAGATGGTAGCAGGTACATCGGTTAGTACTCATGTGATCAAGATGATTGGTTACAGTAAAAATTTGAAAAGACTAGGCTTTCCATATAACCGAGACCTTGCCACCGATATCATACTTCAGTCTTTGCCACCATGTTATGGTCCGTTTATAATGAACTATAATATGAATGGCTTGGAGAAGTCAGTCACTGAATTGCACGGGATGCTAAAGACAGCCGAGCAAAATATCAAGGAGACATCAGATGTCTTGCTGGTACAGAAAGGAAAGCGTTTTAAGAATAAGGGAAAGGCAAAGGGTAATAATCATGCTATAGCTGAGAGCTCTGGCATTGATCATAATAAGAAAACACCTAAGCCTAAACCTACTTTTGACGCAACATGTTTCCATTGCCATGATGTTGGTCATTGGAAAAGGAACTGCCCAAATTACCTGGAAGAGAAGAAGAAAGGGAGTTTGACTTCCGATTCAGGTATTTATGTTATAGAAGTAAACATAGCCAATTGTCCTTCTGATGCATGGGTATTAGATACCGGTGCAGGAGCTCATATTTGTTCAAATATGCAGGCGCTCCAAGGAAGTAGAACATTGGCAAAAGGAGAAGTTCAATTTTGCATTGGAAATGGAGCAAGAGTTGTTGCCATGACCGTAGGAACTTATGTGTTAACTTTACCTTTGGGTATGGTATTGGAGTTGAGTAAATGTTACTATGTACCCGCCATAAATAAAAATATCATCTCAGTTCAATGCTTGGATATGGAAAATTTTGAATTCAGAATAAAGAACAAATGTTATTCATTTTATCTGAATGATATGTTTTATGGCGAAGCTCCATTACAGAATGGACTATATTGTTTAAATCTCCACGTACCAATCTATAACATAGATACCAAGAAAACTAAACTAAATGATTTGATACCCAGTTTCTTATGGCACTGTCGCTTGGGTCATATAAATGAGAAGCGCATAATGAAGCTACATAAAGATGGGCTTCTAGACTCATTTGATTTTGAATCTTATGACACATGTGAATCTTGTTTACTAGGAAAAATGACCAAAGCACCTTTTACTGGTGTTAGTGAAAGGGTGGAAAACTTATTGGAACTAATACATACAGATGTATGTGGACCAATGAGTACAGTAGCAAGAAATGGTTTTCAGTACTTCATAACATTTACTGATGATTTCAGTCGTTATGGTTATGTCTACTTGATGAGACATAAGTCTGAATCTTTTGAAAAGTTCAAAGAATTTTAGAATGAAGTACAAAATCATATTGGCAAAACAATTAAATTTCTGCGATCATATCGTGGAGGCGAATATTTGAGCCAAGAGTTTGGCGACCATCTTAGAAGATGTGGAATTGTTCCACAGTTGACTCCACCTGGTACTCCTCAATAGAATGGGGTTTCTGAGAGGAGGAATAGAACCTTGTTGGACATGGTTCGGTCTATGATGAGTCAAATAGATCTTCCATTGTATTTTTGAGGATATGCTCGGGAAACAGCTGCGTTCATTTTGAATAGGGCTCCATCAAAAGCAACAGAAAAGACAACATATGAGATATGGACTGGGAAGCGACCCAGTTTATCTTTTCTGAAGATTTGGGGCTGTGAAGCTTATATAAAATGTTTGACGTCTGATAAGCTCATTCCAAAATCTGAAAAGTGCATCTTCGTGGGCTACCCTAGGGAAACAAAAGGGTATTACTTTTATAACCGAAATGAGAACAAAGTGTTTGTTGCTCGTAATGGTGTTTTCTTAGAAAAGGAATTTCTTTCCAAAGGAGTTAGTGGGAGTTCTGTGCACCTTGAAGAAATTCGAGATGTACCTCAGTTTTCTTCTAACCCTAAGGATTCGCAAGAAAATCTACAAGCAGTTGTAGAACCCTTTAATGAAACACCAGCCCTGCGAAGATCAGAAAGGGTGCGTCATAAACCGGAAAGACTCATGTTTATTGTGAATAAACAAGATGACATTCCATCATTTGATGACAATGAACCAGCCATTTTTCAAGAAGCAATTGAAAGCCCAGACTCCAAAAAATGGCTCGAAGCCATGAGATTCGAGATGAACTCCATGAAAGATAATCAAGTTTGGAACTTGGTTGATTTGCCTGATGGTGTGAAGGCAATTGAGAATAAGTGGGTGTTCAAAAGAAAATTTGACATGGATAGAAAAGTTCATATCCATAAAGCTCGATTGGTTGCTAAAGGGTTTAAACAAATTCATGGTATTGACTATGATGAAACCTTTTCACCAGTCGTGATGATTAAGTCAATTCGGATCATCCTAGCAATTGCAGCATATTTTGATTATGAAATATGGCAAATGGATGTCAAAACTGCTTTCCTTAATGGAAACCTCAGTGAGGACGTGTATATGACACAACCTGAGGGTTTTGTGGATCCTAAAAATGCTGGGAAGGTATGCAAGCTTCAAAAATCCATTTATGGATTAAAGCAAGCATCACGGAGTTGGAATCTTCATTTTGATGAAGTTATCAAAGAGTTTGGATTCATCAAAAATGAAGAAGAACCCTGTCTATATAAGAAGGCAAGTGGGAGCGCACTAGTATTTCTAGTATTATATGTGGATGACATATTATTGATCGGAAATGATATTCCTATGCTTGAATCAGTTAAGGCATCATTGAAAATAAGATTCTCAATGAAAGACCTGGGCGAAGCAGCTTATATATTAGGTATCAAGATCTATAGAGATAGATCAAGAAAGCTAATTGGATTAAGTCAAAGTACATATATTGACAAGGTGTTGAAGAGGTTCAACATGCATGAGTCCAAGAAAGGATTCCTGCCCTTGTCACCTAGTACGAATCTCAGCAAGACTCAGTGTCCCATGACACAAGATGATCGAGATCTCATGAGTATGGTTCCTTATGCTTCTGCCATTGGGTCCATCATGTATGCCATGATATGTACACGTCCAGATATTTCTTATGCCTTAAGTGTAACAAGTCGATATCAAGTAGACCTCGGTGAAAGTCACTGGACAGCAGTCAAAAATATCCTGAAGTACTTGAGAAGAACTAAGGATATATTCCTTGTGTATGGTGGTGAGGAAGAGCTTAGTGTAACTGGTTACACGGATGCAAGCTTCCAAACCGACAAGGATGACTCAAAATCGCAATCTGGATATATATTTCGCCTCAACGGAGGAGTTGTTTGCTGGAAAAGTTCAAAGCAATCAACCGTTGCGGACTCTATAACAGAAGGTGAGTATATTGCTGCTTCAGAAACAGTAAAGGAGGCTATTTGGATAAGAAAACTCATCATTGAATTGAGTGTGATTCCAAATGCTGAAAGTCTAGTGGATCTCTATTGTGACAACAATGGAGCCATTGCACAAGCTAAGGAACCGAGATCACATCAGAAATCCAAACACATACTACGGCGATATCATCTTATTCGAGAGATTTTGAATAGAGGTGATATCAAGGTATGCAAAGTATCTACGGATGCCAACGTGGCAGACCCGTTGACAAAACCTCTTCCACAAGGTAAACATGAGGCACATACTACAGCAATGGGTATTAGATACATGCATGATTGGCTCTAGTGCAAGTGGGAGATTGTTGGAGATATGCCCAAGAGACCAATCATGAAGATGATTGTAATATATTATGCTTGTATGGTTCCAATAATAATCTCATGTTACAAGTCATTAAGTACGACTTGATTGTAAAACCTTGTAACATATAATGGTATCATTATAAAGTTATCCCTTGCTTTTATTGATTGGGACATCAATAAGAAATGAACATAATCAAGCACATGGATTGTTGTGATAGCCATGTTTTGCAGGCTATGGATATATGATATCAATAGAATCATGTGAATACACATGTAGGAGTATAAGGTATTGGATTGACCCACTTTATGAAACACCTTTGAGGATATGATGTGTCATAGGTGATTTCATACAATGATAAATGTCTTAATCCTCAGACCTGAGATCAATCACAGTTCCCTACATGAGGATAGCATGCTTTGATGTTGTCTAACGTTGCACCGTAACTGGGCGACCATAAGGGCAACACTCGGGCATGTTTTGAATCATGCAGAAGGAAGTAATTGATCAAGAAGGGAGTTGTCCTCCTCGTTTAGAGGAAAACGATATCTTTGGCCACTCGATGAAATAGACTAAAGAATGTGCATGGCCATGCCCGAGTGATCAAGAAGTTGATCAATCGATCAAGTTTAGTCTACATCAGAGAATCGAGAAAAGGGACTTAACAGCACAAGGATGACACATCTCAACCTTGGGTTAAGTCAATATATCAATAGAGACAAAAGGATTGACATTTGATCATTGAGAGGTTCGTCGGATGATTGATCTTCATGCAATTTGGATATTTTGCTAGAAGCCGCTTGTGACTTGTGGATTAAAAGGGTTTTTGATCTACTACCAACATTGCACGAACCTATAGGGTCACACACAAAGAACATGGTTTAGGTAGGTTTATGAAACCTCCACTCGTGACAAAGCTAAATAAGATTGAGCGTAGTTTTTTTGAATGTGTGCTACAGAAAGAAAAGTTCAAATCGAACTTGTCCTTGACCGGAGGACTCTAGAACCATCTAAAAAGAAAAGTTCAAGTTGAACTTTCCCATGAGCAGAGTTCAAATCAGACTTGTCCTTGACCAGAGGACTCTAGAACCATCCAAAAAGAAGAGTTCAAGTTGAACTTTGCCTCAGTATTATATGAATACAAAAAGCAAAGTTCAAATTGGACTTGACCATAAGGGCCCTAGAACCAACTAGGTTGTTGCCTCACCATGGTGTGCCGTGACCTATGAAAGGAGAGGTACTTGGCAAGACCTTTCAATTCTCTAGAGACCGAGAGGCAAGGGTGAAAGAGTTTCACCCATCCCAAGAAAAGTCACGAGGGTCGTGTAATCCGGAGCTAGCACACCGACGCACGTAGCCGAAGGCCTGTTCGTGTGGATACCTAAAGGCCACAGCTGTTTTGCTGTGAAAGATCCGACAAGTTTCGTTCCGCTGCGACAATCGGATTCTAAAGGCTACGGTATGTATTTATGTTTTCATATCTATCTAATCTTGGTTCTAATGCATACGATGATCCTGGAAGGCAATGAAAATTTTTGAAATTCATAAGGTCTAACCATGATCGTTCCCCGGCACTGCACCCCGTGCTCCTTTCACACCGAGAGCTTCAGGTCCTTGCTTTAACTGCGGCAAGAACGGGCACTTCAGCAGGGACTGCGAGGCACCTCGTCGCATCGAGGGTCCTACCCCTGCGAGTGGTAGCCAGGGAAAACAAAAGGGGTCCGTGCCTAAGACGGGTCGAGTTCACTTCATCCACATGGACCAGATTCCGGCCGGAGAGCCGGTACTTGCTGGTACATTCACAGTCAACGGTCACCCGGCCTGTGGGGGATAGATATCCCCTGGGCCCTCACGGCACGAATTCAGTACATGGGCCGTTGGAGGGCCCGCGAGAATGGAGGACAAGCTTGAAGACTAGGTCAAAGGTGCTATAATTTGGGAAAGACATAGAGGAGTTGGTTCGAACTCTGCGTAACAGGAATAGCGGGACTCAAGGAAGGAAACGTGTAATCATGGATTCTGTGTATTCTTTAGGTTTCCAAACAGAGTAGGACTCGTAGAGAGAACTTGACTTGTAACCCATGCCCAGCCGGATTATATAAGGCGGGTGAGGGACCCCTACAGATCATCGAACATCTCATCGCATACCAGCCACCAAACCTTCAAGCCCTCATTGTAACCTCGAGAGCTCAGATCAATACAACTCGCCCCAAACAGGACGTAGGGTGTTACGCTCATTGCGGCGCGAACCTGTATAAACCCCTGTGTTTTGTTGCATCTCTGCGCAAACCATCGAGCTACGCCGATCTCGCCACCCCAAAAGCATCACGTAACACGTCCCGTGGTGCATTGTCGGCATCAAACCCCGACAATTGGCGCATCAGGTAGGGGCAGGCGAAATCAGCATCAGCTAGCTCCATGGCTAATCGTCTCATCAACAGCTTCGTTCCAGGCGACATGATCCAGTTCGGATCAATCACCTTCATCGCCGATCGGAACGGCGACCTCCACTAGCTTCACAACGCGCTGATGCAACCGCACATCGTCGTGCGACCATCGACCACTTCGGAGCGACCTGCATTGTCAGATTGTCGTCAGGGACCGGCGCCTCATCAGCATCCATCGACACCGCGCCAAGCTCCAGCACCTCGGCGCGAGGCGCCGGCCCCCCGCCCAAATCCGGCTCTACATCGCGCTGAGTCGGACCGGGCTCACCGTGGTCGCCATGACTCAGGAGCGCGAAGCAACTGCAGGGTCTCCTTCCGGGTTGGATCTACGACAACCACGCCAGCCCGAGCGGAGCCTGCGACCACCACCACTCCGACTCCAACTCGTCGCACGGTGCTCTCGACCTCCCCGACTCAAATCTGGACTCGGATTAGTCGGGGGCCAAGATCAGGTTCCTCAGGGAACCCCTCACGAGATCCGCAACAGGCCCGTCCCTCGAACAGTACCCCACAGGGCCTGGGGCGAGTCCCTGTTGACACTCGTTCCTGGGTGCCACGTCCGCTACGGGTCCCACCACCTCCACCAGCATTGAAGCGAGCCCGGCCGGCTTCGCCCGCCCAGGTTCGAAAGAAGACTCGGGTGGAGCCTGCCGTTCCCTCCATCCCGTTTGGCCTCCGCAACTCTGCTGCTACGTACTAGGGGCTTCTCTCTCATGCCTCGGTTCCCCTCAACAACGACGAGGGTGCGCGGGGGGCGCCCAGCTCAAGACAGTCCATGCCTCTTCCGGACAATCGCATCTACAATGGGTGTGACGTGCCCCGGCGGGGCATCGCCCACGACTCGTTCTCGATCCCACGCGCGGAAAGATCCGTTCGTCGGAGCATCTCGCCGACTCGCGAGGCTCGCCGTCGCCCGGTGAGCACGGAGAGGGCTCGTGACTCGGGGCGCCCTCATATGATCTACAGCATCGACACTCCAACGGTCTCCGAACACGCCGCAACTACCACGACGACCGCGATGTCTACAGTCCCGGCCTCGGACGCCAGCGTGGGGGTGGCGGCCACGACCACCAGCAGGTCCCAGGAATCGTTTTCTGGCTGCACCCTCTGCCTCCCTGAGATCTTCGTAATCAGCGGCGCAGGGAACGAAATCGACGAAGTGGTCTTGGATGATGAGCAACCCGCCCTCACTGAAACTTCGCATGATCGCCATAGGAGGGAGAGGGCGAATCGCATCCGTAACATCCGGCGCCGTCACATCCTGGGGAACAAGGATCCTACACTGCCTGTCTCAATAGACGAGGTAACTCGGGCTAGCGAGGATGAGCAGGAAGTGCAGAGCCACCGGTGCAGGAACCAGATGCTTCAGCAGCGCCGCGATTGGCAGACTGCACAAGCTAGGCGATAGCGTGGGGCAGCAATCCCCGCACGCAATTTTCTAAAAGAGTTCGAGGGAGTCATGGTGATCCCGAGTCAAGCCGGAGGGGCATTGGTCAAGCTCTGCAAACTCATCCCCGACAACGAAGACGGGGTGGCCATCAAGATCGTTCTCGCTCGGGCAGCAGACCACCTCCTGCCCAGACAGCCAGAGGTTGCCGACGCACGACAAGTTATCAACGGCAATCGCGACGCATGCCACAACATCGAGCAATCTCGTGCGCAAAGGCATCAGTTTGAGATGGATCGGTGCGCGAACTACGACCGAGACTACGGCCCCCCTCAGCGCGCCCCAGCCGCCAGGTGTCACTCGAGGGCTATCTCCGTGAACAGTCCCGCCCCCCGAGACAAATCAGAGCGGGATCGTCGACCTCAATCTCTACCTCGTCGCCCAGTGGAGGATCGCGGTAACTCGGCTGGCATCGTCGAAGCAGCTATAGCCGCCTTCGGTCGGAGAATTCAAGATGTCGAGTGGCCACCCAACTTCAAAATCTCAAACATTGAAAAATTTGAGACGAAGATGGACCCGCGGAATTGGCTGGCCGTGTATACTACCGCGGCCCGAGCGGCCAATGCCTCGGAGGATCTCATGACAGCATATGTCCCCATCAAGCTGGGACAGGACGCGCTTCAATGGCTTTGCCACCTCAAGCGGGGCATCATCGAGGACTGGGATGACTTCCGTCGCATGTTCATCGCTAATTTCCAGTCCCTCTCCGATAAGCCGGCGCAGCGGTGGGATCTCAAGGCCATCTGGCGCAAGGACTCAGAAGGCCTGCGATCGTATCTCAAGCAGTTCCAGGCTCTCAGGAATCGCATCTCCAACATATCTGAGGACACAGTGATCGACGACTTCCTCCAGGCTCCAATGACCAAGTCTTCATCAAGCACATACTGGAGAGGGCACCCACCACCTCGGAGCGTCTCTTCCAGGAAGCGGACCGCTACATCACGGCGGACGAACGAGCTCGCGACCTCGTTTGCCCCCGGAAAGACGACCGGGGCAAGGGCAAGCAGGAGAAGCATGAAGAACCTCCGCGACAAGATCGGCGCTGGGACAAGAGGCCTCGGGAGGAGGTCCGAGCCATGGCTCCAGCCCCGGTACGACCATGTGGCCTACCTCCAGCCTAAGCTCGAACTCTTGATCAACTCCTCGATAAGCCATGCCCGGCACACAAGGATATGCGCCATACTCTCAGGCATTGCCGCGACTTCAGGGCCATGCTGAACCGTGTCAGTTTCCGACGATGCAAGCTCCTCCGCCGCCTCCTCCACCATGGAACCAGCCACCGCAAAGGCCGACTAGAGGCAGTAATCAGCGCTTCCTCAACGTCAACAAGGAGGTCAACTTGATCCTAGGAGGGCACGGAGCGTACTTGAGCAAACGCCAGCAGAAGCTGGAAGATCGGCGGATCAACGCGGCCACCTCAGAGCCGCCTCAACCATGCGATTGGTCTCATGAGCCAGTCTCGTTCAGTCGTGCAGATCAGTGGCTCAACTTCGATGAGCCGGGCAAGTACCCGCTGCTGGTTACCCCCATAGTCGGTGACACCCGACTCAAGAAAGTTTTGATCGACGGAGGGGCCAGCATCAACGTGGTGTTCCCCCGGGCTCTGCAAGAGATGGGGATCCCGCTCAGCGATCTCAAGAGATCAGAAACCCCATTTTCGGGATTGTCCCGGGTGTGGGTGAATACCCGCTCGGACACATCTATCTGCCGGTCGCTTTTGGCACGGCAGAGAATTTTCGCATCAAGACGCTGAGATTTGAAGTCCCGACCTTGACCTGCGTCTACAACGCCATCATCGGGCGTCCAGGGCTAGCCAAGTTCATGGCTGTCCCACATTATCCATACCTCATCCTCAAAATGCCAGCTCCAGGAGGTACTCTCTCCATACGCGCCGATTTCAAGGGAGCATCGGAGTGCGTGCAAGAGGCCATGCAAATGGCCCTTGAACAGAACCACATGGCAGCTCAGAAGAAGCTCAAGGTAGATGAAACCGGCATGTCGTAGGAAGACCTCCAGATTCCGACTCAAGAGACGGCCTCCAGCGCGGCGATTCAGTCGGCCGTCCCGACGAAAGAGATAAGTCTCGACTCCTCGGATGCGACCAAGACGACCGCCATCAACGCTCTCCTTTCTCCCAAATAGGAAGACGCGCTCATCCAGTTCCTGAGGGCCAATCGCGACATATTTGCATGGAAGCCAGCGGATATGCCTGGGATCCCGAGGGAATTGGCCGAGCACCAACTCAAAGTGTTCCCCAACGCCAAGCCCATCAAGCAGAGGCTGTGACGATTTACTCCGGAAAAGCGAGAGGCTATTAGGGCAGAGTTAACCCGGCTGAAGGCTGCCGGTTTCATTAGAGAGGTCATGCATCCCGAGTGGCTTGCAAATCCTGTACTCGTTCTCAAAAAGAATAAAAAAGACTGGCAGATGTGTGTTGATTATACCGATCTCAATAAGCACTACCCTAAGGACCCCTTCAGGTTGCCGCGCATTGACCAGGTTGTTGACTCTACAGCCGGCTGCGCTCTACTCTCCTTCCTTGATTGTTACTCAGGCTATCATCAGATTAGCCTAGCGACTGAAGATCAGGAGAAGACAGCATTCATCACGCCTTTCGGTGCCTACTGCTATACCTCAATGCCTTTCGGCTTGAAAAACGCAGGAGCAACGTACCAAAGGGCGATTCAAGCATGCCTCGCCGATCACTGGGGCGAACGTGTTGAGGCCTATGTTGATGATGTTGTAATCAAGACTAAGAATGAAGAGGATTTCATTGACGATCTACGCAAGGTGTTCGACAGCTTGAGGAAATTTCGGTGGAAGCTCAACCCCACCAAGTGCGTCTTCGGTGTTCCCGCAGGTCAGTTACTCGGTTTTGTCGTCAGCAACAGGGGAATCGAAGCCAACCCCGAGAAAATCAAGGCTATTCTGTGCATGCACCCTCCCAGATCGCAGAAAGACGCATAGAGGCTGACTGGGTGCATGGCAGCCTTGAGCCGATTCATATCACGGCTCGGCGAACGTGGTATGCCTTTCTACAAGCTACTCAAAAAGGTCGACAGATTCCAGTGGACTACAGAGGCACAGGAAGCATTGGATGCTTTGAAGAAGTTCCTCACGTCACCTCCTGTACTCAAGTCTCCTGATCGTGCTACTGCCAACTCATCGGCGGAAGATTTGCTCCTCTACATCTCCTGTACGACTCATGTGGTCAGCACCGCATTGGTGGTAGAGCGACCGGATGGGCAACACACGGTGCCCAGACAACACCCGGTCTACTTCATCAGCGAGGTCCTTAGTCCCTCCAAAATCAAGTATCCTCAAGTACAGAAGTTATTATACGTAGTTCTCATTACCGCAAGCAAGCTGCGCCATTACATTTGAGGAACATAAGATCATAGTGGTCACGGAATTCCCAATCGGGGAGGTCTTGCATAATTGAGAGGCCATAGGGCGTATCACCAAGTGGGCTTGCGAGCTGGGGGCTCACGACATCGAATTCCGTCCTCGTACTGCAATCAAGACTCAAGCACTAGTTGATTTTGTCTCCGAGTGGACTGAGCATCAAGTGCCTGAGAAACCTGAAATCATGGAGATTTAGAAGATGTATTTCGATGGCTCGTTGAAATTGGAAGGAGCCGGTGCCAGTGTCGTCTTCACCTCGCCAGCAAGGGAAAAACTCAAGTATGTATTACAGATTCTTTTCCCGGTTTCTAACAACGCAGCTGAGTACGAAGCCCTTCTCCACGGCCTGCGGATTGCCATATCACTCGGGATCCAGCGTCTAATGGCGTATGGTGACTCCTTGGTGGTCATTAACCAAGTCAACAAGGAGTTGGATCGATCCACAGAAAGTATGGACAAATACTGCGAGGCAGTTCGTAAGTTGGAAGGTAGATTTCAGGGCATCGAGTATATTCACGTAAATCGAGATCGCAATGTGGACGCTGATATTCTGTCCAAGTTGGGTTCATCATGTGCCAAGGTACCTTCTGACGTCTTTGTCCAAGAGCTTCATCATCCTTCTGTTCAGCTAGACGAACTGAGCACGCCTCCCGACCGGCATATCTTAACTCTGGATATGCCGACTGATTGGAGGGCCCCTATCATCAACGAAGAAATTCCAGAGGACAAAGCAGAAGCTGAGCAAATAGCAAGATGGTCTTCCAGCTATACTCTGATCAATAACGAGTTATACAAGTGAGCCGCCTCAAGAGTTTTGTTAAAATGCCTAAGTACCTCATCAGGGCAGAGTTTGCTACAAGAGATACACGCAGGAATCTGTGGAATTCATGTCGCCTCACGCACATTAGTCGGGAAGGCATTCAGGGCTGGTTTCTATTGGCCCACGGCGAAGAAGGACACTACTGAGTTAGTACAGCATTGTGAAGCTTGTCAATTCCTCGCCAAGCAACATCACCTTCTAGCACAGCAGCTGTAGAATATACCGGTTTCATGGCCTTTTGCCTGCTGGGGGCTAGATATGATTGGGCCTTTCAAGAGAGCTCAAGGTGGATACACTCATGTGTTGGTTGCCATTGACAAGTTCACCAAATGGATCGAGTTCAAGCCAATCGCTTCTTTAACATCTGCCAAAGCGGTGGAGTTTATTCAAGACATCATCTTTCGCTTTGGGGTCATGAATTCCATTATCACAAATTTGGGATCCAACTTCACGGGCTCTGAATTCTTCGATTTCTGCGAACAATGGTCCATCCATGTCAAGTATGTCTCAGTGGCCCACCCCAGAGCTAATGGGCAGGTCGAGCGAGCTAATGGCATGATACTGGATGCACTCAAGAAAAAGATCTTCGACAAAGATAAGAAGCCGGCTGGGAAGTGGATACGCGAACTGCCATACGTGGTATGGAGCCTCTGAACACAACCTAGCAAAGCTCTCGCAGGGAACACGCCTTTCTTCATGGTGTATGGATCAGAAGCAGTCTTACCAGCTGACCTCAAGTTTGGAGCTCCACGTTTGGTCTTCAATAGCATTGCTGAGGCTGAAGCGACCCGACTTGAGGAGATCGACCTACTCGAGGAAGAGCGTCTTAACTCTGTTATTCAGTCGGCTCGATATCAGCAGACTTTGCGTCGTTACCATGATCAGTACACAAGGCCTCGTTCCTTCTCAATCAGGGACCTGGTGCTACGCAGGGTGCTCAAAACTGCGGGACAGCATAAGTTATCTCCTCCCTGGGAGGGTCCATACATCGTGACAGAAGTTACTCATCCAGGATCATATCGTCTGTCTCAAATGGATGGAACACCAGTCGGGAACTCCTGGAACATAGAGCATCTGCGCAGATTCTACGCGTAGTACGACTTTTTGAGTTAGTAATCAGTGTCATCTTTTGTACTCTGTTCTCATTCGTGTTATATAAACATACTCTTGAGTTAAAAGTATTCAGTGTTTTCTTTCAAAGCTCTTTACTCGTGATATTTACTCATTATATACGGGCAATCGGCCTAGGTTGTATGACCGACAGCACGGTGTTACATGCCCACTCTTACTCTTGATAGGGATATCTCCGGCCCCAACCACGAGAGCAATCGGCCCAGGTCGTATGACCGACAGCACGGTGCTACATGCCTTTGCAGGACCTCATACTCGGGGAGCATTTAGGGCCCCGCCTGAACAAAGACAGAAGGGCATAGGTCTTGACGACCTATAGCTCATCACTGCATGTCTTTGCTACGTCACGATACTCTATCCTACAGAATTCGTATTTCTTGACTGTCATATGTTGTTTCTCTTTTATTCAGCTCAAACTCAGATCATAATAATATCAATTGTTCTCCCTGCACAGGAATAATTCCCAGGAAAGTATGGCATACTTTGATTTGCTCTTTAAACTAACTTGGTTTTGCAGCATAAATACTCAGCATTGTTCACGCATGATACAAAAATACATACACACAGTATTCAAATCATTACATTACGTGGAAGATCATTGTTCACTCATTATGACCAACAAGGAGCTCAGCGATCACTCGGGCCTCATCCACATACTCAGCATTCTGATTGTTGTTTACTATCTTCCCTGGTAAGCCGGCCAAGTCGATCTCAGGTTGTGAATTCTTGATGACCGTAAGGACGCGAGTAAGTATAGTCTTTACTCGCTCAGACACTCTGGACTTCATATCATCCATAAAGGTTGCTATGCGGTCACCTAGAGGCCGTGGTGCAGCTCTTTTTGGCACACAGACGTCCAGGATCCTGATCAAGGCAGTATTGGCATTGGAAGCAGCCTCTTTTGCCTTCTCAAAGGCGTCCTTTAGCTTATTGTAGTTCTTCTTGCTGGTCTCATAGTTCTTTTTCAAGACCTCTGACACTTGAGCCTGATGAATAGCATGATCTTGGGACTCTTTAAGGGCAAACCTTGTGGATGCTAGTACCTTCTTCATTCTCTCAAGGGCGCTTTGAGATTCAGCCAGTTCGGTCTCTTTGTCTTTAAGCGCTTGGCGAGTTAAGGAATGGCTATTCTTCAAAGACTCCAACGAGCTTGCAGCCTCACGGAATGACTTCTTAAAGCCATCTCGCGATTTCTGTAGCTGTTGGTACTCATCGTTTCTTTGGCGCATCTTCTCATGTGGAATGATACAGTTCATATGCTTCTGTGAGCAAAGAATAGGCTAGTTGGGATTCTTGACGGGTTACCTCATGATTTTTCTTCTCAATATCCAGCTGCCTGCGCAGATCTGCTGCTAAGTCTCTGGCTTGATCTCTATCAGTAATAGCATTGCGGTGCTCTGTCTCCCGAGCTATAGCTGTTTGTTTCAGACGAGTAATCTCAGCAGCAGCAGCTGGTAGCAAGTCCACGGTTCAGTTTAAGATCTCAAATATCGGAGTATGCACCAGTTGTCTGCGTACCTATTGTTTCAGCTTTTCGTGCAGCCTCAGAGTCAGCCAGTTGCTGCCTCAGCGCAGTAACCTCCAGACTGGACAGTGCAGCGATCTTCTCACAAATTAAGTCGGCCTGTTGCATACCACCTTGGAAGGACTTTACCATAGCCTGCAGAGAATAGTTCAAGTTGTTCAAGCAACAGTGCAGTCAATATAGGTTATGTGCACAGTTCACATACCTCGAAAGCTGTGAGCAATCCTGAGCTTGGAGGTGCTAGCACTATTCAGCGACTGCTATCACCTGCCTCAGTCGGTGAAGGTTCAATGCTGCCGGGCTCACTCGGGGCTAGGGAATCTGACTGTCCTTTCTCGACTTGATCAGTATCCTTGGACTCTTCAGCTGCTTTCTCTTGGGCCGAATCATGAGTTTCAGATAAGGGATGAGGAGTATCACCTGTATCGACCTCAGTCAGGCGTTCCTGAGAATCAGTAGTTTCAGGTAGTGGCTCATTTGTGGGATCTTGTTGCTTTTCTTCTAGAGTTGATCCGGTTAAAGCCTGTTGCCAGTTCTCAGATGGCATTGGCACTTCATGCCCAGTCTTAGTGGCTTTACTCGTGTGAGCAACATCATCTTCAAGGATATTGTGATGCTCCAGCATCTCAAGTGCATAATCATACATCATACATGAAGCATCATCCTTAAGCATCATGGCATAACATGTGTTTTTGCATCTGAATCAAATTTGGCTTAAACTACAAGTGCAAAACTTTGTTTGTTGCATGTGCGATACTATGTTTATAGTCATAACCTTGATTCTGTCGAGAGTTGGGTGAAGCTCATATTAGCAAAGTTGTAGACAAACAAGAGGTGAACAACTTTTATAATTGGGGCTTAGCCATATAAGAATGTTTACCTAGAGTTTTGGACCATTTACTGCCAACCTAGAAAACCAGCTCAAACTTGACCTGTTTAAAAATCTCAAATTTGGACTAACCTACAGCCATTTTCATGCAAAGCTCAAATTGAATAAGTTGTAGGTTTTAAAATTCTAAACAAACTTTTCAAAAGGCACCTTGGGAGATAATGTCCATAAATAGGAGTTTTGGAATTTTCCAATAAAAGGGGTTTGTGGGCCAAATTAAACTTGAGAGCTAAATTCAAATGAATTTCATATTTCCATGCCTAATTTGAAATCATACCTATTGACAAAGTTGTAGAGTTCAAAGAGTAGAACATTTCATTCAATTGGAGTTTTTCCAAATTCGGCCTCTAAATTGGTCAAAATGGCGATTTTCAGCAGGGGAGAAAACACATTTTTATTTTTTTCTATTTTTCTTTTCCTACTGTCACCGACCGGTGGGGCCCACCGGCCCGAACCGCCACCGTGTCCGGGCCGGCGGCCACCACGCGGCCGGCAAGCACCGGGCGGTGGCCGCGCCCCCGGATCGCCGCCGTGGCCTCCGCCCCGACCAGCCGCGCCCTCCTCTCGAAACCAGACCCCATCCCATCCCCGCTCCACTCGCCCGCACTCTCCTTCCCCTCTCCCCGCGCTCCCTTCACCCGAGCGGAACACCGCCGCCATTGGAGGCTCGGGTCGAGCTCGAGCCGCCACCTCCGGCCGCTCCTACGCCACCCCGCCTCCACGCCGCTCCTCTACGCCCTCGGCTCCACCGCTCCGCCCCGTTCTAGGCCGCCGAGAGAGCGCCACCGCCTCGCATTACCACGCCGAAGCTCGCCGCCCCACCGTAGCCGCGAAGCTCGGGCTCAAGCCGCGCCGGCCGTCCCGCGCAACTCCACTCCTCCACACCACCACGCCGACACCCCTCAGCCTCCCCTCCGCCGTTTCCCCTGGATCTAGCCCGCCGGAGTTGCTCCACCGCCGCGCATTCCGCCGCCGGACCTCCACCCCTTCGGGCCACCGTCGCGGGCCGCCTCCGACGCCCCTCCGCCAAATCCAGGTAAGGGGAAAGGACCGCCGCCCTCCCCTCTCTCTCCCCGACCACCGCCGGCGAGCCCGCGAGCCCCGCGCGGCCGGTTCAACGCGCCGCCGCCGCCGGTCAACCCCTCCCCGGCGGGAGGTTGAAGAAGCCGCGGCGCTTTGCGTTTTAGCCCTCCACATTTCGGCGTTTTCTGTTTTAATCCGAAGCGCTGTGTATAGTGTCTTGAGGATCTTACGTTCTAGCCCCTGAGATCTATGGTTAATTACGTATGAGTCCCTGGATCTAATGTTTTTCCATTTATTTTTAGTTATTTCGGCTGAAACTTTGAAAAATCATAACAATTAAAATAAAAATCCAAAATGGACAAACTCAGTGGCTATGGACTCCTTGTGAGTAGATCTACAGGATAGGTATGATGTGGATGTGTGAAAAGACTGTTTTGCCCCTGGTTTAGTGCATGCATGGTGTAGGTAAATAAATGGTAAAAGTGTACCAAATGAACTCCAAAAATTATGAAATTTGGACAGTAGCTTTGTTATGACATTTAGTTACTGTGTGATTTTTTTGTGACACTAGCATTGACTGTTTAATTACTGTTTTGCCCTTATGCATGTGATTTGTGTATTTAATTAACTTGGACAAGGAAGACTATATAAAATATGCTCAAATATGACCTTTAGTATTTTTCATGCACTTCACATAGTATGAGTAACTCACTGGCAGAATATGAGGTTGTGCATGCATGTTTAAGCTGCTGAATTGAAAATAATAAAATGCTACTAGTTGAAAAAGAAAATAGGGAAAAGTGTATTTAAACTGCTAATAAAATTATGGGAAAAATCTAGTAGCGTTATGGAGTATGTTGCTGCGTGTGGTAAAGATTTGAAATCGATTGGAGCTTTCTAACTACATGAATTTATGAGTGCATTTTATTCATAATGGTAGCGTGTCCATTAATTTGCATGTATATGTTCACTTCATTTGATAGGGACTGTGTACACATATAGAACAATTATTTCTAATAACTTCAAAGATAAGATGTGGTAACGGTTTGTACGATTTTCATAGTGATGGGCTGTATGATTTCTTAGCAAAGTCGTTAAGTTTTCTTGTTATGGGGTGTGTTCAAACTAAGGATACATGAACCCATTCTTCACAAGTTGTTCGATCATGCATTATATTTCATTGACACCTCATGCATACATTCGCGATTCGTTGCGCTCATGACTGCACTATGTCATGCATATAACCTGTATCATATGCATGTATTTACATTCTCTTGCACTCACTTGCATTTTATCATGCATATAGACCCCGCGTGCAAGGAGCTACCAACACAGGAGAAACCAGTGCTCAAGAAAACGGACGACAGGCTATATCCGGAGCAAGAAGACGGAGGGTCGCTGATTAGATCCGTCCCTGCTTCAAGGGGTTGCCTGGGGCAAAGCCTCACAACCCGGCAAACTAACTTAGTTTAGTTTGTTGGTTTTCTTGAGAGTAATCAAAGGTAGGCAGGACCATGATTTCTCCCAGCAAATACTATCTTGTTTGATGATTACGCATATGCATTAGGAGTTGTTTGAAACCAACTGCATTAGATATCCTGGCCGCCCTGGCCCTAGAACCTACACCTAGAGTTCGTAGGACGAGTGCCTAGTAATGCTAGGTACGAGTAGACACGGGTGAATGGAGTCACTCGTCGCGTAGGTGATTTCAAAACTTACAGAAATCTCACTGAGGTAAGTTGTTTCATATGCTTCTGATTTAAATGGAGACCGGGCGGAGATTTTATGAGTTACTCATGGTTTATGATATTGTGCACTGGACTCCGCCCGAGTCGCATAAGGCCCGTTCGCTGTTCGCCTGCTGATCGGCATAACATTGCTAGAGTGCTTATCCGGGATAATGGACCGGTGAAAGCTTACTTGTGCCATCCGAAGAACAGAGACAGACTCCTACTGTGACACCTTGGGGAGCTTGTAGTCGAGGGAGGGCTGACCCGACGTGACCGTGGTATCGCTCCTAAGGCGGCACAACCTGGGAACAACGGAAGGATTGAATCGAACTTGGGATGGGACAAGTGGAGAAGGGGGCTATATGTGAGAACGCGATGGCTAGTAAGCATATACCCCTGGCATTCCTAGTTATTCCCGGGAATTAACAAATCGATTCGAATCGCTGATGCTCACCAGGTGTGAGAATGCCAATATCGCACACGGGCAACGTAGTAATAACTGTAACATACTGTTTATTAAGTCACGTCTTTTTATATAACATGCTTGGATGTATATGATCCGTTCCCTCCTTCCTGGTGCTGCCCGTCCACTAGTAGGAGGTCGATGGACTTGGGAGATGCTTTGGAGTCAAGGGAGGGCTGACCCGACGTACCGTGGTATCGCTCCTGAGACGGCTACTCCCAGGGGTGTGATGGAAGTGCTATGAATCTTGGAACAGGACATGTTTTCATGATTTACTTTTCATGCAAGTATTTACCTTATGTTATAAATGAATCTTTATGACTAATGGATAGCAGCTGTCAAATCCTGCTATCTGATATCAACATGACCTTGTTTAAGAATCAACAGCTAAGGATCCACATGATTAGTAAGCATGCTTTGCGTCAGCCGTAAGCCCCGTCCATTAAGTCCTACTGAGTAATTAGTACTCAGGGTTTGCCCCCACTTTTGGATTACAGGTACCGATGATTTTGGACAACTGTGCTGGAGGTGGTAGTACCGGTGGGCTCGGTGCTATTCGCCTTGTTCATCCCTTCGTGAAGACTACTTAAGTATATTATTCCGCTGCGAGATGTTTTGAAAACGCTTCCGCTATATTTATATACTCTAAATTCGCTTCCGCTATATTTGAACATGTATTTGATTTCATACAATTGAGTTGTAAATTAATCCTATAACTCTCTATTTCAACTGCCTGTGATGATGTAATTGTTGTGGCTCCTTCGAGAGTCGGATGTGTTTGATGTCGGTTCCTCGGAATTGGTGTTATCGAGAGCTCGAAGGACTCTCGACGGACTACCGGGTTTAGTCTGGCCTAAGTGCACTGCGAGCCAGAGGTGGCAGGTGTGCTTAGTCTAGATTAAGCAGGGCGGTTCCGCCACAGCTGGTATCAGAGCCGATCAAACACAGACAACAGTTATATCATCAAGTTTTGTTTTACAAACCTATTTTCGAAAACCCATCTTCAAGTAATTCAAAGTGAGAGTATACGCTATGCCCGTATAAGGATGTTAGTGTTATCCAGGTGACATCGCTGACATTCTGACCTAGATAGAACTCATATGCATATTCGGTGCTTTGAGAAACAACTTTTCGGCCATAGCTATCCCCAGTACTGGTGGAAGCTATCGGGTTTTGCGAACGGTTGTGAACTCTGCATTCATGCTGTATAAGTAAAAGCTCTTTAAGGGTGGTGGGCATGTTTGAGGCTTTCATACCCACCACACTTACCTTCGGTTTTGGGATCCACCTTTTTCTCGACAATCCCCAGTACTGGTGGAAAGTCAGGCTTTGAGGAAAAGGTGCATCGGCCCACCTACGTTGTCCACGCAGCGGTCACGCGTGGATGCCACATTAGGTGGTAATGTATGAGCATGCATTCTTCTGCAGGTACACTGACCACGTGCGAAACTAAGAACGACTAGAGAACGGCTAGTTGCATTAAAGAGAGACGTGCATATATGTCACCGAATTATCGCTAGCTATATATATAATACATAGGATGTGGGATGTGAGACCGAATAGGACGAATCATGCATCATGTATCTTTTGCTATCATTTTGGGGATACTACTAAAAGACAAATGGGATAAATTGCGACCTAACCAAACTTCCTACACATTTCACTCTCATAATACAATTAATTTTACAAAGAGGGGTTCCCCCACGATAACCCGAACGACCACGGTCAGAAGCAACACCTGAATGAAGTTGCATCCCTCACCCAATTCGTGAGAAATTTGATATTAGGGCTAGTTACATACCAAAGGAATAGAGGACTAGACATTAGAGAACTTCCATAATTGGACATCCATCTAAATCGATCGTCTTGACCAGCATCTAAAACTGCGCCCAAGTTCCCATTAGCAGATTCGTTTATCCAGACCTATAAGACGTTTGCTAACACTCTAAGTGCAATTGAGCTATTCTGTTCACTTACATGCTTTCATGCATCCAGCATGTAATTATGGTGTTATGACCTTTTTATCACCGCATCGGCTGCACAAAAGCTCTTGGACTAAACTCGACTGGCTTTATTTCTGCAGATGGTCACCCCACCAGAGACATCTGCTCAGGGGGCTGCTCATGGAGCCCCATCTTCTTCTGAGTTGGCCACTCAGGTCGCTCAGCAACTCATCGACTTGATAGCTCAAGCGCAGCAACGGCGCGACCCGCAAGAGATCAGCTACACTGACTTTGCGGCGCTACAACCGCCCATCTTCACCACTGCCCCAGATCCATTGGATGCTGATGACTGGCTTCGGATCATCGAGTCCAAGTTCAGTCTACTGCCCCAACTCACTGAGCAACAGAAGGCTCGTTTCGCGGCACAGTGTCTACATGGTCCCTCGGGGGCCTGGTGTGCTTCATTCCTGGCAATGCAACCAGCCGGGCACCAGGTCACGTGGGATGAGTTTCGTGCGGCTTTTCGGGCTCACTATCTCCCGCCTAGCCTCATCGAGCTCAAGCAACGAGAGTTCCGTGCACTTCGACAAGGGAACATGTCGGTACTCGAGTACGTGCAGGCTTTCATCCGCCTGTCGCAGTACTCCCCGGAAGACGTCAACACTGACCCACGTAGGGCTACCCGTCTGTTGGATGGATTTGATCCCACCCTGCTGACTCACTTGGGGCGCAGCTACGACAGCTTCACTGAGTTGGTAGACGTCGCCATCGACATGGAGGATCGCCTTAATCATGCCCATGAGGATCAGCGCAGGAAAAGACTTGCAAGCACACTTCAGTCAGGTTCCTCTCAGCGGCAACGGGTTGTGCTTCATCGTTCACCACTTATACATTACATCGACATGCCCCAGCAACAAGAACCACACTGGGGAACGCAACAACCCTCCTCTTGCAGTGCACCACCTCGTCCGCCTGCTTCAGTGCCACCGGCCAAACAAAGTGCCAAATACCCCTGCTACAATTGTGGAAAGACCGGCCATTTCAGCAAGAATTGTTTTGCCCGTCGGCGAAGCCAGGCACCATTGTTGATTGGAGACAACCCACGCCAAAGTAAGAAGAAAGGACCAAAGCGAGATCTAGCCCCAACAGAAGGTCGTGTGCACTATACCCATGTAGATCAGATTCCAGAAGGTGAACCAGTGTTAGCAAGCACATTTCTTGTCAACGAACACCCTACGGTGGTTTTGTTTGACTCCGGAGCAACACACACTTTCATCAGTAGGTCATATGCAACCAAACATGGTTATCACATTGATAATATGAAGGCCAAATACCATATCACAGCCCCGGGATCACCGATTGACACGAATCAAATTGTGAGGCACTTACGCTTGTGCATAGGCACAGAAGATTTCTATGTTGACCCTGTGGTACTTCCTAACCAGGGGATTGACATTATCTTGGGGATGGATTGGATGAAAGAGCACAACGTCTTGTTGGATATTACTAGTAGGACAGTTCAAATGAAGTCTAGCAAGAGTGGGAAAGTTATGCATATTCATCTGCCAAGTCACAGACGTTCGCCACCCACAGTAAATGCCACAGAAGCCCAGTTGATCAAGAAGATACCGGTGGTTTCTGATTTTCCAGATGTGTTCCCGGAAGAGCTTCCAGGGCTCCCACCGGATAGAAATGTTGAGTTCGCCATTGAGCTTGTACCTGGCACGGCACCTGTCTCCAAGAGACCGTATAGAATGGCACCTGATGAACTGAAGGAGCTAAAAACACAACTGCAGGAGCAGTTAGACAAAGGGTTTATTCGACCTAGCTCATCACCTTGGGGTTGTCCCGCCCTCTTTGTTGAGAAGAAAGACCAAGGTGGTAAGAGATTATGTGTGGATTATCGACCACTGAACGCTGTTACAGTCAAGAACAAGTACCCACTGCCACACATCGATATCCTATTCGATCAGCTTGGGGGAGCCACAGTTTTCTCCAAGATTGACCTTAGGTCCGGGTACCATCAAATTAAGGTCCGAGAGGAAGACATTCCGAAGACTGCTTTCTCCACGCGTTATGGGCTTTACGAGTATCTTGTCATGTCCTTCGGGTTGACAAATGCACCAGCTTTCTTCATGTACCTGATGAACTCGGTGTTCATGAATGAGCTTGACAAATTCGTAGTAGTATTCATTGATGACATCTTAGTGTATTCCAAGAATGAGAAGGAGCACGAAGAACATTTGAGGATAGTGCTATCTCGCCTTAGAGAGCATAAACTTTATGCCAAGTTCAGCAAGTGTGCGTTTTGGCTAAAGGAAGTGGCATTCCTAGGCCATATCTTGTCAGCGAAGGGAGTGGCTGTCGATCCCAGCAAGGTGGAAGATGTGCTGAATTGGAAGCAGCCACAGACTGTGACAGAGATACGGAGTTTTCTTGGCTTAGCGGGCTACTACCGCCGCTTCATCAAAGATTTCTCAAAAATAGCAAAGCCTATGACAGCATTAACCCAGAAAAATGCGAAGTTTGCGTGGAGCCAAAAATGTGAAGAGGCATTTGGGACATTGAAGAAACTCCTAACTTCAGCACCTGTTCTGGCTCAACCAGACATCACCAAGCCGTTTGACGTTTATTGTGATGCCTCTGGTAGCGGCCTCGGTTGTGTTCTGATGCAAGAAGGGAGAGTGATTGCATACGCATCCTGCCAACTGAGGAAACATGAGGTGAATTACCCAACTCACGATCTTGAGCTACTTGCAGTTGTTTATGCACTGAAGAAATGGAGACATTACTTGCTAGGCAACACTTGTCACATTTACACTGACCACAAGAGTCTCAAATACATCTTTACCCAACCTGAATTAAATATGAGGCAAAGACGGTGGTTAGAGTTGATAAAAGATTATGACCTAGAGGTTCATTACCACCCCGGCAAGGCTAATGTAGTAGCAGATGCATTGAGCCGTAAAGCTCATTGCAACTTCATTGAAGCTCGTCCAACAGTGAGAGTGCTATGCTGTGAGATTGGGGACATAGAAATGCCAACAGCGCTGGAAGCTGAACTTTACAACCTTGTCCTTGAACCAACCATAAAAGATCAAATCATAGCAGCGCAAAAGCAAGATAAGGGCATGGCACATATTCGAGATGAGATCGATGACAAGAAGAAGGCCTGTTTCAAGCTTGACGAAGAAGGAGTCTTGTGGTTCAAAAACCGCTTAGTAGTGCCAAAGGATATGGAGCTGAGAAAGAAAATCCTAGATGAAGCTCACACCTCCATGTTCACCCTACACCCGGGCAGCAACAAGATGTACCAAGATTTAAAGCAAAAATTTTGGTGGACCCGGATGAAACGGGAGATCGCCAAGTATGTGTCTGAATGTGACGTATGCCAAAGAGTGAAAGCTGACCACTTGAAGCCTGCGGGTATGCTTCAGCCCCTAGCAGTTCCCGCCTGGAAGTGGGAGGATATACACATGGACTTCATTGTGGGATTGCCTCGCACACAGAAGGGGTATGATTCCATTTGGGTAATTATTGACCGGTTCACAAAATCTGCACATTTCATCCCTGTCAAGACCACCTATCGAGCAAAACAATATGCTGAACTATATATTTCCCGGATTGTATCCTTGCACGGTGTCCCTCTAACCATCACTTCGGACAGAGGCTCACTGTTTTTGTCACGCTTCTGGGAGCAATTGCAAACTGCTCTTGGAACCAAATTAATTCACAGTTCGGCATACCATCCTCAAACCAGCGGCCAAGTTGAAAGAGTGAATCAGATCCTTGAAGATATGTTGAGAGCCTGTGCATTGACCTATTCCACCAAGTGGGATGAATGTCTCCCCTTGGCAGAGTTCGCCTACAACAACAGCTATCAAAAGAGCTTAGATATGGCACCTTTCGAGGCCCTATACGGTAGACGGTGTAGAACACCACTCAACTGGTCTGAGCCAGGTGAGCGTGTCACATTTGGACCTGACTTGGTAACACAAGCAGAAGAACAAGTTAAATTCATTCACAAAAATCTAAAGAGGGCACAGTCTAGGCAGAAAAGCTACTCAGATAAGAGGAGAAGACCGCTAACCTTTGAAGAGGATGATCATGTATATCTTCGAGTATCACCCATGAAAGGAGTACACCGGTTTGGAGTAAAAGGCAAGCTAGCACCAAGATATGTTGGTCCGTTCAAGATCACAGAGCAATGTGGGCCAGTTGCTTATCGACTGGAGCTACCACCACACCTAGCTGCGGTTCATGACGTGTTTCATGTCTCGCAACTCAAGAAGTGTTTACGAGTGCCAGAGGAAGTAATTGATACATCTCAAATTCAGATCCAACCTGACCTCACTTATGAAGAGAAACCCATAAAAATCCTCGACCAAAAGCAAAGATCAACACGGCGAAGAACCATCAACTTCTACAAGGTGCAATGGAGTAATCACTCCGAAGAAGAGGCAACATGGGAACAAGAGGAATTTTTACGAACAAAGTATCCCGGATTCCTTCCATCCACTTCGAATTGAGTACGTCACAGCAATTTAAAGTTTTGAACTCATACACAATGCACTTTCTTCTCATTAACTTATACACCCACTTCACATCAGAATCTCGGGACGAGATTTCTTTAAGGGGGGTGGGTTGTGATGCTCCAGCATCTCAAGTGCATAATCATACATCATACATGAAGCATCATCCTTAAGCATCATGGCATAACATGTGTTTTTGCATCTGAATCAAATTTGGCTTAAACTACAAGTGCAAAACTTTGTTTGTTGCATGTGCGATACTATGTTTATAGTCATAACCTTGATTCTGTCGAGAGTTGGGTGAAGCTCATATTAGCAAAGTTGTAGACAAACAAGAGGTGAACAACTTTTATAATTGGGGCTTAGCCATATAAGAATGTTTACCTAGAGTTTTGGACCATTTACTGCCAACCTAGAAAACCAGCTCAAACTTGACCTGTTTAAAAATCTCAAATTTGGACTAACCTACAGCCATTTTCATGCAAAGCTCAAATTGAATAAGTTGTAGGTTTTAAAATTCTAAACAAACTTTTCAAAAGGCACCTTGGGAGATAATGTCCATAAATAGGAGTTTTGGAATTTTCCAATAAAAGGGGTTTGTGGGCCAAATTAAACTTGAGAGCTAAATTCAAATGAATTTCATATTTCCATGCCTAATTTGAAATCATACCTATTGACAAAGTTGTAGAGTTCAAAGAGTAGAACATTTCATTCAATTGGAGTTTTTCCAAATTCGGCCTCTAAATTGGTCAAAATGGCGATTTTCAGCAGGGGAGAAAACACATTTTTATTTTTTTCTATTTTTCTTTTCCTACTGTCACCGACCGGTGGGGCCCACCGGCCCGAACCGCCACCGTGTCCGGGCCGGCGGCCACCACGCGGCCGGCAAGCACCGGGCGGTGGCCGCGCCCCCGGATCGCCGCCGTGGCCTCCGCCCCGACCAGCCGCGCCCTCCTCTCGAAACCAGACCCCATCCCATCCCCGCTCCACTCGCCCGCACTCTCCTTCCCCTCTCCCCGCGCTCCCTTCACCCGAGCGGAACACCGCCGCCATTGGAGGCTCGGGTCGAGCTCGAGCCGCCACCTCCGGCCGCTCCTACGCCACCCCGCCTCCACGCCGCTCCTCTACGCCCTCGGCTCCACCGCTCCGCCCCGTTCTAGGCCGCCGAGAGAGCGCCACCGCCTCGCATTACCACGCCGAAGCTCGCCGCCCCACCGTAGCCGCGAAGCTCGGGCTCAAGCCGCGCCGGCCGTCCCGCGCAACTCCACTCCTCCACACCACCACGCCGACACCCCTCAGCCTCCCCTCCGCCGTTTCCCCTGGATCTAGCCCGCCGGAGTTGCTCCACCGCCGCGCATTCCGCCGCCGGACCTCCACCCCTTCGGGCCACCGTCGCGGGCCGCCTCCGACGCCCCTCCGCCAAATCCAGGTAAGGGGAAAGGACCGCCGCCCTCCCCTCTCTCTCCCCGACCACCGCCGGCGAGCCCGCGAGCCCCGCGCGGCCGGTTCAACGCGCCGCCGCCGCCGGTCAACCCCTCCCCGGCGGGAGGTTGAAGAAGCCGCGGCGCTTTGCGTTTTAGCCCTCCACATTTCGGCGTTTTCTGTTTTAATCCGAAGCGCTGTGTATAGTGTCTTGAGGATCTTACGTTCTAGCCCCTGAGATCTATGGTTAATTACGTATGAGTCCCTGGATCTAATGTTTTTCCATTTATTTTTAGTTATTTCGGCTGAAACTTTGAAAAATCATAACAATTAAAATAAAAATCCAAAATGGACAAACTCAGTGGCTATGGACTCCTTGTGAGTAGATCTACAGGATAGGTATGATGTGGATGTGTGAAAAGACTGTTTTGCCCCTGGTTTAGTGCATGCATGGTGTAGGTAAATAAATGGTAAAAGTGTACCAAATGAACTCCAAAAATTATGAAATTTGGACAGTAGCTTTGTTATGACATTTAGTTACTGTGTGATTTTTTTGTGACACTAGCATTGACTGTTTAATTACTGTTTTGCCCTTATGCATGTGATTTGTGTATTTAATTAACTTGGACAAGGAAGACTATATAAAATATGCTCAAATATGACCTTTAGTATTTTTCATGCACTTCACATAGTATGAGTAACTCACTGGCAGAATATGAGGTTGTGCATGCATGTTTAAGCTGCTGAATTGAAAATAATAAAATGCTACTAGTTGAAAAAGAAAATAGGGAAAAGTGTATTTAAACTGCTAATAAAATTATGGGAAAAATCTAGTAGCGTTATGGAGTATGTTGCTGCGTGTGGTAAAGATTTGAAATCGATTGGAGCTTTCTAACTACATGAATTTATGAGTGCATTTTATTCATAATGGTAGCGTGTCCATTAATTTGCATGTATATGTTCACTTCATTTGATAGGGACTGTGTACACATATAGAACAATTATTTCTAATAACTTCAAAGATAAGATGTGGTAACGGTTTGTACGATTTTCATAGTGATGGGCTGTATGATTTCTTAGCAAAGTCGTTAAGTTTTCTTGTTATGGGGTGTGTTCAAACTAAGGATACATGAACCCATTCTTCACAAGTTGTTCGATCATGCATTATATTTCATTGACACCTCATGCATACATTCGCGATTCGTTGCGCTCATGACTGCACTATGTCATGCATATAACCTGTATCATATGCATGTATTTACATTCTCTTGCACTCACTTGCATTTTATCATGCATATAGACCCCGCGTGCAAGGAGCTACCAACACAGGAGAAACCAGTGCTCAAGAAAACGGACGACAGGCTATATCCGGAGCAAGAAGACGGAGGGTCGCTGATTAGATCCGTCCCTGCTTCAAGGGGTTGCCTGGGGCAAAGCCTCACAACCCGGCAAACTAACTTAGTTTAGTTTGTTGGTTTTCTTGAGAGTAATCAAAGGTAGGCAGGACCATGATTTCTCCCAGCAAATACTATCTTGTTTGATGATTACGCATATGCATTAGGAGTTGTTTGAAACCAACTGCATTAGATATCCTGGCCGCCCTGGCCCTAGAACCTACACCTAGAGTTCGTAGGACGAGTGCCTAGTAATGCTAGGTACGAGTAGACACGGGTGAATGGAGTCACTCGTCGCGTAGGTGATTTCAAAACTTACAGAAATCTCACTGAGGTAAGTTGTTTCATATGCTTCTGATTTAAATGGAGACCGGGCGGAGATTTTATGAGTTACTCATGGTTTATGATATTGTGCACTGGACTCCGCCCGAGTCGCATAAGGCCCGTTCGCTGTTCGCCTGCTGATCGGCATAACATTGCTAGAGTGCTTATCCGGGATAATGGACCGGTGAAAGCTTACTTGTGCCATCCGAAGAACAGAGACAGACTCCTACTGTGACACCTTGGGGAGCTTGTAGTCGAGGGAGGGCTGACCCGACGTGACCGTGGTATCGCTCCTAAGGCGGCACAACCTGGGAACAACGGAAGGATTGAATCGAACTTGGGATGGGACAAGTGGAGAAGGGGGCTATATGTGAGAACGCGATGGCTAGTAAGCATATACCCCTGGCATTCCTAGTTATTCCCGGGAATTAACAAATCGATTCGAATCGCTGATGCTCACCAGGTGTGAGAATGCCAATATCGCACACGGGCAACGTAGTAATAACTGTAACATACTGTTTATTAAGTCACGTCTTTTTATATAACATGCTTGGATGTATATGATCCGTTCCCTCCTTCCTGGTGCTGCCCGTCCACTAGTAGGAGGTCGATGGACTTGGGAGATGCTTTGGAGTCAAGGGAGGGCTGACCCGACGTACCGTGGTATCGCTCCTGAGACGGCTACTCCCAGGGGTGTGATGGAAGTGCTATGAATCTTGGAACAGGACATGTTTTCATGATTTACTTTTCATGCAAGTATTTACCTTATGTTATAAATGAATCTTTATGACTAATGGATAGCAGCTGTCAAATCCTGCTATCTGATATCAACATGACCTTGTTTAAGAATCAACAGCTAAGGATCCACATGATTAGTAAGCATGCTTTGCGTCAGCCGTAAGCCCCGTCCATTAAGTCCTACTGAGTAATTAGTACTCAGGGTTTGCCCCCACTTTTGGATTACAGGTACCGATGATTTTGGACAACTGTGCTGGAGGTGGTAGTACCGGTGGGCTCGGTGCTATTCGCCTTGTTCATCCCTTCGTGAAGACTACTTAAGTATATTATTCCGCTGCGAGATGTTTTGAAAACGCTTCCGCTATATTTATATACTCTAAATTCGCTTCCGCTATATTTGAACATGTATTTGATTTCATACAATTGAGTTGTAAATTAATCATATAACTCTCTATTTCAACTGCCTGTGATGATGTAATTGTTGTGGCTCCTTCGAGAGTCGGATGTGTTTGATGTCGGTTCCTCGGAATTGGTGTTATCGAGAGCTCGAAGGACTCTCGACGGACTACCGGGTTTAGTCTGGCCTAAGTGCACTGCGAGCCAGAGGTGGCAGGTGTGCTTAGTCTAGATTAAGCAGGGCGGTTCCGCCACAGATATCTCCTGATGTTGGGCTTGTAGGGTTTTCAAACTCTGCGATCTTTGTCCTCAGTACTGTTTTTGCTTGGGGGCTTGTGGCCTCAGCCTGTTTTCCCCTGGAGCATGTTGACAGTGATTCTATATCTTCATCAGAGCATATGGTGAAAGGGAGCTTGCATGTATCTCTGATAATTTGTTTTAGATCCATATCTTCCGCTGTCAGATCGATTTCATCTTCCTCCGGTGGTAATATGGACTCAGAAGGGGCTGAGGTAGTCTCATCGTGGTGTTTCTTGGATCGCCTCTCACGATGAGAAAGTTGAGCTTCTTCTTCTTCTTCGTCTTCATCAACCAAGCCGCTCCAGTCAACCCCAGCGGTGCTGTCAACCTTAGCAGTAGGATGGGAAGAGTGTCTGGACCTCTTAGCTTTATCAGATGACTCTAGAGAGCTTGTCAGATCTTTGATCGTCCTCTTGTGGGTCCTCTGTCTGCGTGTCACCACAGTACGAGTTGTTTTAGCATTGATACGCCCCTGGCCAGTTGCAGCTCGCGTCCTCACACCACTGGCAGCAGCTGTTAGCTCGGGGGCTTTGGTGACGTTGCTCGTACTGAACTCTTGGGTGGCTTGAGCTGTACGAGGTATCACAATGAATGTGTGCTCCTCCTCATTTCCTGCACCATGAGCAGCAGCAACAACAGCTTCCATTTCTTCGGTGGACAACTCGGATTGTCGCTTTGATAACCCAGCAGCTCCAGCGGTTATATGACAGGATGGTTAAAGGAATTATAGTAAGATTACTTACAGTGAGGGTTGGATTCCAGGCAGAGTATGGTTTGGGGTATCCTCATTGTGAGCTTCACCTCTCAATATCAACTCCACTCGGGCCTTGACATCAGCTTCAGACATAGGTCGGACTGTCTCTCTAGTTGGATCACTAGCTCCAACATATAGATAGGCAGGGTAAATTCTGTCCTTCAGAGGCTGAATGCATCTGTACACAAAATCTATCACCACAGCATGGGCTGTGAGGCCTCTTTCTTTCAGGTTGGCTATTTCTTCCAACAGTGTGTTGACCTCGGCCTGCTCCTCAACAGTTGGGCCTTCTTCCCAGCTGGGCAGCTTGCTGTCAGGTTGTCTCCCAGAGTTCAAGTTTTGCCTGAACTCTAGGCATAGGCAAGTGCAGGGAATTGACTCAGACACAAAAATTCCAAGATAAGAACACACAGATGAACTCAGAAACGAAGCATAAAGATGGATTTCATTATATATAGTTCATCAAAGGGGATTACATATAGGCGGAGAGATTATTCTAATCTACTACTAACTACTACTACTAAAATGGTGGTGGTAATGGTGGCAGCCTACACGCCGGTGGATGGCCCGGCCGAAGTCCCGGTAACGCGGCGGCGCTTGGAGGCCGGGGCGTCGGCCTCATCTCCGCCGTCGTGGCCACCATCGTCGCTGCCATGGCTGCCGTCGCCGCCATTGGCCACCCGGGCCATCGTGGCCGCCGGGGCCGTCGTCGTCGTCGTCGGAGTCCTCCTCCTCGCTCTCCTCCTCCTCGTCGGCGGAGTCCTCGAAGGCGACGCGATGGAGACCCTGGAGCTTGGCGCGCTCCTTGGCGCTGTACCCCTGGGAGCCGTCGGTGTTGGGCTCCGAGTCGACCTCCTAGGGTGGGGCATCCTCGGGGGCTTCTTCCTCCTGGCTGGAGGAGAAGTCCTCCGAGGACTCCTCGGCGTCGTATGCGCCGCTGAAGAAGGCGTCGTCGGAATGGAGAGCGGGTGCGTTTCTTGCCTTTGCTGCCGGCCATCGCTGGAAGCAGGGGAGTGGAGAGTTTTTTGGGGTTTTCTTGGCGAACTGGCACTTAGTGGAGGCATAATGGACGGATAGGCGATGCCTCTGCTCTTATAGCACGGCTGCCTCGTTTCAATCTCTGTGCCAACGATTCAAGAGGCCGCGCCGTTTCGACTTCCTCCACGCGTCAATCATCGTGTGGGAAGAAAATGGCTGTGATGTATTTGGAAGTTTCCTGTTTCCTGGGGCCCTTTTGGGGTAACTCCTCGGTCCCTCTGCTCGTTCCCTTTGGGTTAGCCCCATGGGGTGCGGGATTTATGGAAAATTAATCTTTTTCCTAAAAACTGAGAAAACAGGAAGCTTGAGTCGGTTTTCTATAACTCGGAGAACTGGGAGTACACGATAGCTCGGACAAAAGGATTTGCTATTCCTCAAGTTGACTCGGGACTTGAGGAACGCATCCTGTGAAGCTTAATCAGAAAGTTTAGATCTTCAAGATGATTGATACTCAAGTCAACTTGAAGCTCGGGGGCTACCCCATGGGGTGCACCTGGCAGTGCACCATGAGAAGCAGTTTGGACTCAGGTAAGGAACTCATGAGCAGTATGTTATTTATTCTGGAGTCTCGAGTCAATTAATCTCTAAATTAACTCGAGCCTCGGGGGCTTATAGGGGATAGATATCCCTTGGGTCCTCACGGCACGGATTCAGTACATGGGCCGTTGGAGGGCCCAGTAGAGACAGCCGGCCCTTTTCAGGGTGCCGACTGGTCTCATGGGCCCGAGAACGGAGGACAAGCTTGAAGACCAGGTCAAAGGTGCTATAATTTGGGAAAGACAGAGGAGTTGGTTCGAACTCTGCGTAACAGGAATAGCGGGACTCAAGGAAGAAAACGTGTAATCGTGGATTCTGTGTATTCTTTAGGTTTCCAAACAGAGTAGGACTCGTAGAGAGAACTTGACTTGTAACCCAAGCCCAGCTGGATTATATAAGGCGGGTGAGGGACCCCTACGTAGATCATCAAACATCTCATCGCATACCAGCCACCAAACCTTCAAGCCCTCATTGTAACCTTGAGAGCTCAGATCAATACAACTCGCCCCAAACAGGACGTAGGGTGTTACGCTCATTGCGGCCCGAACCTGTATAAACCCCTGTGTTTTGTTGCATCTCTACGCAAACCATCGAGCTACGCCGATCTCGCCACCCCAAAAGCATCACGTAACACGTCCCGTGGTGCATTGTCAGCATCAAACCCCGACACGGCTGTCATGTTATTTGATTCCGAAGCCACACTACATTTCTTAGCAAGTCATATGCATTGAGGCACGGGATAAAAATGTACAAGTTAAAGGAAAATTATCACATCACCGCACCGGTTCCCCTGTCACTACTGGTATCATGGCCAGGCAATTGAAAGTGGACATCGGTCCCGAGAGCTTTGTCATCAATCCCGTGGTGCTGCCACACCAAGGGATTGACGTTATTTTGGGTATGAATTGGATGGCAGAAAACGATGCAGTCCTACATGTTGGCAGCAGGGAAGTGCAATTAAAGTCTAATGTTACTGGCAAGATACTAAAGGTGCACATACCAGAACAGAAACATATAGAGGCCATAGTAAACACAACCGAACTTCAAGAGATTAAAAAGATACCAGTAGTATGTGAATTCCCAGACGTGTTTTCGAAGGAGCTCCCTGGTCTTCCCTCGGATAGGAATGTAGAGTTTAGCATCGAACTAGTTCCAGGTACGGCACCCGTTTCTAGGAGACCATACAGGATGGCACCGGATGAACTTAAAGAGTTGAAAACACAGTTGCAAGAACAGCTAGATAAAGGATTCATCCGCCCTAACTCATCACCTTGGGGGTGCCCAGCCCTCTCTGTCGAAAAGAAGGACCAAGGTGGTAGGCGGCTATGTGTGGACTATCGGCCTTTAAATGCAATCATAGTCAAAAACAAATGCCCACTGCCACACATTGACATTCTGTTTGATCAGTTAGCTAGAGCTAGAGCTAGAGTCTTCTCAAAAATCGACCTAAGATCTGGGTATTATCAGATAAAAATCCGAGAGGAGGATATCCCTAAAACGGCTTTCTTGACCAGATACGGCTTGTATGAGTACCTAGTCATGTCTTTCGGATTGACCAACGCACCGGCTTTCTTCATGTATATGATGAACTCGGTGTTCATGAATGAACTGGACATATTTGTGGTAGTGTTCATTGATGATATACTAATCTACTCCAAGAATGAAAAAGAACACGAAGAACACTTGCGGATTGTACTCACTCGGCTTAGAGAACACAAACTCTATGCCAAGTTTAGCAAGTGTGCGTTTTGGCTAAAAGAAGTAAGCTTCTTGGGACACATTTTATCCGAGATGGAAGTAGCCATTGATCCTAGCAAGGTAGAATGTGTATTGAATTGGAAGCAACCCAAAAACGTAACTGAGATCTGGAGTTTTCTTGGTTTAGCGGGCTACTACCACCGCTTTATCAAGGATTTCTCCAAGACGGCAAAGCCAATGACCTCACTGACCAAGAAGAATGCCAAGTATTCGTGGAGTCCGAACTGTGAGGAAGCCTTCCAGAGCTTAAAAAGATCATTAATAACCGCACCAGTACTAGCACAACCAGACGTCACCAAGCCATTTGACGTATACTGTGATGCTTCCGGCAATGGGCTTGGCTGTGTATTAATGCAAGAAGGGAGGGTAATTGCTTACGCTTCCCGTCAATTGAGAAAACATGAAGCCAATTATCCAACTCATGATCTAGAGCTGGCAGCAGTGGTACACGCACTGAAAATATGGAGGCACTATCTGCTAGGCAATACTTGTCATATCTACACCGACCACGAGCCTCAAATATATCCTCACACAACCCGAATTGAATATGAGGAAACGACGGTGGTTAGAATTGATAAAGGACTATGACTTGGAGATTCATTATCATCCCGGCAAGGCAAACGTAGTAGCGGATGAGCTAAGCCGATGGGCCCACTGCAACGTAATTGAAATCCGACCCACGGCCAGAGTGATATATTGTGAAATAGATGAAATCGAAATGGCCACCGATCAACTAATAGAACTCTATAACCTCATCATTGAACCCACCATCAAAGAACAAATTATAGCAGCGCAGAAACAAGATAAAGGTATGGCCTACATTCGCGAGGGTATAGATGAAGAGAAGAAAGCGTGTTTCACGCTTGATGACCAAGGCGTCCTATGGTTCAAGGGTCGCTTAGTGGTACCTAAGGATATGCAGTTGAGAAAGAAAATCTTAGATGAAGCCCGCACCTCCATGTTTACCATGCATCCGGGTAGCAACAAGATGTACCAAGATCTGAAACATAAGTTTTGGTGGACCCGCATGAAACGGGAAATCGCCAAATATGTATCCGAGTGTGATGTGTGCCAGAAGGTGAAGGCCGATCACCTAAAACCGGCGGGAATGCTTCAGCCTCTAGCCATACCATCCTGGAAGTGGGAGGACATTCACATGGATTTCATTGTGGGTTTGCCCCGCACCCAGAAAGGGTATGATTCCATATGGGTGATTATTGACTGACTCACAAAATCAGCCCACTTCATTCCCGTGAAGACAATTTATCATGCCAAGACCTATGCCGAACTATACATCGCGAGGATAGTCTCTTTGCACGGTGTCCCTCGATCGATCACTTCAGATAGAGGCTCTCTGTTTGTATCCCGCTTTTGGAAGCATTTACAGACCGCTCTTGGCACCACTTCGATTATCATCCCCAGACCAGCGGCCAAGTTGAGAGAGTAAATCAGATCTTAGAAGATATGCTGAGAGCGTGTGCTTTGACTTATTCCACCAGGTGCGATGAGTGTCTCCCTCTAGCTGAATTCACTTATAACAACAGCTACCAGAAGAGCTTAGAAATGGCTCCTTTCGAGGCTCTATATGGTAGAAGATGTAGAACACCCCTCAACTGGTCCGAACCGGGAGAACGGGTCACCTTTGGCCCTGATTTGGTAACACAAGCCGAAGAGCAAGTTAAACTCAAACACAGCAACTTAAAAATGGCACAGTCCAGGCAAAAGAGCTACTCTGGCAAGAGGAGACGACCGTTGGTTTTTGAAGTAGGCGATCATGTGTACCTTCGGGTATCACCGATGAAAGGGGTACATCGTTTTAGTATGAAAAGGGAAGTTGGCACCAAGATACATCGGCCCATTCAAGATTACTGAGCAGTGTGGGCCAGTTGCTTACCGGATTGAGCTACCACCACATATAACTGCGGTTCATGACGTGTTTCATGTATCGCAACTTAAGAAATGTTTGAGAGTACCAGAAGAAGTGGTTGATACATCCCAAATTCAGATCGAACCGAACCTCACTATGAAGAGAAACCTATAAAAATCCTCGATCAAAAACAAAGAACAACAAGAAGAAGAAGAACAATCAACTTTTACAAAGTGCAATGGAGAAACCACTCCGAAGAGGAGGCAACTTGGGAGCAAGAAGAATACATGCAAACCAAATATCCGGGCTTTCTTTCGACTACTGCAAACGAGTATGTATAACCATCTAAATTCAGATTTTTCTCGAAACCCTACACAATGCACTATCTCCTCATTTAACTTATCCACCCACATCACATCAACAATCTTGGGACGAGATTTCTTTAAGGGGGGTGGGTTGTGATGCTCCAGCATCTCAAGTGCATAATCATTCATTATACATGAAGCATTCATCCTTGAGCATCATGGCATAACATGTGTTTGTGCATTGGAAACAAATTTGGTTTAAACCACAAGTTCAAAACCTTGTTCATTGCATGGGTGATGCTATGGTTATAGTCATAACTTTGTTTCTGTTGGGATTTGGGTGAAAATCATATTGACAAAAGTGTAGATCTACATGAGGTGAACAACTTTGCTAATTGGGGCCTAGTCATGTAATGAAGTTTACATGGTGATTTGGGTCATTTTCCATCAGCCTAGAAAACCAGCCCAAATCAGCCCTATTTAGAAATCCTACATTTGCTCCAACCTACAGCCACTTTTATGCAAAGCTTAAATTGGAGAAGTTGTAGGTTTTGAAATTCTAAACAAACTTGTCAAAAGGAACCTTGGGAGGTAATGCCCAGAAATAGGGGTTTTGAATTTCCCAAGTAATAAAGGTCCTTTGTCCCCATCTAAGGCTGCTACATAAATTCAAGTTTAAATCATATTTTCAAACTGATTTTGGGGTTGAACCTTTTGGCAAAGTTGTAGAGCTCAAAGAGTACAACATTTCATCCAATTACCACTTTTCCAAAACCGGCTCTAAATGGGTCAAAAAGGCGATTTACAGAGGGAGAGAAAACACAAATATACTTGGATTTTCCTGAAGCCTATGACAGGTGGGTCCCGCATGTCGGGCACCCACTCTGTCCGGGGCGACGGCCGCCACATGGCCGCCGGCGTACGGCCGCGCCCATGGATCGCGCCTGCGCCGCTCGCCCTTCACCTGGCCGCGTCCCCGTCCCCATTCATCCCCTCGCCCTCACTCGCCCTCGCTCGCTCTCTCTCTCTCTCGTTTCGGACGCGCCCAAGCCGCCATAGCCACCAAGCTTAAGCTCGCTGTGCCGGCCCTCTCCGTCCGTCCCCATGCCTCAAAACACCGTCACTGAGTTCGCCTCGCTTTTGTGCACCCACTGAGCTAGCTCTCTGTTGACGATCGTAATCTCACGATATCTACCGTCAATTACCAACCAAATGGAGCTATACAAATGAATAATTATGGACTAACCCCTCTACTAATGAGTTCCACAAGTTTTGTATGAATATTTGGATGCAGGTACCAAAATACACATAAAATAGATGAAAACATGCCAAGAATCAAATATGTGGCACACTGGCCAAAGTGGCCACGTCGGCCGACCCCATCACCAGGTCAGCCGACCAAGGGTCAGGCCTGCCTGGTGCAGCCAGGTCGGCCGACCAAGGGGCTGGCCGCCCGACCCAGTGACAGGGTCGGTCGACCCCTGGTCAGGCCGCTCAACCTCCCAAGTCAGCCACTTGTCACATCATTGATCCACATTTTGAAGAAAACACAAGTGCACTCAAATTCAACCGCAAGACCAAGCATCCAATGTATCCAAAGGCCGAAAATGCACCAAGTCACGGATCCACAACGTCATCAATCCGAGGAAAGAGCAAAGTGGCCAATGCAAGGCTGACACGTGGTCGCCCGACCTCCTACAAGGTCGGCCGACCTACCCTCGGAGGCATTTTCCACGTGCAACAACCGTTCTAACCGCCAAGTTTGGTGTACCCTTTATATAATTCAGTTATATTTTACTTTACTTCTATCTCTTGCAAGTGTGGTGTACCCTTTATTTTGCATACTTGCTAGGCTTAGACTTGTGGTCATCTTAGTTAGATAAGTCCTGTTATTCTTGCCGGTGCTATAATCCAACCTGTACGCCAAGCTCTGGTTAGGTCCTCTCCTCTGATCAAGGACGATCTATTGCTACTCAACCTTTGCTTGAGTATGTTTATAGCGTGCCAGCCTATCCACGCAGATTTGCTTGGTAGCCCCACTCGGTGATAGCGTGTGGTGTGCCTGTGTAGTCCAGGCCCGTTCGTTCGGTAGGCCCATAGGCGTTAGCCGGGTCTCCTTTGGTTGTCTACTATCTACCCCCTGACTCCTCGAGGCGCCGGAATTTCGCTCGACGCGAGACCCTGACTTGCTACTTGAGTTTCTTAGTTAACCACGACATAGTCTTTGCAGCCGAATAGAATAGAGTTTGGAAACTTTATCTCACTCGTTGTCCTCCCAGGAAATTATACCTTTCTATGTGTATCTGAGGTAGTTTCATTTACTTCTTTCCACCATACACCTATTCGTTTACCAGACTTACTCCTGTCTAGTGACTAGCTAGTATATTTATAAAGTACGGTTCATTCGATTTGAGTTTATTCAATTATACTCTCTCGCATTCCGCTTTCCTGTGGATAAAAATACGATACTTGGAATATTTTGAGTGAAAAGCTATAGCGGTCTCCGTGCGCTTGCGGAGTAAAATCTTATAACGCTAAGAGACGCCAACACTCTCGTCGTGTCTCCCCTCCCCATTTCCCAGATCCCATCGCGACCCGCACTGACCCGCCATTGCCGGTCAAGCTCGGAACTCGAGCTTGCGCCGCCCACTCCACCGCCTCCCGCACCACTAGATCACCACCACCGCAACCGCCTCGCTCTCACGCACCCGTACGGCTTGACGTCGTCGTCTCCCCGAGCCCCGGTCGTCGGATCGACCTCGGTGCGACGTCCACGCCACGCTAGTTCACGCCGTCGCCGCCACCATTCAACGCCTTCCCCGCCTCGACCACGCCTCCGCCGCCGAAAAAGACCTACCTCAGTTTGATGTCTGCACCCACGCGCACCCGGCGCACCCCATGTTGCGGCTCCGGTGAGCCCGAGCTCGACGGCGCACGCGCGCGCCGCCGCGCCGTCGCGTGCAGCGGGAGGAAGACGAAGGGGGATTCTTTGGATCTACCCCTCGGTTTTCTTGCATTTACAATTTAATCCATGCGCCTATTTACTGAGTCTAGCCGATCTTCCGTGCTATCCCCTGTAACTTAGGTTTAATCACGGATAGGTCTCTGATCCGATGTTTTTCCATTTTATTTTGTGATTTTCGGCTGAACCTTTGAAAAATCATAATAAATCAAATAAAAATCGTAAAAAGGTAAACTCAATTGCATTGTACTCCTTGTTAATAGATCTACACAGTGGGTATGATGTGAAGATGTGCATGTACGGTTTTGCCCCTGTTATTGTATATGCATGTTAAATCAAGGAAAAATGAAAAACATGGTCTTAATGAAATCCTAAAATGATGAAATTTGGTTTGTAGCTTCCTTAGGACATTTGGACACTCTGAGAATTTTGGTGAACCTAGGTCTTACTGTTCATTCACTGTTTTATCATTTTACATGTACTTTATGCATTATTTAATAACTTGGAAATGAGGCCTATGCAAAGTATGATAAATATGACTCACTAGTATTTTTCTTATGTCCTATATAGCTTGTGAATCTCACTGGTAAAATATGAGCCTCTGTATATTAAGTTTTAATGGTCATTTGAAAATGATAAAATGCTACATATTGGAAATGATAATTAGAAAAAATGGTCATAACTTGCTAGGAAAATTCTATGGAAAATTTGGTAGCTTAATGTTGATGCATAGAGTCTAGAAAGTATATTCGAGAAGGCTATTTACACCGTTCATATGTACATCTTAATTCGCACTAGATTAATATATGGAAAATAGATGACCTGTCAAACTTGGGAGTTTTAACTTGTAAATTTTTGTACATACAATCCATGATAAGTCTAGCTCACTGGTAAAATTTCACCTTCAGAAACCATTCCTATAATTTTTGAAAATTCTGACAATGTGTAGGACTGAGAAGTTGTTATAATTTTAATAAAATAATTATAACTCCAAATGAGCTGAAATTTTGACAGTACCCTCGGGTATATGGGATATGTATGTCATAAAAGTTTGGTCTCATTTGGTTATGTTTTACTGCTACAACTCAGGTGCATAAATTAATTCATAAATGAGGATAAATTACCCTAAGTATAAGCATATGCAATGTGTTAAACTACAATACCATGTTTCTTGCTAGAAAATTCTGATTCTTGTTAGGCATGATATGTTATACTAGGTTTTAATGAAGGTTTGTATGAGTTCTTATCGATGGTTTGTATGATTTCTTAAGAGAGCATGTAAGGTCTTCTTCTTTGAGAAAATGACGATTTATAAAGTAAATTAAATACTTTATTGTCCTTTTGCATCCAAATTCTGGCATTTGCATTCTCTTGCACTCATTCGCATATATTGTCATGCATATAGATCCAGCAAGCGAGTTGCCGACGCAGGAACAGCCACTAATCGAAGAGCCGGACGACCAGGAGCAGGAGTCCCAGCAGCAGGAGGAGAGCTCTCTGCCAACCTCTGACTTGATCGTTGAGACCGCTGACCCAACCGAAAAAGGTAGGCAGGACCATGCTATTCCCAGCAAATAAAATAACTGTTGATTACGCATACGCATTAGGAGTTGATTGAAAGCAATTGCATTAGATCCCTTGGCCGCCCTGGCCCTAGCACCTATACCTAGAGTTCATAGGACGAGTGCCTAGAATGACTAGGTACGAGTGGACACGAGTGAATAAAGGTCACTCGTCTCGTAGGGGTTACTTTTCAAAAAGAAGAAATCTCACTATGGAAGTTACTTTTCAAAAAGAAGAAATCTCACTATGGAAGTTATTGTTATTATGCTATGATTAAGTTATGTTTTAAATGGAGACCGGACGGAGATATGGGTTTGAATGATGAGATCCGGAATAATGTGTGGTGGACTCCGCCCGAATTGCATAAGGCTGGTCGTTGTTCGCCTATTGGTCGGCATAACATTGCTAGGGTGCTTATCCGGGATAATGGACCGGTGAAAGTCTTACTTGTGACGTCTCAAGCATAGAGACACGTTCCTACCCACTGGTTGAGAGGAAGATGGCCGCGGAGGCGGGTGTCAAGGGAGGGCTGACCCATTGCATGGTAACGCTCCTGCGACAACGCGCTCCGGGAGTCAGGCGGGAGTGAATCGAACTTGAGACGGGACAAGTGGAGATGGGGGAAGCATATGTGGGAACGCCGGGGGTTAGTAAGCATATGCCATCCTGGTACTTCTAGTTATTTTCGGGAATATAAAAATCAATTCGAATCGCTGATGCTCACTAGGTGTGAGAATACCAATACCACTGACGGGCAAAGTAGTAATCCATTTGAATATGTTGTATTATGAATTCGTGGTTTTGAATACTACATGCTTGGATTACCTGATTTATTTTCATGTAATACTTTGTCACACTCATGTTGATTCTACAAGTATGATGACTTGAACAGCTGTTAAATCCTGCTCGGGTGAAATACATCAAGCAGCTGTCAAACCCTGCTTGTAGACAACAAATCTAAGCAGCTGTCAAATCCTGCTTCCACTTATTAACTTGATCCTATTTAAAAGCAATAGCTAAGGACCCAGACGATAGTAAACAGGTTTTGCGTCAGCCGTAAGCCTCGTCCATTAAGTCCTACTGAGTAATTAGTACTCAGGGTTTTGCCCCCACTTTTGGCTTATAGCTATGGAGTTCCTCTTCTGTGCCTGTGTTGATGGCGGGTCATGTTATCAACATGAGATGGGTCATGATCTGGCAAGGAGCGGCATCAGTGGGCTCGATGCTCGTTCTATTTATGCAAGTCTTTTGGTTACCGTGAAACATGAACTTTAAAAATTTCCGCAGCGAGAGACTATTTGAACTATGTTGTTGTATGAAACTATGTTGAACTCTATTCGATTTCGAACTGGTTTGTAACTTAAGTCTAAGTATTATCTATATTCAACTGCCTGAGATGATGTAATTGTTGTGGCTCCATTGAGGGTCAGTGTGTGTGATGTCGGTTCCTCGGGAAATTGGTGTTATCGAGGGCCGAAGGCCACTCGACGGACTACCGGGTTTAGTCCAGCTTAAGTGCACTGCAAGTCAAAGGAGGCAGGTGTGCTTAATTTGAGTTAAGCAGGGCGGTTCCGCCACAAAGAGAAGCCCATAAAAATCCTTGAACAAATGCAAAGATCAACACGAAGAAGAACTATTAACTTCTACAAGGTGCAATGGAGTAATCACTCCGGAGAAGAGGCAACTTGGGAACAAGAGGAGTTTCTGCAAACCAAATATCCCGATTTCCTTCCATCCACTTCGAATGAGTACGTCACAACAGTTTAAAGTTTCAAATTCGTATACGATGCACTCTCCTATCATTAACTTATCTACCCACATCACATCAAAAATCTCGGGACGAGATTTCTTTAAGGAGGGTGGGTTGTAATGCTTCGGCATCTCAAGTGCATTTTCATCTCACATACATGCAACATTCATCATGATGCATCATACAATGAGATGCATATGAACCTCATGGTCAAACTTGATTGATGTGCAAACTTGCTAAACCCTGTTTTCTGCATATGTGCCGCTATGTTGGTAGTCATAACTTTAGTTCTATAGTGATATAGGTGAAACTTTCTATACCAAACTTGTAGACAATTTGATGATAAACAACTTTGGTAATTGGTGCTTTGACATGCAGAAAGGTTGGAATAGAGTTTTGGGGCTTTTTGTGTCGATTCATGAATTCTGTCCAAACTTGACCTAGAGGGTAAATTCAAATTTGCTTGATCTTAAAGCCAAAATATTGCAATACTTTTATTGAGAAAGTTGTAGATCCTGAAATTCTGAACAACATTGGTATATAACTCCTTTTGTGAAAGTGTGTAGAAAATAGACTCTTAGAATTTCTAAACTGGAGGGTTTTGTCGGTCAGACATTGGTCAGCAATTTGAATTCAATTTTAAACCATATTTTTGAATATAACATGGTATGTAAGTTTATAAGACAAATGTAGAGGAACAAATTTAGAACATTTCATTCAATTCGGTCCTTTTCAAATTCGGCTTCTAACCTATTCAAAAATGGAGTTTTCTAACAGTGGCTACAGCAGTCAAAGGGGGTTTGTCTATTTTTCCGATTTTTCGTTCAAAAATCCGAAGGGTCTGTCTCTATGACGCGTGGGTCCCGCATGTCAGCTGCGTCGGGTTCCCGCCCACGCGGGCCAAAATCGATAGCCGTGGGCCCCACCTTTTTCACCCCTCCACGCACCGGGTCCCCTGAGCCGTTCTCTTTCTCCCCGCGCCCGGCCCTACCTGTCATTCTCACTGGGTCTATGGACTCTGTCCACGCAACCGCCACCGGCCTTCTCCCCCGCTCGCTCGCGCCCACGCGGCGGCCGCACTCTGTCGCGCCGCGCCGACGCCGGCCGAGCCTCCGCCCGACGCGCCCAGGGCCTCACCTTGACGGGATCCCGGCCGCCTTCACTCCCGCAACCCTCCTCGCTTCTTCTTTATCTTGCTCTCTCTCTGTTTTCCTCCGCCCCGAGCCGCGCCAGAGCGTCGAATCGCCATTGCCGAGAGCTAGAGCTTGAGCCACGCTGGCCACTTCTCGAGCCTCCGCGCCTCCAGACCACCGCCATCGCCTTCGCCTCGTCCTCGCGCACCTCCCGCGCTAGACATCGTCGCCGTTGCCCTCTTCCTCTGCCGGTTCCATGCCCATGCCGCCGTCGGTGCGCGCCACCGCCGCTTCAGTTCACCACCGCCGCTCGCCTCTCCTCTTCACCGCCGGCGACTAGACCTAGAGGGTCGAGTTCGTCGTCGCAGGAGGCACATCCCCGGCCCCTCTCGGCTCCAAGAGCTCGCCCCCACGCGTCGCGCCGCGCCCGAGAACGCGGGCCGCCGCCACGCGTCTCGTCCCCGAGCCGGAGGTAGAGGAAGACGCGTATTTTTGCAGAAAACACCCTTCGTTTATTGCTTACCGCTTCACTGTTGATTGTGCCTTGATTAAATTGAAAAAACACCCCTGGATCTATTAAGATTTTGTATTTCTAACCCGAGCCCCGGTATTTTGCAGATCTAACCTCGTGCTTTGGGAGTTTCGCATGCGCTATTCACTGGGTCTGGATTTAATTGTGTGCTAGCCCTGAATGTTTTAAAATAATCACGAATTAGTCCTTGGGTCTATAGGTTTTCCATTTATTTCTTGAATAATGGGCTGAGAACTTTGGAAATTCATAATAAATCAAATAAAAATCTAAAATGGACAAACTCAATGGCTATGAACTCTTTGAGAGTAGATCTACAGGATATGTATGATGTGGATGTGTAAAAGTACAGTTTTGCCCCTGGTCTAGTGCATGCATGTTGAGGGTAAATAAATAGAAAAAGGGATGTGAATGAACTCCAAAATTTATGAAATTTGGACAGTAGCTTTGTTATGGCATCTAGATATTGTGTGATTTTTGGTAGCCCTAGCATTGGTTGGTGAATGACTGTTTTGCTCTTATGCATGTGTTTTGTGTATTTATTTAACTTGGAAAATAAAGGCTACATAAAATATGCTCAAATATGATCTCTAGTATTTTTCATGTACTTTACATACTATGAGTAGCTCACTGGTGAAGTACGAGGATGTGCATGCATGTTTTAGCTGCTGTTCTGAAATTTACAAAATGCTACTTGCTAGACTTGATAATTGGAAAAAAGTGACTTTAGAATGCAAAGATAATTCTATGAAAAATCTGGTATGCTACTAGTAGGATAGAGAGTCCAGAAAGTATTTTTGAAGAATTTATTAACACTGTTTATAAGTACATCTTAATTTGCATAAGTTGAATATATGGAAAGATAGATGTCCTATCAAACTATGGATTTTGTGCTTGCTGATTTTTGGATATAATGTTTATAAAATGAAATGCTTGTTGTAAAAATGTTAGGCCCTAAAACCACTCCTATAAATTATGAAAAATCTGCGAAGCTATAGGGCTAATACTTGCTGTAATTTTAATAAATTAATTGTAACTTGTTTGTGGCTGAAATTTTGGCAATAGTATTATGTAGTATGTTTCTGCATGTGATAAAAGTTTGGGATCAATTTAAATTGTCTAACTACATGAACTCACGAGTGCATTTTATTCGTAAAGGTAGCGTGTCCATTAATTTGCGTATAAATGTTTAACCGCAAGTGACAACATTTTTGTGCATATATAAAGTTGCTTGATGCATAATCTCAAGTACATCTTGTGAATTCCAAGGGTCATCAATGGAGGGCTTTTGAGAGACACCTTCATTTCATTTGATAGGGACTGTGTACACATATAAGACAGTAACTCCTGATAACTTCAGAGATAAAATGTGGTGATGGTTTGTATGATTTCTTAGCGATGGGTTGTTTGATTTCTTAGCAAAGTTGTTAAGTTTCCTATTATGCGATGTAATTGGACTAAGTATACTCGAGTCATTTCGTCACAAGCTACTTGACATACATTATGTTTCATTTACACCTCATGCATACATTTGCACCTGCCGCACTCATGATTGCTATATAACCTGTACCATATGCATGTATTTGCATTCTCTTGCACTCACTTGCATATTATACCATGCATATAGATTTCGCGAACGAAGGACGAACGCAGAAGCAACCGCTGATCAAACAGCCAGAAGAAGAGCCTCTGCACTAGAAGTTGGTTTTTCCCCAACCTAAAGACGAAGGGTCGCTGATTTTATCCGTCCCTATTTCAAAGAGTTGCCTGGGGTAAAGCCCCATAACCCAGCAAACTAACTTAGATTAGTTTGTTGGTTTTCATAAGAAGAATCAAAGATAGGCAGGATCATGATTCCTCCCAGCTAATATGATTATGATTGATGCTTACGCATCTGCATTAGAAGTTGATTCAAACCTATTGCATTAGATTCCCGGGCCGCTCTGGCCCTAGCACCTATACCTAGAATTCGTAGGACGAGTGCCTAGTATTGCTAGGTACGAGTAGACACGAGTAAATGGAGTCACTCGTCACGTAGGTGATTTTAATCACAAAAATCTTATTATTGTGGAAATCATTGTGTATGCTTATGTTTTAAATGGAGACCGGCCGGAGATTTTATGAGTTATTTATTGTTTATGGTAATGTGTATTGGACTCTACTCGAGTCGCATAAGGCCCGTTCGCTGTTCGCCTGCTGATCGGCATAACATTGCTAGAGTGCTTATCTGGGATAATGGACCGGTGAAAGTCTTACTTGTGCCATCCGAAGAATAGAGACAGACTACTGCTGTTACACCTTGGGGAGCTTGTAGTCGAGGGAGGGCTGACCCGGTATGCCGAGGTATCGCTCCTAAGGCGGCACAACCTGAGAACCATAGAAGGATTGAATCGAACTTGAGATGGGACAAGTGGAGATGTTGGATATATGTGTGGAACGCGATGCCTAGTAAGCATATATCACCTGGCATTTTTAGTTATTCTCGGAAATTAACAAATCGTTTCGAATCGCTGATGCTCACCAGGTATGGAAATGCCAGATATCGCACACGGGCAACGTAGTAACTATCTGAACATAATACATTATTATTCATGTTTTCAAATACCACATGCTTGTATTTGTATGTTTACTTTTCTGCAAGTTAATATTGTTACGATGGTATATGCAAATGAGGAAATATTACTTTATGTCAATATCTCCTTGCTAAAATCAATGGCTAAGGATCAAATGGTAGTAAGCAAGCTTTGCGTAAACCCTTCCATTAAATCCTACTGAGTAATTAGTACTCAGGGTTTGCCCCCCACATTTGGCTTACAGGTACTGGCGTCTTTTGGACAACCGCTTGAAGGAGGGTAGAACCGGTGGGCTCGGTGCTATTCGTCTTGATTATATCTGCATGAAGAGTAGTTGAGTTGTTGTTTCCGCTGCGAGATATTTTGAAAACGCTTCCGCTATACACATATATTTTACAATCGCTTCCGCTATATTTTGAAATATATTCGATTTCATATACTTGGTCTGTAAACTAAGTCTATCTATCTTATATTTCAACTGCCTATAATGATGAAACTGTTGTGGCTCCTTCGAGAGTCGGATGTGTTTGATGTCAGTTCCTCTGGGAATGGTGTTATCGGGAGCTTAAAGGACTCTCGACGGACTACCGGGTTTAGTCTAGCCTAGGTGCACTGCGAGCCAGAGGTGGCAAGTGTGCTTAGTCTAGATTAAGCAGGGCGGTTCCGCCACAGTTTTCTCCTCTTCGCTGGAGGAGGAGTCCTAGGACTCCTCACCATACGCGCCGCAGAACAACGCGTCAACGGAGTCCTTGTACTCCGACGGCGGTGGCGAGTGCGCACGCTTCTTGCCCTTCCCTCCAGCCATGGCTGAGAGCAAGGGGATGGGGAGTTCTTGGGGTTTTCTTGAAGAAATGATACTGAGTGGGGGCGTAATGGATGGCCGGGCGATGGCTCTGCTCTTATAGTACGGCCACCCCACTTCAATCTCTGTGAGCACGATTCAATTGGCTGCGTCGTTTCGACTTCCTCGACGCGTCAGTCATCGCTTGGGCAAGCAGTGGCTGTTGCGTGTTCAAAAGATTCCTGTTTTCTTGGTTTTTTTCGGTAACTCCTCGGTACCTTCCGCTCGTTCCCTTTGGGTTAACCCCATGGGGTGCGAGAATTAAGGGAAAATTATTCTTTTTCCTAAAATCTGAAAAAACAGGAAGTTTGAGTCAGCTTTCTATGACTCGGAAAGCTGGGGATAGATGGTTACTCGGATAAAAGGATCTGTTATTCCTCCAATTGACTCGGCACCTGAGGAATGCATTCTGTGAAGTTTGATTGAAGGGCTTAGATCTTCAAGCTGATTGATACTCAAGTCAACTTGAAACTCGAGGGCTACCCCATGGGTTGTACCTGGCGGTTTACCAAAAGAAACAGTGTGGATTCCGATGAGGAACTCATGAGCAGTACATATTTCTTCTTGGAGTCTCGAGTCAATTAATCTCTAAATTAACTCGAGCCTCGGGGGCTTGTGGGGGATAGATATCCCCTGGGCCTTCAAGGTGTGGATTCAGTACATGGGCCATTGGAGGGCCCAATGGAGACAGTAGGCCCTTTACAGGGTGCCGACTAGTCTCGTGGGCCTGAGAACGGATGACGAGCTTGAAGACCAAGTCAAGGCGCTATAATTCAAGAAAGACGTAAAGGAGTTAGTTTGGACTCTGTATTAAGAAGCAGTAGGACTCAGGAAAGGAAGCGTATAATCGTAGATTCTGTAGGATTCCAAGCCGAGTAGGACTCATAGATGAAAACCGACTTGTAACCCAAGCCTTGCCAGGCTATATAAGGCGGGTGAGGGATCCCTACGTAGACAATCAATCATCTCATCGCATATTAGCCACCGAACATCCTAGCCCTCATTGTAACCTCGAGAACTCAAATCCATACAACTCGTAGCAAACAGGACGTAGGGTGTTACGCATATCGCAGCCCAAACCTGTATAAACCCTTGTGTTTTGTCGCCTTTCTACGCGAACCATCGAGCTACGCCGATCTCGCCATCCCAAAAAGCACTGCGTAACACACCCCGTGGTGCATTGCCGGTATCAAACACCGACAGTTGGCGCGGCGCTGACGCCGCGGGCCCACCTGTCCGCGACTGGAAAGAAGGGAAATGGAAAATGTGTTTTCTCCGTCTCTGGAAATCGCGTATTTGGCCTATTTAGGTGCCGAATTTGTCAAAACCACAATTATTTGAAATGTTCCACTCTTTAGTCTATACAACTTTGTCAAAAGGACTAATGCCAAAATATGAGTGGAAATATGATTTAAACTTGAATTTGCTTAGCAGCCTTAAATTTGGACAGGAGACCTGTTTTTCTTGGAAAATTCAAAAGTCCTATTTATAACCATTTTCACCCAAGGTTCCTTTTGACAATGTTGCTTGTAATTTCAATACCTACAACTCATTCAAATAGAGTCTTGCATGAAAGTGGCTGTAGGTTAGAGAAAAGTTTCAATCACTATGCAGGTTAGGTTTTGGCAGAAAACACAAGCTAACAGAAAAAGATCTAAAGCGCTATGATAACCTCAGGGTATGGCCAAGCCCCAATTACCAAAGTTGTTCACCCTAAAGTTGTCTACAAGTTTGGTATATAAGGTTGTGTCTAGTTCATCATAGAATTTGAATTATATCCACAAATGTGCTCAAAGGTTTGGTCAAACAGTAAATTTACCTTATGTAGAGACTTTCTTGTTTTTAATTTTGAAGTATCAATTCAAGTCCAATCACTTCCAACCTTGGTGCATTTGAAAGGTGATAAGTTTAGTTTCACTTCATAGAAGGTAATATTTTGAAGTTGTATAATGAATTCAAAAGTAATTTCAGATTCAAGTTTGGGATGAGCTGAAAATTCAGACTTGAGAATTTTTCTAAGTGTAGATTGACATGATTTGCAGCACAAGTTTGTCTTAAACTTTAAGCAAAGGTGCGTAATGGATTTGAAAGTTTTATTAGGGCTCAAATTTGGTCACGATCACTATTGGCACCTCTCGAGGAATTTCTGGTTTGAGTTGGTCTCGACTTTTAAACCTTATAGCATATGATTTTGGAGATGGTCATAATATCAAAGTTGAAGGTAACATCCCGAACGAAGACTTTGGCATTTGGTGTTTTGCATAAAAGCCCGTGGGTGGTGACTTAAACAACCGAACCACGTAGAGTTGTGTACTTTCCTAGAAAAATTTTGACTTAGTGGCTCCTCCATCCAGTCTTCGTTACTTTCCAAACATCATTAAGTCCTAATTCATTATTAGCTTGTCTCTAACTGCATGTTAAGGCTTTTGAGGTGCTAGGGCATCACATCAGCCGACCTCCCCCTAGGTCGGCTGACCACCAACTTTGCCTCCCACCGACCTTAGGCACCTACAAGTACCCCCTCCTGGTTGTAGACTATAAATAGGTCTGTAGAGCTCATTTGTAAAGGTGTGGAGAAGTTGAGAGTCATATTCTACCTTAGAGTGTGTTCTTTTCCGTATCTTAGTAGTAGGATAGTCCTGCGAGTTAGAGTGAGTCGAGCTTTGCCTCGGAGTTCTCGGAGATATTTCTGAGTCTGTGGTAAAGTTCTTGTATCTTGTTACTCGTATCTTCAGTATAATATATGTATGCTTTACTTTATTTCTATCTCTTGCAAGTGTGGTGTATCCTTTATTTTGCATACTTGCTAGGCTTAGACTGTGGTTATCTTAGCTAGTCAAGACCCGTTACTTTTGCCGGTGCTATAATCCAATTTGTATGCCAGGCTCTGGTTGGGTCCTCTTCTCTGATCAAGGACGATCTATTGTTACCCAAGCTTTGCTTGAGTATGTTTATAGCGTGCCAACCTTCCACGCAGATTTGCTTGGTAGCCCCACTCGGTGACAACGTGTGGTGTGCCTGTGTATCCTAGGCCCGTTCGTTCGGTAGGCCCGTAGACGTTAGCCGGGTCTCCTTTGGTGGTCTACTATCTACCCCTAACCCCTCGAGGCGCTAGAATTTCGCTTAACGCGAGACTCTGACTTGTACTTGAGTTTCTTAGTTAACCACGACATAGTCTTTACAGCCAAATAGAATAGAGTTTTGGAACATTATCTCACTTGTTGTCCTCCCAAGCAACTATACCTTTCTACATGTATCTTAGGTAGTTCATTTTACTTCTTTCCACCATACACCTATCCGTTTACCAAACTTACCCTTGTCTAGTGACTAGCTGGTATATTTATTTAAGTACGGATCTTTCGAATTGAGTTTATTCAATTATACTCTCTCGCCTGCCGGTTCCCTATGGATAAAAATACGATACTCGGAATACTTTGGGTGAAAAGCTACAACGGTCCCCATGCTCTTGCGGAGTAAAATCTTTTAAGACTAAGAGACGCCAACAGCGCTGTTAACAGTGTTAGCCTAAACGGTAAACAGTCGGTCACCCACTGTTTAGCCATTATTCGGTGCTAAACGGCAGTTAAAACGGGTTTAAACGGTATAAATGGCCAATTAAACGGAAACGGTGAGCCACTGTTTAGTGTTTAAACGGGCTAAACGACCGTTTAGGCGAACAGTGGCTGTTGAATGAGTCTCTTAGATCTTGCATGCTAGCCCCTTGGGATTCAAAATATTCCCGAGAATTAAAAATCGATTCGAATCGCTGATGCTCACTAAGTGTGAGAATGCCAGTATCACTGCCGGACAATGTAGTAACTAATTGAATACATTATGCTTATGATTCATGATTTCAAATTCCACATGCTTGTATTTGTATGCTTACATTACTGCAAGTTCTTACTGTTTTGATACATGCAAATGGTGGAACATGTTACTCTATCTTGAACTTATCACTGTTTAAAATCAACAGCTAAGAATCCACTTGCTAGTAAGCATGCTTTGCGTTAGCCGTAAGCCTTTCCATTAAGTCCTACTGAGTAATTAGTACTCAGGGTTTGCCCCCATCTTTTGAGCTGCAGGTATGGAGTTCTTTGTATGCACCTGTGTTGGAGGAGGTGCATGTCTCCATCAGGAGTGACAGTCATCACGAGTGGCATGGGAGCAACATCGGTGGGCTCGATGTTGCTTCATCGTTGTAAGTCCTTTGATTTATCATGAACTGAAATTTAAATTTCCGCTGCGAGATACTTTCGAACTTGCTTATCGTATGATGCTAAGGATGGACCGTATTTTATTTCAAAATGGTTTGTAATTTAAGTCTATTTACTCTCTATTTCAACTGCCTGTGATGATGTAACCGTTGTGACACCTTCGAGAGCCGGATGTGTGTGATGTCTGTTCCTTTGGATTTGGTGTTATCGAGAGCCGAATGCCTCTTGACGGACGACTGAGTTTAGTTTAGCATAAGCACACTGCGAGCCAAAGGTGGTAGGTGTGTTTAGTCCTAATTAAATCGGCGGTTCCACTATAGCTGACCTGCTGGTTCGAAGAAGGATACGCTGGAAAGCTTTGAGAACAAAAGTCGTCGTTCAGCCTTTTGCTGGCTCCTTCCTCGGTCCTGCCTCTCTCCACTCCACACCACACCGCCAGCCACGCCGCGCCGCCGCCAGCCATGCCTGCCATCACCCCCACTCGCCACGCCCGCCCACGAGCTTGCGGCCTCCGCCTCTGCTTCCCTTCCCATCTGCGGCCTCTGCCATCTCCCCCCGCCTCTCGCGCGTCCTCGCCCCCTCGCTGAGGCCAAGCGTGAAGGTGCCGTCGCGGGGCAGACGGTTGGCCACCGGCGACGGCCAGTCGGACGGCGACAGGACTCCGAGCACGGACGCCAGCGCCGGACGGCGACGATTGTGGAGGCCGGCGACGACGAGTGCTCGCTGAAACGAACGAGGAACAGCACCTCGTCCGAGCTCGATGCAGCCGAGAAGCACGTTCCGGCCCTTGACGGCACTGTACACGACGCCGTCCTTGCCTTGACTCTGAGCATAGACAACGGCAGTAGCGCGACAGAGGCCGGCGTAGGATACAACGCATGGTGGGTCTGTCGCTTGGTGCAGGATGCGCTCGGCTCCGCCGATTCATCGGCTCTTGCAACTCGGCTTGCTTGTATGGCTGAGACCAAGAGCAACACGAGCAGAGGCAGATGGCGGGGTCTTCCTCCGGAGGTGTGTCGTTGGATGGCTCTGGCGGCGGCCTAGATGAGTAGCTGCAGCGGGATGTCCGTTTGGTTGATTGCAGACGATCTGGATCCACGATGAGAGGAAGAAGAAGCCTGCACATTTGGGCCACACGTCGGTGGGAGCAGAGGAAAGAGGAAGAGACAAAGCGGGGGCATTTATGTCTTTTCCTCTTCCTTGGCCAGCGTGGACAGCTTCCGTGGCTTGCCAGATGGATAAAACTGACAAATAGTTTGAAATTTTTATGCAGAAATGACAAATATGTAATTGCTATTTTAACAATGGCAATTGAAGATGTGGCGTTCATAACTATAACTATGGCATATAATTAAATATCCCGATAGAATAGGAGAAGAAAAAGAAAAATAATTTTTCGTTTAAGGGTTCCCGAGCTTCGGAGTCCCCCCCAATCGCCTAAAAATTTCGCCGGATCGAATCGGCTGCGAGACTCACCCGATTCGGATCCGGCGCTCTCGGTCGGTGTAAGTTGCCTCCCTCCGACGATATGGCAGGGAAGGGTGGCAAGGCCACGGCGGCCAAGGCGGCGGACAAGGACAAGGGGAAGAAGTCCAGCGGTCCCGTTGCCCGCTCCTCCCGCGCCGCGCCTCAGGTCAGCCCGATCGCTCCGCTCTGCTCCGCTCGTTGCCTGGTCATCCGTGGCTGTTTTAGATTTGGTGTACATGCTACTTGGATGCGCATTTTGGTGTGTGGTCGTTGTATTTATCTCCTTATTATCTCATCCTCGATTCACGGGACGATGCTTTGCGGAACTTTATGAGGGTTTTCGTATGGCTGGTTGAATTTCGTCGATTTTTTTGCTGTTAAATATTTTCGTAGATCTGGAGAATCTTGTGGTAATGGTGATTAGAACATTTCATTTTCTCGGCTTGGGCGTGAAGGCTCACAGTAGCCTTGTGTTAGAACGGTTTTTGTTCTCGTTTGATTAGAGATTGGGAGGCAAAAGTTGGTGTCCATGGCTACCAATACAGCAGAAATATAGAAGTGATGCCAGGGAGCCTCTGCTATTGTTCTTCGTTCAGTCTTGCAGTTTCTTGAGGAGTCGTGGGTCTCGATTTGGTTTGATCAGCCTTTATAGTACTTTACCTGCCCATAGTTTTGAAGTTAATCCATACGACCATACAAACCTGATAACCAACAGAACTGCTTGATATCATTGACTCATCTCGCTGATGCTGTTCTATTATATAGAAGTCAGCTCCGAAGAAAGATCTTTACCAATTGTTCGCTGAGAAGGTTAGGGATAACAAGCAACTGGAATCAAGATGGGCAATAATGCAAGAAACTCGTGTGGAGTATTTTCGTGGAAAAGATTTCACTAACTTCATCAAGAATCATCAAGAGGTCAGGGAAATTTTAGGACCAGATAAGGATTTAGAAGTGGAGGACATTGTTAACACTTTGCTGACCAAGAACCTTGTGATAAGGTGTGACCGAGTTATGAAAACTGTCAGGCCTGGCAAGAAAAAGCTATCATCATGGCCTGCTCATTTGGAGATACATAATGTGAGTATTATATGCTATTTATGAAAACGTAAGAGATAGTAACTTCTTATTCTGCTGGCTAATATTGCTTGTCAATACTGTGTTTCTAATCATTCATTACTGTTAAATACTTGTAATGCTGCATCGACATTACACTGCATCACCTTAAAGCTATAATCATCGTAATCAAACTCCATTGATCGAGATTTTGGATAGTTAAAAGATGCTTTGATTAAACACCTTTTAGTTGGTGGATACATTTTCAATGCACCTAAGCTGTGATAAATAGTTTAGATTTATTGATAGGTGATTAGACATCATATAAACAACCCGCACAAAGGGCGAATGATTTACTGGTGACATACTGTCCTGTAAATTTCTCAGACCCACAATTTCAGTAATTCTACTTGATATTTGCATCATCTACATTATTCTCCTGATGTCAAGTAAAGGTATTCTTATGATGAAGAGAACAGATACTTTTGTTCTGCCTTAATCATCCTGGTATTTCTGCTTGCTACAGTTACTTTGAAATACAGTGACACAAGTCTAAAAAAGTGCAGGAATTTGACTTTTATATCTATTTCCTATTATTCTTAGATATTTTGATAGGTGTAATTACTGACTCTACAGTAAGAAATGCTTAGAATGAGTCAAAAATTATTATGATTTCAAATATAAAGATAACTAAATAAAGAAATTATAATTAGATTTAGTGAGGTCCATCAATGCCACCAGTACATTCTCTACTCTTCTGTCATGTAATTTTTCTATTCTAGTTGATTCAATATGTTCCCTTATCCTCCTAATATTTAAATGAGTCGAGATCAGTAATGCATTAATTAGGTATACTATGTGTCTTTGGCATATTGATGTCAAACCAGAACCTTTTTATAGCACTGATATGTAGTCAGTTTTATTTAAATTCTTGTAGATCTCACAATATTTTCTTATCTATTTTATAGTCATAAAATAAAAAGGGCGTATTTGCTTTACAAAATCTCTGTGTATGATTATTTTGATAAAATGTAGGTTATGCATAACCAAGGTTGTTAGGATTAGGATACAAGGCAGTATCGTTTTTTCGCCGAACAATATCGTATCACAGTATCAGGATACTATCACATTCTTTATAATATATATTATGTTATATACAAGATTTGTATTACATTATAAAAATTAAAGCACATATATTTATTTGATTAATTTTGTTGATTTTTGTAATTTAACAGGACTTATTAACATTATTTTCAATGCATATTAGTTTTAGTAATATTCTTATCACTATCAAATCATTAATATGTTAATTTCTTACTGGAGTTCTTATGTAAGTGGATTTGATTTGTTCTTGCAGGAACAAGTGTTCACAGAAAATGATGGTTTTTTTGCTTGGATGTTTCTCAAAAGGCGGACGTTGTGGCAGACAATTCTTTCATTTGTTTGGCCTCTTTTTGCACTGGCAGTGTGCTTATTTCCAGTTTATCCATACCAATGCAAAATTGTTGTACTGTACTCCTGTGCTGGAGCTCTACTTTTCATTGTCTCCATTCTTCTCTGTAAGATCTCCCAGCATTCCTCTCCGAGTGTATTTTCATATACAGTTAACATTACACTTCACTATACATTTTCAACATCACATTTTAGTCATTACACATCTTTGAGCACTGAATTACAATTGTTTGCCTGTGTTATATGTGGTCTGACAGTACACCCTAGTCATTATTTCATTAAGGAATGACTGTTGTTTACCTGCTGTTTATAAGATATCAGATTTCAGAAGTTGGTTTTGACTTCGTTAGTGGAAGCTTGTAGTATATATTATTATATTGATGCCCTTGCAGTAGCATATATTTCTAATTATAAGGATTAAAACCTAACATGTTACATATCAAAATATTTCATTATTCAGTAAGTCCATAAATGCCAACTACTGCTGTATCAGTTGTCTCACTATGCTGCAGAGTACATTTGTACGATCATGATGCTTTTTACATTGTGAACAGTAGTACTACAGACAAAGGGTTATCGTGTGGAGGAACCATATCTCTAGAATGGGAAATAACAATTATTGCTGATAATCAGCGGTAAACTATTGCTAATCAGTGATTTTTCTATAAATTCCTTCAACTTTTAAAATTTAAACAAATTTCATTGAGATTATCGGTGGCTTACTGCTACCGCTAAATGTCCATACGGTCATTTTTCGACGATAATTCCTAACACCAGATCACTGCAGAGTATAAGGGTTCTAAAAATATATAAAGATTCATATTTCAACTTTGTGAGTTTGATCATTTCTGAAAATCTGAAGTGATATTTGCACCACACTTTTGGGTGGGACCCACACTTAAGAGCACCAATTGTTTTAATAAAATCTGGGAAGGATTCTGTTGGTAATCCATGTGTTGGCGAGTCTGTACTCTGTACACTAGAGTTAGCAGTGTCAGTCTTTTGTTTCTGTTTAAGGTTCCAGTTGTTCATTTAGCTCTGGAAAGGCTTTGATCAGGTGTTAGTTTGTTAGCTGAGTCAGTTGTCTCAATGGTTGAACGTGTCCTACGGTCTAGCCACCACCAGCGTCACATCACTAGTCAATGGTTAAGGTCACTATAGACATGTACTCACAGGCCACTAAGGCTATACTCTTTCTGTTATAAATAAAGAGGCAACATGTTATGGCAGGAATGCTGGGTCAGATAGATTGGATCGGTTAGATTAGATTAGATAAGATTAGGAAATTAGGTAAAAGATAAGATAGATTTTGATTAGATATTCTTAGGAGTCAAGTTAGGTATTTCTTAGGGGTCAAGTTAGTCGTCTCTATAAAAGAGACACCCTTGTATTAGTTTAGGGTTAACTAGAAAATAGATCATTAAGTACAGCTCAGAGCCTCCTAAGGGAGGGCGAGTCACGGATTTATCTGCTATCCCATCTATCAATACTACCTCGCCAATCTAGCCATAACATCTTAGGTAATCGGAGCCAAAATTTTTTTCTCCCTTCCCTGCGCCCAAGCTCTCATCGCTGCCCCAGCCGGCGTTCCTGCACCCCCAACTCATCTACTATTCACCCGCGGAACAGCCTAGCCTCTCTCCAATCCCTCGCCAGATCAACAATCACCGCCCCGCTCTTTCCTGCGCATCGCCACCAAGTCGCCGTCGTCTTCACTGCAACTATGGGCGACCACCCTCTCTCCACCGCCGCCCTTGCTGTCTTTGCGAAGCTCGACGCCCTCGCCCGTGGCGCCGCCGTCCAGTGACATGTCGGCGCCAGCGGCCTGCCCGTTGGATCCTTGTGCTGAGCTCCAGGTGTCCGTTGCCGAGATCCGTGCGAGGCGCGACTCCTTCGTCGTGTCTCCACCGGCAACAGATAGCACTGCAGCACCATCACCAATCGTCCCTACCCCTGACATTGATGCCTTAATCGTGGACTGCGCCCAGCTTCGACGCCGACACCACGACTACATCAGCACCAGGAGAGGCCCAGCCTGCTGGGTGGGCACCCTCGACCCCTGCTGCATCGGTACCCATCGTCCCCCCTTCTGTCATCTTCGACGCCAAGACTGCACCCGCAAAGTTGGCGTTTTCCGCGCCGCCCACCCTCTCGCTGGCCACGGTGCCATCACCGGTGTTGGGGATTCTCCGCCCTCTACCCATCGACACACCAGGCTCCTGCCGCCTGCCAGCCACCGGCCGCGATGTACCGCCCGACATCGCCTGCAGGCCTTTGCTCGTTGCCGACACCTGTTGAGGCGCGGAATCCGTGGACGCCATCCGCTCTCGCTCGCCGAATCCGCCCGCCTTGGTGGCTGACGCCGTTGGATCCACGGTCGCTCGTCGTCGCCCGCAGCCTTCTGCCCGTCGGCATGCCCGGCACCTGCCGTCCGCTCGTTGTCGTCGCCCTACGCAAGGGCGCGGGATTCGAGGACACCGTCCGCTGCCACCCCGCTGGTTCCGTGGTTGCCTACCGCCTCCTTGCCCGCCGTCTATCCGCCAGTCGCCGGCTTGCTGGTTCCCTGCCGGTCGTTTCCTCACCGCGGGGGCTCCTGCCACGGTGTCGCGTTGGGGCTACGCCGCCATCCATTCACGTTGGTTGCAGGGCCACGGTGTCCTCTTCGGGGTCGTGCCTCCAGCCGTGCGCGGTGGCCGTTGTTCCGCGCCGCCCCCTCGTTGCATCTTCCGCTTCGGTGCCGCGCCACCCCTGGCTGCGCCTCACGCAGCGGTGCTGTGCCATCCCTTCCGCGTTGCAGTGATGACCAAGCCCCGAAGCGTGGAGTTGGCTAGGGGTACCCAAGTTGGTACTCATATCTAGCGCCTGTCAACATCAACATCTCCTCTCTTCATCGTTTAGCATTATCCCAGCTCGAGGACAAGCTGTATTCGAGGGGTGGTGAAGTGTTATGGCAGGAGTGCTGGGTCGGATAGATTGGATCGGTTAGATTAGTAGATTAGATAAGTTTCGTTAATTAGGGGAAAGATAAGATAGATTTGATTAGATATTTCTTAGGAGTCAAGTTAGGTATTTCTGAGGGGTCAAGTCAGTCGTCTATATAAAAGAGACCCTTTATCAGTTTAGGGTTAAGCAGAAAATAGATCACTAAGTGCAGCTCAGAGCCTCCTAAGGGAGGGTGAGTCACGGATCCATCTGCCATCCTATCTATCAATACCACCTCGCCAATCTAGCCATAACACAACATAAATGAAAAACTGCATTCTGCAGCAGAAACACTTGTGTCTTGAATTCTTGTGTGCTTAAGTGGACAGAACTTACAGATTCGAAGTGAAGACTTCGTGTGTACAAATCACAGGCTCAACAACTGGAGTAACCATTCACTTGTTTCATTACAACAAAAATTTCACTGTTTTAACCCTTCCAATTCAAGCACATCCAAATGTTTTTCTTTAGTGATTTTTTACCACATCCGCCCAATAAACAAGAGCTACCAGTGGTAATGGCAGACAATGTATTCTGTACTTGTGGCTGAGGATTTGTATTCGCTACTATGATTGATAGCTGTTGAGTATCGCAAAAGAATTACTTGGAACTGTACAATTTTTATTTGGGTTGGATCTCTATTTCTGTACCAGTGAAAGAAATTATTAGCTTGTCAGCTGAAATACTGCCCATGCTAATATATTGTTCTTGCAAGAAACTATTTACTGAATCTCATGGTATATGCCAATGTTTAAATGGTTTGTGCTTCCAGTTTAATTTCATTCCCCACCAAATATAGGGTGTCAAGGATTTACATAATTTTCTTAAATTTAAGCAGATATATTAAGGCTGCATCCATTGTTTTTGGTAAACGCTGATTGAGTGTGTTGTGTTTTTCCTTTTGATAAAGTGCGTGTAGCACAATGATGATGAGGCAGATAGCGTTAGCCACAGGTTGTGTTATGACTGGTATTGTATACAAGCGCAAAGATAAGCGCAGTAGTGAGTAGGCGTCGTGTCTTTAGGCTATATAGTGTCTAGTTTAGATAAACTCAGAGTCAGTTAGGGGATCTCCTATTTTAGAGGAGCTTAGTTGGTCGAGTAAGGCTATTAGGCCTGTATATCGAGTCCTAGCTTGTTAAGCAAGATCAATCTAAAGAAAGGTTGCTTCCTTGCCCTGTGCGCCCTTCCTCGCCGTGCGTCAGCACTGCGCCGCCTCGCTCCCTCGCCCTCCGGCCTCGCTCGGCAATCTCCCATTCCTATCACCTATGCAGCAGGCGAAGCCCTATCAACCTGGTATTCGTTCGGTGCAGAATCTGTTGCTTACTTGGGCCACATAATTTCAGCGGTAGGGGTTCCCATGGATAACAGCAAGGTGGAGGCAGTTATATTATGGCCGGTACCGCGGTCACCGCGTGGACTGCGCGGATTCTTGGGATTGGCTGGCTAATACCGCAAGTTTATCAAGGATTTTGGCTTGATTGCTGCGCCGCTTACCAAGCTCCTAAAGAAAAGGGTTTCCAATGGTGCCCGGCAGCCGAAGCAGTGTTCCAGGAGCTCAAGCTGGCCCTCTCCACAGCACGGTGCTCCAGCTACCTGACTTTGAGCGCCCTTTTATTGTTGACTGCGACGCGTCCGGCTCCGGCTTTGGCGCGGTTCTACACCAAGACTCCGGGCTGCTCGCGTTTTTCAGCCGACCAATTGCGGCCCGTCATGTCAAGCTTGCCACATATGAGCGTGAGCTCATTGGCCTGGTTCAGGCAGTAAGCCATTGGAGGCCTTATTTGTGGGGTCACCGATTTGTGGTGCGTACAGATCATATCGGCCTCAAATTCATGCTTGATCAACGATTGTCGACAGTTCCCCAACATCAGTGGATTAGCAATCTGTTTGGTTTTGATTTCACAGTGGAATACAGGGCGGGTCGCTTCAATACAGTAGCAGATGCATTGTACGTGGCAGAAGGATTGATGGCCTTGTCTGGTCCGACGTTCCAACTCTATGATGACCTGCGGCAAGAGTGCGCACATGACCAGGAATGGAAGCTTCTCCGTGACGAGATCAATGACGGCATCCTGGGAGATCCATGGCGTGTCGTCGATGGGCTCATCCTTCATGGCAGTTGGGTCTTTGTGCCAGCCACATCCACGCTCCTGCCCACAATACTCAGTACAGCGCATTCAGCGGGACATGGAGGCATCCAAAAGATGCTGCAACGCCTTCATGCCGATTTCTTCGTGAACAATGACAGGGCGCTGGTGCGGGATTCGGTCCATTCCTGCTCGGTCTGCCAGAGGAACAAGACAGAAGCGCTGCACCCGGCGGGCCTCCTTCAGCCCCTGGACGTGCCGTCTCAGGTCTGGGCAGACATCTCCATGGACTTGATAGAGGGGCTCCCCAAAGTACATGGCAAATTGGTCATCGTCACAGTGGTCGATCGGTTCTCTAAGTACACGCACTTCATTTCCTTGAGTCACCCTTATACAGCAACAACAGTGGCGCATGTTTTCTTCGATGGAATGGTTCGTCTCCATGGGTTTCCAAGCTCCATAGTTAGTGACCGCGATCCAGTATTCACCGGGCATGTGTGGCGCGACCTGTTCAAGCTGGCAGGTGTTAAGGTTCGGATGGGTACGGCGCATAGTCACAGGGATCGGGGTCGAAGCCGCGATCCACGTTCCAGGGTTGGCGTTTCGGTTCGAGGGTCGGGGTCGATGCGGGTCGCCGTCCCAAAACACTGTGGGTTGCTGTCCCAAAGCACCGTGGGTCGCCGTCCCCAATCTCCGCCATCCCGCCGCGCAACCGCCGCCGCTGTCGTCGTCGTTGCTCGCCACGAAGGACCAGGATCCAGTGACGGAGGCGAGGAGGAGCTCGGGCGGGAGAGAGACGGAAAGGAGGTGGGGATTGGGGAGGGGAGCGGAGCCGGCGCGGCGCTGATCCTGCCGGCGCGGAGGCGGCGCAGATGGGAGAGCGGGGAGGCGAGGAGACGCAGTGAGGAGGTGGGGAGGTGGCTGATGGGGGAGCAGCGGACATGGCTCGGGCGGCGGCGGAGGAGGAAGGGAGGGGGGCGGCGGCAGAGCGAGATGCCGAGATGGAGTCGAGGGAGCCAGGGAGGGGGTGCGTCCTAGGTTAACTGCCTACCGGAGTGGGCTGTTCATTTGGCCCATTGGGCCCTAGTTATCTTATGTAGGTTTTTTCTTTTTTAGATATTTTTTATTATGTAACGAATCAGTGTTAATAAAGACATGGTTATGATCTAATCTCAACATTTCTTACCTATGGGATGCGACCCACTACTCTTGGTTCGGAACCAGGGTCATCGACCCAAATGTTACTGGGTCGCGTACCAAATTTTGGTTCATCGTACCAAGGGGGTATACTCCCTTCGTACCACATATTTTTTAAGTGTCGACCCTCGACCCGCGACCCCGTACCTCGACCCGATCGACCTTGGTACTTTGTGACTATGGTATGGCGTTCCATCCCCAAACTGACGGACAATCCGAAGTGGTCAACAAGACCATCGCTATGTACCTCCACTGCATCACGGGAGATCGCCCTCGTGCTTAGGTGGATAGCTCTCTTGGGCTGAGTATTGCTACAACACTCCGAGTATTGCTACAACACCTCAAATCATTCAGCTTTGCGCACTACTCCATTCAGGGTTGTCTATGGCAGAGACCCACCGGCATTGGTTCCATATTAAACGGGGACAGCGAGCAGTCAGTCCGTGGACGACTTGCTGTTCGAGCGTGATCTGTTCCTCTATGAGGTGTGGGATAGGCTGCTCCAAGCTCAAGAGCATGCTCGGCGATTTTATGATGCCCGTCACAGGGACCTTGAGTTCTCGGTGGGTGACTGGGTCTGGCTTTGCCTGCTGCATCGTCAGGCCCTATCGCTGGTCGACAGCCAAAGGGGAAGCTCAATCCTCGTTATGCCGGGCCATTCAGAGTACTAGAGCGTGTGGGCACGGTAGCCTACCGTCTGGAGCTGCCGCACGCATCCATAATGTCTTCCACGTCGGCTTGCTTAAACCCTTCCGTGGAGAGCCGCCGATGATGCCTCCGGCCCTGCCAGCCATGGAGAATGGTCGGCTCCTGCCCACCCCGGAGCGGGTACTCAAGGCACGCCTGCGGCGAGGCGTATGGCACGTTCTAGTCCACTGGAGTGGCGCGCAACCGGAAGACGCTTCCTGGGAGCAATTGCAGCAGTTCAAGAGCTCCTATCTTCAGTTCCAGCTCGAGGACGAGCTGTTCTTTGTGGGGGGGGGGGGGGGGGTGAGATGTTATGACTGGTATTGTAGGCGTGAGTAGTGAGTAGGCGTTGTCTTTGGGCCAGATAGTGGCTGCTTTAGATAAACTCAGAGCCAGTTAGGGAATCTCCTATTTCAGAGGAGCTTAGTTGGTCGAGTAAGGCTATTAAGTCTGTGTATTGAGTCCTAGCTTGTTAAGCAAGATCAATCTAAAGAAAGGTTGCTTCCTTGCCCTGTGCGCCCTTCTTCACCGCCTCACTCCTGCGCCCTCCGGCCCTCGCCCAGCAATCTCCCATTCCTACCACCTACGCTGTCTTGCCTGCTCTCGGGTGCTGGAGCAGATTCACTAGCCTGTTATCCTGTGCTCCAGGGGGCAGTGGCAGGCTGCAGCAGGTCTAGGTTAGGCTGTTTCCAGCATATGGGCGTGCAGTTAGGCACTGTAGCTGCTAGAGTAGAGTTTGAAAATAGACAGTCGATAAAGCGGTCTGCCCCCCCCCCCTCCCTCCCTCCCTCCCCCACAACACACAAAGAAATTCTTAGTTTATGGAAATCATAAGAGTTTGAAATTCTTCATATTTGGTGTGGTTTGGTGCTGCATATCGATTTTATTTATTCTGGTAGAGGTTTACCTATTGGTTAGCAGTGATATTATTTTGTAGATGTTTGGTTGAATTCCAATTCTGTTTTTTTAATGCTGTACTAGTTGATTATGTACTCTATTGGGTTTCATTTCATGTGGCCAATTTGCAGTTGTGCAGTAAAGCACACAGCATTGAGTTCATTATTGTCTTAGACTGTCTCCAATGGAGCGTGTAAATGCGCTGCCTATAGTACAAATCAACACTACAGCGTTAAGAGAGGTAGTTGGAATAGTGAAGACGGTCTTACAAATCAACACTGTCTTAGGCAATCTTTTTACTCCATCCCTTGGAGACGGTCTTACATCTCTAAATTGAAAATGACTATATTTCATCAACTAGTGTTTTTAGCTTTGCAATTTTCTGTATCCAGGCAGCTACATTTTTATTGTAATGGGTTCATGTCTCTTTTTATTGGGCTTAGACTATTTTTTAAAACTTTTGTCTAATATTTTCATTGGAATGCAGTAAGAGCTGCTATCTTTGGCATCCTATGGGTTCTCCTCGGAAAACGCGTGTGGTTCTTCCCCAATATAAATGCAGAGGAGACAACATTTAGAGAACTGGTTCGTTTTTGGCCTGAAAAGGATGAAGGAGAGCGACCAAAATGGACATCAAGACTTTTCTATGCACTTGTCATTGTATTGGTGATATTGCTGCTTAGGCACCATGCTCCAGATGAAGCAGCTAGAGCCAGGTAATTTGTTATAAGCAAAATATTTTCTATTTCATAGTCTGACCTAAGATCCATATTAAATTTTCAGCAAAATATTACTTTGCTAACCTTTTCATCCTCCACTCCTAGGTACCAAAAGAAGGTTTCTAACATAATTGATGATGTTCTTGAGTGGTCTCCAAAGTTGGCTATTTCCGGAATGATCGAAAAACACACTGGGGCGAACATGATGGAAGCCAGCAATTACACCAGTGGAGCTGGGAATAGTCATGTGCCTCCCTCCACTGAAAGCAAAGCTACAGAAGAGGGCCCAGATATGGATGCAGATGAGGATACTGCGGCTAACTCAGATGAAATCCTTGATAATCCGTACGCTGATGATACAACAAAATCACGTGAAGCTTAAAATCAACTTTATCCTATAGTACCTTTTGAGTAATCTTTGTTGCTTTTGAAGTTTGATCCGCAGATTTATATAGATAGGCTACCGCTGACAACAAAAAGTTAGGGTGCCCGTGTTATGTTCCATTCATATATACCAGCAACGGCTGTATTCCAAGGTTCTCAAAGAATATTTTGTCGTAGATAAATGAATGCGCCTACACATCCTGTTCCTTGTTCGTTCAAGCGACCTTAAATGATTGTAGGTAAAATCTGCTTGATTTGGAGAAGTTGTGTCTGGCTGGAAGAACCAGTGATCCTGGACGGTGAACTGCCATTGTATCCTTCAGTAGTTGATATTCTCTTTCCGGCAACGACTGGTGTGAGCATGCATGCGGCGTCTCTCAGGCGTCTGATTCGCATCCAATGGTGGATTGGTGGATTAGTTTTATGCACTGAAAGTCCCTTTACCAGATCAGACCAATTAACATTTTGCCAAAACACCTTTTGATTAGACGGCGTCATGAGGTCCTGCACCTCACCGTCTATATTGAAACTCCCACTCTGTGTGCACAAACAGTGCTATATCCTGTCTCGCTGAGACCAATAAGACCTTGTTTGGGTACCTGTGAATTGAAGTGGGCTCGTGTGAAATAGAAGAGATTGAAAAAAATTTTAAATTATTGTGAATTTAAATACATTTTAATTTTTTCAATCTACGTGTATTCCAATCCAACTGAAAACGATTCTCCCGTCCTCCAATCATCGGAGTCGCTGCGTCTTGGCATCGGCCGGTCTCCCAAGTCGACGTTTTTGGACACGAATACACGATTACCCAGCGATGCCACCCCCTTCACTCCCATCTCAGACGAGCTGGTGTCCTTGCCTTCCTCTGCCGCTCCCACGAAGGTCCTCCATGGAGGCTGCTGCCCTAGGGAGGTCTGCACCATGGAGGCCGCCACCCCCTGGAGGTCTCCCTCCCCCGGTTCCAAGATCCGCCAGGCCCATCACGGAGCTCCAGCGCCCCTTCTTCAAGAAGGCTCGCCTGCGGCGCCACTTCCCTCCACGTCGGTCCTCTGCTCCGATTTTGTCCATCAGCAACCCTTGCCCGTTTCCTATTTGGTGGTCAGCCGGCATAGGAGGCTACTGGTAAAGGTGCTACTGTTTACAATTTTGTAATGTGCTTCAAAAATTAGTTGGTGCTGCAGCCCTTCAGATGTGCAGGTGCTGCTGAACCTATTGTGTGAAAAATTGAGCACGTCAGGCACTGGAAGATAGAGTCGATGATACTATTGTGTTGTGCTATAAAAATTAGCATCAGCAGCTGTGCAAATTCAAGTTGCCGCTCTACTGTTTGGCTCAGCTCGTTTGGCAAGTGATTGGGAAGGGGAAGAGAAATTGGTGGTGGAAGTTGATAGAAGGAATTAACATGGGAAATTGATTTTGTCTCAATCCTTTGTTTGTTTTTTGTATGGAATTAAGAGAGAGGATTTAGATAAGAGTTGTTTTTAAGTCACGATGAACGCTGAGATGTATTAATCTTGTACCCAATCACAATTCCCACCCAATTCCCATCCCTCCCCCTGGGAATTAAATCGTGGGAGTTGCTCATCTAAACTCCCACTCCCTCTCCACCAAAACTCTCGTTCCCACTAAACAAACAAAACATTTCTAAACTTATTTTCTAAATCTCCCATTCCCTCCCACCAATTACCTCCAACCAAACGAGCTGTAACAGGCTGTAAATCATACTCGGTACTAGTAGTGATGAAAGTTGAATTTTCGCTGCCAAAATTTGACTCCAATGAATTCCAATTTATGAGAATTGTGTTGTTCTTGTGGGGGAAGATCTGCTGATCTTTTTTTAGAACGTGCTGATCATGTGTTCATTGTGGAGCAAAATTCTTTGATTAAACAATATGTTTGCTGTATGACTGCACAAAATTGTGAATGTTGACTATAATATTCTCCTATGTATCTGAGAATTGTGAATGTAAAGTGTCCATTGGTGTAGTCTATATGGCTGTATTCCTTAACCACTGCATTGTGAGGTGGATTGGACGATGGGCACATATCAGTTGATTCAAATGCAGTTCAGAACCAGCGGCTTGATCGGTTGTGCTGGAAGCCGGCGGCTTGATTGGTTTTGGTGACAATTGCCGACCCGGCTGTGCATTCATTCATCTCACCGGCAGCAAACGCCTCGGAGCATCTCACTGGCGGCATCGACTTCGTGCATCCACCGGCGGCAACGGCATCCATCACAACTTACGTATTCTGCAAGGCGTCCATTTGGAGGTGAGAAGATTGCGACTGGCAGGGAGGTGTCGGGCAGGCACTGTGAAGTGTGTCGAAGGTTTGGGCATCGTTCGCGACGGCGACACTCAGATGGCGTGTGCAACCTCGTCACGCCACTGTAACAAAAAAGCCGTCTAGATACGTTTTTGTAGCAATGCTGGCTAAAACGTCACTGCACAAAAGATGTAAACATGTTTTTTGACACGTTTTTCAGAATGTCTCAAATTGACATGATATTAGACACGATTAGAGTGCCGAAAGACATGAAGTGACGCTTGTTGTCATGTTATTTAAAACATCTCAACGTGTCACGTAGCTAGCTACGCTATTAACATCAGTAGCGTCTACACACGACATTAAATGTGTCAAAAAAACATGCATATGCATATAAACATGTTTTTTGATAAAACTTAAAAATATCTTAAAATCACACGAATTAAGACACATTTTCAACCATCAATAGCATAGAAACGCATATAAAGTGTATCAAATAAGTGTATTTATAGGGACATAAAGACATTATTTGATATGATATGATATTGACAAGTTGAAATTCATGAATGGTAACGTAACACCCTAATTTTTGCTATATGAAAATCTTTTCATAAAAAAACTTAACTTTGCTTAGAGCCTGATTTATTTATGCCTAACATTAGAATGTTTCATTTATTTCTAATATTAATCAAGTAAAATAAATCCTAGGAACCACTTGTTTGAGCATACATGCTGTTGCATATTTTCCTTAGTTGATTTGCATTGCTTTGATTTGAATTTGAATCCATTTAGACTCATCAAAATCCCTCAAACCCCTAAGGAATTCTGGAAAAATCCTCTTTTCCTCTCTCTCTTCTTTTCTTCGGTTTTGGGCCCATTCTATTTCTTCTTTTCTTCTCTGGTTCCTTCCTCCCCCTTCGGAACACAGCAGCCCACTCGGCCCAACTCCCGTTTTCGACCCACCAAGCGCAGTGCGCACCTGCCTCCTCTCACCGACCCCTTTCCACCGCGCCCTCTCTCCTCTGGCTGGCAGCCCGGGCCCGCCTGTCATCTTCTTCTTTCTTCCTCTTTCCTTTGGTGCGCACCCTGACGACGCCTGGGACAAGCTCGAGCCTGAGCTGCGCCCCGACTCCGTCCCCGCCTTCCATAGCCGCACGACTCCGCCTCTGAGAATCCCGCACCCGAACCCCTCCTTTCCTTTCCGCGTCCTCCCCTTTCCTTTTCCCCAGCTCGCGCGTGTCGTAGGCGACGCGGACTTTGAGTCCGACCCGAGCCGGACACCCCGCCGCGCGCCGCCTTCCCTTGACCCCTCCCGCAAGCCTCGGACTCCGCCCCTATATAAACCGCCCTAATCTCGACGTCCGTAACTGCCAAACCCGCCAAAGCCCTAGCCCTAGCCGTCGCGAGTTCACGGCGAGTTCACCATCGGGACTCGCCTCTACAAGCCCTCATCGCCGACTACGTCTAGCTCACGACCATCACCGTGAGGTAACGAACCTAAACGCCTAATCCCGACCGTTCTAGTGCTTTGGTTTGCCGTTTTGAGCTCACCGCGCCGCCGCCCATTCACGTAGGACACCGCCGGTCGCCGCCGCACGTCGCCGTACGCCGTCGCTGCCCCTCCGTCGTCCACACCTACACTTCTAGCTTCGGCTTGGGGTGAGAAAGCTCCCTAGCTAGCGCTAGTCCCTAATTGCGCTCCACCCCGGCGGCAATTGCTCGCCGGAGCTCCGCCTCCTCTCCGCCTCGCCGCCCGCTGCCTCCGGCCGATGCGCCGCCGCTCAAACCGCCCCACCCGCTTCGCCGCTTCGTCCGCTCGCTCGCGCACCCCGCCTCGCTAGCCCTAGGCCCCGGGACCGCGGAGTTCGCGTATCTCCGGCGAGACTCCGCTGTGCCCCGTGGCTGCCGTCGGCCAGACTCGCCGCCGGAAGCTCTCTCCCTCGCTCCGATCTGTTCCTAGCCGTTAGATCAAGATCCAACGGCTCACAGCCTGCGTCACCCAGTCAATACCGGTCAACGGCCACCATTTTGCAAAAGAGCCCCTGGGCTTTTTAAAAATTAACCCGCAGTCCAGATCTATTCGATATAAGTTCCTGGTTTTCGCAGTTTAGCCCTTGGAGATTCAAATCTTCTTTCTTTTAAGCCTTTAAACTTGTTTTAATCATATATTTTGCATTATAACTCCGTTTTGAGCGATTTTCGAACCTACGGAATCGTGAGGATGCATAGATTAGATCTAAAACCTTTTTAACCTCTGTTTATGATGTTTGGTGTACTATTTTAGTTATTTTGTGCTTATTGCTTGTATGTGTGCAACGTGTAGGAGACGAACCGGTTGTGTTTGCCGAAAGTCAATTTTGGGAAGTTCCTGAGCAAGTTTTTGCTGAGTAAGGCAAGTATTCTTTGACCTATGTCCTATTTACTTTAATCACCTGATCTAGAGCCTAAATTTGCATGCTCCTATTAAGGATGACTAGCTTGATATTCCGTTACATGTTTGTTAACCTGGGAGGGCTGTGATGTTGAAAATTAATGGCTGCCGCTCAACTCACTTTATTTATGTTGCTAATATTGACTAATTAATGAATGGACTTGATGATAAAAATATGGTTTTAGCAACATGGAGACTTGGGCATATTTTTGTTGGTTTTGCTCAAGTGCTTCACCCTAAGGATCGGTTCGCCGAGCGACCACCCAGAAAAACAGCACAACCACAAGACTCATATGGGCACTGGGTTTGACTGATTAATTAGATGAACTAGAGTTTTGGCTTACTTTCCTGAAACATGGCGTATGAGGGGTCTGGGGGATATGGGACTTTGCCCTTTGCTAATGTGGTGCAGTGATTTATTTGTCACCCTTTGGAACGGAACTTTCATATCTTTAGTTGACTGGAGTAACCTGTAACGAGTGGGCCATAACTCTAGGAATTCTTTATAAAGGTCTCGTAGTGAAACCCTGCCGATTCATCAAAGGTCAGTGTTTGAGGGACTGTACAGCTCGAGCCAAATGGGAATCACGACTTGTGGATAAAGTTGTACAACCTCTCGAGAGTGTTTAAAACTGATATATTAGCTGTACTCACAGTTAAGAGCGGCCTGGACCCTCACAGATTAGAGTTTTCAAAGAAAGTGGCTCATGGTGATCATGGTAATGATGGTGGTAATGAAAACAGTTATGATTATGGTTCACGCTTATTTATCTAATATGTTTTAATGTCTATATAATAACGGGATGGGTTATGCTAATCATTGCTAGTAATAAAATTTGACCAACTAAAAGCAACTGCTATGCCTGTCCACTATAAAGCCAGTCCGCTTTTATCGTAAACGGAATACTTGCTGGGTACGGGATATACTCATTCTTGCTTATTTTATACCACGTTGCATCCATTGCAACCGCTGTTCAGATCCAGAAGGGAATGGTGATGAATCCTAATCAGGAGTTTCAAGGCTACGTCGAGTTCTAGGCTGGTGTGCCATCCGTCGGTCGCCTGTGGAACATTGGTCATCTTTCGCTGTCGTTTAGTTATTTCGTTTTCGTTAAGTTACTCGATTTCGATAAAGACATTATGGTCTGTAATATTGGTTATTACTCTTAAATTAAAGCACTGGTTGTGTTATTACGTCTGTTTATGCTGTCTATGTGGTTAAACTGATCCTGGCACATACATGGTTAGGACTTGGTTTTGTTTCTAAAACCGGGTGTGACAGGTAAATATAAAAAGAGTGCATTACTTAACTATTCATATATGATATGGTGGTCTAGTGGTGGTGAGGCATTACAAGAGGTATGAGGTCATGAGTTCAATTCTTAGCAATTGCCTAGTGTTTAATATTTTTTACTATTTTTAAACACATATTAAAGCGTTTTTACAAAATGTAATAACGTCAATAGACACGTTGTATACATGTATTTATAAAAGTGTATCAAAATGCATAGACATGCATATAATGTTTATATGAAACATCTCATTCAACTATATATACGCTATGATAATCCGTCTCTACAATCTCTAACACGGTGCTTGCGAAGACGCTCCTAGCACGCTTTAGAAAAACATGTCAACATTGATGTAGATACGAAATAAAATGTGTCTATTATATAAATAAAGCGTACCTATAGGTAGATTTTCTTGTAGTGCGCGGCTCAGTTGTACGATTACAAGTTGGACTTCTTAGATCCACATTGGTTCATCTAGGGGGATATTGATATATTTGCATTGCATGTGATATGTAGACATGGCGAGGCCTAAGTGCATAAAGCTAAGTACACGGCGAACATTGCTTGCATGCTTGCACAAGAACGATGATTGCATCCTATACTAGTCATTGCCTGTCTTTCCAGCTACTCTTATTTACCCTTTAGGATTCGAAAAATTAAGGGTCTGGTTGATGGAGCTTTGTTCTCTGATTTTCTAGCTCCTGGAATTGTCTGTCTGTGAAGTGATTCCTAAAAGAGAATGTTATGTTGGAATTGTGTATACCTCGGGTGTGAAGCTAGTAACCTCATGGACATTGTTAAATGTGTTTAATTGCACATTGTTGTGTGTTAATTCATTGTGGCTATGTTATTTCACTATTAAAAATTGTTATGTTAAATTTGTGTTGCTATTACTTGACCATTAAATGTGCTAAACGTGCACACTTACATTAAATAAATAGTTCACAGTAACTTAAAGCCACATGTCCAAAAGAGGCCAAAATAAGAAGACATATCCTTGAGCCTATCCCCTAGATGAACTAAAGGCATGAGCAAGGTCGTCGCAGCATCAACAACATAATACTTTCCTAAAAAGGCATAAAAAATCAATATAGAATTTAAATGCAAATGAAGACAGACAGATAATACCAGTAGTATAATAAATTACCAAGAGGTGGATGTGGAAAGACATTTTCATCAGCTTGAAGAGCATTGGACAGAACACTAGTATCATTCATAGAACCCGGCTGGCCTATAGATGCACTAGTGTGAGGATGCGCGCTTCTCGCACGCGTGCCACATGTTGTGCCACATACAACATTCAGCTAAATTAGTAGAAGCAAATATTGCAGGGCTACTTCCATAGTTTTGGTCTAAGCATAAATTGGAAATGGAAGTAATGGTTCAATATTTGCTGGTACTATACATCAACTATTTTGTAGTTTCGCCGTGTCCGCATGGCTTCACACAGATGCACATTCACTGAAGACACTGACACAAAGGAAGACTATTTTACAATGACACAAAGAAAGGAAGACTATTTTCTGTCAAATTGCCATGTCCAGCACAACGAATAATTTTTGTAGAGGAATGGTTATATACAGATCACCATTCCATGTAAAGAACCCAACTAATTTAATAATTTGTTCACAAAGAATCTCAAAGAACCCATGTGAAACAGTATACATACAAAATTCTGTCAAATTTTGTTATCAATCGAAGGTGTGTCCTTTGCACTCAGGTGTCCGGAATCACATAGTATCAAAAGTGACAAATATAAGGAATATCCTTATACACGTTGCATAAGATGATCCCGAAACAAAGACCAAATTGGCTTGGTAGCCACCTCCTCACTGCTCTGTATGTTTAGAATTCAGGGACTGGGAAAAAACAATTAATTAGAATCAGAGGCTACAAACTATGCTTTATATTGACACTCAGTAAAATGTGCGGATTGTGAAGATCAAGATATGGAAGATAAAATAGAATAGAATCTGAAAGCCTTGGCCAACAAAGCTTGGCTATTTCTGTATGGCTTAACGAACGAAGTTACTAACCATACAATTTCTAACCATATGGTATGTGTTTTAGGACCATTTTTATACACATAAGAAGTTACTAACCATTAGACCATATGGTTAGACCTGGATTGGTCAGATAAGGATACCAATAATAGAAGTTCTATGTGCATGCATGTTACCTTAGAAATAAGAATTGACATATATCATACTACAATAGATAAATATCTGGCCATTCATTTAATAAATGTGAGAAATTTGATGAATAAATTCATGCACAAAACATTAGCCATGACAGCTTCGAAAGATCTGAGTCGATAGAGAACATATGCCAATCTGATTGCTACTCTGAACCATGTGCCAATCTGATTCTGAACACTACATTAAGAAATCAACAATGGTTTAGAAATAAGAATTGACATATATCATACTACAGTAGATAAATATCTGGCCATTCATTTAATAAAGGTGAGAAATTTGATGAATAAATTCATGCACAAAACATTAGCCATGATAGCTTTGAAAGATTTGAGTCGACAGAGAACATGTGACAATCTGATTGCTACTCTGAACACTACATTAAGAAATCAACAATGGTACCTCAATTTATAAACTTGATGGCTTTGGACTAATAAATCTTGCCATGTAAATTTTATCTTGGCCGGTACCTCTTTATGTAACATTTATCTTTGTCAGTAATCAAGCTTATACAAATTTTAAGTTGTACATGAGCTTTCATCGAAACAGCACATGTCGACTTATAGCAGCCATCAGGCGTACTTACAACAAGCTGAAACAAGAATGATAAATCAACATGGTTGAGCATGTAGCTATATGCATGTTTAGAACAGGTGCAAACAGTTAATTCCTGAATAAGCCATAACTCTAGCAAGCTTTGCAATATTCATCCAGCCATGGCAGAGCACAAACGGTAAAACACAAAATGAACAAGAACAAAATCACACCGGACACCGGACGGCAAGAAGTCTATTCCTCATCGCTAGGGAGAAACAAGAGGCACACCTAGACAAGAGGATGTCAACATCGAGCAGCAGCCAATGAGTTAGTTCACCCGTCGTCAATACGAACAGGCACCTACAAAGAAAACAAAGCATAATAAAACAATTTTGGAGGAAATGAATACCTAGCCAATTGCATCTGCAAACAACCCTGCCATTTTGGGAATAGGTGCAAAAATATCATCAAGCTTTCTTTTCACCATTCTTCTTAGCAAGCAGCAGGCTGAAAACTAAAACTAAAGCAAGGATCATCATGCCATGCCTGTGAGAATGGTTACCCCTAGCAGCGGCAACAGAAGGTCATACAAATTATCCATCCACAAATATGCATCACAATTGTCACGCCCGGTTTCAACGAACACAACCGTGCAACATATATATATGCGCCAGGAAACGTCTCGCATATACATGACAAATTACAAAGTACCACAAACACATGCCAAAGATAAAATCGTACATAACATCAAATATATCATTATTACACTGTAACAAAAGTGTTTAACTCAGAGTATAACGTAGCATTGCGGAAGCATAAAACATAAAGATAACGGGGCGCCACATGGACATCGACTGGTGAACGAAGCACCTAAAATCCATCGTCGTAGTCTTGCACATAGTCTCCATTACCTCCATCAACTGAGCAGCGGTTGGATTTTTCCTCCCAACAAGGAATAAATATAAAGAAACAAGCGTGAGTACATAATACCCAACAAATATAACATAAACCATAAGGCTCTAGGGTTAGTTGATAAACTGCATTAGCTTTTAATTGATTACTTTTATTAAGGCCTACTTACTATGAATTAGTAACAACGCCATTAGCCCAAAAGATATTGCACAAAAATTAAATAAAATTAAACAGATATACTCATTATCAAAACCAAGGAATCTCAACCAAGGATCCTTCTAATCATTGGGAAGGGTCCGGGCCGCTCATAACTGTGAGCACGGCTAACATGTTAGTTTTACACATTTCGAGAGGTTGTACATCTTTACCCACAAGTCGTGAGCTACGCTAGGAGTTCATCACATTACCGAAGATGAGATGACTAGCAAGCGCACTACTAAGCCTTTACAAAGATTGCGTTAGTAAAGTGTAACGGCTAAGGTTTCAGGTTTCGCAACCGTGGAGCAAGCCTCAAGGGGAGAAGCACATACATATAACGTAAAGCACACTCAACCCAAGTAGCGCGAGGGCCACAGAAGCTCACCTCCCCTCTTGCCCCGCAGGTAAGTTACTCCCAAACCAAAGCAACCTAATTAGTTAGCTAAGTCCGTCCCATTCCAGCATTGTGGTAGCACTGTTGTCCCAGGTGGTCGCTTTGTGATTCGATCCTTACAGAGAGAACTAGCAAAAGAACACGAGCACATTGCTCAAGCTCCCTAAACCATGTTGCTAAAAAGCCAGTTTTAAAAGAGACATGAACCACTCAAGCACACGGCACAGAGGGTCAAGCTCACATTAATTGCATAGCACCATTAGTCAAAGTTAATTAACAAAAAGATATGTGTTCACGCAGCACCTAGCACAACTTAACCATATGCATCCCAAAAGGTAGATATATAAGGATAAAAGTAGCTAGTAAACCTTACAGGCATACAAATTAAAATGCACATGCAATAAGTAAAAAGATTGTTAGGTGTTGTTTATGTTATACTTGCCTTCCTCAAAATTTATTCCTTGTTGCTGCTCAGAGGCCTCTGGAGGCTGCTCTTCGAAATCAACAGGTGGATCAACGTCTACGCACGATACACGGCACCAAACAAGCATCCACATGATCACACATGCAAGCAACAAATGCAAAAGATAAGAAACGATACATCATGACATAAAAACAGAAGGTAAAACATATTTAAAATTATTCTACACATTTATACGATCGCGTGGGCGCGAAAATCATCGAAAACGGATTTAAAACGTGAAAGATATGAGCTTTTGAATGTCCTAGGACCTAATTGTAGATAGTTTTGGAAAACCAGGGTTCAAAACATTAAAACTATTGCCTGGTCGATACTGGGATGGACTGCGAGTCAAATACACCGAAATGGAGGGTCTCTTTTGCAAAACGCCGACGGCTGACCGGCGGTTGACCGGTATTGACCATATTTGACCGGTCACAGGGCGCACGAGATCCATCGGATCGAGATCCAAATGCTGGGATTGAACGGGGGAGGGCTTGCAGGCGGTGACCATGAACCACGGCGGAGGCTCGCAGGCGTGGAAGTGATTTGGTGCTCCCGTGCACAGATCGGGATGGGACTTGGATGGGGAGAGAGAGAAAGCTACGGCGAACTCACCCAGGGGCTCGGAGAGGGCGGAGGCGCAACGGAGGCGCTCGACCACGGGTAGGGGCGGACGGCGAAGGTGGGCGTACGGGGACGGCGTCGAGGAGGGCGGCTCCGGCTTCAAAAACCAGTGGTCAAGTTCCCTGGAGACCCTGCGAAGGCGGAGACCGGAAATCCACTGGGGATGGCCAAATTTGGGAGGTGGCGGCTCACCTTGGTGAGGTCCGGCGGCGGAAATGGGAGACGAGCACTGCGCTAGGGCTCGGGGCAAAAGCGTGGATGCGAAAGGAGTGCAGCGGCGGCCTTGGTGACCCCTTTATAGGGCGGCTCGGCGGGTTTGACTCGGGTTCAAGGGGTGGTGGCGGCGCGGCGACTCTGGTTCGATTCGGACCCAAATCCGCGTCACCTCGGGGTCGAGCGCGCGACCACAGATGGAGGAGAGGAGCTGGCAGGCGGGCCTCGGGTGTTGAGGGTTCGGCAGCATGGGCCACCGGCCAGGGAGAGCGGCGTGCGAGCAGAGAAGGCAGTGGCTTGGGGAGGAAGAAGAGGGATGACAGAAGGGGCCCGCTCGTCAGCGGGTCGGGGCGGCGGACCCACGCGCCAGAGAGAGGAAAGGGGGAAAGAGGGCGCCGTGGGCTTGCTCCGCCTGGGCCGGGGCGCCAGTGCGCTAAGGGAGAGAGTGGGATGGGCTGGGCCGGCCGGTTGGCTGGCCTTCTCGTCCCCTTTTTATTTTTTTCTTTTCTCTTTTTCCTCTCCTTTTTCTTTTTTTAAAACCAAGGCCAAAACTAAACTAAAATTCAAATAAATTTGAATTCCAAACCTTAGTTCATACAGTACAAAAAATAATGCTCCAACATGAATGCACAACCATAGTTGACCTATGATGAGTTTAAATTACTTATTTAATAAAATAAACCATGTAAATGCAAGCCTAGGTATATAAAACCTTAGAAAATTAAATAAACCATATTATATTTATTGTAAAAAAAAATACTGGAATATAAAGGTGATTGAAAAATCCATCTCCGTGAGGTTTAAGCAAATATATACTCAAACGAAGTATGGCCCTAGTTACAATGATGGCCAACATTTGTATGGACCTGTGCATCACTGGTTTGTCTCAAGCATAAAAAAACACAGTGATTTTTAGTTTCAAGTGTGCTCAACCAGCTAAAATATAACCTGGGAAACTTTGATCAAGATAGACCAAAAATACACTATTCTTTTAGGACATAAAGTCACTTTGGTTGTCTAAAACATTACTAAATAAAACTCGGCATATGTAGATTAGGTTATGTGAGAAACATGACCCTAAGTGGTAGAGGTTTCAGTGGTTAATGACAACTTAACATTGTTACTAATGAGTTCATGGCATGAAGGTTAAATATAAAATATTGAGATCATTGGTTGATCAAAAGAGACCCCTCCTTTCAACTCGATAAATTTTCATGAAGGATGGCCCTTGTAATGGACTTCTAGCGAGAAGATCAAGGATCGAATAGCTCTAAGTGCTGTAAAGTCAAAAGAAGTGTGCTTAGAGATTCTTTTGATAGTTTTAGATGGGCCGTACAATCAAGAGGGGTGAAGGTGAGTAACACGGTGCACTTCACTCTAAGTGGTTGTCTCATTTTCAAGTGCATCTAAGTCCTAAAGATCAAACATACTAAAACATGCAAAACATACTCACTTCTGCCAGTTTAATCAAAAGAAAAACCCTCAAAAAATCTCTCAAACTCAAAACAGCGCTGAAAAACCAAGTTCTATGTACCATCAGACTGTCTAGTGGTGAGCCACCGGATTGTTTGGTGGCATATATCTAGCGCTAAGTCTTTACTGTCTCGACCTGTGCTTCATGCACCGTCGGACAGTCCTGTGGCACCATTGGACAGTATAGACTGAGGGCTATACCCTTGACGACCAGGGCTTTAATAGCCACCGGACTGTTCGGTGGCCTACCACCGGACTGTCCGGTGCTTCTGTCGGACGTTTTAAACTGAGGGTGTGTTCCATGGGCTTGTGCTGAAAAGTGTGCCATGGGACTGTCCGGTGGCTCGCCACAGGATTGTCCGGTGGCTCTTGCATCACGTGGTGCAAAAAAGGGATTCAAATTTATAACGCACCAAATTGTCCGGTGGCATCGCACCGGACTGTCCGGTGGGTACACAGAAAAACGAATTCATACAGTAACGGCTAGTTTTTGGGCTGGCCTCTGTTTAAAGGGCTCCCCCTCCCTCCATTTCAGACCTTTGCGACCAGGAAACATCCACATACACTCAAAGGTCACTCCACCACCAATACACACAAATCTTTGAGCTTTGGGCAAGAAACTTGAAAGGCGAGAATGTGTGAGGTTGAATCAAGTAAAGCCAAAGCTTGTTACTCTTGGTGATTGCGATCACCTAGATGGCTACGGCCGTGCCCTTCGCGAGCTCACCGGAGATTGTGGGAGAAGCGAAGGAAGGCCTTTGCGAAGGCGTTGTACGCGGTTCGAGCTCACCGTTCTGGAGTGGAGAAGAGCATCCTGAAGAGAGCACTTGGTCCGCGGATCAAGGGGTTGCTTGACCTTTACACAGGTCACTTTGCCAACCCCTCACCTTGCAAGGTTTAGGGCCAGGATCCTTGCGAGGAGCTCGCGAGAGCAAAGCTTGCGAGGGGCGCCAAACGAGGAGTAGGGGGTAGAGACCGCGTGTCTGCCCGAACCTCAGGAAAAAATTTTCGTCACTTCTTGCTCCCTTTACTTTCCGCATTTACATTCCACAATTTACATTTCGCAATTTTCATTCCTAGCCCTGCATGCTTGAATCTAGGTTGCAAAACTCTTGTGGCGTGTATTATTCTAGACACACTTCTAGGCACTAGAGTGAATTGGGACTTGATCGATAGGATTTATTTTCAAGTTTTGAAATTAGAAGTCCACCCCCTCTTGGACATCTTGATCCTTTCAATTGATATTAGAGCCTAGTGCTCATTGGTTGAGGCTTCACTGCCTTGAGCAAGATGTCCGGTGGGGAAGGACCCTCGCCCGTGCTCGATGGTGAGGACTTTCCATATTGGAAGATCCTACTTGGAAGCCATTGATCCTCTTCTCTATCAAGCCGCAATCATCGGCTTTGCGGAGATAGCTGTAACACCCTAATTTTAATTCCAGTATTTTACAATAAATTTAATATGGTTTATTTAATTTTCTAGGATTTTATATGCTTAGTCATGCATTTAATGATTTATTTTATCTACAATAATTAAAATTAATCATAGGTCAACTTTTGTTGTACATTCATGCTGGTGCATGGTTTCTTGTTTGTATGATTTAAGGATTTAAATTCAAGATTATTTGAATTTATAGGGCTTGTGCTTTCTCAATTCAGATGGAATTCAAAAAAAAAAAGAGAGAGAGAGGGGAAACCAGCCTACTAGGCCGAATTAGCCCAACCCTCCAACCTCTCTCTCCCCCTCTGGCCCATCTCACTCTCACCTGGCCCAACCGAGCTGGCCTATCCTGAGTGCCCTCTTCCTCTCGCTGTCTCTGTCTAGTGGCCCCACGCCGTCTGAGTCACCGACATGAGGGCCCCTTCGTCAGGACCTTTCTTCCTCCTCACTCCCACCCTTCTCTCGCTGTTCGCCCCTCCTCTCTGCCCGTGGCCCGCCCGACGCCGCCTACCCCATCTCTCTGCGCCCTGGACCCGAGCTCCGCCTTCCCCGCGCGCAAGGCCCGCCTGCCAGTGCCGTCGCACCGCCCCGACGCGGACTCAAGTTTGAGCCGACCCGGACCCTGGCCGAGCCGCGCCGCCACCTCTCTCGGGTTCGAGTCTGACTCGCCCCGCCGCTGCCTTATAAAGAGCTCTCCTAGCCCCGCAGACGCGACTTTTTGCCGCTACATCCAAGCCCTAGCCCGAAACCCCTTCAACGGCGTCGAATTCCGCCGCCGGAGCTTGCAAGGTGAATTCACCCGCCGCCGCCAAATTGGCCGCCTACGGGCCTCCTCCGGCCAATTTAATCCCCGTGCCACCATCGCAGGGCCTTGGCGACCCCATTCCATAGTTCTTGGATGCCAGGAGCCATCCCTCGCCGCCGTCCGCGTGCACTGAAGCCGCCTCGCCGCCTCTGCTCGCCACCAGCCTCCTCCGTCGAATCATTGCTGCCTCCAAGGGCCTGGTAAGCTTCGCCACACCGCCCTCTTCCTTCTGCGCTAGCCCTAGTCACCGATAGCCTCTCAAAGCGCCCGGAGCGCCGTGCTCCGGCGAGCCACCGCCGCAAGCGGTCGGACGTTGCCGTGGCCAAAGGTCACCGTCAGCCGTCTTTTTTTCCCATTCGTTCCAAGCCGTAGGATCAAGATCCAGTGGCCCAGGATCGCCGGTGACCCGGTCAATACCGGTCAACCGCCGGTCAGCCTGGCACTTTTGCAAAAGAGGCCCTCGGTTTTGTCCAAATCAAGCCGCCGTCCAGGCCAGTAGTAGAGAAGGGTCTGTTTTTATCGTTTTAATCCGAAATTTTGAAAAGTATTTACAGTTAAGTCCTATCACATTCAAAAGCTCATAACTTCACCGTTTTAAATCCGTTTTCGGCGTTTCTCGGGCCTACGCGACCGTAGCAATGAGTAGAATAATTTTAAATACATTTTATGTTCTGTTTTTATGTAATGGTGTACTGTTTCTTACCATTTATGTTTGTTTGCTTGCATGTGTGAACATATGAATGCTTGTTTGGTGTCGTATATCGTGCGTAGACATTGATCCGCCTGTTGAGTTCGAAGAACAACCTCCAGAAGCCTCTGAGCAGCAACAAGGAATAAATTTTGAGAAAGGCAAGTATAACATAAATAACACCTAATAACCTTTTTATTTACTGCATTTGCATTTAAATTTGTACGCATGTAAGGTTCTACCTAGCTACTTTTGTCCTTATATATATCTACCTTTTGGGATGCATATGTTTAAGTTGTGCTAGGTGCTGCGCAAACTCATGTCCTTTTGTTAATTTAATTTTGATTAATAATTTTATGCAATTAATTGTTGGGTTTGACCCTGATCGGTTTATGTCTATTTTAATATGGCTTTTTGGCAATATGGTTTAGGGAGCTTGAGCAATGTGCTCGTGTGATTTTGCTAGTTCTCTCCCTAAGGACCGAGTCACAAAGCGACCACTTGAGACAACAGTGGTACCACAAGGCTGGAATGGGACGGACTTAGCTGATTAATTAGGTTGTTTTAGTTTAGGAGTGACTTACCTGCGGGGCAAGAGGGGAGGCTAGCATCAGTGGTCGCTGCACTACCTCATGGTTGAGTGTGCTTTACGTTGTATGTATGTGTTTCTCCCTTTGGAGTCGGACACCACCGTTGCGACCCTGAAACCTTAGCGGTTACACCTTACCAACATGATCTTTGTAAAAGCTTCGTAGTACGCTTGATAGTCATCTCATCTCCGGTAATGTGATGAACTCCTAACTTAGCTCACGACTTGTGGGTAAAGATGTACAACCTCTCAAGAGTGTAAAACTAACATGTTAGCCGTGCTCACGGTTATGAGCGGCCCAGACCCTTCCCAGTGATCAGAAGGACCCTTGGCTGAGATTCCTTGGTTTAGGTTTTGGTTATAATAATGGTTATATCTGTTTAATTTTATTTAAATTCTTATGCAATATCTTTTGGGCTAATGGTTTTGTTACTAATTCATAGTAAGTAGGCCTTAATAAAAGTTTTCAATTAAAAGCTAATGCAGTTTGCCAGCTAACCATAAAGCCTCATGGTTTATGTTATATTTATTGGGTATTCTGTACTCACGCTTATTTCTTTATATTTATTCTTTGTGGTGGGAGGGGGGGAATCCAACTGCTGCTCAGATGATGGATGTAATGAAGACTATGTGCAAGACTACAACGAGTATTAGGCGTTTCGTTCACCAGCTGATGTCCCTGTGGCGCCCGTTATATTTATGTTTTATGCTTCCGCTATGCTACGTTATACTCTGAGTTAAACACTTGTGTCACGGTGTAATAATGATATATTCAATGTTATGCACGTTTTTATCTTTGGCATGTGTTGTGGTACTTTGTAATTTGTCATGTATATGCGAGACGTTTCCTGGCGCATATATATGTTGCACGGTTTTGTTCGTTGAAACCGGGCGTGACAAATTTGGTACCAGAGCCGTGTTGACTGTAGGACGAAAGCCTAGTTAGAACTGGTCGTGTTTAAGGACTTCACTTTCCTTGTTCCTAACTGCTGACTTTTAATTGCTTTGTCTTTATTTTATTTTTACTGATTAATTGCTCACATTATGTTCGAAAATTTTTGTTTATTCCTTCTTTTATATAGAACTCAAGTATTTCTATTGTTTCTATAGATGACATCACTAGGGTGCTTTTATATGAGAATTAGATTACCCATATAATGTCTCGTTAGCACGCTTTGTTTTGGTGTATGAATGTTTGTCATGATGAGCTATGCTTGATTTGGTTTTTTGTTTGATTGGTAGTCTAGCTGTGTTATATGTTCACAGTATAAACAACTATGAAGATTAAAGTAATTAAATAAATTAATTAATAAAGATTAGATCGTTGGGGGTTATAAATAGCCATCTACTCTTTTCTCTTTACTTTATCGGTCACCGTTGTTTATCATCTTGGATATGTGCAACAATTACTTACTGATGTTTTCTCAACTGCTACCAATAGATGGTAAACATCAGGAACAGAGGCAATGGACCGGAGGATAACAATCAGGCCAATGGCAATCCACCACAGAACCCACCGCCGCTGACAGCAGAACAGTCCTATCAACTTCAGATGCAGATGATGGCTACTCTCAACAATGCGGTATAGGCTATACAAACTGTTCAAGCCAACCAACAGCCGCAGTAGAGGGACAGGCGTGGAGACTTTATGAAGGGGTACCCGCCAACTTTATCTCATTCTGCTAATCCGCTTCAGGCAGATGACTGGCTCCGTGCAGTGGAGCAACAGCTTGATATTGCACAGTGCAATGATCAAGAGACGGTCCTGTATGCCGCAGGGCAACTTCGAGGTGCTGCTCTAGACTGGTGGGAGTCTTACAGTCAGCAGGACAGAGAGCGGTTCACTTGGGCTCAGTTCCGTGAGAGGTTCAGGAGTCACCATATGCCTGCGGGCATAATGAAGATGAAGAAGGAGTTTCTATCTCTGAAACGGAGGAACATGTCAGTCACAGAGTACTGTGACAAGTTTCTGCAGCTTGCTCGCTATGCTCCCACAGAAGTTGCAGAAGATGGTGACAAGCAGGAGCACTTTCTGGAGGGTCTTAATGACAACCTTCAGTTACAGCTGATGAACAACACATTCAACAGTTTCAATCACCTGGTGGACCGTGCCTTGCTTACAGAGTAGAAGCGCAGGGAAATTGAAGAGAAGAAAAGAAAGCTCAACCCTGCTTCCTCCAACAGCAACACCCGCCCCCGCTACCCACAGCAGTACCCGCAGCAGGGTTACCCGCAGCGTCAGCAGCCGCAGTACCAGCAGCGTCAGCAGCCACAGCATCAGCAGTACCAGCAGCAGACAGGTCAGGGTCAGCGTTATTAGAATCAGAACTAACGCCCTACCTACCGAGCTATGCCGCAGGGGCAATCCAACCCTCCTGCCCCAAATCAGGCTACTGTTCCAGTCATTCGAAACTGCTACAAGTGTGGCGACAGTGGGCACCTCGCCAACAACTGCCCTCAGAAGGGGCAACAGCAGCAGCAGGGCGCTAGGCAGAATGCCCCACAGCAGCAGCAGGGGTGCCCCAACTAGCAGAATAGGGCGCCACTTCAGGGCAAGGTCAACCATGTGACGGCAGAAACCGCAACAAATGCTCCAAATGTCGTTCTACGTTTACAGTCAACGCCAATCCTGCTACTGTACTTTTTGATACTGGTGCTACACATTCTTTTATTACAAGATCATATGCTGAACAAAACAACATACCTATAAGTTCTATGAAAAGACCTATGGTAGTTGCATCACCAGGCGCAGAAATAAACACCAGTTCTACTTGTTCCAGAGTGGGTATAAAAATAAGGAGGGTAGAGTTCATTGCCAAGTTAATAGTCACTGACTCTATGAGTATTGATATCATCTTAGGCATGGATACTCTGGAGAAGTGGGGTGTCAAAATTGATTGTGCTCAACGGATAGTTCACCTAGCTGCATCAGATGGTCAGGAAGTGGGGATCAGCGCATCAAGTCCTTCAGGGTATTTGCATCAGATGGAGGCTAGACCTACAGACGATATTCGGATAGTGTGTGATTACCCAGATGTCTTCCCTGATGAGTTGCCAGGTATGCCGCCGGACAGAGATATTGAGTTTTTAATAGAACTTTTACCTGGTACTGCACCCATAGCAATGAGACAATATAGAATGGCACCTATAGAGCACGAGGAGGTTAAAAAGAATATAGATGAATTGCTAGCTAAAGGATATATCCGCCCTAGTTCCTCTCCTTGGGCTTTTCCAGTCTTGCTTGTTGAGAAGAAGGATACTAATGTGAAAAGGATGTGTGTGGATTACCGAGCCCTAAATAAAGTCACCATAAAAAAACAAGTACCCGCTCTCCCGCATTGATGACTTGTTTGATCAGCTTTAGGGTGCTTGTGTCTTCTCCAAATTTGACTTGAGATCTGGTTATCATCAGTTAAAAATTCGTCCCTCAGATATTCTTAAGACTGCCTTCACCACTAAGTACGGATTGTATGAGTATACAATAATGTCCTTTGGCCTGACCAATGCTCCTGCCTATTTCATGCAATTGATGAATTTAGTATTTATGGTTTACCTAGACAAGTTCGTGGTGGTTTTTATTGATGACATTCTGATTTATTCCAAGACTGAAGCAGAATATGAGGAGCATTTAAGCTTAGTTTTTCAGAGATTGAGGGAACACAAGCTATACGCTAAGTTCAACAAATGTGAATTCTGGATTGATGAAGTGCGTTTCCTTGGTCACGTCGTCTCCAAAGGGGGAATTGCAGTAGACCCAAGCAAGGTTAGTACTGTAACGAACTGGAAGGTGCCGGAAATACCAAAGGAGGTTCGTGGATTTCTAGGTTTAGCTGGTTATTATCGGAGATTTATAGAGAATTTCTCAAAAATTGCGAAGCCCATGACTTTCCTATTGGAGAAGGATGCAGAATTTAGATGGACAGATGCACAGCAAGCTACCTTTGATGAGTTGAAGAAGAGATTGACTACAGCACCTGTGTTGACATTGCCTGACCAGCAGAAGAAATTCATAGTTTATTGTGATGCTTCCAGAGACGGTTTGGGATGTGTCCTGATGTAGGAAGGTAAGGTGATTGCCTATGCTTCATGACAGTTGTGCAAGCATGAGGTGAATTATCCGACACTTGACCTGGAACTTGCAGCAGTGGTACACGCACTGAAGATTTGGCGCCACTATTTATTTGGGCAGCGTTGTGAGATTTATACTGATCACAAGAGCCTCAAATATATCTTCACACAGAACGAGTTGAATTTGCGGCAGCGAAGATGGCTGGAATTAATTAAGGATTATGATATGGAAATTCATTATCATTCTGGCAAGGCTAATGTGGTGGCAGACGCTCTGAGTAGGAAGAGTTATGCTAATATGGCTTTGGGTTTCCAGATGCCGCATGAGTTATGTAAAGAGTTCGAAAGATTAAGCTTGGGTTTCCTACATCACACTACAGCCGCAGCATTTGAGGCAGAGCCAACATTAGAACAAGCGATTTGGGAGCACCAAAAGGATGACGAGAAATTGCAGAAAATTCGTGAGTTGCACAAAATAGGCAAGGCGCCTCACTTCAGGGAAGATGAACAGGGAACTTTGTGGTACAAGAACAGAATTTGTGTGTCTAATGTGGATAGCATCAGGAAGTTAATTTTGAGTGAGGCTCATGATACGGCTTGTTCTATTCATCCCGGCAGCACTAAGATGTACTATGACCTGAAGGAAAGATTTTGGTAGTACGGTATGAAGCGTGCCGTGGCCAAGTATGTAGCTATTTGTGATACCTGTCAGCGTGTGAAGGCAAACCATCAGAGACCCGCATGTTTATTGCAGCCGTTGAAGGTGCCAGAATGGAAGTGGAAAGAAATAACCATGGATTTCATTGTGGGTTTGCCTCGTACTCAGAAAGGTTATAATTCAATATGGGTAGTAGTCGATCAGTTAACCAAGGTATCTCATTTTATACCAGTTAACACTACTTATTCAGATGCTAAGTTAGCCGAACTGTACATCTCCAGAATTGTCTGTCTGCACGGCGTGCCTAAGAGAATTATATCTAATAGAGGTTCATAGTTCACATCTCACTTTTGGGAACAGTTGCATGATTCATTGGACACAAAGCTCAGATTCAATACAACTTACCATCCTCAGACAGACGGGCAGACAGAAAGAACTAATCAGATACTTGAGGATATGTTAAGAGCTTGTGCCATACAGTACGGTACTAGTTGGGACAAGTGTCTGCCGTATGCTGAGTTTTCCTATAATAACAGCTATCAAGCCAGTCTAAAGAAGTCGCCGTTAGAAGCATTGTACGGCAAAAGGTGCAGAACGCCGTTATTCTGGAATCAGACCGGTGAGAAGCAGGTATTTGGACCTAACATAATACAGGATGCTGAACAGCAATTGCGGATTGTTTAGGAGAATTTGAGGGTTGCTCAGTCCAGGCAGAGAAGTTATGTTGATGTTCGCAGGAGGGATTTGTCCTTTAAAGTGGATGACCATGTGTACTTGAAGGTGTCACCAATTAGAGGTATCCGCAGATTCAACATGAAAGGGAAGCTAGCTCCAAGATATATTGGACCATTTAAAATATTGGAGAAGAAAGGTGAAGTAGCTAACCGCCTGGAGTTGCCTCCCAGTTTGTCAGGTGTGCATGATGTGTTTCATGTGTCTCAGTTGAAGAAGTGTTTGAGAGTGCCTGAAGAGCAAGCGCCACTAGAAGGATTGGAGCTGCAGGAGGATCTGACTTACACAGAGCATCCAGTGAAAATTCTAGACATATTAGAAAGAGTTACCAGAAACAAGAGGGTCAAGATGCGCCGTGTGCAGTGGAGTCATCACACAGAAGCCGAGGCAACATGGGAACGAGAGGATGAGTTAAAAGCAGCATACCCCGCTCTCTTTGCTAACTAGCCAATCTGAATCTCGGGGCGAGATTCTTGTCAAGGGGGTAGGTTTGTAACACCCTAATTTTAATTCCATTATTTTACAATAAATTTAATATAGTTTATTTAATTTTCTAGGATTTTATATGCTTAGCCATGCATTTAATGATTTATTTTATCTACAATAATTAAAATTAATCATAGGTCAACTTTTGTTGTACATTCATGCTGGTGCATGGTTTCTTGTTTGTATGATTTAAGGATTTAAATTCAAGATTATTTGAATTTATAGGGCTTGTGCTTTCTCAATTCAAAACGAATTCAAAAAAGAGAGAGAGGGAAACCAGCCTACCAGGCCGAATTAGCCCAACCCTCCAACCTCTCTCTCCCCCTCTAGCCCATCTCAAACTCACCTAGCCCAGCCGAGCTGGCCCATCCCGAGTGCCCTCTTCCTCTCGCTGTCTCTGTCTAGTGGCCCCACGCCGTCTGAGTCACCGACATGTGGGCCCCTTCATCAGGACCATTCTTCCTCACTCCCACCCTTCTCTCGCTGCTCGCAGCTCCTCTCTGCCCGTGGCCCGCCTGACGCCGCCTTCCATGTCTCTCTGCGCCCTGGACCCGAGCTCCGTCTTCCCGCGCGCAAGGCCCGCCTGCCAGTGCCGTCGCGCCGCCCCGACGTGGACTCGAGTTTGAGGAGACCCGAACCCTGGCCGAGCCGCGCCGCCACCTCTCTTGGGTTCGCGTCCGACTCGCCCTGCCACCGCTTTATAAAGAGCTCTCCGAGCCCGGCAGACGCGCCCTTTTGCCGCTACATCCAATCCCTAGCCCTAAACCCCTTCGACGGCGTCGAATTCCGCTGCCGGAGCTCGCAAGGTGAGTTCACCCGCTGCCGCCAAAGTGGCCGCCTACGGGCCTCCTCCGGCCAATTTAACCCCCGTGCCACCATCGCAGGGCCTTGGTGACCCCATTCCGCAGTTCTTGGACGCCAGGAGCCATCCCTCGCCGCCGTCCGCGTGCACCGAAGCCGCCTCGCCGCCTCTGCTCGCCGCCAGCCTCCTCTGTCGAACCACCGCCACCTCCAAGCCCCTGGTAAGGTTCGCCACACTGCCCTCATCCTTATGGGCTAGCCCTAGTCGCCGATAGCCTGTCCCAGCGGTCGGACGCCGCCGTGGCCAAAGGTCACCGTCGGCCGTCTTTTTTTTCCCTTTCGTTCCAAGCCGTAGGATCAAGATCCAGTGGCCCAGGATCGCCGGTGACCCGGTCAATACCGGTCAACCACCGGTCAGCCTAGCACTTTTGCAAAAGAGGCCCTCGGTTTTGTCCAAATCAAGCCGCCGTCTAGGCCAGTAGTAGAGAAGGGTCTGTTTTTATCGTTTTAATCCGAAATTTTGAAAAGTATTTACAGTTAAGTCCTATCACATTCAAAGGCTCATAACTTCACCGTTTTAAATCCGTTTTTGGCGTTTCTCGCGCCTACGCGACCGTAGCAATGAGTAGAATAATTTTAAATACATTTCATGTTCTGTTTTTATGTAATGGTGTACTGTTTCTTACCATTTATGTTTGTTTGCTTGCATGTGTGAACATATGAATGCTTGTTTGGTGCCGTATACCGTGCGTAAACGTTGATCCGCCTTTTGAGTTTGAAGAACAACCTCCAGAAGCCTCTGAGCAGCAACAAGGAATAAATTTTGAGGAAGGCAAGTATAACATAAACAACACCTAATAACCTTTTTATTTACTTTATGTGCATTTAAATTTGTATGCCTGTAAGGTTCTACCTAGCTACTTTTGTCCTTATATATATCTACCTTTTGGGATGCACATGGTTAAGTTGTGCTAGGTGCTATGCAAACTCATATCCTTTTGTTAATTTAATTTTGATTAATAATCTTATGCAATTAGTTATTGGGCTTGACCCTGATCGGTTCATGTCCATTTTAATATAGCTTTTTAACAACATGGTTTAGGGAGTTTGAGCAATGTGCTCGTGTGCTTTTTCTAGTTCTCTCCCTAAGGACTGAGTCACAAAGCGACCACCTGGGACAACAGTGCTACCACAAGGCTGGAATGGGACAGACTTAGCTGATTAATTAGGTTATTTTGGTTTGGGAGTAACTTACCTGCGGGGCAAGAGGGGAGGCTAGCATCAGTGGTCACCGCACTACCTCATGGTTGAGTGTGCTTTACGTTATATGTATGTGCTTCTCCCTTTGGAGTCGGACACCACCGTTGCGACCTTGAAACCTTAGCGGTTACACCTTACCAACAAGATCTTTGTGAAGGCTTCGTAGTGCGCTTGCTAGTCATCTCATCTCTGGTAATGTGATGAACTCCTAGCTTAGCTCACGACTTGTGGGTAAAGATGTACAACCTCTTGAGAGTGTAAAACTAACATGTTAGCCGTGCTCACAGTTATGAGCAGCCCAGACCCTTCTAAGTGATTAGAAGGACCCTTGGCTGAGGTTCCTTGGTTTTGGTTTTGGTTATAATAATGGTTATATCTGTTTAATTTTATTTAAATTCTTATGCAATATCTTTTGGGCTAATGGTCTTGTTACTAATTCATAGTAAGTAGGCCTTAATAAAAGTTTTCAATTAAAAGCTAATGCAGTTTGTCAGCTAACCATAGAGCCTCATATGTTATATTTGTTGGGTATTCTGTACTCACGCTTGTTTCTTTATATTTATTCCTTGTTGGGGGGAAAATCCAACCGCTGCTCAGATAATGGAGGTAATGAAGACTATGTGCAAGACTACGACGAGTATTAGGTGTTTCGTTCACCAGCTGACGTCCCTGTGGCGCCCGTTATATTTATGTTTTATGCTTCCGCTATGCTACGTTATACTCTAAGTTAAACACTTGTGTCACGGTGTAATAATGATATATTTAATGTTATGCACGTTTTTATCTTTGGCTTGTGTTGTGGTACTTTGTAATTTGTCATGTATATGCCAGACGTTTCCTGGCGCATATATATGTTGTATGGTTTTGTTCGTTGAAACCGATCTTGACAATAGCCGATAAGGACAAGCCTACTACGTCGGAGCAAAATTATGAGAAATGGAATGCCAAAGCTCGTAATGTTCTCTTCTGTGGTTGGTGCAAAGAGGTCTTCAACTGCGTGAGGACTATCAAAGACGTGCACAAACCATGGGAAGAGATTTTTGCACTCCATGAAGGAACCAAGAGCGAGAGAGAGCAACGTCATAGCACCCTTAGCAAGAAGCTAAGTGATTTTCGCATGTTCCCTTATGAAAATGCTAATCCAATGTATTCTCGTCTCAATGTTCTTGTAGAGGAGATCAATGGTCTTGGTTTGACTCAAATTGCCGAGGCTGATGTTGCAAGGAAGATAATTGATCAACTTGACCGCAACAAGTATGGCAACATCGTTACCTATCTTCACCAAACCGACCTCTAAAAATCTACTCCGTCCGGCGTGCTTGGCAAGATCAATGTACATGAGATGTACATGAACATCACACCGGATGCAGAGCCACCATCCAAAAAGAAGGATATTGCCTTCAAGGCAAGCTCATCCAAAGAAAAGAAGTCCATCACCAAGAAGATCATTGTGGTGGATAACAAAGAAGAAGATGAGCAAGAGGATGATGAGGTGGCCCATCTTGTGCGCAAAGTCACTTGTGCCTTGGGTCGCCTTGATAGGAAGGGCATTAAGTACTCCTCAAGCAAGAAAAAATTCTTTCCATCAAAGAAAAACATGAAGAAGAAGGACACCTCTCCTTCCAATGCTGTGACAAGAAGAACGTGAAGAAGAAGGAAAAGAAGAGCAACAAGAATGACTCAAGTGATGATGAGAAGAAGCACAAGAATAAGAACCCCAAGCTATTCCAAAAGAAATTCTTCAAGAAGAAGGGCAAAGCTTACATTAGAGAGTTGATGACGGATGAGGACACTTCAATCAACTCCTCATACGATGCAAGTGATAGTGAAGATGAAGCGGTTGCCGGGCTTGCTATTGCTACTATCTCTACACCAACACCGGCTTCATCAACATCTACATCCACTCCATACCTATGCCTTATGGCCAAGGGTGACAAGGTAAAAACATTTGATGACTCCTCCGATGATGATGAATTGCCTTCCTATAATGAACTTACTAGCTTAGTCCAAGAACAAAACAAGGCAATTAGCAAGTTGAGTGCAAAGCTTGATAAGGCAAAAGATGAGAAGAAGAACCTTATGAGCAAGTGCAATGAATTAGTCACAATCTATGATCATGGCAAGTTTGAGGAGATGCAAAAGAAAATTGTCTCTTTTGAAGAAGTTAATGAGAAGCTCACATCAAGCAATAAGCAACTAGTCAAAGAAAGAGATGCACTTGATGATGGCTACAAAATGATCAAGAAGTCTCACATTGAGCAAGCTCAAGAAAACAAAGAGCTAAATGAGACACTTGATGAAGTCAACAAGTGCTACCGAGAGTTGTCTACAACACATGAAGAGTTATGCACAAGAAACCGCATTCTACAACTTCATAGTGTTGAACTTGATGAGGCTAGAAAAGAGATGGAGGAAAAGCTTGAAGCTATCAACTAAATTCGCAAGATTGATGAATCCCCCAATGACATCAAGTCTTTTGAGAAGACATGTGTGCCCAAGATTGAGCATGAGAAGCTAGTAATTGTGCTAGAGCAACTCAAGGGCAAGATGAGTGAATCTTCCAATGCACTCAAGGATCTAAAGGATTGTGCCAAATGCAAGAACAAGAAGTCAAGCGAAAAAGAGACAAATATTCTCATCAAGCTCAAGGTTGAGAATAAAAAGTTGAAGCTTGAAGTGAAGAGTGTGAAATCCAGATATGGTACATTGCTGAAAGGAAATGAGAAGTTTAATGAGATGCTTGCCTTTCATGCCGTGAACTTTGGGAGGAATGGACTTGGTTATCCACCATTTAAGGACACATGCAAGCCGGCTCCTTCAATCAAGCTAGAGAAGCCCAAGTGGTGCACCGAGTGTATGACCGAGGGCCACTTCATGTTTGAGTGCAATGCACCTCCCAAGAAACCCATCTCCAAGCAATTGAAGGCCTTTGCATTTAATGCTCACTATGTCCTTCAAAGGAATTCCAAAGGCCAAGTGAAGGCAAGGTTCATGGGAAAGAAAGAGGAGACAAGGCCAAAGAAGTTGTGAGTGTCCAAAGCACTCATCCCTAAGATTCCTAACCCAAATGCCAAGTGGACACCTAAGCCTAAAGTTGCACCTACTCTTAGATGGGTGCCCAAGCCTCAAATTTGATTTGCTTGTGTGTAGGTGAATTACAAGACCGGTGGATCACATTGGGTGATGGATAGTGGATGCACACAACATATGACCGATGATTCCCGGATGTTCACCTCACTTAGTGGAGATGTGAAGGACTATGACAAGATAACATTTGGTGACAACTCTAAGAACAAGGTTGAAGGATTGAGCAAAATTGAAATATCAAGTGAATAATCAATTTCCAATGTGTTGCTGGTTGATTCTTTGAACTTCAATCTCTTGTCCGTTCGTCAATTGTGTGATTTGGGTTTTCAATGCTTATTCAAGCCAAATGAAGTGATTGTGAGCAAGATTGATAATGGTGAAGAAGTCTTCAAGGGATTCCGATACAACAATCTTTACCTTGTAGAACTCAAAGAAGGCCAATTTGCAAGCATGTTTGTTCTCTAAGAACTCAAAAGGGTTGGTTGTGGCATAGAAGGCTCATGTTGGAATGAGCACACTCAAGAAGGTGATGAAGAAGGATTTGGTCCAAGGCTTAAAGGATGTCACATTTGAGAAGGACCAATTGTGTAGTGCTTGTCAAACGACAAACAAGTTGCAAACACTCACCCAAGCAAGACATTTATGTCCACCTCAAGGCCACTAGAGCTTCTTCACATGGATCTTTTTGGTCCAACCATATATACAAGTATAGGTGGCAACAATTATGGTTTTGTGATAGTTGATGACTTCTCAAGATACACATGGGTTTACTTTCTTGAGGACGAAACCGAGGTGGCATATGTCTTTAGCAAGTTTGCCAAGAGAGCTCAAAATGAATTCAATACTTCAATTGTGAAGATTAGAAGTGACAATGGGAGAGAGTTTGACAACACCAACATTGAAGAATATTGTGATGAAGTTGGGATCAAGCATGAGTTCTTCGCTACCTACACTCCTCAACAAAATGGTATAGTGGAGAAGAAGAATAGAACGCTCATTACTCTTGCAAGATCAATGCTTGATGAGTATGGCACTAGTGAGAAGTTTTGGGCCAAAGCCATCAACACCTTTTGTTATGCTTCCAACCGGTTATATCCTCACTGCCTCCTTGACAAGACTCCATATGAATTGCTCAATGGAAGAAAACCCAATATCTCATATTTCTGAATGTTTGGTTGCAAATGCTATATCTACAAGAAGCGCTAACACTTGGGGTAAGTTCCAAAGGCGTTGTGGTATTGGTTTCTTACTTGGTTACTCATCAAAGTCCAAAGCATACCATGTATTCAACAATGCAACCGGCATGGTTGAAGAGATGTATGATGTGGAATTTAATGAATCTAATGGCTCTCAAGGAGCACATGTTGATGTTGTGGATATAGATGAGGAACCACTTGTAGAGGCAATGAAAAATATGCCAATCGGTGATATCAAGCCTAAAGAGGATGAAGATGAAGTGCAAATTGTTGATCAACCATCCTCCTCCATGGCACCTCAAAATAGTAAAGAACAAGACAAAATTCTTCCAAATGAAGATGTTCATGTACCTCAAAAGCAAATCGATGAGCAAGCTCAAGATGTTGGTTCATTGGTTCGAACACCTCAAGTGGCACCACAAAGAAGAAGCCAACTTACAAGTGGACACCCCAAAGAACTCATCATTGCTAGTCCAACAAGAGGAGTCACAACAAGGTCTCGCAATACGGCCGCATTTGTTCAAGCCTACTTATTTGTCTCTAACATTGAGCCAACTACCATCGATCAAGCTTTGAGTGATCCGGATTGGGTAAATGCAATGCATGAAGATCTCAACAATTTCACAAGAAATGAAGTTTGGACACTTGAAGCTAAACCCAAGGGTGCTAGAGTGATTGGAACTAAGTGGGTCTTTAGGAACAAACAAGATGATGAAGGCAATATTATAAGAAACAAGGCAAGATTAGTGGCAAAGGGATATTCTCAAGTTGAGGGAATTGATTTCGGGGAGACCTTTGCACCGGTTGCAAGATTAGAGGCTATTCAGTTTCTTTTGGCTTATGCCACACATTGTGACATGAAGCTTTACCAAATAGATGTGAAGAGTGCCTTTCTAAATGGATACATCAATGAGTTAGTCTATGTTGAACAACCACCCGGATTTGAGGACCCAAACAATCCCAATCATGTCTATAGGTTGTCCAAAGCTCTCTATGGACTTAAGCAAGCACCTCGAGCTTGGTATGAGAGGCTTAGGGACTTCCTTATTGAAAAAGGGTTCAAGATTGGCCGAGTTGACACCACTCTATTCACCAAAAATATGGATGATGATCTCTTTGTTTGTCAAGTGTACGTGGATGATATTATCTTTGGCTCAACAAATGAAGAGTATTGCAAGGAATTTGGCAAGATGATGGCAAAGGAATTCGAGATGTCGATGATTGGCGAGCTTACCTTCTTCCTTGGGTTTCAAATCAAGCAATTGAATGAAGGGGCATTCATTTATCAAGAAAAATACACAAGAGATCTTCTCAAGAGATTCAAGATGGATGATTGCAAGCAAATAGACACCCCATTGTCTACCAATACGGTGCTCGACGTTGACGAAAGTGGTATCAAGGTGGACCAAACTCTCTATCGGTCCATGATAGGTTCATTGCTTTATTTGTGTGCTTCTAGGCTGGATATCATGTTTAGTGTCTGCTTGTGTGCCCGGTTTTAAGCCAATCCTAAAGAGTCCCATGTCACCGCGGTGAAGAGGATTCTTCGGTATCTCAAGCACACTCGTAGCATAGGCTTGTGGTACCCCAAGGGCGCTAATTTTGAACTCTTGGGCTACTCAAATTCAGACTTTGCCGGATGCCGAGTTGAGTGCAAGACTACCTCCGGGGGTTGCTACTTGCTAGGGCGCTAGGTCATTTTGTGGTCGTCCAAGAAGCAAAACTGCATATCCTTGTCCACTGCGGAAGTGGAATATATAGAGGCTGGGTCTTGTTGTGCCCAACTTATATATATGAAGCAAACGCTCTTGGATTACGGAGTGAAGCTTTCTAGGGTTTCCCTCCTTTGTGATAACGAGAGCACGGTTAAGCTTGCCAACAATCCAGTCCAACACTCTCGAACCAAGCACATAGATATCTGCCATTACTTCATAAGGGATCACGTCGCAAACGGAGACATCCTCTTGCAAAATGTGGGAACTAAGGAGCAATTGGCAGACATCTTCACTAAGCCACTAGATGAGAGTACTTTTTGTAGGTTGCGAAGTGCACTCAACGTGTTAGATGCTAGAACGATCATGTAAGTTGCCATGCCGTATAATTTGCATCATATGTATATGCTAGTCACTTGCCTAACCACTGCAAGATAGAGAGGAGCGGGGGTCTTGCATGAGCCAGTGGAACTTGTTTCGCTCATGGCATGTAGAATGGCTCCTCTTGAAGAAGCTTGCTGGGGGGAACCAATGTGGCAAGTGTAGATTTAAATTTCCGCGTGCATTGCATTTCTTGTCATATAGATGTGCACGCATGTTTCAATTCCTATCCTTGTTTGTTGTAGCTTGCACTTGCATTTCATGCGGTAGTGTCACAAAGGGGCACTCTTGATGATATAGACTTGTTTCATATGCAAGCATCTTAAATCATGAAAAGGGAATAGAGTAAAAGTTTGGCATTGTTCTTCATGCCTATTAAGTCAAATCCCTAAGTCAAATCCCTCCGGGATAGGAGTTAATCATCTCTAGTTCTCCTATGGATAGACTCATACATTTTTGGATCTTTATTGCCAAATTTTCTTGGATTTGGAGTTTATGATTGAAAAATCAAAAACTATATATATCGCATGAGAAATTGCAACTAATTTAGAGTGTTTGAGGGGCAAGGGTTTCACCTTGGATTGTTAATACTTGTGTTTATTTGAATCTCTAAAAGTTGGACAAGAAAAGGAGCTTCTTCTGCGTTTTCAGTGTCTGTGCATAGCCACCGGACTGTCTGGTGGCTCACCACTGGACTGTGTGGTAGGTGCACCTTTCTCTCTTCGCAGATCTAAATCGCTCAGTCTATAACTTTCGGTGGACACCGCCGGACTGTGCAGTGTCTGTTTTCGCCGGAATTCCTCAAGTCCTCTCTCTCAGTTTATATCGTCTGGTAGATACCACCGGACTGTGTGGTGGGTCACCGCCGGACCATCCGGTGGCTGTTTTCACCGAAATTCCTCAGCATCATCCTCTCGGTTTATATTGTCCGGTGGCTCATTTTTCTGTCTGGTGGCTTCGTCTATAACGTCCGGTGGCTCTATGGAGGTCGGAGTGGACCTGTTTTAAGCTTTTAATTTGTGAGGCCCATCTTCTTTCTCTCTCGATTCAATCCCTAGCCGCCCCGCATTCGTGCCCTAGCTCTCGACGCGCTGTCGCCCTCCCCCGTCGCGTGTCTCCTCGCCGCCGGCTCGAGCTCCCTATCGCCGGTGCCGGCCCACAGCTCTCCGTCGCCGCCAAGGCCGACCACCGCCACCACCAACCACCGCCACCGGCCGCCTCCTCCGCCTTTCGCCGCCACGTCGGCTGCCTCCTCCCTCGCCGGCCGCTGCGCGCCCCTCCTGGGCCGCCTCCCTCGTCGTCCTGCGTCGACTACTCACCGTCGGCCGTCTCTTCTTCTCCATCTCTGGCAACTCCTCTTTTGCTCAGTCTCGTGTGATGCCCCCAGCATCTCAAGAGCCTTAACATGCAGTTAGAGACAAGTTAATAATGAATTAGGACTTGATGATGCGTAGAGAGTAACGATGACTAGATGGAGAAATCACGAAGCCAAAATTTTTCTAGGAGAATACGAAACCCTACGTTGTTTGGTTGTTTAAGTCACCACCCACAAGCTTTTATGCAAAACACCAAATACAAAAGTCTTGGTTTGGAATGTTACCTTCAACTTTGATAATAGGACCATCTTAAAAATCATATGTTATGAGGTTTAAAAGTGAGACCAAATCAAACCAGAAGTTCTTTGGAAGGTGCCAATTGTGATCGTGAACAAATTTGGACCCTAATAAAACTTTTAGAATCATTAAGCAACTGAGCTTAGCCCCATTAGCAAAGTTGTCGTACATACTGTGAACCTCACTTTTGTTACACTGAGTGTGGTTTAAAACTGTCTTTAACTATTTTAAATTTTGATCAAGATGCCTCATGAAATTAGCCCCAAGCTAGTCCACAGAAAATTCCGAAGTCTGAGATTCAGCTTATCCCAAATTTGAATCTGAAATTACTTTTGATTTCACTATACAACTTTAGAATCTTCCTTTCTATGAAGTGAAATTAAACATGTCACCTTTCAAATGCACCTAGAGTAGAAGTGTTTGGACTTCATTTGAGTATTCAAAAGTTTGAAATAAGAAAGACCCTACTTGAATTAAAGCTGCAGTTTTACCAAACCTTCAGCAATGTTTGTGCTTATAATTCAAAATCTGTGATGATCCAAGCCAGACTTTATATACCAAACTTGTATATAATTCTATTAGGAACAACTTTGGTAATTGGAGTGTTAACATGCACTGTGATTTGGATAGTGTTCTGGGTCCTTTTCTGCCAATACAGGAAATCTGTCCAAACCTGACCTGTGTAGTAAATTCAAATTTCCTTGGTCTTACAACTATAATATTGAAATGGTGATATTGAGAAAGATGTAGCACATAAAATTCTGAACAATATTGATATAAAACTCTTTGTATGAAAGTGGTCACAAAATGGACTTTTAGAATTCCTAAGGTGAGGATTTCAGTTGGTCAAACCAGAGCAGCAGAGTAAAATTCAAATTTGGACCAACTTTTACTACAGAATATAGTGTAGAAGTTTATAACAAAGTTGTAGATCTCGAAAAATACAACAATTCTTCCAATTGGGGTTTATCCAAATTCGGTCTTTAAACTGATCAAACATGAGAAATACAAACGAAGATTTAGCAGTCAAACTGGTGTTTTCCTTTTTCGCTCCATTTTCGGAATTTCCCATCCTCTCATGTGCCTACGACACCCGGGTCCCACCGGTCAGCCGGCCTTGGATTCCCCTTCGGACGACGCCGCTGTCCAGAACGCGCACGCCACGCGGACGCCGGCGTACGGCCGACGCCGCGGCGCCGCTGCCCATCTCGGCTCTCGCGCGCGTCTTCACCTGGACGGCATCGCGGCCACGTTCACGCTGTCCTCCCTTTACTCCTTGCTCCCCGCTCTCTTTTCGTCACACAGAGTGCACGGACGCCTTTGGTGTTGGCCAGAGCGCGAGCTCGCGCCGTCGCCCCCTCAAGCCTTTCCTCGGCCAACTGCCGTGAGCCCCGCACCGACTCCGAGCTCCTCCTCCCTACTGCTCCTTGGCGTCCCCCTACCCTCCTCCGCCCAAGTCCCGGTACGAGTGCCGCCATAGGCGCCGCGAGCTCGAGCTCGTGCCACCGGCCACCTCAGACCTTCCCTCTCCAAGCCACCGCCCGCGCCACGCTCGCGTGGCCACGCTCTACCCCTAACGCTGCTCCCGGGCCACTGCCATCGCCCTAACCCCTCCCCAACCGTGACGCCGCCAAGGCTGCTCGCCATGGCCAAGCTCACGGCGAGCTCGCGCTTTTGCCGTCTCGGGCTACCTCCGCCTCGTCTGACGCGTGCCCCACGCCCGCCTCAGGCTCCTCCGCCGAATCCCCACACTCTAGACCGCCGCCATCGGTCCTAGCACCCCTTCCCACGTGCGTCGTCGCGTGCAGCACCGGCCGCGCACCACCTCGCCGTGGAGACCCAACTTCGGGCCGTCCCCGCGCCTCCACTCCACCACCTTCAGATTCGCCTCGTCTTGGCGCAGCCGTGAAGCCCGTCCACGGCCCCTTCCTCTGCTCCAGTCGCCGGATCAAGTCGCCGCCGCCGTGCCCGCGCGCGCCACCACCGCTCCGGTTCAACGCCGCTGCCCTGCCTCTACTGTCCACCCCGCGCGACATCTTGGGGGAAAGGAAGCCCCCGACGGGGAACGTGTCCCCGGCCCCACTCGGCTCCAAGTTCGGCACCACGGCCGCCGGCGCAGCCCCGCCTTCTTCCTCCCGCCGCGCGCCGTGCCCCCTGGCGAGAGGTAGAAGGAGGAGGTGGCACTTTTGCAGAAAGACCCTTTTCTTTAATGCTTATTATACTACTGTTTGACTGTGTCTTGTGCAAACTGTGAAAACACCCTTTGATGTATTAAAGTTTCGCACTTAAACCCGAACCCTTGCATTTTGTAGATCTAACCCTGTGTTCTATGAAATTCACATGCACTGTTCACTGAGTCTAGGTCCATTTGCTTGCTAGCCCCTGGAAGTTAGGGTTAATCTCGTTTAGGTCCTGAGTCTTGGGTTTTTCTTTTAAATTTGTTATTTTCGGCTGTGAACTTTGAAAATTCAAAACAAATCAAAAAAAAAAATCCAAAATGGACAAACTCAGTGGCTATGGACTCCTCTTGAGTAGATCTATAGGATAGGTATGAAGTGGATGTGGGAAAAGTCTGTTTTGCCCCTGGTTTATTGCATGCATGATTAGGGTAAATAAATGGAAAAAATGAACTAAATGAACTCCAAAAATTATGAAACTTGGACAGTAGCTTTGTTATGGCATCTAGGTACAGTGTGATTTTTAGTAGCCCTAACATTGGTGGGTAAATTACTGTTTTGCCCCTACTCATGTGTTTTGTGTATTTATTTGACTTGTAAAATGGAAGCTACATAAAGTATGATAAATATGACTCACTAGTATTTTTCTTATGTCCTATACAGCTTGTGAATCTCACTGGTAAAATATGAGCCTCTGCATGTCAAGTTTTAATGGTGATTTGAAAATGATGAAATGCTACATGTTGGAAATGATAATTAGAAAAAGTGGTCATAAATGGCTAGGAAAATTCCGTGGAAAATTTGGTGGCTTATAGTTGATGCATAGAGTCTAGAAAGTATATTCGAGAAGGCTATTGACACTGTTCACATGTACATCTTAATTCGCACCAGATTAATATATGGAAAAATAGATGTCCGGTCAAACTTGGGAGTTTTAACTGGTAAATTTTTGTATATGCAGTCCATGCTAAGTATAGCTCACTGGTAGAATTTCACCTCCGGAAACCATTCTTATAATTTATGAAAAATCTGAGAAGCTATAGGGTTGATAACTTGCTCATGTACTAATTTATATATTGCACTGTTTATATTTAATTGTATGAGCGTAAGCTAGATTTATACCCACAAAAGTAATATTGTTTGAGTAGTCTATTGTTCACCTTTCTACCTAACCACGAAACAAATTTTCTAAGTGTGTGCTTGTCATTCATGCATCCCATTCACTGCATCGTGCATGGCATTCATATAGTGACGCTTAATTGCAGATACATGATCAAAAAGCAAGTGCGTGGAACTACATCAAGTATCGGTGTCCAAAAGACCAACTAAGCCCCACTCACGACCTGGAGGGCCCATCAGTCGTGTTTGGACGGAGGAGCTATCCAAGGGATCAAGGGGTTGCCTGGGGCAAAGCCTCACAACCCGGCAAACTAACATTAGCATAGTTTGTTGGTTCTCTTAAAGCAAATCAAAGGTAGGCAGGACCATACTATACCCATCAAACATCTTTTGTCTTGATGATTAGGCATATGCATCAGGAGTTGTTTGGAACCAACTGCCTTAGACATCCTGGCCGCCCTAGCCCTAGATCCTATGAATAGAGTTCGTAGGACGAGTATGCCTAGAAAGACTAGGTACGAGTACACATGAGTGAGCATTGTCACTCGTCGCGTAGGTGATTTTACAAATCTCAGAAATCTTACTATGATACAATTTATGATTATTATTGCTGATGTTAAATAGAGACCGGGCGGAGTTATGGGAATATTGTGAAAAATGATGTGGCCAGGAATGGTGGACTCCGCCCGAGTCGCATAAGGCCCGTCCGTTGTTCACCTATTGGTCGGCATAACATTGCTAAGGTGTTTATCTGGGATAATGGACTGGTGAAAGTCTTACTTGTGCCATCCGAAGAACAGAGACTTGTTCCTACCATGGAACCTCCTACCATGAAACCGGGGGCGCTTATCTCATGGGAGGGCTGACCCGACGTACCGTGGTAACGCTCCATGGGGGCTAAACCCGGGGAAGTGGCGGGTTGGAATCGAACTTGGGATGGGACAAGTGGATATGGGGGCTATATGTGGGAACGCGATGGCTAGTAAGCATATACCCCTGGCATTTTTAGTTATTCCCGAGAATTAACAAATCGATTCGAATCGCTGATGCTCACCAGGTGTGAGAATGCCAATGCCTTTGACGTCCAAACGTAGTAATAACTGTAACATGCTGTTTATTAAGTCACGCTTTTCAATACAACACGCTTGGATGTGTATGATCCGTCCCACTATTCAGGGTGTAGCCCATCCATTGCTAGGAGGTCGATGGACTTGGGAGATGCTTTGAGGTCGAGGGAGGGCTGACCCGACATACCGTGGTATCCCTCCTGAGACGGCTACTCCCAAGGGGTTGGATGGAGGCGCTGTGAATCTTGGGACGGGACATGTGTAGATGAGGTGTATATCTTGGATGTGTATGATACACTATTATGCAAGTTACTGATGGTTCTCATGTTTTACCTTCATGCAAGTACTTACTTTATGATATACATGATCTTTATGGTTAATGGATAGCAGCTGTCAAATCCTGCTATCTTATGTCAACATGACATTGTTTAAAAATCAACAGCTAAGGATCCACATGATTAGTAAGCATGCTTTGTCTCAGCCGTAAGCCCCGTCTATTAAGTCCTACTGAGTAATTAGTACTAAGGGTTTGCCCCCACTTTTTGATTACAGGTACTGGCGACATCCGGATATCTGTGTTGGTGGTGGTAGTACCGGTGGGCTTGGTGCTACTCGCCTTGTTCATCTCTTCATGAAGACCCTTTTGAGTTGTTTCCGCTGCAAGATGATTTGAAAACGCTTCCGCTATATATACTCTGAATTCGCTTCCGCTATATTTGAACATGTATTTGATTTCATATATTTGGTCTGTAAACTACAGCCTATTATTCTCTATTTCAACTGCTTGTGATGATGTAATTGTTGTGGCTCCTTCGAGAGTCGGATGTGTTTGATGTCGGTTCCTCAGGAAATGGTGTTATTGAGAGCCCGAAGGACTCTCGACGGACTACCGGGTTTAGTCTGGCCTAAGTGCACTGCGAGCTAGAGGTGGCAGGTGTGCTTAGTTTGGATTAAACAGGGCGGTTCCACCACAGCTGGTATCAGAGCCGATCAAACACAGACAAATGTTATATCATCGAGTTTTGGTTTCCAAAACTATTTTCGAAAACCCATCTTCAAGTAATTCAAAAGTGAGAGTATACGATATGCCCATATTAAGGATGTTAGTGTTATCCAGATGACATCACTGACATTCTGACCTAGATAGAACTCATATGCATATTCGGCGCTTTGGGAAGCAACTTTTCGGCCATAGCTGTCCCCAGTACTGGTGGAAGCTATCGGGATTTGCGAATGGTTGTAAGCCCTGCATTCATGCTGTATAGTAAAATCTCTTTAAGGGTGGTGGGCACGCTTTGGAGGCTTTCATGCCCACCACACTTACATTTGGTTTTGGGATCCACCTTCTTCTCGACAATCCCCAGTACTGGTGGAAAGTCAGGCTTTGAGGAAAAGGTGCAAAGGCCCACCAACGTTGTCCACGTAGCGGTCACGCGCGGATGCCACACTAGGTGGTAATGTATGAGCTTGCATTCTTCTGCAGGTACACTAACCACGTGCAAAGCTAAGAACGACTAGTTGCATTAAGGAGAGACGTGCATATATGTCACCGAATTACCGCTAGCTATATATAAAATACATAGGATGTGTGATGTGAGACCGGATAGGACGAATCATGCATCATTCCATCTCATCTCATTTACTTTGCGATGTGCTTGATTGAAAGTAACTAGATTCATATTGCAATTGTGTATGTGCTGCTGATTATTGCGTAGTTCAACATGCAAATAGAATCGGTACAAACTTTATATAAGATGATTGTAAAATATGAAATGTGTGATCAATTTTCTATAGAACTCTTTCTCTGAAAATGTATGCATCTTGAGGTACAAGCAAAAACGCATCCGGGTTAAATTCTGCAGCCTGACCTTCTGTTACAGATTTTTAATTCAGCATTGATCTAAACGGTTTTAGTAAAAATTTTCAATACAAAAGTTGTAGTAGATGACTTGCTGAACATCGTTTCTATAATAAACTTCTTGCAAAGATGCTCATAGAAATGACTTACAGCCACATTAAAGCGAAACTTCAAATCTGGACAGCAAGTGCTAGGCTTACAAATTTAAATTCTGGGCATGATCTAAACAGAACTAGCAAAAACTTGTTATACCAAAGTTGTAGTACATTAAATTTGTAACAACTTTCCTATTTTGACCATCTCTTGGAAATGCCTCTAACTGAGCCAAAAACCCGAACTTAAAACAGGACCCAAATCTGGACAGATTTGACCACATATTAGTAATATGAAGTTTTGTCTAATTTCAAATCTGAACTGGCAGAAACATTATAAACCAATGTTGTAGGAAATTGTAATACGAGCAACTTTGGTATGATTCTCTCGGCCTAAACCAGTTTCTATCTTAAACTATTTCAGATCTTGTGTAGGACTCCAAGGCTGGACAGATTTTGCCGGTGTAGAAATATGAATATCTGAACTATTTATAAATAGAACTAACGAATCATTCATAATTTTTAAGGACCAAATCACCTCTGCTCTAAGCCTCGTTGCCCTCACCGAAGATGTCACAACAAGAGAATGAGATGGCAAAGCTGAAGAGTACTCCATAGACGTAGCCTCCGTCCCACATCTGCAACTCGAGATGATTCTACTTAAGGGATTCATCAGCCCGAAGATCAAGTCAAGACAATCGGACGTGTTATCATCTGGTTCCTAGTTTGCTAAAACTTGGTAGGCATGTCTGCAACCACAGGGATGACGCACAAGCCCCTGATGTACCGAAACATACAAAGAAGATTTCCCAAGACACATCACCGAAGCGGGATGAGTTTCTCTAGTTGACCCAACAAACGAAATATCGACTCCTACATCGGCAACACGTGATTATTCGACTAAAGGGCCTCGCCAAGCCAGAAGCTGAAGTCAGGATAGTTCGTACATATTTACTTTTACGTACTGAGTCCATAGGATTCTATAGGCCTAGCTACTAGAACAATAAGCAAGCCTCCGAGAAGTCTTTGAGAAGAATACCCGGGCTTTCATCATCGAAGACTTCTCTCCAACCGACTCGACCTACGCAGCATCAACATCTACGTCAACGCAACAAGTTGAAGCTCCACCAAGACAGAAACGAGTCTAGAAGAAGCCTCGATCGAGGGTTGACCGTTGCTCACATGTCCCTAGGCAACGATATAGAGTTTCTATCTGGCAACATGAGTGATAGAGAGAAAGCATCCTGGATCAACCTCGACTTTGGCAACGTCCTCAGATCTGGCATTTAATCAAGATTCAACACCATGGTGTCTCCCACATTGAAGCTCAACGCCGTATCAACGTGAATGAAAGGAGAAGCTCGCTTTGACCCAATAGTTTTGAACATATGATTAGGCAAACCGGAACGGGTATCGATTAGCATATTAACAACGTTTAGCTTGGATTTGTATTGGCTGGACATAGGGTTCGTATGGTTCATTGTGCCACTTGATCCTAACTTCTTGGATTTAACTCTAGTGTATCATGTATTCTCCAACCATTGCAATTCTTGAGTTCCAAGCTCCACTGTTCCGTGCATTTCAAGCTTTTGCACTCCACGCATTTCAAACTCTTGTAGCCCACATGTTTTGGGTTCACGCCAATTCATGTACTTCCGAGTCTATGTCACCACCCCAACTCAATAGTTGATGGGCCCTATGTCTCTCGTTCTCATGATTCCTATGTTTCCAACCTTTGAAATCTATGAGCTTTCGACTCCTTGGTCTACATCACCAATACATTGAGATTCATGTCATACATACTACTTGTTCAGGTCTTTATGTAACCTGATATTGTTCGCATGTCCTGAAATTGGATAGTTGTGCCACTCTTGATGTAGTGTTTACCCGAGCAGTCTATGGTTCCGCGATGGAACCTAGGGCCCCGTGTGTACGGCCGTCGCTAGGTTGTGTCACTAGGTGCGCGCTGGTATCAAGACTCGCAAAGGCATGACACCGCTTCAGTTGTGGAACATTCATATCCATTTTCTATCGCCTTGTTGACCTCTATACATCTAATTCGTGGAGATAATTTACTCTATTTCCACTGCCGCCTTGTATAATTTCCCTGCTTTGTTTCACCTTGCCTTTCCTGATCTGTGGGGAAAGATCCATCTTAATCCCACTGTCGATCACACCTTTCCATTGCCTTGTTGAACCATGTCTTTCTCGATCCGTGGAGACGGATCAATTCTACGTTCACACTTGGTCCACACCTTTTTCATTGCTTTGTTTACTCTTGCTAGTCGTGATTCATGGGGATGATCAATTCTATCTCTATGCTTATCTTGATTACCTTTAACATCTTGTATTTGTGGGAATGCTTGACTCCATTTCCACTGTCTTGTTACATCATTCCATTGCCTTTTTACAACTGACCTCTCTTGATTTGTGGGAACCATCAACTCTGTTTCCACTGCTTTCTCTTACGTTCCTTTCTTGTGTATATTGAACCTTATCTCCTGAAGGTGAACTTCAGCATCATCCGCTGCACTAAGCTTTTGTTCTCGGCCAGTACTTTTGTCATATCATCCTTTTCAAGAAGTTGCTTTGTTCTTCTTTGAAAATCATCCTCAGTTAAGCTTACTAACACTGTCTAGTGTTTCGTTAATAAGCACACATCATATACCTAGACTTTCTTGATCAGTCTTGACCAAGCTAAGAAATCGTACAAACCATCACCTTATCAAGTCCATCCTAACCCTCGCGTACATTCTTGCTGCCAAAAGCAGGATGTGTTGTACTGCACCACATCTTTCTTTGAAGCTACCTTGAATTACTATCTTATATGTGTACACAGTCTCTATCCAATGAAAGGAATGTGTCTCTCGAAAGCACATCCTGTGATAACCCTTTGAATCACAAGATCCTTCATGGTTCAATTTTTCCGATTATGTACACTATGTTTCTATTGTTCTAAGACCTACATATATTTATCACGTTTCTAAACCTCGGTGTCAAAGTTAGGGAGTAACCCTGGTTTATCGTTCCAACCAATCGCTGTCGCTTTTGCACTGTGGCCACACCTTCTTCGTGGATTATTCATTCGCTCTCATATAAGACACGACTCGGCAAGTAACTTAGAAAGACCACCCTAGACCTATTCGAGAAGCTTTGTAACTACCTTGTGCTAAGGAGGCACTAACCATTCATGAGATAGTTGACAAAGCAAACCCATGAAGAATTGGATACTACCACGTGGATGCAAAAGCCTAGGTACAACGATGCCAAAACCGTTTGCATTTCGCAGTAAGCCGTAGAACCTCGCTTCCTCCAAATCTCAGGATGAGATTTCTTTAAGGGGGGTGGGTTGTGATGCCCCCGGCATCTCAAGAACCTTAACACGCAGTTAGAGACAAGTTAATAATGAATTAGGACTTGATGATGCGTAGAGAGTAACGATGACTAGATGGAGAAATCACGAAGCCAAAATTTTTCTAGGAGAATACGAAACCCTACGTGGTTTGGTTGTTTAAGTCACCACCCACAAGCTTTTATGCAAAACACCAAATACAAAAGTCTTGGTTCGGAATGTTACCTTCAACTTTGATAATAGGACCATCTTAAAAATCATATGTTATGAGGTTTAAAAGTGAGACCTAATCAAACCAGAAGTTCTTTGGAAGGTGCCAATTGTGATCGTGAACAAATTTGGACCCTAATAAAACTTTTAGAATCATTAAGCAACTGAGCTTAGCCCCATTAGCAATGTTGTCGTACATACTGTGAACCTCACTTTTGTTACACTGAGCGTGGTTTAAAACTGTCTTTAACTATTTTAAATTTTGATCCAGATGCCTCATGAAATTAGCCCCAAGCTAGTCTACACTTACAAAATTCCGTAGTCTGAGATTCAGCTTATCCCAAATTTGAATCTGAAATTACTTTTGATTTCACTATACAACTTTAGAATCTTCCTTTCTATGAAGTGAAATTAAACATATCACCTTTCAAATGCACCTAGAGTGGAAGTGTTTGGACTTCATTTGAGTATTCAAAAGTTTGAAATAAGAAAGACCCTACTTGAATTAAAGCTGCAGTTTTACCAAACCTTCAGCGATGTTTGTGCTTATAATTCAAAATCTGTGATGATCCAAGCCAGACTTTATATACCAAACTTGTATATAATTCTATTAGGAACAACTTTGGTAATTGGAGTGTTAACATGCACTGTGATTTGGATAGTGTTTTGGGTCCTTTTCTGCCAATACAGGAAATCTGTCCAAACCTGACCTGTGTAGTAAATTCAAATTTCCTTGGTCTTACAACCATAATATTGAAATGGTGATATTGATAAAGATGTAGCACATAAAATTCTGAACAATATTGATATAAAACTCTTTGTATGAAAGTGGTCACAAAATGGACTTTCAGAATTCCTAAGCTGAGGATTTCAGTTGGTCAAACCAGAGCAGCAGAGTAAAATTCAAATTTGGACAAACTTTTACTACAGAACATAGTGTAGAAGTTTATAACAAAGTTGTAGATCTCGAAAAATACAACAATTCTTCCAATTGGGGTTTTTCCAAATTCGGGCTTTAAACTGATCAAAAATGAGAAATACAAACGAAGGTTTAGCAGTCAAACTGGTGTTTTCCTTTTTCGCTCCATTTTCGGAATTTCCCATCCTCTCATGTGCCTATGACACCCGGGTCCCACCGGTCAGCCGGCCTTGGATTCCCCTTCGGACGACGCCGCTGCCCAGAATGCGCGCGCCACGCGGACGCCGGCGTACGGCCGACGCCGCGGCGCCGCTGCCCATCTCGGCTCTCGCGCGCGTCTTCACCTGGACGGCATCGCGGCCACGTTCACGCTGTCCTCCTTTTACTCCTTGCTCCCCGCTCTCTTTTCGCCACACAGAGTGCACGGACGCCATTGGTGTCGGCCAGAGCGTGAGCTCGCGCCGTCGCCCCCTCAAGCCTTCCCTCGGCCAACTGCCGTGAGCCCCGCACCGACTCCGAGCTCCTCCACCATCCCTGCTGCTCCTTGGCGTCCCCCTACCCTCCTCCGCCCAAGTCCCGGTACGGGCGCCGCGAGCTCGAGCTCGTGCCACCGGCCACCTCAGACCTTCCCCCTCCAAGCCACCGCCCGCGCCACGCTCGTGTGGCCACGCTCTACCCCTCACGCTGCTCCCGGGCCACTGCCATCGCCCTAACGCCTCCCCAACCATGACGCCGCCAAGGCCGCTCGCCATGGCCAAGCTCACGGCGAGCTCGCGCCTCCGCCGTCTCGGGCTACCTCCGCCTCGTCTGACGCGTGCCCCACGCCCGCCTCAGGCTCCTCCGCCGAATCCCCACACTCTAGGCCGCCGCCATCAGTCCTAGCACCCCTTCCCACGTGCGTCGTCGCGTGCAGCACCGGCCGCGCACCATCTCGCCGTGGAGACCCAACTTCGGGCCGTCCCCGCGCCTCATCTCCACCACCTTTAGATTCGCCTCGTCCTCGCGCGGCCGTGAAGCCCGTCCACGGCCCCTTCCTCTGCTCCGGTCGCCGGATCAAGTCGCCGCCGCCGCGCCCGCGCGCGCCACCACCGCTCCGGTTCAACGCCGCCGCCCCGCCTCTACTGTCCACCCCGCGCGACATCTTGGGGGAAAGGAAGCCCCCGACGGGGAACGTGTCCCCGGCCCCACTCGGCTCCAAGTTCGGCACCACGGCCGCCGGCGCAGCCCCGCCTTCTTCCTCCCGCCGCACGCCGTGCCCCCTGGCGAGAGGTAGAAGGAGGAGGTGGCACTTTTGCAGAAAGACCCTTTTTTTTAATGCTTATTATACTACTGTTTGACTGTGTCTTGTGCAGACTGTGAAAACACTCTTTGATGTATTAAAGTTTCGCACTTAAACCCGAACCCTTCCATTTTGTAGATCTAACCCTGTGTTCTACGGAATTCACATGCACTATTCACTGAGTCTAGGTCCATTTGCTTGCTAGCCCCTGGAAGTTAGGGTTAATCTCGTTTAGGTCCTGAGTCTTGGGTTTTTCTTTTAAATTTGTTATTTTCGGCTGTGAACTTTGAAAATTCATAACAAATCAAAGAAAAATCTAAAATGGACAAACTCAGTGGCTATGGACTCCTCTTAAGTAGATCTACAGGATAGGTATGAAGTGGATGTGTGAAAAGTCTGTTTTACCCCTGGTTTATTACATGCATGATTAGGGTAAATAAATGGGAAAAATGAACTAAATGAACTCCAAAAATTATGAAACTTGGACATTAGCTTTGTTATGGCATCTAGGTACAGTGTGATTTTTAGTAGCCCTAACATTGGTGGGTAAATTACTGTTTTGCCCCTATGCATGTGTTTTGTGTATTTATTTGACTAGTAAAATGGAAGCTACATAAAGTATCATAAATATGAATCACTAGTATTTTTCTTATGTCCTATACAGCTTGTGAATCTCACTGGTAAAATATGAGCCTCTACATGTCAAGTTTTAATGGTGATTTGAAAATGATGAAATGCTACATGTTGGAAATGATAATTAGAAAAAGTGGTCATAAATGGCTAGGAAAATTTCCTGGAAAATTTGGTGGCTTAATGTTGATGCATAGAGTCTAGAATGTATATTCGAGAAGGCTATTGACACTGTTCACGTGTACATCTTAATTCGCACCAGATTAATATATGGAAAAATAGTGTCTTGTCAAACTTGGGAGTTTTAACTGGTAAATTTTTGTACATGCAGTCCATGCTAAGTATAGCTCACTGGTAAAATTTCACCTCCGAAAACCATTCCTATAATTTATTAAAAATCTGAGAAGCTATATGGTTGATAACTTGCTCATGTACTAATTTATATATTGCGTTGTTTATATTTAATTGTATGAGCGTAAGCTAGATTTATACCCACAAAAGTAATATTGTTTGAGTAGTCTATTGTTTACCTTTCTACCTAACCACGAAACAAATTTTCTAAGTGTGTGCTTGTCATTCATGCATCCCATTCTCTGCATCGTGCATTGCATTCATATAGTGACGCTTAATTGCAGATACGTGATCAAAAAGCAAGTGCGTGGAACTACATCAAGTATCGGTGTCCAAAAGACCAACTAAGCCCCACTCACGACCTGGAGGGCCCATCAGTCGTGTTTGGACGGAGAAGCTGTCCAAGGGATCAAGGGGTTGCCTAGGGCAAAGCCTGACAACCCGGCAAACTAACATTAGCATAGTTTGTTGGTTCTCTTAAAGCAAATCAAAGGTAGGCAGGACCATACTATACCCATCAAACATCTTTTGTCTTGATGATTAGGCATATGCATTAGGAGTTGTTTGGAACCAACTGCATTAGACATCCTGGCCGCCCTGGCCCTAGATCCTATGAATAGAGTTCGTAGGACAAGTATGCCTAGAAAGACTAGGTACGAGTAGACACGAGTGAGCACTGTCACTCGTCGCGTAGGTGATTTTACAAATCTCAGAAATCTTACTATGATACAATTTATGATTATTATTGGTGATGTTAAATAGAGACCGGGCAGAGTTATGGGAATATTGTGAAAAATGATGTGGCAAGGAATGGTGGACTCCGCCCGAGTCGCATAAGGCCCGTCCGTTGTTCGCCTATTGGTCGGCATAACATTGCTAAGGTGCTTATCCGGGATAATGGACCGGTGAAAGTCTTACTTGTGCCATCCGAAGAACAGAGACTTGTTCCTACCATGGAACCGGAGGCGCTTATCTCATGGGAGGGCTGACCCGACGTACCGTGGTAACGCTCCATGGGGGCTAAACCCGGGGAAGTGGCGGGTTGGAATCGAACTTGGGATGGGACAAGTGGAGATGGGGGCTATATGTGGGAACGCGATGGCTAGTAAGCATATACCCCTGGCATTTTTAGTTATTCCCGGGAATTAACAAATCGATTCGGATCGCTGATGCTCACCAGGTGTGAGAATGCCAATGCCTTTGACGTCCAAACGTAGTAATAACTGTAACATGCTGTTTATTAAGTCACGCTTTTCAATACAACACGCTTGGATGTGTATGATCCGTCCCACTATTCAGGGTGTAGCACATCCACTGCTAGGAGGTCGATGGACTTGGGAGATGCTTTGAGGTCGAGGGAGAGCTGACCTGACATACCATGGTATCCCTCCTGAGACGGCTACTCCCAAGGGGTTGGATGGAGGCGCTGTGAATCTTGGGACGGGACATGTGTAGATGAGGTGTATATCTTGGATGTGTATGATACACTATTATGCAAGTTACTGATGGTTCTCATGTTTTACCTTCATACAAGTACTTACTTTATGATATACATGATCTTTATGGTTAATGGATAGCAGCTGTCAAATCCTGCTATCTTATGTCAACATGACATTGTTTAAAAATCAACAGCTAAGGATCCACATGATTAGTAAGCATGCTTTGTGTCAGCCGTAAGTCCCGTCCATTAAGTCCTACTGAGTAATTACTACTCAGGGTTTGCCCCCATTTTTTGATTACAGGTACTGGCGACATCCGGATATCTGTGCTGGGGTGCTAGTACCGGTGGGCTCGGTGCTACTCGCCTTGTTCGTCTCTTCATGAAGACCCTTTTGAGTTGTTTCCGCTGCAAGATGATTTGAAAACGCTTCCGCTATATATACTCTGAATTCGCTTCCGCTATATTTGAACATGTATTTGATTTCATATATTTAGTCTATAAACTACAGTCTATTATTCTCTATTTCAACTGCCTGTGATGATGTAATTGTTGTGGCTCCTTCGAGAGTCGGATGTGTTTGTTGTCGGTTCCTCGGGAAATGGTGTTATCGAGAGCCCGAAGGACTCTCGACGGACTACCGGGTTTAGTCTGGCCTAAGTGCACTGCGAGCCAGAGGTAGCAGGTGTGCTTAGTCTGGATTAAATAGGGCGGTTCTGCCGCATCTCGGTGAGCTTCGATCTCACCGCCTCGATCTAGGGTTTCTTTTTCCCATGAATGTGTAGCATGTGGCACAAATTGGAGTAAATCCTCACATTGATTATGCTCATGGACATGAGAAATTAGTCTTGGTCTGAAATGGTCACGCACTTTGATTAAAATTTCTCAAGATTATGAAAATCAATGTGCATGCTACATGTTCACCAATTCTATTTCATGCTCTAGGTCTTACCTTATTTAATGTAATCCTCTTATCTTACTCTTCGTGCCTATCTCTTCATTGGTTTGTTTCAGATGGGGCATGAGAAGGGAGGCAACAGCAAGGGCAAAGCTCCCGACCCTCTCAGAAGAAGAGGAAGACCCTCGAGGAGCATGAGCGAGAGGCAGCAGAGCGTGCAGCAGCTGCGTTCGACGCGATGGAGAGCCGTCGCACGGGAGGCATCCAAATTGGAGAGCCTAGATAGAACCATCCTCGCAGTGGTTGTCCTCCTTCTTCAACTCCTCACCGTGCGGGCACCAAGCACGCCACTCCAGTTCATTAGCCAGAGGAGGTGCGTCAACGAGGGCTCGTTTCACCAGCTGAGATTATTGTTGATCAGGAGGCACAGGAGGCCCGGATACGAGCAGCAGCAGCGAGAGCTCAGGCGCAGTCACAGGGTCAGGGTGAGCAGCAGGCACTGCCACCAGTGTCAGTTTGGGAGGAGTATGCTTCTCGTCAGTTCCAGCACCTCCCACACTCCTTAGAGACGCCCAGCTGTCAGATTACGGAGCTTACGATGGTAGGAAGCTAAAGAATCTTTGATTCTATCTCAAAGATAGGCACTGGCAGCCAGGGCAGCAGGATGAGAGAGTGGATCCTCGCTTCCAGACCCTGGTTTAGGCCTCCCTCTACGAGAGCTCCAGAGCAGCAGGGATGGGACACTTTCCCCATGTAGTGCTCAGTTTACCCAGGATGGCCAGTGTGATTTAGAGGGACCTATTTCAGTATTTTGATCACATCCCTAGTGTGACGGATCTCCTTGAGCACATCCACGGATATGTGGAGGACTGGGTCCGGGTGTTCTACGCCACACTTTACGTCGGGCCTGAGAGAGACTACATTCAGTTCATGTTCTAGGGCCGGCCAGTGCGACTATACAGGCAGAACGTGGCGAATTTACTTGGACTAGAGACTTCAGAGCACAGGCTGCACACTGATGTCTATGGAGATTCAGAGCCACCTCATTGCTCAAAGAATGAGTGGACTGCCCTATCAGATGATGAGATGTGCAGTTTGTTCAGAGAGGGAGCTCAGGAGTGCTCACCAGCATAGCTCACCCCGGAGGCAGGGATTATCCACAGGGCGATGCACCGTACTCTGCTGCCGAGGAGTGGCTACAAAAAGGGGATCACCACTCTTCAGCAGCACCTGCTCCGGGCATTGATTCAGAGGATCAGGTTCTGCGTGGTTGACATTCTTATAGCTGAGATGGACGATGTGACCACCGATGGGATGGGATCTCACAGGAGCTTCCCATTTGCTCACTACATCTCTCACATGTTGAGTGGATTGATCATGATCCAGCTGCCCCTCCACTTCCACAGTTTCGGTTGTTCCAGCAGGTGCGGACGAGCTTTCTGACGCACAAGGCCCGTGCACCGACCGCTCCTAGAGCGCCTATGCAGGGACCTATTGTTGGCGGTGGTTAAATCACTTTTTGACCACCAACATATCATGTTAAAGAGTTACTTTTGCCCTAGTTTCATGTAATTTAACTGGTTCCACGAGTTGTGTATCAAGCTTTCATGTAAGAGCTCAATATCACCAAGGACGTGCTGAAAATGGCCTGCAGGAGATGTCAATATTGCGATGGCCATAACTTTTGCATCCGGACTCCGAATTGAGTGAATCAAAACTCCATTTTGGCTATCTCGACTAGCTTTTCGCAATTGTTTGGTCCATGAGACCGGCCGGCAAAGCTATAGGCCGCCCGGCCACATACAAGGCCGCTCGGCCCAACCAACAGGTCGCCCGGCCTCCTAATGTGGCCAAACATGCTACATGGCATGCAAAGAAATACAAACACATCACATCTCAACCGTGGACACAAGCATTGGGTGAAATAAAGGGTCGGAAGGCCTCCACACAAGGATTGGTGAAGTCAGCGATTCGCGCCAACACTGAGGAAACTAATCTACAGAAGACAAGTGGCAAACCCAGGACGCCCGACCCCCTTACCAAGCCACCTGGCCTGGTATCCGAAGCCCTCCGGCAAGTGTTTAACCGCCACCGACTTGGAGAGTGATTTGGAGTCATTGATGATTAAGGACGGTGCATCGGAGGGCCACCCGGCCTCAAGACCAAGCCGCCTAGCTTGCCACCTGGCCGCCCGGCCACCGACCTTAACCTCCCTACCGACCTAGCTACCTATAAATACACCCCTCTCATCCTAGGCTATAAATACCCCCTTTGGAGGTCATTAGGAGTGTGTGGAAATGTGGTGAAGCTACCCTTAGCTTGTAAAGAGAGTGAGTTCCATTGTATCAAGGGAGAGTAGTTAGGAGAAAGTGAAGGAGTGAGAATTCTCTTTGGTTTTCTATCTCCAAACTTGTATTCTCAGAGGAAGGATATTCAACTCCAGGCTTGAGTAAAGTTCCTTGTTCTTTATTTTCTTTATATTTACTTTGCTCTACTTCCATACTTAGTCATTTCTTGCCTTGTCAATTACTGGAACCCTAGTTCATGCTTACAATTAAGTTGTTTAAGTGCTTGCGTGCTGCTCTGTTTTAGCTTGCATAGTAGTAGTGAAACCCTTGCTTAGACATGGTGTTTAGGCTTGGTGTTTTGCCAAGTGGTTGGTGTTCTATCCCACGCAGATTTGGTTGGTAGTCCCACCTGGTGACAGCGGGTGTGTGTCCTGTGTATCCCGACCCCATCGTCCGGATAGTATCATTGACGATATAGCTGAATTTCTGTTGAACCCGCCTTTCTCGTCTGGGTTATCAGCACTCTGGTGCCCGAAAATGGTTCCATAGGGTCAGTGTATAAGTAATCGTGACAAGCAGAATACAAGTGTGTTTAGGGAGTTGAGTGCATATAATTGAAGTAGTGAACCTGCTCTACCCAGTTTATCCTTTACTTGCTTTTTGTTCGGTCCTAGCTATTCCTTGTCATTTTACTTCACGTTCCTCGTGGATTTTGATACCCTGGAATACTCTTGGGTGAAAAGCTACAACAACGTTTCCGTGTGCTTGAGGATTGTTATCTAATAGGCTAAGAAACGCCGACAAGCTTTTCTGGCGCCGTTGGCGAGGAACGGTAGCTATTTGACAAAGAACCTAGGCCGTTCGCATTTCCCACCACCCCCATACCACCACACCATACCATCTTCCACATGGATTCCACGCCCATCTATCAATATTTGGCTCCGAAGGGCGATTTTCTGGAGCCTCCACCACCATCTACGCCCATTACCACATCCAGCTATCAGCTACGTCCCGGCTTGATAGCTATGGTTCGGGGGCAATCCTTTGGGGGAATGGAATCTGAGAGTCCCTACTTACACCTCCGAGAGTTCGAGCAGTTGTGTAGCTGTATAGTTATCTCAGGAATGCCTAGAGAAGCACTACGATGGTTGCTCTTTCCGTTCTCACTAACGGGAGAAGCCAAGTCGTGGTACAACCTGGTAGTTGGCAAAGTAGAAGGGAGTTGGGAAGCATTGAAGATTAGTTTTTGTCTCCATTTCTTTCCACCCTACAAGGTTGTTGATCTCCGATGTGAGGTACTCACGTTCCGGCAGAGGAGAAAGGAATCTTTAGGTGCAGCTTGGGCACGCTTCACGCGTCTGGTCTCATTAGGACCAGATTTGGCTATTCCAGAACCGATGTTGATGCAGCACATCATCCAAGGTCTCTCGCTTGGTGCTGTTTTACACCTGGATTCAGCTGTGGGAGGATCGTTTTCCCACTTGACCACATCAGAAGGAAGAAAAATACTTGACAAGATCCTTGAGAAGGCCTCTGATAACGGTGAAGCTGAGGAACCACTTCCAGATCCAGAAGATCCACCTAAGCCCAACAATCAGGAATGGCAGGAGCCTGCTCTACAATCTCCATCTCCACCACCACCTTGTACCCTTAGGATTGAAGAGATCCTAGAACCATCTACGTCATCGGCCACTGAGAGGGTTAGCCGCATCGAGATGAATCCTCTGTCGATACCACCATTCTTATTCGAGGATGAGCTCTTCATGACCTTTGGCAACTCTCGGTTACCTAAGATCGACCGACGCTTCACCAGGGCCTCTCGTTCAGCCTTCACCTTTACAGGGGAAGTGCAACAGATGAAGGAGGACCTGCTCTGGCTTTCAGCAGTGATCAATCGGCAATGGTTAGAGGAAAGAAGGTTAAACACTAAGGCAGTTAAGCTCTACCCGCAACCTAAACTCATCCCTGGCCGAGTATCAACATTACCACTGCAAGATATCATGTACGACCCAAGAGTGGGGGTGAACATCATCCCCCAGCAAATAGTAGAGCAACACTTCTCTACTGTCCCTCTGTCCAAGGCCAACATCATCTACAATGGATGTGTTGCACTAGAAAACTGACAGGTAGTTTCCTAGAGAGCTTCACACAATAGGGCCGGGAGGTGTATGTGGACCGAAAGATCGCTCCTCCTTGCTGTGACCCACAATAAGCCGAATGGATCAGCCAATTGTTCTTAGCTCGGTGTTGGTTGGGCGTGCCACCTGGCTTACGACCTAGCCAGGGAGGTTGTGGTGGTGATGATGACGTTGGTTGACTCCTGTTTCCCCTGTATAAGCAGACAAAACATATTAAACGTTAAATACTAGCCGGATCGCTCGGATGGGCTCATCCTGGATCGGATCTTCTACATCGGCAAGGCCCTGCTGTCTTACCAAAAGTATATCTAGATATAATATATAAAAGTGCTTAAATAAAGGAACAAGAAACACGATTAGATCTAGTCTAGTTGGCTAGAAACATCCAGATGAACGTCAAACATGCCTTAAGCCTACTGTTGTATCAATGATTCTATAGAGACAATATGAAAAGCAGATGCATCTTTGATAAAACAATAAAAGGCAGGACAGAGTGTACATCGGATCGTCCTAATGACACATGATCTGTAGATAAAGCTATAAGAATAGATCTAATCTATGCTTCAAGCCTTGCGATATGCTAATCTAATAACAAACCAGCAGTGTGAAAGCATGCATCACAAGAGATATTAGCATAACAACAAGTTGTGCATGAGCCGACGTGCAAGCATATCGGCTCATACACATGATGGATCTCATGCCAAGCTAGGCTTGACGCGAAATTCATCAGGATAACTAATGGATCTCGCGCTAAGCAGAGCTCATCGCGAGATTCATCGTGGTAACTAGCAAATCGTGCCGTCAAAAACGCTTCATTACACGATTTGCCAGGCGACTAACATCGTAATGCCTATAACGAATCAAATCGTTAAGGCAACATGACGATTACTTGAAACTCTAGTCACTAGAGGTGGCGATGCGCCGAGGGGATGTGGAGACAGCCGCTGCTCGATAAACGTATGTCGTCAACTTTATTTCGATAGTAAAGGTACATATTTATAGTTCGTAGACTAGGGCAACAAGCTTGTCCCTTCCATAATTAAGCTACAAACCCTAACTAACTAAAACTTAACTCTTTAATCTACGATACAAGGACCAATGGCCTGCTTTACCATCCGCCGTCGCTCCCTTGGACAACTTCCTTTTAGCCCATGTAACACCCTAGTTTTACATACCAGCTTTTTACAAATTATTGCAAGCAATTTACTTAATTTTCTAAGGTTTATGTGCTAGTTTGCACTTATCATGATTTATTTAAATTAAATAAATGCATAAAAATAACATAGGCCTACCTTTCTTGTGCATACATGCTGGTGCATTGTTCCTTGTTTGAGTGAATTAAGGAATTAAATTCAAATTTATCTGAATTATTAGAGCTATATCTCTTCCAATTCAACCGAATTCAAAAACAGAAAAGAAAAAGAAAAAAAAGGGGAAAGCCCAAGCCGACCGGCCGGCCCAAGCCAACCGGCCAGCCTAGCTTCCCCCGCCTCCTCTTTCCGCCTGGGCTCCGAGCCGGCCCAACCGGCGGCCCAACCCACGTCCCCCTTTCTATCTCGCGTGAGCCACTGCCAAGTGGGCCACGCGCCTACCTCTCTCTGGACGAAGGGGCCCACCCGGCAGTCCCTACTTCCTCCTTCCGTTGTAAACACCGCGCCCTTCCTTCTCTGTGCGGCCTCAACGGCCACCTGGGGAGAGGAAGCTTCCTCCGAATCCTCGCCCGCACCCTGCCTTAAACGCCCTGCCTTCAAACCCAAAAGTCTCACTGCCATTTCCTCCCCTTCCTTCACTGCGCCTTGACGAGCCTTCAAAGCCGCCGGCCACCTCTCCCATGTACGCAGTGTTCTAGCGCCCTAAACCCCTATAAAACCCGACCCCGAGAGTCGCTCCGAGCCCCTTTACCACTCCACCTCTCAAATTCCACTCCCGTGCCTCGACGCGCCTGCAATCCGCCGCCGGAGCCCCGCCTCGGTATGCCGCTCCGCCGCCCATTTCCTCACCGGCGAGCCGTCTTTGGCCCTCTAACCACCGCCAACTTGTTCGCAGGGTCTTCGCGGGTACCGTCCACAAGTTCTGGACAAGAAACCGCGCCTCCACCGCCCCCGTCCGCGAGCACAGTACACCCCGTCCGCCGGTCTCCGTCGCAGGACCTCACCGCTAGTTCCCCGTCCTCGACAAGCCCGTGGTGAGAACCGTCGGAGCTCCCTCTCCCTCTTGAGCTAGCTCTAGGGCATCAAGACCGCCCCCAGGTCCCGGCGCGTGCCACTCCGGCGAGCCGCCGCCGCGCGGGTGAACCCTGCCGTGGGTTTTGGTCACCGCCGGCGCCCCTAAGTCCGCTTCCACTCACTGCCGTCCAATCTGAGATGCACGGCCATGATTAAAACGTGCCATACCCCTTCGTGGGCCAATCACCGAGCGCCACGTGTCCCACTTAATCCGACTCTGCTCGGCCCCACTTGTCAGGCCGACGTGGCCGCCACGTGCACGCCACGCGTGCGACGCGTCAGCGCTGACCGAGTCAGCTACGGGACTTTTGCAGAAAAACCCCCGCGTTCCTCTGTTATCAACCCGCAGTCCAACGCCGTTGAAAAATAAATAGGAAAAGGCCCTGTTTTTATCAGTTTGACCCCTGAGCTTTCTGGGATTTGAACCCGCAGTCCAGGCTCTCGGGGTTTTGCTTTAAAACCCTCGGCGACTAGATTTAATTACGTTTAGGCCCTCGGTTTTGTAAAGTTAGCCCCTGTTTAGTTTATTCTATCACAGTTATGCCCCTAGGAGCCCGTTTTATGCATAACTTTCACGTTTTAACTCCGATTTGAGTGATTCTTACGCTCACGTGATCGTAGAAATGCGTAGAATGTTTTTAGTACAGTTTTATCTTCTATTTTTATGATATGATGTACTGTTCCTTACGTTTTGATAATTGTTTGCATGTATGTATGCGTGGAAATGCTTGTATGTTGCCGTGAACGTGTTTAGACGGTGAGCAGTTTGTTGGCGAAGAAGAGCAGCAGTTTGAGGGTGTTGAGAAGCAGCCTCAAGACCAGTTTGAGCAAGGCAAGTATAACTTGGACAACCTAATAACTTTATAAACACTACATATGCATGTGTCTAATTTTTTGTATGCCAATAAGGACTTTACTTAGCCTCTTTTGTTGATATATTCACCTACGGGATGCATGTTGGTTAAGTTTTGCTAGTTGCTGCGCAAACACACGTTACTTTTGTTAATAATATTGTTAATGGATCTATGCAATATAATTGTTGAGCTTGACCCTCTGTGCTGTGTGCATGAGTGGTTCATGTCTCCTTAAAATTGGCTTTTTAGCAATTTGGTTTGGGGGCATGAGCATGTGCTTAGTGGTTTGCTCATAGCCGCTCTCCATAAGGACCGGTTCGCAAAGCGACAACCTGGGACAACCGTGCTACCATGAGACTGGTATGGGACGGTCTTAGCTGATTAATTAGATCGTTTTGGTTTAGAGTAACTTACCAGCGGGGCAAGAGGGGCAGTAAGCTTTTGTGGTCGCTGCACTACCTTAGGTTGAGTGTGCTGAGTGCTTCTCCCTTTGAGAGGCGGACACCACAAGTGCGGCGCTTGATTCCTTGCGGTTACTTTTTACCAACGTGATCTTTGTAAAGGCTTCGTAGTGTTGCTTGCTAGTCATCTCATCTAAGGCAATGTGATGAACTCCTAGCGTAGCACACGGCTTGTGGGTAAAGATGTACAACCTCTCGAGATTAGTGGTTGCTTACGGTTATGAGCGGCCTAGATCCTTTATGCAGATTAGTGGTTCCTGGTTGGGTTTGGAAGTTGGTTCTTATGTTAGCTATGTTAATTAATCTTTTATGCAATATCTTGGGTTTAATGGTTCATCAACACACTTGTAGTAATTATTTGCTTAATAAAACTTGACCAACTAAAAGCTCATGCAACGTGTCAGCCAACCTTAGAGCCTCATAGTTCATGTTATACTTGTTGAGTATGAAATACTGACGCTTGTTTTTCTTTCAACCTACTGTTGGCTGGAACCCAACCGCTGCTCAGTTCAAGAAAACTTCGAAGAGTATGTTCAGGACTTCAACGAGTTCTAGGCGTACCAGTCCACTAGTCAACGTTCCTATGGCGGCTCGTTTTATCTTCGTTTACGCTTCCGCTTTGACTCTGGTTTAAAGACATGTTGTCTTATTGTAATAAAGTGATGATATATGCTATGTAAACGTCTTATTTTATCTTTTGCACGTTCTGTGATGTCACTATTGTCATAATATATGTGAGACTCGTTCCTGGCACATATATGTGGTTCCGGTTACATTGGTTGAGAACTGGGTGTGACAGCCCAAAGCCGATATTGGCCCATTAACAGGGGCGGCCAAATTCCGTTGTCAACACATGCCCCCCTAGTTTTGGCAAATAAAGATTTTTTTATTTCAAACCAGATGAGTGGGAAACCTGGCCATGCACGTCCCATCGATCTGAACCGCAACACGATCTTCCATGGCAACCGTCATGATGACTTGCGCGACCCCTTGGCTTCCTGTACGGTGCCCCTTCGACTTCCATCGCCTCATGCTTAATAAAAGGCAAGGTCCCCCTGTTTCTCTCAAATCGGCATCCATTCTTCCCCTTCCTTCAGCCATCAGAGCCAAGAAAACCCCCTTTTCAGCCATGTCTTCCTCTCGCAGCAACCGCTCACCATCTCCGCACTCCTCTCCCTCTATGACCGGGCCGCGAGCTCCTACTCCACCGTCTTCCCTCTCCGTCGCCTCTGCTCCAAGCGCCGTGGCCGACAGCGCCACTGCCGCCCTACCCGGCCGTACCGCCGGGTTTTGCTCCACTGCCGACAGCAAAAGCCGACCAAGCTCCCCCAGCCGTCCCAGCAGCCGATGAGGAGTAGTCCCCAGATCACGCCACCAAAATCGCTTGGCTAAAAGCCTAGGGCAAGGACATTCCGTCCCCTCAGCACGGCGTGATCAACCTCGGCTACGCTGAGGACCCGAAGGACGCAATCGCCTCCCCTCCATGGGTCCCTCGTCCGGACCACGACTCGCCTGAGCATCCCACCAAGAGAAGGCGCCTAGGGACGCCGCCATCTGACGACGAAGCGGAGGGCAATGAGGAGGATGAGGAGGAGGACAACGATGAGGAAGACGATGCCGACGAGCTGGAGGACTCCTCCGATGAGGCCAGACCAGAGGAGCTGGATGAAGATGAAGACCTGGCAGCTCAGTACGAGGAGAGCTCATCTGACCTCGCTCTGACCGAGAGCGAGGACGCCAGTGACGAAGACGACGACGGCGCGGGCGAGGAAGCCGATGAGGAATCGGCCGATGAAAGTGATGCTTAGAGCATCCTGTCTCAGTAGCAGTTAGTATTAGCTTAAGTCTTAGTAGCTTAGCCGTTGCATCGGCTCTTTTGTATGATAATCCTTAGCTTTTGGGGTTAACAGCCGTAGTATCGGCTCAAGGATATATTTTGCTATGTAAATTAATGGAATTTTTCTTTCTAAACTTGTGTCCCCTTTTCCATTTTCTTGCCGATTCTCCATTGTACGAAAATTGGCTCAGCAGCACCGCGCTGATCTGAGAAATTCCGAACCGGCTGCGATAAGCCGATTTGCTCACTTAGCCGATTCTTAGTAAAACAATCGGCTCACTGGTCAACATTGAATCGGCTCTGTCTCATTGACTAAGTCAAACATAATGCGACAAGCCGACAGACCAGAGGACGCATTTTCTCCGACCGAAGTTTCCAGACCCCGCATTAGCCAGTGTCTCATTAAGGCATACGCACTGAACAAGAACTCGTCTTCTTCCCTTTTGCCGCTGACGACCACTTTTTCCACCATCTCTTACTTCAAGCGACGTGCGAGAATGGCAGCGTCGAGCAACACAACAGAAGAGCAGACTCTTTGCGGGCGTATGTTTGGATTGAAGGTAAAGGCCTTGACCACTTCTGCAATTATGCTTCTCACAAAGCTGTTGTCTTTACCTTGCACTCATTCTTCAATCGTTCAGGCCGACGAGATACTGATCCCAACCTCGGCCAATTCCAATTCTTAAAGTTTAGGACCCACATCCTACGAGCCCCCGTATGACCTTGTTAGAACAGAGACCAAGCGATTGCCTTTCGTCCATGTCGACCCAAACCTGGATCTGTGGACTGACCAACTCTGCGCCTGGCCGTTCCTTATGGATGGGTGGGCCGATTGGTACAAGCGTGTTGAGCGCGCATATAGTTCCACTTGGCAGTCCATGAGCATAGCCGATGCTCTGACCCTATCTCTTTGTCCCATGGAGAAGGACGACAATCTGCTCAGATCCATCAGCTATTTCTAGTCGGACAGCCTGAACTGCTTCCTGTTCGGTTCTGGCCCCAAGACACCCACCCTCATGGACGTTGTCGTGATCTTAGGACTAGATGTGAAATCCACCTGCCCTTCCCCCTTCTGTTTAGTTGAATGTCCTTATAAGAAAATAGTGGAAAAGAGCAGTACCTATCGGTGTTTGATACCCGCAATGCACCACGGGGTGTGTTACGTAGTGCTTTTGGGGTAGCGAAATCGGCGTAGCTCGATGGTTCGCGTAGAGATGCGACAAAACACAAGGGTTTATACAGGTTCGGTCCGCGAGATGCGTAATACCCTACGTCTTGTTTGGGGCTGACTGTATTGATTTGAGCTCTCAAGGTTACAATGAAAGCTAGGGCGTCTGGTGGCTGGTATGTGATGAGATGATCAATGATCTACGTAGGGGTCCATCACCCGCCTTATATAGTCCTGGCGAGGCTTGGGTTACAAGTCGGTTAAGAGTCCTACTCTATTTGGAAGCCTAAAAGAGTACACAAAATCTACGATTATATGTTTCCTTCCTTGAGTCCTGCTACTTCTGTACTCCAGAGTCTGAACCATACTTCATCACGTCTTTCCCGAAATCGTAGCACTTTGACTTGGCCTTCATGCACGCCGTCCGTCTCCGGGCCCATGAGATCAGGCGGCACCCTGCTTGGGAGCCTGCCGTCTCTAATGGCTCCTCCAACGGCCCATGTACTGAATCCAGGCCATGAGGGCCCAGGGGATATCTATCCTCCACAAGCCCCCGAGGCTCGAGTTAATTTAGGAATTAATTGACTCGAAGCTCTAAGAAGAGTATCATACTGTTCATGAGTTCCACGCCCGAATTAACAACACACTGTTTCTCATGGTGCACCGCCAGGTGCACCCCATGGGATAGCCCCCGAGCTTCAAGTTGACTTGAGTATCAATCAGCTTGAAGATCGAAACCCTTCGATTAGTCTTATCTGATGCATTCCTCAAGTACCGAGTCAACTTGAGAAACAATCAGATTCCACATCTGAGTTACCATTTGTCTCCCAACTTTCCGAGTCATAGAAAACCGACTCAAACTTCCTGCTTTTTTGGATTTTACGAAAAAGAATACTTTTCCCACAAATCCCGCACCCCATGGGGTTAGCCCCAAAGGGAACGAGCAAAGGGTACCGAGGAGTTACCCGTAAAAAACCCCAAAAAATAGGAATCTTCCGAACACGCAATAGCCATTGTTTGTCCAAGAGATAACTGACACGTGGAGGAAGTAGAAATGACGCAGCCTCTTGAATCACGTTCACAGAGATCGAAGCGGGGTGGCCGTACTATAAGAGCCGAGCCATCGCCCGGCCATCCATTACGCCTCCACTGAGTACTCAGTCCTTCTAGAAAAAAACCCCCAAGAACTCCCCACCCTTTCTCTCGCAGCCATGGTAGGAGGAAAGGGCAAGAAGTGCACGCACGCCAGCGAGGAGGAGTATGAGGACTCCGACAACGCGCTCTTCGGCGGCGTGTACGACGGGGACTCCTCCGACGGCTCCTCCAACGAGGAGGAGCCAGCCCCCGAGGAGACGCTGCCACGGGAGGACGAGTCGAAAACACTAGTGAGGGCCTGCCACATAGTGAAAACCGGCAGCTGCCTTCGCCATACTTAGTGAGCGGGGAAACACTAGTGAGGGCCTGTCGCATAGTGAAAACCGGCAGCTGCCTTCGCCATACTTAGCCTACCGTCCTTCCATCGTTACCGAACCCATGCTAGAAGCACTGGTAGCCATGGGCTTCTTGCCTCCGAAGAAGGTGGCCAACTGGAGGATTTGTGGGAAGAAAGATGATGCCACACTGACTGAGGACACTTATGAGGCAATGGTATTTGCACCCTTCTTCATCCGCCGGTTAGGCCTTCCAGTGTGTTCTTTTGTGCGAGGCCTTTTGCAATTCTATTCCATCAATTTGACATACCTGAACCCCAACTCTGTGCTTCAACTTTCGATTTTCGTCCATCTTTGCGAAGCGTTCCTCAGGATTGTCCCTCACTTTGGCTTATGGAAATATTTATACCACTGCAAAGCCGGTTTGAGGGATGGGGTGTTGCAAGTAACTGGAGGGGCCAGCTTTGAGCTACGGAAGAATGGCAAGGCTATCTACTTGGATATCCCCCTTCCAGATAACAACAGAGGATGGCACGCCGAATGGTTTTATATAGAGAACCATGGAAATTCACTACCCTTGAGGTCTAGTAGGCAGCCTGACAGCAAACTAGCAAGCTGGGAGGAAGGTCCAACCTCTGAAGAACAAGCTGAGGTTGATGTGCTGTTAGAAGAAATAGCCAGATTGAAAGAAGATGGCCTTACTGCTCATGCTGTTGTCATAGACTTCGTGTATCGCTGCATTCAGCCATTGAAGGATAGGATATACCCCGTCTATCTATATGTCGGAGCCAGTGATCCAACTAGAGAGACAACCCGAGCTATGACTGAAGAGGATGTCAAGGCTCGAGTGGAATTGATACTCAAAGGTGAAGCTCACAATGAGGGTACTCCTAAGCCATATTCTACCTGGAATCCAACTCCAAATGTAAGTGATCTGTACCTTGTTTGTGTATTCAATCTTACTTGCTATCACTTTCTGACATGAAGAATTTAATGCAGAGCAATATATCCAAGTTTGTATTAGACTCGACACTTTCTAGCATTGATAGGCTATCCAAATGCCAATCCGAGCTATCCACTGAAGAGATGGAGGCCGTTGTTGCTGCTGCTCATGGTGCAGGGAACAACGAAGAACACACCTTCATAGTGATACAACGCAGAACTCAGACTGCCCAAGAGACAGGTGCTAGCAACATCATCAAAGCAGCCCCCAAGCATACAGCCGCCCCAAGTGGCGTTAAGACTCGGGCTGCAGCTGGTCAAGGGCGTACCAAGGCAAAGGCCACTGGTGTCGCGGTGCCATGAAAACAGAGGACAAGCAAGAGGACAATCAAGGAAGTCACCAGCTCCCCCGAGTCATCAGGAAAGACTGGCAAGAAACCCAGGTACTCCTCTCATCCAGTAGCAAAAACTAATGATTCGTCAGTCAAAGTGGACTGGAGAAACTTAATTGATGAGGAGGAGAAAGAAGAAGAGGTACAGCTGCGTCACCGTGAGAGGCGTTCCAAGAAACATCATGACGATGCCCGTGTGCCCCAAACTTCATCCATCCTCTCTCTGAATGAAGACGAAATAGACTGTCGGGGTTTGATGCCGATAATGCACCACGGGGTGTGTTACGTGATGCTTTTGGGGTGGCGGGATTGGCGTAACTCGATGGTTTGCGTAGAGATGCAACCAAACACAGAGATTTATACAGGTTCAGGCCGCAATGAGCGTAACACCCTACATCCTGTTTGAGGCGAGTTGTATTGATCTGAATTCTCATGGTTACAACGAGGGTTTCGAGGTCTGGTGGCTGGTATGTGATGAGATGTTCGATGATCTCCGTAGGGGTCCCTTACTCGCCTTATATAATCTGGCCAGGCTTGGGTTACAAGTCAAGTTCTATCTACGAGTCCTATTCTGTTTGGAAGCCTAAAGAGTACACAGAATCCACGATTACATACTTCCTTTCTTGAGTCCCGTTGTTCCTGTTATGCAGAGTCCGAGCCAACTCCCTTGCGCCTTTCCTGAATTATAGCGCCTTTGACTTGGTCTTCAAGCTCGTCACCCGTTTTCGGGCCCATGAGACCAGTCGGCACCCTGAGAAGGACCGGCTGTCTCTACTGGGCCCTCCAACGGCCCACGTACTAAATCCAAGCCATGACGGCCCAGGGGATATTTATCCCCCACAAGCCCCCGAGGCTCGAGTTAATTTAGAGGTTAATTGACTCGAGACTCCAGAAAAAATAACATACTGGTCATGAGTTCCTCACCTGAGTCCAATACCGTTTCTCATGGTGCACTGCCAGGTGCACCCCATGGGGTAGCCCCCGAGCTTCAAGTTGACTTGAGTATCAATCAGCTTGAAGATCTAAACTTTCTGATCAGGCTTTACAGGATGCGATCCTCAAACGCCGAGTCAACTTTGAGAAATAGCAAATCCTCTTATCCGAGTTATCATCTACTCCCAGTTTTCCGAGTTATAGAAAACCGACTCAAGCTTCCTGTTTTCTCAGATTTCAGGAAAAAAATAATTTTCCATAAATCCGGTACCCCATGGGGTTAACCCAAAGGGAACGAGCAGAGAGACCGAGGAGTTACCCCAAAAGGGCCCCTAGAAACAGGAAACTTCCGAACACGCAACAGCCATTACCTTCCCATGCGATAATTGACACGTGGGGGAAGTCAAAACGACGCGGCCTATTGAATCCTTTGCACAGAGATCAAAGCGAAGCGGCCGTGCTATAAGAGCAGAGCCATCGCCCATCCGTCCATTATGCCTCCACTGAGTACCAGTTCTTCAAGAAAACCCCAAGAAACTCCCCTGCTTCCAGCCATGGCCGGAGGGAAAGGCAAGAAACGCGCTCGCTCGCCACCGTCGTCGGAGTACGAGGACTCCGACGACGCTTTCTTCAGCGGTGCCTACGACGTCAAGGAATCCTCGGAGGACTTCTCCTCCAGCGAGGAGGAGGAAGCCCCCGAAGATGCCCCACCCCGGGAGGTCGACTCGGAGCCCAACACTGACGACTCGCAGGGCTACAGCGCCAAGGAGCGCACCAAGCTCTGGGGCCTCCGTTGCGCCGCCTTCGAGGACTCCGCCGATGAGGAGGAGAAGGAGAGCGAGGAGGAGGACTCCGACGACGAAGACGACGACGATGACGACAACGGCCCCGGCGGTCATGATGGCCCGGGCGGCCATGATGGCGGGGACGGCGGCCACGGCGGCGACGACGGTGGCCACAACGGCGGAGATGAGGCCGACGCTCCGGCCTCCAAGCGCCGCCGCGTTACCGGGCCTCCAGCCGGGCCATCCACCGGCGTGTAGGCCGCCACCACCACTACCACCATATCAGTAGTAGTAGTTAGTAGTAGATTAGGATAATCTCTCCTCCTATATGTAATCCACTTTGATGAACTATATATAATGAAATCTATCTATTATCCTTTGTTTCTGAGTTCGTCTGTGTTCTCATCTTGGAAATCTTGTATCCAAGTCAATTCCCCTCTTTTGAGTTTTTTAAACTAAGACCAAAAAAATGTCATACAGCAAAGGAAACCACACTCTGCCAATGCCCAGAGTTTATGCAAGACTTAAACTGTTAGGTCCGACTGAATAACTTATTTTCCGTAATAGAGAACCTAATCCTGTACTCATGAATACCGACTGAATGGCTATACTGAAGAAATTATCCCGACTGAAATAGATGACTTAATTCCAGTTCAATCCGACTCAACTGTTACCATCAAGAAATCCGAGTTATCTTAACGATATCCACCGATTCCGTCAATCCACGCCAACTGTTACTAACGACGTCAGGGTTACTTTAGATCTATACCCTGAACCAAGAGTTTTCTTATCCAAGACCTGAACTGCTATTCTTCCCCACTGAGACCGCCGCCATTGTTGTTTGAAATCAAAAGTTTCCACTACATCCATTGCTTCTCGAATCCCTATCCGAACCTCGGCATCCACTTCCATGGCTCCCAAGAAGAAGACCTTGAGCGAGCGTGGAAATACCACTGAGGGCCTGCCTCACAACGAGAACCGGCAGTTACCTTCACCATACCTAGCGTACCGCCCTTCCATTGTCACCGAGCCCATGCTACAATCCTTAGTGGATATGGGCGTCCTGCCTCCAAAGGAAATGGCAAACTGGAGGGTCTGCGAGAAGAAGGATGACGCTGCTCCAACCGAGGATACTTACGAGGCGATGGTGTTCATGCCATTCTTCATCCGCGGGTTAGGACTCCCCATCTACTCATTCGCGCGAGGCCTGTTGCAATTTTATGACATCAACCTAACCCATCTGAATCCCAATTCAATCCTGCAACTTTCAATCTTTATTCACCTCTGCGAGGCGTTTCTCAGAATTGTCCCGCACTTTGGCTTGTAGAAATACCTTTACCACTTCAAAGTCGGTCTGATAGATGGAGTGCTACAAGTTACTGGAAGGGCCAGCTTTGAGCTGTGAAAAAATCGCAAAGCTGTGTATTTGGATATCCCCCTCCCAGATTACAACAAAGGATGGCACGCCGAGTGGTTTTATATTGAAAATCATGGAAACTCTCTCCCCTCGAGGTCTGGGAGACAACCTGACAGCAAACTGTCCAGCTGGGAGGAAGGCCCAACTGTTGAAGAGCAGACTGAGGTCGACACCTTGCTGGAAGAAATAGCCAATCTGAAAGAAAGAGGCCTCACTGCCCATGCTGTAGTGATAGATTTTGTGTATCGCAGCATTCAGCCTCTGAAAGATAGAATTTACCCCGCTTATCTATATGTCGGGGCTAGTGATCCAACTAGAGAAACAGTCCGACCTATGACTGAAGCTGATGTCAAGGCCCGAGTAGAGTTGATACTTAGAGGTGAAGCGCACAATGAGGATACTCCAAAACCATATTCTGCCTGGAATCCAACTCCCACTGTAAGTGACCTTACTGTGATTTCCTTAAGTATCCTTTCACATAATCGTATTCTGATTCATGAAATTACTACAGAGCAACATATCCAAGTTTCTGTTAGACCCGACAACCTCTGGAGCTGTCGGGCTATCAAAGCGACAATCCGAGTTATCCACTGAAGAGATGGAAGCCGTTGTTGCTGCTGCCCATGGCGCAGGAAACAATGAAGAACATACATTCATTGTGATACAACGTACAGCTCAGATCGCCCAAGAACCCAATATGAGCAACGTCACCAAAGCCCCCGAGCTAACAGTTGCTTCAAGTGGTGTGAAGACACGAGCTGCAACTGGTCAGGGACGCATCAAGGCAAAAGCCACTCGTACTATGGTGACACGCAGACAGAGGACACACAAGAGGACGATCAAAGATCTGACAAGCTCTCCAGAGTCATCAGACAAGGCTAAGAAATCCAGATATTCCTCCCATACCACAGCTAAAGTTGATGAGGACGAAGAAGAAGAAGAACAAACTCAACTTTCTCATCGTAAGAGGCGATCCAAGAAACACCACGATGACACTATCTCAGCCCCTTCTGCATCCATATTACCGCTTGAGGAAGATGAAATTGATCTAACAGCAGAAGATATGGATCTAGAACAAATTATCAGAGATACATGCAAGCTTCCATTCACCATATGTTCTGATGAAGATATAGAATCACTGTCAACATGTTCCAAGGGAAAGAAAGTTGAGACCACAAGCCCCCGAGCGAAAACAGAGCTGAGAACAAAGAGTGTAGAGTCTGAAAACCCCACAAGCCCAATGTCAGGAGATATTCCTGAAGATGAGGCCGCTCATACGAGTAAAGCCACTGAGATGGGGCATGAAGTGCCAATGCCATCTGAGAACTGGCAACAGGCTTTAACCGGGGCAGCTCCAGAAGAAAAGCAACAAGATCCTGCCACCGAGCCACTACCTGAAACTACTAGCTCTCAAGAACGCCTGACTGAGGTCGATATGGGCGATACTCCTCTTCCCCCGTCTGAAACTCATGAGTCGGCCCAAGAGAAAGAAACTAAAGAATCCAAGGATACTGAACAAGTCGAGAAGGGACAATCAGACTCCCTTGCCCCAACTGAGCCAGGCAGCATTCAACCCTTGCCAACTAAGGCAGGTGATGGCAGTCACCAAATAGTGCCGGCACCCCCAAGCTCAGGGTTGCTCACAGCTTTCGAGGTATGTTAATTATGCACATAACCCGTATTAACCTTACCGTTGCTTGAACAACTCGAATTACTCTCTGTAGGCTATACAAAAGACACTCCAAGGTGGGATGCAGCAGGCCAACTTAATCCATGAAAAGATTGCCGCACTATCCAGCCTGGAGGTTACTACATTGAGGCAACAACTGGCTGACTCTGAAGCTGCACGAAAAGCTGAAACAACAGGTACGCATACAACTGTTCCATACTTCAATATTTGAGATCTTAAACTGAACTGTGGACTTACTGCCAGCTGCTGCTGCTGAGATTGCTCGTCTAAAACAAACGGCTATAGCTCGAGAGTGTAACACCCTAGTTTAAATTCCAGTATTTTATAATTTAATTCAAGCAATTTATTTATTTTTCTAAGGCCCATATGTTTAGGTTGCATTTAACAGGTTTTATTTAAAATAAATGCTTGCACAAAATCAATCATAGGCCCAACTTCCTTGTGCATACATACTGGTGCATTGTTTCTTGGTTGATTGAATTAAGGATTCAAATTCAAATTCATTTGAATTTTAGAACTAATTCTATCTCCATTCAAAGGATTTCAAAAAGAGAGAGAAAAAAAAGAAGGGGGGCAGCCAGGCCGGCTAGGCCCGACTCGGCCTGGCCACCCCGCTCCCTTCCACCTGGGCCAGAGGCCGACTCGGCCCGGCCACCCCGCCTCCCCTTCCCGCCTGGGCCGAAAGGCCGGCCCAGCTCGGCGCCCCCACAGCACGCCGCCCGGCCCGCAGCGCCCCTATCTCCGCGCCTCACCGACAGGCGGGCCCACACCCTGTCCCTCACTGACCCCCGAGCCCCGTCTGTCATTCCCTTCTTCCTCTGGCCGCCAGCCTCGCCGTGACTTCCGCCGGCTTTTTCTCTCCGCTCGACCACGTTAGCAGCCGGGGTAGGAAGCTATACCCGAATCCACGCCCTCTTTCCTTAACCCTCCTTCAAACCCCGAAACCCCGCTGTCGTTCCTCCCCATACTTCATTGCGCCGAGCCATGCTCTAAGGCCGCCGAGCGAAATCACCGCGCCACGACGCCCTCGTCTCTCTCCGTGCCTATAAAACCGACGCCAAGCATCGCCCTCGCCCTCTTTACCGCGCCTCCACTCTAATTCCACTCCCGTGCACCGACGCGCTTGCATTTCGCCGCCAGAGCTTTGCCGCGGTAAGACGGTCCGCCGTTCAATTCGTCGCCGTGCGTCCATCTCCAACCTTCTAACCGCACCCATCTCGTTCGCAGGAGCTTCGCGGAGCCGTTCTGTGGGTTTTGGGCGCGGAGACGCGACGCCAAGGCCCCTATCCACGAGTGCCGACCATCACCGTCCGCCGCCTTCCGTCGCCAGGCCGAGCCGCCGCTTCCCAGCTTTCACCGAGCCCCTGGTGAGCTTCGCCTTGACCCACTCTCTCTCTCGAGCTAGATCTAGTCCAGCGAAACCGCCCCTAGGCCCTAGCGTGCGCCCCGCCGGTGAGCCACCGCCGTGCGTGTGGGCTCCGCCACAGGGGAAGGTCGCCGCCGGCGCCTCATCCGTCCCCTTCCACCCTGGCCGTCCGATCTGTCGTCAACGGCCACGATTAGAACCCGGCATACCCTTTCGCCTGCGAATCACAAAGCGCCACGTCGCCTTCACTTAACCCAGTCAGTGCGGCCCCACCCGTCAGGCCGACGTGGCATGCCACGTGCGCGCCGCGTCAGCGCCGCGTCGGCGTAGACCCGGTCAGCCATGGGATTTTCGCAGAAAAGTCCCCGCGTTTCACTGGAATCAACCCTCGGTCCACCCCTGTTGAAAAGTATTTAGATCTAGGTCCTGTTTTCTTCAGTTGAGCCCCTGCACTTCCCGGGTTTTGAACCCGCGTTCCAAGCCTCAGTGGTTTTGCCCTAAAACCCTCGGCGGCTACGTTTAATTATGGACAGGTCCTCGGTTTTTCAAATCTAGCCCCTGGTTTAGTTTTTTCTATCACAGTTATGCCCCTAGGAGCCCGTTTTATGCATAACTTTCACGTTTTAACTCCGATTTGAGTGATTCTTGCGCTCACGCGATTGTGGAAATGCGTAGAATGTTTTTAGTACAGTTTTATCTTCTGTTTTTATGGAATGATGTACTGTTTCTCACCCTTTTGATAATTGTTGGCATGTATGTATGCGTGGAAATGGTTGTATGTTGCCGTGAACGTGTTTAGACGGTGAGCAGTTTGTTGGTGAAGAAGAGCAGCAGTTTGAGGGTATTGCACAGCAGCCTCAAGACCAGTTTGAGCAAGGCAAGTATAACCTGGACAACCTAATAACCATTTAATCAGTTCATATGCATGTGTTTAAACTTGTATGCCCTAAGGACTGTATCGTCGCCTCTTTTATCGATGTTTTCACCTATGGGTTGCATGTTGGTTAAGTTTTGCTAGATGCTGCGTGAACACATGTTACTTTTGTTAATAATCTTGTTAATGGTTCTATGCAATATAATTGTTGAGCTTGACCCTTTGTGCTGTGTGCTTGAGTGGTTCATGTCTCCTTAAAATTGGTTTTTAGCAACCTGGTTTAGGGGGCATGAGCATGTGCTTAATGGTTTGCTCATAGCCGCGCTCCGTAAGGACTGGTTCACAAAGCGACAATCTAGGACAACCGTGCTACCATGAGACTGGTATGGGACGGTCTTAGCTGATTAATTAGATCGTTTTGGTTTGGAGTAACTTTCTTGTGGGGCAAGAGGGGGAGTAAGCTTTTGTGGTCGCTGCACTACCTTAGGTTGAGTGTGTTGTGTGCTTCTCCCTTTGTGAGGTGGACACCACAATTGCGGCGCTTGATTCCTTGCGGTTACTTTTTACCAACGTGATCTTTGTAAAGGCTTCGTAGTGTGCTTGCTAGACATCTCATCTCAGGCAATGTGATGAACTCCTAGCGTAGCACATGGCTTGTGGGTAAAACTGCCATGTCAGCCGTGCTCACGGTTATGAGCGGCCCAGATCCTTTATGCAGATTAGTGGTTCCTGGTTGGGTTTGGAAGTTGGTTCTAATGTTAATGTTGTTGCTTAATCTTTTATGCAATATCTTGGGTTTAATGGTTCATGAACTCACCTGTAGTAATTAGTTGCTTAATAAAACTTGACCAACTAAAAGCTCATGCAACGTGTCAGCCAATCTTAGAGCCTCATAGTTCATGTTATACTTGTTGAGTATGAAATACTCATGCTTGTTTTACTTTAAACCTACTGTTGGCTGGAACCCAACTGCTGCTCAGCTCTAGAAGACTTTGAAGAGTATATTCAGGACTTCAACGAGTTCTAGGCGTACCAGTCCACCAGTCGACGTCCCTGTGGCGGCTCGTTTTACCTTCGTTTACACTTCCGCTATGACTCTGGTTTAAAGACATGTTGTCTTATTGTAATAAAGTGATGATATACGCTATGTAAACGTTTTATTTTACCTTTTGCACATTCTGTGATGTCACTATTGTCATAATATATGTGAGACTCGTTCCTGGCACATATATGTTGTTCCGGTTCCGTTGGTTGAGAACTGAGCGTGACAAAGTGGTATCAGAGCCGTGTTGACTGTAGGACGAAAGCCTAGTTAGAAATGGACGTAAATAAGGATCTCACTCCCCTTTGCCCTCTTGCTGTTTTATAAAAATTTTATTTTCGCTATCAAATTATATGTTCACTCTATGTTAAATTATTACTTTTTGCTTTACTCATTCAATCATATAGAACTGATCTCTATCTTACTCCATCCTCCTTATAGGTCATGGCACGCAGCAAGCAAACCGCCCGTAAGAGTACCGGGGGCCGCCTTCACCGTGTTGCACCACCGACTCCACGGTGCACCCCTCTACCTCGGCCACCACCGCGGATCGAGCCTCCGTCCCCGGAGCTGCCCGAGCCGTTGCCACCACCACCCTTCGAGTACGCTCCCATGGACCAGGCGCCACACCCCTTTGAGGGGAATGGTCTGCTTCCGGCGGACACTGACCCTGAGGAGAAGGAGGACCCGGTGGAGGTAGTTTACTACCTCGACTCGGACGATGATGATGATATGCAAGAGGAGGCTCCACTGCCACGCCTGCCGACACCGACACCTCCTTCTCCGCGTGCGCCGACACCACCGCCTTCTCCAGTGGTACCTGCAGCTTCACTGACACCTACACCGCCACCACCTGCCGCACCTGAGTGGCCGTTTCGTATGGCCATCCCTTCCGACGAAGGGGGTCAGCGGGAGGTTGACGCCTGGGTCGACCTGACGCACCCACACCACGGTGCCGACCTGGAGTTCCCGGGGCTACTCCGCGACTGCCTCTACGACCTGGGTTACACTACCCATGAGGTCGTCTACCAGGTCCGACAACGAGCACGCTCGGACCACACCACCCTCTGGTGTGCCGGTGTGCAGGTCCTAGAGCCTAACCCCAACCATGGGGGACACACCATGCTGCGCAGGCACTACCGCATCGTGGAGCACGAGACCATGGAGGTGGCCATGGAGGATGTTGCTCAACAGGTTCTTGGGGTTCTCTGCCAGCACTACCACATGCCACTCTACCAGTCTCAGTACCGCTACTTTCCCCGTCGGCAGTCCGGGTGTAGGACCGAGACGTGCGACTAGAGGGAGGGGTGAATAGGAGCACTTGAAAACTCAAACTCAAACCCCCACCGCAGTGCAAAACGGAAACAACGCCCACAACGAAACTAGATACCGTCCACTGAGAGGATACATATCTAGCTCACAACACGTGCTTGGTACCGTCCACTGAACAGATACGTACCTAGCTCACAACACGTGCTTGCAAATTTCAGATTTATACATTTGTATTCATAAGCAAGTTCTTTATGTGCCAGGGGTTATTTACTTGTCTTTTGCCACTTCTTGCCAACCAATGTCAAGCCTAGGTTATATAACCATCAGAAGCTTTAGACAAGGTTTTGGTCATACACAGCCTAGTCCAAGTTCATGCCAAAGTGCAAAGGCAAGCTATCTCGAACTAGATCAGTGTGACAAGCAAACCCACCTGGATCTTTCTCAATTCAGCACATAAGACACCACTTGTAAGCATTTTGATTCAGATTTCAATTTAAGCAAGGTGTCATAAAAGCTTAGGCATTAACATGGCAAAGGCATACAACTAGCATATCCAGGTACGAAAAGATAGCATAGCATTCAACAATCCTACACATGCTAGGTAGCCAAATCAAGTGGTGATCATGGTTTTTGATTTGCAAAGAATAAAATGACTTAGCTCACAACTAGTACTCAACAGACTCAAGAGAGCTTAGCCAACCATGATCAAGCATGAATCTGTACAATCTAGCACAAGCAAGTACTAACTTATCATTCCAAAAGAGCTCTAGTGCTAGTGAAGTGAAAATGCAAATGATACAATGTGATGCATGATATGATACAATATGCAGAAGAAGCAAAGAGGAATAAAAACCAGATAAAAGTAGAAACTAAACTACAGAATCTATCCCTTACTAAAAGGAATAGCACATTATCCCTGACTAAAAGGGATAGCACACTCCAAGCTCACCTCTCAAGCGCACAAAAGCGCCAAACTCTAGGGGCTTGGTAAAGATATCGGCCAACTAGTTTTCAGAAGCTACATGCACTAAGTCTATGTCCCCCTTCTCATAGTGATCTCTCAGAAAGTGAAACCTCATGTCTATGTGTTTGGTTCTGGAGTGCAAGACGGGGTTTTTAGCTACAGAAATAGCAGAAGTAGAGTCCACTAGAAGAGGGATTTTCCCAAACCTAAGGCCGAAATCACTAAGGGTGGCTTTCATCCATAAAAGCTGGGAGCAGCAGCTAGCAGCAGCTATGTACTCTGCTTCTGTGGTAGACAAGGATACACTAGCTTGCTTGCGGGAGGACCAAGAGACAAGAGAGGTTCCTAAGAGTTGGCATGTGCCGGAGGTTGACTTGCGATCAATCCGGCAGCCAGCATGGTCAGCATCTGAGAACCCTCTAAGAGAAAGACCAAGCTCAGAAGTGAATTTTAGATTCCTGAAAATGTACTTCACCGCTTGACGGTGAGAAGTCCTAGGTGACGCCTGGTAACGCGCACAAAGGCAGACCGCGAACTGAATGTCCGGTCTGGTCGCCGTCAGGTACAGAAGTGAGCCGATCATCCCTCGAAACTCCTTTTGGTCCACCGCCTTCCCATCTTCATCCGCATCAAGTGCCGTGTTTGTACTCATAGGAGTTGTCATGGGTTTAGAGTCACCCATGTTAAACTTCTTGAGTATGTCCCTTGTGTACTTGGCTTGATGGACGAAGGTACCCTCAAGGCCTTGCTTGATCTGCAGCCGGAGGAAGAACTGGAGCTCACCCATAAGACTCATCTCAAATTCCCTGCTCATCTGTGCAGTAAAACTAGACACCAAAGCGTGAGATGAACCACCAAAGATTATGTCATTAACATATATCTGAACTATCAGGGTGTCACCGCCACGACTCAACAAAAACAAGGTCTTGTCTACTGAACCCATCACAAACCCAGACTTGAGCAGGAAACTCTTCAACCTAGCATACCAAGCTCTAGGAGCTTGCTTCAGACCATAAAGGGCTTTCCGCAACTTATACACCCGGTCTGGAAATCTAGCACTCTCAAAGCAAGGAGGTTGTGTCACATATACCTCCTCCTCTATGAACCCGTTCAGGAAAGCAGACTTGACATCCATTTGCTGCAGTTTGAAGCCTTTAGAGGCCGCAAAGGCAAGCAAAATCCTAATGGTTTCCAAACGAGCTACAGGGGCAAAGGTTTCCTCATAATCTATCCCCTCCTTCTGACAGAAACCCTAGGCTACCAATCTCGCTTTGTTCCTCACAACCATCCCATCCTCACCCTGTTTGTTCTTGAAAACCCACTTGGTACCTATAGGGCGACAGTTTGGTGGAGGTTCAACTAAATCCCAGACATGGTTTCCCTCAAAGTTCTCCAACTCCTCATGCATGGCGTTCACCCAGTTAGGATCAGATAATGCATGTGACACATCCCGGGGCTCAAAAGAAGCAACATATGCAGAGTGGGAGAAAAAGGCTAGAGAGTTAACCAAAGAGCGTGTGACATGCTGGTGAATGTCTCCAATCATCCTGTGTGGAGGGTGATCCCCTGCGTCCTCAACGGGTTCAGCCTCTGCTTGAGCTTGCTGTCAGGGGAGTGAGGAGGAAGCTGTGGGCAAGGGTCCTCCTTCATCATCTGAACTCATAGTAGAGGGGGCAGGAGCTGCAGCCGGTGTAGTGGCTCCTGCATCACCATCATTAACCACAGCTTCCTCATCCTCAAAGATGGGAGTGCCTTCTTCATCATCACCGGAAAGCTCAAAGACAGGTGTTGTGCAGGGCATAGTCTCATCAAAAGAAACCTCACAAGTCTCAACAACTTGGTTGGCCTCTAAAATCCACACACGAAAAGCCCTAGAACTAGAAGCATACCCCAGAAAAATCCCATCCAAACAACGAGACTCAAACTTGTTCAAATGCCCCGCCTTCTTCAGCACAAAGCACCTGCAGCCAAACGCTCACAAATGCTCGACGCTGGGCTGCCTACCAAACCAAAGTTCATACGAGGTCTTCCCAAGGAAAGCTCGCAAGAAAATCCGGTTCGCAATGTAACACGCCGTATTCACTGCCTCAGCCCAAAAGTGCCTCGGAGTCCTATGCTCATCGAGCATCGTCAGTGCCATCTCAACAAGTGTGCAGTTCTTGCGTTCCATAACACCGTTCTGCGGAGGGGTATATGGAGAAGAAAACTGGTGTTCAAGACCTAGGTCACGACAGAAGTTTTCGAAACGAGAATTTCTGAATTCTCCGCCATTGTCACTGCGGATAGCCCTCAAGGCCTTATGACTCTCGTTTCTCAACCTCAGTACCAGATCCCGAACAAAACCAAACGCCTCATCCTTAAACTCCATGAAAAATACCCATGAGAACCGCGAAAAATCGTCCACAACGACAAGCACGTACCACTTCCCACTGACCGACGCTACCCGAGCGGGACCTACTATATCCATATGGAGTAGCTCACCCGGATAGGAGGTCATAACCTGAGACACAGGAATGTGAGAAGCGGCAACCATCTTGCCATGACGACAGGGGTGGCATACTATGTCCTTCTCAACTCTCAACTTGGGCAATCCTCGGATTAGGCCCATTGAACTCAATCTGACTAGCAGATCAAAGCTCAAGTGACCAAGCCCCCTATGCCACTTCCAAATATCAGCAGAAGGACTAGCAACCAAACAGCGCGCAGGGCCAGAAACAGATGTGAGGTCGACCCTAAAAACCTGACCAAAAGGCAACAAAGAGCAAACAAGGGTCTCCTCAGCATCAAGAACGCAGCACGCACCTTTCTTAAAACGAACCTCAAATCCTTCATCGAGAAGTTGCGAAACAGAGACCAAATTGAACCCCAAATTCCGGACAAAGGCAACTTCTCTCAGGGAAAGCTTAGCAGAGAGCGAAACAGAACCAATACCCAACACTTTACCTTGACCACTGTCCCCGAATGTGATGTACTCCTTGGTGCTCACGGGGTTGAGGCTGAAGAACAACTTGCGGTGCCCTGTCATGTGCCTAGAGCAACCGGAGTCCATGATCCACACGTCCTCCATGCCTCGATCCTGCAAAGTCAAGTAAAGCGACAGTGAGCAAACGGTCCGGCACTGGGGTTAGTCCCAAAACTGCTGTACCAGTGCCGAGCCATCTGCTCAAAAGTGGGGTAAGCACAATCAAAGAAATCATCACGACGATCAGGGTAACCAGGACCTCCAAAGCGTGAACCCTCGAAAGCTCTCTCAAAGCCACGCTAAAAACGACTAGGAGCTCGGCCGGTAAAGCGTCTCTCACCACCAGGAGAACGAGCCTGAAAGCCACCTCCTCTCTCACCACCGGGAAAGTGGTCTCTCATCTCACTGCGGTGGGGAGGATCTTGCCTACCACCCTGGTAGAACTGATCCTGGTTCCCCCAAGCTCTCTCCTGCCTCTCAACCCGCTTCCTCCTGAAGCAAAACTCCTCTAGGTGGCCATTCCGCTGGCAAAACTCACAGTGGTAGACAGGCCTCCTAGGAACTGGGTTAGGTTGGGACTTGGCTTAGGTGGTGTGGCCTTGGGTGGCTCAGGCTGCTGGACTGGCTTTTTGCCCTTGTGCTTAAGCCCTTCCTCAACAATCTTGTCCAGCTTAGCCATGAAGGCTTGGGTGTCTAGTACTGCTTCTTTGGGGCAGCCTTGGTTGGCTCATGGTAAACCCCATCAACAGTCTCACCTGGCTAGGTAGGTACAGTCTTGATCTTAACTGGGACACTCTTCTCTCTCGAAGTGCTGCACTCTCCAAACCCAACACCACTTGTCTCACCCTCGGCTCTCTTGGTGCTCTCTATGATCATCTCTAGTTGGGGTTGCCTAGCATATACCCAACTGAGCACCTCGCTCAACTTGTTGTTGTCATTTTGCAAAGACAACATCTCTTCCCTCAGATTCTCCAGAACCACAGTCTGGGCAGCACAGGTGTCACAGTCTAGGGAGGGAACCACAACAGCTTTCTCCAACTTCCTAATGATGGCATCCCTATCCATCAGCTGCATCCTAAGGGTTAGGCAGTTCTCACAAGTGTTAGTAGGTGCTGAAAGCACCTCAAAGTCAGCTCTCAACTGCTCTAACTCACTTCTCAAGGTAGGACAGACCATACACACACCCAAAAGCGTAGGTCTAGCCCTAAGCTCCTCAAGCTCCATGAGCTGCCCCTCAAACTTCTCCTTTAGAACAGCTAGCTCTCTAGCTAGACAGGGGCAAGACTCACACTCAAGCTTTCCACTCAAAGTAGGCTCATCCAGTTTGGACTGGAGTTTTCCTAGCTCAGCCTTCAGCTCATCTATCTCCTCTACCCGCTTGGCATACGTATCTCTCTGGTCACCAAGCTCCGTCATGAAAGACTCGCAGGTAGGGCACTCAATCTCACTGGGTTGGGGTCTCACACTCCTCAACCTCTCATTCTCCTCTAAAGCCTCAGCAAGTTGGGCTTTCAACTTCTGCAGCTTCTTGGCTGCCTTCTCCAGCATCTTATCCTGGGCCTTAAGCTCTTGACTATTCTGCTCTAGCATCTCAAGGATTTCAGCTTGCTTAGGAGTTACCTCATCATTGGAAGAAGAGTTGCTGCCGTCATCCTTGTCCTCCTTGTCCTCAAGCGCCATAGAGCAAACCGGGCTCCTCTTGTCCTTATTCTTGCGCCTGGACTTGGTGGAGACGAAGCACAAGCCAGCTGGACCACCTTGATCGTTCCTCTTGTCCTTCCTGTACGTGATCTCCTCATCGCTTGAGCTCGACGAGGACGAAGAGGAAGAAGATCCGCTGCTGCAGAACCCGATCTCGGCGAAGAAGGCCTTGTCCCGCTTCTGGTTGTCCTTCTAGTAGCTCTTGAAAGCCTTCCAGAAGTTCATCTTGCCGAAGGGGCGCTTGCCGGAGCCGTGCTTGCTGGGGCGGTGCTTGTTAAAGCTTGCCTTGCTGGGGTGGTACTTGTCGAAGTCGCGGGAGTAGCTCTTGCCCTTCTTGTAGTAGTCGTTCTTGTTGGGGCACTCGGCGATGAAGTGGCCGACCTCTCCGCACTCGAAGCACTTGGGCCGCTCTCCCCTCTTCTTGCTCATCCGGTTGTCATAGGCGCGCTGAAAGCGACTAGACACCAGACACAACTCATCATCCCCAAGCGTCGCTAGCTGCTCCTCTGTAACAGATATCAAAGCAGAAAATGAGAAGTTGTGTAACATGGGGTTAGTGACAGACTCACTAGAGGGGGTAGCCAAGGCCAGACTCTTAGAACCTGTACAAGCGAAGGGATCCCTCATCTTGTAATCTACCTCGGTGGTCTTGAGCTTACTATAGAGCGCCTCTACTCCAATCGTATCATACCCTGCCGACTCAATGATTGAGTTCACCTTGATCTCCCATATTTTTCTGTCCAAAGTATACAACAACTTGACAGCCTGCTGATGATCGGTATATGGGAGGGCAGCGGGGGCAGAGTTGACACGCAACTTGTTGATGATCGACTGAAAGCGACCAAACAAGTCGTCTACTGACTCTCCCGGCTTCTGGACGAAATTATCATATTCGCGCCGGTAAGTCTCCACAAGCCTAGCCTTAATCGTCACAGTACCCTCCTGGTGTGCACTAAGCAGTGACCATATCTCACACGCAGTCTTAAGGTGACTCACTCTCTCATAATCCATGGGACCAATCCCGGAGAAGAGAAAGTTAACAGCCTTGGCATTCGCCTCATGCTGAGCCACGATATCCTGCGTAGTACGCTCAGCGACTGGAAGCACCACAAAAGTCGTACTCTGAGTAGCATCCCATATGTCCTGACTCTGGCTAACAAGGAACGCCTCCATCCTACCCTTCCAGTAGGGATAGCCATCGGAGCCAAGGACGGGAATCTTCCCAGAGTAAGTCATAGTCGCTACGGTTTCTTCACCGGTTAAGGTATGAGAAACCTAACTGGCTCTGATACCACTTATAGGACCGAGACGTGCGACCAGAGGGGGGTGAATAGGAGCACTTGAAAACTCAAACTCAAATCCCCACCGCAGTGCAAAATGGAAACAACGCCCACAACGAAACTAGATACCGTCCACTGAGAGGATACGTATCTAGCTCACAACACGTGCTTGGTACCGTCCACTGAACAGATACGTACCAAGCACCAAGCGGAAGCACACGCTCAAACGGCTAAGAAAAGAGCGCAAAAGGAACCAACTCCGGAGAACTGCAGATTTTCAGACTGACAGGGCTGCAAAGATAAATCTCAAAACCCCTTAAGAGAAGCTCCAAAAAATCCCCCAAAATTACCACACCTTCACAAGGCAATAGGGAATAACTCCAAAAAATTTCAGACCAATTGGAGCAAGTTTTGACCACCGTACTGTCCGGTGGTTAACCACCGGACTGTCCGGTGCTTATAGCCTAACACTCCAAAAAGATTCGAATCAAAACCCTATCAAACCAACTCCAAAAATTATGAAATTTTTACTGGAGGTTAATAAGGGGCCAAGGAACAACTCCACAAATTTTCAGCTCAATTGGACAAGGAATAAATTCCTAGAGCCACCGGACCGTCCAGTGGTTAACCACCAGACCGTCCGGTGGTTAAAAACTAACGGACTAACCCGAAAAGAAAAATACCAAAACCAGGTCAAAACGCCTCCAAATGATCTGAAATTTTTATGAGAGCTTTATGATTCACTGATAAAGAGCTCCACAAAATTTCAGCCCAAAATTCGAAGGTTTGGCCCCTAAACCAAACAAGACTTGAAAGTGGACAGAACCAGCTGGAAAACTGGACAGCAGGAAACTTCACACAAAAGCAATCCGAAACTTGACCAAACCTTCTCCAAACATCACAAAAATTGGCACAGGCTATCCTAGCCCCATTCCAAAGCTATTCCCAAAAGATCTATGGACAAAGATCACGGGATTAGCGGGAATTTTAGATCTCATGAAGAGGTGAATATTTGGGCAAGAAGGGAAAAGCTCAAGAACAACTTGCTCGTGGCAATCCTTTGGGATTGAGATGTTCTAAGACATAATCTCCACATCCTTGCAAGTCCAAAGCATAAGGAAAACAAAGGATTCAACCTTAGCCAAAACAAACATCCAAAAGGCCAAGGATTGAAGCCAAAAACCAAAGAGAACAAAGGGAGGAGAAGCACACAAAGTTGCTGCACAAAACCACTTCGATTATAAGCCTCAAAAGAGGTCTTAGGTCAGATTACAACAAAGGATTTCGTCTCAAGCAACCACCCTCACCTTCCCTCTTGATTTGGAGGCTAGATCTCACCCTAACCCTCCTAAACTTGGAGCTCAAAGCTTGAGGACGAAAATTACACAAAGCAAATGAAAACCTAGCTGCGAAGACACCTTCTAATGACCAGCTCTTAGGCTATTTATACACCGGTTCAGTTTTGACATTTTTACACATAGACCCCTAACACTAGAAACGCCCGGAAGGGCTAAAACAGAAAAGAACCCGAAATATCGGGGACGGACGACCACGATGAAGACTTGATCTTCTTAGCTTCCACGCAATCTTTGGATGTCCTCCACGTGGCCAATAGTCCAATCCGCCTTTGCACCCCCGGTTTTGAAGTCAGAAACCGGAAAACTTTAGGAAGTCTCCTTCTGGGCCGGACTTGGCCCATCTTCTCTATCTTGGCGAGTCGTGGCCCAACTCACCAAGCCTTGGGTAGCTTGGGTGGCGGTTTTGAGCTGAAGCCGCCAAAGCCTCCCTCGCACGCCTTCGCGCCATGCACTCGGGTTGGAGCACCACGGTGGCACCCGGCTTCTCCAGTCCATCGGAGTTGCCTCGCGGTCCATCAGAGGGCTTACACCACCGTTACCGACCCGCCCCTCCGTGTACCGAGCTCCCATGGCCAACCGACGCCGAGCATTGCCTCCGGTCCATTGGAGGGCTTTTGCCTCAGTCCATCGAGGTCTTCATCATCTACCTCCAGTCCATCGGAGGGCTTGAGCTCGTTGACAATCACTCATCACACCAGGAGAGCAATGAGGCCGGCCCATTGGCTCTCACCGGGGATACGGAGCACGAGATAGCGTCCATTCGGGGTGAGGACAACTGGCAGCTGCTGAAGATGGTCCGGTATTTGTCAGCCCTGATCACTGCCTACGTCAGGGTGTCTGAGGAGCTCCATCACCGGAACGGTGAGGTGTTCCACCTTCAGGCTTAGTTGGACCTAGTGGAGGGGCCACCACCTCAGGTGCCAGTGGTGGACCCAGCTCAGACTCCCTCTCGCAGGAGGCCTAGCACTGGAGAGTTGGGTGGTACCACTAGGATCCTCCCTCGGGATGACTAGTCGTCCTCATGTATCGCGTTAGCACGTTTGATTAAGTTGTCGGGTTGAGTTGGTTGTGTTGAACTTGAGTTAAGTTGTGTTGGTTGGATGTTTGTTATTTTGAACTATGTTTGATTTGGATCTTTGGTTAAGTGTTATATCCAGCTGTGGGGATTTGTCCCAGCATGAACAAGTTAATGTTAGCAAATAATAAAATGAAGTTAGTTCGTGGGGTTAAAGTATTATATCCACTCTATTGCTCTTACTACTTTATCTTTAGTCGCTACCGCTTGTGCATCCATATGTTGGCTTTGTGCTCATGGTGTCTATGTTATAATCAGATGGTTAACACAAGGAGCAACGCCGCTGGTGGGAATGCTAACCAGGGTAACCAAGGGGGTGGCCACCCACTGCCCAACCCTCCACCACTGACACCGGAGTAGTTCTATAATCTTCAGATGCAGATGATGGTAACAATGACCAATGCTGAGCAAGTTCTCTAGCAGGCTCAAGCTCAACCACCACCCCCGCCACCTAGAGATAGGTGTGGAGATTTTCTGAAGGGCCATCCTCCCACTTTCTCTCATGCTACAGAGCCACTACAGGCTGATGACTGGCTTCGTGCTGTGGAACGCCAGTTAGATATAGCACAGTGCAATGACAGGGAAAGGGTCTTGTATGGATCTGGACAGTTGAGGGGTGCAGCACTTGACTGGTGGGAATCTTACAAAGTCCAGGATAGGGAGACTTTCACTTGGGCACAATTCAGGGAGAACTTTTGCAACCACCAAGTGCCTGCGGGGTTGATGAAAATGAAGAAGAAGGAATTTCTTTCCCTAAAGTGGGGCAGCATGTCGGTGACTAAGTATAGGGACAAGTTCCTTCAGTTGGCCAGATATACCACTACAGAGGTGGCAGAGGACAGGGAGAAGCAAGAATACTTCCTGGAGGGCTTGAATGAGAGAAAGTTCAACAACTCGTCATCAAGCAGTAACACCCATCCTTGCTATCCCCTAGGTCAGAGTTCCCAGCAGTAGGTGTACCCACAGCAGCTGCGCAGCCAGGCTCAACAGCAGTATCAGGGGCAGCGCTATCAGACTCAGCCCAACCGTCCTGCTTATCAAGCTCAGTGACAAGGGCAGTCCAACCCTCCCCCAACAAACCAAGCACAGGTTCCATCCGGCAGAAACTGCTACAAGTGTGGAGGTATAGGGCATTATGCCAATGTCTGGCCCCAGAAGACGCCGGTGAACCAACCGGGTCAGCAAAGTCAGAGGCAGAATCCTCCGCAGCAGCAGCAAGGGCGCCCTAATCAGCAATCCAAGGCGCCAGGGCAAGGAAGGGTGAACCATGTGACTGCTGAGACTACATCGGAAGCTCCCAACATCGTACTTGGTACGTTTCTCGTTAAAAACCACCCTGCATCAATACTTTTTGATACTGGCGCAACTCACTCTTTCATTGCAAAGGCATATGCTAAGAAACACAATATAGATATAAGCCCCATGAAAAGGCCCATGGTAATCTCATCACCTGGGGGGAAGATAAATACCAACTTGATATGCTCTAGGGTTAGCATAGTCATGAGGGGGGGTAGAGTTTTACACTAAGCTGATAGCAATGGATTTAGTGGACATTGATGTCATTCTGGGTATGGAAACTCTTAATAAGTGGGGTGTCAAAATAGATTGTGCCAGACGAACTGTTCACCTTATAGCTTCAGATGGTCAGGGGGTAGAAATCAGTGCAACAAATCCTTCTGGTTATATGCATCAAATAGAGGTTAAACCCACAGATGGAATTAGGGTTGTTCGTGAGTTTCCAGATGTCTTTCCAGATGAGTTGCCAGGTATGCCACCTGACCGAGATGTTGAATTTGAACTTTTACCTGGTACAGCACCAATAGCAAAAAGGCAATATAGAGTGCCCCCCAAAGAACAAGAGTTAATAAAGGAAAATATAGATGAGTTGTTAGGAAAGGGGTTTATTCGGCCTAGTTCTTCACCTTGGGCTTTTCCGGTTCTGTTTGTTGATAAGAAGGATGGGTCAAGAAGGATGTGTGTGGATTATAGAGCCTTGAATGATGTCACCATCAAGAATAAATACCCCTTACCTCGAATAGATGACTTGTTTGATCAATTACAAGGTGCTTGTGTGTTCTAGAAAATTGATTTGAGGTCAGGTTATCATCAAATGAAGATTCGTCCTTCTAACATTCCAAAGACTGCTTTCATTACCAGATTTGGGTTATATGAGTACACAGTGATGTCTTTTGGTTTGACAAATGCTCCTACTTATTTCATGAATCTTATGAACAAGGTGTTTATGGAGTATCTTGACAAGTTTGTTGTGGTGTTCATTGATGATATATTGATCTATTCCAAGACGGATGAAGAACATGAAGAACACTTGAGACTAGTGCTGCAGAAGTTGAGAGAACATAAGTTGTATGCAAAGCTGAGCAAGTGTGAGTTTTGGCTTGATCAAGTGCCTTTCTTGGGACACATAGTCTCAAAAGGTGGAATCATGGTGGATCCCAGCAAGATCAGCAGTGTCATGGATTGGAAGGTGCCACAAGTCGTGAAAGAGGTTCGTGGATTTCTGGGTCTAGCAGGGTATTACAGGAGGTTTATTGAGAGTTTTTTCAAGATTGCAAAATCGATGACATCATTGCTCGAGAAGGGTGTTCCGTTTACTTGGACAAAGGAGAGGCAAGCCACATTTGATGAATTAAAGAAGAGACTCACCACAGCCCCAGTGCTTATTCTACCTGACTTAACCAAGAGTTTCACCGTGTATTGTGATGCCTCTAAGGAAGGATGGGGTTGTGTGCTAATGCAGGAGGGTAAGGTGATTGCTTATGCTTCACGCCAGTTAAGAAAGCATGAGGTCAATTATCCCACCCATGATCTGGAGTTAGCAGCTGTTGTGCATGCTCTGAAAATCTGAAGGCATTATTTATTTGGGAATCGGTGTGAGATATACACCGTCATAAGAGTCTTAAATATATCATCACACAGAATGAGCTGAATATGAGGCAGAGAAGATGGCTGGAGTTGATTAAAGATTATGACCTGGAGACACATTACCATCTAGGGAAAACTAATGTGGTAGCAGATGCTTTAAGCAGAAAAAGTTATGTTAACATGGCAGTTGCTTTTCAGATGCCCCTTGAGTTATGTGCAGAATTTGAGAGTTTGAATTTGGGATTCGTGCATCACACCACAGTAGCAACTTTTGAAGCAGAGCCTACCCTTGAACAAGAAATAAGGAAACATTAGAAGACAGATGAGAAAATTCAGGAGATCCGGGAACAGATCAAGGTGGGCAAGGCGCCACACTTTCGTGAGGATGAACAGGGTACTGTATGGTACAAGAACCGGATCTATGTGCCAGATGTGGACAGTATAAAGAAGTTAATACTCAGTGAGGCTCATGACACCGCTTATTCCATTCACCCGGGCAGTACAAAGATGTATCATGATTTGAAAGAAAGGTTCTGGTGGTATGGAATGAAGAGAGCAGTGGTAGAATATGTCGCAGCGTGTGACACTTGTTAGCGTGTGAAGGCTGAACATTAGAAACCTGCAGGTTTGTTGCAACCCTTGAAGATCCCAGAGAGGAAATGGGAAGAAATAAGTATGGATTTCATTGTGGAGTTACCCAGTACTCAGAAAGGTTACAACTCGATCTGGGTAGTCGTGGATCGGTTGACCAAGGTTGCTCATTTCATTCCTGTGAACACTACCTATTCTGGTGCAAGGTTAGCAGAATTGTACATCTCCAGAATCGTTTGCTTGCATGGTGTGCCTAAGCAGATCATATCCGATAGAGGTTCACAGTTCACATCCCGTTTTTGGGAGCAGTTGCATGACTCTTTGGATTCCAAGCTTCGGTTCAGTACAGCATATCACCCATAGACAGATGGTCAGACTGAAAGAACAAATCAGATTCTGGAGGACATGTTGAGGGCGTGTGCTATACAGTACGGAACCAGTTGTGATAAGAGTCTGCCTTACGCCGAGTTCTCTTATAACAACAGCTACCAAGCTAGTTTGAAGAAGTCACCATTTGAGGCACTGTATGGCAGAAGATGCAGAACACCGTTATTTTGGAACCAAACAGGAGAGAAGCAAGTGTTCGGACCTGACCTTATCCGGGATGCTGAACAACAGATCAAGACGGTACGTGAGAACTTGAGAGTTGCTCAGTCCAGACAGAAGAGTTATGCAGATGTGCGACGCAGGGACTTGACCTTTAAGGTTGATGACTTTGTGTATTTGAAGGTATCATCAATGTGAGGAATTCGGAGGTTTAATATGAAAGGAAAGTTGGCACCAAGAAACATTCGTCCATTCAAGATAGTGGAAAGGAAGGGCGAAGTGTCTTATAAGTTGGAGTTGCCATCAAACCTATCTGGCATACACAATGTGTTCCATGTGTCCCAACTAAAGAAGTGTTTGAGGGTGCCGGAAGAACAAGCACCACTGGAAAGTCTGGATGTGCAGGAGGATCTGACATATACCGAACATCCAGTGAAGATTCTTGAAACATCTAAAAGGGTTACCAGAAACAGGAGGGTTAAAATGTGCAAGGTGCAGTGGAAACATCACACGGAGGATGAGGCGACTTGGGAAAGAGAGGAAGAGTTGAGAGCAACTTATCCTGGTCTCTTTGCTAGCCACCTATAAGAATCTCGGGGCGAGATTCCTGTTAAGGGGGGGTAGGTTTGTAACACCCTAGTTTAAATTCCAGCATTTTATAATTTAATTCAAGCAATTTATTTATTTTTCTAAGGCCCATATGTTTATGTTGCTTTTAACAGGTTTTATTTAAAATAAATGCTTGCACAAAATCAATCATAGACCCAACTTCCTTGTGCATACATGTTGGTGCATTGTTTCTTGGTTGATTGAATTAAGGATTCAAATTCAAATTCATTTGAATTTTAGAACTAATTCTATCTCCATTCAAAGGATTTCAAAAAGAGAAAAAAAAAACGAGAAGGGGGCAGCCAGGCCGGCTAGGCCCGACTCGGCCCGGCCACCCCGCTCCCTTCTGCCTAGGCCAGAGGCCGACTCAGCCCGGCCACCCCGCCTCCCCTTCCCGCCTGGGCCGAAAGGCCGGCCTAGCTCGGCGCCCCCTCAGCACGCCGCCCGGCCCACAAAGCCCCTCTCTTCGCGCCTCGCCGACAGGCGGGCCCGCGCCCCGTCCCTCACTGACCCCCGGGCCCCGTCTGTCATTCCCTTCTTCCTCCGACCGCCAGCCTCGCCGTGACTTCCGCCGGCTTTCCCCCTCCGCTCGACCACGTCAGCAGCCGGGGTGGGAAGCTATCCCCGAATCCGCGCCCTCCTTCCTTAACCCTCCTTCAAACCCCGAAACCCCGCTGCCGTTCCTCCCCATCCTTCATTGCGCCGAGCCGTGCTCTAAGGCCGCCGAGCAAAATCACCGCGCCACGACGCCCTCGTCTCTCTCCGTGCCTATAAAACTGACCCCAAAATTCGCCCTCGCCCTCTTTACAACGCCTCTACTCCAATTCCACTCCCGTGCACTGACGTGCTTGCATTTCGCCGCCGAAGCTTTGCCGCGGTAAGACGCTCCGCCGTTCGATTCGTCGCCGTGGGTCCATCTCCAACTTTCTAACCGCACCCATCTCGTTCGCAGGAGCTTCGCAGAGCCGCTCCGTGGGTTTTGGGCGCGGAGACACGACGCCAAGGTCCCTGTCCGCGAGTGCCGACTGTCATCGTCCGCCGCCTTCCGTCGCCAGGCCGAGCCGTTGGTTCCTAGCTTTCACCGAGCCCCTGGTGAGCTTCGCCTTGACCCACTCTCTCTCCCGAGCTAGATCTTGTCCAGCAAAACCGCCCCTGGGCCCCGGCGTGCGCCACGCCGGCGAGCCACCGCCGCACGTGTGCGCTCTGCCGCACGTGTGGGCTCCGCCACACGGGAAGGTCACCGCCGGCGCCTCATCCGTCCCCTTCCACCCTAGCCGTCCGATCTGTCGTCAACGGCAATGATTAGAACCCGGTGTACCCTTTCGCCAGCGAATCACAGAGCGCCACGTCGCCTTCACTTAACCCAGTCAGCGCGGCCCCACCTGTCAGGCCGACGTGGCATGCCACGTGCGTGCCGCGTCAGAGCCGCGTCGGCGTAGACCCGGTCAGCCGTGGGATTTTCACAGAAAAGTCCCCGCGTTTCTCTGGAATCAACACGCGGTCCACCCCTGTTGAAAAGTATTTAGATCTAGGTCCTGTTTTCTTCAGTTTAGCCCCTGCACTTCCCGGGTTTTGAACCCGAGGTCCAAGCCTCGGTGGTTTTGCCCTAAAACCCTCGGCGGCTACGATTAATTACGGATAGGTCCTCAGTTTTTCAAATCTAGCCCCTGGTTTAGTTGTTTCTATCACAGTTATGCCCCAAGGAGCCCGTTTTATGCATAACTTTCACGTTTTAACTCCGATTTGAGTGATTCTTGCGCTCACGCGATCATGGAGATGCGTAGAATGTTTTTAGTACAGTTTTATCTTCTGTTTTTATGATATCATGTACTGTTTCTCACCCTTTTGATAATTGTTGGCTTGTATGTATGCGTGAAAATGCTTGTATGTTACCGTGAACGTGTTTAGATGGTGAGCAGTTTGTTGGTGAAGGAGAGCGCAGTTTGAGGGTGTTGAGCAGCAGCCTCAAGACCAGTTTGAGCAAGGCAAGTATAACCTGGACAACCTAATAACCATTTAATCAGTTCATATGCATGTGTTTAAACTTGTATGCCCTAAGGACTGTATCGTAGCCTCTTTTATCGATGTTTTCACCTATGGGTTGCATGTTGGTTAAGTTTTGCTAGATGCTGCGCGAACACATGTTACTTTTGTAAAAAATCTTGTTAATGGTTCTATGCAATATAATTGTTGAGCTTGACCCTCTGTGCTGTGTGCTTGAGTGGTTCATGTCTCCTTAAAATTGGTTTTTAGCAACCTGGTTTAGGGGGCATGAGCATGTGCTTAGTGGTTTGCTCATAGCCGCTCTCCATAAGGACCAGTTCGCAAAGCGACAACCTAGGACAACCGTGCTACCATGAGACTGGTATGGGACGGTCTTAGCTGATTAATTAGATCGTTTTGGTTTGGAGTAACTTACCTGCGGGGCAAAAAGGGGAGTAAGCTTTTGTGGTCGCTGCACTACCTTAGGTTGAGTGTGCTGTGTGCTTCTCCCTTTGTGAGGCGGACACCACAATTGCGGCGCTTGATTCCTTGCGGTTACTTTTTACCAACGTGATCTTTGTAAAGGCTTCGTAGTGTGCTTGCTAGTCATCTCATCTCAGGCAATGTGATGAACTCCTAGCGTAGCACATGGCTTGTGGGTAAAGGTGTACGACCTCTCGAGAGTGTAAAACTGACATGTCAGCCGTGCTCACGGTTATAAGTGGCCTAGATCCTTTATGCAGATTAGTGGTTCCTGGTTGGGTTTAGAAGTTGGTTCTAATGTTAATGTTGTTGCTTAATCTTTTATGCAATATCTTGGGTCTAATGGTTCATGAACTCACCTGTAGTAATTAGTTGCTTAATAAAACTTGACCAACTAAAAAGCTCATGCAACATGTCAGCCAACCTTAGAGCCTCATACTTCATGTTATACTTGTTGAGTATGAAATACTCACGCTTGTTTTACTTTAAACCTACTGTTGGCTGGAACCCTACCGCTGCTCAGCTCCAGAAGACTTCGAAGAGTATATTCAGGACTTCAATGAGTTCTAGGCGTACCAGTCCACCAGTCGACGTCCCTGTGGCGGCTTGTTTTACCTTCGTTTACGCTTCCGCTATGACTCTGGTTTAAAGACATGTTGTCTTATTGTAATAAAGTGATGATATACGCTATGTAAATGTTTTATTTTATCTTTTGCACGTTCTGTGATGTCACTATTGTCATAATATATGTGAGACTCATTCCTGGCACATATATGTTGTTCCGGTTCCGTTGGTTGAGAACTGGCGTGATAGAGAGATAGAGCACCGCAATGCTATTGCTGACAGAGATCAAGCCAGAGACCTAGCAGCAGATCTGCGTAGACAGTGTTGACAGCACTTAAGCATGGCAAACCTTATACTGCAAGCGACAGTATCGTGTGTAGCTTTTCCCTATGATGAGTATCGTAGGTTTATGTCAATCCAAGGAACGAACTAATCGTGATCTAATTAACAAGAGTTTATGCGAAAACTAGGGTAAAAAGGATATCTAATCTACTTCTAAACCAATCCTTAAACTAAACCAATCCTTAGCCTAATCTAGTAAAAGAGATAAACTAAACTATATATATATAAGATAAACAATTAGAAACATAATTAGAACTCTAATCAAAGGGTATTAACTAGGTTCTAATCAAGCTCTAATCGGATCCAAAGCATACGATAGATAAAGTTTCACAACGAGATTAGAGCAGCGAGATAACTAGTAGATCAAGGCAAATAAGCATGTTCAAGCACATCTATCATAGCATAATTAAATCATGATCAATCAATCTAATCCCCTAGATCGGCTCAACCTTTCCCCGGGCTCCACTGTCACTGGTAACCAGGTAATCGACGAAGAACTTTCAACAGGCACGTAATTAGAGAATGCACTTCCAATTACTTTTATTTGGTCTAATAACATAATTAGAGCAACTAGCACTTCTAATCACCATGATCACAAGAACTAGACACGAAACTATATTACTAGTAAACTAGATCAAAGATCAAGAACGCTAGATAAACATCACCCTTAATGACATGGTCTAATCAAGATGCATCTAGATATAAACTTAATTACAGCTAGAACAACCATAATTAGAACAAGAATATGATAATTAGACAAGAACAATACTTCATTAATTAACTGTATCATAATTACAACCATGATCATACCTTCCCTTGATGATACAATTAGACCTCCGGATCTAGACAATTAGAGAGCCGTGCAAGGCCTCTAATCACCTCTAGAGATTAGAAGAAGATCTAAACCTAGACTAGAAACTCGACCCTCTGCTCTCCTCTAGTTGTGTCCCTCAAGTCGTCGTCTTGTCGCCTTGATAATGAATTGGATGCCTCGACCAGGGGCTCAGCTTTGCTTTAAATACCCTGAGGATGCCGTAGCCGAAAAGGAAACTTCAACCGCCTTCGGGAGGGGGTGGGGTCGGCCGACCAAAGGGCCCAGGGTCGACCGACCCGGACTCTTCTTGCAACCGTTTCTTTCCATCTTTTGCGGGCTTCGAGATAATTCTTCTATAAATCTTCGTGGTGTCCTTTTCGGACTCTAAACCTTCCAGATTCTTCTGTATCCCGAGATCTTGTCGAGTCTTCTAGAATTGGGCTTCATTTGATGGGTCTTTAATTGGGCTTCTTCTTCCATTATTGAATAATATTCAGAGGTCTTTTTACTCGAGGTAGACTTTGATGAATTTTGCTTAAAATTGGCCCAAAACCTGCAAAAATTACAAGTAGACAATTTCCAAGACAATATTGCAAAATCCACAATAATCTATGTTATTTGTTAGTAAAAGGCAAAGTTGACGCATAATAATAGGTAAAAACAATATAAAATGATGTATAATTTTCGTTCATAAGCCGCGTCAACAATACCCCCACTCTTAAACCTTGCTCGTCCTCGAGTAAGTAAAAACTTAAAATATAGTTAACTTATGAACTAAAATCAAATAATCAAACTAAATTCATACTCTCAATATTTTTCAGTGTTTGGATCTACAAATATAAAAATAGATAGATATTCATGTAAGCATATCCCACAATGTATGATAAATGAGATCAAACTTTATCACAAATGAATCTCCTTCTTTTCAAAAATTATTATTTCGACAAAGTTTTCAAGGATCAAGATTATATAAAGCCCAAAACTCCACTCATCTTTCTAGTCACTCAATATGTGGCTAAAAACTATCTCATAATCATATTATATATGTGTAGGCTTATATCTGGAGTTTTTGGTAAGGATCCTAATCAAAATTTAATCTCAATATATTATCAAACTAGGAAAAGGATCTGCTGGTTTTACTGAGATTTCTCAAAAAGGTCATGGAAAATAAATTGATGAAAAAGATAAAGAAAAATTATATAGAATGGTGGACATATGCAAATAAATCAATGATTTCAAGGCACAAATGAAGTCCCTGATATCGGATTGCATATGGTTGGAAAATTTTCTGGAGTATATATATTGAATAAACACCAACTCTCATATAAAAGATTTTTGAGGGGCATAAATATAATATATATTTTTATTCCTAATTCTACTGCGGCCACTTGGCCTTTTTTCTTTTCTCTCTCTTTTTTTCAATTTTCGACCACTTGGTCTTCTTTTTTTTTTTTTCTTTTTTTTTTATTACTTAATTACTTTGCCTCCTCAAAAACTTTATAAAAATTTTAATTTTAAAATAAGCTTTCCTCCCCCACTCTTGAATAATACTCATCCTCGAGTATTTTAACTTTTTGGAACAGGGGTCCAGCTGAAAAAAATAAATTTAAGATATACTCCAGAAAACAAATAGGTTGTGGTAAGGATAGATATATTTTTGACGATATTTTGGTTTCAGGAGGGATATCCAGCGAAATTTGTATTTTCTCCAATGTAGAGATATACAATGCATGGATAAAAAGGCTAGCAAATGAAAAGATAATCAAATATGAATGACCAGCTTTGAAATCTCAAACCCTAGATTCAAATCCTAATTCAATTCAATCAAGAATTAAATTTGATCAAACTATAGTGTATTATATAATATAAGGCTCTAAATAGGAAGGGCTTATATAAAATAATCACAAGAAAAACTTTGATCATAAAAGTTTATAAAATAAAATCATCATTTTTTTTTTAAAAAAAAAGGAGACTCAATATGATAAATCTGAAATCAAAATATTAATATCATATGGGTCTTTATGAAATATCAAATCTATCTCATATATGTGCAAATCAAAATTCAAATTTAAGTGCATTAAATTGAGAGCATAAACTTAGTCTAATCAAAAGACTTTTAGAACACAAATTAACACAAGTTTTATTCAATTAAAAGGAGATGATACATGGTTAACTCACATGACTCAAATAAAACTCAAATTAACTCGAATTAAACACTCATAATTATACAAAATATATAAAATAAGAGAAATTAAAATAAATTCGAAATTAAAATAAATAAATAAAAAAAAAAATCAAACCACTAAGAGCTTCACTCTTGATTGCCTTGATTGTTCTGGTCCCACAGCCTCAGGTTGAATAATTGCTCCTCAATATTCTGAGTGTTTTGCTCGTACTGCTGTAAATTTTCCCGAACATGATCAAGAATACCATAATTTCTTGCCGTCATTGTCTCAATGCCATAATAAGATCTGTGTGGCATCTGCTGAGCTGCAATGAAATCTGGATCGTAGGATCTTGCATTTCTAGGAATAAAAACTGCAGGTGGAGGAATATTCCCTGATGGCTGAAATACAGGAGTAGAGGTTGGATCATAAGAGCTAATGGGTCTGACTTGATAGACTGGCCCTTGTGATGAACCTGCTCCAAACTGACTGCTAGGAAACTGTTGATTAGGAGTAGTCCAAGCGTCCCATTCTGATGATGTTTGCTGACTTGGTTCTTCCTCAAACATAAACTTCTCCAACCAATCAGTTTTATTCTGAATAAACAGAGACAACCTTCTATCTGGGATTCTAAACTTGGTTTTAGCCACATAAAATCCAGTAGATGAATTCCCAAAAATGTATTTCCCTTTCTTAAGGGAGTTTTCATCTATACTAGCTGGTAGCACAGTGTATGCGGGGCTAGAAACCAAATTGGGTATCAGTGAGAAGGCAATCACCGTAAGATAATGTCCATATCCCAATAATCCGGTTGCTCTATTTCTCTGGACTATCCAATGATTAATCATTGCATTAATGGGATTAGTCCAAGTAGGTTGACACAGTGCAATATATAGCCATTTCAATTCAGCAATCTGCACCTTAGTGTCATCCATCCTTTCCAAAACTCTTACTGTCATGAATCTATGAATGATGCGAAGGATGGGGTTGATAATTTTCATTCTCTCCTTTGAATGTCCACTAGCAATACGCAACCAAAAATTCTCTAGTGTAGTATTATCAACTTCTATACTTTTTGGTGCATTAGTGTGGAATCCAAATAAAGCTCCAACAGTTCCAAAAGAAATATCAGTCCAGTTTTCCTTAAGTCTAAACCTTAAAGTGCTGATTCCATCAGAAGACTGAACTATATCCATAGTAGTCATAATCTCTAGTGCTAAGTCACTCTGATAACTAGCACTAATATGAATGAAAGGACCCCAGCCAAGATTAAGGAATGATTTCTCTATACTTGAATCAAAGTTTAGAACTTTCATGAAATCATGATCTAAATCAAGATTGGACCTAATCCTTTCTTTGCAACTGTTGTACCTTTGCTCTTCTATAGCTGAACGGAGAGAAAATCCTTCTGAAGAATACTTCCACTCTTCATCATCATCATCATCATCAATGTTCATCGGTTGAGGGACTTGACTTTGAGAACGAGTGCGTGGCCTCCTCACCGGCTCCATGACATCTTCTACTTCAACAGAGAAGCGAGAAGAACATCCTCTCAATCCTTGATCCCGACGGAGACTCTGCTCAGAACCGGAACTCCCCATCTCAGAGACAGAGTGTCTCCTTGATGAAAGTCTTGATGAATCGTCGTCTTGGGGTTGAGAGCTGCTCCTTGATGAAGAACCCTTGAAAGTCTTCTTGATGAAGCTTGCCGCCTTCTTCATCTTCTAAACTCTTCCTCTCAAGAACTCTTAAGAACTACTACTCTTGCTCTTCTCTCTCGAAATACTGGCTCTGGAATGGTTTCTGGGTGGTGAAGATCATCAACAAAGGTCTGGAATTTATAGGCAAGGCTTCTGCTGAAAGGGGAGGTGCATCTGGTGAAGGGTCTACTGAGGTCGGCCGACCAGGGGGGGGTGGCTCGGCCGAGCTGGCCTTGTGCTGGCTCTGCTGGGTCTCCTCCTTCTCCTGCAAGATGCCCATTGGATTCCTGATACTTTTGGATAGCTTCTACTGCAAGTTGAACGTCGTGCATGCAGCTTTGGACAGAAACTTCAATCAACTATAAGTTTGTCCCCTTGGATGTTTCTTCATCATGGCTATCCTAAAAAGTTTTAATCCTATCCTATTCCTATGTCTTGGCTGGTTGCTACAAGATCAAAAGAGGATCCAATGTTGCCTAATTAATTAATTTTTATTTGGTTGATGTTAATCTTCACTAATTCTAGTCCTTAATGCGTATAAGCAATATAAATATCCCTACTAATGTAGGTTTAATAATTTCAGCACACAAAAAGATAGAATTAATTTTCATATTAAAGATTATCCCTATTTAGCATATTGAAAATTAAACCTATGTTTAAAGTTTTTATTAAAAACAAATGTTCGGTTAATCAATCGATTTAATTTCAGAATAAAGATAGTCACTCAATTCATTAATTGAATTGAATAAACTAACTTCAATTCTTTAGCGTGGCTTAGGTTAAACGCCTAGTTTTTGAATAAAATTAGAGAGATGATTTTTGAAATTCAAACAATATAGATAAAATCTAGAAAAACATATCTACTCTAATTTTTATTTAAAAACCGAATAAAATCGAACCAAATTTAAACCGGCAAAGTCTTCGTGGTTTTCAAAATTTAGATAGCTACGTAAGTGAGAGTAGCTATCTTATCCTATTTAAATCTAAAAACTTTAAATTAAACTAACTCAAACTTTATTAATTTAACTAATGTTTAACAATAAAGTTTTGACTCAAATTAAACTAACTCAAATTAAACTAAAAACTCTAAATACCTGGGTTGCCTCCCAATAGCGCTTGAGATGAGTCCTTCAGCCCAACTTCAAATCTTTACTGTCCAATGTCTTGTGTAGACACTGCAGACAAGTCTTCTTCTTCAAGCTCCGTCCTCTTCAATTGATTGGCAAACTTCAAACTTCGGACGAAATTTGAATGAACTTGATTCACCATTGATGTTGAACTTGATTTCTCCCTTCCCCACATTAATAGTGGCTTGAGCAGTCCTTAGGAAAGGTCTTCCAAGTATCAGTGGTGATCTCGAGCTTGCTCCCATCTCCAGAATAACGAAGTCAACTGGTACAATATTATCTCCAATCTTCACTGGCACATCCTCAGCTACTCCTTCTGGATATCTCACTGAACGATCTGCTAGCTCCAGACACATGGATGTAGGCTCTGGTTTAGGCAGCTTGAGTCTATCGAACACTGACTTCGGCATCACACTAACACTTGCTCCAAGATCGCACAAAGCCTTATCAATGTTGAGTACACCAATAGAACATGGGATGGTGGGGCATCCCGGATCTGCCATCTTCTGTAAAGGGACATCCATTATGGCTGCACTACACTCAGTCGTCAGCTTGACACACTCAGATGGCATTTCTCTCTTGTTAGCTAGTATATCCTTGAAGTACTTGGCATAAGTGGGTACTTGAAGTGCATCCAATAGTGGCATGTGGATATATAGCTGCTTGATCACTTCAATGAACTTGTTGAAATGCTCATCCGTCTTGCTAGCTCGAACTCTACACTTTTCTGGTAACACTCTTGTGTCGTCTACTATCACTTCTGGTTCGTCTTCACTCTCTTTCTCTGCTTCCACTGAACTGGCAATTTTTGTAGTCAACTCTGGGTCTCTAGTCTCTCTCCCGGATCTGGTAGTAACTGCTTTGAGTGACTCTTTAGACTGTGGCTGTCCTGGCAACTTTCCTTCATTTTTGTTTGGGAGATGCTCTGCTAACTGAGATAGTTGATTTTCTAAAATCTTCATCATCCCCATGAGCTGTTGATTTGAACTTCCCACAGTAGTGATCTTGCCATCAATGCTTTCTAACACTTTGTCTACAGCCTTGAATTTTGAGTGTGTGTCTTTGTTGATTTTAGCTTGCTCTTCCATAAAGTCCTTGAGCTGAATCCGCAGAGGAATGACATTCTGAATAGCTGATCCGGCAGTGAACTGTTGTTGTCTATTTTGTCTATAATTGGACGGGGGAATTCAACCTTCCTTCCTGGCATAGTCCAAAGCCTTAGCTTCCTCCGGACACCTCTCACTTGAGTGACCATACTCTCCACACTCTTCACAAGTCATCATGTAATCTGTAGACTTCACTTCCTCTGCTCTGCCACTTTCCATCTTCTCGAACCTCCTCATTAGTGAGTCGATTTTTCCACCAAGGATCTCCATCTTGTCTACCTCCAGCACACTCTTCGCTGTTCCAGTGGAAGTATGCTGCTCCAGTGAGGTAGGCGTCACTCTATCTGCTCCCCATGCTCCATTCTCTGCAATCTTCTTGAATAAGGCTTCGGTCTCAGTGGGTGTGAGACTGAGAATTGATCCTCCGGATGATGCATCAACTTGACCTCTGCACACTGCGTTGAGTCCTCCATAGAATTTCTGAATTATGTCCCAATTCTGAAAATTGTGATGAGGGCATGCTGACACATAATCGTTGAATCTCTCATGAGCTTCACTGAATGTCTCAGTGGGGTACTGCACAAATGTTGAGATCCTGTTGCGCAAAGCTTGAGTCTTCCCTGGTGAGAAATACTTGGCGATGAATGCTTGTAATAGACTCTGCCAGTTGCTCACTGTCTCCTCTGGTAGTGTCGCCAACCACTGGTGTGCTTTCCCAATCAGAGAGAATGGGAAAAGTCTTGCTCTGATCTGGTCGTCAGTGACTCCTTCAACGTTGAATGTGTTGCAAATCTGCAAGAACGTCTTCAAGTGGTGATTTGGGTCCTCCTTTCCACTGAATGGTTGATTCTGCACCATGTTGATCACTGAGCTCCTGATCTCAAATGCTCTGGGTGGTGGTGCCAAGTCTCTGATCTTCAAGTCTGCTGATGTTGGCACACACAGCTCCATAAGCTTCTTCTCTTGGTCTTCCATCTTCGGCAGAGTTTCCTCTTGTTTCCGAGAAAATTTGGCAGAGTTTCGGCTCTTTCTCAGCAGTTTTTCTGGATCATCCACATAATTAGATGGTTTATTGGATCGTGGTCCATCCATTCCTGCTCAGGTTAGTGGCAGAAAATATATACAAAGCAAAAATAATTCTACAAAATTTACACTAAACTAGTCCTGAATCCAAAAATTTAAAAACAAAATTTAAATTCAGAAAATAAATAAATAAAAAGAAAAATAAAATAAAAATAAAAATGGCGCAAGAACAGTAATAAATAAAATAAATAAAAAATAAATAAAAAAATAAAATAAAATTATTGCGCCTAAAATAAAAAGAAAATAAATCTAAATGCATAAAAGAAATAAAACTGAATTTAAATGCTAAATACATACAACAAACATAAACTCTAATTAACTAGAACCCTAATAATTAGTTCCCCGGCAACGGCGCCAGAAAAGCTTGTTGACAGCACTTAAGCATGGCAAACCTTATACTGCAAGCGACAGTATCGTGTGTAGCTTTTCCCTATGATGAGTATCGTAGGTTTATGTCAATCCAAGGAACGAACTAATCGTGATCTAATTAACAAGAGTTTATGCGAAAACTAGGGTAAAAAGGATATCTAATCTACTTCTAAACCAATCCTTAAACTAAACCAATCCTTAGCCTAATCTAGTAAAAGAGATAAACTAAACTATATATATAAGATAAACAATTAGAAACATAATTAGAACTCTAATCAAAGGGTATTAACTAGGTTCTAATCAAGCTCTAATCGGATCCAAAGCATACGATAGATAAAGTTTCACAACGAGATTAGAGCAGCGAGATAACTAGTAGATCAAGGCAAATAAGCATGTTCAAGCACATCTATCATAGCATAATTAAATCATGATCAATCAATCTAATCCCCTAGATCGGCTCAACCTTTCCCCGGGCTCCACTGTCACTGGTAACCAGGTAATCGACGAAGAACTTTCAACAGGCACGTAATTAGAGAATGCACTTCCAATTACTTTTATTTGGTCTAATAACATAATTAGAGCAACTAGCACTTCTAATCACCATGATCACAAGAACTAGACACGAAACTATATTACTAGTAAACTAGATCAAAGATCAAGAACGCTAGATAAACATCACCCTTAATGACATGGTCTAATCAAGATGCATCTAGACATAAACTTAATTACAGCTAGAACAACCATAATTAGAACAAGAATATGATAATTAGACAAGAACAATACTTCATTAATTAACTGTATCATAATTACAACCATGATCATACCTTCCCTTGATGATACAATTAGACCTCCGGATCTAGACAATTAGAGAGCCGTGCAAGGCCTCTAATCACCTCTAGAGATTAGAAGAAGATCTAAGCCTAGACTAGAAACTCGACCCTCTGCTCTCCTCTAGTTGTGTCCCTCAAGTCGTCGTCTTGTCGCCTTGATAATGAATTGGATGCCTCGACCAGGGGCTCAGCTTTGCTTTAAATACCCTGAGGATGCCGTAGCCGAAAAGGAAACTTCAACCGCCTTCGGGAGGGGGTGGGGTCGGCCGACCAAAGGGCCCAGGGTCGACCGACCCGGACTCTTCTTGCAACCGTTTCTTTCCATCTTTTGCGGGCTTCGAGATAATTCTTCTATAAATCTTCGTGGAGTCCTTTTCGGACTCTAAACCTTCCAGATTCTTCTGTATCCCGAGATCTTGTCGAGTCTTCTAGAATTGGGCTTCATTTGATGGGTCTTTAATTGGGCTTCTTCTTCCATTATTGAATAATATTCAGAGGTCTTTTTACTCGAGGTAGACTTTGATGAATTTTGCTTAAAATTGGCCCAAAACCTGCAAAAATTACAAGTAGACAATTTCCAAGACAATATTGCAAAATCCACAATAATCTATGTTATTTGTTAGTAAAAGGCAAAGTTGACGCATAATAATAGGTAAAAACAATATAAAATGATGTATAATTTTCGTTCATAAGCCGCGTCAACAGACAGCTGGACATTGAGAAGAAAAACCATGAGGTAACCTGTCAAGAATCCCAACTAGCCTATTCTTTGCTCACAGAAGCATATGAACTGTATCACTCCACAGGAGAAGATGCACCAAAGAAATGATGAGTACCAACAGCTGTAGAAATCGTGAGATGGCTTTGAGAAGTCATTCCGCGAGATTGCCAGCTCCTTGGAATCTTTGAAGAATAGCCATTCATTAACTCGCCAAGCGCTTAAGGACAAAGAAACCGAACTGGCTGAATCTCAAAGCGCCCTTGAGAGAATGAAGAAGGTACTAGCATCCACAAGGTCTGCACTAAGAATCCCAAGATCATGCTGTTCATCAGGCTCAAGTGTCAGAGGTCTTGAAAAAGAACTATGAAACTTGCAAGAAAAACTGCAACAAGCTGAAAGACGCCTTTGAGAAGGCAAAGGAAGCTGCCTTGAATGCCAATACTGCCTTGATCAAGATTCTGGACATCTGTGTACCAGAAAAAGCTGCACCACGGCCTCTAGGTGACCGAATAACAACCTTCTTGGATGATATGAAGTCCAAAGTGTCCGAGCGAGTAAAAACCGTACTTACTCGTGTCCTTATGGTCATCAAGAGTGCACAACAAGAGATCGACTTGGCAGGTTTACCAGGAAAAATAGTAAACGAGAATCAGGGTGTTGAATACGAAGATGAGGCCCGAGTGATTGCCAAGCTCCTTGTTGGTGATATTGAGTGAACAATGATCTCTCTTGTAATGTAACGAACTGAGTGCTGTGCATATGTATTTTTGTATCTTGCGTGGACAATCTTGACTATTTATTCTGCAAAACCAAGTTAATTTAAAAATCGAATATATGCCATACGTACCTGGTGGTTATTCCTGTGCAACAAGTGACATTATCATGATCTAAGTTTGAACTGAATATAAGAAAATCAACACATAATAATGAAAAGACATGAATTCTGTGAGATAGAGTATGATAATGAAGCAAGACATGAAGTAACGAGCTATAGGTCGTTGAAAACCTAGGCCCTTCTGTCTTTATTCGGCCGGGGCCCTGAATGCTCCCCGATTATGAGGTCCTACAAAGGCATGTAGCACCGTGCTGTCGGTCGACTGACCTAGGCCGATTGCCTTTGTTTTGTTGGGGCCCTGAATGCTCCCCTATTGCGAGTTCGAATGAGAGCATGTAACACTGTGCTATCGGTTATACGACCTAGGCCGATTGCTCTCGTGGTTGGGGCCGGAGATATCCCCATCAAGAGTAAGAGTGGGCATGTAACACCGTACTGTCAGTCATACGACCTAGGTCGATTGCCCGTATACAACGAGTGAACATCATGAGTAAAAAGAATACTGAGTACTTCATCTCAAGAGTACATTTATTTATAGAACACAAGTGAGGACAGAGTACAAAAGATGACACTGACTACTAACTTTAAAAGTCATAGAGGAATAGAGAAAGCTACGCGTAGAATCTGCGCAGATGCTCTATGTTCCAGGAGTTCCCGAATGGAGTCCCATCCATTTGAGATAGACGATATGATCCTAGACGAGTAACCTCTGTCACAATGTATGGGCCTTCCCAGGGAGGAGATAACTTATGCTGTCCCGCAGTTTTGAGCACTTTGCGTAGCACTAGGTCCCCAATTGAGAAGGAACGAGGCCTCGTATACCGATCGTGGTAACGACGTAAAGTTTGCTGATATCGAGCCGACTGAATAACAGAATTAAGACTCTACTCCTCGAGTAGGTCGATCTCCTCGAGTCGGGTTGCTTCAGCCTCAGCAATGCTATTGAAAACCAGACGTGGGGCTCCAAACTTGAGGTCAGTAGGTAATACTGCTTCTGATCCGTATACCATGAAGAAGGGCGTATTCCCTAAGAGGACCTTGCTAGGTTGTGTTCGAAGGCTCCAGACCACATATGGCAATTCGCGTATCCACTTCCCAGCCAACTTCTTGTCCTTGTCAAAAATCTTTTTCTTGAGTGCGTTCAGTATCATGCCATTAGCTCGCTCGACCTGCCCATTAGCTCTGGGGTGAGCCACCGAGACATACTTGACACGGATGGACCTTTGTTCACAGAAATCGAAGAATTTAGAGCCCATGAAGTTGGATCCCAGATCTGTGGTAATTGAATTCATGACCCCAAAACGAAAGATGATGTCCTGAATGAACTCCACCGCTTTAGCAGATGTTAAAGAAGCAATGGGCTTGAACTCGATCCATTTGGTGAACTTGTCGATGGCAACCAACACATGAGTGTATCCACCTTGAGCTTTCTTGAAAGGCCCAATCATATCCAACCCCCAGCAGGCAAAAGGCCATGAGACCGATATATTCTACAACTGCTGTGCTGGAAGGCGATGTTGCTTGGTGAGGAACTGACAAGCTTCACAGTGTTGCACAAACTCGGTAGTGTCCTTCTTCGCCGTGGGCCAATAGAATCCAGCCCTGAATGCCTTCCCGACTAATGTGCGTGAGGCGGCATGAATTCCACAGATTCCAGCGTGTATCTCTTGTAGCAAACTCTGCCCTGATGAGGTACTTAGGCATTTTAGCAAAACTCCTGTGGCGGCTCGCTTATATAACTCGTTATTGATCAGAGTATAGCTGGAAGACCGTCTTGCTATTCGCTCAGCCTCTGCTTTATCCTCTGGAATTTCTTCATTCAGGATGTACTTGATGATAGGGGCCCTCCAATCAGTCGGTGTATCCAGAGTTAAGATATGCCTATCGGGAGGTGTGCTCAGCTCGTCTAGCTAAATGGAAGGATGATGAAGCTCTTGGACACGCCAGAAGGTACCTTGGCACATGACGAGCCCAGCTTGGACAGAATATCAGCGTCCACATTGCGATCCCGATCCACGTGAATGTACTCGATGCCCTGAAATCTGCCTTCCAACTTATGAAGTGCCTCGCAGTATTTGTCCATACTTTCTGTGGATCGATCCCACTCCTTGTTAACTTGGTTAATGACAACCAAGGAGTCTCTGTAGGCCATTAGACGCTGGATCTCGAGTGATATAGCGATGCGCAGGCCGTGGTGGAGGGCCTCATACTCAGCTGCGTTGTTAGAAACCGGAAAAAGAATCTGTAATACATACTTGAGTTTTTCTCCTGTTGGTGAGGTGAAGACGACACCAGCACCTGCTCCTTCCAACTTCAACGAGCCATTGAAATACATCTTCCAAACCTCCATGATTTCTAGTTTCTAAGGCACTTGATGCTCAGTCCACTCGGAGACGAAATCGACTAGTGCTTGAGTCTTGATTGCAGTACGAGGACGGAATTCGATGTCGTGAGCCCCCAGCTCGCAAGCCCACTTGGCGATATGCCTTGTGGCCTCTCGATAACACAAGGCCTTTCCGATTGGAAACTCCGTGAACACTATGATCTTATGTTCCTCAAAGTAATGGCGCAGCTTGCGTGCGGTAATGAGAACTGCATATAATAACTTCTGTACTTGAGGATACCTGATTTTGGAGGGACTGAGGACCTCGCTGATGAAGTAGACCGGGTGTTGTTTGGGTACCGTGTGCTGCCCATCCGATCGCTCAACCACCAATGCGGTGTTGACCACGTGAGTCGTACAGGAGATGTGGAGGAGCAAATCTTTCGCTGGTGAGTCGGCATGGCATGATCAGGAGACTTGAGTACAGGAGGTGATGTGAGAAACTTCTTCAAAGCGTCCAATGCTTCCTGAGCCTCTATAGTCCACTGAAACCTGTCCACCTTTTTGAGTAGCTTGTAGAAAGGCATGCCGCGCTCCCCGAGCCGTGATATGAATCGGCTCAAGGCTGCCATGCACCCAGTCAACCTCTGCACGTCTTTCTGCGATCTGGGAGGGTGCATGCGCAGGACAGCCTTGATCTTCTCAGGGTTGGCTTCAATTCCCCTGTTGCTGACGACAAAACCAAGTAACTGACCTGTGGGAACACCGAAGACGCACTTGGTGGGGTTGAGCTTCCACCGGAATTTCCTCAGGCTGTCGAACACTTTGCGCAGATCATCGATGAAATCCTCTTCATTCTTTGTCTTGATTACAACATCATCAACGTAGGCCTCAACACGTTCACCCCAGTGATCGGCGAGGCAAGCTTCAATCGCCCTTTGGTACGTTGCTCCTGTATTTTCAACCCAAAAGGCATTGAGGTATAGTAGTAGGCACCGAAAGGCGTGATGAACGCTGTCTTCTCCTGATCTTCAGTCGCTAGGCTAATCTGATGATAGCCCGAGTAGCAATCGAGGAAGGAGAGCAAAGCGTAGCTGGCCGTAGAGTCAACGACCTGGTCGATGTGAGGCAAACCGAATGGGTCCTTGGGGCAGTGCTTATTGAAATCGGTATAATCAACACACATCCGCCAGTCCTTTTTATTTTTCTTGAGAACGAGTACAGGATTTGCAAGCCACTCGGGATGCATCACCTCTCTAATGAAACCGGCAGCCTTCAGCCGGGATAACTCTGCCCTAATGGCCTTTCACTTTTCTGGAGTAAATCGCCGCAGCCTCGGCTTGATGGGCTTGGCGTTGGGGAACACTTTGAGTTGGTGCTCGGCCAATTCCCTCGGGACCCCAGGCATATCCGCTGGCTTCCATGCAAATATATCTGTGATGCCCCTGGCATCTCAGAAGCCTTAACACACGGTTAGTTGAAGGCTAACGATGGATTAAGGCGTAATCATGCTTAGTGATTAACAAGAAACATGTGGAGGAGCCACTAAATCAAAATTTTCTACAAGATACAAGACCACACATTTCGTGGTTGAATAAGTCAACACTCACATGCTTTTGAGCTCGACTCCAAATGCCAAACCTCGGATGAGAAAAGTAGCCCTAGACCTTTCCGTTGGACAATGTTCAAAAAAAAAAAGCTAAAGACAAGAGGTTTAAAAGATCAAACCGAATCCAACCAACACTTCTTCCGAGGATAGCAAGTGTGATCGTGAGCAAACTTGGGCCCTAATAAAGCTTTCAAATTCATTAAGTACCCGAGCTCGACTCCGTTGACAAACTTGTTGTACATGCTATGGGCTATCCTTTTGCTACACTGAGCATGGATCAAAACTATTGTCTACTCACTCAAAATTTCACCTAAATATCTCATGGGAACAACCAGATCAACCCACACTTAGAAAATTTCCCAAGTATGGATTTTCAGCTTTTCGCTAAGTTGATTCTGAAATTACTTTTGATTTCACTATACAACTTCAAAATCTTCCTTTCTATGAAGTGAAATTAAACTTATCACCTTTCAAATGCACCTATTGTGGAAGTGATTGGACTTCATTTGATACTCCAAAAGTTTGAAACAAGAAAGTCTCTACACAAAGTGAAATTTCTGATTTAATAAACCTTGGAACATAATTGTGTCTATAATTCAAAGTCTGTTGGGTTTCAGACCAAAGTCATATTACCAAACTTGTAGATAAAGTACTGAAGGACAACTTTGGTAACTAGAGTTTGGCCATACATTGACTTTTAAATGGAGCTTAAGGTCATTTTCTACCAACACAGAAAACCAGTTCAAATCTGACCTGTTTAGTAATCTCAATATTTATATGACCTACAGCCACTTTCATGCAAAGATCAAATTAGAGAAGTTGTAGATATTGAAATTCTAAACAAACTTTTCAATATACACTTTGGGTGGTAAAGACCAGAGATAGGACTTTTGATTCTCACAATCAGTAGAGGTACCCTGTCCAAACTGGGAGCTGCAACCTAAATTCAAATGAAATTCATATTTCTACTTAGAATTTGGTGTTGAGCCTTTTGACAAACTTGCCGAGTTCAAAGTGTAGAACATTTCATTCAATTGGGGTTTTTCCAAAATCGGCTTCTAAATTGGTCAAAATGGCGATTTTCAGCAGGGGAGAAAACACACTTTCTATTTTCCTTTTTCTCCTTTTTTCCGCGGTCACTGACCGGTGGGGCCCGCCGGCCGGCGCGACACCGTGGCCGGGCCGACGGCCACCACGCGGCCGCCGACGTACGGACGGTGCCCCCGCGCCGCGGATCGAGCCCCAGCGCGCCCGGCTTCACCTGGACGCGTACGCGACCCCGTTCACCCCCTCCCCTGCCTCTCCCTGCCCTGCCTGCCTCTCTCCCGAGCCATACCGTCCGCGCCGCCATGGACAAGCTCGAAGCTCGGACTTGAGTTTCCACCGCCGCTCCACTGCCTCCCCGCGCCCCTAGACCTCACCACCGCGTTCGCCGCTCCCTTGCGCACCTCCCGCACTTGACGTCGCCGCCGTTCGCCTCCCCATTCGCCAGGCCGAGCCGCCGCGCGACGCCATGGCCACCCTCGGCGTTCCAACGGTGAGCTCACCCGCCCGCTGCCTCGTGCCTTCTCCCTCCAATCCGAAGTGTGCGCGAGTTTCGCCTCCCTCTCCTCTACCGATTCCATGGGTTCTTGAGCTCTAACCCCGCCCCAAGCCCTTTTCCCCACGCGCGCGCCACCGCGGCCGCCATTTCCGCCAACCCCTCACCGTGGGGAGCAACCTTAGCGCCATTCCCCCGCCTCCACACCGCCCCCATTGCGTTCGCAATAGCCGTGCGCATCTGGAGCACCTCCTTGGACCGCCGTTCCGCCTCTTCCCGGCGGGATCCGGCCACCGCCGTCCGTCGCTGCCGCTCAACCGTCGACGCGGTTCACCTCCGGTTCGCGTGCGTTCCCCGCTCGCCTAGACCTCCCCGTGCGACGAGATCTAGTGGAAAGCGATCGCCGTGGCCCAGGGCACCTCCGGCAGCCTCTTCGGCTCCAAGACCCGCCTCACCGCCACCCGTACCGCGCCGGGAACGCCGGCCGCCGCGCGCCTCCTCTCCCCTGTCCAGAGGTAGAAGAAGGAGGGGGTTTTCCCCAAAACCCCCTCGCCTTTTAGATAATTGCGCGCTCTGTTTTAAGTACTATTCACCGAGTCTATACAATCTTCTGTGCAGGCCCCTGGAGGTTATGGTTATTTACGTTCGGGTCCTTAGTCTGAGTAATTTTCCATTTAAATGCATTTAAATTGGCTATGAACTTTAGAAAATCATATAAAAGCACAGAAAAATCCAAAATGGACAAACTCAGTTGCGTTGGATTCCTCTTGAGTAGATCTACAGGATGAGTATGATGTGGATGTGTAAAAAGACTGTTTTGCCCCTGGTTTAGTGCGTGCATGGTGTAGGTAAATAAATGATAAAAATGGACTAAATGACCTCCAAAAAAATTATGAGATTTGGGCAGTAGCTTTGTTATGGCATCTAGGTACTTTGAGAATTTTTCTTGCAGTAGCACTCACTGTTAAATGACTGATCTACCCTTAGGCTTAAGTTTTTGTAATAAAAATGCATGGGAAATACTTACCATACGAAACTTTCTCCAAAAGCTGTACTAGATTTTTGGGACACACCTTGTGCTAGGTTTAGCTTGCTGATAAAGTTTGAGCCTCTGCATGTTAAGTCCGAGTGGTGATTTGAAAATGACAAGTGCTACTATGATTTAATCCATAAAATAGAAATGGAATGCTAGTATGTACTCAAAAGTGACTTTCAGTATACTCCTTATAAGTAGTTAATTGGTTAATCCATAGTATAGCACCTGATGTCTGCTTACATCTTGTAGTCGTATAACTGAACACCTGCGTACTAGCTAATATAACTATTATGCCCCTTCTTAGTTAAGGTAACAATAATGTACATGCTGTGATTAGTCATTATAAGAGTCTAAACTTAATATCATGCTTGTAAACCATGTATGTACAAACTAAACTATAGATGACACTACCACACTCTCTTTTGATCAATAACTTGACTAGTGCAAAGAGAGTTGTTTAAACGCATGTGTTGGGTGCATGAAAGTACTACCATCCATATGCTAGGAACGGTGTTTCAAACTAGTAATACCTTACAGGTATAAATATATGGTTATTGTATGCTTTGCTTGAGTATGATAAAGAACAGTCACATTGACACTTAATCGTGTTTTAATCCCATGGGTTGCATTGAGAATGCCCGATTGCGTGCTTACTCTAAGTCCATAAAAGTACTTCTGTGTCACCAGTAGTACTACCTGATGTTACTAGATGTTCAATACATGAAACTTTGTATGTGTTATGTGGCTGTTGAGTGTATGCCTGCTCTAAGTCAAGAAAAGTGCTACTATTACTAGTGCTAAGAGTGATGTCTTAAATTGATAATCCATTGCATGTGTAAGTATATGATGACTAGTATTGCGCTTGCATGTAGAGTGAAACGAGGCATCTCAACTTAACACTTGATCATGAAATGAATTATATCTTGCCGCGTGAATGCTTAATTTCATAACTGAATGATTGTGCTAGATGCATACTGGCACTTCTCGTTAGTATAGTTGTCGATCACTTTTCTGTCCATCCATGAAATGGTTATTCGTGTATGTGTTTAATACTTATGCATCTCGTACACTGCACCGTGCATACCATTCATGTAGAAACGCTTCTTGCAGATACGTGATCAAAAAGCAAGTGCGTGGAACTACATCAAGTATCGGTGTCCAAAAGACCAACTAAGACCCGCTCACGACCTGGAGAGCCCATCAGTCGTGTTTGGACGGAGGAGTTGTCCAAGGGATCAAGGGGTTGCCTGGGGCAAAGCCTCACAACCCGGCAAACTAACAGTAGCTTAGTTTGTTGGTTTTCTTAAAGTGAATCAAAGGTAGGCAGGACCATGCTTTACCCAGCAAATATACTTGATGAATGCTTACGCATTTGCATTAGGAGTTGTTTGGAACCAATTGCATTAGACTCCTGGGCCGCCCTGGCCCTAGCACCTACAATAGAGTGCGTAGGACGAGTATGCCTAGTAATGCTAGGTACGAGTAAATACGAGTGAATGGAGTCACTCGTCGCGTAGGTGATTTTTCAAAAGTTACAAGAAATCTCACTATTATGAATCTTACTTTGATTATGTTATGTTTAAATGGAGACCGGGCGGAGATATGGGAATGTACGATGGGAATTGGAATATGTGTGGTGGACTCCGCCCGAGTCGTTTAAGGCCCGTTCGTCTGTTCGCCTGCTGATTGGCTCAACATTGCTAAAGTGCTTATCCGGGTCGTGGGACCGGTGAAAGTCTTACCGGCCCCGTCCTACTATTCATGGTGCTGCCCATCCACTGATAGGGGGCCGATGGACTTGGGAGGTGCTTGGAAGTCGAGGGAGGGCTGACCCGACGTACCGTGGTATCGCTCCTGAGACGGCTACTCCCAAGGGTTAGGTGGGGGCGCTGTGAATCTTGGGACGGGACAGGTGGAGATGAGGGATATATGTGTGGAACGCGATGGCTAGTAAGCATATATCACTTGGCATTTTTAGTTATTCCCGGGAATTAACAAATCGATTCGAATCGCTGATGCTCACCAGGTGTGAGAGTGCCAAATATCGCACACGGGCAACGTAGTAATAACTGTAACATGCTGTTTATTAAATCACGTCTTTTCATACAACATGCTTGGATGTGTATGATCCGTCTCACTATTCAGGGTGTCGCCCGTCCACTGCTAGGAGGTCGATGGGCTTGGGAGATGCTTTGAGGTCGAGGGAGGGCTGACCCGATGTACCGTGGTATCCCTCCTGAGACGGCTACTCCCAAGGGGTCGGATGGAGGCACCGTGAATTTTGGGACGGGGCATGTGTAGAATAGGGGTATATTTTGGATATTATGCAAGTTACTGATGGAACTCATGTTTTACTTTGATGGTACTCATGCTTTACTTTCATGCAAGTATTTACCTTATGATATAAATGATCTTCTTGATTTATGGATAGCAGCTGTCAAAATCCTGCTATCTCATGTCAACATGAACTTGGTTTAAGAATCAACAGCTAAGGATCAAGATCTTAGTAAGCAAGCTTTGCGTCAGCCGTAAGCCTTTTCCATTAAGTCCTACTGAGTAATTAGTACTCAGGGTTTGCCCCCACTTTTGGATTACAGGTACCGACGATAGCTGGATAACTGTGTTGGAGGTGGTAGTACCGGTGGGCTCGGTGCTACTCGCCTTGTTTGTCTCTACTTGAAGACTAGTTGAGTTTTATTTCCGCGGTGAGATGTTTTGAACACTTCCGCTATATGTACCTATACAGGTATATTTCGAATTCGCTTCCGCTATATTTGAAAATGTATAGATTTCATACAATTGAGTTGTAAATTAAGTCTATTATTCTCTACTTCAACTGCCTGTGATGATGTAATTGTTGTGACTCCTTCGAGAGTCGGATGTGTTTGATGTCGGTTCCTCGGGAATTGGTGTTATCGAGAGCTCGAAGGACTCTCGACGGACTACCGGGTTTAGTCTGGCCTAAGTGCACTGCGAGCCAGAGGTGGCAGGTGTGCTTAGTCTAGATTAAGCAGGGCGGTTCCGCCACAGCTGGTATCAGAGCCGATCATACACAGACAACAGTTACATCATCAAGTTTTGGTTTACAAAACTATTTTCGAAAGCCCTTTTCAAGTAATTGAAAAATGAGAGTATACGCTATGCCCGTATAAGGATGTTAGTGTTATTCAGGTGACATCACTGACATTCTAACCTAGATAGAACTCATATGCATGTTCGGCGCTTTGAGAAACAACTTTTCGGCCATAGCTGTCCCCAGTACTGGAGGAATGCCATCGGGTTTTGCGGATTGTTGTGAACTCTGCATTCATGCTGGTAGGCTAGAAATTTTAAAGGGGGGTGGTCACCTTTGGTGTGTTTGTGACCATTCTCCTGTTGTGACGCAGCAAGATTCAATTTGCTTGCGTGGGTGCCAGCCCGGTCTAGCAGAGGACCGTACAGATGCGTTGTCCACGCGGCGCAAAATGGCGTGGATGCCACACTATGTGGTAATGTATGAGCATGCATTCTTCTGCAGGTACGCTAACCACGTGCGAAATTAAGAACGATTAGAGAACGACTAGTTGCATTATGGAGAGACGTGCATATATGTCGCCGAAATATCGCTAGCTATATATAAAATACATAGGATGTGTGAAGTGAGACCGGATAGGACGAATCATGCATCATTCACCTCATCTCATGTGCTTTGCTATGTGTGGGATTGAAAATGACTAGATACATATGTTATCGTACGCATGGTTGTTAGTAATAACAAGTTAACATGAGAATTTCGTGCATGATGCTATTGTGGGTACGTGATGTAGAAATCTGAGACGAACTAGCTGAAACGTTGTATAAGGTGCTTATAAAACGTGAAATTATGACCTTTGCCGAAGATTGTACCTCTGCATTAATACAAACGTTTTTACTAGAAACTTTCTACAACAAAACTGAAGAGAAACAATGAAACAAATAATTGTTCCTCTTAGGTTTGATTCAAAGGTGTTGGTGAAGTTAGCCAACAGTCACTTTAAGTTAGAACCCCACAACGGGACCATTACGCTAAAAATCCAAAAGGGATATGGTAAAAACTCTCGAATGCTCGAGACCATTTTTGGGTTCCTTCCAAAAAGCTAACCGCAACCTGTTCACGTCAGAAGGGGAGCGATAAAAAGTCGTGTTACATGAGATGATAGGGTCGTTTTCATTACACTTTCTCAAGCACGGAAGTACGATCGCACTATGACCGTACCAAGATTTTTAGATACTTGAATTAACACATGCCTTATTCTTCCTGCTACAGATGTCGCAGCCCTTCGACTTATGCCCTAACTACCAAGAGTCCACGAGAGCTAGAACGACACTACCTCGAGACCCTAAGAAGAGAAAAACGGGAGAATCTTCCACTGAGGCAGCCTCAATTCAACACCTGCGACCCGGGATGGTTCTATTAAAAGAATTTGTCAAGCCTGAAGATCAAATCGGGATGGTCAGTATGTGTCGACAACTGGGTAAAGGCCCAGGAGGATTTTATAGGCCTAGCCTCAAGAATGGTGCCAAGCTGAATTTGTGGATGATGTCTCTGGGAAAGAACTGGGATCCGACGGCACGCTCATATGGACCCACACGTCCATTCGATGGAGCACAAGCCCCAACAATACCAGACGCTTTCAAGATGATTGCTCAAACTGCGAACTCCACTGCAGGCGAGTTTCCTCAGATTAACCCGGACATATGCATCGTCAACTACTACACCAACTCCGGGAAGCTCGGACTTCACCAAGACAGGGACGAGTCAGAGAGTAGCCTTAGCAAGGGTTTACCTTTCATATCCATCTCCATAGGAGACACCGCTGAGTTCTTGTTCGGCGACACGAGAGACAAAGACCAAGCGACCAAGATCAACCTCGAATCTGGTGACGTTCTCATACTCGGTGGAGAATCAAGACTATTGTTTCATGGCATTTCCCATGTGAGGACCAACACTGCACCAAGTTGGTTGAAAGAAGAAACGGGCATTCGTCCGGGACGCATCAATTTTACATTTAGGCAGTACTAGCTAGGTACCAATTCGTGCGGGGGGCGATCATCGTGAGCTGCTGTAATCCGAGGATTCTGATTCTCATAGCTGATAGGTGTCTCCTGTACCTAGCTCCTTAGAATCAATATGTACCTAATCCTCGTGACTAGCGTATCTTGTTGGTCCTGTAATGCATTCTAAATTCCTAAGTCGTCATGTTCCGAGCTCTAGTATTCCGGAACTTCAGTCTTTGTAAACCATGATGCTCTACTTTGTCGTCATGATGTTTCAAAATTCTAGTTATGGCGATGCCCCAAAACCCTGAGGACCCCATGCCTCGTTTCATGGATTTATATCGTTCGCATGTTAGGCTCTATAGGCCCACCATTTGGCACATCTTCTTATGGCTTTGAAATCAAATCACCACTGCTCTTAGGCCTGGCTGCCCTCACCAGAGGTATCACAACAAGGGAATGAGAAGATGAAGATGAAGAATACTTCATAGCTGCGGTTTCAGGTCAACGTCTGTGACTCGAGAGGATCCTACTGAAGGGAATCGCCAAGCCTGGAGATGAAGTCAGGATAGCTCATACATGATTACCTTTACATACTGGGTCCTTAGGATTCTATAGGCTTAACTACTGGAACAATAAGCAAGCCTCCAAGAAGTCTCTGAGAAGAATGCCCAAGCTTTCGTCATCGGAGACTTTTCTCCAATCAAACCAACATACACAGCGTCAACATCTACACTGATACAATTTGAAACTCCACCTCGACTCCGGCAACGACCTCAGATTCAGTGCCTAATCAAGATTCCAACACCATGGTGCCACCCACGTGAAGCTCCGCGCTGCATCGACATGACTGGAAGAAGAAGCTAACTGTCGACCAAAAATGTTTTTAAATCCTACGATTAGGCAAACCGTACGAGTATCGATAGGTGTAGTAACAATGCTTAGCTATGACATGTATTGGCTGCACATAGAATAAGTACGGTTCACTACGCCATTTGATCCTAACTTCGTAGAATCAACTCTAGTGTATCATGCCTTTCCCAAAAATTGCAAGACCTGAGTTCCAAGCTCCACTGTCCTGTGCATTTCAAGCTCTTGCACTCCACGCATCTCAAACTTTTGTAGTCCACATGTTTTGGGTTCACGCCAAATTCATGTACTTCTGAGTCTATGTCACCACCCCAACTCAACAGTTGATGGGCCCTATTTCTCTCGTTCTCATGATTCTTGCGTTTCCAACCTTTGGAATCTATGAGCTTTCGACTCCTTGGTCTACGTCACCAATACATCGAGATTCATGTCATACATACTACTTGTTCAGGTCCTTATGTAACCTGATAATTGTTCGCATCTCCTGAAATTGGATAGTTGTGCCACTCTTGACGTAGTGTTTACCCGAGCAGTCTGTGGTGCCGCGACGGAACCTAGGGCCTCGTGTGTACGGCCGTCACTCGGTTCCACTAGGGGCGCGCTGGTATCAAGACGTGCAAAGGCATGACACCGCTGAAATTGCGGAACATTCCTATCCATCTCCTAACACCTTGTTGACCTCTATACATCTAATTCGTGGAAATAATTTACTCTATTTTCACTGCCGCCCTGTATCGTTTCTTGCTTTGTTTCACCTTGCCTTTCTTGATCTGTGGGGAAAGATCCACCGAAATCCCACTATTGTTCGCATTTCTCCATTGCCTTGTTGAACCATGTCTCTCTCGATCCGTGGGGACGGATCAATTCTATGTTCACACTTAGTCCACACCTCTCATTACCTTGTTTACTCATGCTAGTAGTGATTCATGGGGATGATCAATTCTATCTCTATGGTTACCTTGATTATCTTTAACGTCTTGTATTTGTGGGAATGCTTGATTCCATTTCCACTGTCTTGCTACATCATTCCACTGCCTTCTTACAACTTACCTCTCTTGATCTGTGGGAACCATCAACTCTGTTTCCACTGCTTTCTCTTACGTTCCTTTCTTGTATATATTGAACCTTATCTCCTGAGGGTGAACTCAGCATCCTCCGCTGCACTAAGTTTTTGTTCTCAGCTAGTGTTTTTATCGCATTGTCCTTTTCGAGAGTTGCTTCATTCTTCTTTTGAAATTATCCTCAAAGTTGGGCTCACTAACCTGGGTGATCGGTTAGTAAGCATAAGCCCTCTGCCTGTACTTTTCGTGGCCAATCTTGATCAATTATATGAAATCATACAAACCATCACCTTATCTAGGTAAATATGTCCTATCCTCTTTCCACGGCATCTTTCTTGAAACAATGAGTAGAATGTGTTATGTATCACCACATCTTACTCTTTGAAGAATGTTCGGATTTAAATATCTTATATGTGTACACAGTCCCTATCAAAGGAAAATGAATGTGTCTCTCAAAAGCACATCCATCGATAACCCTTTGAATCCCAAGGGCCTTCGTGGTTCGGTCCTCCGATTGTGTACCCCTTGCTTCTAATTGTTCTAAGACCTATATATTCTTCACGTTTATAAATCTTGGTGTCAAAGTCAAGGAGTAACCCTGTTCCATTATTTGAGTAAAACACTGTCGTTTTCACATTGGCCACACCGTCTTTGCGGTGTGTTCATTCGCTCTCATATAAACCACGACTTGCCGAGCACTTGGGAGGGACCACCTTGGACGTATTCAAAAGCTTTGTAACTCACTTGTGTTAAAGAGGCACTAACCATTCACGAGCCAGTTAACAAAGCAAATTGATGAAGGAGTACGTGTTACCATGTGTGACAGAAGCACCCGATCGACGAGGCCAAAACCTTTTACATTACGCAGTAAGCCCTAGAACCCCGCTTCCTCCAAATCTCGGGACGAGATTTCTTTAAGGGGGGTGGGTTGTGATGCCCCTGGCATCTCAGAAGCCTTAACACACGGTTAGTTGAAGGCTAACGATGGATTAAGGCGTAATCATGCTTAGTGATTAACAAGAAACATGTGGAGGAGCCACTAAATCAAAATTTTCTACAAGATACAAGACCACACATTTCGTGGTTGAATAAGTCAACACTCACATGCTTTTGAGCTCGACTCCAAATGCCAAACCTCGGATGAGAAAAGTAGCCCTAGACCTTTCCGTTGGACAATGTTCAAAAAAAAAAGCTAAAGACAAGAGGTTTAAAAGATCAAACCGAATCCAACCAACACTTCTTCCGAGGATAGCAAGTGTGATCGTGAGCAAACTTGGGCCCTAATAAAGCTTTCAAATTCATTAAGTACCCGAGCTCGACTCCGTTGACAAACTTGTTGTACATGCTATGGGCTATCCTTTTGCTACACTGAGCATGGATCAAAACTATTGTCTACTCACTCAAAATTTCACCTAAATATCTCATGGGAACAACCAGATCAACCCACACTTAGAAAATTTCCCAAGTATGGATTTTCAGCTTTTCGCTAAGTTGATTCTGAAATTACTTTTGATTTCACTATACAACTTCAAAATCTTCCTTTCTATGAAGTGAAATTAAACTTATCACCTTTCAAATGCACCTATTGTGGAAGTGATTGGACTTCATTTGATACTCCAAAAGTTTGAAACAAGAAAGTCTCTACACAAAGTGAAATTTCTGATTTAATAAACCTTGGAACATAATTGTGTCTATAATTCAAAGTCTGTTGGGTTTCAGACCAAAGTCATATTACCAAACTTGTAGATAAAGTACTGAAGGACAACTTTGGTAACTAGAGTTTGGCCATACATTGACTTTTAAATGGAGCTTAAGGTCATTTTCTACCAACACAGAAAACCAGTTCAAATCTGACCTGTTTAGTAATCTCAATATTTATATGACCTACAGCCACTTTCATGCAAAGATCAAATTAGAGAAGTTGTAGATATTGAAATTCTAAACAAACTTTTCAATATACACTTTGGGTGGTAAAGACCAGAGATAGGACTTTTGATTCTCACAATCAGTAGAGGTACCCTGTCCAAACTGGGAGCTGCAACCTAAATTCAAATGAAATTCATATTTCTACTTAGAATTTGGTGTTGAGCCTTTTGACAAACTTGCCGAGTTCAAAGTGTAGAACATTTCATTCAATTGGGGTTTTTCCAAAATCGGCCTCTAAATTGGTCAAAATGGCGATTTTGAGCAGGGGAGAAAACACACTTTCTATTTTCCTTTTTCTCCTTTTTTCCGCGGTCACTGACCGGTGGGGCCCGCCGGCCGGCGCGACACCGTGGCCGGGCCGACGGCCACCACGCGGCCGCCGACGTACGGACGGTGCCCCCGCGCCGCGGATCGAGCCCCAGCGCGCCCGGCTTCACCTGGACGCGTACGCGACCCCGTTCACCCCCTCCCCTGCCTCTCCCTGCCCTGCCTGCCTCTCTCCCGAGCCATACCGTCCGCGCCGCCATGGACAAGCTCGAAGCTCGGACTTGAGTTTCCACCGCCGCTCCACTGCCTCCCCGCGCCCCTAGACCTCACCACCGCGTTCGCCGCTCCCTTGCGCACCTCCCGCACTTGACGTCGCCGCCGTTCGCCTCCCCATTCGCCAGGCCGAGCCGCCGCGCGACGCCATGGCCACCCTCGGCGTTCCAACGGTGAGCTCACCCGCCTGCTGCCTCGCGCCTTCTCCCTCCAATCCGAAGTGTGCGCGAGTTTCGCCTCCCTCTCCTCTACCGATTCCATGGGTTCTTGAGCTCTAACCCCGCCCCAAGCCCTTTTCCCCACGCGCGCGCCACCGCGGCCGCCATTTCCGCCAACCCCTCACCGTGGGGAGCAACCTTAGCGCCATTCCCCCGCCTCCACACCGCCCCCATTGCGTTCGCAATAGCCGTGCGCATCTGGAGCACCTCCTTGGACCGCCGTTCCGCCTCTTCCCGGCGGGATCCGGCCACCGCCGTCCGTCGCTGCCGCTCAACCGTCGACGCGGTTCACCTCCGGTTCGCGTGCGTTCCCCGCTCGCCTAGACCTCCCCGTGCGACGAGATCTAGTGGAAAGCGATCGCCGTGGCCCAGGGCACCTCCGGCAGCCTCTTCGGCTCCAAGACCCGCCTCACCGCCACCCGTACCGCGCCGGGAACGCCGGCCGCCGCGCGCCTCCTCTCCCCTGTCCAGAGGTAGAAGAAGGAGGGGGTTTTCCCCAAAACCCCCTCGCCTTTTAGATAATTGCGCGCTCTGTTTTAAGTACTATTCACCGAGTCTATACAATCTTCTGTGCAGGCCCCTGGAGGTTATGGTTATTTACGTTCGGGTCCTTAGTCTGAGTAATTTTCCATTTAAATGCATTTAAATTGGCTATGAACTTTAGAAAATCATATAAAAGCACAGAAAAATCCAAAATGGACAAACTCAGTTGCGTTGGATTCCTCTTGAGTAGATCTACAGGATGAGTATGATGTGGATGTGTAAAAAGACTGTTTTGCCCCTGGTTTAGTGCGTGCATGGTGTAGGTAAATAAATGATAAAAATGGACTAAATGACCTCCAAAAAAATTATGAGATTTGGGCAGTAGCTTTGTTATGGCATCTAGGTACTTTGAGAATTTTTCTTGCAGTAGCACTCACTGTTAAATGACTGATCTACCCTTAGGCTTAAGTTTTTGTAATAAAAATGCATGGGAAATACTTACCATACGAAACTTTCTCCAAAAGCTGTACTAGATTTTTGGGACACACCTTGTGCTAGGTTTAGCTTGCTGATAAAGTTTGAGCCTCTGCATGTTAAGTCCGAGTGGTGATTTGAAAATGACAAGTGCTACTATGATTTAATCCATAAAATAGAAATGGAATGCTAGTATGTACTCAGAAGTGACTTTCAGTATACTCCTTATAAGTAGTTAATTGGTTAATCCATAGTATAGCACCTGATGTCTGCTTACATCTTGTAGTCGTATAACTGAACACCTGCGTACTAGCTAATATAACTATTATGCCCCTTCTTAGTTAAGGTAACAATAATGTACATGCTGTGATTAGTCATTATAAGAGTCTAAACTTAATATCATGCTTGTAAACCATGTATGTACAAACTAAACTATAGATGACACTACCACACTCTCTTTTGATCAATAACTTGACTAGTGCAAAGAGAGTTGTTTAAACGCATGTGTTGGGTGCATGAAAGTACTACCATCCATATGCTAGGAACGGTGTTTCAAACTAGTAATACCTTACAGGTATAAATATATGGTTATTGTATGCTTTGCTTGAGTATGATAAAGAACAGTCACATTGACACTTAATCGTGTTTTAATCCCATGGGTTGCATTGAGAATGCCCGATTGCGTGCTTACTCTAAGTCCATAAAAGTACTTCTGTGTCACCAGTAGTACTACCTGATGTTACTAGATGTTCAATACATGAAACTTTGTATGTGTTATGTGGCTGTTGAGTGTATGCCTGCTCTAAGTCAAGAAAAGTGCTACTATTACTAGTGCTAAGAGTGATGTCTTAAATTGATAATCCATTGCATGTGTAAGTATATGATGACTAGTATTGCGCTTGCATGTAGAGTGAAACGAGGCATCTCAACTTAACACTTGATCATGAAATGAATTATATCTTGCCGCGTGAATGCTTAATTTCATAACTGAATGATTGTGCTAGATGCATACTGGCACTTCTCGTTAGTATAGTTGTCGATCACTTTTCTGTCCATCCATGAAATGGTTATTCGTGTATGTGTTTAATACTTATGCATCTCGTACACTGCACCGTGCATACCATTCATGTAGAAACGCTTCTTGCAGATACGTGATCAAAAAGCAAGTGCGTGGAACTACATCAAGTATCGGTGTCCAAAAGACCAACTAAGACCCGCTCACGACCTGGAGAGCCCATCAGTCGTGTTTGGACGGAGGAGTTGTCCAAGGGATCAAGGGGTTGCCTGGGGCAAAGCCTCACAACCCGGCAAACTAACAGTAGCTTAGTTTGTTGGTTTTCTTAAAGTGAATCAAAGGTAGGCAGGACCATGCTTTACCCAGCAAATATACTTGATGAATGCTTACGCATTTGCATTAGGAGTTGTTTGGAACCAATTGCATTAGACTCCTGGGCCGCCCTGGCCCTAGCACCTACAATAGAGTGCGTAGGACGAGTATGCCTAGTAATGCTAGGTACGAGTAAATACGAGTGAATGGAGTCACTCGTCGCGTAGGTGATTTTTCAAAAGTTACAAGAAATCTCACTATTATGAATCTTACTTTGATTATGTTATGTTTAAATGGAGACCGGGCGGAGATATGGGAATGTACGATGGGAATTGGAATATGTGTGGTGGACTCCGCCCGAGTCGTTTAAGGCCCGTTCGTCTGTTCGCCTGCTGATTGGCTCAACATTGCTAAAGTGCTTATCTGGGTCGTGGGACCGGTGAAAGTCTTACCGGCCCCGTCCTACTATTCATGGTGCTGCCCATCCACTGATAGGGGGCCGATGGACTTGGGAGGTGCTTGGAAGTCGAGGGAGGGCTGACCCGACGTACCGTGGTATCGCTCCTGAGACGGCTACTCCCAAGGGTTAGGTGGGGGCGCTGTGAATCTTGGGACGGGACAGGTGGAGATGAGGGATATATGTGTGGAACGCGATGGCTAGTAAGCATATATCACTTGGCATTTTTAGTTATTCCCGGGAATTAACAAATCGATTCGAATCGCTGATGCTCACCAGGTGTGAGAGTGCCAAATATCGCACACGGGCAACGTAGTAATAACTGTAACATGCTGTTTATTAAATCACGTCTTTTCATACAACATGCTTGGATGTGTATGATCCGTCTCACTATTCAGGGTGTCGCCCGTCCACTGCTAGGAGGTCGATGGGCTTGGGAGATGCTTTGAGGTCGAGGGAGGGCTGACCCGATGTACCGTGGTATCCCTCCTGAGACGGCTACTCCCAAGGGGTCGGATGGAGGCACCGTGAATTTTGGGACGGGGCATGTGTAGAATAGGGGTATATTTTGGATATTATGCAAGTTACTGATGGAACTCATGTTTTACTTTGATGGTACTCATGCTTTACTTTCATGCAAGTATTTACCTTATGATATAAATGATCTTCTTGATTTATGGATAGCAGCTGTCAAAATCCTGCTATCTCATGTCAACATGAACTTGGTTTAAGAATCAACAGCTAAGGATCAAGATCTTAGTAAGCAAGCTTTGCGTCAGCCGTAAGCCTTTTCCATTAAGTCCTACTGAGTAATTAGTACTCAGGGTTTGCCCCCACTTTTGGATTACAGGTACCGACGATAGCTGGATAACTGTGTTGGAGGTGGTAGTACCGGTGGGCTCGGTGCTACTCGCCTTGTTTGTCTCTACTTGAAGACTAGTTGAGTTTTATTTCCGCGGTGAGATGTTTTGAACACTTCCGCTATATGTACCTATACAGGTATATTTCGAATTCGCTTCCGCTATATTTGAAAATGTATAGATTTCATACAATTGAGTTGTAAATTAAGTCTATTATTCTCTACTTCAACTGCCTGTGATGATGTAATTGTTGTGACTCCTTCGAGAGTCGGATGTGTTTGATGTCGGTTCCTCGGGAATTGGTGTTATCGAGAGCTCGAAGGACTCTCGACGGACTACCGGGTTTAGTCTGGCCTAAGTGCACTGCGAGCCAGAGGTGGCAGGTGTGCTTAGTCTAGATTAAGCAGGGCGGTTCCACCACAATATCACGGTTGGCCCTCAGGAACTAGACGAGCGTGTCTTCCTATTTGGGAGAAAGAAGAGCGTTGATGGCGGTCGTCTTGGTCGCATTCGAGGAGTCGAGACTTATTTCTTTTGTCGGGACGGCTGGCTGAATTGCCGCGCTAGAGGCCGCTTCTTGAGTCAGAATCTGGAGGTCTTCCTGCGACATACCAGTTTCATCTGCCTTGAGCTTTTTTCTGAGCCGCCATGTGATTCTGCTCAAGGGCCATTTGCATGGCCTCTTGCACGCACTCCGATGCTCCCTTGAAATCGGCGCGTATGGAGAGAGTACTGCCTGGAGCTGGGATCTTGAGGACGAGGTAAGGGATGGCCATGAACTTGGCTAGCCCTGGACCCCCGATGATGGCGTTGTAGACGCAGTTGAAGGTTGGGACTTCAAATCTCAACGTCTCGATGCGAAAATTCTCTGCCGTGCCAAAAGCGACCGGCAGATAAATGTGTCTGAGCAGGTACTCGCCCATGCCCGAGACAATCCCAAAGAACGGGGTATCTGATCTCTTGAGATCCCTGAGCGGGATCCCCATCTCTTGAAGAGCCCTGGGAAACACCACGTTGATGCTGGCCCCTTCGTTGATTAGAACCTTCTTGAGTCGGGTGTCGCCGAGTATAGGGGTTACCAGCAGCGGGTACTTGCCCGGCTCATCGAAGTTGAGCCACTAATCCGCCTGACTAAATGAGACCGGCTCGTGGGACCAATCGTATGGTTGTGGTGGTTCCGAGGTGGCTGCGTTGATCCGCCGATCCTCCAGCTTCTGCTGGCGCTTGCTCGTGTACGCTCCATGCCCTCCCAGGATGAAGTTGACCTCTTTGTTGACGTTGGGGAAACGTTGATTACTGCCTCCAGCCGGCCACTGCGGCGGCTGGTTCCGTGGTGGAGGAGGCGGCGGAGGAGCTTGCGCCATTGGAAACTGGCCACGGTTCAGCATGGCTCTGAAGTCGCGGCAATGCCTGAGAGTATGGCGCATATCCTTGTGCGCCGGGCATGGCTCATCGAGGAGTTGATCAAGGGTTCGAGCCTGGGCTGGAGGTGGGCCGCGTGGTTGTACCGGAGTTGGAGCCATGGCTCGGACCTCCTCCCGAGGCCTCTTGTCCCAGCGTTGATCTTGTCGCGGAGGTTCATCATGCTTCTCCTGCTTGCCTGGGGCGAGCGAGGTCACGGGCTCATTCGTCCGCCGTGATGTAGTGGTCCGCTTCCTGGAAGAGACGCTCCGAGGTGGTGGGCGCCCTTTCCAGTATGTGCTTGACGAAGACTTGGTCGTTGGAGCCCTGGAGGAAGTCGTCAATCACCGTATCCTCAGATACGTCAGGTATGCGATTTCTGAGAGCCTGGAATCGCTTGAGGTATGATCGCAGGCTCTCCGAATCCTTATGCCTGATGGTCTTGAGGTCCCACCGTTGCGCCGGCTAGTCAGAGAGTGACTGGAAGTTAGCGATGAACAGGCGATGGAAGTCAACCCAGTCCTCGATGCTGCCCCGCCTGAGGTGGCGAAGCCATTGAAGCGCGTCCTTCCCCAACTTGATTGGGACATAGGCCATCATGAGATCCTCCGAAGCATTGGCCGCTCGGGCCGCGGTAGTGTACACGGCCAGCCAGTTTCGCGGATCCATCTTCGTCTCAAATTTTTTGATGTTTGAGATTTTGAAGTTGGGTGGCCACTCGACATCTTGAATTCTCCAGCCAAAGGCGCTATAGCCACTTCTGCGGTGCCAGCCGAGTTGCCACGATCCTTCACTGGGCGACGAGGCTGGGATTGAGGTCGATGATTCCGCTCAGATCTGTCTCGGGGGCGGAGCTATTCACGGAGACGGCCACCGAGTGACACCTGGCGGCTGGAGCGTGCTGTGGGGGGCCGTAGTCTCGGTCGTAGTTCGCGCACCGATCTATCTCGAGCTGGTGTCTCTGAGCATGAGATTGCTCAATGCTGTGGCGTGCGTCGCGGTTGCCGTTGATGACTTGTCGTGCGTCGGCAACCTCTTGCTGCCTAGGCACGAGGTGGTCTGCTGCTTGAGCGAGGATGGTATTGATGGCCACTCCATCTTCATTGTTGGGGATGATTTCGCAGAGCTTGACCAATGCCCCTCCTACTTGACTCGGGGTCTCCATGACTCCCTCGAACACCTTTAGAAGATTGTGCGCGGGGATTGCTGCCCCGCGCTGTCGCCTGGCTTGAGCAGCCTGCCAATCGCGGCACCGCTACCGCGTCTGGTTCCTGCGCCGGTGGCTCTGCACTTCCTGCTCATCCTCGCTAGCCCTTAGTTACCTCGTCTATCGAGACAGGCAGCGTAGGATCCTTGTTCCCCAGGATGTGGCGGCGCTGGATGTTACGGATGCGGTTCGCCCTCTCCCTTCTGTGGCGATCCTGCGAGGTTTCAGCGAGGACGGGTTGCTCTTCATCCGAGACCACTTCGTCGATTTCGTTCCCCGCACCGCTGATTACGAAGATCTCGGGGAGGCAGAGAGTGCAGCCGAAAAACGATCCCTGGGACCTGCTGGTGGTCGTGGCTGCCACCCGCACGCTGGCGTCCGAAGCAGGGACCGTGGACACCGTGGTCGTTGCCGGAATTGCAGCGTGCTCAGAGACTGTAGGAGTATCGATGCTGCAGATCATATGAGGGCGCCCCGAGTTACGAGTCCTCTCAGTGTTCTCCGGGCAACGGCGAACCTCGTGAGTCGGCGAGGTGTTCCGGTGAGCAGATCTTCCCGCCAGCGCGGGATCAATGGCGAGCTGTGGGCGACGACCCGCCGGTGGTGCGTCGAGCCCACCGTAGATGCGATCGTCCGGAAGAGGCACGGACTGTCTTGAGCTGGGGGCCCCCGCGCATCCTCGTCATTGTTGAGGGGATCCGAGGCACGGGAGAGAAGCCCCTGGTACGTAGCAACACAGTTGTGGAGACCGAACGGGATGGAAGGGACGGTGGGCTCTACCCGAGTCTTCTTTCGAACCTGGGCGGGCAAGGTCGGCCGGGCTCGCTTCAATGCTGGCGGAGGTGGTAAGACCCGTAGCGGTCGTGGGACCCAGGAACGAGTATCAACAGGGACTCGCCCCAGGCCCTGTGGAGTGCTGCCCGAGGGGCGGGCCCGCCGCGGATCTCGTGAGGGGTTCCCTGAGGAACCTGGTCTCAGCCCCCAACTAATCCGAGTCCAGATTTGAGTCGGGGAGGTCGAGAGCGCCGTGCGATGAGTCGGGGTCGGAGCGGTGGTGGTCGCAGGTTCCGCTCAGGCTGGCATGGTCGATGTAGATCCAACCCTGAAGGAGACCCTGCGGTTGACTCGCGCTCCCGAGTCTTGGTGACCATGGGGAGCCCGATCTGACTCAGCGCGACGTGGAGCCGGATTTTGATGAGGGGCCGACGCCTCGTGCCGAGGTGCTGGAGCTTGGCGCGGAGTTGGCGGAAGTTGACGGGGCGCTGGTCCCTGGCGATGATATGATGGTGCAGGCCGCCCTGGAGTGGTCGACGGTTCCACGACGATGCGTGGTCGCACCGGTGTGCTGCGAAGCTGGTGGAGGTCGCCGCTCCGATCGGCGATGAAGGTGATTGATCCAAACTGGATCATGTCGCCCGAAGTAAAGCCGTTGACGAGACTGTTGGCCATGGAGCTAGCTAATGCTGATTTCGCCGCCCCTACCTAGCGCGCCAACTGTCGAGGTTTGATGCCGGCAATGTACCACGGGGTGTGTTACGTGATGCTTTTGGGGAGGCGAGATCGGCGTAGCTCGATGGTTTGCGTAGAGATGCAGCCAAACACAGAGATTTATACAGGTTCGGGCCACAATGAGCGTAACACCCTACGTCCTGTTTGAGACGAGTTGTATTGATCTAAATTCTTGAGGTTACAACATGGGTTTTGAGGTCTGGTGGCTGGTATGCGATGAGATGTTCGATGATCTCCGTAGAGGTCCCTTACCCGCCTTATATAATCCGGCTAGGCTTGGGTTACAAGTCAAGTTCTATCTACGAGTCCTATTCTATTTGGAAGCCTAAAGAGTACACAGAATCCACGATTACGTACTTCCTTTCTTGAGTCCCGCTATTCCTGTTATGCAGAGTCCGAACCAACTCCCTTGCGCCTTACCTGAATTATAGCGCCTTTGACTTGGTCTTCAAGCTCATCACCCGTTTTTAGGCCCATGAGACCAGTCGGCACCCTGAGAAGGACCGGCTGTCTCTACTAGGCCCTCCAACGGCCCACGTACTAAATCCAAGCCATGAGGGCCCAGGGGATATTTATCCCCTACATAGACTTAACTTCAGAGGACTTGGATTTGGATCAGATTATTAAAGATGCCTACTGATTTCCATACACCTTGCGTACTGATGACAATATTGATCCGTTGTCAGCATGCCCCAAGGACCATCAGACTGAGAAACCAAGCTCCCAGGTCTCAATAGAGCTGGCATCCAAAGACTTGGGGGCCGAGGGCCATGCAGACACAATGCAGACAAAAACCACTAAGGTCCAGACTGATACTCAGATGAATGAGTCCACCGATACTGTTAATGAAGGTCAGGCACCAACTGATAACTGGCAAGAAACACTTACTAGTGCAGCTTCAGAAGGGGCTCAAAGAACAACTGTACCGGATCTTGTACCAGAGGCTGACATTATTCAGGAGCAACAAACTGAAGCCAATGTAGAAGATGCTCCTCAGCCAACTTCAGAGGTACCAGATACAGTGGTAGAAAAGAATGTTGATGAACCTGAGCTCCCTGAAGCAAATACAGAGATACAACCTGCAGAAGAAGAACAACTTCAAGCTGTAGTTGAGGCAAGCAATGCCCAACCTCCTCTAGCTGAAACAGATGACGTCAATCGTCAATTGGTGCCAGCAACCCCGAGCACAGGGTTACTAGCAGCTGTTGAGGTATGCCAATTTACACTATCTTATATCTTGTTTTACCCTTGTTATCACCTAAACGACTGAAACTACTCCCCACAGGATATGTTGAAGATACTTCAGGATGGAGTACAACAAGCCCGAGTGATTCGGGACAAAGCTGCTGCCTTGCCCAGTGATGAGGTCGCTACTCTGAGGCAGCAGCTGACAGATTCTGAAGCTGCTCGCAGGACTGAAGCAACAGGTATGAGTCCAACCTTCTTACGCTGAATCAACAACTAAGTGCCCAATTTAACAAATACTCCTTGACAGCCGCTACTGCTGAAATCAACCGCCTGAAACAAGCTGCTGTTACTCGTGAGGCAGAGCATCGCAACGCTATTCTAGATAGAGATCAAGCTTGCGACACAGCAGCTGACCTACGCAGATAGCTAGACTGCGAGAAGAAGAGTCATGAGGTAACTTGCCAAGAAACCCAACTAGCATATTCCTTGCTCACAAAAGCATATCAACTGTATCATTCCACAGGAGAAGATACGACAAAAGACCAATGAGTGCCAACAGCTACGAGCAGAAATCCAAACTATACAGGAATCCCGTGATAGTTTTGAGAAATCATTCTGTGATACCGTCAGTTTGTTGGAAGCCTTGAAGAACAGTCACACCTTGACTTGTTAGGATCTTGAGGGAAAAGAAGCCGAGTTAACTGAAGTCCAAAGTGCTCATGACAACATCAAGAAGGTGCTTTCCTCCACGAGGTTTGCACTAAAAGAATCCCGCAATGAGGCTGCCCAGCAAGCTCAAGTACTGGAATCCTTCAAAAAGAACTACGAGACCAGCAAGAAGAATTGCAACAAATTAAAGGATGCCTATGAGAAGGCAAAGGATGCTGCTCTAGCTGCCAACACGACCCTGACCAAGATTCTGGACATATGTGCACCAGAAAAAGTTGCGCCTCGTCCACTAGGTGAACGAATAGCAACTTTTATGGATGACATGAAGTCAAAGATCTCTGAGCAAGTACAAACTGTCCTAACTCGTGTCCTCATGGTAATCAAGGGATCACAGCCTGACATTGACTTAGCAAGTTTGCCAATGAGGATAGTAAACGAGACCCAGAATACCGAGTATGAGGATGAGGCCCGATTGCTAAGCTCCTTGTGGGTGATGATGAATAGACAATGATTCCTTATGTAATGCCATGAACAGAATTTTGTATATATTGTGTTTTCAGGTCGATACTTTTAACTATTGTCCTGCAAAACAGAGTTAGTGTATTTATAAATGAGACAAATTGTTTGTGCTTACCTGTGTGTCATGCCTGTTAGAGAAAAGACAATGTTAGGTCGGCAACGCGACTTGAGTTAATATAGCGGTAAATATGAGAACGAAAATGATCACGATGACAAAGAAAAGAGTGCGCTATGAGAAAGAGTTTCATGACGAAGCAAATACGTGTAGTAGCGGGCTGTAGGTCGTCAAACCTAAGCTCGTCGTCTTTGTTCAACTTGGGCCTTGATTGCTCCCCGATGTGAGGTCCTACAAAGGCATGTAGCACCGTGCTGTCGGTCAACTGACCTAGGCCAATTGCCTTTGTTTTGTTGGGGCCCTGAGTGCTCCCCTAGCATGAGTACGAACGAGAGCATGTAACACCGTGCTGTCGGTCAACTGACCTAGGCCGATTGCTCTCGTGGTGGTGCCGAAGTTATCCCCGTCAAGAGTAAGAGTGGGCATGTAACACCGTACTGTCGGTCGACTAACCTAGGTCGATTGTGTAGGACCGAGACGTGTGACTAGAGGGGGTGAATAGGAGCACTTAAAAACTCAAACTCACGAACCCCCGGTGAAAACTTACAGCTACTTCACACAATGAGCGCTAGACACCGTCCACTGAAAGGAAACATGTATAGCAGCACTTGGTGTCGCCCACTGAATGGGTACACACCAAGCGAGCGGAAGCACGTGACTCAACGATCACAAGATCGCAAGTCAAGCGAAACAAAGACTCATGCACAAGTGTCTTGTCCGCCACTCAACGCACCGAAATGCGTCTCATTGGATCACAGCAAGTTAAGAGTATGGGCAGCAACAAGAAACACTAACAGTGAGGTCGAAGCAAAAGCCGGGCAGCGAAAACCTCAACAGAAAAACACACAGCCACCTACAGGCGTCTGCCGGACTGTCCGGGGTCCTTCACCGGACTGTCCGGTAGAACCGAATGGTCCGATGACTGGACCGGATGGTCCGGTAGCAGCCGGGCTGGAACTCCCAATGCCGGACTGTCTGGTGGCGGGCGCCAGACTGTCTGGTACGCCGGATGATCCGGTAGCAGAACCGGATGATCCGGTGGGAGGCTGAACATAGGTTTCCAAACCCTAATCCTGACCAAACCTTGTCCAATCTTCACATAAATTGACACAGGCTATCTGAGCCCTATTCCAAAGCTATTCCCAAAAGATCAACTCAAAATGATCACGGGATTAGCGGGAATTTCAGATCGCGTGAAGAGGCAAGTTTTGGGCAAGAAAAGAGGAAAACTCAAATTCGACTTGCTCGTGGCAAACCTGCTGGTTTGTGATGCACTAGGGCAAAATCTCCACGTCCTTGCGAGTCCAAAACACCGGCAAAAGAAAGGATTCACCCATGGCCAAAGCAAACACCCAAAAGCCAAGGATTAAACCCAAAAACCAAACTAGAAAGGGGAGTGTTGACGTCTCTTAGCGTAACAGATTTTACTCCGCAAGCGCACGAAGATTCGCTGTAGCTTTTTCACTCAGAGTATTCCGAGTATCATAAAGATCCACAGGGAAGCAAGGGCGAATAGGTGGAATGAAATGTCGAACTTTCAAGCAGTACTATAACTTAGATAAAATACCAGCTAAACTTACAACGGGGGTAAGATATAAAGATAGTGTATGGTGGGAAGAGTAAAACAGGGACTAAAGAAGCCTAACACTTAGGTAGTTGCGTGGGAGGACAACGAGTGAGAATAGATTTCCAAACTCTACTACTTAACCGCTGTAGAGGAGTATTCGCGGTTGAACTAAGATAACTGGATACAAGCTAGGATCTTGCGTCGAGCGAAATTCCGGCGCCTTGAGGGGTCAAGGGGTAGATAGTAGACCTCTGAAGGAGATCCGGCTAACGCCTATGGGCTTACCGAACGACAGGGTGGATTACTGAGACCTCTAGAGCTGTCACCTAGAGAGGCTACCGACCAGATCTGCATGGGTAAGATGGCATGCTATACTAGTGTTCAAGTGAGAACTTGGACACTAAAGCTCTTCCTTGTTCAGAGGGTGAGAACTAACTTAATCTTATATCAAAAGCCTAAGACAAGCTTATAGCACCGGCAAGTCTAATAAGATTTAGGTAACTTAAGAACAACACAAACCTATGCCTTGGATCTAGTGTGCAATAAAGGTACACCACACTAGGCAAGCGTTAATAAGTAAAGTAAAGTATAACAGAAGAGAGAACAATGATAAATATTATACTGGAGTAACGAGTACAAAAGATAGAAAGATACAAGAGCTTTACCGAGACTCGAAGAAGACTCCGGAATCCCTGTGGCAAAAGCTCAGACTCAACTCTAACTCCCAGGACTAACCTAGTGATACAAGACTAAACGATAGTGTGAGCTACTCAACTTCCACACTCTACAAATGAGAGCTAGGGGGTATTTATAGTCACCAAGTGAGTGGGGGTACTTATAGGGTCGGTATGGCGGTTAAGGGGACAGGTGGCATGTCGGGCGGCCTGGTAGAAGGCCGGGCGGCCCCACCTTAGGCTAGGTGACCTGGCCAGCCCTTGGATCCACCGCCATTCTTCATCCTACGGTCCATCTTGACTCCCCAAATCGGTTGCATGGCAGTTATGGCGGTTACAAGTGCGTTTTCCCTTCAACCATTGATCTCACTTGTGTTTCTTCCTTAGCCGCAGGATTGAAGTCTCGCGGATTGCTGACTTCACCAATCCAAGTGTTGGATCAGTGATGTGGCAAGCCTTCTGGTACTTGACATGTTGCATTCGGCATTTGGACTTCACAAGTGTGTTGACACATCATTTATGCACATGCAGGTCGAAGATGAGCTGATTTGGCTCCTGAGTCAGGCCGGGCGGCTTGGAATAGTGCCGGGCGGCCTGGCTTGGAGCCGGGCGACCTGGCCCACTGGCCAATGACCCTATGACTTAGCCAAATTTGCCTGTTTTCTGCTGATCTTGAGAGCCAATGGACCAGCCTCATTGCTCTCCTGGTGTGATGAGTGATTGTCAACAAGCTCAAGCCCTCCGATGGATTGGAGGCCCTCTGATGGACTGGAGGTAGATGATGAAGACCTCGATGGACTAAGGCAAAAGCCCTCCAATGGACCGGAGGCAATGCTCGGCGTCGGTCAGCCATGGGAGCTCGGTACACGGAGGGGCGGATCGGCAACGGTGGTGTAAGCCCTCCGATGGACCGCGAGGCAACTCCGATGGACTGGAGAAGCTGGGTGCCACCGTGGTGCTCCAACCCGAGTGCATGGCGCGAAGGCATGCAAGGGAGGCTTTGGCGGCTTCGGCTCAAAACCGCCACCCAAGCTACCCAAGGCTTGGTGACTTGGGCCACGACTTGCCAAGATAGAGAAGATGGGCCAAGTTCGGCCCAGACGGAGACTTCCTAAAGTTTCCCGGTTTCTGACTTCAAAACCGGGGGTGCAAAGGCGGATTGGACTACCGGCCACGTGAAGGACATCCAAAGATTGCGTGGAAGCTAAGAAGATCAAGTCTTCATCGTGGTCGTCTATCCCCGATATTTTGGGTTCTTTTCTGTTTTAGCCCCTCCGGGCGTTTCTAGTGTTAGGGGTCTATGTGTAAAAATACCAAAACTGAACCGGTGTATAAATAGCCTAAGAGCTGGTCATTAGAAGGAGTCTTGGCAGCTAGGTTCTCATTTGCTTTGTGTAATTTTTGTCCTCAAGCTTTGAGCTCCAAGTCTAGGAGGGTTAGGGTGAGATCTAGTCTCCAAATCAAGAGAGAAGGTGAGGGTGGTTGCTTGGGACGAAATCCTTCGTTGTAATATGACCTAAGACCTCTTTTGAGGCTCATAATCGAAGTGGTTTCGTGCAGCAACTTTGTGTGCTTCTCCTCCCTTTGTTCTCTTTGGTTTTTGGCTTCAATCCTTGGCATTTTGGGTGTTTGTTTTGGGCAAGGTTGAATCCTTTGTCTTCCTTGTGTTTTGGACTTGCAAGGACGTGGAGATTATGTCTTAGAACATCTCAATCCCAAAGGATTGCCACGAGCAAGTTGTTCTTGAGCTTTTCCCCTTCTTGCCCAAATATTCACCTCTTCACGAGATCTGAAATTCCCGCTAATCCTGTGATATTTTTCCATAGATCTTTTGGGAATAGTTTTGGGGCTAGGATAGCCTGTACCAATTTTCGTGATGTTTGGAGAAGGTTTGGTCAAGTTTCGGATTGCTTTTGTGTGAAGTTTCCTGCTGTCCAGTTTTTTGCTGGTTCTGTCCACTTTCAAGTCTTGTTTGGTTTAGGGGTCAAACCTTTGAATTTTGAGCTGAAATTTTGTGAAGCTCTTTATCTGTGAATCATAAAGCTCTCATAAAAATTTCAGATCATTTGGAGGTGTTTTGACCTGGTTTTGGTATTTTTCTTTTCGGGTTAGTCTGTCAGTTTTTAACCACCGGACGGTCCGGTGGCTCTAGGAATTTTATTCCTTGTCCAATTGAGCTGAAAATTTGTGGAGTTGTTCCTTGGCCCCTTATTAACCTCCAGTAAAAATTTCATAATTTTTGGAGTTGGTTTGGTAGGGTTTTGATTCGAATCTTTTTGGAGTGTCAGGCTGTAAGCACCGGACAGTCCGGTGGTTAACCACCGGACAGTCCGGTGGTCACAACTTGCTCCAATTGGCCTGAAATTTTCTAGAGTTGTTCCCTATTGCCTTGTGAAGGTGTGGTAATTTTGGGGGATTTTTTGGAGCTTTTCTTTAGGGGTTTTGAGGTTTTTTTTTGCAGCCCTGTCTGTTTGAAATCTGCAGTTCTCCAGAGTTGGTTCTTTTTGCACTCTTTTTCTTAGCCGTTTGAGCGTGTGCTTCCGCTTGGTGCTTGGTACGTATCTGTTCAGTGGACGGTACCAAGCACGTGTTGTGAGCTAGATACGTATCCTCTCAGTGGACGGTGTCTAGTTTCGTTGTGTGCGTTGTTTCCGTTTTGCACTGCGGTGGGGGTTTGAGTTTGAGTTTTCAAGTGCTCCTATTCACCCCCCTCTAGTCGCACGTCTCGGCCCTACAAGTGGTATCAGAGCCGGTTAGGTTTCCCATACCTTAACCGGTGAAGAAACCGTAGCGACTATGACTTACTCTGGAAAATTCCCGTCCTTGGCTCCGATGGCTATCTCTACTGGAAGGGTAGGATGGAGGCGTTCCTTGTTAGCCAGAGTCAGGACATATGGGATGCTACTCAGAGTACGACTTTTGTGGTGCTTCCAGTCGCTGAGCGTACTACGCAGGATATCGTGGCTCAGCATGAGGCAAATGCCAAGGCTGTTAACTTTCTCTTCTCCGGGCTTGGTCCTATGGATTATGAGAGAGTGAGTCACCTTAAGACTGCGCGTGAGATATGGTCACTGCTTAGTGCACACCATGAGGGTACTGCGACGATTAAGGCTAGGCTTGTGGAGACTTACTGGCGCGAATATGAGAATTTCGTCCAGAAGCCGGGAGAGTCAGTAGACGACTTGTTTGGTCGCTTTCAGTCGATCATCAACAAGTTGCGTGTCAACTCTGCCCCTGCTGCCCTCCCATATACCGATCATCAGCAGGCTGTCAAGTTGCTGTATGCTTTGGACAGAAAAATATGGGAGATCAAGGTGAACTCAATCATTGAGCCGGCAGGGTATGATACGATTGGAGTAGAGGAGCTCTATAGTAAGCTCAAGGCCACCGAGGTAGATTACAAGATGAGGGATTCCCTCGCTTGTACACGTTCTAAGAGTCTGGCCTTGTCTACCCCCTCTAGTGAATCTGTCACTAACCCCATGTTACACAACTTCTCGTTTTCTGCTTTGATGTCTGTTACAGAGGAGCAGCTAGCGCGCCTATGACAACCGGATGAGCAAGAAGAGGGGAGAGCGGCCCAAGTGCTTCGAGTGCGGAGAGGTCGGCCACTTCATCGCCGAGTGCCCCAACAAGAACGACTACTACAAGAAGGGCAAGAGCTACTCCCGCGAATCCGACAAGTACCACTCCAGCAAGGCAGGCTTTGACAAAAACCGCTCCAGCAAGCACGGCTCCGGCAAGCGCCCCTTCGGCAAGAAAAACTTTCGGAAGGCTTTCAAGAGCTACCAGAAGGACAACTGGAAGCGGGACAAGGCCTTCTTCGCCGAGATCGGGTTCTGCAGCAGCGGATCTTCTTCCTCTTTGTCCTCGTCGAGCTCAAGCGATGAGGAGATCACGTACAGGAAGGACAAAAGGAACGATCAAGGCGGTCCAGCTGGCTTGTGCTTCGTCTCCACCAAGTCCAGGCGCAGGAACAAGGAGAAGAGGAGCATGGTTTGCTCCATGGCGCTTGAGGACAAGAAGGACAAGGATGACGGCAGCAACTCTTCTTCCGATGATGAGGTAACTTTTGAGCAAGCCAAAATCCTTGAGATGCTAGAGCAGAACTGTCACACCCTGGTTTTCAAAAGAAAAACCAGAGCAAATCTATATGTGTGCCAGGATCTAATCTCACACATATAGAGACAATTAACAGTGATATCATAGACAATGCTTTATTACATATCGTTTAAACAAGAATTACATAAAGACATCAAGTCTTTAACACAGAGTAGCGGAAGCATAACTAAAACACCGGGCCATCCACAGGGAAGCCAACTGGGGGTCGCTCGCCTAGAACTCCATGATCCTTCATTTGTACTCCTTTAAGCCTTCATCTTCTGAGCAGCGGTTGGGTTCCAGCCAACAGTAGGTTGAAATAAAAGAAACAAGCGTGAGTACTTCAACTCGTACTCCACAAGTATAACATGAACTATGAGGCTCTAAGGTTGGCTGACACGTTGCATGAGCTTTTAGTTGGTCAAGTTTTATTAAACAACTAGTTACTACAAGTGGGTAGATAAACCATTAAACCCAAGATATTGCATGTGAATATTAGTCAACAATATTAACATAAGAACCACTTTCAAACCCAACAGAACCACTAATCTGCATAAAGGATCTGGGCCGCTCATAACCGTGAGCACGGCTGACATGTCAGTTTTACACTCTCGAGAGGTCGTACATCTTTACCCATGAGTCGTGGGCTACGCTAGTGTTCCACCACATTACCTTAGATGAGATGGCTAGCAAGCACACTACGAGGCCTTTACAAAGATCACGTTGGTAAGGCGTAACCGCTAAGGTTTCAGGATCCGCAACTGTGGAGCAAGCCTCAAGGGAAGATAAACCCACTCAACCCAAGTAGCGCGAGGGCCACAGAAGCTCACCCCCCCTTGCCCCGTCGGTAAGTTACTCCCAAACCAATGCAACCTAATTAGTTAGCCAAGACCGTCCCATTCCAGTCTCATGGTAGCACTATTGTCCCAGGTTGTCGCTTTGCGAACCGGTCCTTACGGAGAGTGGCTATAAGCAAAACACATGCTCATGCCCCCTAAACCAAGTTGCTAAAAACCAAGTTTTAACGAGACATGAACCACTCAAGCACACAGCACAGAGGGTCAAGCTCAACAATTATATTGCATAGATCAATTAACAAGATTATTAACCAAAGTAACATGTTTTCGCGCAGCAACTAGCAAAACTTAACCAACATGCATCCCATAGGTGAACATAGCAATAAAAAAGGCTAGGTACAGTCCTTATTGGCATACAAGTTTAGACACATGCATATGAACTGATTAAATGGTTATTAGGTTGTGCTCATGCTATACTTGCCTTCCTCAAAGGTAGTCTTGCTGCTCCTCACACACATCGAGCCTCAGCGCAAACAACTGTAACAACAAACAAAGGGGAACTAAGAACAATACACCATACAAATAAATGATTTTATAAAGAACATAAAAAGAACACTAGTCGTTACTAATAATACATGAGGAAGGATATGAAGGTAGGAACAAAATGATTTGGTAGGACTAGGTGTTAAGAGATATAAACATGAAAAAGTGAAAGATGTTGCCAGGCCATGGTTTGCATAGAGATATTATTGTGGTGGAGAATATGAGGGGTTGAGAAGGAACCAGGGTGCAATTGAGAGAGGAATACGGTTGATCTTGCAGTGGTGTTTGTGCTGAAACTGCACACGATAGGACAATGGTAATGTGGGCACCGGAACTCTTCCCATGACACACCATTTAAGGACCCTATTTGAGGAATTGATAAAGGATATGTGGACTAAATTCTGACCAAAGGGTGCTGAGATTCGACCAACGGGTCAATGACAAAAGAAGGCGCGACGTAGAGTTATGTAGCCTCTTTTCTACAGGAGGGACAGCAAGTGCACCAATCGGAAAGACCATCCAATACCTGGCCTAAACTGATCCAAAGGCTGCCAAAATTTACAGAAATATGTGGTACTACGATATACATGATATGGCAAAAGGATTTGATGATTGGAGAAGATGATTAAAAGAAAAGACCCCTGCATTTGGTAGAAGCTCGGCTGTCCAGGCTGCAGATATGTGTTCACGGTAACGCTAAAATTTCCGGACCTGTGCCTCCTATGGCAGAACCAATTTATAGGGGCATGATTGAGGATATAATACACATCTCGGTTGAAAGGCTCGCTGATTGGACCTCCGGATCATTGAGAAAACATGCGCCAAAATGGCAGCACTGCTGCTGTCTGGACTGCAATGACAGCGAGCACGGCGACGGCCGTTACTCTTGCACCGCTAAACTTATGGACAAACCATTTTATGGAGGTGTGTACAAGGGTATTAGGTACATCTCAGACTAAGGGCTGGGCCATTAAACTACCGGATCACCGGCAAAACATGAACCAAAGGCAGCCACACGGCTGTCATGGACAGCAGCAATAGCGGACACATCAACCAATGAAAAGCTGTTCTCCATGGCTCCGATGGCCAAACCGTTTTATGGGTATGTGCTCAAGGACAAGATACAAGATTTGGTTGAAGGGCATGACCATCAGGTCACTGGAATAGCGGAAAACAACCGTGCCAACTAGGGCAACGTGGCTGTCCATGACTGCAGCGAGACGTCGAATGGGTAAACCTTGCCGGAACTTGATGGGATTCGATCTATGGAACATGATTTGCAGCAGAAAACAAGGAAACATAGAGGAACATATGTGGGGTGTCATCACCTAGGGTTTGGTGGTGGAAGAGGCGACATGGGCGACATCAAGGCGGTGATGCGGCTGCGCACACGATCCCGTAGGGCTGCAGCCTTGCCTCGGCGTCGGGGATCGTCGGGGGTGCTCTCCATGGTCTCCACACCCATGGACAGCAGCAAGGAGGCAACCTCCATGGCATCCTTGAGGGTATGGATCGAAGAACGCAGCAGGGGATCATCTTCCTTGTGATAAGAGCACCCCGTTTTCATGTTTCGGTGGTGGGGGGGAGTGTAGGGATGAGAGAGGGCAGCCATGGGGGAGAGGGGCGGCCATGGCTGCTCCCTCCTTCTGTTTTCTCATGAGGAGGAAGGGGAGGGGCGGCCAGGAGAGGGGAGGGGCGACCAGGAGGGGAGGGGCAGCTGGGGAGAGGAAGATTAGGGTTAGTTTGGGCTGTTTTGGGCCTGTTTAGGGCTGGCCCAAGCTATGGACAGAAGTGGGAAATAAAAGAAAGGATTTCGGGCCTTGATCCAAGGTCAAAATGAGTGGAAACTTTGGGCCTTGACCCATTGATTGAGTCTTGAGTTTGTCATGCACGGGAGAGAAAATGATAAGGGAGAAAATTCGACGTCATCAACTAGAACCGAATTAGGAATTTCTGGGTTCTATGGAATGAGAGATAGAAGAGAACATCATTTGGACATGAGCCTAAGAATGACACTAAGTTTTACCAAATGATGTCAATGGAAAGAAATGATGAAAAGGTAAACATGGAAACAGGATACCGAAATGTTGATTTCAAAAGAGGCAAAAAGAGTGAGGTCGGGTGATATCATCAAAGGTTTTAAGAATGACTTAGATAAATTGAAAGACGTGACTTAGTGTAGAGGATGGTCAACAAGATTGGTTTATAGTTTTGAGTCGGTGAAACTATAGAGATACAACTCGAGTTGGCAAGGAAGCAAAGGACTAGGATTTTAGAGATATGAATTGAGATGGACTTGAAACCTAGCCGGTTTTGAAAAATTTTGAAACCTCATTTTACACACATAAACACTATGCAATTCGGCATAAATGCAATAAACAAATGAGTTCTCATTGGAAAAACTTTTCAAAAGCATACGCTTCTTTCAATCCAGCAAAACTTACAAGTTCGAAAATTTTAGAAAATTTAGAAATCCTTCATTTTATTCATTGTTATCTATTCACATCCCAAAATTAGAAATTTTGGGGTGTGACAAGAACAGCCGAGAGCTTAAGGCCCAGGATAAGATGCTGGAGAAGGCAGCCAAGAAGCTGCAGAAGTTGAAAGCCCAACTTGCTGAGGCTTTAGAGGAGAATAAGAGGTTGAGGAGTGTGAGACCCCAACCTAGTGAGATTGAGTGCCCTACCTGTGAGTCTTTCATGACGGAGCTTGGTGACTAGAGAGATAGGTATGCCAAGTGGGTAGAGGAGATAGATGAGCTGAAGGCTGAGCTAGGCAAACTCCAGTCCAAACTGGATGAGCCTACTTTGAGTGGAGAGCTTGAGTGTGAGTCTTGTCCCTGTCTAGCTAGAGAGCTAGCTGTTCTGAAGGAGAAGTTTGAGGAGTAGCTCATGGAGCATGAGGAGCTTAGGGCTAGACCTACGCTTTTGGGTGCGTGTATGGTCTGCCCTACCTTGAGAAGTGAGTTAGAGCAGTTGAGAGCTGACTTTGAGGTGCTTTCAGCACCTACTAACACTTGTGAGAACTGCCTAACCCATAGGATGCAGCTGATGGATAGGGATGCCACCATTAGGAAGTTGGAGAAAGCTGTTGTGGTTCCCTCCCTAGACAGTGACACTTGTGCTATCCAGACTGTAGTTCTGGAGGATCTAAGGGAGGAGGTGTTGTCTTTGCAGAATGACAACAACGGGTTGAGAGAGGTGCTCAGTTGGGTATATGCGAGGCAACACCAACTAGAGATGATCATAGAGAGCACCAAGAGAGCTGAGGGTGAGACGAGTGGTGTTGGGTTTGGAGAGTGCAGCACTTCGGGTGAGAAGAGTGCCCCAATTAAGGTCAAGACTACACCTACCCAGTCAGGATAGACTGTTGATGGGGTTTACCATGAGCCACCCAAGGCTGCCCCAAACAAGCAGTACTGGACACCCAAGCCTTCTAAGGCTAAGCTGGACAAGATTGTTGAGGAAGAGCTTAAGCCCAAGGGCAAGAAGCCAGTCCAGCAGCCTGAGCCACCCAAGGCCACACCAGCTAAGCCCAAGTCCTAGCCTGACCCAGTTCCTAGGAGGCCTGTCTACCACTGTGAGTTTTGCCAGCGGAATGGCCACCTAGAGGAGTTTTGCTTCAGGAAGAAGCGGGTTGAGAGGTAGGAGAGAGCTTGGGGGAACCAGGATCAGTTCTACCATTGTGGTAGGCAAGATCCTCCCCACCGCGGTGAGATGAGAGACCGCTTTGCCGGTGGTGAGAGAGGAGGCGGCTTTCAGGCTCGTGCTCCTGGTGGTGAGAGACGCTTTACCGGCCGAGCTCCTAGTCGTTTTCAGCGCGGCTATGGACCTCGTGACCGAGGCTTTAAGAGAGCTTTCGAGGGTTCACGCTTTGGAGGTCATGGTTACCCTGATCGTCGTGATGATTTTTTTTATTGTGCTTACCCCACTTTTGAGCAGATGGCTCGGCACTGGTACAGCAGTTTTGGGACTAACCCCAGTGCCGGACCGTTTGCTCACCGTCGCTTTACTTGACTTTGCAGGATCAAGGCATGGAGGACGTGTGGATCATGGACTCCGGTTGCTCTAGGCACATGACAGGGCACCGCAAGTGGTTCTCCAGCCTCAACCCCGTAAGCACCAAGGAGTACATCACATTCGGGGATAATGGTCAAGGTAAAGTGATGGGTGTTGGTTCTGTTTCGCTCTCTGCTAAGCTTTTCCTGAGAGAAGTTGCCTTTGTCCGGAATTTGGGGTTCAATTTGGTTTTTGTTTCGCAACTTCTCGATGAAGGATTTGAGGTTCGTTTTAAGAAAGGTGCGTGCTGCGTTCTTGATGCTGAGGAGACCCTTGTTTGCTCTTTGCTGCCTTTTGATCCGGTTTTTAGGGTCGACCTCACATCTGTTTTTGGCCCTGCGCACTATTTGGTTGCTAGTCCTTCTACTGATATATGGAAGTGGCATAGGAGACTTGGTCACTTGAGCTTTGATCTGCTAGTCAGGTTAAGTTCAGTGGGCCTAATCCGAGGATTGCCCAAATTGAGAGCTGAGAAGGACTTAATTTGCCACCCCTGTGGTCATGGCAAGATGGTTGCCGCCTCTCACATTCCTGTGTCTCAGGTTATGACCTCCTATCCGGGTGAGCTACTCCATATGGATACAGTAGGTCCCGCTCGGGTAGCGTCGGTCAGTGGGAAGTGGTACGTGCTTGTCGTTGTGGACAATTTTTCGCGGTTCTCGTGGGTATTTTTCATGGAGTTTAAGGATGAGGCGTTTGGTTTTGTTCGGGATCTGGTACTGAGGTTGAGAAACGAGAGTCATAAGGCCATTTATCAGTGAATCATAAAGCTCTCATAAAAATTTCAGATCATTTGGAGGTGTTTTGACCTGGTTTTGGTATTTTTCTTTTCGGGCTAGTCTGTCAGTTTTTAACCACCGGACAGTCCGGTGGTTAACCACCGGATGGTCCGGTGGCTCTAGGAATTTTATTCCTTGTCTAATTGTGCTGAAAATTTGTGGAGTTGTTCCTTGGCCCCTTATTAACCTCCAGTAAAAATTTCATAATTTTTGGAGTTCGTTTGATAGGGTTTTGATTCGAATCTTTTTGGAGTGTCAGGCTATAAGCACCGGACAGTCCGGTGGTTAACCACCGGACAGTCCGGTGGTCACAACTTGCTCCTATTGGCCTAAAATTTTCTAGAGTTGATCCCTATTGCCTTGTGAAGGTGTGGTAATTTTGGGGGATTTTTTGGAGCTTTTCTTTAGGGGTTTTGAGATTTTTCTTTGCAGCCCTGTCTGTTTGAAATCTGCAGTTCTCCGGAGCTGGTTCTTTTTGCACTCTTTTTCTTAGCCGTTTGAGCGTGTGCTTCCGCTTGGTGCTTGTTACGTATCTGTTCAGTGGACGGTACCAAGCACGTGTTGTGAGCTAGATACGTATCCTCTCAGTGGACGGTGTCTAGTTTTGTTGTGTGCGTTGTTTCCGTTTTGCACTGCGGTGGGGGTTTGAGTTTGAGTTTTCAAGTGCTCCTATTCACCCCCCTCTAGTCACATGTCTCGGTCCTACAGATCTTTGTACCTACAATCAAATATTCAACACAACTTGTGGAAATATGTTAGTAGCACAGGTTTATCCATACTTTGGCATGTTTTCCTCCATGTTTATGGATAGTTGACGGTCATTGGTAGTGCAATAACGACCGTCAACACCCCCCAAGCTTAGACCTTTGCTCGTCCTCGAGTAAAGCCAAGATGGGTTATGGATCAGGCGTTGCTGCTATATCGATGCTCATGAATAGGAGTTATGCATAGAGGACACCCATGCTTTTACCTCGAACCATAGTATATGCAATGATCACTTTCACTCATACCTGTGGTGCATCTTTTTGTCTTACCATGTCTTGGGCGGTTGAGAGGAAGAACGACTTAGCTGTAGGTTCTGCTCCAAGCGTGTCTTTTGGGATTCACATCTCAGGTGTTTTTTAAAGATTTTTCAAAAGAAAACAAGTTTCCCCAAAGGTACTCTTGATCGCTCAAAGTGTATCCTCACCATTGAAGCCAAGAGCATGGCTAAGAACTTCCTATACTAAAGCTTATGTGGAGCTCAGGGTCATGGAAGAACTTAGCTTACTTAAGTTGTTTGTTTTGCACAGCCAAAGATTGGACCAAAGAAATGTACTACATCAACTAGCCTTGTTCATTGTTGGAGCTTTATTTGGTGGGTGGATGGATGAATCTCCTTGTTTTCTTTTCTTCTCCTTTTTGATTGATAGGTATGAATATGGAGCCTTTTTGTATTTTTCTCTCTTTTTGCCATGCTTCATTAGCATGCTTTTCTTTTTCTCATATTTTTGCCATGCTTGACTAGCATGCTTTTTTTTCTCATATTTTTGTTGGCTCCATACTCTACCTCTTTTTGATTGGAAGGAGTAAGGCTAAGGGTATTATTTTGGAGATATATGGATGCATACCCAGGATAGGTAAATGCAATTGTGGTAGTGGATTTTTGCTCGAACAATTCACAAGATAGAGATGATTCCATTCTAAGAGACTCAAAATTTGACAAAGCTCCAAACAACTTGAAGTAGCTTAAACAAGCTAGGCTTAGATATTTCAATGTATTTGGCTCTGTGTCACGCCCAGTTCTCAACCAACGGAACCGGAACAACATATATGTGCTAGGAACGTGTCTCACATATATTATGACAGTAGTGACATCACAGAACGTGCATAAACGATAAATAAAACGTTTACATAGAGTATATCATCACTTTATTACAATAAGACAACATGTCTTTAAACCAGAGTCATAGCGGAAGCGTAAACGAAGATAAACGAGCCGCCACAGGGACGCCGACTGGTGGACTGGTACGCCTAGAACTCGTTGAAGTCCTGAACATACTCTTCGAAGTCTTCTGGAGCTGAGCAGCGGTTGGGTTGCAGCTAACAGTAGGTTTAAAGTAAAGCAAGCGTGAGTATTTCATACTCAACAAGCATAACATGAACTATGAGGCATCTAGGGTTGGCTGACACTTAGCATGAGCTTTTAGTTGGTCAAGTTTTATTAAGCGACTAATTACTACAGGTGAGTTGATAAACCATTAACCCAAGGTATAGCATAAAAGATTTAAACAGCAACATTAACATTAGAACCAACTTCCAAACCCAACCAGGAACCACTAATCTGCATAAAGGATCTGGGCCGCTCGTAACCGTGAGCACGGCTGATATGTCAGTTTTACACTCTCAAGAGGTTGTACATCTTTACCCACAAGCCGTGTACTATGCTAGGAGTTCATCACATTGCCTGGGATGAGATGACTAGCAAGCACACTACGAAGCCTTTACAAAGATCACGTTGGTAAAAAATAACCGCAAGGAATCAAGCGCCGCAATTGTGGTGTCCGCCTCACAAAGGGAGAAGCACACAGCACACTCAACCTAAGGTAGTGCAGCGACCACAACCCCTTACTCCCCCTCTTGCCCCGCAGGTAAGTTACTTTAAACCAAAACGATCTAATTAATCAGCTAAAACCGTCCCATTCCAGTCTCATGGTAGCACGATTGTCCCAGGTTGCCGCTTTGCGAACCGGTCCTTATGGAGAGCGGCTATGAGCAAACCACTAAGCACATGCTCATGCCCCCTAAACCAAGTTGCTAAAAAGTCATTTTTAAAGAGACATGAACCACTCAAGCACACAGCACAGGGGGTCACGTTCCGAGATAAATTGCATAGATCCATTAACAAGATTATTAACAAAAGTAATGTGTGTTCGCGCAGCAACTAGCAAAACTTAACCAACATGCATCCCATAGGTAAACACTGCGATAACAGAGGCTAGGTACAGTCCTTATTGGCATACAAAATTAAACACAAGCATATGAAGTGATTCAATGATTAATGGGTTGTGTCTATGTTATACTTGCCTTGCTCAAACTGGTCTTGAGGCTGCTGTTCAACACCCTCAAACTGCTGCTCTTCTTCACCAACAAACTGCTCACCGTCTAAACACGTACACGGCAACATACAAGCATTGCCACGCATACATACATGCAAACAATTAACAAAAGGTGAGAAACAGTACATCATATCATAAAAACAGAAGATAAAACTGTATTAAAAAGATTCTACGCATTACCACGATCGTGTAAGCGCAAGAATCACTCAAAACGGAGTTAAAACGTGAAAGTTATGCATAAAACGGGCTTCCAGGGGCATAACTGTGATAGAAACATTGAAACCAGGGGCTAGATTTGAAAAACCGAGAACCTCTCCGTAATTAACTATAGCCGCCGAGGGTTTCCAGGCAAAACCGCCGAGACCTGGACCGCGGGTTCAAAAACCAGAAAGCCCAGGGGCCAAATCGAAGAAAACAGGACCTAAATCTAATTATTTTTCAAAGCCGGTGGACCACGGGTTGATTCCAGACAAACGCAGGGACTTTTCTGCGAAAGTCCCGCGCTGACCGGGTCTACGCCGACGCGGTGCTGACGCGGCGCGCGCGTGGCGCGACACGTCGGCCTGACGGGTGGGACCGCACTGTCGGGTTAAGTGAGGCGACGTGGCGCTCTGTGATTGGCCCGCGAAGCGGTACGCTGCGTTCTAATCACGGCCGTTAGCGATAGATCGGACGGCCAGGGTGCACGGGGACGGGAAGGCGCCGGCAGCGACCAAAACCCACGGCGGGGTTCAGTCCGCGCGCCGGCGTGGTGCACGCCGGGGCCTAGGGGTGGTCCCGCTGGACTAGATCTAGCTCGGGAGAGAGAGGGGGCCGAGGCGGAGCTCACCGAGGGATCGAGGGGGACGGGGAGTGGACAGCGGGGCTTGACGACGGTGACCGGTGGACGGGTTCGGGCGGCGCTTGCGGACGAGAGCGTCGGAGGCTCGGCCTCGCGTCAAGTCCTCCTAGAACGGCTCCGCGAAGACCCTGCGAACATGATGGGGGCGGTTAGAGGGCCGGAGAGGGCACACCGACGGCGAATTCGGCGTCGCAGCGGCTTACCGAAGCGGAACTCCGGCGGCGGATTGCAGGCGCGTCGATGCACGGGAGCCGAATTGGGGAGATGGAGTGGTAAAGGAGCTCGGGGCGACACTCGGGGTCAGGTTTTATAGGGGTTTAGGGCGCTAGGGCACTGCGTACGCGAGAGAGGTGGATGGCGGCTTTGAAGCTCGTCAAGGCGCCGTGAAGGGAAGGAGGGAAAAGGGGAACCCGGCGCTGCAGGTGCGGGATTGAAGGCGGGGAATTAAGGAAGGGGCGCGGCCTCGGATTCGGCATTCCTTGCGGGCGGAGCGCCAGCGTGGCCCGGGCAGAGAAGGAAGGCGCGGTGATTACGGCGAGAGGAGGGAGACGGGCCTGACCGGTGGGGTCCGCCTGTCAGTGGGGTGACGGGGCGCGGGGGCGCTGCGGGCCGGAGGCGCGCTGAGGGGAGAGGGGGCGCGGGCGAGCTGGGCCGGCCATTTCGGCCCATGCGGGAAGAAGGGCGGGGGTTGGCCGGGCCAGGGCCCAGGCAGGGAGAGGGGCGTGGGCCGGGCGGGCCGGTCGGCTGGGCGGGCCGGTCGGCTGGGCCGGCCGGTCGGCTTGGCTCTCTCCCCCCTTTTTTTTCTTTTTCTTTTTCTGTTTTTGAATACCTTTGAATTGAGATAGAAAATGGTTCTAAAATTCAAATAAATTTGAATTTGAATCCTTAATTCAATCAAACAAGAACAATGCACCAGCATGTATGCACAAGAAATTTAGGCCTAGGTTACTTTTATGCATTTATTTATTTTAAATAAATTTAAATAAATCATGCAAACTAACACATAAACCTTAGTAAAATTAAATAAATTGCTTGAATATTATTGTAAAATGCTGGAATTTAAACTAGGGTGTTACAAACCTACCCCCCTTAACAGGAATCTCGCCCCTGAGGTTCTTATAGGTGGCTAGCAAAGAGACCAAGATAAGCTGCTCTCAACTCTTCCTCTCTTTCCCAAGTTGCCTCATCCTCCGTGTGATGTTTCCACTGCACTCTGCACATTTTGACCCTCCTGTTTCTAGTAACCCTTTCAGATGTTTCAAGAATCTTCACTGGGTGTTCAGTATACGTCAGATCCTCCTGCACATCCAGACCCTCCAGTGGTGCTTGTTCTTCCGGCACCCTCAAACACTTCTTTAGTTGGGACATATGGAACACATTGTGTATACCAGACAGGTTTGATGGCAACTCCAACTTATAGGCCACTTCGCCTTTCCTTTCCACTATCTTGAATGGACCGATGTATCTTGGTGCCAGCTTCCCTTTCATATTAAACCTCTGGATACCTCTCATTGGTGACACCTTCAAATACACAAAGTCACCAACCTTAAAGGTCAAGTCCCTGCGTCGCACATCTGCATAGCTCTTCTGTCTGGACTGAGCAACTCTCAAGTTCTCACGTACCATCTTGATCTGCTGTTCAGCGTCCCTGATAAGGTCGGGTCCGAACACTTGCTTCTCTCCTGTTTGGTTCCAAAATAGCGGTGTCCTGCACCTTCTGCCATACAATGCCTCAAACGGCGACTTCTTCAAACTGGCTTGGTAGCTGTTATTATAAGAGAACTCGGCGTAAGGCAGACTCTTATCCCAACTGGTTCCGTACTGTATAGCACAGGCCCTCAACATGTCCTCCAGAATCTGATTTGTTCTTTCAGTCTGACCATCTGTCTGTGGGCGATATGCTGTACTGAACCGAAGCTTGGAATCCAATGAGTCATGCAACTGCTCCCAAAAACGAGATGTGAACTGTGAACCTCTATCAGATATGATCCGTTTAGGCACACCATGCAAGCAAACGATTCTAGAGATGTATAGCTCTAATAGTCTGGCACCTGAATAAGTAGTGTTCACCGGAATGAAATAAGCAACCTTGGTCAACCGATCAACAACTACCCAGATGTAACCTTTTTGAGTCCTGGGTAACCCCACAATAAAATCCATACTTATTTCCTCCCATTTCCACTCTGGAATCTTCAAGGATTGCAACAAACCTGCAGGCCTCTGATGTTCGGCCTTCACACGCTGACAAGTGTGACATACTGCAACATACTCTGCCACTGCTCTCTTCATTCCATACCACGAGAACCTTTCCTTCAAGTCATGATACATCTTGGTACTGCCCGGGTGAATGGAGTAAGCGGTGTCATGAGCCTCACTGAGAATTAACTTCTTTATACTGTCCACATCTGGCACGCAGATCCGGTTCTTGTACCATACAGTACCCTGTTCATCTTCACAAAAGTGTGGCGCCTTGCCCACCTTGATCTGTTCCCGGATTTCCTGAATTTTCTCGTCCGTCTTCTGATGTTTCCTTATCTCTTGTTCAATGGTAGGCTCTGCCTCAAAAGTTGCTACTGTGGGGTGGTACATGAATCCCAAATTCAAACTCTCAAATTCTGCACACAGCTCAAGAGGCATCTGAAAAGCAACTGCCAGGTTAACATAACTTTTTCTGCTTAAAGCATCTGCTACCACATTAGCTTTTCCTGGATGGTAATGTATCTCCAGGTCATAATCTTTAATCAACTCTAGCCATCTTCTCTGCCTCATATTCAGCTCATTCTGCATGAAGATATATTTAAGACTCTTATGATCGGTGTATATCTCACACCGATTCCCAAATAAATAATGCCTCTAGATTTTCAGAGCATGCACAACAGCTGCTAACTCCAGATCATGAGTGGGATAATTGACCTTATGCTTTCTTAACTGGCATGAAGCATAAGCAATCACCTTACCCTCCTACATCAGCACACAACCCAAACCTTCCTTAGAGGCATCACAATACACGGTGAAACTCTTGGTTAAGTCTAGTAGAGTAAGCACTGGGTCTGTGGTGAGTCTTTTCTTTAATTCATCAAATGCAGCTTGCCTCTCCTTAGTCCAAATAAATGGAACACCCTTCTCGAGCAATGATATCATTGGTTTTGCAATCCTGGAGAAACTTTCAATAAACCTTCTGCAATATCCTGCTAGACCCAAAAATCCACGAACTTCTTTCACAACTTCTGGCACCTTCCAATCCATGACACTGCTGATCTTGCTAGGGTCCACCATGATTCCACCTTTTGAGACTATATGTCCCAAGAAAGGCACTTGATCAAGCCAAAACTCACACTTGCTCAACTTTGCATACAACTTATGTTCTCTCAGCTTCTGCAAAACTAATCTCAAGTGTTCTTCATGTTCTTCTTCCGTCTTGGAATAGATCAGTATATCATCAATGAACACCACAACAAACTTGTCAAGATACTCCATAAACACCTTGTTCATAAGATTCATGAAATAAGCAGGAGCATTTGTCAACCCAAAAGACATCACTGTATATTCATATAACCCAAATCTGGTAATGAAAGCAGTCTTTGGAATATCGGAAGGACGAATCTTCATTTGATGATAACCCGACCTCAAATCAATTTTTGAGAACACACATGCACCTTGCAACTGATCAAACAAATCATCTATTCGGGGTAAGGGGTATTTATTTTTGATGGTGACATCATTCAAAGCCCTATAATCCGCACACATCCTTCTTGACCCATCCTTCTTATCAACAAACAGAACCGGAAAGGCCCAAGGTGAAGAACTAGGCCGAATAAACCCCTTTCCTTGTAGGACCGAGACGTGTGACTAGAGGGGGGATAAATAGGAGCACTTGAAAACTCAAACTCAAACTCCTACCGCAGTGCAAAACGGAAACAACGCCCACAACGAAACTAGACACCGTCCACTGAGAGGATACGTATCTAGCTCACAACATGTGCTTGGTACCGTCCACTGAACAGATACGTACCAAGTACCAAGTGGAAGCACACGCTCAAACGGTTAAGAAAAAGAGTGCAAAAGGAACTAACTCCGAAGAACTGCAGATTTCAGACAAACAGGGCTGCAAAGAAAAATCTCAAAACCCCTCAAGAAAAGCTCCAAAAAATCCCCCAAAATGTCCACACCTTCACAAGGTAATAGGGAACAACTCCAAAAAATTTCAGGCCAATTGGAGCAAGTTGTGACCACCGGACTGTCCGGTGCTTACAGCCTAACACTCCAAAAAGATTCGAATCAAAACCCTATCAAACTAACTCCAAAAATTATGAAATTTTTATTGGAAGTTAATAAGGGGCCAATGAACAACTCCACAAATTTTCAGCTCAATTGGACAAGGAATAAAATTCCTAGAGCCACCGGACCGTCCGGTGGTTAAAAACTGATAGACTAATCCGAAAAGAAAAATACCAAAACCAGGTCAAAACATCTCCAAATGATCTGAAATTTTTATGGGAGCTTTATTATTCACTGATAAAGAGCTTCACAAAGTTTCAGCCCAAAATTCGAAGGTTTGACCCCTATACCAAACAAGACTTGAAAGTGGACAGAACCAGCAGGAAAACTGGACAACAGGAAACTTCACACAAAAGCAATCCGAAACTTGACCAAACCTTCTCCAAACATCACGAAAATTGGTACAGGCTATCCTAGCTCCATTCCAAAACTATTCCCAAAAGATCTATAGAAAAAGATGACAGGATTTTCAGATCTCGTGAAGAGGTGAATATTTGGGCAAGAAGAGAAAAAGCTCAAGAACAACTTGCTCGTGGCAATCCTTTGGGATTGAGATGTTCTAAGACATAATCTCCACGTCCTTGCAAGTCCAAAACACAAGGAAAACAAAGGATTCAACCTTGCCCAAAACAAACACCCAAAAGGCCAAGGATTGAAGCCAAAAAACAAAAGAGTACAAAGGGAAGAGAAGCACACAAAGTTGCTGCACGAAACCACTTCGATTATGAGCCTCAAAAGAGGTCTTATGTCAGATTACAACAAAGGATTTCGTCCCAAGCAACCACCCTCTCCTTCCCTCTTGATTTGGAGGCTAGATCTCACCCTAACCCTCCTAAACTTGGAGCTCAAAGCTTGAGGACGAAAATTACACAAAGCAAATGAAAACCTAGCTGCCAAGACTACCTCTAATGGTCAGCTCTTAGGCTATTTATACACCGGTTCAGTTTTGGCATTTTTACACATAGACCCCTAACACTAGAAACGTCCTGGGTAACCCCACAATAAAATCCATACTTATTTCCTCCCATTTCCACTCTGGAATCTTCAAGGGTTGCAACAAACCTGCAGGCCTCTGATGTTCGGCCTTCACACGCTGACAAGTGTCACATACTGCAACATACTCTGCCACTGCTCTCTTCATTCCATACCACCAGAACCTTTCCTTCAAGTCATGATACATCTTGGTACTGCCCGGGTGAATGGAGTAAGCGGTGTCATGAGCCTCACTGAGAATTAACTTCTTTATACTGTCCACATCTGGCACGCAGATCCGGTTCTTGTACCATACAGTACCCTGTTCATCTTCACAAAAGTGTGGCGCCTTGCCCACCTTGATCTGTTCCCGGATTTCCTGAATTTTCTCGTCCGTCTTGTGATGTTTCCTTATCTCTTGTTCAAGGGTAGGCTCTGCCTCAAAAGTTGCTACTGTGGGGTGGTACACGAATCCCAAATTCAAACTCTCAAATTCTGCACACAGCTCAAGAGGCATCTGAAAAGCAACTGCCAGGTTAACATAACTTTTTCTGCTTAAAGCATCTGCTACCACATTAGCTTTTCCTGGATGGTAATGTATCTCCAGGTCATAATCTTTAATCAACTCTAGCCATCTTCTCTGCCTCATATTCAGCTCATTCTGCATGAAGATATATTTAAGACTCTTATGATCGGTGTATATCTCACACCGATTCCCAAATAAATAATGCCTCTAGATTTTCAGAGCATGCACAACAGCTGCTAACTCCAGATCATGAGTGGGATAATTGACCTTATGCTTTCTTAACTGGCATGAAGCATAAGCAATCACCTTACCCTCCTACATCAGCACACAACCCAAACCTTCCTTAGAGGCATCACAATACACGGTGAAACTCTTGGTTAAGTCTAGTAGAGTAAGCACTGGGTCTGTGGTGAGTCTTTTCTTTAATTCATCAAATGCAGCTTGCCTCTCCTTAGTCCAAATAAATGGAACACCCTTCTCGAGCAATGATATCATTGGTTTTGCAATCCTGGAGAAACTTTCAATAAACCTTCTGCAATATCCTGCTAGACCCAAAAATCCACGAACTTCTTTCACAACTTCTGGCACCTTCCAATCCATGACACTGCTGATCTTGCTAGGGTCCACCATGATTCCACCTTTTGAGACTATATGTCCCAAGAAAGGCACTTGATCAAGCCAAAACTCACACTTGCTCAACTTTGCATACAACTTATGTTCTCTCAGCTTCTGCAAAACTAATCTCAAGTGTTCTTCATGTTCTTCTTCCGTCTTGGAATAGATCAGTATATCATCAATGAACACCACAACAAACTTGTCAAGATACTCCATAAACACCTTGTTCATAAGATTCATGAAATAAGCAGGAGCATTTGTCAACCCAAAAGACATCACTGTATATTCATATAACCCAAATCTGGTAATGAAAGCAGTCTTTGGAATATCGGAAGGACGAATCTTCATTTGATGATAACCCGACCTCAAATCAATTTTTGAGAACACACATGCACCTTGCAACTGATCAAACAAATCATCTATTCGGGGTAAGGGGTATTTATTTTTGATGGTGACATCATTCAAAGCCCTATAATCCGCACACATCCTTCTTGACCCATCCTTCTTATCAACAAACAGAACCGGAAAGGCCCAAGGTGAAGAACTAGGCCGAATAAACCCCTTTCCTTGTAGGACCGAGACGTGTGACTAGAGGGGGGATAAATAGGAGCACTTGAAAACTCAAACTCAAACTCCTACCGCAGTGCAAAACGGAAACAACGCCCACAACGAAACTAGACACCGTCCACTGAGAGGATACGTATCTAGCTCACAACATGTGCATGGTACCGTCCACTGAACAGATACGTACCAAGCACCAAATGGAAGCACACGCTCAAACGGTTAAGAAAAATAGTGCAAAAGGAACCAACTCCGGAGAACTGCAGATTTCAAACAAACAGGGCTGCAAAGAAAAATCTCAAAATCCCTCAAGAAAAGCTCCAAAAAATCCCTCAAAATGTCCACACCTTCACAAGGTAATAGGGAACAACTCCAAAAAATTTCAGGCCAATTGGAGCAAGTTGTGACCACCGGACTGTCCGGTGCTTACAGCCTAACACTCCAAAAAGATTCGAATCAAAACCCTATCAAACTAACTCCAAAAATTATGAAATTTTTACTGGAAGTTAATAAGGGGCCAATGAACAACTCCACAAATTTTCAGCTCAATTGGACAAGGAATAAAATTCCTAGAGCCACCGGACCGTTCGGTGGTTAACCACCGGACTGTCCGGTGGTTAAAAACTGACAGACTAATCCGAAAAGAAAAATACCAAAACCGGGTCAAAACATCTCCAAATGATCTGAAATTTTTATGGGAGCTTTATGATTCACTGATAAAGAGCTTCACAAAGTTTCAGCTCAAAATTCGAAGGTTTGACCCCTATACCAAACAAGACTTGAAAGTGGACAGAACCAGCAGGAAAACTGGACAGCAGGAAACTTCACACAAAAGCAATCCGAAACTTGACCAAACCTTCTCCAAACATCACGAAAATTGGTACAGGCTATCCTAGCTCCATTCCAAAACTATTTCCAAAAGATCTATGGAAAAAGATCACGGGATTTTCAGATCTCGTGAAGAGGTGAATATTTGGGCAAGAAGGAAAAAGCTCAAGAACAACTTGCTCGTGGCAATCCTTTGGGATTGAGATGTTCTAAGACATAATCTCCACGTCCTTGCAAGTCCAAAACACAAGGAAAACAAAGGATTCAACCTTGCCCAAAACAAACACCCAAAAGGCCAAGGATTGAAGCCAAAAAACAAAAGAGTACAAAGGGAAAAGAAGCACACAAAGTTGCTGTACGAAACCACTTCGATTATGAGCCTCAAAAGAGGTCTTATGTCAGATTACAACAAAGGATTTCGTCCCAAGCAACCATCCTCTCCTTCCCTCTTGATTTGGAGGCTAGATCTCACCCTAACCCTCCTAAACTTGGAGCTCAAAGCTTGAGGATGAAAATTACACAAAGCAAATGAAAACCTAGCTGCCAAGACTACCTCTAATGGCCAGCTCTTAGGCTATTTGTACACCGGTTCAGTTTTGGCATTTTTACACATAGACCCCTAACACTAGAAACGCCCGGAAGGGCTAAAACAGAAAAGAACCCGAAATATCGGGGACGGACGACCACGATGAAGACTTGATCTTCTTGGCTTCCACGCAATCTTCAGATGTCCTCCACGCGGCCAGTAGTCAGAAACTGGGAAACTTTAGGAAGTCTCCGTTTGGGCCGGACTTGGCCCATCTTCTCTATCTTGGCGAGTCGTGGCCCAACTCACCAAGCCTTGGGTAGCTTGGGTGGCGGTTTTGAGCCGAAGCCACCAAAGCCTCCCTCGCACGCCTTCACGCCATGCACTCGGGTTGGAGCACCACGGTGGCACCCGGCTTCTCCAGTCCATCGGAGTTGCCTCGCAGTCCATCGGAGGGCTTACACCACCGTTGCCGATCCGCCCCTCCGTGTACCGAGCTCCCATGGCCGACCGACGTCGAGCATTGCCTCCGGTCCATTGGAGGGCTTTTGCCTCAGTCCATCGAGGTCTTCATCATCTAAATCCAGTCCATCGGAGGGCTTGAGCTCGTTGACAATCACTCATCACACTAGGAGAGCAATGAGGCCGGTCCATTGGCTCTCAATCTCCCCCTCGATGAGTGCATTGTCAACACCTTCAACCTGTAACCTGAAAAAGAACCAAGACAAAAGAAAAGCGTAAAACCGAAAAAGAAAGAAAGAAAGAAGAAAGTTGCTCAAAATGCCCAAGAACCAAATACAAGCAAAGAAACAGGGCACAATGAGACAACAAAAGAAAGCAAAGCATCGGCTCCTCAAGACAGAGGCAAAAGGCTCAACGCACCGATGCAAAGATCATGCTAAAAGCTCAACTCCCCTAAAATGCGTCCTCACAAACGCAAAATGAGTGCAAAGCTCCCCCTCAACTAAATCTCTCCTGAGTTCTCCCCCTTGTCCATATTTTTAAATTTCTTTCCCTTGGAGAAATACACTAATCTCTCCCCAAATTTCTCCCCCTTGTTGACAATGGACACATCAAGGGTTCCTTAAACTCAACTCCCCCTGAACTAGATAACTCCCCCTCAAAATATGCCATGAAATGCAAGGAGTGCAACTGAAAGAGCTCAGAGGGGATGAAAAGCTAGTAATCTCAAGTTCTAGCATACAGAGCAAGTGAGGGCAAGGAAGCATACAACAAGCTCAAATGAATCTATCTTATACATATCAAGAGTAAGCTTGTTTTTTAGGGTTAATGAAAAGAAAGCATCACCAACATGAATAGCACCTAGCAAGATAGGCATGAACAGCAAGATGCTAGCAATGCATACAAGGTGTGCTACTCTCAACCAAAGCATATACAACTAGGCATAAGCATTTTAGAGACTTGGAAATTTCAGATTTAAACATTTGTATCCATAAGCAAGTTCTTTTTGTGCCAGGGGTTATTTACTTGTCTTTTGCCACTTCTTACCAAACAATACCAAGCCTAGGTTATATAACCATCAGAAGCTTAAGACAAGGTTTTGGTCATACACAACCTAGTCCAAGTTCATGCCAAAGTGCAAACGCAAGCTGTCTCGAACTAGATCAGTGTGACAAGCAAACCCACCTGGATCTTTCTCAATTCATCATATAAGACACACTTGTAAGCATTTTAATTCAAATTTCAATTTAAGCAAGGTGTCAGAAAAGCTTAGGCATTTACTTAGCAAAGGCATACAACTAACATATCCAGTATGAAAAGATAGCATAGCATTCAACAATCCTACACATGCGAGATAGCCAAATCAAGTGGTGATCATCGTTTTTGATTTACAAAGAATAAAATGACTTAGCTCACAATTAGTATTCAATAGCCTCAAGAGAGCTTAGCCAACCATGATCAAGCAAGCACTGTACCATCTAGCATAAGCAAGTACTAACTCTACATTCCAAAAGAGCTCTAGTGCTAGTGAAGTAAAAATACATATGATACAATGCAATGCAATGCATGATATGATACAATATGAAAAAGGGACAAAGAGAAATAAAAGCAAGATAAAAGCAAAATTTAAACTACAGAAGCTATTCCTTACTAAAAGGAATAGCACTCTATCCCTGACTAAAAGGGATAGCACACTCCAAGCTCACATCTTAGATGCGTAAAAGCGTCAAACTCTAGGGGCTTGGTAAAGATATCGGCCAACTAGTTTGCTGATACTACATGGATCAAGTCTATATCTCCCTTCTCATAGTGATCTCTCAGAAAGTGAAACCTCACGTCTATGTGTTTGGTTCTAGAGTGCAAAACGGGGTTCTTAGCTACAGAAATAGCAGAAGTAGAGTCAACTAGGAGATGGATTCTACCAAACCTAAGGCCGAAATCACTAAGGGTGGCTTTCATCCATAAAAGTTGGGAGCAGCAACTAGCAGCAGCAGCATATTCTGCTTCAGTGGTAGAAAGAGCTACACTAGCTTGCTTGCGGGAGGACCAAGAGACAAGAGAGGTTCCTAAGAATTGGCATGTGCCGGAGGTTGACTTGCGATCAATCCGGCAGCCAGCATGGTCAGCATCTGAGAACCCTCTAAGAGAAAGAGAAGAACCCGAGGAATACCAAAGACCAAGCTCAGGAGTGAATTTTAGATACCTAAAAATGCGCTTCACCGGTTGACGGTGAGAAGTCCTAGGAGAAGCCTGGTAGCATGCACAAAGACAGACCGCGAACTGAATGTCCGGCCTGGTCGCCATCAGGTACAGAAGTGAGCCGATCATCCCTCGAAATTCCTTCTGGTCCACCGCCTCCCCATCTTCATCAGCATCAAGCGCCGTGTTTGTACTCAAAGGAGTTGTCATGGGTGTAGAGTCACCCATGTTAAATTTCTTGAGTATGTCCCTTGTATACTTGGCTTGATGGACGAAGGTACCCTCAAGGCCTTGCTTGATCTGCAGCCCGAGGAAGAACTGGAGCTCACCCATAAGACTCATCTCAAATTCCCTGCTCATCTGTTCAGCAAAACTAGACACCAAAGCGTGAGATGAGCCACCAAAGATTATGTCATCAACATATATCTCAACTATCAGGGTGTCACCGCCACGACTCAACAAAAACAAGGTCTTGTCTACTGAACCCATCACAAATGCAGACTTGAGCAGGAAACTCTTCAACCTAGTATACCAAGCTCTAGGAGCTTGCTTCAGACCATAAAGGGCTTTCTTCAACTTATACACCCGGTCTGGATATCTAGCACTCTCAAAGCCAGGAGGTTGTATCACATATACCTCCTCCTCTATGAACCCGTTCAGGAAAGCAGACTTGACATCCATTTGCTGCAGTTTGAAGCCTTTAGAGGCCGCAAAGGCAAGCAAAATCCTAATGGCTTCCAAACGAGCTACAGGGGCAAAAGTCTCCTCATAATCTATCCCCTCCTTCTGACAGAAACCCTGCCAATCTCGCTTTGTTCCTCACAACCATCCCATCCTCACCCTGTTTGTTCTTGAAAACCCACTTGGTACCTATAGGGTGACAGTTTGGTGGAGGTTCAACTAAATCCCAGACATGGTTTCTCTCAAAGTTCTCCAACTCCTCATGCATGGCGTTCACCCAGTTAGGATCAGATAATGCATGTGACACATCCCGGGGCTCAAAAGAAGCAACATATGCAGAGTGGGAGAAAAAGGCTAGAGAGTTAACCGAAGAGCGTGTGACACGCTGGTGAATATCTCCAATCATCCTGTGTGGAGGGTAATCCCGCTGGACCTGCCGAGATGGTACAATCTCGGAGGTCACCTCCCCTGCGTCCTCAGCGGGTCCAGCCTCTGCATGAGCTTGCTGTCAGGGGAGTGAGGAGGAAGCCGTGGGCAAGGGTCCTCCTTCATCATCTAAGCTCGTAGCAGAGGGGACAGGAGTTGCAGCCGGTGCAGTGGCTCCTGCATCACCATCATTAACCGCACCTTCCTCATCCTCAAAGATGGGGGTGCCTTCTTCATCATCACCTGAAAGCTCAAAGGCAGGGGTTGTGCAGGGCATAGTTTCATCAAAAGAAACCCCACAAGTTTCAACAACTTGCTTGGCCCCTAAAATCCACACACAAAAAGCCCTAGAACTAGAAGCATACCCCAGAAAAATCCCATCCAAACAATGAGACTCAAACTTGTCCAAATGCCCCGCCTTCTTCAGCACAAAGCACCTACAGCCAAATGTTCACAAATGCTTGATGCTGGGCTGCCTACCAAACCGAAGTTCATACGAGGTCTTCCCAAGGAAAGCTCGCAAGAAAATCCGGTTCGCAATGTAACAGGCCGTATTCACTGCCTCAGCCCAAAAGCGCCTCGGAGTCCTATGCTCATCGAGCATCGTCCGTGCCATCTCAACAAGTGTGCGGTTCTTGCGTTCCACAACACCGTTCTGCGGACGGGTATATGGAGAAGAAAACTGGTGTTCAAGACCTAGGTCACGACAGAAGTTTTTGAAACAAAATTTTCTGAATTCTCCGCCATTGTCACTGCGGATAGCCCTCATGGCCTTATGACTCTCGTTTCTCAACCTCAGTACCAGATCCCGAACAAAACCAAACGCCTCATCCTTAAACTCCATGAAAAATACCCAGGAGAACCGCGAAAAATCGTCCACAACGACAAGCAAGTACCACTTCCCACTGACCGACGCTACCCGAGCGGGACCTACTGTATCCATATGGAGTAGCTCACCCGGATAGGAGGTCATAACCTGAGACACAGGAATGTGAGAGGCGGCAACCATCTTGCCATGACGACAGGGGTGGCAAACTAAGTCCTTGTCAGCTCTCAATTTGGACAATCCTCGGATTAGGCCCATTGAACTTAACCTGACTAGCAGATCAAAGCTCAAGTGACCAAGTCTCCTATGCCACTTCCATATATCAGCAGAAGGACTGGCAACCAAACAGCGCGCAGGGCCAGAAACAGATGTGAGGTCGACCCTAAAAACCTGACCAAAAGGCAGCAAAGAGCAAACAAGGGTCTCCTCAGCATCAAGAACGCAGCACGCACCTTTCTTAAAACGAACCTCAAATCCTTCATCGAGAAGTTGCGAAACAGAAACCAAATTGAACCCCAAATTCCGGACAAAGGCAACTTCTCTAACCAACACCCATCACTTTACCTTGACCATTGGCCCCGAATGTGATGTACTCCTTGGTGCTCATGGGGTTGAGGCTGGAGAACCACTTGCGGTGCCCTGTCATGTGCCTAGAGCAACCGGAGTCCATGATCCACACGTCCTCCATGCCTCGATCCTGCAAAGTCAAGTAAAGCGACGGTGAGCAAACGGTCCGGCACTGGGGTTAGTCCCAAAACTGCTGTACCAGTGCCGAGCCATCTGCTCAAAAGTGGGGTAAGCACAATCAAAGAAATCATCACGACGATCAGGGTAACCACAACCTCCAAAGCGTGAACCCTCGAAAGCTCTCTCAAAGCCTCGGTCACGAGGTCCATAGCCGCGCTGAAAATGACTAGGAGCTCGGTCGGTAAAGCGTCTCTCACCACCAGGAGCACGGGCCTTAAAGCCGCCTCCTCTCTCACCAACGGCAAAGCGGTCTCTCATCTCACTGCGGTGGGGAGGATCTTGCCTACCACCCTGGTAGAACTGATCCTGGTTCCCCCAAACTCTCTCCTACCTCTCAACCCGCTTCCTCCTGAAGCAAAACTCCTCTAGGTGGCCATTCCGCTGGCAAAACTCACAGTGGTAGACAGGCCTCCTAGGAACTGGGTTAGGCTGGGACTTGGGCTTAGGTGGTGCGGCCTTGGGTGGCTCAGGTTGCTGGACTGGCTTCTTGCCCTTGGCCTTAAGCTCTTCCTCAACAATCTTGTCCAGCTTAGCCTTGGAAGGCTTGGGGCATTTTTTGGAGCTTTTCTTGAGGGGTTTTGAGATTTTTCCTTGCAGCCCTGTCTGTCTGAAATCTGCAGTTCTCTGGAGTTGGTTTCTTTTGCACTCTTTTTCTTAACCGTTTGAGCGTGTGCTTCCGCGTGGTGCTTGGTATGTATCTGTTCAGTGGACGGTACCAAGCACGTGTTGTGAGCTAGATACGTATCCTCTCAGTGGACGGTGTCTAGTTTCGTTGTGGGCGTTGTTTCCGTTTTGCACTGCGGTAGGGGTTTGAGTTTGAGTTTTCAAGTGCTCCTATTCACCCCCCTCTAGTCGCACGTCTCGGTCCTACAAGTGGTATCAGAGCCGGTTAGGTTTTCCATACCTTAACCGGTGAAGAAACCATAGCGACTATGACTTACTCTGGGAAAATTCCCATCCTTGGCTCTGATGGCTATCCCTACTGGAAGGGTAGGATGGAGGCATTCCTTGTTAGCCAGAGTCAGGACATATGGGATGCTACTTAGAGTATGACTTTTGTGGTGCTTCCAGTCGCTGAGCGTACTGCGCAGGATATCGTGGCTCAGCATGAGGCGAATGCCAAGGCTATTAACTTTCTCTTCTCCGGGCTTGGTCCCATGGATTATGAGAGAGTGAGTCACCTTAAGACTGCGCGTGAGATATAGTCACTGCTTAGTGCACACCATGAGGGTACTGCGACGATTAAGGCTAGGCTTGTGGAGACTTACCGGCGTGAATATGAGAATTTCATCCAGAAGCCGGGAGAGTCAGTAGACGACTTGTTTGGTCGCTTTCAGTCGATCATCAACAAGTTGCGTGTCAACTCTACCCGCGCTGCCCTCCCATATATCGATCATCAGCAGGATGTCAAGTTGCTGTATGCTTTGGACAGAAAAATATGGGAGATCAAGGTGAACTCAATCATTGAGTCGGCAGGGTATGATACGATTGGAGTAGAGGCGCTCTATAGTAAGCTCAAGGCCACCGAGGTAGATTACAAGATGAGGGATTCCCTCGCTTGTACAAGTTCTAAGAGTCTGGCCTTGGCAACCCCCTCTAGTGAGTCTGTCACTAACCCCACGTTACACAACTTCTCGTTTTCTGCTTTGATGTCTGTTACAGAGGAGCAGCTAGCGACACTTGGGGAAGATGAGTTGTGTCTGGTGTCTAGTCGCTTTCAGCGCGCATATGACAACCGGATGAGCAAGAAGAGGGGAGAGCGGCCCAAGTGCTTCGAGTGCGGAGAGGTCGGCCACTTCATCGCCGAGTCCCCCAACAAGAATGACTACTACAAGAAGGGCAAGAGCTACTCCCGCGACTCCGACAAGTACCACGCCAGCAAGGCAGGCTTGGACAAGCACCGCTCCAGCAAGCACGGGTCCGGCAAGCGCCCCTTCGGCAAGAAGAACTTTCGGAAGGCTTTCAAGAGCTACCAGAAGGACAACCGGAAGCGAGACAAGGCCTTCTTCGCCAAGATCGGGTTCTACAGCAGCGGATCTTCTTCCTCTTCGTTCTCGTCGAGCTCAAGCGATGAGGAGATCACGTACAGGAAGGACAAGAGGAACGATCAAGGCGGTCCTGCTGGCTTGTGCTTCGTCTCCACTAAGTCCAAGCGCAGGAACAAGGAGAAGAGGAGCTTGGTTTTCTCCATGGTGCTTGAGGACAAGGAGGACAAGGATGACGGCAGCAACTCTTCTTTCGATGATGAGGTAACTCCTAAGCAAGCCGAAATCCTTGAGATGCTAGAGCAGAACAGCCGAGAGCTTAAGGCCCAGGATAAGATGCTGGAGAAGGCAGCCAAGAAGCTGCAGAAGTTGAAAGCCCAACTTGCTGAGGCTTTAGAGGAGAATGAGAGGTTGAGGAGTGTGAGACCCCAACCCAGTGAGATTGAGTGCCCTACCTGCGAGTCTTTCATGACGGAGCTTGGTGACCAGAGAGATAGGTATGCCAAGCGGGTAGAGGAGATAGATGAGCTGAAGGCTGAGCTAGGCAAACTCCAGTCCAAATTGGATGAGCCTACTTTGAGTGGAGAGCTTGAGTGTGAGTCTTGCCCCTGTCTAGCTAGAGAGCTAGCTATTCTGAAGGAGAAGTTTGAGGGGTAGCTCATGGAGCTTGAGGAGCTTAGGGCTAGACCTACGCTTTTGGGTGCGTGTATGGTCTGTCCTACCTTGAGAAGTGAGTTAGAGAAGTTGAGAGCTGACTTTGAGGTGCTTTCAGCACCTACTGACACTTGTGAGAACTGCCTAACCCTTAGGATGCAGCTGATGGATAGGGATGCCACCATTAGGAAGTTGGAGAAAGCTGTTGTGGTTTCCTCCCTAGACGCTGACACTTGTGCTATCCAGACTGTAGTTCTGGAGGATCTAAGGGAGGAGGTGTTGTCTTTGCAGAATGACAACAACAGGTTGAGGGAGGTGCTCAGTTGGGTATATGCTAGGCAACCCCAACTAGAGATGATCATAGAGAGCACCAAGAGAGCTGAGGGTAAGACGAGTGGTGTTGGGTTTAGAGAGTGCAGCACTTCAGGTGAGAAGAGTGCCCCAATTAAGGTCAAGACTGCACCTACCCAGCCAAGAGAGACTGTTGATGGGGTTTACCATGAGCCATCCAAGGCTGCCCCAAAGAAACAATGCTGGACACTCAAGCCTTGGGTAGCTTGGGTGGCGGTTTTGAGCCGAAGCCGCCAAAGCATTCCTCGCACGCCTTCGCGCCATGCACTCGGGTTGGAGCACCACGGTGGCACTGGCTTCTCCAGTCCATCGGAGTTGCCTCGCGGTCCATCGGAGGGCTTACACCACCGTTGCCGATCCGCCCCTCTGTGTACCGAGCTCCCATGGCCGTCCGACGTCGAGCATTGCCTCCGGTCCTTTGGAGGCTTTTGCCTCAGTCCATCGAGGTCTTCATCATCTACCTCCAATCCATCGGAGGGCCTCCAGTCCATCGGAGGGCTTGAGCTCGTTGACAATCACTCATCACACCAGGAGAGCAATGAGGCCGGTCCATTGGCTCTCATTCCTAACAACTCATCTATATTTTCTTTTATTAACTCTTGTTCTTTGGGGGCCACTCTATATTGCCTCTTGGCTATTGGTGCTGTACCAAGTAAAAGTTCTATTAGAAATTCAACATCTCGGACAGGTGGCATACCTAGCAGCTCATCTGGAAAGACATCTGGAAACTCACAAACCACTCTAATCCCATCTGTGGGTTTAACCTCCATTTGATGCAGGTAACCAGAAGGACTTGTCGCACTGATTTCTACCCCCTGACCATCTGAAGCTGTAAGGTGAACAGTTCGTCTGGCACAATCTATCTTGACACCCCACTTATTAAGAGTTTCCATCCCCAGAATGACATCAATGTCCACTAAGTCCATTGCTATTAGCTTAGTGTAAAACTCTACCCCCTTATGACGATGCTAACCCTGGAGCATATCAAGTTGATATTTATCTTTCCCCCAGGTGATGAGATTACCATAGGCCTTTTCATGGGGCTTATATCTATATTGTGTTTCTCAGCATATGCCTTTGCAATGAAAGAGTGAGTTGCGCCAGTATCAAAAAGTACGATGTTAGGAGCTTCCGATGCAGTCTCAGCAGTCACGTGGTTCACCCTCCCTTGCCATGGTGCCTTGGCTTGTTGATTAGGGCACCCTTGCTGCTGCGGAGGAGGATTCTGCCTCTAGCCCTGCTAACCAGGTTGGTTTGCTGGCATCTTCTGGGGGCAGACATTGGCATAATGCCCTGTACCTCCACACTTGTAGCAGTTCCTGCCTGAGGGAACCTGTGCCTGGTTCGTTGGGGTAGGGTTGGATTGCACCTAGCGCTGAGCTTGATAAGCAGGACGATTATGCTGAGTCTGATAATGCTGCCCCTGACCCTGGCTGCGCTGCTGCTGGTAACCTTGCTGTTGAGAGCCTTGACCCTGGGGAAAGCGAGGGCAGGTGTTGCTGCCTGATGAGGGGTTATTGAACTTCCTCTTCCTTTCCTCGATGTCCTGGCGCTTCCTCTCAGTAAAAAGTGCCCTATCCACCAATTGATGAAAGCTGGGGAAGGTGTGATTCATTAGTTGATATTGAAGCTCATCATTTAAGCCCTCCAGGAAGTATTCTTGTTTCTCCCTGTCCTCCGTCACCTCTGCAGTGGCATATCTAGCCAATTGGAGGAACTTGTCCCTATACTCGGTCACAGACATTCTGCCCTGCTTCAGGGAAAGAAACTCCTTTTTCTTCATCTTCATCAGCCCTGCAGGCACATGGTGGTTGCGGAAGTTCTCCCTGAACTGTGCCCAGATAAAAGCTTCCCTATCCTGGACTCCGTAAGACTCCCACCAGTCCAGTGCTGCACCCCTCAGCTGCCCAGATCCATACAAAACCCTTTCCCTGTCGTTGCATTGTGCTATATCTAAATGGCGTTCCACAGCACGAAGCCAGTCATCCGCCTGTAGTGGCTCTGTAGCATGAGGGAAAGTGGGAGGATGGCCCTTCAAGAAGTCTCCACGCCTATCTCTAGGTGGCAGGGGTGGTGGTTGAGCTTGAGCCTGTTGGAGAACTTGCACAGCGTTGGTCGTTGTTGCCATCATCTGCATCTGAAGATTATAGAATTGCTCCGGTGTCAGTGGTGGAGGGTTGGGCAGTGGGTTGCCACCCCCCTGGTTACCCTGTTTAGCATTTCCACCAGCAGCGTTGCGCCTTGTGTTAACCATCTATTTGTAAGAGAGACACCGTAAGCACATAGCCAACATATGGGTGCACAAGCAGTAGCAACTAAAGATAAAGTAGTAAGAGCAATAGAGTGGATATAGTGTTTAACCCCACGAACTAACTTATAACATTAACTTGTTCATGCTGGGACAAATCCCCACAGCTGGATAACACACAACCAAAGATCCAAATCAAACATGGTTCAAAATAACAAACATCTAGGCATCACAACTTAACTCAAGTTCCACACAACCAACTCAACACGACGACTTATTCAATGTGCTAACGCGATACATGAGGACGACTAGTCATCCCGAGGGAGTCTCCTGGTGGCACCACCTAACTCTCCCGTGCCAGGCCTCCTGCGAGGGGGAGTCTGAGCTGGGTCCACCATTGGCACTTGGGGTGGTGGACCTGCCACTCGGTCCAGCTGCGCCTGAAGGTGGAACACCTCACCGTTCCGGTGATGGAGCTCCTCGGACACCCTGACGTAGGCAGTGATCAGGGCTGACACATACCGGACCAGCTTCAGCAGCTGCCGGTTGTCCTCACCCCGGGTGGACGCTATCTCGTGCTCAGTATCCCCGGACTGCCAGCGGGGGAAGTAGCGGTACTGAGTCTGGCAGAGCGGAGTGTGGTAGTGCTGGCAGAGGACCCCAAGAGCCTGCTGAGCAGCATCCCCTGCTGAGCCTGCGCAGCACGGTGTGTCCCCCGTGGTTGGGGTTGGGCTCCAGGACCTGCACACCGGCGGACCAGAGGGTGGTGTGGTCCGGGCGCGCTCGCTGCCGGACTTGGTAGACGACCTCATGGGTAGTGTAACCCAGGTCGTAGAGGCAGTTGCGGAGTAGCCCTGGGAACTCCAGGTCAGCACCGTGGTGTGGGTGCGTCAGGTCGACCCAGGCATCGACCTCCCGCTGACCACCCTCGTCGGAAGGGACAGCCACGCGGAACGGCCACTCGGGTGCGGCAGGTGGTGGCGGTGGAGGTGCCGGTGAAGCTGCAGGTGCCGCTGGAGAAGGTGGTGGTGTCGGCGCACGCGGGGAAGGAGGTGTCGGTGTCGGCAGGCGTGGCAGTGGAGCCTCCTCTCGCGCCTCACCGTCGTCGTCGGAGTCGAGGTAGTAAACTACCTCCACTGGGTCTTCCTCCTCCTCCTCCTCCTCAGGGTCAGTGTCCACCGGAAGCAGACCATTCCCCTCAAAGGGGTGTGGCGCCTGGTCCATGGGAGCGTACTCGAAGGGTGGTGGTGGCAACGGCTCGGGCAGCTCCGGTGACAGAGGCTCGATCTGCTGTGGTGGACGAGGTACTGGGGTGCGTCGTGGGGTCGGCGGTGCAACACAGCGAAGGCGGCCCCCGGTACTCTTGCGGGCGGTTTGCTTGCTGCGTGCCATGACCTATAAGGAGGATGGAGTAAGATGGAGATCAGTTCTATATGATTGATTGAATAAAGCAAAAAGTAATAATTTAACATAGAGTGAACATATAATTTGATAGCAAAAATAAAATTTTCATAAAACAGCAAGAGGGCAAAGGGGAATGGGGTCCTTATTCACGTCCATTTCTAACTAGGCTGCCATCCTACAGTCAACCTGGCTCTGATACCACTTTGTCACGCCCAGTTCTCAACCAACGGAACCGGAACAACATATATGTGCCAGGAACGTGTCTCACATATATTATGACAGTAGTGACATCACAGAACGTGCATAAACGATAAATAAAACGTTTACATAGAGTATATCACCACTTTATTACAATAAGACAACATGTCTTTAAACCAGAGTCATAGCGGAAGCGTAAACGAAGATAAACGAGCCGCCACAGGGACGCCGACTGGTGGACTGGTACGCCTAGAACTCGTTGAAGTCCTAAACATACTCTTCGAAGTCTTCTGGAGCTGAGCAGCGGTTGGGTTCCAGCCAACAGTAGGTTTAAAGAAAAGCAAGCGTGAGTATTTCATACTCAACAAGCATAATATGAACTATGAGGCATCTAGGGTTGGCTGACACTTAGCATGAGCTTTTAGTTGGTCAAGTTTTATTAAGCGACTAATTACTATAGGTGAGTTGATAAACCATTAACCCAAGGTATAGCATAAAAGATTTAAACAACAACATTAACATTAGAACCAACTTCCAAACCCAACCAGGAACCACTAATCTGCATAAAGAATCTGGGCCGCTCATAACCGTGAGCACGGCTGACATGTCAGTTTTACACTCTTGAGAGGTTGTACATCTTTACCCACAAGCCGTGTACTACGCTAGGAGTTCATCACATTGCCTGGGATGAGATGACTAGCAAGCACACTACGAAGCCTTTTCAAAGATCACGTTGGTAAAAAGTAACCGCAAGGAATCAAGCGCCGCAATTGTGGTGTCCGCCTCACAAAGGGAGAAGCACACAGCACACTCAACCTAAGGTAGTGCAGCGACCACAACCGCTTACTCCCCCTCTTGCCCAGCAGGTAAGTTACTTCAAACCAAAACGATCTAATTAATCAGCTAAGACCGTCCCATTCCAGTCTCATGGTAGCACAGTTGTCCCAGGTTGCCGCTTTGCGAACCGGTCCTTATGGAGAGCGGCTATGAGCAAACCACTAAGCACATACTCATGCCCCCTAAACCAAGTTGCTAAAAAGCCATTTTTAAAGAGACATGAACCACTCAAGCACACAGCACAGGGGGTCACGTTCCGAGATAAATTGCATAGATCCATTAACAAGATTATTAACAAAAGTAACGTGTGTTCACGCAGCAACTAGCAAAACTTAACCAACATGAATCCCATAGGTAAACACTGCGATAACAGAGGCTAGGTACAGTCCTTATTGGCGTACAAAATTAAACACATGCATATGAAGTGATTCAATGATTAATGGGTTGTGTCCATGTTATACTTGCCTTGCTTAAACTGGTCTTGAGGTTGCTGCTCAACACCCTCAAACTGCTGCTCTTCTTCACCAACAAACTGCTCACCGTCTAAACACGTACACGGCAACATACAAGCATTGCCACGCATACATACATGCAAACAATTAACAAAAGGTGAGAAACAGTACATCATATCATAAAAACAGAAGATAAAACTGTATTAAAAACATTCTACACATTACCACGATCGCGTGAGTGCAAGAATCACTCAAAACGGAGTTAAAACGTGAAAGTTATGCATAAAACGGGCTTCCAGGGGCATAACTATGATAGAAACATTGAAACCAGGGGCTAGATTTGAAAAACCGGGGACCTATCCGTAATTAACCATAGCTGCCGAGGGTTTCCAGGCAAAACCGCCGAGACCTGGACCGTGGGTTCAAAAACCGGAAAGCCCAGGGGCCAAACCGAAAAAAACAGGACCTAAATCTAATTATTTTTCAAAGCCGGTGGACCGCGGGTTGATTCTAGAGAAACGCGGGGACTTTTATGCGAAAGTCCCGCGCTGACCGGGTCTACGCCGACGCGGTGCTGACGCGGCGCGCGCGTGGCGCGACACGTCGGCCTGACGGGTGGGACCGCGCTGTCGGGTTAAGTGAGGCGACGTGGCGCTCTGTGATTGGCCCGCGAAGGGGTACGCTGCATTCTAATCACGGCCGTTGGCGATACATCGGACGGCCAGGGTGCAGAGGGACGGGAAGGCGCCGGCGGCGACCAAAACCCACGGCGGGGTTCGGTCCGCACGGCGGTGGCTCGCCGGCGTGGTGCACGCCGGGGCCTAGGGGTGGTCCTGCTGGACTAGATCTAGCCCGGGAGAGAGAGGGGGCCGAGGCGGAGCTCACCAAGGGATCGAGGGAGACGGGGAGCGGATGGCGGGGCTTGGCGACGGTGACCGGCGGACGGGTTCAGGCGGCGCTTGCGGACGAGAGCGTCGGAGGCTCGGCCTCGCGTCAAGTCCTCCTGGAATGGCTCCGCGAAGACCCTGCGAACGTGATAGGGGCGGTTAGAGGGCCGGAGAGGGCACACCGACGGCGCATTCGGCGTCGCAGCGGCTTACCGAAGCAGAACTCCGGCGGCGAATTGCAGGAGCGTCGATGCACGGGAGCCGAATTAGGGAGATGGAGTGGTAAAGGAGCTCGGGGCGACAGTCGGGGTCGGGTTTTATAGGGGTTTAGGGCGCTAGGGCACTGCGTACGCGAGAAAGGTGGACGGCGGCTTTGAAGCTCGTCAAGGTGCCGTGAAGGGAAGGAGGGAAAAGGGGAACCCGGCGCTGCAGGTGCGGGATTGAAGGCTGGGAATTAAAGAAGGGGGCGCGGCCTCGGATTCGGCATTCCCCGCGGGCGGAGCGCCAGCGTGGCACGGGCAGAGAAGGAAGGTGCGGTGATTACCGCGAGAGGAGGGAGACGGGCCTGACCGATGGGGTCCGCCTGTCAGTGGGGGGACGGGGCGCGGGGGCGCTGCGGGCCGGGCGGCGCGCTGAGGGGAGAGGGGGCGCGGGCAAGCTGGGCCGGCCATTTCGGCCCATGCGGAAAGAGGGACGGGGGTTGGCTGGGCCGGGGCCCAGGCGGGGAGAGGGGCGGGGGCTGGGCTGGCCGGTCGGCTGGGCCGGCCGGTCGGCCTGGCTCTCTCCCTTTTTTTTCTTTTTGTTTTTCTGTTTTTGAATACTTTTGAATTGAGATAGAAAATGGTTCTAAAATTCAAATAAATTTGAATTTGAATCCTTATTTCAATCAAACAAGAACAATGCACTAGCATATATGCACAAGAAAGTTAGGCCTAGGTTACTTTTATGCATTTATTTATTTTAAATAAATTTAAATAAATCATGCAAACTAACACATAAACCTTAGGAAAATTAAATAAATTGCTTGAATTTTATTGTAAAATACTGGAATTTAAACTAGGGTGTTACACTCTGGTAGGTATTCAAAAACCGATGGGGGAACTTCATTTCATTTTTCTAAAGAATAAACCTGAGATGTTTATCTTACTAGGGACATGTGAAGACAACCTAGTGCTTAGCCATATCATTTCTCACAACAACTTAGACAAGGTTATGCAAATGGCATCCACTAAGTACAAGATCAAGATTTCAACTTATACACACAAGCTCGAAATTAAGCTAAGTGTAGAACGTGCATAAACAACTAAGCATGAACATAATAGAGCAACTATTCATCATTTCCATATGAAGGATATATGTATCAAAGTTGGGAGTTGTTTTTATTGACACTCTCTTTTTTTTAGGTAAAGCAATAAAAAGGAAAATAAATAAAAACATTATTTAAAGTACTTACCTCGGTAGGACGGTGATGCTACTGCTCGGTCGGACGGGGTACTGCTGGTACTTGTAGGACGGTTGATGCTGCTGCTTGGTCGGATAGGGGTACTACTGGTGCACATGGGAGGAGACAAGGACAAGAGACGAGGACACCTTACTCTAAGAAGACACAGGCGCGAGGAGGTATGCTCATAACAGTCTACCATCCCCCCAAGCTTCAATGAAGCTAGGGGTTTTGGTAGTAGTAGTTGTAGAAGTTCTGAGCATTGAGGAAGCTGGCTCCAACTTGCTCATTCAGGTTCTGGAGCATTTCCGTGTTGGTTTGGAGCCGTTGACCCATCTCTTCCGTGCGTTGGTAGATGTCACCTACCTGCTGATACAGCCTCTGATCGTATTGGCCCAAGTTCATCCCCTCCATTGCGGAGTTGATGTCGGCCATGTCAGGTGTTCGGTACTGGGCTGAAGCAGAGTGACCTAGGTCTCTACTGAGTGCACGTGATGCACTACCGCCTCCGTAGTGTTGTGTACTATGGGAAGGCTGGTAGGAACTCTCGCCACCGGTACTGGAGAGGTACCAGGATGGCTCAGATGGTATGGAAGCATGGATGGGTTCCTCAGAATCTTCTCCTCGTGCTCTGCGGTGTGACTCCTCCGCTCGCAGTCTCTGGGCTCTGGTCATGACGCCGCCAATGCTTTGGCGTGGTGCCTCCACATCTAGCTGCATGGTTAGGCTCCTGATGGTGTACATGTCGAACTGCGGTGCTGGAAGCGGCAGCTCAAGACTATGCCCAAACCATGTCATGATCAGTTTCCTAGTTTCGGCGTCTCGCTTCATGAAATGTGCCTGGACAAAGTGCTGCTCCCCCACATAGTGTGATGTGTCGTCGGAAAGGTAGTCAAGTTGGGCATTCCCTAGGAGGCCCAAGTTGACTGCTATCCTAGTGACAAAGGAAGTGATGCTTATAGGGGTGTTGGTCGCTCTCATGCCCATCCAGTGGTGGACAATGTCAAAGACCAGAGCATAGCGCTTCTTTTTTACCATGGCATAGAGGCACTTGAGGTCTTCGTTGGGTGCACAACGAACCTCGCCTCTTGGGAAGATGATGAGCGAGACCCAGCGAGCTAAGAGTCTCAGAGTGGGATTGTGAATTTTGGTGGTGCTGTGTTTCCCCTTTCCATACTCTCCACATATTTCCACCCAAAAAGATTTCATGTCATACCTGGCTGGGTCACTCAACGAGCAGTTGGAGTAGAAACCCAAGAGGTCAGCAAACTGCCGCGGGTAGACAGAGAATTCAGTATTGAACAGGCTAAAATTTATGAACGTACCTGTTGTATGCTTGTCCACGCGGAGAGTCATCAAGAACTCTTGTGTGAGAAGAACGGATCCTTCCTCTGTAATGTTAGCGAAATCCGACCAACCTACATAATCAAATGCTTTAATGAACGGGTTCAACATACCTATCTCGACGAGGAAGAAAGCGTTGAAGCACTTGGTCCTCTAAAAGGTCTTGGTGGTAAGGGCTTGTAACACCTGGGCTTCCTCATCGCCTTGGATGTTGATATCCTGCAGGTTCATCAGTCGGCGCTGCGGTTGTTGCTGAGAAGAAACTCCTTCATCTTGCTCCTGGTCCTGGTGGCTGCGTGTTGCTGACAGACATCCTATCGGACACTGCAGGAGTCCTGTCGGATGCTGCTGGGGTCCTAGAGCTTCCGCTTTGTGAACGAGAGCGAGAGCGCTCGTCTAACAAAGATGGGAACTTCAGGTGCAGTCCCTTCCCTGTGTTGCTCAGGGCCTTCTTCGCTTTCCTAAAGAAAGAAGACATCCTGCAAAAGTAGACAATATACTACACAAGGGACAAAGCAGACACAAATATTAGCGTTAGCGGTTAGTCGTTCAGAAGTCAGCCGTCCAAGAGTTAGTCGTCCTTGCGGGGCAGAGCCTCCACAAAACGTCCAACTAAGTGTAGCACTTATTTTATTGGGCAGAACTTCAACTAAGTGTAGGAATTAAAACTAAGTGCCTAACTAGTGCTTAAGAGAGTGTGTTTAGGGGGAGAAAGAGAATGCTCACGCTGCTGAGCGGTGCAAGGAACTGAGGGAGCTCATGCACATATTTATAGCTGCGCGAGGGAGTGCATGCATGCAGGCAGGGGCAGGCCGGGCGGCTCCAAAGATTTTTTTTCGCAAAATTGAACTAACTAAATGCAAACTTAAGAAAAAATTTTTGATGAAATTTAAACATGCAGTGGTGAAATTCAAAGATAGATGCCGAAAGATGGGAAAATTGTAACGCGGAAAATTAAATATGCAGTGGAGGATAAGGCCAGTTTACCTCCTGGCGAGGGCAAGTCATACCTTTGGTTTGGTGTCAGCACTCGACGGAGACTTAGAGGCCGTCTGTGCTGCAACTTTTGCTCACCAAACCTTCTTGGTTGCCATAGCCTTTTGTTTCTGAGTTTTAGTCTTCTTTTCTGGTTTTGGCGTTTCCGCTTTCTTCCGCCATTCTTGGGATGTGTTCGTTGCCTTGGCGGTGACCTTTGTCTCAGGAGCTTTGCCTCCTGAGTCCTTTGTCGGCGGCTGGGCCAGTGAGGCACGTCTCAATGACTCGGCTTTGCGATCTGCTTTGAGCTTGCGGGCTTCCCCATCGTATAGGAGCTTTTCCATGGCTACGAGGAGAGAGTCCATTTTTGGCTTGCTTGGCGAAAGCTCGATCTTCTCTCTTGATGTTTCCCGAGGTGCCTGACACTTAAATTTGAAAGTTTTTACCTGTCGGCACTGTTCGTCCTTTGGTTTGAAGGCGAACGTCTCCCGTCTGCCATTAATGTTGAGGTGGACTTCTCCAGCTCCAACATCAATGTTGGCCTCAGCGGTGCTTAGGAATGGTCACCCAAGGATGAGCGGCGTCTTCGTGTCTACCTCCATATCTAGCACCACGAAATCCACCGGGACGATGAAGTTCTGGATTTTCACCGGGACATCTTCGGCGATCCCGACGGGGTAGTGAATCGATTGATCCACTAACTGCAGGCACATAGCAGTAGGGGCAAGTGTAGCATGCATAAGTTTATCAAAGACTACCTTTGGCATGACGCTGACGCTTGCTCCCAGATCATAGAGAGCTTGATCAAAATTCTGGGTTTCGATTGAGCATGATATGGAGGGGTTCCCAGGATCCCTCTTCTTTTTAAGCGGCTAATTGAGTATAGCAGCGCTACACTCCTCCGTGAGGTGCACAACTTCGGTCGATGGCAGCGGCTTTTTGTTGTTGAGAATGTCCTTCAGGTACTTAGCATACATAGGCACCTGCATCGCATCTAGCAATGGTATATTGACATATAATTTCTTGATTACCTCAACAAATTTGCCGAACTGATCGTCGACCGAGGCCTTCTTCTGCCTTTGAGGAAAAGGGAGCACTGTGCTGTCATAGAACTCGTGCGGAGCTGACTTTGGTGCTTCCTTCACCGGTGGTTGTTCATGATCCACCTCATCTTCCTCCTCTGGTGCGGTCTGCTCCTGTTCTTTTCCTGCAGCTCTAGGATGTGGGGGGTCTTGTGTAGACCTTCCACCCCTAGTGGTTACAACATTTATATGTTCTTTCGGGGGTGGCTCGGGCTGTCCCGGAAGCTTCCCCGAAGTAGGACTAGGTAGAGCGGCAGCAAGCTGAGCTATCTGAGTTTCTAGCATTTTATTAAAGCTCAGCTGGTTCTTCATGGCACTATTCAGAGTTTCCAATTGATTTGACAAAGTTTCAAGAACTCTGTCATTCGCATGGAACTTCTTACTAATGCTATCGTTCACAGCTTTTTGATCGAAAGGATTTTTAGTAAACTGCTGAGAACTGCTAGAAGACATACCTTGACCAGCGAAAGGTAAGTTGGGTCGTCAACTCCAACCTGGTTGAGGACGAGGCCCGTTGCTGAAGCTATTGTTGTTGATGAAATTAACGTCCTCCGATCCAATTTCGGGGCAGCTGTTCCCCATGTGGCCTGTGTTCCCACAATGCTCGCAAGTCATGTGAGAATCCAGTGCCTGGACCGGCACAGCTTCAGGAGCGCCCTCCAGCTTCTTTAGTAGGAGGTCCATTTTGGCGGCAAGCATGTCGGAGCCGTCAATATGGTGGACTCCACGGGGCTTATTGTTCGCCCTCTCCTCTCTCCATCCTTGGTTGCTTGCCATCTTCTCGATGAGAGTGCGGGCAGCGGCAATGCTCAAGGACAAGAATGATCCTCCAGCGGCTGCATCGAGGTGTTCTTGCGCGGACCGGTGTAGTCCGTGAAAGAAATTCTAGATTATCATCCACTGTTCCATACCATGGTGGGGGCAGGGCGATGTACTCTTGTAGTCTCTCCCATGCCTCCGCCACATACTCATCAGCGAGCTGCTTGAAGCTCGAGATTCGGTTCCTCAGTGAGCTTGTCTTCCCTAGCAGGAAGTACTTTGCCAGGAAGGCATTGGAGCATGCCTCCCAAGTCGCCAAGTTGTTGCGGTTCAGGTAGAACCACTGTTTCGCCTTCCCAATCAAGGAAAATGGGAAGAGGCGAAGCCGAACAGCATCGGTGGTTGCACCCTTGATAGTGAAAGTGCTGCATATCTCCAGGAATTGCTGGAGATGGCTGTTTGCATCCTCCGACGCCAATTCGCAGAATGGGCTAGCTTGGACCATGTGGATGACACCTGGCTTGAGCTCAAATCCATCTCCAACAGTCACACTGGGTCCAGTGGGGATGTTGTTGCTGGATGGGATAGAGAATTCGCGAATGGTCTTCTCAGCCATATGTGTCGTGTCAGTTGTGCTTGTGGATCCAAACTCTAGTGTAGCTGGCACAGGCCTCTGCCCGTGGATTGTCTTCTAACGGACTCTCCTTCTGAGCAGCGACTCCGGATTGTTGTGAAAGTTTGCCGGTAGGTCAAAACCGGTCATACACCTCTCTGTCACCCAACAATAAAGTAGACAGAGACAAATAAGCCCGCTAAGAAATAGCGGTATGTTATCAAGATATAAGTACCTAGGTTCGACAAATCAAACTTCTATTGCCAATTGCTTCCCCGGCAACGGCGCCAGAAAAAGCTTGTTGACGTCTCTTAGCGTAACAGATTTTACTCCGCAAGCGCACGGAGATTCGCTGTAGCTTTTTCACTCAGAGTATTTCGAGTATCGTAAAAATCCACAGAGAAGCAAGGGCGAATAGGTGGAATGAAATGTCAAACCTTCAAGCAATACTATAACTTAGATAAAATACCAGCTAAACTTACAATGGGGGTAAGATATAAAGATAGTGTATGGTGGGAAGAGTAAAACAGGGACTAAAGAAGCCTAACACTTAGGTAGTTGCCTGGGAGCACAACGAGTGAGAATAGATTTCCAAACTCTACTACTTAACCGCTGCAGAGGAGTATTCGTGGTTGAACTAAGATAATTGGATACAAGCTAGGATCTTGCGTCGAGCGAAATTCCTGCGCCTCGAGGGGTCAAGGGGTAGATAATAGACCTCCGAAGGAGACCCGGCTAACGCCTATGGGTAAGATATAAAGATAGTGTATCAGCAGGTAGGTGACATCTACCAACGCACGGAAGAGATGGGTCAACGGCTCCAAACCAACACGGAAATGCTCCAGAACCTGAACGAGCAAGTTGGAGCCGGCTTCCTCAATGCTCAGAACTTCTACAACTATTACTACCAAAACCCCTAGCTTCATTGAAGCTTGGGGGATGGTAGACCGTTATGAGCATGCCTCCTCGTGCCTGTGTCTCCTCAGAGTAAGGTGTCCCCGTTTCTTGCCCCTGTCTCCTCCCATGTGCACCAGCAGTACCCCTGTCCGACCAAGCAGCAGCATCATCCGTCCTACCAGTACCAGCAGTACCCCGTCCGACCGAGCAGCAGCATCACCGTCCTACCGAGGTAAGTACTTTCAATAATGTTTTTTATTTATTTTCCTTTTTATTGCTTTTTCTAAAAAAAAGTGTTAATAAAAACAACTCCCAACTTTGATGCATATATCCTTCATATGGAAATGATGAATAGTTGCTCTATTATGTTCATGCTTAGTTGTTTATGCACATTCTACACTTAGCTTAATTTCGAGCTTGTGTGTATAAGTTGAAATCTTCATCTTGTACTTAGTGCATGCCTTTTGCATAACCTTGTCTAAGTTGTTGTGAGAAATGATATGCCTAAGCACTAGGTTGTCTTCTTATGTCCCTAGTAAGATAAACATCTCAGGTTTATTCTTTTGAAAAATGAAATGAAGTTCCCCCATCGGTTTTTGAATACCTACCAGAGCCAAATACATTGAAATATCTGAGCCTAGCTTGTTTAAGCTACTTAAAGTTGTTTTGAGCTTTGTCAAATTTTGAGTCTCCTAGAATAGAATCATCTCTATCTTGTGAATTGTTGGAGCAAAAATCCACCACCACATATGCATTTACCTATCCTGGGTATGCATCCCTATATCTCCAAAATAATACCCTTAGCCTTACTCCTTCCAATCAAAAAGAGGTAGAGTATGGAGCCAACAAAAATATGAGAAAAAGAAAAGCATGCTAGTCAAGCATGAAAAAAAAAGCATGCTAGTCAAGCATGGTGAAAAGAGAGAAAAATACAAAAAGACTCCATATTCATACCTAGTAATCTAAAAGGAGAAGGAAAGAAAACAAGGAGATTCATCCATCCATCCATCAAATAAAGCTCCAAAAATGAACAAGGCTAGATGATGTAGTACATTTCTTTGGTCCAATCTTTGGCTTTGCAAAACAGACAACTTAAGTAAGCTAAGTTCTTCCATGACCCTGAGCTCCACGTAAGCCTTAGTATAGGAAGTTCTTAGCCAAGCTCTTGCTACAAATGGTGAGGATACACTTTGAGCGATCAAGAGTACCTTTGGGGAAACTTGTTTTCTTTTGAAAAAACTTTAAAAACACCTGAGATGTGAATCCCAAAAGACATGCTTGGAGCAGAACCTGCAACTAGTTCATTCTTCCTCTCAATCGCCCAAGACATGGTAAGACAAAAAGATGCACCATAGGTATGAGTGAGAGTGATCATTGCATACACTATGGTTCGAGATAAAAGCATGGGTGTCGTCTGTGCATAACTCCTATTCATGAGCATCGATATTGCAGCAACTCCTGATCCATAACCCATCTTGACTTTACTCGAGGACGAGCAAAGGTCTAAGCTTGGGGGCATGTTGACGGTCGTTATTGCACTACCAATGACCATCAACTATCCATGAACATGGAGAAAAACATGCCAAAGTATGGATAAACCTGTGCTACTAACCTATTTCCACAAGTTGTGTTGAATATTTGATTGTAGGTACAAAGATCAGTAGAAAACAGGCAAATTGGGCTAAGTCACAGGGTCACTGGCCAGTGGGCCAGGTTGCCCGGCTCCAAGCCAGGCCGCCCAGCACCATGCCAAGCCGCGCGCCTGACTCAGGAACCAAATCAGCTCATCTTCGACCTGCATGTGCTTAAGTGACGTGTCAACACACTTGTGAAGTCCAAATGCCAAATGCACCATGTCAAGTACCGAAAGGCTTGCCACATCACCGATCCAACACTTGGATTGGTGAAGTCAGCAATCCTGGGCACTTCAATCCTGCGGCTAAGGAAGAAACACAAGTGAAGATCAATGGTTGACGGAAAAGCACACTTCTAACCGCCATGCAACCGACTTGGGGAGGCAATATGAGCCACAAGATGGAGAAAGGCGGTGGATCCGACGGCCACCCGGGCCGCTCGGCTGGGGGTGGAGCCGCCTAGCCCCACCTGGAGCTGCCCGGCCCTACCTCGGCGCCTTCCAGTTGTAACCGCCTCTCCAACTGCCTCACCAACCTTAGAACCTATAAATACCCCCCTAGACTTCACTTGTAGAGTGTGGAAGTTGAGTAGCTCACACTATCGTTTAGTCTTGTATCACTAGGTTAGTCCTGAGAGTTAGAGTTGAGTCTGAGCTTTTGCCTCAGGGATTCTAGAGTCTTCTTCGAGTCTCGGTAAAGCTCTTGTATCTTTCTATCTTTTGTACTCGTTACTCTAGTATAATATTTATCATTGTTCTATCTTCTGTTATACTTTACTTTACTTCTTAACGCTTGCCTAGTGTGGTGTACCTTTATTGCACACTAGATCCAAGGCTTAGGTTTGTGTTGTTTTTAAGTTATCTAAATCTTGTTAGACTTGCCGGTGCTATAAGCTTGTCTTAGGCTTTTGATCTAAGATTAAGTTAGTTCTCACCCTCTAATCAAGGAAGAGCTTTAGTGTTCAAGTTCTCACTTGAACACTAGTATAGCGTGCCATCTTACCCACGCAGATCTGGTCGGTAGCCTCTCTAGGTGACAGCTCTAGAGATCTCAGTAATCCACCCCGTCATTCGGTAAGCCCGTAGGCGTTAGCCGAGTCTCCTTCGGAGGTCTACTATCTACCCCTTGACCCCTCGAGGCGCTGGAATTTCGCTCGACGCAAGACCTAGCTTGTATCCAGTTATCTTAGTTCAACCGCGAATACTCCTCTGCAGCGGTTAAGTAGTAGAGTTTGGAAATCTAATCTCACTCGTTGTCCTCCCAGGCAGCTACCTAAGTGTTAGGCTTCTTTAGTCCCTGTTTTACTCTTCCCACCATACACTGTCTTTATATCTTACCCCCGTTGTAAGATTAGCTGGTATTTTATCTAAGTTATAGTACTGCTTGAAGGTTCGACATTTCATTCCACCTATTCGCCCTTGCTTCCCTGTGGATTTTTACGATACTCGGAATACTCTGAGTGAAAAAGCTACAGTGAATCTCCATGCGCTTGCGGAGTAAAATCTGTTACGCTAAGAGACGTCAACAACAACAAAAGAAAACAACGCATCGGCTCCTCAAGACAGAGGCAAAAGGCTCAACGCGCCGATGCAAAGAGCATGCTAAAAGCTCAACTCCCCCTAAAATGCATTCTTACAAATGCAATATAAGTGCAAAGCTCCCCCTCAACTAAATCTCTCCTGAGTTCTCCCCTTTGTCCATTTTTTGAAATTTCTCCCCTTGGAAGTACACTAATTTTTCCCCAAATTCCCCCCCCCCCGTTGTTGACAATGGACACATCAAGGATCCTTGAACTCAACTCCCCCTGAAATAGACAACTCCCCCTCAAAATATGCCATGAAATGCAAGGAGTGTAACTGAAAGAGCTCAGAAGGGATGGAAAGCTAGTAATCAAAAGTTCTAACATACAGAGCAAGTGAGGGCAAGGAAGCATACAACAAGCTCAAATGAATCTATCTTACATAGATCAGGAGCAAGCATGTTTTTCAGGGTTATGGAAAAGAAAGCATCACCAACAGGAAAGGCATCTAGCAAGATAGGCATGAACAGCAAGATGCTAGCAAGACATACAAGGTGTGCTACTCTCAATCAAAGCATATACAACGAGCCATAAGCATTTTAGAGACTTGCAAAATTCAGATTTAAACATTTGTATTCACAAGCGAGTTCTTTTTGTACCATGGGTTATTTACTTGTCTTTTGCCACTTCATAACAACCAATGCCAAGCCTAGGCTCAAAGAACCATCAAAGGCTTAAGACAAGATTTTGATCATACACAGCCTAGTCTAAGTTCATATCAAAGTGCAATGATAAGCAGTCTCAAACTAGATCAGTGTGACAAGCAAACCCACCTAGATCTTTTGCAATTCAGCACATAAGACACCACTTATAAGCATTTTGATTCAGATTTCGATTTAAACTAAGTGTCATAAAAGCTTAGGCATTATCTTAGCAAAGGCATACAACTAGCATATCTAGGTATGAAAATATAGCATAGCATTCAACAAACCTCCACATGCTAGGTAGCCAAATCAAGTGGTGATCATGTTTTTTATTTTCAGGAAAGCAAAAGACTTAGCTCACAATTAGTATTCAACAGACTCAAGAGAGCTTAGCCAACCATGATCAAGCAAGCATCTGTACAATCTAGCACAAGCAAGTACTAACTCAACATTCCAAAAGAGCTCTAGTGCTAGTGAAGTGAAAATGCATATAATACAATGCAATGCATGATATGATACAATATGCAAGAGAAACAAAGAGAAATAAAAACAAGATAAAAGCAAGAACTAAACTACAGAAGCTAAAAGGAATAGCACACTATCCCTGACTAAAAGGGATAGCACACTCCAAGCTCACCTCTCAAGAGCTTAAAAGCGTCAAACTCTAGGGGCTTGGTAAAGATATTGGCCAACTGGTTTGTAGATACTACATGGACTAAGTCTATGTCCCCCTTCTCATAGTGATCTCTCAGAAAGTGAAACCTCACGTCTATTTGTTTGGTTCTAGAGTACAATACGAGGTTATTAGCTACAGAAATAGCAGAAGTAGAGTCAACTAGAAGAGGGATTTTTCCAAACCTAAGGCCGAAATCACTAAAGGTGGTTTTCATCCATAAAAGCTGGGAGCAACAACTAGCAGCAGCAACATATTCTGCTTCAGTGGTGAAAAGAGCTACACTAGCTTGCTTGCAGGAGGACCAAGAGACAAGTGAGGTTCCTAAGAGTTGGCATGTGCCGGAGGTTAACTTGCGATCAATCCGGCAGCCAGCATGGTCAGCATCTGAGAACCCTCTAAGAGAAAGAGAAGAACCCGAGGAATACCAAAGACCAAGCTCAGGAGTGAACTTCAGATACCAGAAAATGCGCTTCACCGCTTGACGGTGAGAAGTCCTAGGAGAAGCCTGGTAGTGCGCATAAAGGCAGACCACGAACTGAATGTCCGGCCTGGTCGCCGTTAGGTACAGAAGTGAGCCGATCATCCCTCGAAATTCCTTCTGGTTGTTGACGCGGCTTAAGTACTAAATTTATGTTATAATTTCATATGTTTTTATGCCGTTTCATAAATTAATTATATGATTTATTATTATTTTGCTAACAATTAACCCCGTTTTCGAGAATGCTCTTTGTTTTTGTGCATTATTGATTTTTGCAGGAAAATAGGTATAATTGATATAAATTTGAGGATTTCTCGAAGAAAGGATTTATGCTAAAAGTCCAAAAGAAGACCCAAGCCCATTATGGAGAATGTTCCGGAGGATAAAGGATGAATAATACGAAGATAAGGAAGGTTTATTACAAATCCAATCAAACTTCCAATTAAAACTCGAGATATTCTCGGATTCCAGGACAGCAGCACCTTGTGGGCCCAATTCGGTGACCTTAACGATGTCAAATGAAGAAAGTTTGAATACCAAAGTTGTAGATCTCTTCGAGCTCTACAATTTAGAGTCTGAGTTTGCATTTATTGGACTTCGGAAGACAGAGTTATGGTCAAAATACTAAAGGCTGCAGAATATGGAAATCCTATTTCTGGAAGGACTAGGACAATGGCTTCATATCCAAGCAAGGGAAGATGGAGGACGACCGGGACTCTTCTAGAGGCTTGTATACACATGGAAATAGGTGTTTAAGTCCTACTAGGACTTTTAGAACCGACCTATTAGATTCCTTGTATAGGGGACTCTCCGGAGTATAAATATATGGCCTCCCAAGGGGAGAGGCATCATTGTTTGACACAAATCCATTGTACACCGAGAGTTTAGGGCAGAGTTCGGGGGCCAAAAGCGTTCAACTCGGCGAGAGGGAGATCTCGGCGAAAGGAGCAAGCAAGAGGAGGCAGGTGGCCTGGGGGTCGGCCGACCCCTAGGGGGTCTGGTCGGCCGACCCAGGTCCTCCCGAGGGCTGCTCGAGCTCATCTTCCGCCGACTTCTTCGTCTAGTTCAACTCGACGACTTTGGGTCACGGATTTCGATGTATCTTGAGTAAATCCCTCGAACTTCTTATATACTTTGATAAAACCTTGATGATTGATCAATAAAGTTTGTCTTTTAGATTTAGCTTCTTGTTTATGCATGTTTATGATCCATGTCTTTGCAATGCTTCATGTCTACATGTGTTATTGTGGCCACAATCTAGATGTCTCACATGTCTTTTAGTAGATCTATTTTACCTGATCAGTAGATTGAATCTGCTCATGCTTAGAGATGGTTAGGGTTTACTAGTTCGTCGATTACCTGGTTACCAGTGACAGTGGAGCCCGGGGAAAGGTTCGAGTAGATCTTTGACATTCATATTCATGTTTATTCTATGCTTGTTGATTAGATCTTTATCAAGGTGGTTCTTAGTTCTTAAGTTGTTTGTCTCATATCTCTTGTGGATCCTTTTGCCTGTTTAAATCCTATCTATCCCGAGTTTAGTTTAATCGTTGATTATTCCTTTTATGCAATAGATTAGAGCTTGATTAGAGTATATTTAGAGTATAATTAGAACCGTTATTAGATTGCAATTAGATAGCCTTTATCTTTCATTTAAGCTTATTTAGATCTATTAGAATTAGATAGTAATTTAGTTAATATTAGGTTGATAGTAGCTTAAACGTAATTATCCTTGGATTGACAAACCCAAGATACTCATCCTGGGGAAAAGCTACCGCGATACTGTGCGCTTGCAGTATAAGGATTTGGCGTGCTTAAGTGCCGTCAACAAGCTTTTCTGGCGCCGTTGCCGGGGATAATTATCGTTTACGTTATTATTAATCTTTTATTAGCTTTGTTACTACTAGTTTTAATAGTTAGTTTTATTTATTGTGTGATTAATTAGTTTTGCTTATTTTGCTTTTTAATTAGTGTGCTATTTTATTTATTTATTTTGCTATTATCGAAATAAGGAGTAGTTTTTAAATTTTGAAATTTTAAATTTAGTTTTAAATTTAGTTATTTTGTTTGGATTTAATTTGGTCTAAGTACAGCAAATTTTTGCTGTCATAGATCTTTTGTTTTGTATTTTTGTCTATATTTCAGGTATGACTATGATGAGTGAGGGTCTGACACTCGCGGAGTACTTAACTCCAAGAGTGGAAGATTTGAAGTTTCAAAAGTCAAATCTGATGCCGGAGTCAGGATCCTACGAGTTGAAGTCAGGAATCATCCGAATTGCTGCCGAACATCAGTTCAGTGGTGAAGATGATGAGAACCCATACAAGCACCTGGAGAGGCTCAAGCAAGTGTGTCGCACATTCCATCAAGACGGAGTTCCAGAAGAGTGGGTCTTGTGGAACCTCTTTCCATTTACACTGGAAGACAGAGCCAGAAAGTGGTACCATGTTGCATCAATAGAAGCTGAAGGTGATTGGAAGATTCTCGAAGTGAAGTTCACTACAAGATTCTTTTCTCCACTGAGAGTGCACAAATTGAGAAAAGCAATCATGAACTTCGAGCAACGAGAAAATGAAGACATTGATGAAGCTTGGGACAGACTGGAAGAAATGAGGACACAAGGACCACCAATTGGATTCACTCCAGAGATGATGATGTCCATTTTCTACTATAGTCTTACCACTAGAGACTTTGAGCGACTGAACACTTGTGCTGGAGGATCACTGCTGACTCGGAAGTGGAGTGAAGCTATGAAGATTTTGTCAGATGTCTGCTTAACCTCAAAAGCTGAAAGAGACAGGAAGGAGAGTGTTATGCAGGAGCCAGTGGTTGTGGCGCCTACATATGCTATCTACAAGGAGCAACAACCTGTCAAAAGAACTACAGTGTCTTATGCAGCTGAGGAAGAGGAGTACGAGAGTTTTGCACCACAAGTGAAGACTGAGTGTTCAAATTACAGAAGCCTTGCTAGTGCAAAACCACTGACAGAATTCGACAAGACAAGCTGGATGCCAGTGGATTTTGGAGATACACTGAAGTGTGCAGGACCACTCCCACCAGAAGACTTAGAGGAAGAGGAAGAATTGTTTCCACCAGAAATTCCACTAAGGAGGAGCTCTGATGATCTAAGTACAAGGGAAGTGCTGCAGAAATTATTCCAAGAAGAAGAGCTGGACAGTGACTTTGTCTCTGAAGTAAAGCGGGTGATTGGTGTCAAGCCGGAGTCATCACTTACTGAGGAGATTATCGTCTACCTGGAGCCAGAAGAATCTTCAACTGGTATTTCTTGCTCCATCAACAAAGAAGACTTCAACAATATTCACTGCTCTATGGAAGCCCAGGTAAGTACTATGAGCTATGAAGTTTATTCTAAATTGAGTGATAAACCACACTTAGTTTCTACTAATATTAAAATTAAACTTTCTAATAATGAAGTAATTAGACCTGTAGGCTTAATTAAAAATGTTGAAGTTAACTTTGCTAATAACATTATACCAACTGATTTTTATATAATTAATGTCTACGATAATGATATTAACATAATTTTTGGTAGACCTTTTCTTAAGTTGGTTAATGCTGTAGTTAATAATGATAAAGGAAAGGTCAATATTAATATTGATGGATTAAAATATGACTTTGATTTCCTACCGGCATCTAAAGTGCCTATTAATCTCACTCCCGATATAGAGGAGATAGAGAGTATTAACTATATTAACGCTTTTAGAGAGCCGTTAAAATTAGTATTAGAAGGAGGAGAAAAAGGATTCTTCTCTGAGGAAACAACCATTGCCACTAATCAACTTGAACTTAATCAAGAAGAGACCCAAGACATTCCTGTAGAGCCACTAGGTGACCCTAACCCACAGGAGGCGCCCGACGTGGAGCTCAAACCACTGCCCGAAGGACTTAAGTATGAATTTTTAGGAGAAGATAAAACTTATCCTGTAATTGTTAGTGATCAGCTGAGTCCAGAAGAAGTGGAAAGATTGCTAGGAGTGTTAAGGAAACATAAGAAGGCAATTGGTTATTCTCTAGCAGATCTTAAAGGAATTAGCCCAGCATTTTGTACTCATAGGATTCCGATGGAAGAAGGCCACAAGCCAGTGGTAGACAATCAAAGGAGACTGAGTAACGAAATGAGATCCGTAGTGAAGAAGGAAGTAATCAAGCTGCTAAACGCCGGAATTATCTACCCAGTACCAACTAGTGAGTGGGTTAGCCCTGTTCATTGTGTGCCTAAAAAGGGAGGTTTAACCGTAGTTAAAAATGAGAAAAATGAATTAATTCCACAACGAACTGTCACTGGTTGGAGAATGTGTATAGATTACCGGAAGCTTAATAAAGCCACTAAAAAAGATCACTTCCCTTTACCCTTTATAGATGAGATGCTAGAGAGACTTGCTAAGAATACCCATTTTTGCTATTTAGATGGTTATTCTGGATTCTTTCAAATCCCTATCCATCCAGACGATCAACACAAGACAACTTTCACTTGTCCTTATGGAACCTTTGCCTATAGGAGAATGCCCTTTGGTTTATGCAATGCACCAGCTTCATTTCAACGGTGTATGATGGCCATTTTCTCAGACTTCATTGAAGATATCATGGAGGTTTTCATGGACGATTTCTCAGTTCACGGCACTAGTTTTGACCACTGTCTACGGAATCTAGAAAAAGTTCTGAAGAGATGTGGAGAAGTAGACTTAGTGTTGAATTGGGAGAAGTGTCATTTTATGGTGAGAAAAGGACTTGTGTTGGGACACGTCATTTCTGAGAAAGGAATTGAAGTAGATAAAGCCAAGATAGAGACTGTAGAAAGGTTGCCACCACCTACAGATATTAGATCTCTCAGAAGCTTTCTCGGACATGCTGGCTTTTATAGGAGATTTATTAAGGATTTTTCTAAAATAGCTAAGCCACTGAATTACCTACTCCAGAAGGATGTTCCTTTTGAGTTCACTGATGAGTGTGAGGTAGCCTTTAGGAAAATTAAGGAATTACTAGTTAGAGCGCCTATCATTCAACCACCTGACTGGAATTTACCTTTTGAGATCATGTGTGATGCCAGTGACTATGCAGTAGGAGCTGTGCTGGGGCAGAGAAAAGACGGAAAAGTACATGCCATTTATTATACCAGCAAAACTCTTAACGAGGCCCAAGTTAATTATGCAACTACTGAAAAGGAGTTGTTAGCAGTAGTTTTTGCCTTTGAAAAGTTTAGATCTTATATTGTTAATTCAAAGGTTATAGTCTACACTGACCATGCTGCTATTAAATACCTCCTCACTAAAAAGGATGCTAAACCTCGTTTAATTAGATGGATTCTAATGCTACAAGAATTCGATGTAGAAATCAGAGACAAGAAGGGAGTTGAGAATGTAGTGGCAGATCACTTGTCTAGAATGAGCCATAGTAAAGGAGGTCCACCAATTGAAGATGCGTTAAGAGACGATACCCTTTATGCGGTTATAGATAAGGATTCTTGGATGCTAGACGTAATTAGAGCCATTAGAGGAGAGCCACTGACTCATCTCAACTATAATTCAAAAAGGAAAGTCCTTGCCGAAGCCAAGAAATTTTATTGGAATTCACCCTACCTATATAGATTTGGATCTGATGGAGTCCTCAGAAGATGCGTACCTGCAGATGAGAGAAGTGAGATTTTGAGAAAGTGCCACGCTGCAGAATATGGGGGGCATCATGGACATTTCAGAACCCAGGCTAAGATATGGGCGAGTGGATTCTATTGGCCAGGAATGCATGAAGATGCAAGGAAATTTGTCGCTTCTTGTCCTGAGTGTCAGAGAACTGGAAATATAACAGCTAGAAATTCAATGCCTTTGACATACAATCTACAAATTGATTTATTTGATGTTTGGGGAATGGATTTTATGGGACCATTTGAAAATTCACATGGATATGAGTATATTTTAGTAACTGTGGATTACGTCTCAAAGTGGGTGGAAGCTTTGCCATGTAAGAAGGCGTCTACGCAAGAGTCCATAGAGATGATTAAGAATAATATCTTTCCAAGATATGGAGTACCTAGAGTTATTATCTCTGATGGAGGATCGCATTTTATTGGAAAAGACTTTACTGATTATTTGGCAAAGATGGGAATTGAACATAGAGTTTCTACAGCCTATCACCCACAGACCAATGGCCAAGCCGAGACATCAAATAAACAATTAAAAGAAATTCTTAAAAAGACGGTGATTAAAGGAGGCAAAAATTGGTCAAAAAAGCTTAATGATGCTCTTTGGGCTTATAGGACTGCTTTTAAAGCACCTATTGGAATGACACCCTATCAGTTAGTTTATGGAAAAACTTGTCATTTACCAGTAGAATTGGAGCATAAAGCTTATTGGGCAATTAAGGAATTAAATTTAGATCTAGATGCCGCCTTAGTCAAAAGAAGGATTCAATTAAGTACCCTTGATGAAGCACGGTTACAAGCTTATCATAATGCTACCATTTATAAGGAAAGAGTTAAGAGATGGTTTGACAAGAAACTTCTTAAGAAGGAGTTTAAGCCAGGTGATAAGGTTCTTCTCTATAATTCAAGGTTTAAATTATTTGGAAAAGGAAAATTACAAAGTAAATGGGATGGACCTTATATTGTTCATGACGTATCACCTGCCGGAGCAGTTACCATTATGGATTTTGAAGGGAACAAATATATGGTAAATGGACAAAGATTGAAGGTCTACATTGAAGAGGACAAGATTGAAATCAATTATATTGATACATACAACTTCAAAGAGGTTAGAGTTGACTACCATATATATGACCCTTAGATTTCCATAGGTAACCTATCCTTTGTAAATAATTTAGTTACGTAATTTAAATATTTTTCAAATTTTTCTGTACATAAATATTTTTATTTAATAAATAAACTTACCGACCAAACCTGGGGCCCAGAAGCCAGAGGAGGGGCCCAGGTCGGCCGACCAGAGAGGTCAGGCTCGGCCGACCTGGGTGGTTTTCAAGTCGGTTTTGTTTCAAGTTTTGGTATGCGTAGTTACACGGAGTTCTGAGTCAGTTTGGATTGAATTTAGGGTCGAACTCCAGAGATGACTAGGACACTTAGCATTAGCTAAGTGTGGGGATGTGTCTTCCCCGTTAGATTAATAAAGCGTTTGAAATAATAACGCCCTTTTATTATTATTATTATCATTATTATTATTATTATTGTCTTTTATATTTTATTACTTACTAAGGTGTGAGTTGACAGGATGGCGTTATTATTAATAAAGTATTATTATTATTATTATTATTATTAATTTTGTCTCGTTTTATTTAAGTTTATTCTATGCATTTACTTTGATAATTAATTTTGCTTAAGTTGTCATGATTTGAGTAATGTGGGAATTACTAAAATAATTAATAATGCATAACCCATGTTTTTGTTGGAAGATTGTGTTTTATAGCTTTGCCAAAGTTTTCAATTAAGAAAAAGATTAGAGGACTTATAAAAAAAAAAATCTTTTTATTAAATTTATCTTTATTTGATCAAGTTTTACATCCCTTAAATCAAGAGAGAGTTTTTAATACCTATTAGAGCTTAGTTTATGAAAGCCAGTTTATAAGCAAGTTATTTCATGTGAGTTTGATTAAGTTTGATTTCTTTAGTAATTTTGATCACTTTAAATAATTTTTGGTCATCGATTTTTCATCTTTGCTAGCCTTACTATATTCCAATTGCTTAGAAATAATAAGCAATATCTTTATCCTATAAACCTTTTTATCATCTCATTTTGTTTACCTTTACCTATTTAAGTGAGGTTTTTGCTCATTAATTAAAATTAAATTAAAAAGGGGACTTTTGAGATGAAAAAGGAGTAGAGGTTATAGTAAAAAAAAAAATAATAGACCAAGTGGTCAAATTAAAAAAAAAGAAAAAAAAAAGAAAAAAAAGAGGGAGAAAATAATGGCCAAGTGGCCGAAATAAATAAAAGAAAGAAAGGAAAAGAGAGGTAGAATTAGGAAAAAGGAGAAAGGGGGAGAAATTTATATATACATTTAAATTAGTCTCTTTGAAAGCCTTGAGTTATTGTTATAAAATTAATGAGCAAAGACTTTCGCTTTTTCCAACCATGTGCAAAAGTTCTGGAATTTATTCCAATTTTCATTATATACATGCACATGTCCACTATCTATATCTTCTTTTTCTTTGTCTATATATATATATATTATTTTCTTTATTCTCGATGACCAAAATTGTTTAAAGTTGATTGATTGAGCTTTAGAAAGATAACTTATTTGAACAATAAAATATTTAACTTTGCTAAGCCTTTACCAAGCTCCATATATTTTCCTGTGAGGAAGAGAGAGTAAATCTTTTATAGGATAGCCATTTATAATGAGTGCCTTGTTGAGAGCTTGATTTAAAGGGATTAGTGATTTCTTGATCATTTGAAGAGATTTTGTTTTTTCTAAAATTATATTGAAAAACCTCTTTTTATATTCTGAAAGGAGACTTTGGCATAGTTATGATTCATTTGATTTCGTTAAATCTTGTGGGGATCTATATGCATGAAAGTTAAATAAATATTCCCATGTTATGATTTGAGTGATTTCTAAAGTAAAGTTATTTTAAGAAGTATTTGTTTAGAATTAACATAAATTTAGTTGAGAGTTTATTTTAAGATTTATCGATCTTATGCTCGAGGACTAGCATGATCTAAGTGTGGGGATATTGTTGACGCGGCTTAAGTACTAAATTTATGTTATAATTTCATATGTTTTTATGCCGTTTCATAAATTAATTATATGATTTATTATTATTTTGCTAACAATTAACCCCGTTTTCGAGAATGCTCTTTGTTTTTGTGCATTATTGATTTTTGCAGGAAAATAGGTATAATTGATATAAATTTGAGGATTTCTCGAAGAAAGGATTTATGCTAAAAGTCCAAAAGAAGACCCAAGCCCATTATGGAGAATGTTCCGGAGGATAAAGGATGAATAATACGAAGATAAGGAAGGTTTATTACAAATCCAATCAAACTTCCAATTAAAACTCGAGATATTCTCGGATTCCAGGACAGCAGCACCTTGTGGGCCCAATTCGGTGACCTTAACGATGTCAAATGAAGAAAGTTTGAATACCAAAGTTGTAGATCTCTTCGAGCTCTACAATTTAGAGTCTGAGTTTGCATTTATTGGACTTCGGAAGACAGAGTTATGGTCAAAATACTAAAGGCTGCAGAATATGGAAATCCTATTTCTGGAAGGACTAGGACAATGGCTTCATATCCAAGCAAGGGAAGATGGAGGACGACCGGGACTCTTCTAGAGGCTTGTATACACATGGAAATAGGTGTTTAAGTCCTACTAGGACTTTTAGAACCGACCTATTAGATTCCTTGTATAGGGGACTCTCCGGAGTATAAATATATGGCCTCCCAAGGGGAGAGGCATCATTGTTTGACACAAATCCATTGTACACCGAGAGTTTAGGGCAGAGTTTGGGGGCCAAAAGCGTTCAACTCGGCGAGAGGGACATCTCGGCGAAAGGAGCAAGCAAGAGGAGGCAGGAGGCCTGGGGGTCGGCCGACCCCTAGGGGGTCTGGTCGGCCGACCCAGGTCCTCCCGAGGGCTGCTCGAGCTCATCTTCCGCCGACTTCTTCGTCTAGTTCAACTCGACGACTTTGGGTCACGGATTTCGATGTATCTTGAGTAAATCCCTCGAACTTCTTATATACTTTGATAAAACCTTGATGATTGATCAATAAAGTTTGTCTTTTAGATTTAGCTTCTTGTTTATGCATGTTTATGATCCATGTCTTTGCAATGCTTCATGTCTACATGTGTTATTGTGGCCACAATCTAGATGTCTCACATGTCTTTTAGTAGATCTATTTTACCTGATCAGTAGATTGAATCTGCTCATGCTTAGAGATGGTTAGGGTTTACTAGTTCGTCGATTACCTGGTTACCAGTGACAGTGGAGCCCGGGGAAAGGTTCGAGTAGATCTTTGACATTCATATTCATGTTTATTCTATGCTTGTTGATTAGATCTTTATCAAGGTGGTTCTTAGTTCTTAAGTTGTTTGTCTCATATCTCTTGTGGATCCTTTTGCCTGTTTAAATCCTATCTATCCCGAGTTTAGTTTAATCGTTGATTATTCCTTTTATGCAATAGATTAGAGCTTGATTAGAGTATATTTAGAGTATAATTAGAACCGTTATTAGATTGCAATTAGATAGCCTTTATCTTTCATTTAAGCTTATTTAGATCTATTAGAATTAGATAGTAATTTAGTTAATATTAGGTTGATAGTAGCTTAAACGTAATTATCCTTGGATTGACAAACCCAAGATACTCATCCTGGGGAAAAGCTACCGCGATACTGTGCGCTTGCAGTATAAGGATTTGGCGTGCTTAAGTGCCGTCAACACTGGTCCACCACCTCCCAATCTTCGTCAGCATCAAGCGCCATGTTTGTACTCATAGGAGTCGTCATGGGCTTGGAGTCACCCATCTCAAACTCCTTGAGTATATCTCTTGTATACTTGGCTTGATGGACGAAGGTTCCTTCGGGGCCTTGCTTGATCTGCAGCCCGAGAAAGAACTGGAGCTCACCCATAAGACTCATCTCAAATTCCCTGCTCATCTGTTCAGCAAAACTAGACACCAAAGCATGAGATGAACCACCAAAGATTATGTCATCAACATATATCAAAACTATCAGGGTGTCATCGCCACGACTCAACAAAAACAAGGTCTTGTCTACTGAACCCATCACAAACCTAGACTTGAGCAGGAAACTCTTTAACCTAGCATACCAAGCTCTAGGAGCTTGCTTCAGACCATAAAGGGCTTTCCTCAACTTATACACCCGGTTTGGAAATCTAGCACTCTCAAAGCTAGGAGGTTATCTCACATATACCTCCTCCTCTATGAACCCGTTAAGGAAAGCAGACTTGACATCCATTTGCTGCAGTTTGAAGCCTTTAGAGGCCGCAAAGGCAAGCAAAATACTAATGGCTTCCAAACGAGCTACAGGGGCAAAGGTCTCCTCATAATCTATCTCCTCCTTCTGACAGAAACCCTGGGCTAGCAATCTCGCTTTGTTCCTCACAACCATCCCGTTCTCACCCTGTTTGTTCTTGAAAACCCACTTGGTACCTATAGGGCGATAGTTTGGTGGAGGCTCCACTAAATCCCAGACATGGTTTCTCTCAAAATTCTCCAACTCCTCATGCATGGCGTTCACACAGTTAGGATCAGATAATGCATGTGAGACATCCCGGGGTTTAAAAGTAGCAACATATGCAGAGTGGGAGAAAAAGGCAAGAGAAGCAACTGACGTGCGTGTGACACGCTGGTGAATGTCTCCAATCAACCTGTGTGGAGGGTGATCCCGCTGGACCTGCCGAGAAGGAACAATCTCGGAGGTCACCTCCCCTGCGTGCTCAGTGGGGCCAGTCTCTGCATGAGCTTGCTGTCGGGGGAGTGAGGAGGAAGCCGTAGGCAAGGGTCCTCCATCATCATCAGATCTCGTAGCAGAGGGGGCAGGAGCTGCAGCCGGTGCAGTGGCTCCTGCATCACCCTCATCAACCACACCTTCCTCATCTTCAAAGAGGGGGGGTGCCTTCTTCATCATCACCTGAAAGCTCAAAGGCAGGGGCTGTGCAGGGCATAGTTTCATCAAAAGAAACCTCACAAGTCTCAACAACTTGCTTGGCCTCCAAAATTCACACACGAAACGCCCTAGAACTAGAAGCATACCCCAGAAAAATCCCATCCAAACAACGAGACTCAAACTTGTCCAAATGCCCCGCCTTTTTAAGCACAAAGCACCTACAGCCAAACGCTCGCAAATGCTTGACACTGGGCTGCCTACCAAACTGAAGTTCATATGAGGTCTTCCCAAGGAAAGCTCGCAAGAAGATGCAGTTCGCAATGTAACAGGCTGTATTCACTGCCTCAGCCCAAAAGCGCCTCGGAGTGTGCTCATCGAGCATCGTCCGTGCCATCTCAACAAGTGTGCGGTTCTTGCGTTCCACAACACCGTTCTGCGGTGGGGTATATGGAGAAGAAAACTGGTGCTCCAGACCTAGGTCATGACAGAAGTTTTCAAACAGAGAGTTTCTAAATTTTCCGCCATTGTCACTGCAGATAGCCCTCATGGCCTTATGACTCTCGTTTCTCAACCTCAGTACCAGATCCCGAACAAAACCAAATGCCTCATCCTTAAACTCCATGAACAATACCCACGAGAACCGCAAAAAGTCGTCCACAACGACAAGCACGTACCACTTCCCACTAACCGACGCTACCCGAGCGGGACCTACTGTATCAACATGGAGTAGCTCACCTGGATAGGAGGCCATAACCTGAGACACAGGAGTGTGAGAAGCGGCAACCATCTTGCCATGATGACAGGGGTGGCACACTAAGTCCTTCTCAGTTCTCAATTTGGGCAATCCTCGGATTAGGCCCATTGAACTCAACCTGACTAGCAGATCGAAGCTCAAGTGACCAAGTCTCCTATGCCCACTTCCATATATCAGCAGAAGGACTAGCAACCAAACAACGCGCTGGACCAAAAACAAATGTGAGGTCGACCCTAAAAACCTGACCAAAAGGTAGCAAAGAGCAAACAAGGGTCTCCTCTATATCAAGAACGCGGCACACACCCTTCTTAAAACGAACCTCAAATCCTTCATCGAGAAGTTGCAAAACAGAAACCAAATTGAACCCCAGATTCCGAACAAAAGCAACTTCTCTCAGGGAAAGCTTAGCAGAGAACGAAACAGAACCAACACCCAACACTTTACCTTGACCATTGTCCCCGAATGTGATGTACTCCTTGGTGCTCACGAGGTTGAGGCTGGAGAATAGAAAACCAACTCAAGCTTCGTGTTTTCTCAGATTTTAGGAAAAAGAATAATTTTCCACAAATCCTGCACCCCATGGGGTTAACCCAAAGGGAACCAGCAGAAGGACCGAGGAGTTACGTCAAGAAGGGCCCCAGGAAACAGGAAACTTCCGAATGCGCAACAGCCATTACCCTCCCACACAATAATTGACGCGTGGAGGAAGTCGAAACGACGCGGCCTATGGAGTCGTCTGCACAAAGATCAAAGCGAAGGTACCGCACTATAAGAGCAAAGGCATCGCCCATCCATCCATTACGCCTCCACTGAGTACCAGTTCGTTAATAAAAAATCCCCAAGAAACTCTCCACTCCCCTGCTTCTGGCCATGGCCGGCGGCAAAGGCAAGAAACGCGCCCGCTCGCCACCGTCGTCGGAGTACGAGGACTCCGATGATGCATTCTTCAGCGGCGCCTACGACGCCGAGGAGTCCTCGGAGGACTTCTCTTCCAGTGAGGAGGAAGAAACCCCCGAGGATGCCCCACCCCGGGAGGTCGACTTGGAGCCCAACACCGACGACTCCTAGGGCTACAGCGCCAAGGAGCGCGCCAAGCTCCGGGGCCTCCGTCGCGTTGCCTTCGAGGACTCCGCTGACGAGGAGGAGGAGAGCGAGAAGGAGGACTCCAATGACGACGACGACGGCCCCGGCAGCCACGATGGCCCGGGTGGCCACAATGGCGGCGACGGCAGCCATGGCAGCGACGATGGCAGCCACGACGGCGGAGATGAGGCCGACGCCCCGGCCTTCAAGCGCCGCCGCGTTACCGGGCCTCCGGCCGGGCCATCCACCGTCGTGTAGACTGCCACCATTACCACCACCATATTAGTAGTAGTAGTTAGTAGTAGATTAGGATAATCTCTCCGCCTATATGTAATCGCCTTTGATGAACTATATATAATGAAATCCATCTTTATGCTTCATTTCTGAGTTCATCTGTGTGTTCTTATCTTGGAATTTTTGTGTCCGAGTCAATTCCCTGCACTTGCCTATGCCCAGAGTTCAGGCAAAACTTGAACTGTTAGGTCCGACTGAATAACTCATTCTCCGAGTAATAGAGAACATGATCCTGTACTTGTAAATACCGACTGAAAACATCATCCCAACTAAAATGGACGACTGAATTCTAATGCAATCCGACTCAGATGCTACCGTCAAGAAACCCGAGTTAATCCTTTAACGATATCCACCTATTCCATCAATCCACACGAACTGTTACTAACGGCGACCTGAACTGTTCTTCCTCCCCACTGAGACCGCCGCCATTGCAGTTTGAAATCTGAGTTCCGCTGCATCCACTGCTTCTCGAGTCCCAATCCATACATCCGCATCCACTTCCATGGCTCCCAAGAAGCAAACCTTGAGCGAGCGCGGAAACACCGCTGAGGGCCTGCCACACAACGAGAACCGGCAGATATCCTCACCATACCTGGCATACCATGCTACGATCCTTGGTGGATATGTGCGTCCTTCCTCCCAAGGAAGTAGCCAACTGGAGGGTATGCGACAAGGAAGATGATGCTGCTCCAACTGAAGATACTTATGAAGCCATGGTGTTCATGCCATTCTTCATCCGCGAGTTAGGCCTCCCCATCTGCTCATTTGCATGAGGCCTGCTGCAATTCTATTCCATCAACCTGACCCATCTGAATCCCAATTCGATCCTGCAACTTTCGATCTTCATTCACCTCTGCGAGGCATTCCTTGGTATTGTCCCGCACTTTGGCTTGTGGAAGTACCTTTACCACTGCAAAGCCGGTCTGAGGGACGGAGTGCTACAAGTAACTGGAGGGGCCAGCTTTGAGCTGCGAAAGAATCGCAAAGCTGTATATTTGGATATCCCCCTCCCAGATAACAATAGAGGATGGTTCTACATTGAAAGTCATGGAAACTCTCTCCCTTTGAGGTTTGGGAGACAACCTGACAGCAAGCAGCCTAGCTGGGAAGAAGGCCCAACTGTTGAGGAGCAGGCCGAGGTCAACACACTGTTGGAAGAAATAGCCAACCTGTAAGAAAGAGGCCTCACAGCCCATGCTGTGATGATAGATTTTGTGTACCGATGCATTCAGCCTCTGAAGGATAGAATTTACCCTGCCTATCTATATGTTGGAGCTAGTGATCCAACTAGAGAGACAGTCTGACCTATGTCTGAAGCTGATGTCAAGGCCCGAGTGGAGTTGATATTGAGAGGTGAAGCTCACAATGATGGTACCCCCAAACCATACTCTACCTGGAATCCAACCCCGCTGTAAGTAATCTTACTATAATTCCTTTAACCATCCTGTCATATAACCACATTCTGATTCATGAAATTACTGCAGAGCAACATATCCAAGTTTCTGTCAGACCCAACAACCACTGGAGCTGCCGGGTTATCAAAGCGACAATCCGAGTTGTCCACCGAAGAAATGAAAGCTGTTGTTGCTGCTGCTCATGGTGCAGCAAACGACGAGGAGCACACATTCATTGTGATACCTCGTACAGCTCAAGCCACCCAAGCGTTCAGTATGAGCAACGTCACCAAAGCCCCCGAGCTAACAACTGCTGCCAGTGGTGTGAAGACGCGAGCTGCAACTGGCCAGGGGCGTATCAAGGCTAAAGCAACTCGTACTGTGGTGACACGCAAACAGAGGACCCACAAGAGGACGATCAAAGATCTGACAAGCTCTCTAGAGTCATCTGATAAAGCTAAGAGGTCCAGACACTCTTCCCATCCTACTGCTAAGGCTGACAGCACCGCTGAGGTTGACTGGAGCGGCTTGGTTGATGAAGACAAAGAAGAAGAAGAAGCTCAACTTTCTCATCGTGAGAGGCGATCCAAGAAACACCACGATGAGACTACCTCAGCCCCTTCTGAGTCCATATTACCACCGGAGGAAGATGAAATCGATCTGACAGCGGAAGATATGGATCTAGAACAAATTATCAGAGATACATGCAAGCTCCCTTTCACCATATGCTCTGATGAAGATATAGAATCACTGTCAACATGCTCCAGGGGAAAACAGGCTGAGGCCACAAGCCCCCGAGCAAAAACAGTACTGAGGACAAAGATCGCAGAGTCTGAAAACCCTACAAGCCCAACATCAGGAGATATCCCTAAAGATGGTGTTGCTCACACGAGTAAAGCCACTGAGACTGGGCATGAAGTGCCAATGCCATCTGAGAACTGGCAACAGGCTTTAACCGGGTCAACTCCAGAAGAAAAGCAACAAGATCCCACAAATGAGCCACTACCTGAAACTACTGATTCTTAGGAACGCCTGACTGAGGTCGATACAGGTGATACTCCTCATCCCTTATCTGAAACTCATGATTCGGCCCAAGAGAAAGCAGCTGAAGAGTCCAAGGATACTGATCAAGTCGAGAAAGGACAGTCAGATTCCCTAGCCCCGAGTGAGCCCGGCAGCATTGAACCTTCACCGACTGAGGCAGGTGATAGTAGTCGCCGAATAGTGCCAGCACCTCCAAGCTCAGGATTGCTCACAGCTTTCGAGGTATGTGAACTATGCACATAACCTATATTGACTGCACTATTGCTTGAACAACTTGAACTATTCTCTGCAGGCTATGGTAAAGTCCTTCCAAGGTGGTATGCAACAGGCCGACTTAATTCGTGAGAAGATCGCTGCACTGTCTAGTCTGGAGGTTACTGCGCTGAGGCAACAACTGGCTGGCTCTGAGGCTGCACGAAAAGCTGAAACAATAGGTATGCAGACAACTGTTGCATACTCCAATATTTGAGATCTTAAACTGAACCGTGGACTTGCTGCTAGCTGCTGCTGCTGCTGAGATTACTCATCTGAAACAAATGGCTATAGCTCGGGAGACAGAGCACCGCAATGCTATTACTGATAGAGATCAAGCCAGAGACTTAGCAGCAGATCTGCGCAGGCTGCTGGATATTGAGAAGAAAAATCATGAGGTAACCCGTCAAGAATCCCAACTAGCCTATTCTTTGCTCACAGAAGCATATGAACTGTATCATTCCACAGGAGAAGATGCGCCAAAGAAACAATGAGTACCAACAGCTACAGAAATCGTGAGATGGCTTTGAGAAGTCATTCCGTGAGGCTGCAAGCTCGTTGGAGTCTTTGAAGAATAGCCATTCCTTAACTCGCCAAGCGCTTAAGGACAAAGAGACCGAACTGGCTGAATCTCAAAGCGCCCTTGAGAGAATAAAGAAGGTACTAGCATTCACAAGGTCTGCCCTTAAAGAGTCCCAAGAACATGCTGTTCATCAGGCTCAAGTGTCAGAGGTTTTGAAAAAGAACTATGAGACCAGCAAGAAGAATTGCAATAAGCTAAAGGACGCCTTTGAGAAGGCAAAAGAGGCTGCTTCCAATGCCAATACTGCCTTGATCAGGATCCTGGACGTCTGTGTGCCAGAAAGAGCTGCACCACGGCCTCTAGGTGACCGCATAGCAACCTTTATGGATGATATGAAGTCCAGAGTGTCCGAGCGAGTAAAGACTGTACTTACTTGCGTCCTTACGGTCATCAAGAATTCACAACCTGAGATCGACTTGGCCGGCTTACTAGGGAAGATAGTAAACAACAAACAGAATGCTGAGTATGTGGATGAGGCCCGAGTGATTGCTGAGCTCCTTGTTGGTGATAATGAGTGAACAATGATCTCCCACGTAATGTAATGATTTGAATACTGTGTGTATGTATTTTTGTATCTTGCGTGAACAATGCTGAGTATTTATGCTGCAAAACCAAGTTAGTTTAAAGAGCAAATCAAAGTATGCCATACGTACCTGGGAATTATTCCTGTGCAGGGAGAACAATTGATATTATCATGATCTGAGTTTGAGCTAAATAAAAGAGAAACAACATATGACAGTCAAGAAATACGAATTCTGTAGGATAGAGTATTGTGACGAAGCAAAGATATGCACTGATGAGCTATAGGTCGTCAAGACCTATGCCCTTCTGTCTTTGTTTAGGCGGGGCCCTGAATGCTCCCCAAGTATGAGGTCCTGCAAAGGCATGTAGCACCGTGCTGTCGGTCGACTGACCTAGGCTGATTGCCTTTGTTTTGTTGGGGCCCTGAATGCTCCGCTATTATGAGTTCGAACGAGAGCATGTAGCACCGTGCCGTCGGTCATACGACCTAGGCCGATTGCTCTCGTGGTTGGGGCCGAAGATATCCCCATCAAGAGTAAGAGTGGGCATGTAACACCGTGCTGTCGGTCATACAACCTAGGCCGATTGCCCGTATATAATGAGTAAATATCACGAGTAAAGAGCTTTGAAAGAAAACACTTAATACTTTTAACTCAAGAGTATGTTTACTTATATACACGAATGAGGACAGAATACAAAAGATGACACTGATTACTAACTCAAAAAGTCATACTATGCGTAGAATCTGCGCAGATGTTCTATGTTCCAGGAGTTCCCGACTGGTGTTCCATCCATTTGAGACAAACGATATGATCCTAGACGAATAACTTCTGTCACGATGTATGGACCTTCCCAGGGAGGAGATAACTTATGCTGTCCCGCAGTTTTGAGCACCCTGCGTAGCACCAGGTCCCCGATTGAGAAGGAACGAGGCCTCGTGTACCGATCATGGTAACGACGCAAAGTCTGCTGATATCGAGCCGACTGAATAACAGAGTTAAGACGCTCCACTTCGAGTAGGTCGATCTCCTCAAGTCGGGTTGCTTCAGCCTCAGCAATGCTATTGAATACCAAACGTGGAGCTCCAAACTTGAGGTCAGCAGGTAAGACTGCTTCTAATCCATACACCATGAAGAAAGGCGTGTTTCCTGCGAGAGCTTTGCTAGGTTGTGTTCGGAGGCTCCATACCACGTATGGCAGTTCGCGTATCCACTTCCCAGTCAGCTTCTTATCTTTGTCGAAGATCTTTTTCTTGAGTGCATCCAGTATCATGCCATTAGCTCGCTCGACCTGCCCATTAGCTCTGGGGTGGGCCACTGAGACATACTTGACACGGATGGACCATTGTTCGCAGAAATCGAAGAATTCAGAGCCCGTGAAGTTGGATCCCAAATCTGTGATAATGGAATTCATGACCCCAAAGCGAAAGATGATGTCTTGAATAAACTCCACCGCTTTGGCAGATGTTAAAGAAGCGATTGGATTGAACTCGATCCATTAGGTGAACTTGTCAATGGCAACCAACACATGAGTGTATCCACCTTGAGCTCTCTTGAAAGGCCCAATCATATCCAGCCCCCAGCAGGCAAAAGGCCATGAAACCGGTATATTCTGCAACTGCTGTGCTGGAAAGTGATGTTGCTTGGCGAGGAACTGACAAGCTTCATAATGCTACACTAACTCTGCAGCATCCTTCTTCGCCGTGGGCCAATAGAAACCAGCCCTGAATGCCTTCCCGACTAATGTGCGTGAGGCGGCATGAATTCCACAGATTCCAGCGTGTATCTCTTGTAGCAAACTCTGCCCTGATGAGGTACTTAGGCATTTTAACAAAACTCCTGAGGCGGCTCACTTGTATAACTTGTTATTGATCAGAGTATAGCTGGAAGACCGTCTTGCTATTCGCTCAGCTTCTGCTTTGTCCTCTAGAATTTCTTTGTTCAGGATGTACTTGATGATAGGGGCCCTCCAATCAGTCGGCATATCCAGAGTTAAGATTTGCCGTTCGGGAGGCGTGCTCAGTTCGTCTAGCTGAACAGAAGGATGATGAAGCTCTTGGACAAAGACGCCAGAAGGTACCTTGGCACGTGATGAACCCAACTTGGACAGAATATCAGCGTCCACATTGCGATCTCGATCCACGTGAATATACTCAATGTCCTGAAATCTACCTTCCAGCTTACGAACTGCCTCGCAGTATTTGTCCATACTTTCTGTGAATCGATCCCACTCCTTGTTGACTTGGTTAATGACCACCAAGGAGTCACCATACACCATTAGACGCTGGATCCCGAGTGATATGGTAATCCGCAGGCCGTGGAGAAGTGTTTCATACTCAGCTGTGTTGTTAGAAACCGGGAAAAGAATCTGTAATACATACTTGAGTTTTTCCCTGCTGGCGAGGTGAAGACGACACCGGCACTGGCTCCTTCCAATTTCAACGAGCCATCGAAATACATCTTCAAATCTCCATGATTTCAGGTTTCTCAGGCACTTGATGCTCAGTCCACTCGGAGACAAAATCAACTAGTGCTTGAGTCTTGATTGCAGTACGAGGACGGAATTCGATGTCGTGAGCCCCCAGCTCGCAAGCCCACTTGGCGATACGCCCTGTGGCCTCTCGATTACGCAAGACCTCCCCGATTGGGAATTCCGTGACCACTATGATCTTATGTTCCTCAAAGTAATGGCGCAGCTTGCGTGCGGTAATGAGAACTGCGTATAATAACTTCTGTACTTGAGGATACCTGATTTTGGAGGGACTGAGGACCTCGCTGATGAAGTAGACTGGGTGTTGTCTAGGCACCGTGTGCTGCCCATCCGGTCACTCTGCCACCAATGCGGTGCTGACCACATGAGTCGTACAGGAGATGTAGAGGAGCAAATCTTCCGCCGATGAGTCGGCGGTAGCACAATCAGGAGACTTGAGTACAGGAGGTGACATGAGGAACTTCTTCAAAGCATCCAATGCTTCCTATGCCTCTGTAGTCCACTGGAATCTGTCGACCTTTTTGAGTAGCTTGTAGAAAGGCATACCACGTTCGCCGAGCCGTGATATGAATCGGCTCAAGGCTGCCATGCACCCAGTCAGCCTTTGTGCATCTTTCTGCGATCTGGGAGGCTGCATGCACAGAATAGCCTTGATTTTCTCGGGGTTGGCTTCGATTCCCCTGTTGCTGATGACAAAACTGAGTAACTGACCTACGGGAACACCGAAGACGCACTTGGTGGGGTCGAGCTTCCACCGAAATTTCCTCAAGCTGTCGAACACCTTGCGCAGATCGTCAATGAAATCCTCTTTGTTCTTAGTCTTGATTACAACATCATCAACATAGGCCTCAATACGTTCGCCCCAGTGATCGGCGAGGCATGCTTGAATCGCCCTTTGGTACGTTGCTCCTGCGTTTTTCAAGCCGAAAGGCATTGAGGTATAGCAGTAGGCACCAAAAGGCGTGATGAATGCTGTCTTCTCCTAATCTTCAGTCGCTAGGCTAATCTGATGATAGCCTGAATAACAATCAAGGAAGGAGAGTAGAGCGCAGCCGGCTGTAGAGTCAACAACCTGGTCAATGCGCGGCAACCCGAATGGGTCCTTAGGGCAGTGCTTATTGAGATCGGTATAATCAACACACATCCGCCAGTCTTTTTTATTCTTTTTGAGAATGAGTACAGGATTTGCAAGCCACTCGGGATGCATGACCTCTCTAATGAAACCGGCAGCCTTCAGCCGGGTTAACTCTGCCCTAATAGCCTCTCGCTTTTCTGGAGTAAATCGTTGCAGCCTTTGCTTGATGGGCTTGGCGTTGGGGAACACTTTGAGTTGGTGCTCGGCCAATTCCCTCGGGACCCCAGACATATCTGCTGGCTTCCATGCAAATATGTCGTGATTGGCCCTCAGGAACTGGACAAGCGCGTCTTCCTATTTGGGAGAAAGGAGAGCGTTGATGGCGGTTGTCTTGGTCGCGTCCGAAGGGTCGAGACTTATCTCTTTCGTCGGGACAGCCGGCTGAATCGCTATGCTGGAGGCCGCCTCTTGAGTCAGAATCTGGAGGTCTTCCTGCGACATGCCGGTTTCATCTGCCTTGAGCTTCTTCTGAGCCGCCATGTGGTTCTGCTCAAGGGCCATTTGCATGGCCTCTTGTACGCACTCCGATGCTCCCTTGAAATCAGCGCGTATGGAGAGAGTACCTCTTGGAGCTGGCATTTTGAGGACGAGGTATGGATAATGTGGGACAGCCATGAACTTGGCTAGCCCTGGACGCCCAATGATGGCGTTGCAGACGCAGTTGAAGGTCAGGACTTCAAATCTCAATGTCTCGATGCAAAAATTCTCTGCCGTGCCAAAAGCGATCGGCAGATAGATGTGTCCGAGCGGGTATTCACCCACGCCCGGGACAATCCTGAAGAATGGGGTATCCGATCTCTTGAGATCACTGAGTGGGATCCCCATCTGTTGCAGAGCTCTGGGGAATACTATGTTGATGCTGGCCCCTCCGTTGATCAGAACCTTCTTGAGTCGGGTGTCACCGACTATGGGGGTAACCAGCAGCGGGTACTTGCCCGGCTCATCAAAGTTGAGCCACTGATCCGCACGACTGAACGAGACTGGCTCGTGAGACCAATCGTATGGTTGAGGCGGCTCTGAGGTGGTCGCGTTGATCTGCCGATCTTCCAGCTTCTACTGGCGTTTGCTCGAGTACGCTCCATGCCCTCCTAGGATGAAATTGACCTCCTTATTGACGTTGGGGAAGCGCTGATTACTGCCTCCAACCGGCCTTTTGGCGGCTGGTTCCGTGGTGGAGGAGGCAGCGGAGGAGCTTGCATCGTCGGAAACTGACCACGGTTCAGCATGGCCCTGATGTCGCGGCAATGCCTGAGAGTATGGCGCATATCCTTGTGTGCCAGGCATAGATCGTCGAGGAGATGATCAAGAGTTTGAGCTTGGGCTGGAGGTGGGCCACGTGGTCGTACTGGGGCTAGAGCCATGGCTCAGACCTTCTCCCGAGGCCTCTTGTCCCAGCGCCGGTCTTGTCGCGGAGGTTCTTCATGCTTCTCCTGCTTGCCCTTGCCCCGGTCGTCTTGCAGGGGCCAAACGAGGTCGCGAGCTCGTTCGTCCGCTTCCTGGAAGAGACGCTCAGAGGTGGTGGGCGCCCTCTCCAGTATGTGCTTGACGAAGACTTGGTCATTGGAGCCCTGAAGGAAGTCGTCGATCACTGTGCCCTTAGATATGTTGGGGATGCAATTCCTGAGAGCCTGGAACTGCTTGAGATACAATCGCAGACCTTCTGAGTCCTTGCGCCGGATGGCCTTGAGATCCCACCGCTGTGCCGGCTTATCAGAGAGGGACTGGAAATTGGCGATGAACAGGCGACGGAAGTCATCCCAGTCCTCGATGCTTTCCCGCTTGAGGTGGTGAAGCCATTGAAGCGCGTCCTGTCCCAGCTTGATGGGGACATATGCTATCATGAGATCCTCCGAGGCATTGGCCCCCCGGGCCGCGGTAGTATACACGGCCAGCCAGTTCCGCGGGTCCATCTTCGTCTCAAATTTTTTAATGTTTGAGATTTTGAAGTTGGATGGCCACTCGACTTCTTGAATTCTCCGACCGAAGGCGGCTATAGCTGCTTCTGCGATGCCAGCCGAGTTACCACGATCCTCCATTGGGCGACGAGGCGGAGATTGAGGTCGACGATCCCGCTCTGATTTGTCTCGGAGGGCGACTGGGGCACGCTGCGGGGGGCCATAGTCTCGGTCGTCGTTCGCGCGCCGATCCATCTCAAGCTGATGTCTCTGCACACGAGATTGCTCGATGTTGTGGCGTGCATCGCGGTTGCCGTTGATAACTTGTCGTGCGTCGGCAACCTCTGGGTGTCTAGGCAGGAGGTGGTCCGCTGCCCGAGCGAGAACGGTCGTGATGGCCACCCCGTCTTTGTTGTCAGGGATGAGTTCGTAGAGCTTGACCAATGCCCCTCCGCCTTGACTCGGGGTCGCCATGACTCCCTCGAACTCTTTTAGAAGATTGCGTGCGGGGATTGCTGCCCCGCGCTGTCGCCTAGCTTGTGCAGTCTGCCAATAGCGGCGCTGCTGCCGCATCTGGTTCCTACGCAGGTGGCTCTGCACTTCCTGCTCATCCTCGCTAGCCCGAGTTACCTCGTCTATTGAGACAGGCAGTGTAGGATCCTTGTTCCCCAGGATGTGACGGCGTCGGATGTTACGGATGCGATTCGCCCTCTCCCTCCTGTGGCGATCTTGCGAAGTTTAAGCGAGGATGGGTTGCTCATCATCCGAGACCACTTCGTCGATTTCATTCCCCGCGCCGCTAATTACAAAGATCTCAGGGAGGCAGAGGGTGCAGCCAGAAAATGATCCCTGGGACCTGCTGGTGGTCGTGGCCACCACCCCCACGCTGGCGTCCGAGGCTGGAACCGTAGACGTCGCGGTCGTCGTGGTAGTTGTGGCGTGTTCGGAGACCGTTGGAGTGTCGATGCTGTAGATCATATGAGGGCGCCCCGAGTCACGAACCCTCTCCGTGCTCACCGGGCGACGGTGAGCCTCGCGAGTCGGCGAGATGCTCCGGCGAACGAATCTTTCCGCCGGCGTGGGATCGAGGACGAGTCGTGGGTGACGACCCGCCGGGGGCACGTCACGCCCATTGTAGATGCGATTGTCCGGAAAAGGCACGGACTGTCTTGAGTTGGGCGCCCCCCGCAGACCCTCGTTGTTGTTGAGGGGAATCGAGGCACGGGAGAGAAGCCCCTGGTACGTAGTAGCAGAGTTGCGGAGGCCAAATGGGATGGAGGGAACGGCAGGCTCCACCCAAGTCTTCTTTCAAACCTAGGCGGGCGAAGCCGGCCGGGCTCGCTTCAATGCTGGCGGAAGTGGAGGGACCCATAGCGGACGTGGTACCCAGGAACGAGTGCCAACCGGGACTCGCCCTGGGCCTTGTGGAGTGTTACCTGAGGCGCGGGCCCTCTGCGGGCCTTGTGTGGGGTTCCCTGAGGAACCTGATCTCGACCCCCGACTAATCCAAGTCCAGATTTGAGTCGGGGAGGTCGAGAGCGCCGTGCGACGAGTCGGAGTCGGAGTGGTGGTGGTCACAGGCTCCGCTCGGGCAGGCGTGGTCATCGTAGATCCAACCCTGAAGGAGACCCTGCGGTTGCTTCGCGCTCCTGAGTCATGGCGACCACGGGGAGCCCGATCCAACTCAGCGCGACGTAGAGCCGGATTTGGGCGGGGGGCTGGCGCCTCGCGCCGAGGTGCTGGAGCTTGGTGTGGAGTCGATGGATGCTGACGAGGCGCAGGTCCCTGGCGACGATCTGACGACGCAGGTCACCCCGAAGTGGTTGATAGTCGCACGACGATGCACGGTTGCATCGGCACGCTGTGAAGCTGGTGCAGGTCGCTGTTCTGATCGGCGATGAAGGTGATTGATCCAAACTGGATCATGTCGCTTGGAACGAAGCTGTTGACGAGATGATTAGCCATGGAGCTAGCTGATGCTGATTTTGCCTGCCCCTACCTGGCGCGCCAACTGTCGGGGTTTGATGCCGACAATGCACCACGGGACGTGTTACGTGATGCTTTTGGGGTGGCGAGATCGGCGTAGCTCGATGGTTTGCGCAGAGATGCAACAAAACACAGGGTTTATACAGGTTCGGGCCGCAATGAGCGTAACACCCTACGTCCTGTTTGGGGCGAGTTGTATTGATCTGAGCTCTCGAGGTTACAATGAGGGCTTGAAGGTTTGGTGGCTGGTATGCGATGAGATGTTCGATGATCTACGTAGGGGTCCTTCACCCGCCTTATATAATCCGGCTGGGCTTGGGTTACAAGTCAAGTTCTCTCTACTAGTCCTACTCTATTTGGAAACCTAAAGAATACACAGAATCCACGATTACATGTTTCCTTCCTTGAGTCCCGCTATTCCTGTTACGCAGAGTCTGAACCAACTCCTCTGTGTCTTTCCCGAATTATAGCACCTTTGACCTGGTCTTCAAGCTTGTCGTCCGTTCTTGGGCCCATGAGACCAGTCAGCACCCTGAAAAGGGCCGGCTGTCTCTACTGGGCCCTCCAATGGCCCATGTACTGAATCCGTGCCGTGAGGGCCCAGGGGATATCTATCCCCCACAAGTACCGACATGTTCCGTTGCTGAAGTGCATGAAACTCCCGTTGCTTGAGCTCGATGAGGCTAGGAGGGAGATAGTGAGCCTGAAAAGCCGCTTGGAACTCATCCCACGTGACCTGGGGTGCCCGGCTGGTTGCATTGCCAGGAAAGAAGCACACCAGGCCCCTAAGGGACCATATAGACACTGTGCCACGAAGCGAGCCTTCTGTTGCTCAGTGAGTCGGGGCAATAGACTGAACTTGGACTCAATGATCTGAAGCCAGTCATCAGCATCCAAGGGATCCGTGGCAGTGGTGAAGATTGGCGGCTGTAGTGCCGCAAATTCAGTGTAACTGATCTCTTGCGGATTGCGCTGTTGTTGCTCTTCAGCCCGCATGTTGATGATCTGACCCTGCTGAGCGACCAGAGTGGCTAATTCAGGAGGAGGTGGTGCTCCATGTGCAGCCCCTTGTGCAGACCTGGGGGAAGTGACCATCTACAAAGACAAGGCCAATGGCTTTTAGTTCTAACAACTTCAGTGCAGTAGATGCAGTCATTTAAAGATCATAGCATCGGAAATACATTCTGAACACACTAAAGCATGTTAGTGAACAGAATAGCTCAATTGCACATGAAGTGTCAGCTATCATTGTGTGGATCTCGTACAACCGTATATGCCAATGGAACACTTGTGCGTTGTTTTAAATGCAGTACACTCTTCTTTCAATTCTGACTGGGACAACGACGTAAAGTTGATTTACTAGCTGCATGTATACATGACTTTAGACTGCAAGCCGGAACCAAATTGGCAGTGCAGCTTCACACTATTATGCACTTCATCCATTTTAGATCAATCATGAGTACTGTACATACTTCAGATGTCGTTCCAAAGCTTCAATTCAATCCTAAGGGTCCCTTCTCAAGGCCTTTAATTTAGCAAGGTGAAACAGGTTCATAGAATTCAATGTTTCCCATTAGTGAAACGTGCAGACAGTATGTATAAGTTACGATTTATTTCCTTTGCATTTCAATATCCCCCAAAAGGATTAAGATAAAAATTATGATGCATGATCCGTCCTATTCGGTCTCACATCACACATCCTATGTATTTTATATATAGCTAACGATAATTCGGTGACATATATGCACGTCTCTCCTTAATGCAACTAGCCGTGGTCTAGTCGTTCTTAGTTTCGCACGTGATTAGTGTACCTGTAGAAAAATGCATGCTCATACATTACCACCTAGTGTGGCATCCACGCGTGACCACTGCGTGGACAACGTTGGTGGGCCGCTGCACCTTTTCCTCAAAGCCTGACTTTCCACCAGTACTGGGGATTGTCGAGAGAAAGGTGGATCCCAAAACCGAATGTAAGTGTGGTGGGCATGAAAGCCCGAAGCATGCCCACCACCCTTAAAGGGCTTTTACTACGGGGCATGAATGCAGGGCTGGCAACTATTCGCAAATCCCAATAGCATTCCACCAGTACTGGGGTTCGCTATGGCCGAAAAGTTGCTCCCAAAATGCCGAATATGTATATGAGGTCTATCTAGGTCAGAATGTCAGCGATGTCACCTGGATAACACTAACATCCTTATATGGGCATAGTGTATACTCTCATTTTTGAATTACTTGAAGATGGGTTTTTGAAAATAGGTTTGTAAATCAAAATTTGATGATATGACTGTTGTCTGTGTTTGATCGGCTCTGATACCAGCTGTGGCAGAACCGCCCTGCTTAATCTACACTAAGCACACCTGCCACCTCTGGCTCGCAGTGCACTTAGGCCAGACTAAACCCAGTAGTCCCTCGAGAGTCCTTCGGGCTCCCCATAACACCATTCCCAGAGGAACCGACATCAAACACATCTGACATTCGAAGGAGCCACAATAGTTACATCATCACAGGCAGTTGAAATATAAGGTAGATAGACTTAGTTTACAAACCAAATATATGGAATCAAGTACAAGTTCAAAATACAGTGGAAGCATTTGCAAACATCTCGCAGCGGAAACAAACTCAATAGTCTTCATGCAGAGATAAACAAGGCGAGTAGCACTGAGCCCACCGGTTCTACCACCTACAACCCAGTGGTCCAAATTTCGTTAGTACCTATAATCCAAAAGTAGGGGCAAACCCTGAGTACTAATTACTCAGTAGGACTTAATGGAATGGCTTCCAGCTGACGCAAAGCTTGCTCACTAATCATGTGGGTCCTTAGCCATTGATTTTATACAAGGTCATGTTGACATAAGATAGCAGGATTTGACAGCTGCTATCCCTTAATCATAAAGATCATTTACATCATAAAGTAGATACTTGCATGAAAGTAAAGCATGAATACCCATCAGTAACTTGCATAATAGTATATCATACACATTCAAGCATGTTGTAGTGAAAACATGATTATAAGCATACAGTATTTAGATTGTTACTACGTTGCCCGACAATGATATTTGGCATACTCACACCTAGTGAGCATCAGCGATTCGAATCGATTTCTAATTCCCGAGAATAAATAAAAATGCCAGGGGTATATGCTTACTAGCCATCGCGTTCCCACATATAGTCCCCATCTCCACTTGTCCCATCCCAAGTTCGATTCCAACCCGCCATTCCCTAGGTTTAGCCCCCATGGAGCGTTACCACGGTGCACCGGGTCAGCCCTCCCATGAGTCAAGCGCCCCTAGGCCCCATGGTAGGACCAAGTCTCTGTTCTTCGGATGGCACAAGTAAGACTTTCACCAGGCCCATGTCCTGGATAAGCACTCTAGCAATGTTATGCCAATCAGCAGACGAACAGCGGACGGGCTTTATGCGACTCGGACGGAGCCCATTACCAACAACGCACACCACAAAAAGTAAACTTATGTTCCGTCCGGTCTCCATTTAATATCAGCAATAATATAATAAAGTTTCATCATAGTAAGATTTCTGAGATTTGTAAAATACGCGACGAGTGACAGTACTCACTCATGTCTACTCGTACCTAGCATTTCTAGGCATACTCGTCCTACGAACTCTATTCATAGGAGCTAGGGCCAGGGCGGCCAGGATGTCTAATGCAGTTGGTTCCAAACAACTCCTGATGCATATGCCTAATCATTAAGACATAAGATGTTTGCTGGGTATAGTATGGTCCTGCCTACCTTTGATTATTCTTATGAAAACCAACAAACTAATCTAAGTTAGTTTGCCGAGTTGTGAGGCTTTGCCCTAGACAACCCCTTGGAATAGGGACGGATATAATCAGCGATCCTTCGTCTTCAGGTTGCGGAGAAACCATCTCCGGACGCAGACCGTTGTCCGGCTTCTCGATCAATAGTAGCTCCTGTGTTGATCCTTCATTCGCAGAATCTATATGCATGATATAACATGCAAGTGAGTGCAAGAGAATGCAAATACATGCATATGGTACAGGTTATGTGCATGACATAGTGCAGTCATGAGTGCGGCGAGTGCAAATGTATGCATGAGGTGCAAATGAAACATAATGCGTGTCAAGTAGCTTGTGATGAGATGACTCAAGCATACTTAGTCCAATTACATCCCATAATAGGAAACTTAACAACTCTGCTAAGAAATCATACAACCCATCACTAAGAAATCATACAAACCATCACCACATTTTATCTCTGAAGTTATCAGGAGTTACTGTATGTGTACACAGTCCCTATCAAATGAAATGAAAGTGTCTCTCAAAAACACCTCCATTGATAACCCTTGGGATCACAAGATGTACTTGATGGTATGCAGCAAGTAACTTTATATATGGACAAAATGTTGTTACTTGCAGTTAAACATATACACGTAAATTAATGGACACGCTACCTTTATGAATAAAATGCACCAATGAGTTCATTTAGTTAGACAACTCAATTTGATCCCAAACTTTTACCACATGCAGAAACATACTACATAATGCTACAGCCAAAATTTCAGTTACAACCAAGTTATAATTAATTTATTAAAATTCCAGCAATTTATCAGCCCTATAGCTTCTCAGATTTTTCATAATTTATAGGAGTGAGTTTTGGACTTAAAATTTCTACAGTAAGCATTACATTGCATGAACATCATATACAAAAATCAGTAAGCACAAAATTCATAGTTTGTTAGGACACCTAGTTTCCATATATTTATCTCATGCAAATTAAGATGAACTTATAAACAGTGTAAATAAATTCTCCAAAAATACTTTCGGGACCCTCTGTCATACTAGCAGCATACCAGATTTTTCATAGAATTATCTTTGCATTCTAAAGTCACTTTTCTAATTATCAAGTCCAGCGAGTATCATTTTGTCAATTTCAAAACAGCAGCTAAAACATGCATGCACAACTTCATACTTCACCAGTGTGCTACTCATACTATATAACGTACATGAAAAATACCACAGGTCATATTTGAGCATATTTTATGTAGCCTTCATTTTCCAAGTTGAATAAATACACAAATCACATGCATAAGGGCAAAACAGTAATTTACCAGCCAATGCTAGGGCTACCAATAATCATACAGTACCTAGATGCCATAACAAAGCTACTGCCCAAGTTTCATAATTTTTAGAGTTCATTTAGTCCACTTTTATCATTTATTTACCCTCAACATGCTTGCACTAGACTAGGGGCAAAACAGACTTTTCACATATCCACATCATACTCATTCTATAGATCTACTCATAAGGAGTCCACAGCCAATGAGTTTGTCCATTTTAGATTTTTTCTACGATTTTATATGATTTTCCAAAGTTCAGCCGAATTTAACACATAAACTCTAGGACACAGACATAATTAACTATCACTTCCAAGGGCTAGAACGTAAAATATACAAGACTCAGTGCAGAACGCCTTTAGATTGGAACGAAAAACGTATAAACCCAAGGGCTAAACTGCAAAAGCTCGGGTTTCTTGAACCTCCCGCTAGGGAAAGGTTTGACCGGCGGCGGCGCGCGGCGGACACCGGCCGCGCGGGCCCGAGGGCTCGCCGGCGGGGGTCGAGGAGAGGAAGAGGGGGTCGGGGAATCTCACCCGCTACTTTGATTCGACGGAGGACGAGCGGAGGAGGCCGGCGGCCGTGAGCAGAGGAGGCTAGTCTCCGGCGAGGCAATGTGCCGAGGTGGGGTAGCGCCGGCGGCCTAGAGCTACGGGAGGTGGTGGAAGGGAGGCCGAGGATGGACGGCGTGGTGATTAGGAGGCACGGAGGTGCGATGAACGGCGGGCCCGAGCTCGAGCTTCGAGCTCGCGGCTATGGCGGACGGAGACCTTCGGCGTGGCAATGCGCCGCGCGGTTGGGGAGGTGACGGCCTAGGCTTAGGGGTACCGGTGGAGCGGAGGATGGGGAAGAGCGGCGCGGTATCGTGGTGGCGCGAGAACGTCCGGAGCAGCGGGCGTAGGGTCGGCCGAGTTTGCGGCAATGGCGGCAGCGTTGGGATGGCAGAGAGAGAGGAGGGCGAGGCTCTCGGTGGAATGGCGAGCGAGGGAGGAGGGGCGCGGTTGAAGGGAGAGCCAGGCAGGGAGTGGAAGGGGGTTTCCCTTTCCACCGAAGGAAGTAGAGGGGGGAAGAGAGCCGCGTCGGCAGCCATGGCAGGCGCCGGGCGCCGCGTGGTCGCGCGGGAGAGGGGAGGGGACGGCGGTGGAGGGACGTGGACGTGGTCCATTGAACCGAAGAGGCCGACAGGTGCGACTGGGGAAGGATGGAGAAAGTGCGATCCACAGACCGGGCGCACAGAGGGAAAATCCAAGCGGGGCCCGCTGCTGACGCTGTTCCAGCCGGACCCGAGGACACGACAGGTGGGGCCCGTTTGTCATAGACTGAAGAAATAGGAAAAATACCGAAATTGATAAAAAGGGGGTTTGACTGCATGGAGCCTCGTTTGAAATCCTCATTTTTGAACAGGTTAGAGGTCGAATTTGGAAATACTCCAATTGGATGAAATGTTCTAAATTTGTTCCCCTACATTTTCCTTATAAATTTGTATACCATGTTGTATTCAAAGATATGGTTTAAATTTGAATTTAAACTGCTAACCAATGTTTGACCAACAGAACCCTTAAATTTAGAAATTCTAAAAGTCCATTTTCTGGTCACATTCACTCAAGGAGGTTTATACCAATGTTGTTAAGAATTTCATGATCTACAACTTATTCAATTAGAGTTCTGCAATATTATGGCTGTAGACCCAATAAAATTTGAAATTACTAAACAAGTGAAGTTTGGGCAGAATTCACATGCTGACAGAAAAAGCTCCAAAACTCTATGCAAACCTTACTGCATGTCAAAGCACCAATTATCAAAGTTGTTTACCATCAAATTGTCTACGAGTTTGTCAATATGAGTTTCACCCAAATCTAAATAGAATCAAAGTTATGGGCACAATCACAGAGACATACACGCAGAAAACCGGTTTCAACAAGTTGCATTTCAACCAAGTTTGGAACTAGGGTCCAATGCATGCCAATGTATGATGCTTCATGATGAATGTTGCACATATGAGGAAGGATTATGCACTTGAGATGCTGGAGCATCACACATGCCCTCCTAGGATGAAGTTGATCTCCCTATTGACGTCTGGGAAGCGTTGATTATTGCCTCCATTTGGTCGTTGTGGAGGCTGGTTCCGCGGTGGGGGCGGCGGTGGAGTAGGCTATGGCATCGGAAACTAGCCACGCGTCAGCATGGCTTTGAAGTCGTGGTAGTTCCGGAGAGTATGGCGCATATCCTTGTGTGCAGGGCACGGCTCGTCAAGGAGTTGATCGAGGGTCCGAGCTGGAGCAGGAGACAGGCCACGTGGACGTACTGGAGCTGGAGCCACAACTCGAACCTCCTCTCGAGGCCTCTTGTCCCAGCGACGATCTTGCCGCGAGGGTTGTTCGTGTCTCTCTTGCTTGCCCTTGCCCCGATCGTCCTGTCGGGGGCGGACAAGGTCACGAGCGCGTTCGTCCACCGTGATGTAGCGATCTGCTTCTTGGAAAAGGCGCTCCGAGGTAGTGGGCGCTCTTTCCAGGATGTGCTTGACGAAAACTTGATCGTTTGACCCTTGGAGGAAGTCGTCAATCACCGTATCCTCAGATACGTCGGGGATACGATTCCTGAGGGCCTGGAACCGCTTGAGGTACGATCGCAGGCTCTCTGAGTCCTTGCGCTTGATGGTTTTGAGGTCCCATCGCTGTGCTGGCTTGTCAGAGAGTGATTTGAAGTTGGCAATAAATAGGCGACGAAAATTGCCCTAGTCTTCAATGCAGCCCCGCCTGAGGTGGCGAAGCCATTGAAGCGCATCCTGCCCCAACGTGATCGGGATGTAGGCCGTCATGAGATCTTCTGAGGCATTGGCTGCCCGGGCCGCGGTAGTGTACACGGCCAGCCAGTTCCGCGGATCCATCTTCGTCTCAAACTTTTCAATGTTTGAGATCTTGAAATTGGGCGGCCATTCAACATCTTGAATCCTCTGACCAAAGGCTGCCACAGCTGCTTCAGTGCTGCCAGTCAGGTTGCGACGGTTCTCATCTGGCCGGTGTGGCGGGGATTGAGGGTGAGGGTCACGCTCAGACCTGACTCGGGGAGCGGAGCAATTCACGGAGACAGCTCCCGAGTGACCCCTGGCAGCTGGAGCACGTTGTGGGGAGCCATAGTCCCGGTTGTAATTTGCTCGCCGGTCCAACTCGATCTGGTGTCGCTGAGCGCGAGACTGCTCGATGCTATGACGCGCATCATGGTTGTCGTTGATGACCTGCCGAGCATCAGCTGCCCCAAGATGCCTGGGCACGAGGTGGTCAGCTACCCGAGCGAGAATGGTCTTGATGGCCTCCCCATCCTCGTTGTTGGGGAGGAGTTCGCAGAGTTTGACTAGCGCCCCGTTGGCTTGACTCAGAGTCTCCATGACCCCTTCGAACTCCCTTAGAAGATTGCACCCAGGAAGTGTGGCCACGCAGTGTCGCCTAGCTTCGCGAGCCTGCCAGTCATGACGCCGCTGTCGGGCCTGGTTCCTGCGTCGATGGCTCTGAACTTATTCCTCGTTCTCGCTATCCCGCGTCACCTCGTCTATTGAGACGGGTAGCATGGGGTCTCTATTGCCCAGGAGGTGACGGCGCCGGATGTTACGGATGCGATTTGCCCTCTCCCTTCTGTGGCGATCTTGCGAGGTTTCAGCGATGACGGGTTGCTCGTCGTCTGAAACTGCCTCCTCGATATCGTTTCCTGCGCCGTTTATCACGAAGAGCTTAGGAAAACAAAGGGCTGAGCTTGGAAGCGAAGCTTCGGAGTCATTGGCAACCGTGGTCTCTATCCCCACACTGGTGTTGGAGGCTAGAGCTGTGGTCGGGAGTCTCGATGTTGTAGATCATGTGATGACACCCTGCGTCGAGAACCTCCCGAGTGACCGTCGAGCGACGGGAGGCCTCGCCGGTCTGCAAGCTACGCCAGCGAACTGTTCTCCTGGTGGGGGTAGAGTTGATGACGAGCCATAGGTGACGGCCAGTCGACGGCGCGTCGGGCCCGCTGTAGATGCCATCGTCCGGAAGAGGCACGGACTCTCTTGAGTCGGGCGTCCCCCGTGCACCCTCGTCGTTGTTGAGGGGAGCCGAGGCACGGGAGAGAAGCCCCTGGTACATGGTGGCGGAGTTGTAGAGACCAAACTGAACGGAGGGAACAAGAGGTTCTGCTCGAGTTCTTTTGCGACCCTAGACAGGCGAAGCTGACCGGGTTCGCTTTGGTGCGGGCGGTGGTGGTGGGACCCGCAGTGGTCGAGGACCGTCTGAGGTGTGGGACCACCATGGATCTCGAGGGTGACCTCCCGAGGAACATCCCCTCGACCCCCGACTAATCCGAGTCCAGACCTGAATCGGAGAAGTTGAGAGCGCCGTGCGGCGAGTCGGAGTCGACGTAGTGGTCATTGTAGGAGCCGCTTGAGTCGGCGCTGTTGATGTAGATCCGGGCCTGAGGAAGATCCTCCCGCCAAGTTGTGCTCCCGAGTCATAGCGCCACTGGGGAGCATGAGCCGGCGCAGCAAGCCGAGGTGGTGGGTTCTGGCGATGAGCCGGCGCCTCGCACTGACGCGTGGAAGCCTGACGCTGGGTCGGTGGAGGTTGACGAGGTGCTGGTCCCTGGCGGCAATCTGCCGGCGCAGATCGTCTATCAGGTCTTGGAGTGGTCGATGGTCGCACGACGATGCGTGGTTGCGCCGGCGCGTTGCGAAGCTGGTGGAGGTCGCCGCAACGATCGGCGATGAAGGTGATCGACCCGAAGCGGATCATGTCACCCGAAGCGAAGCCGTTGACGAGGTGGTCGGCCATGGAGCTAGCTAATGTCGATCTCGCCGCCCCCTACCTGGCGCGCCAACTGTCGGTGTTTGATACCGGCAATGCACCACGGGGTGTGTTACGTAGTGCTTTTAGGGTAGCGAAATCGGCGTAGCTCGATGGTTCGTGTAGAGATGCGACAAAACACAAGGGTTTATACAGGTTCGGGCTGCGAGATGCGTAATACCCTACATCCGTTTTGGGGCTGATTGTATTGATTTGAGCTCTCGAGGTTACAATGAAAGCTAGGGCGTCTGGTGGCTGGTATGTGATGAGATGATCGATGATCTACGTAGGGATCCCTCACCCACCTTATATAGTCCTGGCGAGGCTTGGGTTACAAGTCAGTTACGAGTCCTACTCTATTTGGACGCCTAAAAGAGTACACAGAATCTACGATTATATGTTTCCTTCCTTGAGTCCTGCTGCTTCTGTAATCCAGAGTCTGAACCATACTTGATCACGTCTTTCCAGAAATCTTAGCATTTTGACTTGATCTTCATGCACGTCGTCCGTCTCCGGGCCCACGAGATCAGGCGGCACCCTGCTTGGGAGCCTGCCGTCTGTAATGGGCCCTCCAACGGCCCATGTACTGAATCCAGGCTGTGAGGGCCCAGGGGATATCTATCCCCCACAGTACCCAAAACTGGAGCCAATGTGATGCTCCTGCATCTTAAGTGCATTTTCATCTCACATACATGCAACATTCATCATGATGCATCATACATTGGCATGCATTTGACCCTAGTTCAAACTGGGTTGAAATGCAATTTGTTGAAACCTGTTTTCTGCATATATATATCTCTGTGATTATGCCCATAACTTTGATTCTATTTAGATTTGGGTAAAACTCATAAGGACAAACTAGTAGATAATTTGATGATAAACAACTTTGGTAATTGGTGCTTTGACATGCAGAAAGGTTTGAATAGAGTTTTGGGGTTTTTCTGTCAAGTTATGAAATCTGCCCAGACTTGACCTGTAGAGTAAATTCAAATTTTCTTGATCTTAAACCAAAATCTTGCAATGCTTCTATTGAGAAAGTTGTAGATCTTGAAATTCTGAACAACGTTGGTATAAAACGCTCTGAGTGAATGTGGTCATAAGATAGACTTTTAGAATTTCTAAGCTAGAGGGTTATGTTGGTCAAACATGGGTTAGCAGTTTGAATTCAAATTTAAACCATATTTTCATATAGAACCTGATATGAAAGTTTATAAGAAAGTTGTAGAAATCGAAGCGTATAACATTTTCTCCAATTGAGTCATTTTCAAATTTGGCCTCTAACCCGTTTAAAAACGTGAATTTAAAACAAGGGTTCCTGCGGTCAACAGGGAGTTTTTCCATTTCGGAATTTATTCCTCTTTTTGTCTCACTGACACGCGGGCCCCACTGGTCAGCCCGTCGGATTCCTGCACGCGTGTTTGGAAAACCGGACCGGTGGGTCCCACGGATCCTTTCAACCGTACACACGGTCCACGCACCCAAATACCGTTTCCCCGCCCCGGACCCACCTGTCTGCCTCTACCGGTCCACAAACCGCGTCCACCGACCCGCCACCGTCCCTCTCTCCGTCTCGGCTTCACCCACGCGGCGAGCGCATCCTGCCCGAGCCGCGCCGACGCCAGCCGACGCCGAGGACGCGCCCAGGGCTTCACCTGGACGGGATCCCGGCCGCCTTCACTCCCGCGCCCCTCCTCGCTCCCTCTTTATCCCGCTCTCGTTTTCTCTCACTCTCTCCTCGCTCTCGGCCTCTCCCCGAAACGCAGTGTGCACTGCCATTGTCGCCGCCGCGGCGAGCCGACGTTCGCCTCATGTCCCTCCACCGACCCCGCTCGACCTCGCCCTAGCCATCGCCTCCTTCCCCCTTTCCCACGAGCGTGCTCACGCGGCCACCATTGCCGCCGGCCCCTCGCCGTGGGAGGCCACCTTTCGGCCCTCCCCATGCCTCTAGGACACCGCCACCCGCCTTCGCCTCGTCCCCGCGCACCTACCGCGCTAGCCCTCGTCGCCGTTGCCCTCCCCCTTCGGCGGATCGACGTCGCGCGCCGCGCACCGCGGCCGCCGGTTCACCGCCGCCGCCCGCCTCTCCTCTGCACCACCGGCGACGAGACCTAGAGGGTCAAGTTCGCCGTCGCGGGAGGCACAACCCCAGCCCGCCTCGGCTCCAAGACCCCGCCGCGGGAATGCGAGCCGCGCCGCGCGTGCACCGGTCGAGCCGAAGGAAGAAAAAAGGGTCACCTTTTTCAGAAAAGACCCTCGGGTTATTGGTTATTTTATCACTGTTTGATGTTTGTGAAAACACCCCTGGATCTATTGGGGTTTCGTATTTTTAACCCAAGCCTTCGCATTCTTGCAGATCTAACCTCGTGCTTTCGGAGATTCTCATGCGCTGTGCACTGAGTCGGGGTAATCTCACGTTCTAGCCTCTGGGAGTTACGGTTAATTTCGTTTAAGTCCCCGATCTGTAGGTTTTTCCATTTATTTCGTTTATATTGAGCTGAGAACTTTGAAAATTCATATAAAATCATAGAAAAATCCAAAATGGACAAACTCAGTGGCTATGAGTTCCTTGCAAATAGATCTACATAATAGATATGATGTGAATGTGTGAAAAGTCTGTTTTGCCCTTGTTTAAATTGCATGCAAGTGAGGGTTAATAAATGGTAAAAGTGGACTAAATGAACTCCAAAAATTATGAAATTTGGACAGTAGCTTTGTTATGGCATCTAGGTACTGTGTGATTTTTGGTAGCCCTAGCATTGGCTGTTTAATTACTGTTTTGCCCTTATGTATAAGTTTTATGTATTTATTTAACTTGGAAAATGAAGGCTACATAAAATATGCTCAAATATGACATCTGGTATTTTTCATGTACTTGATATAGTATGAGTAGTTCACTGGTAAAGTATGAGGTCGTCCATGTATGTTTTAGCTGCTGTTTTGAAATTGGCAAAATACTACTTGGTAGGCTTGATAATTAGAAAAAGTGATTTTAAAATGCAAAGATAATTCTATGAAAAATCTGGTATGCTACTGGTATGATAGGGTGTCCAGAATATAATTTTGTAGAGTTTATTAACACTGTTTATAAGTGCGTCTTAATTTGCATAAGATAAATATATGGAAAATAGATGTCCTATAAAACTATGGATTTTGTGCTTGCTGATTTTTGTACATGATATTCATGTAATGAAATGCTTGCTGCTGAAATTTCAAGTCCAGAACTCACTCCCATAAATTATGAAAAATCTAATAAACTATAGGACTGATAAATTGCTAGAATTTTAATAAATTAATTATAACCTATTTGTAGCTGAAATTTTGGCAGCAACATTATGTAGTATGTTTCTGCATGTGATAAAAGTTCGGGATCAATTTGAGTTGTCTAACTACATTAACTCATGAGTGCATTGTATTCAAAAAGGTAGCGTGTTCATTAATTTGCGTATATATGTTTAACTGCAAGTGACAATATTTTTGTGCATATATAAAGTTACTTGCTGCACACCGTCAAATACATCTTACGATTCCAAGGGTCATCAATGGAGGTGTTTTTGAGAGACACTTTCATTTCATTTGATAGGGACTGTGTACACATATAAGACAGAAATTTATGATAACTTCAGAGATAAAATGTGATGATGGTTTGTATGATTTCTTAGCGATGGGTTGTATGATTTCTTAACAAAGTTGTTAAGTTTTCTCATTATGGGAAGTATTTGAACTAAGTATAATTGAGTCATTTCGTCCCAAGCTACTTGACATGCATTTGTTTCATTTGCATTTTCATGCACGCATTGACATTCGTTGCACTATGTCATACATATAACCTATACCATATGCATGTATCTGCATTCTCTTGCACTCACTTCGTATTATATCATGCATATAAATTCCGCGAAAGAAGGAACAACACAAGAGCTGCTATCGATCGATAAGCCGAACAACGAATTGCACCATGAGCAAGAAGACGACGTGTCGCTGATTTCATCCGTCCCTGTTTCAAGGGGTTGTCTGGGGCAAAGCCCCACAACCCGGAAAACCAACTTAGATTAGTTTGTTGGTTTTCATAAGAATACTCAAAGGTAGGCAGGACCATGATTTCTCCCAGCTAATACAATCTTGTTTGATGATTACGCATCCGCATTATGAGTTGCTTGAAACCAATTGCATTAGACTTCCTAGCCGCCCTGGCCCTAGCACCCATACTTAGAGTTCACAAGACGAGTGCCTAGTAAATGCTAGGTGCGAGTAGACACGGGTGAATGGAGTCACTCGTCGCGTAGGTGGTTTCAAAATTTTACAGGAATCTCACGGAAGTAAGTTATTATATATGCTTCAGATTTAAATGGAGACCGGGCGGAGATTTTATGAGTTATTTACTGGTTACTATATTGTGCATTGGACTCCGCCCGAGTCGCATAAGGCTAGTCGTTGTTCGCCTATTGGTCGGCATAACATTGCTAGAGATGCTTATCCGGTATAATGGACCGGTGAAAGTCTTACTTGTGCCATCTGAAGAACAGAGACTTGGTCCTACCATCGGGCCTAGAGGCGCTTGGGTGTTGACTCGTGGAGGGCTGGACCCGGTGCGCCGTGGTAACGCTCCATGGGGGCTATACCTGGGGAATAGCGGGTTGGAATCGAACTAGGGATGGGACAAGTGGAGATAGGGACTATATGTGGGAACGCGATGGCCAGTAAGCATATACCCCTAGCATTTTTAGTTGTTCCCGAGAATTAACAAATCGATTCGAATAGCTAATGCTCACCCGGTGTGAGAATGCCAATGCCACTGACGTCCAATGTACTAATCAACATGAATATTATTATGCCTGTAAATCATGATTTTGTATATTTACATGATTGGATATGGATGTTTTATATCATGCAAGTTATCAGGTTATAATGATCTTATATATATATATATATTTCTGATCATGTTATTGTTAAAAGAGAGCTAGCAGCTGTCAAATCCTGCTGTCTCATATCAATTTGGTTTTGTTAAAATTAATGGCTAAGGACCCACATGATTAGTAAGCAAGCTTTGCGTCAGCCGTAAGCCCTTTCCATTAAGTCCTACTGAGTAATTAGTACTCAGGGTTTGCCCCCACTTTTGGATTACAGGTATTGATGACTTCTGGACAACCGCTTGGAGGGTAGAACCGGTGGGCTCGAAGCTACTCGCCTTATTTATCTCTGCATGAAGACTATTTGAGTTTGTTTCCGCTGCGAGATGTTTTGAAAACGCTTCCGCTATATATATACTCTGAAATCGCTTCCGCTATATTATGAAATGTATTCGATTACATATATTTGGTCTGTAAATTAAAGTCTATTACCCTCTGTTTCGACTGCTTGTGATGATTGTAACTGTTGTGGCTCCTTCGAGAGTCGGATGTGTTTGATGTCAGTTCCTCTGGGAATGGTGTTATCGAGAGCCGAGGTACTCTCGACGGACTACCGAGTTTAGTCTGGCCTAAGTGCACTGCGAGCCAGAGGTGGCAGGTGTGCTTAGTCTGGATTAAGCAGGGCGATTCCGCCACAGCCAATATATCGCTCAACACAATAAGCAACTCGGTTCAGTTTCAGAGAAAGAGCACATCACTTTCCTGAACTTGTGGCTTGACCATTTCCTCTTCAATGGTCCTTCTCTAGCCCCGACCAAGAATTATCTCAACCTGACCATCGCTCTAGCTCAAGGCCAGTCTATTGCCTTAGGAAAGCTTTTCCTGGGCATACTGTACCGCCACCTCTCTTTGAACACCCAGCGCATATTGGCTGGACAACGCATCAAGACAGGCAGTCCCTAGTGGTTTGTTCAGCTCTGGAGTCAATTGTACTTCCGTAATGAAATTCCAGATTTCCCATCACTCGAGTCCCAGTCTTTCCCAGACCTCACAGGCAAATCCATCCGTTGCACCTCATTTGGCCAGACATTGGACCAATTGCCTATAACTCAGACCGATGCAGCTGAAATAGCCAAATGGTACAAATGTTTCTACAGCTCACAAACACCCCCTGTATATAATGCATATACCGAATCTGAACAATTTGAGAACCCATCCTTCTTCAGACTAGGTGTCTTCAGTACTGATGAGGAAACTCGAGAGCCGTATTCAGCATAATGGCTACCCCTTGTCTCCTTCCAGTCAGCATGAGCACTGGTAACAGGATTAACAAACCAGGATATGAATCACACCAACCTGTCCTAGCCGCTCGCCAGCTCGGCCTGAATCAGACTTCTCCTCGCCTGATCATCCATGAGAAAATCTAGAGCCGGGTTGATATAGCCGACTCCGTGGTAGCCAGCAAAGCGTATTCCATCTTCTCTGACTTAGAGGTGAACATACCTAGCACGATGGAATTCATGTACATAGCCGATGGCTTTGACCGCTGGTGGAATTTCTGGAAGCCCCACCTTTTCTACAATGCCGTGGCATCGGCTCTATTAGCCATCGACCCCGAGCATGGAACTACACCGGAAGTGGTAATCTTCCATTCAATTCGGCCTTCTTTGTGCATTATTGCTTCATGATACAACCGAATCTCTTGGCCACAGATGCAGGCAGGACCCGTTCCTATTAACGATGCAGGCCAGCCATTCAAGTATCTGCAAAAGGCACCACTGCCTCTATACTAGGCCGACATGCCTTCCCTTGATAAGGCTACCTTTTCTTCCCCAGGGGTGACGCGGAAGAGGGAGGGAAAAGGACTTCCCCAGCCGAGGTTCAAGAAAGCTGCCACCAAGCCCAAACCTGTTGTCTCGGTTCAGACCCTATCTTCTGACTCACTAGTAAGTTCCACTTTGCCTGGGATTCAGTAGTGAAAGTTATATTGATTATTTTCTATATACAGGGTCACAGCTCACATGGCCAGGAACAGGAGGAGGCCGAGAAAGAGAATTCTCCTGAACTTCCCAGTTCTTCTCCTAAGAATGCATCCGGCCGGACAGATGAAGCCCACATGGAAGTCAGCCCTCCACAGGTGTGTTTTGAACTGCATGTCTGCTTCATCTATAACTGATAAACTGACCATGCTGTTATTAGGTCTTTGATGCTGCATCCCTGCTGAACTTTGATCCTTCCACCATAAGCGAGTCTTTGGTGACTGAGAGCCCTCCTTCGACCCCACCAGCCGATGTGGCTTCAAACCTCAAAGATATCGCCAAGCAGCAGGAAACTCGAATTGAAAAATTGGTCGTTTCATGTGACGGTATACGCACGGTGTAACACCCCAGTTTACATACCAGCTTTTTACAATTTTTTGCAAGCAATTTATTTTTTTCCTAAGGTTTATGTGCTAGTTTGCATTTATCATGATTTATTTAAATTAAATAAATGCACAAAATAACATAGGCCTACCTTTCTTGTGCATAGATGCTGGTACATTGTTCTTGTTTGACTGTATTAAGGATTCAAATTCAAATTTATTTGGATTTTAGAACCATTCCTATCTCCATTCAATGGAATTCAAAAAAAAAAAGAAAAACAGGGGGGCAGCCAAACCGGCTAGGCCCGGCTCGGCCCAGCCACGCCGCTCCCTCCCGCCTGGGCCGAAGGCCCGCTCGGCCAGCCCCCGCCTCCCCTTCCCGCATAGGCCGGAAGGCCGGCCCGCTCGCCCGCGCTCCTCTCCCTCCAGCGCGCCGCCGGCCCGCAGCGCCCCCGCGTCCCGTCCCTCTCTGGCACGCGGACCCCACCGGTCAGGCCCGTCTCCTTCCTCTCGCCGCAAACCCCGCGCGCCTTCCTTCTCTGCTCGGCCACGTCAACGCTCGAGCGAAGGGACCCGAATCCTCGCCCGCACCCCTACCTTAAACCCTCGCCCTCAAATCACGCACCCGCAGCTCCGGTTTCCCTTTTCCCCTCCACCTTCCTTCACTCCGCTTCAAGAGCATTCAAACCTGAGCGGCATCACCGCGCCACGACGCCCTCGTCCCTCTCCGTGCCTATAAAACCGACCCCAAGCTTCGCCCTCGCCCTCTTTACCACGCCTCCACTCCAATTCCACTCCCGTGCCTTGACGCGCCCACAATCCGCCGCCGGAGTTCCGTTTCGGTAAGGCGCTGCGACGCCAAATTCGCCGTCGGTGTGTCCTCTCCGGCCTTCTAACCACCCCCATCGCGTTCGCAGGGTCTTCGCGGAGCCGTTCCAGGAGGTCTTGACACGAGGCCGAGCCTCCCCGTCTCACTCGACCCCTCGGTGAGCTCCGCCATGGCCTCCTCTCCCTTCCCATCTAGCTCTAGTCCAGCCAGACCCGCCCTAGGCCCCGGCGCACGCGTGTCCGGCGAGCCGCCGCCGTGCGGGCCGAACCTCGACCGTGGGGAATGGCCGCCGCTAGCGCCCCCTTCTCCCTTCCAACCCTGGCCCTCGGATCTGATCTGGGCGGCCGAGATTAGAACTTGCCATACCCCTTCGTGGGCCAACCACGTCGCGCCACGCGGCTCACTTATCCGCCTCAGCCGGGTCCCGCACGTCAGGCCGCGTGTCACGCCACGCGCGCACTGCATCAGCGCCGTGCCAGCGTAGACCCGGTCAGCCGCGGGACTTTCGCAGAAAAGACCCCGCGTTTCTCTGGAATCAACCTGCGGTCCACCTGCGTTGAAAAGTAATTAGATTTTAGTCCTGTTTTCTTCAGTTTAGCCCCTGGACTTCCTGGTTTTTGAACCCGCAGTCCAAGCCTCGGCGGTTTTGCTTGAAACCCTCGGCGGCTACGGTTAATTACGGATAGGTCCTCAGTTTTTCAAATCTAGCCCCTGGTTTCTTTGTTTCTATCACAGTTATGCCGCTAGAAGCTTGTTTTATGCATAACTTTCACGTTTTAACTCCGATTTGAGTGATTCTTGTGCTCACGCAATCGTAGAAACGGGTAGAATGTTTTTAGTACAGTTTTATCTTCTATTTTTATGATATGATGTACTTTTTCTCACCATTGGATTATTGTTTGCATGTATGTATGCGTGGAAATGCTTGTATGTTGCCGTGAACGTGTTTAGACGGTGAGCAGTTTGTTGGTGAAGAAGAGCAGCAGTTTGAGGGTGTTGAGCAGCAGCCTCAAGACCAGTTTGAGCAAGGCAAGTATAACTTGGACAACCTAATAACCATATAATCATCTCATGTGCATGTGTCTAACTTGTTTACCAATAAGGACTGTACTTACCCTCTATTATCAATATGTTACCTTGGGATGCATGTGGTTACGTTTTGCTAGTTGCTGCACAAACACATGTTACCTTTCGTTAATAATTTTGTTAATGAATCTATGCAATCAAATCTTGAACTTGACCCTTTGTGGTTCATGTTCCTTTAAAAATGGCTTTTTAGCAACTTGGTCCAGGGGGCATGAGCATGTGTTTTGCTTATAGCCACTCTCCATAAGGACCGGTTCGCAAAGCGACAACCTGGGACAACAGTGCTACCATGAGACTGGAATGGGACGGTCTTGGCTAATCAATTAGGTTGCATTGGTTTGGGAGTAACTTACCGACGGGGCAGGAGAGGAGGTGAGCTTCTGTGGCCCTCGAGCTACTTGGGTTGAGTGGGGTTATCTCCCCTTGAGGCTTGCTCCACAGTTGCGGAGCCTAAAACCTTAGCGGTTACACCTTACCAACGTGATCTTTGTAAAGGCCTCGCAGTGTGCTTGCTAGCCATTTCATCTAAGGTAATGTGGTGGACCACTAGCGTAGCCCGTGACTCATGGGTAAAGATGTACGACCTCTCGAGAGTGTAAAACTGAGAAGTCAGCCGTGCTCATGGTTATGAGCGGCCCAGATCCTTTATGCAGATTAGTTGTTCTGTTGGGTTTGAAAGTGGTTCTTATGTTAATGTTGTTGGATAAAGTGCTTATGCAATATCTTGGGCTTAATGGTTTATCTACACACTTGTAGTAACTAGTTGTTTAATAAAACTTGACCAACTAAAAGCTCATGCAGCCGTGTCAGCCAACCTTAGAGCCTCATGGTTCATGTTATACTTGTTGAGTATGAAATACTCACGCTTGTTTTACTTTAAACCTACTGTTGGCTGGAACCCAACCGCTGCTCAGCTCCAGGAGACTTCGAAGAGTATGTTCAGGACTTCAACGAGTTCTAGGCGTACCAGTCCACCAGTCGACGTCCCTATGGCGGCTCGTGTTATCTTCGTTTACGCTTTCGCTATGACTCTGGTTTTGAAGACATGTGGTCTTATTGTAATAAAGTGATGATATATGCGATGTAAACGTTTTATTTTATCTTTTGCATGTTCTGTGATGTCACTATTGTCATAATATATGTGAGACTCGTTCCTCGCACATATATGTTGTTCTGGTTCTGTTGGTTGAGAACTGGGCTTGACAAAGTGGTATCAGAGCCGTGTTGATTGTAGGACGGAAGCCTAGTTAGAAACAGACGTAAATAAGGATCTCACTCCCCGTTTTCCCTCTTGCTGTTTTATGAAAATTTTATTTTCGCTATCAAATTATATGTTCACTCTATGTTAAATTATTACTTTTTGCTTTATTCATTCAATCATACAGAACTGATCTCTATCTCATTCCATCCTTCTATAGGCCATGGCACGCAGCAAGCAAACCGCCCGTAAGAGTACCGGGGGCCGCCTTCGCCGTGTTGCACCACCGACTCCACGGCGCACCCCTGTATCTCGGCCACCACCGCGGATCGAGCCTCCATCACCGGAGCTGCCCAAGCCGTTGCCACCACCACCTTTCGAGTACGATCCCATGGACCAGGCACCACATCCCTTTGAGGGGAATGGTCTGCTTCCGGCGGACACTGACCCTAAGGAGGAGGAGGAGGAGGACCCGGTGGAGGTAGTTTACTACCTCAACTCAGACGGCGACAATGATGCGCGAGAGGAGGCTCCATCGCCACCCCTGCCGACACCGACACCTCCTTCCCCGCGTGCGCCGACACCACCGCCTTCTCCAGTGGTACCTGCAGCTTCACCGACACCACCACCGCCACCACCTGCCGCACCTGAGTGGCCGTTCCGTGTGGCCATCCCTTCAGACAAGGGTGGTCAGCGGGAGGTTGACGCTTGGGTCGACCTGATGCACCCACACCATTGTGCCGACCTGGAGTTCCCGGGGCTACTCCGTGACTGCCTCTACGACCTGGGTTACACTACCCACGAGGTCGTTTACCAGGTCCGGCAGCGGGCGCGCCCGGACCACACCACCCTCTGGTCCGCCGGTGTGCAGGTCCTGGAGCCTAACCCCAACCATGGGGGACACACCGTGCTGCGCAGGCAGTACAGCATCGCGGAGCACGAGACCATGGAGATGGCCATGGAGGACGCTGCTCAGCAGGCTCTTGGGGTTCTCTGCCAGCACTACTACACCCCCCTCTGCCAGTCTCAGTACCGCTACTTTCCCCGTCGGCAGTCTGGGGATACAGAGCATGAGATAGCATCCATCCGGGCTGAGGACAACCGGCAGCTGCTGAAGCTGGTCCGGTATGTGTCAGCCCTGATCACCGCCTACGTCAGGGTGTCTGAGGAGCTCCATCACCGGAACAGTGAGGTGTTCCACCTTCTGGCTCAACTGGACCGAGTGGCGGGGCCACCACCTCAGGTGCCAATGGTGGACCCAGCTCAGACTCCCCCTCGCAGGAGGCCTGGCACGGGAGAGTAAGGTGGTGCCACTAGGATACTCCCTCGGGATGACTAGTCATCCTCATGTATCGCGTTAGCACGTTTGATTAAATCGTCGTGTCGAGTTGGTCTTGTTGAACTTGAGTTAGGTTGTGATGGCTGGATGTTTGTTATTTTGAACCATGTTTGATTTGGATCTTTGGTTGTGTGTTATCCAACTGTGGGGATTTTTCCCAGCATGAACAAGTTTTAGTTCGTGGGGTTAAATACTATATCCACTCTGTTGCTCTTACTACTTTATCTTTAGTCGCTACTGCTTGTGCATCCATATGTTAGCTATGTGCTCATGGTGTCTCTGTTACAATCAGCTGGTTAACACAAGGAGCAACGCCGCTGGTGGGAATACTAAGCAAGGTAACCGAGGGGGTGGCCACCCACTGCCCAACCCTCCACCACTGACACCGGAGAAGTTCTATAATCTCCAGATGCAGATGATGGCAACAATGACCAATGCTGTGCAAGTTCTCCAGCTGGTTCAGGCTCAGCCACCACCCCCGCCACCTAGAGATAGGCGTGGAGATTTTCTAAAGGGCCACCCTCCCACTTTCTCTCATGCTACAGAGCCACTACAGGCGGATGACTAGCTTCGTGCTGTGGAACGCCAGTTAGATATAGCATAGTGCAACGACCGGGAAAGGTTCTTGTATGGTTCTGGATAGCTGAGGGGTGCAGCACTTGACTGGTGGCACTCTTACAGAGTCCAGGATTGGGAAGCTTTTACCTGGGCACAGTTCTGGGAGAACTTCCGCAACCACCATGTGCCTGCAGGATTGATGAAGATGAAGAAAAAGGACTTTCTTACATTGAAGCAAGGCAGCATGTCGGTGACTGAGTATAGGGACAAGTTCCTTCAGTTGGTTAGATATGCCACTGCAGAGGTGGCGGAGGACAGGGAGAAGCAAGAATACTTCTTGGAGGGTTTAAATGATGAGCTCCAATACCAGTTGATGAACCATACCTTTCCTAGCTTTCATCAACTGGTGGACAGGGCGCTTTTCACTGAAAGGAAGCGCCAGGAGATCGAAGAAAGGAAGAGGAAGTACAACAACTCTTCATCAAGTAGCAACACCCGCCCCTATTTCTCTCAAGGTCCGAGCTCACAGCAGTAGGGGCAGCAGCAGCGGGCTCAAGGACAGCAAGGCTACCAGTACCAGCCAGCTCGTCCTATGTATCCAGCTCAGCGCCAAGTGCAGACCACCCCTTCTACCACAAATCAGACTACAGGTGTTGGGCCTTGCTACAAGTGTGGTGGAGCGGGACACTATGCTAATGCTTGTCCCCGTAAGGTGCAAGGTAACCAACAGGGGCAGCAATCGGGCCAAAGGCAGAACCCTCCCCAGCCGCAGCAAGGGCGCCCCAATCAACAAGGCAAGGCGCCGTGGCAAGGGAAGGTGAATCATGTGACAGTTGAGTCTGCAGCTGAACCTCCTAACGTCGTGCTTGGTACGTTCCTGGTCAACTCTCACCCTCCTACATTTCTTTTTGATACCGGTGCCACGCATTCATTTATTACCAAATCATATGCTGAGCAGTACAATATTCCTATAAGGTCTACAAATAGACCCATGGCAGTATCTACACCGGGGGGAACGTTGAGCACAAGTTTAATATGCCCTCGAGTTAGCATAAACATAAGGGGGGTAGAATTCTGCACCAAGTTGATAATCATTGGTTCCGCGGGAATTGATATCATCTTGGGAATGGAAACTCTTGCTAAGTGGGATGTCAGAATTGATTGTGCCAAGCTAACCATCCACTTGACGGCTCCTGGTGGTCAGAAAGTGGAAGTCAGTGCCACAGAACCTTCTGGTTGTCTGCATCAGATAGAGGCTAAGCCCACGGAGGGGATTCGAGTAGTGTGCGAGTACCCAGATGTCTTCCCAGATGAGTTACCAGGTATGCCACCTGACCGAGAAGTTGAATTTTTAATAGAACTTTTACCTGGTACAGCCCCTATAGCAAAAAGGCAATATAGAGTGGCACCCAAAGAACAAGAGTTAATACAGGAAAATATAGATGAGTTGTTAGGAAAAGGGTTTATTCGGCCTAGTTCTTCACCATGGGCTTTTTCGGTTCTGTTTGTTGATAAAAAGGATGGGACCCGAAGGATGTGTGTGGATTATAGAGCCTTGAATGATGTCACCATCAAGAATAAATACCCCTTACCTCAAATAGATGACTTGTTTGATCAGTTGCAAGGTGCTTGTGTGTTCTCAAAAATTGATCTGAGGTCAGGTTATCATCAAATGAAGATCCGCCCTTCTGATATTCCAAAGACTGCTTTCATTACCAGATTCGGGTTATATGAGTACACAGTGGTGTCTTTTGGTTTGACAAATGCTCCTGCTTATTTCATGAATCTTATGAACAAGGTGTTTATGGAGTATCTTGACAAGTTTGTTGTGGTATTCATTGATGATATAATGATCTATTCCAAGAAGGAAGAAAAACATGAAGAACACTTGAGACTAGTTTTGTAGAAGCTAAGGGAACATAAGTTGTATGCAAAGCTGAGCAAGTGTGAGTTTTGGCTTGATCAAGTGCCTTTCTTGGGACACATAGTCTCAAAAGGTGGAATCATGGTAGATCCTAGCAAGATCAGCAGTGTCATGGATTGGAAGGTGCCAGATGTTGTGAAGGAGGTTCGTGGATTTCTAGGTCTAGCAGGATATTACAGGAGGTTTATCGAGTGTTTTTCCAAGATTGCAAAACCGATGACCTCATTGCTCGAGAAGGGTGTTCCATTTATCTGGACTAAGGAGAGGCAAGCCGCATTTGATGAGTTAAAGAAAAGACTCACCACAGCCCCAGTGCTTACTCTACCTGACTTAACCAAGAGTTTCACCGTGTACTGTGATGCTTCTAAGGAAGGATTGGGTTGTGTGCTGATGCAGGAGGGTAAGGTGATTGCATATGCATCACGCCAGTTAAGAAAGCATGAGGTCAATTACCCCACCCATGATCTGGAATTAGCAGCTGTTGTGCATGCTCTGAAAATCTGGAGGCACTATTTATTTGGGAATCGGTGTGAGATATACACTGATCATAAGAGTCTTAAATATATCTTCACACAGAATGAGTTGAATATGAGGCAGCAAAGATGACTGGAGTTGATTAAAGATTATGACCTGGAGATACATTACCATCCAGGGAAAGCCAATGTGGTAGCAGATGCTTTAAGCAGAAAAAGTTATGTTAACATGGCAGTTCCTTTTCAGATGCCCCTTGAGCTATGTGCAGAATTTGAGAGTTTGAATTTGGGGTTCATGCATCACACCACAGTAGCAACCTTTGAAGCAGAGCCTACCCTTGAACAAGAGATAAGGAAACATCAGAAGACGGATGAAAAAATTCAGGGGATCCGGGAACAGATCAAGGCAGGCAAGGCGCCACACTTTCGTGAGGATGAACAGGGTACTGTATGGTACAAGGACTGGGTCTGCGTACCAGAGGTGGACATTATAAGGAAGTTGATACTCAGTGAGGCTCATGACACCGCCTACTCTATTCACCCAGGTAGTACCAAGATGTATCATGACTTGAAGGAATGGTTCTGGTGGTATGGAATGAAGAGAGGAGTAGCAGAATATGTTGCAGTATGTGACACTTGTCAGCGTGTGAAGGCTGAACACTAGAGACCCGCACGTTTGTTGCAACCCTTGAAGATTCCAGAGTGGAAATGGGAGGAAATAAGTATGGATTTCATTGTGGGGTTACCCAGGACTCATAAAGGTTATAACTCGATCTGGGTAGTCGTGGCTCGGTTGACCAAGGTTGCTCATTTCATTCCTGTGAACACTACCTATTCGGGCACCAGGCTAGCAGAGTTATACATCTCAAGAATCGTTTGCTTGCATGGTGTGCCTAAGCGGATCATATCTGATAGAGGTTCGCAGTTCACATCTCGTTTTTGGGAGCAGTTGCATGACTCCTTGGATTCCAAGCTTCGGTTCAGTACAGCATATCACCCACAGACAGATGGTTAGACCAAAAGAACAAATCAGATTCTGGAGGACATGTTGAGGGCGTGTGCTATACAGTATGGAACCAGTTGGGATAAGAGTCTGCCTTACGCTGAGTTCTCTTATAACAACAGCTATCAAGCTAGTTTGAAGAAGTCACCATTTGAGGCACTGTATGGCAGAAGGTGTAGGACACCGTTATTTTGGAACCAAACAGGAGAGAAGCAAGTGTTCAGACCTGACCTTATCAGGGATGCTGAACAACAGATCAAGATGGTACGTGAGAACTTGAGAGTTGCTCAGTCCAGACAGAAGAGTTATGCAGATGTGCGATGCTGGGACTTGACCTTTAAGGTTGATGACTTTGTGTATTTGAAGGTGTCACCAATGAGGGGAATTCTGAGGTTTAATATGAAAGGGAAGTTGGCACCAAGATACATCGGTCGATTCAAGATAGTGGAAAGGAAAGGCGAAGTGGCTTATAAGTTGGAGTTGCCATCAAACCTATCTGGCATACACAATGTGTTCCACGTGTCTCAACTAAAGAAGTGTTTGAGGGTGCCGGAAGAACAAGCACCACTGGAAGGTCTGGATGTGCAGGAGGATCTGACATATACCGAACACCCAGTGAAGATTCTTGAAACATCTGAAAGGGTTACCAGAAACAGGAGGGTCAAAATATGCAGAGTGCAGTGGAAACATCACACGGAGGATGAGGCAACTTGGGAAAGAGAGGAAGAGTTGAGAGCAGCTTATCCTGGTCTCTTTGCTACCCACCTATAAGAATCTCGGGGTCGAGATTCCTGTTAAGGGGGGTATGTTTGTAACACCCCAGTTTACATACCAGCTTTTTACAAATTTTTGCAAGCAATTGATTTTTTTCCTAAGGTTTATGTGCTAGTTTGCATTTATCATGATTTATTTAAATTAAATAAATGCATAAAAATAACATAGGACTACTTTTCTTGTGCATACATGCTGGTGCATTGTTCTTGTTTGACTGAATTAAGGATTCAAATTCAAATTTATTTGGATTTTAGAACCATTCCTATCTCCACTCAAAGGAATTCAACAAAAAAAAGATAAACAGGGGGGCAGCCAGACCGGCCAGGCCTGGCTCGGCCCGGCCACCCCGCTCCCTCCCGCTGGGCCGAAGGCCCGCTCGGCCAGCCCCCGCCTCCCCTTCTCGCATGGGCCGGAAGGCCGGCCCGCTCGCCCGCGCTCCTCTCCCTCCAGCGTGCCGCCGGCCCGCAGCGCCCCCGTGCCCCGTCCCCTTCTGGCAGGCGGACCCCACCAGTCAGGCCCATCTCCTTCCTCTCGCCGCAAACCCCGCGCGCCTTCCTTCTCTGCTCGGCCGCGCCAACGCTCGAGCGGAGGGACCCGAATCCTCGCCCGCACCCCTACCTTAAACCCCCGCCTTCAAATCCCACACCGGCAGCGCCGGTTTCCCTTTTCCCCTCCACCTTCCTTCACTCCGCTTCAAGAGCATTCAAACCCGAGCGGCATCACCGCGCCACGACGCCCTCGTCCCTCTCCGTGCCTATAAAACCGACCCCAAGCTTCGCCCTCGCCCTCTTTACCACGCCTCCACTCCAATTCCACTCCCATGCCTCGACGCGCCCGCAATCCGCCACCGGAGTTCCGCTTCGGTAAGACGCTGCGACGCCGAATTCGCCGTCGGTGTGTCCTCTCCGGCCTTCTAACCACCCCCATCGCGTTCGCAGGGTCTTCGTGGAGACGTTCCAGGAGGTCTTGACACGAGGCCGAGCCTCCGACGCTCTCGTCCGCGAGCGCTGTCTGAGCCGTCCGCCGGCCTACGTCGTGAGCTCTCACCGCCGCCTCCCCGTCTTCCTCGACCCCTCGGTGAGCTCCGCCTCGGCCTCCTCTCCGTTCCCATCTAGCTCTAGTCCAGCCATACCCGCCCAAGGCCCCGGCGCACGCGCGTCTGGCGAGCCGCCGCCGTGCGGGCCGAACCTCGACCGTGGGGAATGGTCGCCGCCGGCACCACCCTTCTCCCTTGCAACCCTGACCCTCGGATCTGATCTGGGCAGCCGAGATTAGAACGTGCCATACCCCTTCGTGGGCCAACCACGTCGCGCCACGCGGCTCACTTATCCGCCTCAGCCGGGCCCCGCGCGTCAGGCCGCGTGTCACGCCACGCGCGCGCTGCGTCAGCGCCACATCAACGTAGACCCGGTCAGCCGCGGGACTTTCGCAAAAAAGACCCCGCGTTTCTCTGGAATCAACCCGCGGTCCACCTGCGTTGAAAAGTAATTAGATTTTAGTCCTGTTTTCTTCAGTTTAGCCCCTGGACTTCCTGGTTTTTGAACCCGCAGTCCAAGCCGCGGCGGTTTTGCTTGAAAACCCTTAGCGGCTACGGTTAATTACGGATATGTCCTCGGTTTTTCAAATCTAGCCCCTGGTTTCTTTGTTTCTATCACAGTTATGCCCCTAGAAGCTTGTTTTATGCATAACTTTCACGTTTTAACTCCGATTTGAGTGATTCTTGCACTCACGCGATCGTAGAAACGCGTAGAATGTTTTTAGTACAGTTTTATCTTCTGTTTTTATGATATGATGTACTGTTTCTCACCTTTGGATAATTGTTTGCATCACTGATGTTGTTTCCATGCCAACCATGATGGTTACTCCTGATGATGACATGCACCTCATCTAACACAGGCGCAAAACACGAACTCCATACCTGTAACTCAAAAGCGGGGGCAAACTCTGAGTACTAATTACTCAGTAGGACTTAATGGAGAGGCTTACAGGTGACGCGAAGCTTGGTTACTAACCATGTGAGTCCTTAGCCATTGATTTTTAAACAAAAGCATGTTAACATGAGATAGCGGGATTTAACAACCACTATCCACCATCATAACAGGAAATTCATCTTGTATGTAAATATCCTGCATAAAATAAAGCATGTATACATCCAAGCATGTAATTATTCAAACCATGAATCCATGATACAACATCTTCTGGTGGATTACTACATTGTCTAGCAGTGATACTGGCATTCTCACACCTGGTGAGCATCAGTGATTCGAATCGATTTCTAATTCCCGGGAATAACTATCACGCTAGGGGACATATGCTTACTAGCCATCGCGTTCCCACATATATCCCCCTTCTCCACTTATCCCATCCCAAGTTCGATTCACTCCCGCCTGACCCCCGGGTTGTGCCCCCATGACGAGCCTGCCGACATCTTGGTCCCCCCGTCATGAGATCAAAGCTCCCCCGGGCCACCTTCCTCTCAACCAGTGGGTAGGACGTGTCTCTGTTCTCAGGATGGCACAAGTAAGGTTTCACCGGGCCCATTTCTTGGATAAGCACTCTAGCAATGTTATGCCGATCCCAAGCGAACAACGGCTGGCCTTATGCGCCTCGGGCGGAGTCCAATGAACAACAACATCATGAAAGTAATACTGAAATAAATCTCCGCCCGGTCTCCATTTAAACATGGCATAACAATAATAACTTCAATTTAAACCTTTGCCATAATGAAAAGTAGAACCTACGAGACGAGTACAATCACGCGTGTCTACTCGTACCTAGCCATTCTAGGCACTCGCACCTACGAACTCTAAGTATAGGTGCTAAGGCCAGGGTGGCCGGGATGTCTAATGCAGTTTGGTTTCAATCAATCCTAATGCATATGCGTAAACTACAACCATTTGTTAGCTGGGAATAGTATGATCCTATCTAACTTCTTCGTTAGGGTCAACGGGTGCCTCCTCGGTGATGGGGTCAATGGTCGGCGGCGGGTCCTCCTGCTCGTCCTCGGCCTCCTCGATCAGCGGTTGCTCCTGCGTCGGCAACTCATTCTCGGGATCTATATGCATGATAGTATATGCGAATGAGTGCAAAGAATGCAGACATATGGTGCGTGAGAATTCAATGTAAACACGTAGTGAAGGAATGCATAGCTCAAGACAAGTAATCCTGCAACACACGACTCACCCGTCTCCACCTTTAAGTTTCGTTTCATAATTGATAACACCACAGCTTTAATTAAGGAATCGTACAAACCATCTTTTTAAGAAATCGTACAACCCATCACTTAGTGTTAAAGCAACCTATCATGCACAACATGGCAGATCCTTTTGGCAAGCATCACCGTGTAACAAACAACCATTGTACTCTTAGAATAATTATACCAAGGTTTATCCATTTATGCAATTAAAGTTCTCATGACAAGTTCATACTGGTACATGGTCCTAAATAAGTTCAAATAATTATGACAAGCAGATCATTACTGTGCTAGACCACTGTCCTTTTTTTAGCTCCATAAAAGTTATAATTATTTTATTAAAATTCCAGCAAGATATCAGCTTATTAAATTTCTAGATTTTTCATAAATGGTAGGAATGGTATTTTGAAATGAAATTTATTCAATGGGCATGACTTGACATAAATAGCATGTACAAAATTTTCTAAGTGAAATATCCTTAGTTTGGCAGGTCATCTAATTTCCGTCTATTTAATTTATGCAATTTAAGATATACATATAAACAGTGCTAACAAACTCTCCAAAAGTACTTTCTGTACTCCCTATCATACTAGTAGCATACCAAATTTTCCATTGAATTTTCCTTGCATTTTAACACCACTTTTTCTAATTGTCAAGTCTAGCAAGTAATATTTTGTCATTTTCAAATCACCATTCAAAACTAACATGCACAGCTTCATATTTTACCAGGGAGTTATTTATGTTAATCAAAGTTTAGGAAAAATACCAGAGAGCTACTTAGAGACCATTTCATATAGTCCTCATTTCATAAATTGAGTTAACGCACAAATAATACTCATAATTGGAAAACAGTGACCAAATGAGCAATGCTAGGGCTACAAAAATTCACATAATGTTAAAATGCCCTAAACATGCTATTATCTAAGTTTCATAATTTTTGGTAGCCATTTAGTCCACTTTTGCCATTTATTTACATTAAGCATGCTTGCACAAGACTAGGGGCAAAACCGTACATGCACACCTCCACATCATACTTACTGTGTAGAGCATTTTATAATGAGTTCATAGCCGCTGAGTTTGTTCATTTTGGATTTTTATTTGATTTTATACGATTTATCAAAGTTTTAGCCGAAATAAACCAAAATAAAAGCAAAATACTTAGATCCAGGGACTAGACCGAGATTATTTCCAATCTACAGGGGCAAGCATGCAAGATCTACAAGACTCAGTGAATAGCGCATGGATCAAAACGCAAATACATCAAAACCGAGGGGTAGATCTAAAATCTACCCCCTTCGTCTTAAACCTCGCGCCGCGCGCGACCGCGCGGCCCGTGTGCGCCGGCGAGCTCGACGCGGGGTGCAGCGGGGGCGCGCGAGGGAGGGGATCAACTTGAGGTAGACGGCGGCGACGGAGGAGGTCGGACGGCGGCGCGGGAAGCGGTGAGCTAACGGTGAACCGGCGGTGGCGACGGTGTGAACCGGCGGCGCGGCGGCTCGGATCTTGGCGTGGGAGCGGCGAATGGCGATGAGGTCTATGGCTCTGGGTGCGCGGCGGAGCGGCGCATGTGGTGGTGGGGTTTCCTTGGCTTGGGGAGGACGGGAGGCGGCGGCGTGAGCTTGAGCTCGACTCGAGCTCCGGCAATGGCGGCTTGGACGGCGAGGCGAAAACGAGGGCGAGGAGGGCTCGGTAGAGGGCGGAGACGAAGGGAAAGAAAGAAGAGAGAGCCGAGAGCTCCTCCACTTTAAGGACGCGGCCGGGACAGGGTCGATCCATGGTGTCGAGGGCGGAGCCGTACACCGGCGGCCCCGGACAGAGTGGCGGTCCTGTCAGGCGAGTCCCACCTGTCATAGGCTCAGGTCAAAGGCTGCTCTATGTGTGTTTTCTTCCCTTCTATATTTCGCATTTTTAAGCTATTTAGAGCCCGATTTTGGAAAAACGCCAATTGGAGGAAATGTTCTAATCTTTGAGCTCTACAAGTTTCTCGAAAGGCTTGATACCTAAAAGTGTTTGGAAATATGAATTTCATTTGAATTTTGCTCTCAAGTTTCAATTTGGCCTACAGACCCAGTTTATTGAGAAATTCTAAAATACCCTCTTCCAGCCATTTTTACTCAAAGTGCTTACTGACAATATTGTTACTAACTCCAGGATCTACAACTTCTCCAATTAGGACTTTGTCAAAATATGTCTGTAAGTTGGAGAAACATTTGAATTACTCTGCAGTTCAGGTTTTGACAGGTTTTCTGTGTTGGCAGAAAAAGATCCAAAACTCTAGGTAAACATCATTAGATGATTAAGCCCTAATTATAAAAGTTGTTCCCCTCTTGTTTGTATACAATTTTGTTAATATGAGCTCCACCTAGTTCTCAATAGGATTCAAGTTATGGCCCTAACACAGTAGCAGTTATGCAGAAAATTGAGTTCACCAAATCACCTACCAACCAAACTTTGAACCATGGATCACATGCATGTCCAAATATGATGCTTTATGATGAATGCCACATGTATGCAAGATGTTTATGCACTTGAGATGCTGGAGCATCACAACCCACCCTCCTTAAAGAAATCTCGTCCCGAGATTCATGTTGTGTTGTGGGTGGAGAGATTAAATGAGAAGATAGTGTGTGGTGCATAGTTTAAATACATTTTGAATTGTAAAACAATTACTTCACATACTTATTTGGAGTGGACTGAAGAAAACCTGGATATTTTGTTTGTAGGTACCCTTCAGTTTCCCATGTTGCTTCCTCTTCGGAGTGGTTACTCCACTGGACTTTGTAAAAATTAACAGTCTTTCTCCTAGTCGATCTTTGTTTTTGGTCGAGGACTTTTATGGGTTTCTCTTCGTATGTGAGGTCTGGTTCGATCTGGATTTGTGAGGTGTCCACTGCTTCATCCGGTAATCTCAAGCACTTCTTAAGTTGCGAGACATGAAACACGTCATGAATTCAGCAAGGTGTGGTGGCAACTCTAGGCGGTAAGCGACTGGACCACATCTTTCTAGGATTTTAAACGGACCAACATATCTTGGTGCTAACTTCCCCTTCACTCCAAACGATGTACCCCCTTCATAGGTGACACTCGAAGATACACGTGGTCGTCTTTCTCAAAGGCGCGGTCTTCTTCTCTTATCAGTATAACTCTTTTGCCTTGACTGTGCTCTTTTTAAATTGTTATGTATGAATTTTACTTGCTCTTCGGCTTGTGTGACCAAGTTAGGGCCGAAAGTGACACGTTCCCCGGGTTCAGACCAGTTGAGTGGTGTCCTACATCTTCTGCCATACAGAGCCTCGAAAGAAGCCATTTCTAAGCTCTTCTGGTAACTGTTATTGTAAGCAAATTTCGCCAATGGGAGACACTCGTCCCATTTGGAGGAGTAGGTTAAAGTACAAGCTCTCAACATGTCTTCCAGGATTTGATTTACTCTTTCCACTTGACCACTAGTTTGAGGGTGATATGCGGAGCTGTGAATTGAAGTGGTGCCAAGAGCGGTCTGTAGCTGCTCCCAGAAACGGGACACAAACAATGAGCCTCTATCTGACGTGATGGTTCTAGGAACCCCGTGTAATGAAACAATGCGGGAAATAGAAATCTCTGCGTATTTTTGTGCATTGTACCGGTTCTTTACTGGTATGAAGTGAGCAGATTTGGTGAAACGGTCAATGATGACTCAAATGGAGTCATAGCCCTTCTGAGTACGAGGCAATCCCACAATAAAGTCCATATATATATCTTCCCATTTCCATGCTGGAAGCGGTAATGGTTGAAGTATACCAGCAGGCTTTAGATGATCCGCTTTCACTCTCTGACACACATCACACTTAGACACATACTTGGCAATTTCCCGCTTCATACGGGTCCACCAAAACTTTTGCTTTAGGTCTTGATACATTTTATTGCTACCCGGATGCATGGTGAACATAGAGTTGTGAGCTTCATCGAGTATTTTCTTCATCAACTCCATGTCCTTAGGTACCACCAGTCGATTTTTAAACCATATCACCCCCTGGTCATCAAGTGTGAAGCATGCCCTCTTCTTCTCATCCATCCCCTCACGAATGAATGCCATGCCTTTATCTTGTTTTTGTGCCTTTCTGATTTGTTCTTTGATGGTGGGTTCAATAATGAGGTTATAAAGTTCAGCTAGTTGTCCCGTAGGCATCTCGATCTGATCCATCTCCCAATAGATCACTCTTGCCATGGGTCAAACTTCAAGCACATTGCAATGAGCCCGACGGCTTAGCGCATCAGCTACCACGTTTGCCTTCCCAGGGTGGTAGTGAATCTTTAGATCGTAATCCTTTATCAATTCCAACCACCGTCGTTGCCTCATGTTTAATTCTGGTTGTGTGAAGATGTATTTGAGGCTTTTGTGATCAGTGTAGATATTACAAGTGTTGCCCAGTAGGTAGTCTCTCCATATTTTCAAAGCGTGAACGACCGCTGCCAACTCAAGATCATGTGTCGGATAGTTGGTTTCATGTTTTCTCAATTGGCGAGAAGCGTAAGCAACTACTCTCCCTTCTTACATTAGAACACCACCCAGCCCATTGTCGGAGGCGTCACAATATACTTCAAAAGGTTTCGTGATGTCCGGTTGTGCTAGCACTGGCGTAGTTGTTAATGATTTCTTTAAGCTCTGAAAGGCTTCCTCACAGCTCGGACTCCACGAATATCTGGCATTTTTCTTGGTCAAAGAGGTCATTGGCTTGGTAGTCTTGGAGAAATCCTTGATAAAGCGGCAGTAGTAGCCCGCTAAACTGAGGAAACTCCGGATCTCGGTTACGGTCTCAGGTTGTTTTCAGTTCAGTACACACTCTACCTTGCTAGGGTCAACTGCTACTCCCTTTTTAGATAGGATGTGACCTAAGAAACCCACTTCCTTCAGCCAGAATGCACACTTGCTGAACTTGGCGTAGAGCTTGTGTTCTTTGAGCCGAGAGAGTACTATTCGTAAGTGTTCTGCGTGTTCTTCTTCGTTCTTGGAGTAGATTAGTATGTCATCAATGAATACCACTACAAACTTGTCGAGTTCATTCATGAACACCAAATTCGTCATGTACATGAAGAAAACCAGTGCATTGGTGAGTCCAAAGGACATTAGCAAATACTCGTATAGGCTGTATCTAGTGGGGAAGGCTGTTTTGGGTATGTCTTCGTCTCTGATTTTTATCTGATAATATCCTGATCTTAGGTCGATTTTTAGTAGACTCTAGCCCCAGCCAACTGATCGAACAGAATGTCAATGTGGGGTAGTGGGTATTTATTCTTGACTGTGACTGCATTCAGTGGTCGATAGTCAACGCAGAGTCTTTTTTTACCTTGGTCCTTCTTCTCAACAAAGAGAGCTAGACAACCCCAAGGTGACGAGCTAGGACGGATGAACCCCTTATCTAACTATTCTTGTAGCTGTGTTTTCAATTCTTTCAATTCGTCTGGTGCCATTCTGTAGGGTCTTTTAACTCCACATCCCTTTCTGGTGGAAGACCAGGAAGTTCCTCCAGAAACATGTCTAGAAATTCGCACACTACTAGTATTTTCTTTATTTCGGTGAGCTCAGACACGTTCACCGTGGGCTCGATATGCTTCTGACTAGGCATGTGTACCCTTAGAATCTTCCCAGTGATACTAGACCTTATCTGCACTGTCCTGCTGCCAATATCCAGGACCGCATTGTTTTCTGTCATCCAATTCATACCCAATATGACATCGATCCCCTGGTGTGGCAGCACCACGGGATTTATGGTGTAAGTCTCTGTGCCAATGTCCAACCTTAATCGTCTGACCACTAGGCTTGTGTCTATTGGGGACCCCGGAGCAGTGATGTGATAGTTTTCTTTTAGCTTAGACATTTTTAGCCCATGTTTCAATGCATATGACTTGCTGATAAACGTGTGAGTAGCCCCAGAATCAAACAACACGACGGTCGGCTGACCGTTGACCATAAACGTACCCGCAAGTACCGGCTCTCCAGTAGGTATCTGCTCCATGTGAATGAAGTGGACACGACCCGTATTTTGCGCAGGCCCCTTCTGTCTGTTCTGCTAGCTGCCACCCGTAGGGTTAGGACCCTGAATCCTGCGGGGAGCGCAGCAGTCTCTGCTGAAGTGCCCCGGCTTCCCACAATTGAAGCAAGGGTTGCTAGCCCCTGGAGTGGTGGGAGCACGGGGTGCTTGGAGTTGCGCCGGTGCGCGGTAAGCTAGATACTGCTGTTGCGGCGCCCTATGGACCTAGCCCGGTTGACTTGGCCGGACCACAAAGCGTGGCGGTGGGAAGAACCGTGCCGGCTGTTGGTAGGTGGCCTTTTGCTTCTGGGAGGAACCGGCAGGTGCGATTCTAGCTTGGTGTTTGCACCTCTGATCTTCATTGGCAACACGAAGGCGGTGCTCCATGTCCAGTGCGGTATCTACTAGGTTTGTGAAGCTTTGGTACCGACGCCCCAAGTGGGTCTGGAGTATGGGGTCAAAGCCTTGTAGGAGTCTGGCCGCTCGGCTAGGCTCATTAGCAACATTCCCCGGAGCATATTGAGATAGGTGGATGAAGGTCTGCATGTATTGCATCACGATTCTGTTACCCTACTTGAGTTCGTGAAACTCGCGCTGCTTCTGCTCCATGAGGCTTGCCGGGATATAGTGAGCCCAAAAGTCCGCATGGAGCTTTTCCCCAAGTGATCACGTGTCCCTGCTGCTATATGTTCTGGAACGTGGCGTACCATGCCTCAGCTGGCCCTTGTAGCAGCTACGCAGCAAACCGAGCCTTTTCCTGCTCTGTCAACTCTGGTATAAGTGTGAACTTTGACTCGATTGTGCGAAGCCAGTCGTCGGCGGCGAGTGGCTCCGGACAGGTGGTGAAGACTGGAGGGCGCAGTCCCTCGAAATCTTGGTACGTGATGCCGCGGGGACGGTGCTCCCGCTGCTGACCACGGCCCTGGCATTCTTTTGCCATCATGCAAATCAACTCTGCTTGCTGTACGACCAAAGGAGCGAGCTCTGGTGGAGGTGGGGCGTCCTGCGGCTGCTGCCCCGACCCCGAGGTTTGCCTCTGGCGAGTGTTAACCATCTGCAAGAATGAGGCCACTTGTGTTTAATCCCAAGCTTTAGTGCAGTAGGTGTAGCGACAACTGAATACATGAAAAACATGTAAGAAAACATAGTGTAATTGCACATAAAGCATTAGCCATCATCTCGCATAGGCTGTCACTTGCTCGTGGTAGCCAAAAATTAAGGTTACTGTTTTTGAGTATACGTCCCTGGTTTTTCTTCGCTGACTTGGGCATCGATATGACCGGTTCGTGCAATTATATGGATACGAAGGTTGTTTGAAATTTAGTGCTCCTCAACTTTGGTATAGGGAGTTTTTGGTGATTCAATTTCTAGCTTGATCGAATTTCAATGTATGTCAGGGTATATTAATTCTGTCCAGTTTTTTGGATCGGTACAATTTCGTCCATAACTTTCAAACGACGCACTGTCAGGAGAAACTTCATATAGTAAACTCGTCACACACGTACTCCTCTACAACTTTGGTATATAACTCTCAGTTCAATTCTTCCTCTCGAAGGGTACATTGTGTGTTTTCCTTTCAGGTGCCGCTGCCTATATCCAGAATACATGCCCAGAAAATTTCGACCATATCTCCTGATCCGAGCATATTTGGAGAAAACTCCAATTGCCAAACTTGTACACCAGAAGGTACCCCACAACTTTGTTATACAACCTAGGAACTAAAATCTCCCAGATTTTGAGATATGCCCCATTTTCACTGCAGCAGTTTAAAATTCCAGATTGCGAGTTGCAATCCAAAACAAGGCACAACTCCCTCCACTTTCATGCATCACATCTCAACATTTCAAAGACCTTGATCTAACTTTAAGAGCCACATAAAAAGTTCGAATGACACTAAAGAGTCTTACTATTACATCATGAGGATGTTAGCCTTATCGACCAACCATCAAATAGTGCATAATAAGGGTCCATCACTACTTCAAATGGTGTACTCAAATGAGCTCTCACATCTCACCAATGTTTAGTACAACCATAAATCGAAAGCACGGAGCGGAATAATACTGTACAAAACATCGCTTCCAACATGCTACTGCTACGAACGTCAGTCAACATCATCATCACATTCTCCTCCCCCCCGCTAGACGGCAGAGCGGGCGTCAGACACTGAGGCCTCTCCCTCAACCTCCTCTGGCTCCGTAGTCATAGCAGGAGGGTCCTGCTCCATAGGAGCTGGCTGCTCGTGCTCTGCAAGGCGCTGCTGAAGCGCGCCCACCTGAGCCTCCAACTCCTCCACTCGTGTGCGTGTCTCCACGAACCGATCGAAGTAGAAGCGGCTCCGGTCCTCCGCACGGAGATACATCCCGCGTGCCTCACAGGCGTACTCCATGCATGTGGAATAGGTTCGGGCGCTGGGACGGTCTCGGAGCTGCTCGTGGCGATGGTGCCACTCGTCGTCCGTCTCGTCAGTAGGGAGGTAGCGCAGGAGCGTGCGGCATGCCCCCTCATTAGAACTCAGTGAGGTGAGTTCCGTCAACACTGCCTCTCGGTAGGCCTCCTCCTCGTTGGCCCCATAGACAGTGATCGTGTTCTGGTCCATGAGAGAGTCTCGGGGGAGAACAACCTGAGCCCAGCAATCCCCCTCCTCGTGCACCATCTGCATAGAGATGAAGGGACAGGGACGACGCCCCATCTCCCTCAGTGCCCTGCACAGAATCTGGGACAGGGGACATGCCTCACGGCAACGGGTGTGCAGCAACCCACCCTCCACCATAGGAGGAGTGTGAGTCACGTCGGGAAGGACGGTGATCCGTGCTCCGGTGGCCTTACGTGCCGTCTGCTTGGTCCTAGCCATCTGTTTTTAATAAGCAAGGCTTTAGATTAGTGACTAGAAATAACTTCATAACGGAGAGTTTATATAAATATATTAGTAATAATGTGCAGAAGGTAACTTGAAGTTGCGATTTATATCCGTTGTATTCTCAAAAACCCCATAACGAATAAAACATAAGATATGATGCCTGATTCGTACTGACCGGCCTCACATCACACATTAGGTATACATATAATATAGCTAGTGTTATCTCGGTGACATATATGCACGGCACTCCCTAATGCAGCTAGCCGTTCTCTATTCGTCTTAATTTCGCACGTAGTTAGGGTACCTGCAGAAAAATGCATGCTCATGCATTACCACCTAAGGTGGCATCCACGCGTGACCGCTGCGTGGACAACGTAGGTGGGCCTTTGCACCTTCTCTCAAGGCCTGACTTTCCACCAGTACTGGGGATCGTCGAGAGTAAGGTGGATCCTCAAATCGAATGTAAATGTGGTGGGTATGAAAGCCTCAAACATGCCCACCACCCTTAAAGAGCTTTTACTTATACAGCATGAATGCAGGGTGTATAACCATTCGCAAAACCCCGATAGCTTCCACCAGTACTGGGGATAGCTATGGCCGAAAGTTGCTTCCTAAAGCACCGAATATGGATATGAGTCCTGTCTAGGTCAGAATGTCAGCGATGTCAGCTGGATAACACTAACATCCTTAATACGGGCATATCGCATACTCTCATTTTTGAATTACTTGAAAGGGTTTTCGAAAATAGTTTTGGAAACCAAAACTTGATGATGTAACTGTTGTCTGTGTATGATCGGCTCTGATACCAGCTGTGGCGGAACTGCCCTGCTTGACCCAGATTAAGCACACCTGCCTTCTTTGGCTCGCAGTGCACTTAAGCCGGACTAAACCCGGTAGACTGTCGAGTGGCCTTCGGCCCTCGATAGCACCCATTTCCATAGGAACCGACATCACACACATTGACCCTCGATGTAGCCACAACAGATACAACATCACAGGCAGTTGACTAGAATAATAGTTAAGGATAGTTTACAAGCTAGTTCAAATCAAATAGAGTTCCAACATAGTACCATATCGGGATAGAGTTCAAAAGTATCTCACAGCGGAATTAAAGTTCATAGCTCGAAGTTCTTAGTGACGCAAAAGACTGCAACGATGGAACCACATCGAGCCCACCGATGTTGTTTCCATGCCAACCATGACGGTTACTCCTGATGATGACATGCACCTCCTCCGACACAGGCGCAAAACACGAACTCCATACCTGTAACTCAAAAGCGGGGGCAAATCCTGAGTACTAATTACTCAGTAGGACTTAATGGAGAGGCTTACGGCTGACGCGAAGCTTGCTTACTAACCATGTGAGTCCTTAGCCATTGATTTTTAAACAAAAGCATGTTAACATGAGATAGCGGGATTTAACAACCGCTATCCACCATCATAATAGGAAATTCATCATGTATGTAAATATCTTGCATAAAATAAAGCATGTATACATCCAAGCATGTAATGATTCAAATCATGAATCCATGATACAACATCTTCAGGTGGATTACTACATTGTCCGGCAGTGATACTGGCATTCTCACACCTGGTGAGAATCAGCGATTCGAATCGATTTCTAATTCCCGGGAATAACTATCATGCCAGGAGACATATGCTTACTGGCCATCGCGTTCCCACATATATCACCCTTCTCCACTTGTCCCATCCCAAGTTCGATTCACTCTCGCCTGACCCCCGGGTTGTGCCCCCATGATGAGCCTGCTGACATCTCGGTCCCCCGCATGAGATCAAAGCTCCCCCGGGCCACCTTCCTCTCATCCAGTGGGTAGGAACGTGTCTCTGTTCTTGGGATGGCACAAGTAAGGTTTCACCGGGCCCATTTTTCGGAGAAGCACTCTAGTAATGTTATGCTGATGCCAAGCGAACAACGGCCGGCCTTATGCGACTCGGGCGGAGTCCAATGAACAACAACATCATGAAAGTAATACTGAAATAAATCTCCAACCGGTCTCCATTTAAACATGGCATAATAATAATAACTTCAATTTAAACCTTTGCCATAATGAAAAGTAGAACCTACGAGACGAGTACAATCACTCTTGTCTACTCGTACTTAGCCATTCTAGGCACTCGCACCTACGAACTCTAAGTATAGGTGCTAGGGCCAGGGTGGCCGGGATGGCTAACGCAGTTTGGTTTCAATCAATCCTAATGCATATGCGTAAACTATAACTATTTGTTAGCTGGGAATAGTATGATCCTGCCTACCTTCTTCGTTAGGGTGAACGGGTGCCTCCTCGGTGATGGGCTCAGTGGTCGACTGCGGGTCCTCCTGCTCGTCCTTTGGCTCCTCGATCAGCGGTTGCTCCTGCGTCGGCAACTCGTTCTTGGGATCTATATGCATGATAATATATGCAAATGAGTGCAAAGAATGCAGACCTATGGTGCGTGAGAATTCAATGTAAACATGTAGTGAAGGAATGCATAGCTCATGACAAGTAATCAACACGACTCACCCGTCTCCACCTTTAGGTCTCGTTTCATAATTGATAACACCGCAGCTTTAATTAAGGAATCGTACAAACCATCTTTTTAAGAAATCGTACAACCAATCACTTAGTGTTAAAGCAACCTATCATGTACAACATGGCAGATCCTTTTAGCAAGCAGCACCGTGTAACAAACAACTATTGTACTCTTAGAATAATTATACCTAGGTTTACCCATTTATGCAATTAAAGTTCTCATGACAAGTTCATACTGTTACATGGTCCTAAATAAGTTCAAATAATTATGACAAGCAGATCATTACTGTGCTACACCACTTTCCCATTTTCAGCTCCAGAAAAGTTATAATTGTTTTATTAAAATTCCAGCAAGATATCATCCTATTAACTTTTCAGATTTTTCATAAATTGTAGGAATGGTATTTTGACATGAAATTTATTCAGTGGGCATGACTTGACATAAACAGCACGTACAAAAATTTCTAAGTAAAATATCTTTAGTTTGGCAAGTCATCTAATTTCCATCTATTTAATTTATGCAATTTAAGATATACATATAAACAATGCTAATAAACTCTCCAAAAGTACTTTCTGGACTCTCTATCATACTAGTAGCATACAAAATTTTTCATAGAATTGTCCTTGCATTTTAACACCACTTTTTTCTAATTGTCAAGTCTAGCAAGTAATATTTTGTCATTTTCAAATCACCATTCAAAACTAACATGCACAGCTTCATATTTTACCAGGATGCTATTTATGTTAACCAAAGCTTAGGAAAAATACCAGAGAGCTACTTAGAGACCATTTCATATAGTCCTCATTTCTTAAATTGAGTTAATGCACAAATAATACTCATAATTAGAAAACAGTGAGCAAATAAGCAATGCTAGGGCTACAAAAATTTACATACTGTTAAAATATCCTAAACATGCTATTGTCTAAGTTTCATATTTTTGGTAGCCATTTAGTCCACTTTTGCCATTTATTTAGATTAAGCATGCTTGCACAAGACTAGGGGCAAAACCGTACATGTACACCTCCAAATCATTCCTACTGTGTAGAGCATTTTATAATGAGTTCATAGCCGCTGAGTTTGTCCATTTTGTATTTTTTTTATTTTATACGATTTGTCAAAGTTTCAGCCGAAATAAACCAAAATAAAAGGAAAAATACTTAGATCCAGGGACTAGACCGAGATTATTTCAAATCTACAGAGGCTAGCATGCAAGATCTACAAGACTCAGTGAATAGCGCATGGATCAAAACGCAAATACATCAAAACCGAGGGGAGATCTACCCCCTCCGTCTTCAACCTCGCCGAAGCCGCGAGGCGGGGTGCGGCGGGTGTGCGCGAGGGAGGAGATCAACCTGAGGTAGACGGCGGCGACGGAGAAGGTCGGACGGCGGCACGGGAAGCGGTTAACTAACGGTGAACCGGCAGTGGGAGCCGTACACCGGCGGCCACGCAACGCGCGGCGCCCCGGACAGAGTGGCGGCCCTGTCAAGCGGGTCCCACCTGTCATAGGCTCAGGTCAAAGGCTGCTCTAAGTGTGTTTTCTCCCCTTCTGTATTTGGCATTTTTAAACTATTTAGAGCCCGATTTTCGAAAATGCCGATTGGAAAAAATGTTCTACTTTTTGATCTCTACAAGTTTGTCAAAAGGCTTGATACCTAAAAGTGTTTGGAAATTTGAATTTCATTTGAATTTTGCTCTCAAGTTTCAATTTGGCCTACAGACCCAGTTTATTGAGAAATTCTAAAATGCCCTCTTCCAGCCATTTTTACTCAAAGAGCTTATTGACAATATTGTTACCAACTCCAGGATCTACAACTTCTCCAATTAGGACTTTGTCAAAATATGTTTGTAAGTTGGAGAAACATTTGAATTACTCTGCAGTTCAGGTTTTGACACATTTTCTGTGTTGGCAGAAACAGGTCCAAACCTCTAGGTAAACATCATTAGATGATTAAACCCGAATTATAAAAGTTGTTCCCCTCTTGTTTGTCTACAATTTTGTTAATATGAGCTCCACCTAGTTCTCAACAGGATTTGAGTTATGGCCCTAACACAGTAGCAGTTATGCAGAAAATTGAGTTCACCAAATCATCTACCAACCAATCTTTGAACCATGGATCACATGCATGTCCAAATATGATGCTTTATGATGAATGCCACATGTATGCAAGATGTTTATGCACTTGAAATGCTGGAGCATCACAACTTCCTTCAGAGCATACCAGCAACTTCCTCCACATGATCCATCTGATTATTTGAACATTGTTAGCTGTGCCCCCCGAGCGTATAGATCGGTTAAGAACATTATGTTTTTCTGTATTTTGTACTGAAGGCGATGCCTACCATCGGCTATCATTTATGACCAATGGCATGCATCGGCCCTGCCATCTATAATTTGCTTGTTTATTATTTTTTTCCACTAAAGGTGATGTTTCAGTACATCGGCTCCTGTTAAGACCAGATGGCAACGCATCGGTCAAATTTTCCCTAAAGGCGATGTCAAGGCATCAGCCACCAGCTCGGATATCATCATAACGATTCCTGCCTTGGTCAAGATCCGATCCACATACTAGGATAATATTTCTTCAAATATTTACCATTGACATTTCTAAAAAACTGGACCCCTTCCAATGTCTCCATTCTATATGAATTTCCTGGGGTAGTCTCCACAATAGGATAGGGCCCGTGCTAGTTAGGTGACCACTTTCCAAATGCTGGATCCTTTGTCCCAACTGGCAAGACTAGCTCCCAGACGAGATCGCCTACTTTGAAATTCTTCGGCTTCACTTTCTTGTTGTAGCCTTTCGCTACCCTGGCTTTATTATCTCTAATTTTTTCGAAAGCCTATAACCGAAGTTCTGTCAAATCATTTGTGTTGATGTTCATGAGAGATGTATACTCATCGGTGGATAGATCATTCTGAAATTGAATCCTACGAGAGCCGATGTTAACCTCCCATGGCATAACGGCCTCCTGGCCGTACATCAACTGATAAGGAGTGCACTTAGTCGCCCTGTGACACAACATCCTATACGCCCATAATGCCTCCACGAGCTGATCATGCCATTGCTTAGGATATTCATCTATCTTCCTTTTGATCAGCTTGATGAGACTCTTGTTCGATGCTTCAGCTTGACCATTAGCCTGAGCGTAGTAAGAGGACGACTGCAGCAACGTGATACCCATCTCTTTGGCAAATTTTTTGAATTCTTCAGCCAAAAAGACAGTCTCTTGATCTGTGGTGATAGTTTGTGGAATACCAAACCTATATATGATATGCTCCTTGACAAAGCTCACCACATCCTTGGCCGTGACGTTTTTCATTAGCACGGCCTTTACCCATTTGGTGAAGTAATCAGTGGCAACCAAGATCCACTTGTGCCCCTTGCTGGTCGGAGGGTTGACTTGACCGATCATGTCCATGCCCCAACCTCTGAACGGCCATGACTTCACAATAGGATTCAACGGTCTAGCTGGCGCCATATGAACGGCTCCAAACCTTTGACACTCTTGGCAACCTTTGTAGTATTTGAAGCAATCCTCCAACATGGTTGGCCAATAATACCCCGACCTCCTAATCAGCCACTTCATTTTGTGAGCCGATTGGTGGGTACCACATACTCCCTCATGGACATCGTGCATAACTTTCAGTGCTTCTGTTGGTCCCAAACATTTAACAATAGCCCTTCCAAGGTCCTGAAGTACAGCTCATCACCAATAAGCACGTGTCTAAGAGCATGATGTCTTGTCTTCTTTTCTGCCCCCCGGGCCGGATCCCTCAAGTAATTGAGGAGATCAGCTCTCCAGTCATTTGTATCAATTGGCATGATGTTGACACAAACGCTATCATCTTGTTCGGCATATCCGGAAGCTATTTGTGCCAGCTTGTTGGCTTCAAGGTTACTTTCCCTTGGTATCCATGTTAGCCGTACAAACCTAAATTTCGCCATCAATTCTTGACAATGCAGGAGATACGGATATAACAAATCACTGGCACAATTAAAATCCTCAGTTGACTGATTGATAGCAACTCTTGAATCACCGAAGGCTTCCACCACTTCGGCTCCTGCTGTGGCGGAACCGCCCTGCTTAATCCAGACTAAGCACACCTGCCACCTCTGGCTCACAGTGCACTTAGGCCGGACTAAACCCGGTAGTCCGTCGAGCTACCCAAAGGGCACTCGATGTAACCATCGCCCGAGGATACCGACATCACACACATTCAGCTCTCGAAAGAGCCACAACAGATTACATCATCACAAACAGTTGAAGTAGAGAATAAGTAGACTTAGTTTACAAACCGAAGATAAATAGTCAAATACATGTTCAAATATAGCGGAAGCGAAGTCAAAATATACATGTATAGATACATATAGCGGAAGCGTTCAAAACATCTCACAGCGGAAATAAAACTCAACTAGTCTTCAAGTAGAGATAAACAAGGCGAGTAGCACCGAGCCCACCGGTACTACCACCTCCAACACAGTTGTCCGGATGTCGTCAGCACCTGTAATCCAAAAGTGGGGGCAAACCCTGAGTACTAATTACTCAGTAGGACTTAATGGACGGGGCTTACGGCTGACGCAAAGCATGCTTACTAATCATGTGGATCCTTAGCTGTTGATTTTTAAACCAAGTCATGTTGACATAAGATAGCAGGATTTGACAGCTGCTATTCATAAATCAAGAAGATCATTTATATCATAAAGTAAATACTTGCAGTAAGTAAAACACAAACACATGTCCCGTTCCAAGATTCATAGCACTTCCATCACACCCCTGGGAGTAGCCGTCTCAGGAGCGATACCACGGTACGTCGGGTCAGCCCTCCCTCGACTCCAAAGCATCTCCCAAGTCCATCGACCTCCTACTAGTGGACGGGCAGCACCAGGAACAAGGGAACGGATCATATACATCCAAGCATGTTGTAATAAAGAAACATGATTATAAACATAAAGTATTTGAATTATTACTACGTTCGGACGTCAAAGGCATAGGCATTCTCACACCTGGTGAGCATCAGCGATTCGAATCGATTTGTTAATTCCCGGGAACAACTAAAAATGCCAGGGGTATATGCTTACTAGCCATCGCGTTCCCACATATAGCCCCCATCTCCACTTGTCCCATCCTAAGTTCGATTCCAACCCGCCACTTCCCTGAGTTTAGCCCCCATGGAGCGTTACCTCGGTTCGTCGGGTCCAGCCCTCCCATGAGATAAGCGCCCTCAGTTCCATGGTAGGAACAAGTCTCTGTTCTTCGGATGGCACAAGTAAGACTTTCACCGGTCCATTATCCCGGATAAGCACCTTAGCAATGTTATGTCGACCAATAGGCGAACAACGGACGGGCCTTATACGACTCGGGCGGAGCCCACCAAACCATCCATCTCATCATCATCATTTTTCTTATATACCCATATCTCCGCCCGGTCTCCATTTAAAACATGTCATAATCAAAGTAAGATTCATAATAGTGAGATTTCTTTTATGAAAAGCAATCCCTACGGGACGAGTGACTCCATTCACTCGTGTCTACTCGTACCTAGCATTACTAGGCATACTCGTCCTACGTACTCTATTTTTGGTGCTAGGGCCAGGGCGGCCAGGAAGTCTAATGCAGTTGGTTCCAAACAACTCCTAATGCAGATGCGTAAGCATTCATCAAATATATTTGCTGGGTAAAGCATGGTCCTGCCTACCTTTGCTTGATCTTAAGAAAACCAACAAACTAAACTAAGTTAGTTTGCCGGGTTGTGAGGCTTTGCCCCAGGCAACCCCTTGAAGCAGGTACGGATGAAATCAGCGACCCTTCGTCTTCAGGTTGGGGAAAGACCAACTCCTGGGGAAATCCGTTGTACGGCTTCTCGATCAAGAGTGGCTCTTGTGTTGATCCTTGTTTCGCGGAATCTATATGCATGGTATAGTATGCAAGTGAGTGCAAGAGAATGCAAATACATGCAATAGGTACAAGTTATATGTATGATATGGTGCGATCACGAGTGCTACGAATGCAATTGTATATACGAGGTGCAATGATACATAATGCATGCCAAGTAGCTTGTGACGAATTTATTCGGTTATTCTCAATTTAAACACATTCCATAATAAGAAAACTTAACAACTTTCCTAAGAAATCATACAGCCCATTGCTAAGAAATCGTGCAAACCATCGCCACATTTTATCTTTGAAGTTATTTGGAATAATTGTTCTATATGTGTACACAGTCCCTATCAAATGAAAAGAAGTTGTCTCTTAAAGTTAAACATATACATGCAATTTAATGAACACGCTACCTTTATGAATAAAATGTACTCATAAGTTCATGTAGTTAGAAAACTCCAATCGATCTCAAATCTTTACCACATGCAGCAACATACTCCATAACGCTACTAGATTTTTCCCAAAATTTTCCTAGCAGTTTAAATTCACCTTTTCCTATTATTTAGTTAAACATGTGACACTTTATTATTTTCTAAACACCATTCAAACTTTACATGCAACGTCTCAAACTTTACCCGCAAGCTACCCATACTATATAAAGTACATGAAAAATACTAGAGGTCATATTTGAGCATCTTTTATATAGCCCTCATTTTCCAAGTTAATTAAACACACAAATCACATGCATAAGGGCAAAACAGTAATTAACCAGTCAATGCTAGGGCTACCAAAAATCACACAGTACCTAGATGCCATAACAAAGCTACTGTCTAAGTTTCATGATTTTTGGAGTTCATTTGGTCCACTTTTTCCATTTATTTACCTACACCATGCACACACTAAACCAGGGGCAAAACAGTCTTTTTACACATCCACATCATACCTATCCTGTAGAGCTACTCAAGAGGAGTCCATAGCCACTGAGTTTGCCCATTTTGGATTTTTCTACGAATTGTTATGAATTTCTAAAGTTCACAGCTAAATTAAATACATTTAAATGGAAAACATTTGAATCTGGGGGCTATAACGTAATTCACCGTAGATTCCAGGGGCCTGCGAGAAAGATTGCTTAGACTCAGTGAATAGTGCGTGAGAATACTCCTAAGCCTGGGGTTAGATCTGCAAAATGCAACCGCTCGGGTTAAAAGGCGAAACCCTAATAGATCTAGGGGGTTATGCGTAAGATTCACAAGACACAATAAACGGTGGCAAAAATAGAAAAGTGAGGGAGGGCTTTTCTGCAAACATGACGGCTCCGTCTTCTACCTCGGGCCAGAAACGATGGCGCGGCGACGGCGGCGTTCCTAGGCGCGGTGCGGCGCGTAGAGGCGGGGACTTGGAGCCGAGGTGAGGTCGCGACGTGGGCGAGGTCTCGGGGACTCCGTTCCCTAAGATCTCGTTGTTCGGGGTGGCGGGGTCGAGCGGCGCGGGGTGGTGAACCGAAGAGCCCACGGCGCGACGGAGTGCGGCGGCCGCGGCTCAATCCGCCGGCTCCGGTGAGGGGAAGGGCCACGGGGTGGCGCACCGGTTGCGCGGGGAGGTGGGGAAGCCGCTGGGGTTGAAGTGGAGGTGCGGGAAGGGCCGGGAGATGGCCTTCCACGGCGAGGGCTGGCGGCAATGGTGGCCGAGGGGGTGCGCTCGCGGGGAAGAGGGCTAGAGGCACCGGCGGCGGACGAGAGTTTGGGGGAAAGGTGGAGGACGGCGAGGCGAGCGCGAGGCGCTCCTCGGCGGGGTGAGAGGCGGCTCGAGGCGGCGGGTGCCGTGAGCTCGCCGCGGCGGCAACGGTGGCGGGCACACCGCGCTCGGGAGGGAGAGGCGGAGGGAGGCGATGAGGCCTAGCTAGGTGGACGCGGGAGGTGGAGACGGAGATGACGGCGGTGATCTGGGGGCGCGGGGAGCGGCGGAGCGGCCGTCGTGAGCTCGGCTCCGAGCTTCGGCAATGGCGGGCGGGCGCTCTGAGCGGGAGGAATAGGCGAGTGAGGCGTCGAGGGCGAGTGAGAGGGGGAGGCGGGGTTGAGGCGGCCGGTTGCTCCAGGGCAAAGGCCTTATGGCCGTGAACCCGTCCAGGTGCGGAGACGGCAGAGCACGGCGCTCGGCCGGCCGGCGTCGGCCACGCGCGGCGCGGGCAGAGCGCGAGCGCCGCGTGGGCGCGAGCCAGCGGGGAAGAAGGGGTGGTGCCGTTCGGTGGACTGGGTCCATGGACCCGGAGTCACTGACAGGTGGGGTCGGGTGGAGGAATGGAGAGAGGGAGTCCATGGGACAGGTGTACGGACGACGCGCGTGGGTGGGGCCCACCGGCCCGGAATTTCCAATCCCGCCGCGGGAATCCGGCGCGGGTCTGTTTAGTGGGGCCCACTTGTCATAGAGACAGAAGAAAACCAAAAATCCCGAAAATGGAAAAATCCCAGTTTGACCAGGGAATAGGTTTCTGAACTTCGCCCATTTGACCAACCTAGGAGCCGAATTTGATAAAACCCCAATTGGATGAAGTGTTCTAAATTTGTTGCTCTACATTTCCCCTATAAACTTGTATACCATGTTATATTCAAAAATTCGGTGTAAATTTGAAATTTATCTGCTGACCAAGGTTTGACCAGTAGAACCTTCCAGCTTAGAAATTCTAAAAGTCTATTTTCTAGACACTTTCACAAAAGAAGTTTCATACCAAAGTTGTTTACAATTGAATTATCTACAACTTATTCAATTGGAGTTTTGCAAGATTATGGCTGTAGACCTGTTTAAATTTGAAATTACTAAACAAATTAAGTTTGGGCAGAAAACACATACAGACAGAAAAAGACCCAAATCTCTATGCAAACCTTCATGCATGTCAAAGCACCAATTACCAAAGTTGATCATCATCAAATTATCTACAAGTTTGTTAATATGAGTTTCACCCAATTCTAACTAGAATCAAAGTTAGGGGCTCAATTACAGAGACATATATGCAGAAAACAGGTTTTAACAAGTGGCAGTTCAACCAAATTTGAACTAGGGCTCAAATGCATGTCATTGTATGATGCATCATGATGAATGTTGCATGTATGATGAATGATTATGCACTTGAGATGCCGGAGCATCACAACCCACCCCCCTTAAAGAAATCTCGTCCCGAGATTTTTGATGTGCTGTGGGTGGATAAGTTATACGAGAAGAAAGTGCATCGTGTATGAATTTGAAATTTTTAAACTGCGGTGACGTACTCAATTCGTAGTAGATGGAAGAAATCCGGGGTATCTAGTTTGCAAAAATTCTTCTTGTTCCCACGTCGCCTCTTCTTCGGAGTGATTACTCCATTGCACTTTGTAGAAGTTAATAGCTCTTCGCCGCGTTGCTCTTTGCTTTTGGTCGAGGATCTTTATGGGGTGCTCTTCATAAGTGAGGTCCGGTTCAATCTGAATTTGAGATGTATCAATTTCGTCTTCTGGAACTCGTAAGCACTTCTTTAGTTGCGAGACATGGAACACATCATGGACCGCAGCAAGGTGTGGAGGTAGCTCTAACCGATAAGCAACTGATCCACATCGTTCGGTGATCTTGAATGGTCCAACGTACCTTGGCGCTAACTTTCCTTTTACCCCAAACCGATGTACGCCTTTCATCGGTGACACCCGAAGGTACACGTGATCGCCCTCTTCAAAAACTAAGGGCCTTCTCCTCTTATCAGAGTAACTTTTCTGCCGTGACTGGGCTCTCTTCAAATTGTTGTGTATCATCTTTACTTGTGCTTCAGCTCGTGTTACCAAATCCGGGCCAAAAGTGACACGCTCTCCAGGTTCAGACCAATTGAGTGGAGTTCTACATCTTTTACCATATAAGGCTTCGAAAGGAGCCATATCTAAGCTCTTTTGATAGCTGTTGTTGTAAGCAAATTCCGCCAAGGGAAGGCACTCGTCCCACTTGGTGGAATAGGTCATAGCGCAAGCTCTCAGCATATCCTCTAGTATCTGATTCACCCTTTCTACTTGGCCACTGGTTTGAGGGTGGTATGCCGAACTACGAATCAATTTGGTTCCAAGAGCATGTTGTAGTTGCTCCCAGAAGCGAGATACAAACAACGAGCCTCTGTCCGAGGTGATGGTCAGTGGAACACCGTGTAAGGAGACAATTCTTGCTATGTAAAGTTCAGCATAGGTCTTGGCATGATAAATTGTTTTTACCGGAATGAAGTGAGCTGACTTTGTGAATCGGTCAATAATCACCCATATGGAATCATACCCCTTCTGTGTGCGAGGTAGACCTACAATGAAATCCATATGTATATCTTCCCACTTCCATGCTGGGACTGCGAGTGGCTGGAGCATACCAGCAGGCTTTAGGTGATCGGCTTTAACTCTCTGACATATGTCGCACTCGGACACATATTTGGCGATCTCCCGTTTCATGCGAGTCCACCAAAACTTCTGTTTCAGGTCTTGGTACATCTTATTACTGCCTGGGTGCATAGTGAACAGGGATGTGTGGGCTTCATCGAGTATCTTCTTTCTTAATTCCATGTCCTTAGGTACAACTAAGCGATTCTTAAACCAAAGGACACCCTGTTCATCAAGTGTGAAACAGGCTTTCTGCTTATCACTTATGCCCTCACGGATATGTGCCATGCCCTTGTCTTGCTTTTGTGCTGCAATGACTAGATCTTTTATTGTTGGTTCAATGATGAGGCTATAGAGCTCAGCATGCTGCTCTGTAGGTATTTCAATCTCGTCTATTTCACAGCATAGTACTCTCACTGTTGGACGTGCCTCAATGAAGTTGCAATGAGCCTTGCGGCTTAACGCGTCTGCTACTACATTTGCTTTGCCGGGATGGTAATGAATCTCTAAGTCGTAGTCCTTTATTAACTCCAACCACCGTCGTTGCCTCATATTCAATTCTGGTTGCGTGAGGATATATTTGAGGCTCTTGTGGTCAGTGTATATGTGGCAAGTGTTGCCTAGCAGGTAGTGTCTCCAGATCTTCAATGCGTGCACAACTGCTGCTAGCTCAAGATCATGTGTTGGGTAGTTGGCTTCATGTTTTCTTAGTTGGCGTGAGGCGTAGGCAATTACTCTACCTTCCTGCATCAACACACAGCCCAGCCCATTGCCGGAGGCATCACAATACACATCAAATGGTTTAGTAACGTCCGGTTGTGCTAGTACTGGTGCTGATGTTAACAGTTTCTTCAAAGTTTGAAAGGCTTCTTCACAATTTGAGCTCCATAGGTATTTGGCATTTTTCTTCGTTAGCGAGGTCATTGGCTTTGCAGTTTTGGAGAAGTCCTTAATGAAGCGGCGGTAGTAGCCCGCTAAACCAAGGAAACTCCGAATCTCAGTCACCGTCTCGGGTTGCTTCCAATTTAGAACATCTTTTACCTTGCTAGGATCAACTGCTACCCCCTTCTCAGACAGAATGTGACCCAAGAAACTCACTTCTTTCAGCCAAAAAGCACACTTGCTGAATTTGGCATAGAGCTTGTGCTCTCTAAGCCGCGTGAGTACAATCTTCAAGTGCTCTTCGTGTTCTTTTTCACTCTTGGAATAAATTAGTATGTCATCGATGAATACTACCACAAACTTGTCAAGTTCATTCATGAACACTGAATTCATCATGTACATGAAGAAAGCCGGTGCATTGGTTAACCCAAAAGACATGACCAAATACTCGTATAAGCCATATCTGGTCGAGAAAGCTGTTTTGGGTATGTCCTCTTCTCTGATCTTTATTTGATAGTAGCCAGACCTTAGATCAATTTTTGAAAAGACTTTAGCTCCAGCTAACTGATCAAACAAAATATCAATGTGTGGCAAAGGGTATTTGTTCTTGATGGTGACAGCATTCAAGGGCCGGTAATCAACACATAGCCTTTTACCACCTTGGTCCTTCTTTTCAACAAAGAGGGCTGGGCAACCCCAAGGTGAAGAGCTCGGGCGAATAAACCCTTTGTCCAACTGTTCTTGCAATTGTACTTTCAGTTCTCTTAATTCATCAGGCGCCATTCTGTATGGTCTCCTAGAGACAGGTGCTGTGCCTGGGACTAGGTCTATCTTGAATTCAACATCTCTATCTGGGGGAAGTCCTGGAAGTTCCTCCGGAAACACATCTGGATAGTCGCAGACTACTGGGATCTTTGCAAGTGCTTGTGCGTCTCCTTGAGCATCTACGACATTTACCGTGTGAAGCATATTTTTATGAAGTGGCACGTGAATGACTACGTCTGTGCCGCTGCTTGAGCATAACTGAACTGATCTACTTCCCACATCTATTTTCGCATTGTGTTGTTTCAGCCAATTCATCCCAAGAATAATATCAATCCCTAGCTGTGGGAGTACCAGAGAATTGATGAACAACTTCTCCCTTCCTACTTGCAAACATAAGTCTCTTACCATGTGATTGGTGATTATAGCTGACCCTGCAGCTGTAATGTGGTAGTCCTGCTTCAACTCAATAATGTCATACCCCTGTTTCAGTGCATATGCTTCGCTGATAAAAGTGAAGGATGCTCCCGAATCAAACAACACAACCGTAGGGTTAGTGTTGACCAGAAAGGTGCCTGCCAGGACAGGCTCACTTTCTGGAACTTGCTCCAGCTGGCTGTACTGCAATTGGCCCATCTTCGGGGTTGGTTTCTTCCCTTCGCTCAGAGGTACTGCTCCCCGAGTCTTTTGTGGTGTGCGGCAAGTTCGACTAGTATGCCCGGCTTTCCCACACTTGGTGCATGGGTGGCCGATGCCTCGAGTTGTAGGCGGCACTGAAGTAGGTGGATGCGGTGGTACATCGTAGGGTGACGGTTGCTGTTGAGTCCCACTGGGTTGCTCTTGCTGCTGGGGCATGTCAATATAGTATATGTGCGGCCGTGGGCGATGTACGACCCGCTGCCGCTGAGATGAACCTGATGGAGGTGTGCTTGCAATTCTCTTCTTCCGCTGATCCTCGTGGGCCCGCCTAAGGCGATCCTCCATATCGATGGCGGCATCTACCAGCTGGGTGAACCTGTCGTAGCTGCGCCCCAAATGAGTCAACAGAGTGGGGTCGAATCCATCCAGCAGACGGGTAGCCCTACGTGGGTCAGTGTTGACGTCTCCAGGGGAGTACTGCGACAGGCGGATGAAAGCTTCCACGTATTCGAGTACCGACATGTCACCTTGACGGAGTGCACGGAACTCCCGTTGCTTGAGCTCGATGAGGCTAGGCGGGAGATAGTGAGCCCGAAAAGCCACACGGAACTCATCCCACGTGACCTGGTGCCCGGCTGGTTGCATTGCCAGGAATGATGCACACCAGGCCCCCGAGGGACCATGTAGACACTGTGCCGCGAAGCGAGCCTTCTGTTGCTCAGTGAGTTGGGGCAGTAGACTGAACTTGGACTCAATGATCCGAAGCCAGTCATCAGCATCCAAGGGATCCATGGCAGTGGTGAAGATTGGCGGTTGGAGCGCCGCAAATTCAGTGTAACTGATCTCTTGCGGGTTGCGCCGTTGTTGCTCTTGAACGAGCAGGTTGATGATTTGACCTTGCTGAGCGACCAGAGCAGCCAACTCAGGAGGAAATTGTGCCCCATGGGCAGCCCCTTGTGTAGACGTCTCCGGTGGAGTAACCATCTACATGAATGAGGCCAAAAGTGATTAGTTCAACAACTTCTAATGCAACCAATGCGGTGATAAAAAGACCATAGCACCATAATTACGTTCTGAATACATGAAAGCATGTAAGTGAATCAGAACAACTTGATTGCACATAAAGTGTTAGCCATTATCTTATAGGTCTGGACAATCGTTTATGCTAATGGAAAGCTTGTGCGTTGTTTTGGATACGGGACGACACCCCTATCCATTTGACTAGGACAACGGTGCAAGGTCTATTTACTAGCTGCAGGTATACATGACTTCAAGTTGCAAGCCGGAACCAAAGCTTCAATTCAACCCTAAGGGTCTCTCCTTAAGGCTTTTAATTTATCAAGGTGAAATAGGTTCCTAGAATTCGATGTTTCCCATTAGTGAAACGTGCCAAAGTTGGCTTAACTCACGATTTATTCCATTTGTCTTTTATTGATATCCCCAGAATGATAACAAAAGATACATGATGCATGTTCCGTCCTGTTCGGTCTCACATCACACATCCTATATATTATATATATAGCTAGTGATAATTCGGTGACATATATGCACGTCTCTCCTTAATGCAACTAGCCGTTCTCTAGTCGTTCCTAGTTTCGCACGTGGTTAGTGTACCTGCAGAAGAATGCATGCTCATACATTACCACCTAGTGTGGCATCCACGCGTGACCGCTGCGTGGACAACGTTGGTGGGCCGATGCACCTTTTCCTCAAAGCCTGACTTTTCCACCAGTACTGGGGATTGTCGAGAAAAAGGTGGATCCCAAAACCAAATGTAAGTGTGGTGGGTATGAAAGCATCCAAAGCATGCCCACCACCCTTAAAGAGCTTTTACTACGGGGCATGAATGCAGGGCTTACAACTATTCGCAAATCCCAATAGCTTCCACCAGTACTGGGGACAGCTATGGCCAAAAAGTTGCTTCCCAAAGTGTCGAATATGCATATGAGTTCTATCTAGGTCAGAATGTCAGTGATGTCACCTAGATAACACTAACATCCTTATACAGGCATAGCGTATACTCTCATTTTTGAATTACTTGAAGATGGGTTTTCGAAAATATGTTTGTAAAACAAAACTTGATGATATAACTGTTGTCTGTGTATGATCGGCTCTGATACCAGCTGTGGCGGAACCGCCCTGCTTAATCCAGACTAAGCACACCTGCCACCTCTGGCTCACAGTGCACTTAGGCCGGACTAAACCCGGTAGTCCGTCGAGCTACCCAAAGGGCACTCGATGTAACCATCGCCCGAGGATACCGACATCACACACATTCAGCTCTCGAAAGAGCCACAACAGATTACATCATCACAAACAGTTGAAGTAGAGAATAAGTAGACTTAGTTTACAAACCGAAGATAAATAGTCAAATACATGTTCAAATATAGCGGAAGCGAAGTCAAAATATACATGTATAGATACATATAGCGGAAGCGTTCAAAACATCTCACAGCGGAAATAAAACTCAACTAGTCTTCAAGTAGAGATAAACAAGGCGAGTAGCACCGAGCCCACCGGTACTACCACCTCCAACACAGTTGTCCGGATGTCGTCAGCACCTGTAATCCAAAAGTGGGGGCAAACCCTGAGTACTAATTACTCAGTAGGACTTAATGGACGGGGCTTACGGCTGACGCAAAGCATGCTTACTAATCATGTGGATCCTTAGCTGTTGATTTTTAAACCAAGTCATGTTGACATAAGATAGCAGGATTTGACAGCTGCTATTCATAAATCAAGAAGATCATTTATATCATAAAGTAAATACTTGCAGTAAGTAAAACACAAACACATGTCCCGTTCCAAGATTCATAGCACTTCCATCACACCCCTGGGAGTAGCCGTCTCAGGAGCGATACCACGGTACGTCGGGTCAGCCCTCCCTCGACTCCAAAGCATCTCCCAAGTCCATCGACCTCCTACTAGTGGACGGGCAGCACCAGGAACAAGGGAACGGATCATATACATCCAAGCATGTTGTAATAAAGAAACATGATTATAAACATAAAGTATTTGAATTATTACTACGTTCGGACGTCAAAGGCATAGGCATTCTCACACCTGGTGAGCATCAGCGATTCGAATCGATTTGTTAATTCCCGGGAACAACTAAAAATGCCAGGGGTATATGCTTACTAGCCATCGCGTTCCCACATATAGCCCCCATCTCCACTTGTCCCATCCTAAGTTCGATTCCAACCCGCCACTTCCCTGAGTTTAGCCCCCATGGAGCGTTACCTCGGTTCGTCGGGTCCAGCCCTCCCATGAGATAAGCGCCCTCAGTTCCATGGTAGGAACAAGTCTCTGTTCTTCGGATGGCACAAGTAAGACTTTCACCGGTCCATTATCCCGGATAAGCACCTTAGCAATGTTATGCCGACCAATAGGCGAACAACGGACGGGCCTTATACGACTCGGGCGGAGCCCACCAAACCATCCATCTCATCATCATCATTTTTCTTATATACCCATATCTCCGCCCGGTCTCCATTTAAAACATGTCATAATCAAAGTAAGATTCATAATAGTGAGATTTCTTTTATGAAAAGCAATCCCTACGGGACGAGTGACTCCATTCACTCGTGTCTACTCGTACCTAGCATTACTAGGCATACTCGTCCTACGTACTCTATTTTTGGTGCTAGGGCCAGGGCGGCCAGGAAGTCTAATGCAGTTGGTTCCAAACAACTCCTAATGCAGATGCGTAAGCATTCATCAAATATATTTGCTGGGTAAAGCATGGTCCTGCCTACCTTTGCTTGATCTTAAGAAAACCAACAAACTAAACTAAGTTAGTTTGCCGGGTTGTGAGGCTTTGCCCCAGGCAACCCCTTGAAGCAGGTACGGATGAAATCAGCGACCCTTCGTCTTCAGGTTGGGGAAAGACCAACTCCTGGGGAAATCCGTTGTACGGCTTCTCGATCAAGAGTGGCTCTTGTGTTGATCCTTGTTTCGCGGAATCTATATGCATGGTATAGTATGCAAGTGAGTGCAAGAGAATGCAAATACATGCAATAGGTACAAGTTATATGTATGATATGGTGCGATCACGAGTGCTACGAATGCAATTGTATATACGAGGTGCAATGATACATAATGCATGCCAAGTAGCTTGTGACGAATTTATTCGGTTATTCTCAATTTAAACACATTCCATAATAAGAAAACTTAACAACTTTCCTAAGAAATCATACAGCCCATTGCTAAGAAATCGTGCAAACCATCGCCACATTTTATCTTTGAAGTTATTTGGAATAATTGTTCTATATGTGTACACAGTCCCTATCAAATGAAAAGAAGTTGTCTCTTAAAGTTAAACATATACATGCAATTTAATGAACACGCTACCTTTATGAATAAAATGTACTCATAAGTTCATGTAGTTAGAAAACTCCAATCGATCTCAAATCTTTACCACATGCAGCAACATACTCCACAACGCTACTAGATTTTTCCCAAAATTTTCCTAGCAGTTTAAATTCACCTTTTCCTATTATTTAGTTAAACATGTGACACTTTATTATTTTCTAAACACCATTCAAACTTTACATGCAACGTCTCAAACTTTACCCGCAAGCTACCCATACTATATAAAGTACATGAAAAATACTAGAGGTCATATTTGAGCATCTTTTATATAGCCCTCATTTTCCAAGTTAATTAAACACACAAATCACATGCATAAGGGCAAAACAGTAATTAACCAGTCAATGCTAGGGCTACCAAAAATCACACAGTACCTAGATGCCATAACAAAGCTACTGTCTAAGTTTCATGATTTTTGGAGTTCATTTGGTCCACTTTTTCCATTTATTTACCTACACCATGCACACACTAAACCAGGGGCAAAACAGTCTTTTTACACATCCACATCATACCTATCCTGTAGAGCTACTCAAGAGGAGTCCATAGCCACTGAGTTTGCCCATTTTGGATTTTTCTACGAATTGTTATGAATTTCTAAAGTTCACAGCTAAATTAAATACATTTAAATGGAAAACATTTGAATCTGGGGGCTATAACGTAATTCACCGTAGATTCCAGGGGCCTGCGAGAAAGATTGCTTAGACTCAGTGAATAGTGCGTGAGAATACTCCTAAGCCTGGGGTTAGATCTGCAAAATGCAACCGCTCGGGTTAAAAGGCGAAACCCTAATAGATCTAGGGGGTTATGCGTAAGATTCACAAGACACAATAAACGGTGGCAAAAATAGAAAAGTGAGGGAGGGCTTTTCTGCAAACATGACGGCTCCGTCTTCTACCTCGGGCCAGAAATGATGGCGCGGCGACGGCGGCGTTCCCAGGCGCGGTGCGGCGCGTAGAGGCGGGGACTTGGAGCCGAGGTGAGGTCGCGACGTGGGCGAGGTCTCGGGGACTCCGTTCCCTAAGATCTCGTTGTTCGGGGTGGCGGGGTCGAGCGGCGCGGGGTGGTGAACCGAAGAGGCCACGGCGCGACGGAGTGCGGCGGCCGCGGCTCAATCCGCCGGCTCCGGTGAGGGGAAGGGCCACGGGGTGGCGCGCCGGTTGCGCGGGGAGGTGGGGAAGCCGCTGGGGTTGAAGTGGAGGTGCGGGAAGGGCCGGGAGATGGCCTTCCACGGCGAGGGCCGGCGGCAATGGTGGCCGAGGGGGTGCGCTCGCGGGGAAGAGGGCTAGAGGCACCGGCGGCGGACGAGAGTTTGGGGGAAAGGTGGAGGACGGCGAGGCGAGCGCGAGGCGCTCCTCGGCGGGGTGAGAGGCGGCTCGAGGCGGCGGGTGCCGTGAGCTCGCCGCGGCGGCAACGGTGGCGGGCACACCGCGCTCGGGAGGGAGAGGCGGAGGGAGGCGATGAGGCCTAGCTAGGTGGACGCGGGAGGTGGAGACGGAGATGACGGCGGTGATCTGGGGGCGCGGGGAGCGGCGGAGCGGCCGGCGTGAGCTCGGCTCCGAGCTTCGGCAATGGCGGGCGGGCGCTCTGAGCGGGAGGAATAGGCGAGTGAGGCGTCGAGGGCGAGTGAGAGGGGGAGGCGGGGTTGAGGCGGCCGGTTGCTCCAGGGCAAAGGCCTTATGGCCGTGAACCCGTCCAGGTGCGGAGACGGCAGAGCACGGCGCTCGGCCGGCCGGCGTCGGCCACGCGCGGCGCGGGCAGAGCGCGAGCGCCGCGTGGGCGCGAGCCAGCGGGGAAGAAGGGGTGGTGCCGTTCGGTGGACTGGGTCCATGGACCCGGAGTCACTGACAGGTGGGGTCGGGTGGAGGAATGGAGAGAGGGAGTCCATGGGACAGGTGTACGGACGACGCGCGTGGGTGGGGCCCACCGGCCCGGAATTTCCAATCCCGCCGCGGGAATCCGGCGCGGGTCTGTTTAGTGGGGCCCACTTGTCATAGAGACAGAAGAAAACCAAAAATCCCGAAAATGGAAAAATCCCAGTTTGACCAGGGAATAGGTTTCTGAACTTCGCCCATTTGACCAACCTAGGAGCCGAATTTGATAAAACCCCAATTGGATGAAGTGTTCTAAATTTGTTGCTCTACATTTCCCCTATAAACTTGTATACCATGTTATATTCAAAAATTCGGTGTAAATTTGAAATTTATCTGCTGACCAAGGTTTGACCAGTAGAACCTTCCAGCTTAGAAATTCTAAAAGTCTATTTTCTAGACACTTTCACAAAAGAAGTTTCATACCAAAGTTGTTTACAATTGAATTATCTACAACTTATTCAATTGGAGTTTTGCAAGATTATGGCTGTAGACCTGTTTAAATTTGAAATTACTAAACAAATTAAGTTTGGGCAGAAAACACATACAGACAGAAAAAGACCCAAATCTCTATGCAAACCTTCATGCATGTCAAAGCACCAATTACCAAAGTTGATCATCATCAAATTATCTACAAGTTTGTTAATATGAGTTTCACCCAATTCTAACTAGAATCAAAGTTAGGGGCTCAATTACAGAGACATATATGCAGAAAACAGGTTTTAACAAGTGGCAGTTCAACCAAATTTGAACTAGGGCTCAAATGCATGTCATTGTATGATGCATCATGATGAATGTTGCATGTATGATGAATGATTATGCACTTGAGATGCCGGAGCATCACACCTGCCTCAAGCAACAACTCAAGACCTTTGCACAAAGCTTCATACTCTGTTTGGTTATTTGTGCATCGCTCACTGAGGCGAAAAGCAAATTCATATTGTGCCCCCCGAGGGGAGATAATAAGAAGCCCAATGCCACAGCCAGCATCGCACGCAGAGCCATCAAAGAACAAAGCCCATGACGATATGCCGACGAAATTTTGTTGTGGAGCCGATCGTTCAGTAATAAGATCGGCTAATGCTTGGCCTTTCACAGCCCTGGCTGGTTTGTACCTGATATCAAACTCCGAGAGAGCAAACATCCTTTTGCTGAGCCTCCCGTTAAGAATAGGGGTTGACAGCATATGCTTAATAACATCGGCTTTACATACTACCCAGGTTTCAGCATTGAGCAAGTAATGTCGTAGTTTGGTGCATGTAAAGTATAAACACAAGCATAAATGCTCAATCTCAGAGTACCTGGTTTCGGCATCAAGTAATCGTCGGCTCAGGTAGTAGACGACCCACTCCTTCCCATCGACTTCTTGGATCAGTACAGAGCCGATAGTTGTCTCATTAGTTGAGAGATAGACGATAAACGGGACGTCCAGACAGGGTGGAGCCATCATTGGTGGCGTTGTTAAGTACTTCTTCAAGTTGTCAAACACCAACTATTGATCAGGTCCCCATACGAATTCTTCACTCTTTTGTGTCCTGACCAATGGCATGAACGCTTCGAGCTTTGTTGACAAATTAGGAATAAACCTTCTAATGTAATTAATCTTGCCAATCAGCTTTTGTAGCTCGTTCTTAGTCGTTGGTGGCATCATCGTCTCGATGGCGTCCTTACTTTTTGAGCCGATTTCGATTCCTCTTTCATGGATCATGAAACCAAGGAATTGGCCAGCTGTGACACCAAACGCGCACTTGTTTGGGTTCATCCTCATTCCATGCTTCCGAGTGCGCTCGAGAACTTGGCGAAGTTCGGCTAATTGATTTTCTTGCAAAACCGATTTTACCACCACATCGTCAATGTAAACTTCCACGAGTCGGCCGATCAAGTCATGAAAAATATAATTCATAGTCCGCTGGTAAGTAGCTCCAGCATTACGTAAGCCAAAAGTCATAACCACGAACTCGAACAGGCCTTGTGGGCAACGAAAAGCTGTCTTGTAGATGTCTTCTTCGGCCATGAATATCTGATTATACCCGGCATTGCCATCAAGAAAGCTCATCATTTTGTGGCCGGCTACAGCATCAACAAGTGATTCGGCAATTGGCATGGGATATTCATCCTTTGGGGTAGCTCTGTTTAAATCTCTGAAATCAATACAGATTCTTAGCTTCCCATTTTTCTTCCATACAGGAACAATGCTCGATATCCAGGTGGCGTATCGGCAAGGACGAATAAACCCAGCATGAATCATCTTCTCTATTTCTTCTTTGACCGTGTCTACAATCTTCGCATCGATTTTTCTAGGGTGTTGTGCAAACGGACGAAAACCAGGCTTTGTTGGTAACTGATGTTCGACGATAGACCGATCAAGACCGGGCATCTCATGGTACTCCCAGGCAAAACAATCAGGAAACTCCCTAAGCAGTTCTACCAATTTGGCCTTAAATTCAGGGTCAAGCTTCTTACTTACCCATGTTAGCCTAGGGCGATCGCCTGGAACGATGTCAACCGCTTCAAGCTTGTCAGAAGGAGTAAAACCAAAGCTGAGTTTACCTTCTTCGGCAAATTCTTGAGTGGAGCTTGATGATGTCGGGGATGGATGGGGAGGTGCAATTTCAGGTTTCTCATCACCCTCAAGCGATTGATCATCGCATGACAAAACATCTTTGTTATAAGGAGAATAAATTACATTAATGTTTTGTGGCCAATCGCCTAGATTGGCCAATTCAAAATTGTTACGAAAAATATGATTACAAATTTTTTGGGGCCGATCGCGCGGATCGGCCACTACGGCCCGTGCGGCCGTAGATACGCTACCAGCATCTGTTAGCTGATGAGGATCGACCGATGCCATTGGCTGAAGCAGGCTACTGTCTACAGGTGAGTGCCGATTGCCAGAACCAGCGTGATCACATTTTTTTGCCTCTTCTACGAAGCTCCAGTTTAGCTCTTGCCTGTCCGATAGGCACTCTGCCTCGTCTGATGTGGACAATTGTGCAATGTTGCGAGAATTGTCCGCGGGTACCACCTCAATGTTGTCGCTATCCCACTGAATCAGACATTGGTGCATTGAAGAAGGTACGCAACAATTGGCATGGATCCAGTCTCGGCCAAGAAGAGCCGAGTAAGGACCATGGTCGTCGACCACAAAGAAAGAAGTGTTCAGCGTCTTCTGGCCAACTGTAAGTTCGATGTTAAGGACCCCTTTGACCTGAGATGAAGCGCCCTTGAAGTCGTTGAGAGTGACGTTGGTCTTCATGAGATCGTCGACATATCTTCCAATCTCGCGGCACAAGGAATACGGCATGATGTTGACAGTTGCACCCGCATCAACGAGCATCCCGCCAACTGGCTTGCCGTTGATGAAGCCCTTTACATAGAGAGGCTTGAGGTGCCAATACTTCTTGTCGATCGGCTTCTCAAAGATTGTGGCAGCGGGGCCGAGGCTGAGCTGCGCCATAGACTCGGCCATTTGTTCGCTGCTGGGAGGACATAAATTTGTAGGGAGGTAGAACACCATGTTCATACCTGCCGCGGCCTTCTTGATTACCTCGTTGACCTCATCCTCGATGTCATCGTCGTCGGAGGAGGAATCGTCCCTGACCATGCGCGACGATCCTTCTTGTGCGTCTTGTTTAGCCGGTTCGGCTGGTGCTGCCTTCGTTGACGCCTCAGCAACGTCGGGCTGGGGCTTGCGTTTCCAGACAATATTACGTTCGGGACATAAGCTTGGAATCTGCATGATGCCCCCAATCTTCTTGAGCTGCCGAAGATACTCCTCTTTGGCTAATTCTAAGCACCGTAAACGTTGGACCCGGCGCTTCTGGGTCTTTGTCAAACCCTCGGGGCACCACCTCTCCAGGTGGCACTGTAGACGACGCTGGAGGTCCTTTGGGTCGTCCTGTTTTGCTAGAGGAGGTGAGCGTGCCGGTGGTGGAGACACAGACTGCCGCTTTGGTGGTGGAAACGGAGGACGCTATGGCGGAGGAGTAGGATCACGGCGACGGCATGGCGAGGCCGTGCGCTGTCGTCGTGGTGATGATGCGCGTTCCAGGCATTCGAACACAGATGCCTTGCCATAGCGACCCCCGCGGTCGGAATATTCTGGACAATCATCGAGGGTGGAGAGTCTCTCCATACCTTGCGTCTAGAAGAAGTGAAAATAGGGGCAGCGCCAATGTTCATCGCGGTTCATGGCGTCACGGCGGGCATTGTACCGCTGCTGTTCCTCGCGGTGTCGTTCCTCGCGCCTTTGGTCGTGGCGACGTCGTTCCTCGAGATGACAGCGATGTTCATGATGGTAGGCTTCCTCCTCTTCAGCCCGACGCCGCTCCTCGGTCCGCTAGTGATGGCGTGCATACATGCCCATCAACACTACCGAGTTGGGGCGACATCGCCGATTCCTCTCAATTGTTCTGACCGAAGTATGCTCTTTGGCCCTAAACTCTAGAGGGATGTCGTCGAGAGGATCCGTCTTAGCTTTTCCCTTCTCGTCCTTGGATGCGTGAACCATGTTGATTGACACAGTAGAACCTCAGAGGAGATGGTGGTACTGATGTTGATTGCCCCGGTGCAGGATCCTGCCAGTAGAAATAGCCTTGCCCAAGCGTGCATGAGACATCGACTCGGATACAAACTCCGAGTAACACTAGTCGGGCAACGGGTTTGTGGCATAGACGGCGTTGACTGGGAACGGCATCTTCATCGGGGCACGGGCAAAAACTAACCTCCCTTGCTCTATAGCCTTCTGAATTTTAGACTGCAGAATCCTGCAGTCACCCGTGTTGTGCCCGTCCAGCTTATTGTGCCACTTGCAGTACTTGCGACCGCGCATCTCCTCTGTCGTGGGAGCTTGATGCCTAGGGAGTGGCACCAATAGCTTTTCTTTGATGAGCATGTCAAAAATGGCTTCGGTCTTTGAGACATCGAAGTCATAGCCTAGGATCGGCTCTGGCTGCTTCACCCACTAACACTGCAGAGGCTTGTTGGTCCTCACCCATTGCACGAGATAGGCATCGGCATCGTCCAAAGCGTCGTCTTCTTCGGCCTGAATGCAGCCGATGCTCCGTCTTTGTCTCTCTTGCAAAACCTCTAGATGGCTCTGTTCATAAGCCGAAACTTTTAACACTATATGGCCGAGGGAATCAAAATCCATCGGCCCATATACTGCCTTAACAGCCCTGTTTAGCACGTTGTATGCTGTCTAGGCCAGGATCCTTTCGTGGAGGTGGAGGGAGTAGCATCGGTTCCTCAACTCACGGAACCATTGGATGTACTTGTGGACTGGTTCTCCTAGGAGCTGGTGGATGCTATTCAGGTCGGTGAACATGGCCTCATCAGATCCCGAGAAGAACTGAGCATGGAAACTTTCCTCCAGTTGTTTCCAAGTAGTAATGGACCCAGAGGCCAATGTGGTGTACCACCCGAAAGCTGGCCCAGTGAGTGATAGGAAAAACAGCCGAATCTTCATGTGTTCGGCCCTTGACGTGACCCCTAGCTGTGCACGGTAACGACTGACATGTTCCACGGTACTGGCGCCGTTGTTGCCACTGAATTTAGTAAAGTCAGGGATTTTGAACTTAGGGGGCGCCTCTAGATGATCGTATACCTCCGGATAGGGCTTCGCGTATGAGACGGCACCCCGTCTAGGTCTTATACCATACTAATTCTTCAAAATCTCAGAAAGATCCTTCTGAGACATCCCTTGGTCACCGTCTAGGAAGGGAACCACAACAGCTTTCTCCAACTTCCTAATGATGGCATCCCTATCCATCAGCTGCATCCTAAGGGTTAGGCAGTTCTCACAAGTGTTAGTAGGTGCTGAAAGCACCTCAAAGTCAGCTCTCAACTGCTCTAACTCACTTCTCAAGGTAGGACAGACCATACACGCACCCAAAAGCGTAGGTCTAGCCCTAAGCTCCTCAAGCTCCATGAGCTGCCCCTCAAACTTCTCCTTCAGAACAGCTAGCTCAATAGCTAGACAGGGGCAAGACTCACACTCAAGCTTTCCACTCAAAGTAGGCTCATCCAGTTTGGACTGGAGTTTGCCTAGCTCAGCCTTCAGCTCATCTATCTCCTCTACTCACTTGGCATACCTGTCTCTCTGGTCACCAAGCTCCGTCATGAAAGACTCGCAGGTAGGGCACTCAATCTCACTAGGTTAGGGTCTCACACTCCTCAACCTCTCATTCTCCTCTAAAGCCTCAGCAAGTTGGGCTTTCAACTTCTGCAACTTCTTAGCTGCCTTCTCCAGCATCTTATCCTGGGCCTTAAGCTCCCGGCTGTTCTGCTCTAGCATCTCAAGGATTTCGGCTTACTCAGGAGTTACCTCATCATCAGAAGAAGAGTTGCTGCCGTCATCCTTGTTCTCCTTGTCCTCAAGCGCCATGGAGCAAACTGAGCTCCTCTTGTCCTTGTTCTTGCGCCTAGACTTGGTGGAGACGAAGCACAAGCCAGCTAGACCTCCTTGATCCTTCCTCTTGTCCTTCCTGTACGTGATCTCCTCATCGCTTGAGCTCGGCGAGGACGAAGAGGAAGAAGATCCGCTACTGCAGAACCCGATCTCGGCGAAGAAGGCCTTGTCCCGCTTTCGGTTGTCCTTCTGGTAGCTCTTGAAAGCCTTCTGGAAGTTCTTCTTGCCGAAAGGATGCTTGCCGGAGCCGTGCTTGCTGGAGCGGTGCTTGTCAAAGCCTGCCTTGCCGGGGTGGTACTTGTCGGAGTCGCGGGAGTAGCTCTTGCCCTTCTTGTAGTAGTCATTCTTGTTGGGGCACTCAGCGATGAAGTGGCCGACCTCTCCGCACTCGAAGCACTAAACATGGGGTTAGTAAACATAACTCATCATCCCCAAGCGTCGCTAGCTACTCCTCTGTAACAGACATCAAAGTAGAAAACGAGAAGTTGTGTAACATGGGGTTAGTAACAGACTCACTAGAGGGGGTAGCCAAGGCCAGACTCTTGGAACCTGTACAAGTGAGGGAATCCTTCATCTTGTAATCTACCTTAGTGGCCTTGAGCTTACTATAGAGCGCCTTTACTCCAATCGTATCATACCCTGCCGACTCAATGATTGAGTTCACCTTGATCTCCCATATTTTTCTGTCCAAAGCATACAGCAACTTGACAGCCTGCTGATGATCGATATATGGGAGGGCAGCGGGGGCAGAGTTGACACGCAACTTGTTGATGATCGACTGAAAGCGACCAAATGAGTCGTCTACTGACTCTCCCGGCTTTTGGACGAAATTCTCATATTCGCGCCGGTAAGTCTCCACAAGCCTAGCCTTAATCATCGCAGTACCTTCATGGAGTGCACTAAGCAGTGACCATATCTCACGTGCAGTCTTAAGGTGACTCACTCTCTCATAATCCATAGGACCTAGCCCGGAGAAGAGAAAGTTAACAGCCTTGGCATTCGCCTCATGCTGAGCCACGATATCCTGCGTAGTACTCTCAGCGATTGGAAGCACCACAAAAGTCGTACTCTGAGTAGCATCCCATATGTCCTGACTCTGGCTAACAAGGAACACCTCCATCCTGCCCTTCCAGTAGGGATAGCCATCGGAGCCAAGGACGGGAATTTTCCCAGAGTAAGTCATAGTCGCTACGGTTTCTTCACCGGTTAAGGTATGGGAAACCTAACCGGCTCTGATACCACTTGTAGGACCGAGACGTGCGACTAGAGGGGGTGAATAGGAGCACTTGAAAACTCAAACTCAAACCCCCACCGCAGTGCAAAACGGAAACAACGCCCACAACGAAACTAGATACCGTCCACTGAGAGGATACGTATCTAGCTCACAACACGTGCTTGGTACCGTCCACTAAACAGATACAAACCAAGCACCAAGCGGAAGCACACGCTCAAACGGCTAAGAAAAGAGCGCAAAAGGAACTAACTCTGGAGAACTGCAGATTTTTAGACTGACAGGGCTGCAAAGATAAATCTCAAAACCCCTTAAGAGAAGCTCCAAAAAATCCTCCAAAATTACCACACCTTCACAAAGCAATAGGGAACAACTTCAAAAAATTTCAGGCCAATTGGAGCAAGTTTTGACCACCGGACTGTCCGGTGGTTAACCACCGGACTGTCCGGTGCTTACAGCCTGACCCTCCAAAAAGATTCGAATCAAAACCCTATCAAACCAACTCCAAAAATTATGAAATTTTTATTGGAGGTTAATATGGGGCCAAGGAATAACTCCACAAATTTTCAGCTCAATTGGATATGGAATAAAATTTCTAGAGCCACCGGACCATCCGGTGGTTAACCACCGGACTGTCCGGTGGTTAAAAACTGACAGACTAACCCGAAAAGAAAAATACCAAAACCTGGTCAAAACACCTCCAAATGATCTGAAATTTTTATGAGAGCTTTATGATTCACTGATAAAGAGCTCCACAAAATTTCAGCCTAAAATTCGAAGGTTTGATCCCTAAACTAAATAAGACTTGAAAGTGGACAGAATCAGCAAGAAAACTGGGCAGCAAGAAACCTCACGCAAAAGCAATCCGAAACTTGACCAAACCTTCTCCAAACATCACGAAAATTGGCACAGGCTATCCTAGCCCCATTCCAAAGCTATTTCCAAAAGATCTATGGAAAAAGATCACGGGATTAGCGGGAAGTTCAGATCTCGTGAAGAGGTGAATATTTGGGCAAGAAGGGAAAAACTCAAGAACAACTTGCTCGTGGCAATCCTTTGGGATTGAGATGTTCTAAGACATAATCTCCACGTCCTTGCAAGTCCAAAGCATAAGGAAAACAAAGGATTCAACCTTAGCCAAAACAAACATCCAAAAGGCCAAGGATTGAAGCCAAAAACCAAAGAGAACAAAGATAAGAGAAGCACACAAAGTTGCTGCACGAAACCACTTCGATTATGAGCCTCAAAAGAGGTCTTAGGTCAGATTACAACGAAGGATTTCGTCCCAAGCAACTACCCTCACCTTCCCTCTTGATTTGAAGGCTAGATCTCACCCTAACCTTCCTAAACTTGGAGCTCAAAGCTTGAGGACGAAAATTACCCTAAGGAAATGAAAACCTAGCTGCCAAGACTTACTCTAATGACCAGCTCTTAGGCTATTTATACACCGGTTCAGTTTTAGCATTTTTACACATAGACCCCTAACACTAGAAATGCCCGGAAGGGCTAAAACAGAAAAGAACCCGAAATATCGGGGACAGACGACCACGATGAAGACTTGATCTTCTTAGCTTCCACGCAATCTTCAGATGTCCTCCACGTGGCCAGTAGTCCAATCTGCCTTTGCACCCCCGGTTTTGAAGTCAGAACCGGGAAACTTTAGGAAGTCTCCGTCTAGGCCGAACTTGGCCCATCTTCTCTATCTTGGTGAGTCGTGGCCTAACTCACCAAGCCTTGGGTAGCTTGGGTGGCGGTTTTGAGCCGAAGCCGCCAAAGCCTCCCTCGCACGCCTTCGCGCCATGCACTCGGGTTGGAGCACCACGGTGGCACCCGGTTTCTCCAGTCCATCGGAGTTGCCTCGCGGTGCATCGGAGGGCTTACACCACCGTTGCCGATCCGCCCCTCCGTGTACCGAGCTCCCATGGCCGACCGACGCCAAGCATTGCCTCCAGTCCATTGGAGGGCTTTTGCCTCCGTCCATTGAGGTCTTCATCATCTAACTCCAGTCCATCAGAGGGCCTCCAGTCCATCGGAGGGCTTGAGCTTGTTGACAATCACTCATCACACCTGGAGAGCAATGAGGCTGGTCCATTGGCTCTCGAAGCTAGAAGACCGGCGGATCAACGCGGCCACCTCAGAGCCGCCTCAACCATATGATTGGTCCCACGAGCCAATCCCTTTCAGTCAGCCAGATCAGTGGCTCAACTTCGACGAGCCAGGCAAGTACCTGTTGCTGGTAAATCCCATAGTCGGCAACACCCGACTCAAGAAGGTGTTGATCGACAGCGGGGCGAGCATCAATATCGTGTTCCCTCGAGCTCTGCAAGACATGGGGATTCCTCTCAGCGAGCTCAAAAAATCGGATACCCCATTCTTCGGAACAATGCCAGGTGCGGGGGAGTATTCGCTCGGGCATATTTACCTGCCGGTCACCTTTGGCACTGCGGAAAATTTCCACAGAGACACTGCGTTTCGTGGTTCCGACCTTCAACTCTGTCTATAACGCCATCATCGGGCGTCCTGGGCTAGCCAAATTCATGGCCATCCCGCACTATCCGTACCTCGTCCTCAAGATGCCAGCTCCACGTGGCCTTCTCACCATATGGACTGATTTCAAGGGAGCATCCGAGTGCGTACAGGAAGCAATCCAGATGGCCCTCGAACAGAACAGCATGGCAGTCCAGAAGAAGCTCAAGGCAGATGCAGCTCACATGTCGTAGGAAGACCTCCAGATCCTGACTCAAGAAGCGGTGTCAAGCGCAGCAATACAGCCGGCGGTCCCCACGAAGGAAATAAGCTTCGATCCCTCGGACGCGACCAAGACGACAGCCATCAACGCTCTTCTTTCTCCCAAATAGGAAGACGCGCTCGTCCAGTTCCTAAGGGCCAATCGCGACATGTTTGCATGGAAGCCTGCGGATATGCCTGGGTCCCGAGGGAACTAGCCGAGCACCAACTCAAGGTGTTCCCCAACGCAAAACCCATCAAGCAGAGGCTGCGGCGATTCACTCTTGAAAAGCGAGAGGCCATTAGGGCAGAGTTAACCCGGCTGAAGGCTGCCGGTTTTATTAGCGAAGTCATGCATCCCGAGTGGCTTCCAAATCCTGTACTCGTTCTCAAAAAGAATAAAAAGGACTGGCGGATGTGTGTTGATTATACTGATCTCAATAAGCATTGCCCTAAAGACCCGTTTGGGTTGCCTCGTATAGATCAGGTCGTTGACTCTACGATCAGCTGCGCCTTACTCTCTTTTCTCGACTGTTACTCGGGCTACCACCAGATTAGCCTAGCATTCGAGGATCAGGAGAAGACCGCGTTCATCACGCCTTTCGGGGCATACTGTTACACCTTCATGTCGTTCAGGTTAAAAAACGCTGGCGCCACGTACCAAAGAGCGATCCAGACTTGCCTCGCTGATCACTGGGGCAAGTGTGTCAAGGCTTACGTCGGCGACGTCGTAATCAAGACCAAGAATGCGGAGGATTTCATCGACGATCTACAACAGGTGTTCTACAGCCTGAGGAAATTCCGGTGGAAGCTTAATCCCACCAAGTGTGTCTTTGGGGTCCCTGCGGGCCAGTTACTCAGTTTCGTTGTTAGCAACAGGGGAATCGAAGCTAACCCCGAAAAGGTCAAAGCCATACTCCGGATGCACCCTCCCAGATCCCAAAAGGACGCTCAAAGGTTGACTAGGTGCATGGCAGCCCTAAGTCAAGATGGCTCAAAGGTTGACTGGGTGCATGGCGGCCCTAAGTCGGTTCATCTCGCGACTCGGCGAACGTGGCATGCCCTTCTACAAACTTCTCAGGAAGGTAGATCGGTTTCAGTGGACCACAGAGGCTCAGGAAGCGTTGGAGGCTCTGAAAAGTTCTTGACCACGCCTCCTGTACTCAAATCTCCCAATCGTGCTAACGGCCGACTCACCAGCTGAAGATCTGTGTGGGGGATAGATATCCTCTGGGCCCTCACGGTGTGGATTCAGTACGTGGGCCGTTGGAGGGCCCAATGGAGATAGCAGGCCCTTTACAAGGTGCCGACTGGTCTCGTGGGCCCGAGAACGAATGACGAGCTTGAAGACCAAGTCAAAGGCACTATAATTTAGGAAAGGCGTAAAGGAGTTGGTTCGGACTCTATGTTTAGAAACAACGGGACTCAAGGAAAGAAACATGTAATCGTAGATTCTGTGTACTCTTTTAGGCCTCCAAATGTAGTAGGACTCGTAGATAGAAACCGACTTGTAACCCAAGCCCTGCCGGACTATATAAGGCGGTTGAGGGACCCCTACGTAGATCATCGATCATCTCATCGCATACTAGCCACCGAACATCCAAGCCCTCATTGTAACCACGAGAACTCAGTACAACTCGCAGCAAACAGGACGTAGAGTGTTACGCATATCGCAGCCCGAACCTGTATAAACCCTTGTGTTTTGTCGCATCTCTACGCGAACCATCAAGCTACGCCGATCTCGCCACCCCAAAAGCATCACGTGACACACCCCGTGGTGTATTGCCAGTATCAAAAACCGATAGTTGGCTTGCCAGGTAGGGGGCAGCGAAATCGACATTAGCTAGCTCCATGGCCGATCACCTCGTCGACGGCTTCACCCTAGGTGACATGATCCAGTTTGGATCGATCACCTTCATCGCCGACCGGAGCGGCGACCTTCATCAGCTTCGCAGCGCACCGGTGCAACCACGCATCGTCATGCGACCATCGACCACTCCAGGGCAATCTGCACCATCGGATCGCCGCCAGGGACCAGCGCCTCATCAGCCTCCTCCGACACCGCACCAAGCTTCAACACGTCGGTACGAGGCGCCGCCCCTCGCCAGAATCCGCCTCCGCATCGTGCTGAGTCGGATTGTGCTCCTCGTGGTCATCATGACTCGGGAACGCGAACCAACCGGAGGGCCTCCTTCAGGGCTGGATCTACATCGCCCACGCCAGCTCGAGCAGCACCTGCGATGACCACCGCTTCGGCCCCGACTCATCTGACGGCGCTCTCAACTTCCTCGACTCAAGTCTGGACTTGGATTAGTCGGGGGCCGAGAACAGATCCCTTGGGAAACCCCTCTTGAGATCCACAGCGGGCCCACACCTCAGGCAGCGCTCCACAGAGCCCGAGGCGAGCTCCTGTTGATACTTGTTCCTGGATCCCACGTCCACTGCACGTCCCACCACCTCCACCCCACCGAAGCGAGCCCGGACAGCCTCGCTTGTCCAGGGCTGAAAAAAGACTCGGGTGGAGCCCGTCGTTCCCTCCATCCCATTCGGTCTCCGCAATTCTGCCACCATGTACCAGGGGCTTCTTTCCTGCGCCTCGGCTCCCCTCAACAATGACGAGGGTGCGCGGGGGGTGCCCGAGTCAAGACGGTCTGTGCCTCTTCCGAACGATTGCATGTACAGCGGACCTGACGCGCCGCCAATTGGCCGTCGCCTACGGCTCGTCATCGACTCCACCCATAAGGGAAGGTTTGTTCGTCAGTACACCTCGCCGACCGACGAGGCTCGTTACCACTTGGTGGTCGCTTAGAGGGCTCGTGATGCGGGGCATCCCCATATGATATACAACATCAAGACTCCTACAGTCTCTGAACACGGCGCGACCACCACGATGACCACGGTACCTGTTTCGAACACCAGCGTGGGGGTAGAGACCACTACCGCTGGTAGATCCAAGGGTTCGCTTCCAAGCTCCACCCTCTGTTTTTATAAGCTCCTCGTGATCAGCGGTGCACCAAACGAGATCGATGAAGTGGTCTCGAACGACGAGCAACCTGTCCTCGCCGAAACCTCGCAAGACCGCCATAGGAGGGAGAGGGCGAACCACATTCGTAACATCCGGCGTCGTCATATTCTGGGCAACAAAGATCCCACGCTGCCCGTCTCGATAGACGAGGTAACCCGAGATAGCGAGAACGAGCAAGAAGTGCAGAGCCACCGGCGTAGGAACCAGACGAGGCAGCGGCGTCACAATTGGCAGGCTGGTCAAGCCAGATGACAGCGGGTCTCGCCACCCGCCTATCGAATTGTCCTCGTCTATCAAACACCGACAATCTGCTTCTCTAAATTTCTTATACGACTCATGTGATCAGTACTGCATTGGTGGTTGAACGGCTGGACGGACAGCACACAGTACCTAGGCAACACCCGGTCTATTTCATCAGTGAGGTCCTTAGCCCCTCCAAAATCAGGTATCCTTAAGTTCAAAAGTTATTATATGCAGTTCTCATTATCGCACGCAAACTGCGTCATTATTTTGAGGAGCATAAGATCGTAGTGGTTACTAAGTTCCCAATTGGAGAAGTCTTACGCAATCGGGAGGCCACAAGGCATATCGCCAAGTGGGCCTGTGAGCTGGGCGCTCACGACTGTGGCGGAACCGCCCTGCTTAATCCAGACTAAGCACACCTGCCACCTCTGGCTCGCAGTGCACTTAGGCCAGACTAAACCTGGTAGTCCGTCGAGAGTACTTCGGCTCTCGATAACACCATTCCCAGAGGAACCGACATCAAACACATCCGACTCTCAAAGGAGCCACAACAATTACATCACCACAGGTAGTTGAAATAGAGAGTAATAGACTTGATTTACAAACAAAATATATGAAATCAAATACATGTCCAAATATAACGGAAGCGATTTCAAAATTATACATAGCGGAAGCGTTTTCAAAACATCTCGTAGCAGAACAATCTACTTAAGTAGTCTTCATGCAGCGATGAATAAGGCGAGTAGCACCGAGCCCACCAGTACTACCACCTCCAACACAGTTGTCCAGATGTCGCCGGTACCTGTAATCCAAAAGTGGGGGCAAACCCTGAGTACTAATTACTTAGTGGAACTTAAGGGACGGGGCTTACGGCTGACGCAAAGCTTGCTTACTAATCATGTGGATCCTTAGCCATTGATTTTTAAACAAGGTCATGAGGACATAAGATAGCAGGATTTGACAGCTGCTATCCATTAACCATGAGGATCATTTATAGCATAAAGTAAATACTTGCATGAAAGTAAAGCATGAGAACCCATTAGTAACTTGCATAAAAGTATATCCTACACATCCAAAATATACCCCTCATCCCCACCTGTCCCGTCCCAAGATTCACAGCACCCCCACCTAACCCCTGGGAGTGGCCGTCTCAGGAGCGATACCACGGTACGTCGGGTTAGCCCTCCCTCCACCTCAAAGCACCTTCCAAATCCATCGACCCCCTATCAGTGGATGGGCAGCACCATGAATAGTGGGACGGATCATACACATCAAAGCATGTTGTATTGAAAAAGTTATTACTAAGTTGCCCGACAGTGATATTTGGCACTCTCACACCTGGTGAGCATCAGCGATTCGAATCGATTTTTAATTCCCGGGAATAACTAAAAATGCCAGGGGTATATGCTTACTAGCCATCGCGTTCCCACATATAGTCCCCGTCTCCACTTGTCCCTTCCCAAGTTCGATTCCAACCCGCCATTCCCTAGGTTTAGCCCCCATGGAGCGTTACCATGGCGCACCGGGTCCAGCCCTCCACGAGTCAAGCGTCCCTAGGACCCATGGTAGGGCCAAGTCTCTGTTCTTCGGATGGCACAAGTAAGACTTTCACCAGGCCCATGTCCTGGATAAGCACTCTAGCAATGTTATGCCAATCAGCAGACGAACAACGGACGGGCCTTATACGACTTGGGCGGAGCCGGATAACAACAACGCACACCCCAAAAGTAAACTTATGCCCCGCCCGGTCTCCATTTAACATCAGTAATAATAATCATAAATTGCATCATAGTAAGATTTCTGAGATTTGTAAAATCACCTACGCGACGAGTGACAGTGCTTACTCGTGTCTACTCGTACCTAGCATTTCTAGGCATACTTGTCCTACGAACTCTATTCATAAGATCTAGGGCCAGGGCAGCCAGGATGTCTAATGCAGTTGGTTCCAAACAACTGATGCATATGTCTAATCATTAAGACATAAGATATTTGCTGGGTATAGTATGGTCCTGCCTACCTTTGATTGCTCGTATGAAAACCAACCAACTAATCTAAGTTAGTTTGCCGGGTTGTGAGGCTTTGCCCCAGGCAACCCCTTGAAACCGGGACGGAGAATCAGCGACACGTCGTCTTCTTGCTCTTGGTGCAATTCGTTGTTCGGCTTATCGATCAATAGCAGCTCCTGTGTTGATCCTTCGTTTGTGGAATCTATATGCATGGTACAATATACAAATGAGTGCAAGAGAATGCAAATACATGCATATGGTATAGGTTATATGCCTGACATTGTGCAACCATGAGTGCAACGAATGCAATTGTATGCTTGAGGTGCTAATGAAACATAATGCATGTCAAGTAGCTTGTGACGAATTGATTCGAGTACTCTCAGTTTAAACACATCCCATAATAAGAAAACTTAACAACTTTCCTAAGAAATCGTACAACCCATCACTAAGAAATCATACAAACCATCACCACATTTTATCTTTGAAGTTATCGAGAGCTACTGTCTTATATGTGTACACAGTCCCTATCAAATGCAAAGAAAGTGTCTCTCCAAAAACATCTCCATTGATAACCCTTGGAATCACAAGATGTACTTAATGGTATGCAACAAGTAATTTTTATATATGCACAAGAATGTTGTCACTTCCAGTCAAACATGTGCACACAATTTAATGGACATGCTACCTTTATGAATAAAAATGCACCCATGAGTTCATGTAGTTAGACAACTCAAATTGATCCCAAACTTTTATCACATGCAAAAACATACTACATAATGCTAATGTCAAAATTTCAGCTACAAACAAGTTATAATTAATTTATTAAAATTCCAGCAAGTTACCAGCCCTATAGCTTCTCAGATTTTTCATAATTTCTAGGAGTGAGTTCTGGACTTGAACTTTCTACAGCAAGCATTTCATTTATGAACATCATATACAAAAATCAGCAAGCCCAAAATCCATAGCTTGATAGGACATTTATTTTCCATATAATTATTTAGGTCTATTTTAAATATACATCAAAACAGTGCTCACAAGCTTCACAAAAATACTTTTTGCAACCTATAAACCATTAGCAAGCTACCAAATTTTCCATGGAAATAATTATGCATCCTAAGACCACTTTTCCTTTTTATTTAGTTAAGCATGTGACACTTTGTCATTTTCAAATCACCACTCAAACTTAACATGCAAGGCCTCAAACTTTACCAGCGAGCTATATGTAGCATAAGATGTGTCCTAAAAATCTTGTTCAACCTTTGGAGCAAGTTTCATATGGTGAGTACTTTTCCATGCATTTTTATTGCAAAAACTCAAGCCTAGGGGTAAATTAGTCATTTAACAGCCAGTGCTATGGCAACAAAAATTCACACAGTGCCTAAATGCCATAAGAAAGCTACTGCCCAAGTTTCATAATTTTTGAGTTCATTTGGCCTACCCTCACATGCATGCAAGTTAAACAAGGGCAAAACAGTCTTTTCACACTTCCACATCATACTCATTCTGTAGATCTGCTCACAAGGAGTTCATAGCCACTGAGTTTGTCCATTTTGGATTTTTCTACGATTCTTGGTGATTTTCCAAAGTTCTCAGCCGGAAATAACACCTAAACCCTAGATCTAGGACCTAGACGTAATTAACTGTAACTTCCAGGGGCTAGAACAGAAGATCTGTAAGGCATAGTGCATAGCGCTCGGGGCTTAAACGCGAAAACTTGAATCTGCAGGGTCTAAATTGAAAAAAAGACCGTCTCCCTCTTCCCTCTTCTTCAACCTCCCGACAGAGGGAGAGGGAGGGCGGCGGCGCTCGCCGGCTCGGGCCGAGCGGAGCCCAAGAGCTCGCCGGAGGGGGTCGGGGAGAGAGAGCAGGGTGCGGGGTTCTTACCCCGGCTACCTGATTCGACGGGTAGAGGCCGGAATGGCGCAGCGACGACGAGTGGAAGGCGAGGAAGTTCGGCGAAGGATTGTGGCCTCGTGGGACCAAATCGGTGGCCTAGACCTGGGCGGGGTGGTGGAGCAGAAGGAGGAGGAGGGCGGCTTGGTGACGGGGAGGCGCGGAGACGCGTGAAATGGCGGAGAAAGTAGTGAGGTGTGTTCGCGACGGAGGGGCACGGACGTGGGAGTTCGGCGTCACGTCACGGCTCGGTCGTTGGGTTTCGGCCAAGGAGAGCTGGATGGGGTGGAGGAGGGTGGGGCTGCGAGGAGCGGCGTGGTGGTTGGAGGGCATGGAGATGGCCCGAGTGGTGGGCGCGAGCTCGGGACGGCTAGCGGCAATGGCGGGCGGCGGTGCGCAGTACTCCGCGAGGAGAGGCAAGCCGGTCGGGGAACAAATGGACAAGGGAGAGGAGGAGGAATCCCTCCCTCCGCTTAAGCGAGAAGCGGCCGGCCGGGGTGGTCACTGCCCACAGCGCCTGCACATTGCCGGCCGCGTGGCGAGCGCGTTCTGTGCGCGGCCGGCGCCCTGACGAGTAGGCCCCACTCGTCATAGACAGAGAAAAACGGTAAAAACCCGCAAATGGAAAAGACATGGTTGACCCACTAAACCGGTTTCTGAATGTTGCCTATTTGAAGACCAATTTGTACGATTTAGATCAAACTCAAAATACAAGAAACATTCCAAATTTGTTTCTCTACAATTATCTTATAAACTTGCATACCTTGTTCTATTAAAAACTATGGTTTAAATTTGAATTTGAACTGCTGACCAATGTTTGACCAACAGAATCCTTAAATTCAGAAATTTTAAAAGTCCATTTTCTGGTCACATTCACTCAAGGAGTTTTATACCAATGTTGTTCAAAATTTCATGGTCTACAACTTATTAAATTAGAGTTCTTCAAGATTATGGCTGTAGACCAATTTAAATTTGAAATTACTAAACAAATCAAGTTTGGACAGAAATCACATGCTGATAGAAAAAGCCCCAGATCTCTATGCAAACCTTCCTGCATGTCAAAGCACCAATTACCAAAGTTGTTCACCATGAAATTGTCTACAATTTTGGCAATATGAGTTTCACCCAAATCTAAATAGAATAAAAGCTATGGGCACAATCACAGAGACATATATGCAGAAAACAGGTTTCGACAAGTTGCATTTTGACCAAGTTTGAACTAGGGTTTAAATGCATGTCAATGTATGATGCTTCATGATGAATGCTGTACATATGAAGAATGATTATGCACTTGAGATGCTGGAGCATCACAACAACATCGAGTTTCGTCCTCGTACTGCCATCAAAACCTAGGCTCTGGTCGATTTTGTCTCTGAGTGGACTGAGCACCAGGTCCCAGAGAAGCCAGAAATCATAGAGGTCTGGAAGATGTATTTCGATGGCTCGTTGAAGCTAGGAGCCGGAGCTGGTGTTATTTTCACCACACCAGTAGGGAAAAAACTCAAATACGTGCTACAGATCCTTTTCTCGGTCTCCAATAATGCTGCTGAGTACGAGGCTTTACTTCATGGTCTGTGCATAGCCATATCACTCAGAATTCAGCGCTTGATGGCCTACGGAGACTCTTTGGTGGTCATTAATCAGGTCAACAAGGAGTGGGACCGCTCTACAGAAAGCATGGACAAGTATTGTGAAGTAGTTCGTAAGCTAGAGGGCAGGTTTCAAGGCCTGGAGTACATTCATGTGGATCGGGATCGCAACGTGGACGCTGATATTCTGTCCAAACTGGGCTCATCATGAGCCAAAGTGCCCCCTGGTATCTTCGTTCAGGAGCTTCATCATCCCTCTATTCAGCTAGATGAGTTGAATATACCACCCGACCGACACATCTTAACTCTGGGTGATATGCCGACCGATTGGAGGGCCCCTATCATCAGGTACATCTTAAATGAAGAAACTCCAGATGATAAAGCTGAAGCCAAGCGAATAGCAAGACGGTCGTCCAGCTATACTCTGATCAACAACGAGTTATATAAGTGGGGCGCTTCAGGAGTTCTGTTAAAATGCCTAGACACCTCATCAGGGCAAAGTTTGCTGAAAGAGATACACGCTGGAGTCTGTGGAATTCATGCCGCCTCACAGACATTGGTCGGGAAGGAGTTTAGGGCCGGCTTCTTTTGGCCTATGGCAAAGAATGACGCCGCCGAGTTAGTGCAGCGCTACGAGGCTTGCAAGTACCTTGCCAAGCAGCACCATCTTCCAGCACAGCAGTTGCAGAATATACCGGTGTCATGGCCTTTTGCATGCTGGGAGTTGGATATGATTGGGCCTTTCAAGAAAGCAAAGGGCGGATATACTCATGTGTTGGTTGCTATCGATAAGTTCACCAAATGGATCGAGTATAAGCCCATTGCCTCATTAGCATCTGCCAAAGCCGTTGAGTTCATTCAAGACATCATCTTTCGCTTCAGGATCATGAACTCTATTATCACAGATCTGGGGTCCAATTTCACGGGTTCAGAATTCTTTGATTTCTGCAAGCAAAGGTCAATTAAAATCAAGTATGTCTCGATGGCTCACCCTAGAGTCAACGGGCAGGTTGAGCGAGCTAATGGCATGATTCTGGATACACTCAAGAAGAAGAACTTCGACAAGAACGAGAAGCTAGCTTGCAAGTGGATACGTGAGCTCCCATACGTGGTCTGGAGCCTTCGAACTCAACCTAGCAAAGCTATCATAGGCAACACGCCCTTCTTCATGGTCTATGAGTCAGAGGCAGTATTACCCGCCGACTTACAGTTTGGAGCCCCACGACTGGTTTTCAATGATATTGCCGAAGCCGAGGCAACACGCATCGAAGAGATCGACTTACTCTGTTATTCAGTCAGCCCGATACCAACAGACTTTGCGCCGTTATTGTAACACCATGATTTTCACAGTGTAATTTTTTTTGACAACTTAAATTCAATTTAATAAGGGTTTGTGTGATTTAGCGTGCATGAAATACAATTTTATTTAATTTCTGTAATTAATAAAATTAAAATGAAACATAGGGAACAACTTGTTGCATTCATGCCGTTGCATTGGTTTTATGTTGAGTGGTTGCCTAAGGACTTGGATTCAAAGTTTATTTGAATTCATAGTGTGTTCAAACTTTCAGCATAAAAGAGTTCAAAAAGTTTTTAAATGAAAAGGCATAAATCCTCCTCCTCTCTTCACCTATGCTTTTGCCCAGCTCTCTTCCCCTCCTCGTTTCGGCCTACATCTCCGTCCCGTGTCTCCCTCCTCTCCTTCGGTCCAGCAACCAACCGAAGTTGTAGTAGGCCCTCCTCCCTCTCCAGCCTTTTGCGGTTCACCGTTCCTAGGCCAAGAGGTCCAGCTCTCAACCTTCTCATAGGCTGCCCTCTCATGCATCTACTCTCTTTGCCTTTCTGCCAGTAGCGTTGTCACCTGTGTGCAATTGACGAGTGGGACCACTCTGTCGGGCTCGTCTTCTGCACCACTCTTTCTTCTATGTCATCAGGGCCCACTCATGAGCCTTATCCTTTCCCTTGACGTTAATCTTGCAGGTCATTCCATTCCACCATGCTGAACTAGCATGAATGTTTTGAAGGTGAAATCCTTTCTAAATATATTCGGTCATCATCAAGCTATCTCTAGGAATTTTTTTCTGGATTTATTTGGAGACACTTCCCAAGCTTTTTATGATCTCTAAACATTTTATTTGAGTTCGCTACGTCCAATAACATTTATAGGATTTTTCCTATAATTTTTGGAGCATTTGGAATATTTTTTGGGACAAGGCCCATTTAATTCCCGAGCCACTTCGTCCACCAAGACAATGCTGCACCGTTTGGGCCATATCTCTCCCATACGGAGTTCGTTTGGGCTGTTCCACCACTTTTCGGAAAGCTAACGACGGGCCCTTTCCCAGGTGGAATCACGTCAAAAGCCCATCTACATCGACGGGACTCGAGAAACAATACTGCCATCCACTTCTGCCCAGTTTTGTCCCACCTTGCTTTTTGATGGAAAAGTGAAGGGTCCACATCCCTATATATTTGGACCTCCCCTAAGTGAATAAGTGCACCAAAGACTCCTTTGCAGGGGGCCCCTAGTTTGGGAACCCTAAGGTATTTCCCCCATCCCCCATATTTTGGGTGCACCGCCAGGTGCTGCGCCTTAGGTGCGGCAATCTGCGCGCGTCTTCATCTTACTGTCCTTGGTTGGGTTTAGAGATATTCGATTCGCCGTAAATCAACAAGTTTCTTTTCTTCGGTAAGGTGTTTCTATCCTAGCCATATTCTTATTCAACTTTTATAAGCAATTAATTCATATTCGTTCATCTATAGTGAAATCTAAAATTTACTAATGTGTTCTTTTCGTCGTTCTCTATGCCGTGCTGATCTTCTTTTGAAAGATGCATTGCTGCGTCATCAATGCCACATTATTCTTCGTCAACTCTAGCAATGCCTCCATTTGTGAGCTCTCTCACACTCTCATCCTCTCTGCAACTTTACATATTCGTCCTTTATTCCTTTTAGATTGGTCCCTTACACCTTCAAATGCTCATATCTATCACATTCAAGTTCCGATTAGAGTGATTCTTGCGCTCATGTGATCGTAGTGACACATAGAACAGTTTAGTAAACCTTTTATCTTCTGCTTTGGTGATATAATGTATTGTTTCTTATAGTTTGTACTTGTTTGCTTGCATGTGTGAACCTCTATGCTTGTATGGTGCGCCGATGAACATGTAGACGCTGGTTTCTTCGTGCAATCTCAAGTGCGACCTCAAGATCAACATCCAGAAGACTCTGAGCAGTGTATCTTAAAGGAAGGCAAGTATAATATGAACAACTCCCAATAACTGTTAACTACTGCATGTGCATTAATTTGGTGTACCATTAAGGTTTACCTAGCTACCTTCTATCCTTTATATCCACCGTTTGCGATGCATTTGAGTTAAGTTATGCTAGGTGCAGCGCAAACTCTTATACCTTTTGTTAATTACCTTTGTTAATGATTCTATGCAATTAATGTGAGCTTGACCCTCAATGCTGTGTGCTTGAGTGGTTCATGTCTCATTTAAAACTTGCTTTTTAGCAACATGGTTTAGGGAATTTGAGCAATGTTCTCGTGTGCTTTTGTGGTTCTCTCCGTAAAGACCTGTTCATAGAGCGACAACCTGGGACAACCGCGCTACCACAAGACTGGGATGGGGCAGTCTTAGCTCAGTAATTAGGTCATTTTGGTTTGGAGTAACTTACCTGCGGGGCAAGAGGGGGAGTAAGCTTCGGTGGTCGCTGCGCTCCTCATAGTTGAGTGTGCTTTACGTGATGTATGTGCTTCTCCCTTTGTGAGGCGAACACCACAGTTGCGGCGCTTGATTCCTTGTGGTAACTTTTTACCAACGTGGTCTTTGGAAAGGCTTCGTAGTGTGCTTGCTAGTCATCTCATCTCCGGTAATGTGATGAACACCTAGCGTAGCTCATGACTTGTGGGTAAAGATGTGCAACCTCTCGAGAGTGTGAAACTGACATGTCAGCCGTGCTCACGGTTATGAGCGGCCCGGATCCTCCTTTTGATTAATGGTTCCCTAGTTATGGTTTTGGTTATGGTTATGTTTCTTTAATATGGTTAATTTTCTTTATGCAATAACTTTGGGCTAATGGTTTCTTCTACTCAACTTTAGTAACTAGGTTGAAATAAAAACTTAATCAATTAAAAGCTCATGCAGTCACAGTAGCTAACCTTAGAGCCTCATAGTTTATGTTATACTTGTTGACTACCCAGTACTCACGCCTGTTTTATCTTCATTCCTTGTTGGGGGGAAAATCCAACCGCTGCTCAAAAAGATGAAGGCCTGAAGGAGTACAAATGAAGGATCATGGAGTTCTAGGTGTGCGACCCCCAGTCGGTTTCCCTGTGGATGGCTCGAAGATTTAGTTACGCTTCTGCTACTCTGTGTTAAAGACTTAATGTCTTAATGTAAATGTTGTTTAATGATATATATTAAAGCATGTTCTGTGATATCACTGTTTATTGTCTCTATATGTGTGAGATTAGATCCTAGCACACATATAGGTTTGCTCTGGTTTGTCTTTTTAAAACCAGGGTGTGACAATGTGGTATCAGAGCTGTGCTGACTATAGGACGCAAGCCTAGTTAGAACTGGTTGTTTTTAAGGTCAAAATTCCTATATATGATCCTTGGTCTTCCGATCCTTGCTTCTCCTTACCTTATGGTTGCTTTTCTCTTGTTCTCCACTCTTGGTCTTTCTATCTTTGCTTATGGCCCTTGGTCTTTCTACCCTTGTTGCTTCTTATCTTTTGCTTGCCTATCTTCTTTCTGTCTAATATATTTTCACTCCACTCTTCAATACCTCGTCGCTCTCATGTCCTATAACTTGTTGCTCTCTTGTCATCTTGGTGATATTTTCTTTTAGAACTGTCCCTACTTTTCTTATGCTCAATCGATAGTTGGTTTTTGCTAAGTTGGTTTATAGGAGGTCCTACCTTATAGTTGTAAGATCGACTAGATACGATGTAATGTAGTGTGCTTGTGATGTTTGTCATTATGATCATGATTGATTTGGTTCTTTGTTTGATTGTGATGTGAAGTGGACTGATGTCCACTGGTACATCAAGCTTGTAGGACAGTGTAGTTAGTGGGTTGGGTTTCTTTTCTGTTTAATTCTCAACCTTACCTATACCCTTGCATCCTTCTCTCAACTGTTGAACCCATGCTGATGTTATCTTCTCTCCATCAGATGGTCAATACCAGGAGTAAGGCTAGAAGCAATGATGACAACAACAACAACCAAGAACAACCTCAGGAATCACATCCATCAGATGTGCAACAGATGTTTGTATTAAGTGTTTGTATTAAGTGCTCAAGTCTTGCAAGGAGTGAATCAAGTTATAACCAATCTATCGCAATCTCATGCCCAAGCGCAAGCTTCATCAAGAAATGCATGACATGAGTTTCTGAAGGGTCATCCACCAACTTACTCTCACTCTGTAGATCCTATTGAAGCTGATGATTGGCTTAGAGCAGTGGAAATGCAACTTGACATAGCACAATGTACTGAGAGGGAGAAGGTCTTGTATGCTTCAGGACAACTTCGAGGAGCAGCCTTGGATTGGTGGGAGTCTTATCATCCTTCTCATGTGGATCAGAATAACATCACTTGGCAGGAGTTCAAGGAAAACTTCAGATCATATCATGTTCCTGCTGGAGTTATGAAATTGAAGAAGAAGGAGTTTCTAAGCTTGAAGCAAGATTCAATGAGTGTGATAGAATATCGAGACAAATTCATACAATTGTCTAGATATGCTTAGTGATGAGAAGAAGCAGGAACATTTCCTTGACGGATTGGATGATGGGCTCCATTATCAGCTCATGAACCATACCTTTCCTAGTTTTCCGCAGCTAGTGGACCATGCAATCTTAACAGAGCATGTGCGCAATAGGATTTTGGCTAAGAAGAGGGAATCCATGCTTCAACAACAGTCAGGAAGTAACATTCGGCCCCGTCTCAGCGAGCAACCAGTATTTCAACCCCGCACAATGAACCAACTTGGATATGCAGGACAACCATGTCAGAGCTCTAGTTTTCAAGTGTTACCCCAGTTACTCTCAGCTAAGCCGCACATGGAGTCAGAAGTTCTTAGCACACTTGCACCAAAACAATGCCATCATTGTGTTGAGACTGTACATGCTTCCAAGAAGTGCCCGCAGAAGATTGCGCAGAAATTATATGCCAATGACAATGACCAGAAGAAGAATCAACAACAACAAGTGCACAAAGTCAACAAAGTAAAGCCAAATTATGTCTATGCCAAGATAAACAATGCAACAATTGAGGATGCTCAAAATGCTCAGAATGTGGTGTTAGGTACATGCGAAGTTAATTCGGCCCCTGCTATAGCTCTATTTGATTTCAAAGCCTCACATTATTTCATCACGGCACAATATGCAAATGAACACAAGATGTCTATTCGACCGATGATGAAGCCCATGCATGTTAGTACCCCAAGATGTGAAGTTAAAGCAAATCACATCTATTCAAGGGTTTGTCTTAAAATAAGGGGGGTAGACTTCCCTACAGACTTGGTGGTTTTGGAATCAAAAGGAATTGATGTCATACTTGAGATTAATTGGAGCAAGAAAGGCAGTAGTTTGTGATGCGGAGAGAACAGTATCCTTGACGATTGCATCAAGAGAAAGAATTGAGTATGTTGCACCATCGCCATGAGTTGAGTAGTGTATGGTAAAAATCCAATAGTGGGAACATCTATAGAAAATGTCAAAGTTGTATGTGAACTTCCTGATGTTCTTCCAAGAGGGTTACTAAGAGTGTCACTCATTATATGTGGAGTTCCTCTCATGTTATTGCCTCATGGGTTACCTTGATAAGTTTGTGGTAGTGTTCATATTTTGGTCCACTAAAATAACGAATAAAGACATAGGGGACGTTTGAGACTAGTGTTGTAGGAGCTCAGAGATAATCAGTTTTGTGCTAAGCTAAGCAGGTGTGAGTTTTGTATTAATGAAGTTTCTTTTCGTTTCACCTCATCTCAAATGGAGGAGTCACAGTGAACCTAGAAAAGGTGCAAGTAGTGTTAAATTGGAAAACTAGGGTCTGCCTCAGGATATGTTAGAAGCTTCCTTGGCATGGTAGGGTGTTATCCGCGGTTCATTAATGGACTCTCCAACGTTCCAAAGCCCATGGCAACATTGTTAGAGAAGAATGCTAAGTTTGTGTGGACTTCAGATCCCCATGCCGTATTCAAAGGGTTCAAGAGAAGGTTTACTACTGCACTAGTGTTTACTTTTCCAAGTACCCACCGAAGCTTTGCAGTGTATAGTAGAGAATGCAGAAAGCCATTACATTGAAGGACCTTTCCATAGAAAAATAGTCGTTTCGGCCAAGAATTTACAAGGTGCAGAACAACAAATGCAAACCATCCAAGAGAATCCAGGAGTGGGTCAGTCGAGGCACGTACATTGAAAGGCAACTATGTTTATTTGAAGATGTCACCTATCAAGTATATGATGATTCAAGGTTAAAGGAAAGTTAGCACTCAGGTGTGTCGGACCATTCAAGATCCTGGAGAGAAGATGTGAAGTTGATTGTCAGCTTGAGTGATCCTCCACACTGTCAAGTGTTCATAATGTATTTCATGACTCCCAGTTGAAGAAGTGCCTCGGTGTACCAGAAGAGCAGTTACCGTTGGATGAGTTCAATGTGCAAGATGATTTATCTACATAGAAAATCCAACTCAGATACTTGAGACCACATGAAGTGTTACCAGAAGCAATGTGATGAACATGTGCAAGGTTAAATGAAGCCACCATGCAAATGATGAAATCGCCTAGAAGCTAGAAGAAGAGTGAAGGAACCTTACCCTTGTCCTCTCTTTGCTAGCCAACCCTGAATCTCGGGACGAGATTCTTGTTAAGGGGGATAGAGTTGTAACACTGTGATTTTCATAGTGTAATTTTTTTTTTTGACAACTTAAATTCAATTTACTAAGGGTTTGTGTGATTTAGCGTGAATGAAATACAATTTTATTTAATTTATGTAATTAATAAAATTAAAATGAAACATAGGGAACAACTTGTTGCATTCATGCCGTTGCATTGGTTTTATGTTGAGTGGTTGCCTAAGGACTTGGATTCAAAGTTTATTTGAATTCATAGTGTGTTCAAACCTTTAGCATAAAAGAGTTCGAAAAGTTTTTAATTGAAAAGGCGTAAATCTTCCTCCTCTCTTCACCTACGCTTTTGGCCCAGCCCTCTTCCCCTCCTCGTTTCGGCCTACCTCTCCGTCCCGTGTCTCCCTCCTCTCCTTCGGTCCAACAACCAACCGAAGTTGTAGTAGGCCCTCCTCCCTCTCCGGCCTTTTGCGGTTCACCGTTCCTAGGCCAAGTGGTCCAGCTCTCAACCTTCTCATAGCCGGCCCTCTCATGCATCTACTCTCTTTACCTTTCTGCCAGTAGCCTCATCACCTGTGTGCAATTGATGAGTGGGACCACTCTATCGGGCTCGTTTTTCGCACCACTCTTTCTTCTTTGTCATCAAGGCCCAATCATGAGCCTTATCCTTTCCCTTGACGTTAAAAGAATTCCATTCCACCATGCTGAACTAGCATGAATGTTTTGAAGGTGAAATCCTTTCTAAATATATTCGGTCATCATCAAGCTATCTCTGAGAATTTTTTCTAGATTTCTTTGTAGACTCTTCCCAACCTTTTTATGATCTCTAAACATTTTATTTGAGTTCGTTGCGTCCAATAACATTTATAGGATTGTTTCTATAATTTTTGGAGCATTTGGAATATTTTTGGGCCAAAGCCCATTTAATTCCCGAGCCACCTCGTCCACCAAGACCATGCTGCACCATTTGGGCCATATCTCTCCCATACGGAGTCCGTTTGGGCTTTTCCACCACTTTTCGGAAAGCTAACGATGGGCCCTTTCGAACCCATGTGGAATCACGTCGAAAGCCCGTCTACATTGACGGGAATTTTAGAAACAATACTGCCATCCACTTTTGCCCAATTTTGTCCCACCTTGCTTTTTGATGGAAAAGTGAAGGGTTCACAACCTTATATATTTGGACCACCCCTAAGTCAATAAGTGCACCAAAAACTCCTTTGCAGGGGGCCCCTAGTTTGGGAACCCTAAGGTATTTCCCCCATCCCCTATATTTTGGGCGCACCACCGGGTGCTGCGCCTCAGGTGCGACAATCTGCGCGCGTCTTCATCTTACTGTCCTTGGTTTGGTGAGGAGATCTTCGATTTACTGTAAATCAAAAAGTTTCTTTTCTTTGGTAAGGTGTTTCTATCCTAGCCATATTCTTATTCAACTTTTATGAGCAATTAATTCATATTCGTTCATCTCTAGTGAAATCTAAAATTTACTAAGGTGTTCTTTTCGTCATTCTCTACGCTGTGCTGATCTTCTTTTGAAAGATGCATTGCTGCATCATCAACGCCACATTATTCTTCATCAACTCTAGCAATGCCTCCATTTGTGAGCTCTCTCACACTCTCATCCTCTCTGCAACTTTACATATTCGTCCTTTATTCCTCGTAGATTGGTCCCTTACACCTTCAAATGCTCATATCTATCACGTTCAAGTTCCGATTAGAGTGATTCTTGCTCTCATGTGATCGTAGTGATGCATAGAACAGTTTAGTAAACCTTTTATCTTCTACTTTGATGATATAATGTATTGTTTCTTATAGTTTGTACTTGTTTGCTTGCATGTGTGAACCTCTATGCTTGTGTGGTGCGCCGATGAACGTGTAGACGCTGGTTTCTACGTGCAATCTCAAGTGCGACCTTAAGATCAACATCCAGAAGACTCTGAGCAGTGTATCTTAAAGGAAGGCAAGTATAATATGAATAACTGTAGCAGAACCGCCCTGCTTAACCCAGATTAAGCACACCTGCCTCCTTTGGCTCGCAGTGCACTTAAGCTGGACTAAACCCGGTAGTCCATCGAGTGGCCTTCGGCCCTTGATAACACCAATTTCCAGAGGAACCGACATCATACACATTGACCCTCGATGGAGTCACAACAATTACATCATCTCAGGCAGTTGAATATAGATAATACTTAGACTTTAAGTTACAAACCAGTTCGAAATCGAATAGAGTTCAACATAGTTTCATACAACAACATAGTTCAAATAGTCGCTCGCAGTGAAAATTCTTAAAGTTCATGTTTCACGGTCACCAAAAGACTTGCATAAATAGAACGAGCATCGAGCCCACTGATGCCGCTCCTTGCCAGATCATGACCCTTCTCATTCCTGGTGATAACACAGCCCGCCACCAACACAGGCACAGAAGAGGAACTCCATACCTGTAAGCCAAAAGTGGGGCAAAACCCTGAGTACTAATTACTCAGTAGGACTTAATGGACGGGGCTTACGACTGACGCAAAGCTTGCTTACTAACATCTGGATCCTTAGCTATTGCTTTTAAACAGGATCAAGTCATCATATTTGTAGAAACATCATGAGTGTGACATAGTATTGTATGACAATAAATGCAGTAAACCATCATGAGTGTGACAAGTATTGCATGAAATAAATCAGATATATCCAAGCATGTAGTATTCAAAACCATGAATTCATAATACAGCATATTCAAGTAGTTTACTACTTTGTCCGTCAGTGGTATTGGCATTCTCACACCTAGTGAGCATCAGCTATTTGAATCGATTTTTATATTCCCAGGAATAACTAGAAGCACCAGGATGGCATATGCTTACTAACCCCCGGCGTTCCCACATATGCTTCCCCCATCTCCACTTGTCCCGTCTCAAGTTCGATTCACTCCCGCCTGACTCTCGGAGCGCGTTGTCGCAGGAGCGTTACCACACAATAGGTCAGCCTTCCCTTGACACCCGCCTCCGCGGCAACCTTCCTCTCAACTACTGGGTAGGAACGTGTCTCTATGCTTGAGACGGCACAAGTAATACTTTCACTGGTCCATTATCCCGGATAAGCACCCTAGCAATGTTATGTCGGCCAATAGGCGAACAACGACCGGCCTTATGCGACTCGGGCGGAGTCCACCACACATTATTCCGGATCTCATCATCCGAACCCATACCTCCGCCCAGTCTCCATTTAGAACATAACATAATAACAATAACTTCCATAGTGAGATTTCTTCTTTTTGAAAAGTAACCCCTACGAGACGAGTGAGCTTTATTCACTCGTGTCTACTCGTACCTAGCCATTCTAGGCACTCGTACTACGAACTCTAGGTATAGGTGCTAGGGCTAGGGCGGCCAAAGGGTCTAATGCAATTGGTTTCAATCAACTCCAAATGGATATGCGTAATCAACAGTTATTTTGTTTGCTGAGAATAGCATGGTCCTGCCTACCTTCTTCGGTCGGGTCAGCGGTCTCAACGGTCAAGTCAGAGGTTGGTAGAGAGCTGTCCTCCTGCTGCTGGGACTCCTGCTCCTGGTCGTCCGGCTCTTCGATGAGTGGCTGCTCCTGCGTCAGCAACTCGCTTGCTGGATCTATATGCATGACATCATATGCGAATGAGTGCACAAGAATGCATATGCTTGCAATGGATGTAGATGAAATGCAAATGATAGCCTGCAGCAGGTATTTCAGGAATAAATAACATGGTATAGTAGTTCTACATATTGCATATGCTTATACTTAGAGTAATTTATCCTCATTTGTGAATTAAGTTATGCACCTACGTTGTGGCAGTAAAACATAACCAAATGAGACCAAACTTTTATGACATACAGATTCTACATACCCGAGGCTACTGTCAAAATTTCAGCTCAATTGGAGTTATAATCATTTTATTAAAATTACAACAAGTTCTCAGCCCTACACATTGTCAGAATTTTCATATATAGGAATGGTATCTAAAGGTGAAATTTTACCAGTGAGCTATACATAGCATGAACTGACCGTACAAAAATTTACAAGTTAAAACTCCCAAGTTTGACAAGACATTTATTTTCCATATACTAATCTCGTGCGAATTTAAGATGTACATATGAACAGTGTAAATAGCCTTCTCGAACAAACTTTTTGGACTCTATGCATCAACATTAAGCTGCCAAATTTTCCAGGGAATTTTCCTAGCCATTTATGACCACTTTTTCTAATTATCATTTCCCACATGTAGCATTTCATCATTTTCAAATCACCATTAAAACATAACATGCAGGGGCCCATATTTTACCAGTGAGATTCACAAGCTATATAGGACATAAGAAAAATACTAGTGAGTCATATTTGTCATATTTGCTTGGACCTCATTTCCAAGTTATTAAATAATGCATAAAGTAGATGCAAAATGATAAAACAGTGAATGAATAGAATATCTTGGGTCAGCAAATTCCCACAGTGTCCAAACATCCTAAGAAAGATACTAACCAAGTTTCACCATTTTAGGATTTCATTAAGACCATGTTTTTTGTTTTTTCTTGATTTAACATGCATACACAATAACAAGGGCAAAACCGTACATGCACATCCCCACATCATACCCACTGTGTAGATCTATTAACAAGGAGTACAATGCAACAGAGTTTACCTTTTTACGATTTTTATTTGATTTATTATGATTTTCCAAAATTTCAGCCGAAAATCACAAAATAAAATGGAAAAACATCGGATCTAGGGACCTATTCGTAATCAAACCTAAGTTACAGAGGCTAGCACGGAAGATCGGCGAGACTTAGTGAATAGTGCGTCGATTAAACTATAAATATAGAAAAACCCGGGGGGTAGATCCGAAGATTCAACCCTCCTTCGTCTTCCTCCCGCCGCGCGCGACGGCGCGTGCGTCGGCGAGCTCGGGCTCGCCGGAGCCGCGACGCGGGGCGCGGGAGGTGCTCTGGAGTGCGGCGCTCACCCTGAGGTAGATCTCGATGGCGGAGGTGGCGTGGACGAGGCGGGCGATGCGGTGAACCGGAGGTGGCCGATGGTGACGTTGGCACGATGAGGACATCGCGCCGAGAGGGTGTCGGCAGTCGAGGGCTGAACGGCGACGAGATCTAGAGCTACGGGTGTGCGGTGGAGCGGCGAGTGCGGTGGTGGCGGTCTAGGTGTGCGAGGAGGACGGAGGGTAGCGGCGCGAGCTCGAACTCCGAGCTTGACCGGCAATGGTGGTCGCGTCGGGTCGCGATGGGATCTAGGGAATGGGAAGGGGAGAGGCGACGAGAGCTAGCTCAGTGGGTGCGCAAGAGCGAGGCGGACTCAGTGACAGTGGTTGGAGGTGCGGAGGTGGACCGAGGCGGCCGGCGCAGCGAGCTTGAGCTCGGCGGCAATGGCGGTCTCGGGCACGCGAGTGAGCGAGAGAGAGAGAGTGAGGGAGCGAGTGAGGGAATGAACCCGGGACGGGTCCGCGTCCAGGTGAAGGCCGAGGTGCGCGGGAGCGATCTGTGGCGCGGCGGACTGGCCGTACGTCGCCGGCCACGCGGCGCGCGGTGGCCCGAACAGGGTGGCCACCCGACAGGTGGGACCCACCTGTCATAGGCTCCGGGAAAAACAATTGCATTTGTGTTTTCTCTCCCTCCGTAAATTGTGTTTTTGGGCTATTTCGATTCTGATTTTGGAAAAGTGGTAATTGGATGAAATGTTCTACTCTTCAAGATATACAACTTTGTCAAAAGGTTCAACCCCTAAATCACTTTTGTAAATATGATTTAAACTTGAATTTATATAGCATCCTTAGATGGGGCCAGGGGACCTTTATTACTTGGGAAATTCAAAACTTCCATTTCTGGGCATTACCTCCCAAAGTTTCTTTTAACAAATTTATATAGAACTTCAAAACCTACAACTTCTCCAATTTGAGCTTTGCATGAAAGTGGCTGTAGTTAGAGCAAATTTAAGATTTCAAATCAGGACTGGTTTGAACTGGTTTTCTATGCTGACATTGAATGACCTCAATCACCTTGTAAACCTCATTATATGACAAGACTCCAATTTGCAAAGTTCATGTAGACCTACAGTTTTGTCAATATTAACTTCACCCAAATCTCAACAGAATCAATGATATGACTATTAACATAGCATCACACATGAAATAACAAGGTCTTGAACTTATAGTTTAAACCAAATTTGTTTCCAATGCACAAACACATGTTATGCCATGATGCTCAAAGATGAATGCTTCGTGCATGATGAGTGATTTTGCACTTGAGATGCCGGAGAATCACAACCCACCCCCCTTAAAGAAATCTCATCCTGAGATTGTTGATGTGATGTGGGTGGATAAATTAAATGAGGAGAAAGTGCATTGTGTAGGGTTTCGAGTAAAAATTTGAATTTAGATGGTTATACATACTCATTTGCAGTAGCCGAAAGAAAGCTCGGGTATTTGGTTTGCAAGTATTCTTCTTGCTCCCAAGTTGCTTCTTCTTCGGAGTGATTACTCCATTGTACTTTGTAAAAGTTGATCGTTTTTCTTCTCGTTGTTCTCTGTTTTTGGTCGAGGATTTTTATGGGATTTTCTTCGTATGTGAGGTCCGGTTCGATCTGGATTTGGGATGTATCGACCACTTCTTCCGGTACTCTCAAACATTTCTTAAGTTGTGATACATGAAACATGTCATGAACTACAGCTAGACGTGGTGGTAGCTCAAACCGGTAAGCAACCGGCCCACATTGCTCAGTAATCTTGAACGGACCAATGTATCTTGGTGCCAATTTCCCTTTCACATCAAAACGAAGTACCCCTTTCATCGGTGATACCCGAAGGTACACATGATCACCTACTTCAAAAACCAACGGTCGTCTCCTCTTATCAGAGTAGCTCTTTTGTCTGGACTGTGCCCTTTTTAAGTTGCTGCGTATGAGTTTAACTTGCTCTTCGGCTTGTGTTACCAAATCAGGGCCAAAGGTGACCCGTTCTCCTGGCTCAGACCACTTGAGGGGTGTTCTACATCTCCTACCATATAGAGCCTCGAAAGAAGCCATTTCTAAGCTCTTCTGGTAGCTGTTGTTATAAGCAAATTCTGCTAGACGAAGACACTCATCCCATTTGGTGGAATAAGTTAATGCACAAGCCCTCAACATATCTTCTAAGATTTGATTTACTCTTTCTACTTGGCTGCTAGTCTGGGGATGATATGCGGAACTGTGGATCGAAGTGGTGCCAAGAGCGGTCTGTAAATGCTTCCAAAAGCGGGATACAAACAGAGAGCCCCTATCTGAAGTGATCAATCGAGGAACACCGTGCAAAGAGACTATCCTTGCGATGTATAGTTCGGCATAGGTCTTGGCATGGTAAATTGTCTTCACGGGAATGAAGTGGGCTGATTTTGTGAGCCGATCAATAATCACCCATATGGAATCATAACCTTTCTGGGTGCGAGGCAAACCCACAATGAAATCCATGTGAATGTCCTCCCACTTCCAGGATGGTACGGCTACAGGCTGAAGCATTCCCGCCGGTTTTAGGTGGTCTGCCTTCACTTTCTGGCATACATCACACTCGGATACGTATTTGGCAATCTCCCGTTTCATGCGGGTCCACCAAAACTTTTGTTTCAGATCTTAGTACATCTTGTTGCTACCCGGATGCATGGTAAACATGGAGGTGTGGGCTTCGTCTAGGATTTTCTTTCTCAACTCCATATCCTTAGGTACCACTAAGCGACCCTTGAACCATAGGACACCTTGGTCATCAAGTGTGAAACACGCTCTCTTCTCATCATCTATACCCTCATGAATGTATGCCATACCTTTATCTTGTTTCTGCGCTACTATAATTTGCTCTTTGATGGTGGGTTCAATGATGAGGTTATAGAGTTCTATTAGTTGCTCGGTGGCCACTTCGATTGCATCTATCTCACAACATATCACTCTTGCCGTGGGTCGGATTTCAATTACGTTGCAGTGTGTCCGACGGCTTAGTGCATCACCTACCACATTAGCCTTCCCGAGGTGGTAGTGAATCTCCAGATCATAATCCTTTATCAGTTCTAACCATCGTCGTTGTCTCATGTTTAGTTCAGGTTGCGTGAGGATGTATTTGAGACTCTTATGATCTGTATATATGTGACAAGTGTTGCCCAGCAGATAATGCCTCCATATCTTTAGGGCGTGCACTACTGCTGCTAGCTCAAGATCATGTGTCGCGTAGTTGGCTTCATGTTTTCGCGTCACTTGTCACATATATACAGATCACTCTCCCTTCTTGCATTAGGACACAGCCAAGCCCATTACTGGAGGCATCACAATATACACCAAATGGTTTAGTGACGTCTGGTTGAGCTAATACTGGTGCAGAGGTTAATGACTTTTTCAAGCTTGTAAAGGCCTCTTCACACTACGGATCCCACAGATATTTCGCGTTTTTCTTGGTTAGGGATGTCATTGGCTTCGCGGTTTTGGAGAAGTCCTTGATAAAGCGGCGGTAGTAGCCCGCTAAACTGAGGAAACTCCTAATTTCCGTTACTGTTTCAGGTTGCTTCCAATTCAGTACATCCTCCACTTTACTCAGATCGACGGCTACCCCCTTTTCGGATAAGATGTGGCCTAGGAAACTCACTTCCCTTAGCCAGAATCCACACTTGCTAAACTTGGCATAGAGTTGGCGTTCTCTAAGCCGGGTGAGTACTGTCCGCAAGTGCTCCTCGTGCTCTTCCTCATTCTTAGAGTAGATGAGGATGTCATCAATGAAACGACTACAAATTTATCCAGCTCGTTCATGAATACTGAATTCATCATATACATGAAGAAAGCTGGTGCGTTGGTTAATCCAAAGGACATGACCAGATATTCGTACAAGCCGTATCTGGTAGAGAAGGCTGTTTTGGATATATCTTCTTCCCTGATTTTTATTTGGTAGTAGCCTGATCTTAGATCAATTTTTGAGAAAACTTTAGCCCCTGCTAGCTGATCGAACAAAATGTCAATGTGAGGCAGTGGGTACTTATTTTTGACTGTGACTGCGTTTAACGGCCTATAGTCCACACACAATCTCTTACCACCTTGGTCTTTCTTCTCCACGAAGAAAGCAGGACAACCCCAAGGTGATGAACTAGGACGGATGAACCGTTTATCCAACTGTTCTTGCAGTTGTGTTTTCAATTCTTTAAGTTCATCTGGTGCCATTCTGTACGGCCTCCTCGAAACAGGTGCCGTTCCTAGAATGAGGTCTATCTTAAACTCCACATCCCTATCTGGAGGAAAGCCCAGGAAGTTCCTCCGGAAATACGTCAGGAAATTCACACACTACCGGTATCTTTTTAATCTCTTGAAGTTCGGTGGTGTTTACTGTGGCCTCTATATGTTTCTGTTCTAGTATGTCCACCTTTAGTATCTTGCCGGTAATCTTAGACTTTAATTGCACTTCCCTGCTGCCAACATGTAGGACTGCATCGTTTTCTACCATCCAATTCATACCCAAAATAACGTCAATCCCTTGGTGTGGCAGCACCACGGGATTGATGACAAAGCTCTCGGGACCGATGTCCACTTTCAATTGTCTGGCCATCAAACCAGTAGTGACAGGGGAACCCGATGCAGTGATGTGATAATTTTCCTTTAACTTGTACATTTTTATTCCGTGCCTCAATGCATATGACTTGCTAAGAAATGTATGTGTGGCTCCGGAATCAAATAACATGACGGCTGGGTGACCGTTGACTGGGAACATACCAGCGAGTACCGGCTCTTCGGCCGAAATCTGGTCCATGTGGATGAAGTGAACTTGACCCGTCTTAGGAGTGGACCCCTTCTGCTTCCCCTGGCTGCCACCCGCAGGGGTGGGACCTTGGATGCGACGAGGTGCCCTGTAGTCCCTGCTGAAGTGCCCGGTCTTACTGCAGTTAAAGCAAGGACCCAAAGCTCCCGGTGTGAAAGGAGCACGGGGTGCAGGAAGCTGCGCCGGCTGTGGTGGTGCACTGTAGGTGGGGAACCTCTGTTGCTGCGGTGCCCTATGGATCCAACCTGACTGATTGGGCCGGACCACAAAGCGAAACTGCTGGTGGTACTGCTGTGGCTGCTTGTAGTTGTCCTTCTGCTTCTGAGATGACCCAGGTGCATTGTTGGCCTGACGTTTCCGCTTTTGGTCCTCATTTGCAACACGGAGGCGGTTCTCTATGTCGAGTGCTGTGTCCACCAACTCTGTGAAACTCTGATATTGACGCCCCAAATGCGTCATGAGTGTGGAGTCAAACCCGCTCAAGAGCCTAGCTGCCTTGCTAGGATCATCAGCAACATCCCCAGGTGAATATTGTGATAGATGTATAAAGGACTGCACGTACTGCATCACCGTCCTGTTACCCTGCTTCAGTTCCCTAAACTCTCGTTGCTTCTGCTCCGTAAGACTCTTCGGGATATAGTGGGCCCGGAAAGCTGTATGAAGCTCCTCCCATGTGATCATGTGACCCTGCGGCTGCATAGCTTGGAACGTGGCGCACTATGCCCCTGCTAGCCCCTGGAGTAGCTGCGCAGCAAACCGAGCTTTCTCCTGCTCGGTCAACTCAGGCAGCAGTGTGAACTTGGATTCGATCATGCGGAGCCAATCATTCGCAGCAAGTGGCTCAGGACATGTCGTGAATATAGGAAGGCGCAACCCCTCGAAGTCCTGGTAGGTGATTCCGCGGGGTTGGTGTTCCCGCGGTCACTACTGCCCCTGAGCTTGGCGTTCTTCCCTCATGAGGCGGATCAGCTCGCCCTGTTGCACGACCAGGGTGGCCAATTCCGGTGGACCTGATCTTGGTAGCCACAAACCCTAGGATTTCCTAACCCTAGCAGCCAAGGTCCAAAGAGAGAAAAGAGAGAGGATTAGCTAGGGGATGAGTGCCTAGTTTAGTCTAATCTCGTCATTAGTGGGTGGATGATGGGAGGTAGGCTCTAGGGAACATTTGTAATCTGATTTCATGAATTAATTCAAGGTTCCTTGTTGAGAAATTATATGTCCTAGAGCAGCAATTTCGTTCCTCTCTCTTTGCCCCCTTTCTTGTTTCGTTTTTGGTCCCAATTCTTGGACTTTGGCTCGTTTTGTGTTGTCCAAGGATGAGACCTTTCTTTTGCCGGAATCTTGCCTTGCTAGGATGTGGTGCATCTCACTAGCCAAGTGCCAGAATCATCCAACCACGAGCAAGGGCCATTCTTGACGTTTCTAGGTTTTTCGGGTTCAACTCACCTATCTCACGAGATCTGCAATTCCCGTGCAACCCTTGATCTTTTCAAGTGGATCTTTTGGGGTTTGCTAGGGAAGGTCCTTAGGATCATCCATGCAAATTTTCGTGAAGTTTTGTTGAGATTTGACCCAGTTTTGGTTCGGTTTTTGGAGTGCCTGCGTGCAGCTTTCAGGTTTTTGTTTCGGGCGTTTGCGGGGTGTGGACAGGACAGTCAGGTCTTTTGTCCGAACCCCTCAAAACTGACTGTCCTGTCTGCATTCTTTTTCTGCTGCGTAGCTCTTCTCTCAGGTAGTTTTGGCAGCCCTTTTGTCCAATCTTGCCGACCTGATTGTCCGGTCCGTTCTTTTCTTCTCTGTTGCGCGTGTTTTTCCTCTTCCTTGTTTGTCCGGTCAGGTCTGCTGCCCAAAATCTGACTGTCCGATCAGGTGTTGAGCTGTTGGCTTGTGCGCTTGTTTGTCTGGTTATCCGGTCTCTCGCTGCCTTCTTTTGCTCGCTTGTGCTCTTTCCTTGCTGCAGTTTTTGCTCTGGTTTTCGGGTTGTTTTGTCGATCTTCTTCTTGTTTTTCCTTGGTACTTAGTGTTTTAGGTTATAGTGTGTCCTAGGGTTGGTAGATTCCTACTACGCAATCTTGCACACTAAGTAGGAGCTTTGTGTGACCTAGTTAGTGTGTGTTAGTCATTTTGTTTTGTTCTTGGTTGCGTGTCATTCACCGCTAGCCCTTACTCTTCGCTCACTTTTTTTCAGTGAGACGCACTCTAGTGTGGAGTGGCTATGTGAGTATCATGTTGGCCGAGAACAATCCTTTGTTCTTGCTTGTCTAGGTGTAGTGTGTTGGCTAGGTTAGGTGTAGTTTGTGCTTCCACTTTCTACCCGATACGTATCTGTTTAGTGGACGGTATCGGGTGAAGTTTGTGAGTAAGCTTTGGGGGTTTTAGTTTGAGTTTTTCAAGTGCTCCTATTCACCCCCCTCTAGTTGCACGTCTCGGTCCTACAAGTGGTATCAGAGCCGGTTAGGTTTCCTATACCTTAACCGTTGACGAAACCGTAGCGACGATGACTTACTCCGGGAAAATTCCCGTCCTTGGCTCCGATGGCTATCCCTACTGGAAAGGTAGGATGGAGGCGTTCCTTGTTAGCCAGAGTCAGGACATATGGGATGCTACTCAGAGTACGACTTTTGTGGTGCTTCCAGTCGCTGAGCGTACTACGCAGGATATCGTGGCTCAGCATGAGGCGAATGCCAAGGCTGTTAACTTTCTCTTCTCCGGGCTTGGTCCCATGGATTATGAGAGAGTGAGTCACCTTAAGACTGCGCGTGAGATATGGTCACTGCTTAGTGCACACCATGAGGGTACTGCGACGATTAAGGCTAGGCTTGTGGAGACTTACCGGCGCGAATATGAGAATTTCGTCCAGAAGCCGGGAGAGTCAGTAGACGACTTGTTTGGTCGCTTTCAGTCGATCATCAACAAGTTGCGTGTCAACTCTGCCCCCGCTGCCCTCCCATATACCGATCATCAGCAGGCTGTCAAGTTGTTGTATGCTTTGGACAGAAAAATATGAGAGATCAAGGTGAACTCAATCATTGAGTCGGTAGGGTATGATACGATTGGAGTAAAGGCGCTCTATAGTAAGCTCAAGGCCACCGAGGTAGATTACAAGATGAGGGATTCCCTCGCTTGTACAAGTTCTAAGAGTCTGGCCTTGGCTACCCCCTCTAGTGAGCCTGTCACTAACCCCATATTACACAACTTCTCATTTTCTGCTTTGATGTCTGTTACAGAGGAGCAGCTAGCGACACTTGGGGATGACGAGTTGTGTCTGGTGTCTAGTCGCTTTCAGCGCGCCTATGACAACCGGATGAGCAAGAAGAGGGGCGAGCGGCCCAAATGCTTCGAGTGCGGAGAGGTCGGCCATTTCATCGCCGAGTGCCCCAACAGGAATGACTACTACAAGAAGGGCAAGAGCTACTCCCGTGACTCCGACAAGCACCACTCCGGCAAGCCAAGCTTTGACAAGCACCGCTCCAGCAAGCACGGCTCCGGCAAGCACCCCTTCGGCAAGAAAAACTTCCGAATGGCTTTCAAGAGCTACCAGAAGGACAACCGGAAGCGGGACAAGGCCTTCTTCACCGAGATCGGGTTCTGCAGCAGCGGATCTTCTTCCTCTTCATCCTCGTCGAGCTCAAGCGATGAGGAGATCACGTATAGGAAGGACAAGAGGAACGATCAAGGCGGTCCAGCTGGCTTGTGCTTCGTCTCCACCAAGTCCAGGCGCAAGAACGAGGACAAGAGGAGCTCGGTTTGCTCCATGGCGCTTGAGGACAAGGAGAACAAGGATGACGGCAGCAACTCTTCTTCCGATGATGAGGTAACTCCTGAGCAAGCCAAAATCCTTGAGATGTTAGAGCAGAACAGCCGAGAGCTGAAAGCCCAGGATAAGATGCTGGAGAAGGCAGCTAAGAAGCTGCAGAAGTTGAAAGCCCAACTTGCTGAGGCTTTAGAGGAGAATGAGAGGTTGAGGAGTGTGAGACCCCAACCCAGTGAGATTGAGTGCCCTACCTGCGAGTCTTTCATGACGGAGCTTGGTGACCAGAGAGATAGGTATGCCAAGCGGGTAGAGGAGATAGATGAGCTGAAGGCTGAGCTAGGCAAACTTCAGTCCAAACTGGATGAGCCTACTTTGAGTGGAGAGCTTGAGTGTGAGTCTTGCCCCTGTCTAGCTAGAGAGCTAGTTGTTCTGAAGGAGAAGTTTGAGGGGCAGCTCATTGTGGCGGAACCGCCCTGCTTAATCCAGGCTAAGCACACCTGCCACCTCTGGCTCGCAGTGCACTTAGGCTAGACTAAACCCGGTAGTCCGTCGAGAGTCCTTTGGGCTCTCGATGTCACCATTTCCCAGAGGAACCGACGTCATACACATCCGACTCTCGATGGAGCCACAACAGTTACAACATCACAGGCAGTTGAATAGATATTACATAGACTTTAGTTACAAACCAAGTTCGAAATCAAATACAGTTCAACATAATGTCTGATAGTAACATAGTTCAAACAGTCTCTCGCAGCGGAAATTTGAAGTTCAGTTTCATGGTACTCAAAATACTTGCATAAAAGAACGAGCATCGAGCCCACCGATGCCGCTCCTTGCCAGATCACGACTCTGCTTATTCTTGATGGGGACACGACCCTCCACCCACACAGGCACAGAAGAGGAACTCCGTACCTGTAAGCCAAAAGTGGGGGCAAACCCTGAGTACTAATTACTCAGTAGGACTTAATGGATGAGGCTTACGGCTGACGCGAAGCTTGCTTACTAACATCTGAGTCCTTAGCCATTTCTTTTATACAGTATCAAGTTTAAAACCGTGGAAGCAGGATTTGACAGCTGCTTACATTATTTCACCCGAGCAGGATTTAACAGCTGCTTGAGTCATCAAAATTGGTGGAACATAATAGATATGGTGTAGCATGGCATGAAAGTAAAGCTTGTATCAAAAGTGTGACAAATATTTCACAAGATTAAAACAGGCATATCCAAGTACGTAGTTGTCAAAACCATGAATTCTCAATACAACATATTCATATGGATTACTACTTTGCCCGTCAGTGGTATTGGCATTCTCACACCTGGTGAGCATCAGCGATTCGAATCGATTTTTATATTCCCAGGAATAACTAGAAGCACCAGGATGGCATATGCTTACTAACTCCCAGCGTTCCACATATGCTTCCCCCATCTCCACATGTCCCGTCTCAAGTTCGATGACCACTCCCGCCTAACTCCCGGAGCGCGTTGTCGCAGGAGCGGTACCTCGGTTACGTCGGGTTCTGCCCTCCTTTGACACCCGCCTCCGCGGCCACCTTCCTCTCAACCAGTGGGTAGGAACGTGCCCCTTGCTTGAGACGTCACAAGTAAGACTTTCACCGGCCCATAGATTCCGGATAAGCACTCTAGCAATGTTATGCCGACCAATAGGCGAACAATGACCGGCCTTATGCGACTCGGGCGGAGTCCACCACACAATATCTCAGTTCTCAACAATTCATACCCATATCTCCGCCCGGTCTCCATTTAAAATATAACATAATCATGGCATGATAATAATAGCTTTCATAGTGAAACTTTTTCTTTTGAAAAGTAACATCTACGCGACGAGTGACCTTTATTCACTCGTGTCTACTCGTACCTAGCCATTCTAGGCATACTCGTCCTACGCACTCTATTATAGGTGCTAGGGCCAGGGCGGCCAAGGGATCTAATGCAGTTGGTTCCATACAACACCTAATGCATATGCGTAAAGAACAGGTATTTTATTTGCTGGGAATTGTATGATCCTGCCTACCTTCTTCCTCGTTAGGGTTAGTCTCTTCGGCGGTGGCGTCAGCGGTCGGCAGCAAGTCCTCCTGCTCCTCTTCGGGTTCCTCGACTAGGGGTTGCTCCTGCACTGTCTCTTCGATCGCGGGGTCTATATGCATGAGAAGTACCGACATGAGCGTCTATGAATGCAAATGCATGCATTTGATGTGGACGAAGTGCAGATGCCAGTATGCGGTATAAACTTCATGGAAAACGATATGAGCATAGCAGTTAAATCAACCTTCATGCATATATTTAGTGTAAACCATGTGCATTTGTGAATTAAAACATGCATCTGAGATCTGGCAGTTCATCTAACTCAAATGGTACCAAAATTTTATGACAAGCAGATATTTCATACCCAAAGCTACTGTCAAAATTTCAGCTCAATTGGAGTTATAATTATTTTATTAAAATTCCAGCAAGTTTTCAGCCTTACACATTGTCAGAATTTTCATAATTTATTGGCATGGTTTCTGAAGATGAAATTTTACCAGTGAGCTATCCTTGGTATGATCTACCTGTACAAAAATCTACAAGCTAAAACTCCCAAGTTTTGACAGGACATCTATTTCCCATATATAAAACTAGTGTAAATTAAGATGCACATACAAACAGTGAGAAAAGCTTCCAAGCATATACTTTCTGGATTCCTCAGTACTCCCACATGCTACTAGAATTTTGGTAGAATTTATCCTGCACATTAGGACCCATTTTTCCATTTATCAAGTTCTCCAAGTCCAGATTTGTCATTTTCAAATCACCATCAAAACTATACATGCAGGGGCTCATATTTCACCAGGGGTGTTCACAAGCTATATAGAACCTAAGAAAAATACTAGTAGGTCTTATTTCACATGTTTTGCATGGACCTCATTTTCAAATTATCAAATAATGCATAAAGTACATATAAAACAGTAAAACCATGAATGAACAATAGAGTATTGATTCACCAGAAATTACCACAGTATCACAACACCCTAAAAAGGCTACTGACCAAGTTTCAAGATTTTTAGACTCCATTTAGACCATATTTTGTATTTATCCCCTTCTCACATGCATGCCAAGATCCAGGGGCAAATCAGTCTTTTCACACAACTACATCATACCTATTGTGTAGATCTATTTACCAGGAGTACAATGCAACTGAGTTTACCTTTTTACGATTTTTATTCGATTTTATATGAATTTCCAAAGTTTCAGCCGAAAATGAAATGGAAAAAAAAAAAATAGAACCGAGGACTAGAACACAATTAACCCTATACTCCAGGGGCTAGCACGTAAGAATACCGAGACTCAGTAAACAGCGCGTGGGCTAAAATGTAAATACTTCATTCTCCGGGGGGTAGCTTGCAAAACCCCCCCGGCGCTTTCTTCCTCCTCCCGCCGCGCGCGTGGGCGCGGCGGCGCGCGCGTGCGCCGGCGAGCTCCGGCTCGCTGGGGCCGCGACGCGGGGCGCGTCGGGTGCGCAGGGATACGGGGCTCACCCTGGGGTAGGCCTCGGCGTCGGGGAGGGTGCGGACGAGGCGGCGCGGCGGTGAACCGAAGAGGGTCGGCGGCGTGGACGGCGTCGTGAACGACGTCGAGGCGGAGGGGATCTGGGCGTCGCGGGGGCGAGCGGCGACGAGGAGGGGCGCGTCGGGTGTGCGGGAGTGAGCCGAGTGCGGTGGGGTAGATCTAGGGGAGCGAGAGGCGGCGGAGTGGGCGGCGCGGGCTCGAGCTTGAGCTCGGCTCGGTAATGGCGGTCGGGCGGGGTCGCGAGCCGATCTCGCGGTCTAGGGCGGGAGCGGCGGCGAGAGTGGGCGGAGGAGAGGCGGACGGGCGAGGCGAAGGTGGTGGTGGGGTCTGGAGGCACGGGGACGGTCGGAGGCGGCCGGCGTGGGAGCTCGAAGCCGGCGGCAATGGCGGGCGGCTCGGGCGAGAGCGAGCGAGGCGAGGGCGTGAGCGAGCGAGTGAGCGGGGAGTGAATGCGGACGGCTTCGCGGCTAGGTAAGGGCGCGGCCTCGGCCGAGGGGGCGCGATCCGTGGGCGCACCGGCGTGGCCGTACGCCGGCGGCCGCGTGTCGGGCGACGCCCCGGACACGGTGGTCGCCCGGCGGAGGCGGGCCCACCTGTCAGCGACCGCGGGGAAAGGAAAATAAAAGAAAATGAAAAATGTGTTTCCTTCTTCTCTGAAAATCGAGATTTTGACCTATTTAGAGCCCGATTTTGAAAAAGTGCCAATTATATGAAATGTTCTACTCTTTGAGTTCTACAACTTTGTCAAAAGGCTCTGCCCCCAAATCAGCTTGCAAATATGAATTAAATTTGAATTTGTATAGCAGCTCTAGTTGGGGCAGAACATCTTTATTTCTTGTGAAGGGGAAAACTCCCATTTCTGGGTTCTAACTTCCAAAACTCCCATTTACAAGTTTGTTTAAAACTAACTCCTACATATTTCATTCTATTTGGGTTTGACATGAAAATGACTTTAAGTTGAAGAAAAACCAAGTTTACCAACTGGTCAGATTTAGACTGTGTTTCTAGGCTGGCAGAAAATGGCTCAAATCATCAACTAGAATTCATTTTATAACCAGACCCCAATTGAAAGAGTTTCTCCTTAGATCATTTCCTACAACTTATCTAATTTGAGCTTTGCATGAAAGTGGCTGTAGATCAGGGTAAACTTAGAATTTCAAATCAGCCCCAATTTGAACTGGTTCTCTGTACTGTCATTAAATGACCCTAATCACCCTCCAAACCTCATTATCTGACAAGACCCCAATTAACAAAGTTGTTTATCTCATGTTGACCTACAGTTTTGTCAATATGGATTTCACCCAGATCTCAATAGAATAAAAGATATGATCATAAACATGGCACCGCACATGAAATGACAGTGTTTTTCACTATGCAATATAAACCAACTTGTTTCCAATGCACCCACACATGTTATGCCATGATGTTTAAGGATGATGCTTCATGTAAGATGAGTGATTATGCACTTGAGATGCTGGAGCATCACAACCCACCCCCCTTAAAGAAATCTCGTCCCGAGATTTGTTGATGTGATGTGGGTGGATAAGGTAATTTAGGATGCAGTGCATTGTGTAAGATTTCGAATAAGAATTTGTATTTTGATGGTTATACGTACTCGTTTGTAGTAGCTGAAAGGAAACCCGGGTATTTGGTTTGCAAGTATTCTTCTTGCTCCCAAGTCGCTTCTTCTTCGGAGTGATTACTCCATTGTACTTTGTAAAAGTTGATTGCTCTTCTTCTTGTTGCTCTTTGTTTCTGGTCGAGGATTTTTATAGGACGTTCCTCATAGGTGAGGTCAGGCTCAATTTGAATTTGCGAGGTGTCCACTGCTTCTTCCGGCACTCTCAAACACTTCTTAAGTTGCGAGACATGAAATACGTCATGAACCGCAGCCAGATGTGGAGGTAGCTCCAACCGGTAAGCAACTGGCCCACACTGCTCCGTGATCTTAAACGGACCTACGTATCTCGGGGCTAACTTCCCTTTCACACCAAAACGATGTACCCCTTTCATTGGTGACACCCGAAGGTACACATGATCATTAACTTCAAAGACCAACGGTCGTCTTCTTTTGTCAGAGTAGCTCTTTTGCCTAGATTGTGCTCTTTTCAAGTTGCTATGTATAAATTTAACTTGCTCCTCGGCTTGTGTTACCAAATCAGGGCCAAAGATGAGCCGTTCTCCTGGCTCGGACCAGTTGAGGGGTGTTCTGCATCTTCTCCCATATAGAGCTTCGAAAGGAGCCATTTCTAAGCTCTTTTGGTAGCTGTTGTTATAGGCGAACTCAGCTAGAGGAAGACACTCCTCCCATTTGGTGGAATAAGTTAATGCACAAGCTCTCAACATGTCTTCTAGGATTTGATTTACCCTCTCGACTTGGCCATTGGTTTGTGGATGGTATGCAGAACTGCGAATCAAAGTGGTGCCTAGAGCGGCCTGTAGGTGCTCCCAAAAGCGGGATACAAACAGAGAGCCTCTATCTGAAGTGATCGACCGAGGAACACCATGTAAGGAGACTATCCTTGCGATGTATAATTCAGCATAGGTCTTGGCGTGGTAGATTGTTTTCACGGGAATAAAGTGAGCTGATTTTGTGAGTCGGTCAATAATCACCCATATGGAATCATAGCCCTTCTGAGTGCGAGGCAAACCCACAATGAAATCCATGTGTATATCTTCCCACTTCCAAGATGGTACGGCTAGCGGTTGAAGCATTCCTGCCGGTTTTAGATGGTCGGCTTTTACTCTCTGACACACGTCACACTCGGACACGTATTTGGCGATCTCCCGTTTCATACGGGTCCACCAAAACTTTTGTTTTAGATCTTGATACATCTTGTTGCTACCCGGGTGTATGGTGAACATGGAGGTGTGGGCTTCGTCTAGGATTTTCTTTCTCAACTCCATGTCTCTTGGTACCACTAAGCGACCCTTGAACCATAGGACGCCTTGGTCATCAAGCGTGAAGCACGCTCTCTTCTCTTCATTTATACCTTCCCGAATGTATGCCATACTTTTATCTTGTTTCTGTGCCGCTATAATTTGTTCTTTTATGGTAGGCTCTATGATCAAGCTGTAAAGTTCTGCCATTTGCTTAGTGATTACTTCGATCTCATTTATCTCACAACAGATCACCCTTGCCATGGGTCGGACTTCAAGCATATGGCAATGAGCCCGACGGCTTAGTGCATCTGCTACGACATTTGCTTTGCCGGGATGATAATGGATTTCCAGGTCATAGTCCTTTATCAGTTCTAGCCATCGTCGTTGTCTCATGTTAAGTTCAGGCTGCGTGAGGATGTATTTGAGACTCTTATGATCTGTGTATATGTGACAAGTATTGCCCAGCAGATAATGTCTCCATATCTTTAGGGCGTGTACCACTGCTGCTAGCTCCAGATCATGCGTTGCGTAGTTGGCTTCATGTTTTCTTAACTGGCGTGACGCATAGGCAATTACTCTTCCCTCTTGCATTAAGACACAGCCAAGCCCATTGCCGGAGGTATCACAATATACGTCGAAGGGTTTAGTGACGTCCGGTTGAGCTAGCATTGGTGCGGAGGTTAATGACTTTTTCAAGCTTGTGAAGGCCTCTTCACACTTTGGATCCCATAGATACTTCGCGTTTTTCTTGGTCAGGGATGTCATTGGCTTTGCAGTTTTGGAGAAGTCCTTGATAAAGCGGCGGTAGTAGCCCGCTAAACCGAGGAAGCTCCTAATTTCTGTTACTGTTTCGGGTTGTTTCCAATTCAGTACATCCTCCACTTTACTCGGATCGACGGCTACCCCCTTTTCGGACAAGATGTGGCCAAGGAAACTCACTTCTCTTAGCCAGAATGCACATTTGCTGAACTTGGCGTAGAGTTGGTGTTCTCTCAGCCGGGTGAGTACCGTTCGCAAGTGATCCTCGTGCTCTTCCTCGTTTTTAGAGTAGACGAGGATGTCGTCAATAAATACGACTACAAATTTATCCAGCTCGTTCATGAATACTGAGTTCATCATATACATGAAGAAGGCTGGTGCATTGGTTAACCCGAAGGACATGACCAGGTATTCATATAGGCCGTATCTGGTAGAGAAGGCCGTCTTGGGTATATCTTCTTCCCTGATCTTTATTTGATAGTAGCCTGACCTTAAATCAATTTTTGAAAACACTTTGGCTCCTGCTAGCTGATCGAACAGGATGTCAATGTGAGGGAGTGGGTACTTATTTTTGATCGTGACTGCGTTTAATGGTCTATAGTCCACGCACAATCTCTTACCACCTTGGTCTTTCTTCTCTACAAAGAGAGCAGGACAGCCCCAAGGTGATGAGCTAGGACGAATGAACCCTTTATCCAATTGTTCTTGTAATTGTGTTTTTAATTCCTTGAGTTCATCTGGTGCCATTCTGTACGGCCTCCTTGAAACAGGTGCCGTTCCTGGAATGAGGTCTATCTTAAACTCCACATCCCTATCTGGAGGAAGCCCGGGAAGCTCCTCCGGAAACACATCCGGGAAATCACATACTACCGGTATCTTCCTAATCTCTTGAAGTTCAGATGTATTTACTGTGGCCTCTAGATGTTTCTGTTCTGGTATGTGCACCTTTAGTATCTTTCCAGTGACCTTAGACCTTAATTGCACTTCCCTGCTGCCAACATGTAGGATTGCATCGTTTTCTACCATCCAATTCATACCCAAAATAACGTCAATCCCTTGGTGTGGCAGCACCACAGGATTTATGACAAAGCTCTCGGGACCGATGTCTACCTTCAGTTGTCTGGCCATTAAACCAGTGGCGACAAGGGACCCCGGTGCGGTGATGTGATAATCTTCCTTTAACTTGTACATTTTTATCCCGTGCTTCAATGCATATGACTTGCTAAGAAATGTATGTGTGGCTCCTGAATCAAATAACACGACGGCCGGATGACCGTTGATGGTGAACGTACCAGCAAGTACCGGCTCTCCGGCTGGGACCTGGTCCATGTGGATGAAGTGAACTCGGCCCGTCTTAGAGTTGGACCCCTTTTGCTTCCCCTGGCTGCCACCCGCAGGGGTGGGACCCTGGATGCGACGTGGTGCTCTGCAGTCCTTACTGAAGTGTCCAGTCTTGCCGCAGTTAAAGCAAGGACCCCAAGCTCCCTGTGAGAAAGGAGCGCGAGGTGCCGGAAGCTGTGCCTGATGGGATGGTGCGCGGTAGGTAGGGAACCTCTGCTGCTGCGGTGCCCTGTGAATCCAACCCGACTGATTGGGCCGGACTACAAAGCGAGGCTGCTGGTGGTACTGCTGTGGCTGCTGATAGTTGGCCTTCTGCTTCTGAGATGACCCAGGTGCATTGTTGGCCTGGCGTTTCCGCTTTTGATCCTCATTTGCAACACGGAGACGATTCTCCATGTCCAGTGCAGTGTCGACCAGCGCCGAGAAGCTCTGGTATTCACGCCCCAGATGCGTCAGAAGTGTAGAGTCAAACCCACTCAAGAGCCTAGCTGCCCTGCTAGGATCATCAGCCACGTCTTCTGGTGAATATTGCGACAAGTGTATGAACGACTGCACGTACTGCATGACCGTTCGGTTGCCCTGCTTCAGTTCCCTGAACTCCCTCTGCTTCTGCTCCATAAGACTCTTCGGGATGTAGTGGGCCCGAAAAGCTGTACGGAGCTCCTCCCACGAGATGATGTGCCCTTGCGGCTGCATAGCCTGGAACGTGGCATACCACGCTCCGGCTGGGCCCTGAAGTAGCTGTGCCGCAAACCGAGCCTTCTCTTGCTCGGTCAACCCTGGAAGCAGTGTGAACTTGGACTCGATCGTGCGGAGCCAATCGTTTGCTGCCAGTGGCTCAGGGCACGTGGTGAAGACTGGAGGGCGCAAATCCTCAAAGTCCTTGTAGGTGATCCCGCGGGGTTGGTGTTCCCGCGGCCGCTGCTGCCCCTGAGCTTGTCTTTCCTCTCTCATGAGGCGGATCAGCTCGCCCTGCTGCACGACCAGGGTGGCCAACTCCGGCGGGGGTGGTGCATCGTGTGGCTGCTGGCCTGAGGTCTGCCCATTGCGCGTGTTCACCATCTGCAAGAATGAAGCTAACAGTGTTCAGTCCAACCACTTTAAAGCAATTAAATGCGCCGAAACACAGTTACTCAAAACATGTAAGACGGAAACATATAATTGCATAAAAGTGTTAGCTTCCTTCTTGCAGCGGTTCGACCATTGTCACATTTAGTCATAGCTCGTTGTGTTGGTGTTTAGCGGTCGGCTATCGCATGAATTTCTGGACAGCCATGACTGTACCGGTGCGCTGCTCCTAAACCGTGCATCTTTTGATTATACTCCCCTTAGCAAAGTTATTTCTCATTCTGTGGTCTTTCACTTTCATATAGAATGTTTTTGGTGATTCCACTTGTAGCCCATTCGAAATTTAGTCTACGTCAGCATATACTAGTTCAGTTCAGATTTCAGTGACCGTGTGATTTCAGTCATATCTCCCAAATGAGTCATATTTAGGAGAAGCTTTGTACAACAAAGTTGTTCTACACTTCCAGATCTACTACTTTGACAACATGCTCTCAGTTCAGTTCTTGCACTAAGGGTGTGAAAAATGGGATTTTCCTATTGGTGTTATTTCAGTCCAGATTTTAGGTTCGTGAGAGATTTGACCGTAACTCCAGATCTGAGCACAATTAGAGAAAGCTCCAATTGGCAAGGTTTTGCACCAGACAGTTCTCCACAACTTTACTATTCAACTCTTGGCTCAAATCCTTACACAACTTAAGATAACTTCAGTTTTTGGCTGCAGCTGCGAAAAAATTCCAGATTGCAAGGTGCAATCCAAAACGAGGTGCAACTCACAAATCCATACATACAACCATCTCAAAGGCCAGTACGACGTAAAACCAACATCAGTGCCACTTAGAAAAGTTCAATTACCGCTAAAGAGTCTTAGGTTTACATCATAGGATGGTGGCTACATCAACCAACCATCGAATAGTGCGTAATAAAATGGTCCATCCTAACATCAAATGGTGTACGGAATGAGCTCTCACAACTCACCAATGTTTTCGTACAACCATGAGTCTATACGCGGAGCGGATTATTACAAAACATCGCTTTCAACGCGTAACTAACTTAATGCTTAACTTCCTCCCATCAATCCATCAAACGCCCTGCACCCTGGAGTTAGCGTCAGAGGGGTCGTTCTCCCCCTCCTCTTCCACCTCCATGGGCTCCGAGGACTCCTCCTCCTCCTCCTCCTCCAAGGGCGCGGGCTGCTGCGGCGGCTCGTACTCGGCCAGACGCTGCTGCAGCTGCGCCACCCGGGTCTCTAACTCCTCCACACGGGTACGGGTCTCCGTGTACCTGGAAAAGTAGAAGCGGCTCCGGTTCTCCGCGCGCTGATACATCCCGTGCGCCTCACGTGCATAGTCCATGCACGCTACCAAGGGCCGAGAGCCGTTCCTGTCCCGAAGCCACCCACGGCGCTCCTGCCAAGCGTGGTCGAGGTCGCGTGTGGGGAGGAAGCGCAGGACCGTGTGGTCTGCCTCCCACCTGGAGCTCAACGAAGTGAGGGCTCCCATCACCGCCTTACGGTAAGCCTCCTCCTCATTTGCCCCGTAAGTGGTGAGGGTCTGCTGGCCTGCGAACGCCCCCCGTGGAAGGACAACCTGGGCCATGCAGTTGCCCTCCGCGTGCACCGTCTGCACCGAGATGAAGGGACAGGGTCGACGCCCCATCTCCCTCAGGGCCCTGCACAGCAACTGGGACAGGGGGCACTCCTCCCTGCAGCGAGTGTGAAGCAACCCATCCTCTACCACAGGGGGAGTGTGGGTCACGTCAGGGAGAACGGTGGTCCTGGCTCCGGTGGCCTTGCGTGCGGTCTGCTTGGTCCTGGCCATCTGTTTTAGGTAAACAAGGTTGTGCATTAGTGAAGGATATATTTTTCATACGAGATATTAAGCCAAGGGTACAATAGTGCATCATATGGAAGTTAAACTTTTAAAATTGCGATTTATTTCATAGCATTTTAATAATATCCCACCATAAATAAAAGCAGTAAACATGATGCATGAATCGTATCTAAACGGTCTCACATCACACATCTATAAGAAGAGTACATATAGCTATCGTTATTTCGGTGACACATATGCACGGCACTCTCTACTGCAACTAGTCGTTCCCTGGCCGTTCTTAGTTTTCGCACGTAGTTAGGGTACCTGCAGAAGAATGCATGCTCATACATTACCACTTAGTGTGGCATCCACGCGTGACCGCTGCGTGGACAACGTTGGTGGGCCGATGCACCTTTTCCTCAAAACCTGACTTACCACCAGTACTGGGGATTGTCGAGGAAAAGATGGATCCCAAATCCGAATGTAAGTGTGGTGGATATGAAAGCCTCAAACATGCCCACCACCCTTAAAAAGCTTTTACTTATACAGCATGAATGCAGAGTTCACAACCGTTCGCAAAACCCGATAGCTTCCACCAGTACTGGGGATAGCTATGGCCGAAAAGTTGTTTCTCAAAGCGCCGAACATGCATATGAGTTCTATCTAGGTGAGAATGTCAGTGATGTCACCTGAATAACACTAACATCCTTATATGGGCATAGCGTATACTCTCATTTTTCAATTACTTGAAAAGGGCTTCCGAAAATAGTTTTTTGTAAACCAAAACTAGATGATGTAACTGTTGTCTGTGTATGATCGGCTCTGATACCAGCTGTGGCGGAACCGCCCTGCTTAATCCAGGCTAAGCACACCTGCCACCTCTGGCTCGCAGTGCACTTAGGCTAGACTAAACCCGGTAGTCCGTCGAGAGTCCTTTGGGCTCTCGATGTCACCATTTCCCAGAGGAACCGACGTCATACACATCCGACTCTCGATGGAGCCACAACAGTTACAACATCACAGGCAGTTGAATAGATATTACATAGACTTTAGTTACAAACCAAGTTCGAAATCAAATACAGTTCAACATAATGTCTGATAGTAACATAGTTCAAACAGTCTCTCGCAGCGGAAATTTGAAGTTCAGTTTCATGGTACTCAAAATACTTGCATAAAAGAACGAGCATCGAGCCCACCGATGCCGCTCCTTGCCAGATCACGACTCTGCTTATTCTTGATGGGGACACGACCCTCCACCCACACAGGCACAGAAGAGGAACTCCGTACCTGTAAGCCAAAAGTGGGGGCAAACCCTGAGTACTAATTACTCAGTAGGACTTAATGGATGAGGCTTACGGCTGACGCGAAGCTTGCTTACTAACATCTGAGTCCTTAGCCATTTCTTTTATACAGTATCAAGTTTAAAACCGTGGAAGCAGGATTTGACAGCTGCTTACATTATTTCACCCGAGCAGGATTTAACAGCTGCTTGAGTCATCAAAATTGGTGGAACATAATAGATATGGTGTAGCATGGCATGAAAGTAAAGCTTGTATCAAAAGTGTGACAAATATTTCACAAGATTAAAACAGGCATATCCAAGTACGTAGTTGTCAAAACCATGAATTCTCAATACAACATATTCATATGGATTACTACTTTGCCCGTCAGTGGTATTGGCATTCTCACACCTGGTGAGCATCAGCGATTCGAATCGATTTTTATATTCCCGGGAATAACTAGAAGCACCAGGATGGCATATGCTTACTAACTCCCAGCGTTCCACATATGCTTCCCCCATCTCCACATGTCCCGTCTCAAGTTCGATGACCACTCCCGCCTAACTCCCGGAGCGCGTTGTCGCAGGAGCGGTACCTCGGTTACGTCGGGTTCTGCCCTCCTTTGACACCCGCCTCCGCGGCCACCTTCCTCTCAACCAGTGGGTAGGAACGTGCCCCTTGCTTGAGACGTCACAAGTAAGACTTTCACCGGCCCATAGATTCCGGATAAGCACTCTAGCAATGTTATGCCGACCAATAGGCGAACAATGACCGGCCTTATGCGACTCGGGCGGAGTCCACCACACAATATCTCAGTTCTCAACAATTCATACCCATATCTCCGCCCGGTCTCCATTTAAAATATAACATAATCATGGCATGATAATAATAGCTTTCATAGTGAAACTTTTTCTTTTGAAAAGTAACATCTACGCGACGAGTGACCTTTATTCACTCGTGTCTACTCGTACCTAGCCATTCTAGGCATACTCGTCCTACGCACTCTATTATAGGTGCTAGGGCCAGGGCGGCCAAGGGATCTAATGCAGTTGGTTCCATACAACACCTAATGCATATGCGTAAAGAACAGGTATTTTATTTGCTGGGAATTGTATGATCCTGCCTACCTTCTTCCTCGTTAGGGTTAGTCTCTTCGGCGGTGGCGTCAGCGGTCGGCAGCAAGTCCTCCTGCTCCTCTTCGGGTTCCTCGACTAGGGGTTGCTCCTGCACTGTCTCTTCGATCGCGGGGTCTATATGCATGAGAAGTACCGACATGAGCGTCTATGAATGCAGATGCATGCATTTGATGTGGACGAAGTGCAGATGCCAGTATGCGGTATAAACTTCATGGAAAACGATATGAGCATAGCAGTTAAATCAACCTTCATGCATATATTTAGTGTAAACCATGTGCATTTGTGAATTAAAACATGCATCTGAGATCTGGCAGTTCATCTAACTCAAATGGTACCAAAATTTTATGACAAGCAGATATTTCATACCCAAAGCTACTGTCAAAATTTCAGCTCAATTGGAGTTATAATTATTTTATTAAAATTCCAGCAAGTTTTCAGCCTTACACATTGTCAGAATTTTCATAATTTATTGGCATGGTTTCTGAAGATGAAATTTTACCAGTGAGCTATCCTTGGTATGATCTACCTGTACAAAAATCTACAAGCTAAAACTCCCAAGTTTTGACAGGACATCTATTTCCCATATATAAAACTAGTGTAAATTAAGATGCACATACAAACAGTGAGAAAAGCTTCCAAGCATATACTTTCTGGATTCCTCAGTACTCCCACATGCTACTAGAATTTTGGTAGAATTTATCCTGCACATTAGGACCCATTTTTCCATTTATCAAGTTCTCCAAGTCCAGATTTGTCATTTTCAAATCACCATCAAAACTATACATGCAGGGGCTCATATTTCACCAGGGGTGTTCACAAGCTATATAGAACCTAAGAAAAATACTAGTAGGTCTTATTTCACATGTTTTGCATGGACCTCATTTTCAAATTATCAAATAATGCATAAAGTACATATAAAACAGTAAAACCATGAATGAACAATAGAGTATTGATTCACCAGAAATTACCACAGTATCACAACACCCTAAAAAGGCTACTGACCAAGTTTCAAGATTTTTAGACTCCATTTAGACCATATTTTGTATTTATCCCCTTCTCACATGCATGCCAAGATCCAGGGGCAAATCAGTCTTTTCACACAACTACATCATACCTATTGTGTAGATCTATTTACCAGGAGTACAATGCAACTGAGTTTACCTTTTTACGATTTTTATTCGATTTTATATGAATTTCCAAAGTTTCAGCCGAAAATGAAATGGAAAAAAAAAATAGAACCGAGGACTAGAACACAATTAACCCTATACTCCAGGGGCTAGCACGTAAGAATACCGAGACTCAGTAAACAGCGCGTGGGCTAAAATGTAAATACTTCATTCTCCGGGGGGTAGCTTGCAAAACCCCCCCGGCGCTTTCTTCCTCCTCCCGCCGCGCGCGTGGGCGCGGCGGCGCGCGCGTGCGCCGGCGAGCTCCGGCTCGCCGGGGCCGCGACGCGGGGCGCGTCGGGTGCGCAGGGATACGGGGCTCACCCTGGGGTAGGCCTCGGCGTCGGGGAGGGTGCGGACGAGGCGGCGCGGCGGTGAACCGAAGAGGGTCGGCGGCGTGGACGGCGTCGTGAACGACGTCGAGGCGGAGGGGATCTGGGCGTCGCGGGGGCGAGCGGCGACGAGGAGGGGCGCGTCGGGTGTGCGGGAGTGAGCCGAGTGCGGTGGGGTAGATCTAGGGGAGCGAGAGGCGGCGGAGTGGGCGGCGCGGGCTCGAGCTTGAGCTCGGCTCGGTAATGGCGGTCGGGCGGGGTCGCGAGCCGATCTCGCGGTCTAGGGCGGGAGCGGCGGCGAGAGTGGGCGGAGGAGAGGCGGACGGGCGAGGCGAAGGTGGTGGTGGGGTCTGGAGGCACGGGGACGGTCGGAGGCGGCCGGCGTGGGAGCTCGAAGCCGGCGGCAATGGCGGGCGGCTCGGGCGAGAGCGAGCGAGGCGAGGGCGTGAGCGAGCGAGTGAGCGGGGAGTGAATGCGGACGGCTTCGCGGCTAGGTAAGGGCGCGGCCTCGGCCGAGGGGGCGCGATCCGTGGGCGCGCCGGCGTGGCCGTACGCCGGCGGCCGCGTGTCGGGCGACGCCCCGGACACGGTGGTCGCCCGGCGGAGGCGGGCCCACCTGTCAGCGACCGCGGGGAAAGGAAAATAAAAGAAAATGAAAAATGTGTTTCCTTCTTCTCTGAAAATCGAGATTTTGACCTATTTAGAGCCCGATTTTGAAAAAGTGCCAATTATATGAAATGTTCTACTCTTTGAGTTCTACAACTTTGTCAAAAGGCTCTGCCCCCAAATCAGCTTGCAAATATGAATTAAATTTGAATTTGTATAGCAGCTCTAGTTGGGGCAGAACATCTTTATTTCTTGTGAAGGGGAAAACTCCCATTTCTGGGTTCTAACTTCCAAAACTCCCATTTACAAGTTTGTTTAAAACTAACTCCTACATATTTCATTCTATTTGGGTTTGACATGAAAATGACTTTAAGTTGAAGAAAAACCAAGTTTACCAACTGGTCAGATTTAGACTGTGTTTCTAGGCTGGCAGAAAATGGCTCAAATCATCAACTAGAATTCATTTTATAACCAGACCCCAATTGAAAGAGTTTCTCCTTAGATCATTTCCTACAACTTATCTAATTTGAGCTTTGCATGAAAGTGGCTGTAGATCAGGGTAAACTTAGAATTTCAAATCAGCCCCAATTTGAACTGGTTCTCTGTACTGTCATTAAATGACCCTAATCACCCTCCAAACCTCATTATCTGACAAGACCCAAATTAACAAAGTTGTTTATCTCATGTTGACCTACAGTTTTGTCAATATGGATTTCACCCAGATCTCAATAGAATAAAAGATATGATCATAAACATGGCACCGCACATGAAATGACAGTGTTTTTCACTATGCAATATAAACCAACTTGTTTCCAATGCACCCACACATGTTATGCCATGATGTTTAAGGATGATGCTTCATGTAAGATGAGTGATTATGCACTTGAGATGCCGGAGCATCACACTCATGGAGCTTGAGGAGCTTAGCGCTAGACCTACGCTTTTGGGTGCGTGTATGGTCTGTTCTACCTTGAGAAGTGAGTTAGAGCAGTTGAGAGCTGATATTGAGGTGCTTTCAGCACCTACTGACACTTGTGAGAACTGCCTAACCCTTAGGATGCAGCTGATGGATAGGGATGCCACCATTAGGAAGTTGGAGAAAGCTGTTGTGGTTCCCTCCCTAGACGGTGACACTTGTACTATCTAGACTGTAGTTTTGGAGGATCTAAGGAAGGAGGTGTTGTCTTTGTAGAATGACAACAACAGGTTGAGAGAGGTGCTCAGTTGGGTATATGCTAGGCAACCCCAACTAGAAATGATCATAGAGAGCACCAAGAGAGCTAAGGGTGAGACAAGTGGTGTTGGGTTTGGAGAGTGCAGCACTTCCGGTGAGAAGAGTGGCCCAATTAAGGTCAAGACTGCACCTACCCAGCCAAGAGAGACTGTTAATGGGGTTTACCATGAGCCACCCAAGGCTGCCCCAAAGAAGCAGTACTGGACACCCAAGCCTTCCAAGGCTAAGCTGGACAAGATTGTTGAGGAAGAGCTTAAGCCCAAGGGCAAGAAGCCAGTCCAGCAGCCTGAACCACCCAAGGCCACACCACCTAAGCCCAAGTCCCAGCCTAACCTAGTTCTTAGGAGGCCTGTCTACCACTGTGAGTTTTGCCAACGGAATGGCCACCTAGAGGAGTTTTACTTCAGGAGGAAGCGGGTTGAGAGGCAGGAGAGAGCTTGGGGGAACCAGGATCAGTTCTACCAGGGTGGTAGGCAAGATCCTCCCCACCGCGGTGAGATGAGAGACCGCTTTGCTGGTGGTGAGAGAGGAGGCGACTTTCAGGCTCGTGCTCCTGGTGGTGAGAGATGCTTTACCGGCCGAGCTCCTAGTCGTTTTCAGTGCCGCTATGGACCTCGTGACCGAGGCATTGAGAGAGCTTTCGAGGGTTCACGCTTTGGAGGTCGTGGTTACCCTGATCGTCGTGATGATTTCTTTGATTGTGCTTACCCCACTTTTGAGCAGATGGCTCGGCACTGGTACAGTAGTTTTGGGACTAACCCCAGTGCCGGACCGTTTGCTCACCGTCGCTTTACTTGACTTTGCAGGATCGAGGCATGGAGGACGTGTGGATCATGGACTCCGGTTGCTCTAGGCACATGACAGGGCACCGCAAGTGGTTCTCCAGCCTCAACCCCGTAAGCACCAAGGAGTACATCACATTCGGGGACAATGGTCAAGGTAAAGTAATGGGTGTTGGTTCTGTTTCGCTCTCTGCTAAGCTTTCCCTGAGAGAAGTTGCTTTTGTTCGGAATCTGGGGTTCAATTTGGTCTCTGTTTCGCAACTTCTCGATGAAGGATTTGAGGTTCGGTTTAAGAAGGGTGCGTGCTGCGTTCTTGATGCTGAGGAGACCCTTGTTTGCTCTTTGCTGCCTTTTGGTTAGGTTTTTAGGGTCGACCTCACATCTGTTTCTGGCCCTGCTCGCTGTTTGGTTGCTAGTTCTTCTGCTGATATTTGGAAGTGGCATAGGAGGCTTGGTCACTTGAGCTTTGATCTGCTAGTCAGATTGAGTTCAATGGGCCTAATCTGAGGATTGCCCAAGTTGAGAGCTGAGAAGGACTTAGTATGCCACCCATGGCGTCATGGCAAGATGGTTGCCGCTTCTCACATTCCTGTGTCTCAGGTTATGACCTCCTATCCGGGTGAGCTACTCCATATGGATACAGTAGGTCCCGCTCGGGTAGCGTCGGTCAGTGGGAAGTGGTACGTGCTTGTTGTTGTGGACGATTTTTCGCGGTTCTCGTGGGTATTTTTCATGGAGTTTAAGGATGAGGCATTTGCTTTTGTACGGGATCTGGTACTGAGGTTGAGAAACGAGAGTCATAAGCCCATGAGGGCTATCCGCAGTGACAATGGCGGAGAATTCAGAAACTCTCGGTTCGAAAACTTCTGTCGTGACCTAGGTCTTGAGCACCAGTTTTCTTCTCCATATACCCCACCGCAGAACGGTGTTGTGGAACGCAAGAACCGCACACTTGTTGAGATGGCACGGATGATGCTCGATGAGCATAGGACTCCGAGGCGCTTTTGGGCTGAGGCAGTGAATACGGCTTGTTACATTGCGAACCGGATCTTCTTGCGAGCTTTCCTTGGGAAGACCTCGTATGAACTTCGGTTTGGTAGGCAGCCCAGCGTCAAGCATTTGCGAGTGTTTGGCTACCGGTGCTTTGTGCTTAAGAAGGCGGGGCATTTGGACAAGTTTGAGTCTCGTTGTTTGGATGGGATTTTTCTGGGGTATGCTTCTAATTCTAGGGCTTTTCGTGTGTGGATGTTGGAGGCCAAGCAAGTTGTTGAGACTTGTGAGGCTTCTTTTGATGAAACTATGCCCTGCACAACCCCTGCCTTTGAGCTTTCAGGTGATGATGAAGAAGGCACCCCCCATCTTTGAGGATGAGGAAGGTGCGGTTGATGTTGGTAATGCAGGAGCCACTGCACCGGCTGCAGCTCCTGCCCCCTCTGCTACGAGCTCAGATGATGAAGGAGGACCCTTACCCACAGCTTCCTCCTTACTCCCCCGACAGCAAGCTCACGCAGAGGCTGGACCCGCTGAGGATGCAGGGGAGGTGACCTCCGAGATTGTACCATCTCAGCAGATCCAGCGGGATCACCCTCCACACAGGATGATTGGAGATATTCACCAGCGTGTCACACGCTCTTCGGTTAACTCTCTAGCCTTTTTCTCCCACTCTGCATATGTTGCTTCTTTTGAGCCCCAGGATGTGTCACATGCATTATCTGATCCTAACTGGGTGAACGCCATCCATGAGGAGCTGGAGAACTTTGAGAGAAACCATGTCTAGGATTTAATTGAACCTCCACCAAACTGTCGCCCTATAGGTACCAAGTGGGTTTTCAAGAACAAACAGGGTGAGGATGGGATGGTTGTAAGGAACAAAGCGAGATTGGTAGACCAGGGTTTCTGTCAGAAGGAGGGGATAGATTATGAGGAGACCTTTGCCCCTGTAGCTCGTCTGGAAGCCATTAAGATTTTGCATGCCTTTGCCGCCTCTAAAGGCTTCAAACTGCAGCAAATGGATGTCAAGTCTGCTTTCCTAAACGGGGTCATAGAGGAGGAGGTATATGTGAGACAACCTCCTGGCTTTGAGAGTGCCAAGTTTCCAGACCGGGTGTATAAGTTGAGAAAAGCCCTGTATGGTCTGAAGCAAGCTCCTAGAGCTTGGTATGCTAGGTTGAAGAGTTTCCTGCTCAAGTCTGGGTTTGTGATGGATTCAGTAGACAAGACCTTGTTTTTGTTGAGTCGTGGCGGTGACACCCTGATAGTTCAGATATATGTTGATGACATAATCTTTGGTGGTTCATCTCACGCTTTGGTGTCTAGTTTTGCTGAACAGATGAGCAGGGAATTTGAGATGAGTCTTATGGATGAGCTCCAGTTCTTCCTCGGGCTGCAGATCAAGCAAGGCCTTGAGGGTACCTTCGTCCATCAAGCCAAGTACACAAGGGACATACTCAAGAAGTTTAACATGGGTGACTCTAAACCCATGACAACTCCTATGAGTACAAACACGGCGCTTGATGCTGATGAAGATGGGGAGGCGGTGGACCAGAAGGAATTTCGAGGGATGATCGGCTCACTTCTGTACCTGATGGTGACCAGGCCGGACATTCAGTTCGCAGTCTGCCTCTGTGCGTGCTACCAGGCTTCTCCTAGGACTTCTCACAGTCAAGCGGTGAAGCGCATTTTTAGGTATCTGAAATTCACTCCTGAGCTTGGTCTTTGGTATTCCTCGGGTTCTTCTCTTTCTCTTAGAGGGTTCTCAGATGCTGACCATGCTGGCTGCCAGATTGATCGCAAGTCAACCTCCGGCACATGCCAACTCTTAGGAACCTCTCTTGTCTCTTGGTCCTCTTGCAAGCAAGCTAGCGTATCCTTGTCTACCACAGAAGCAGAGTATATAGCTGCTGCTAGTTGCTGCTCCCAGCTTTTATGGATGAAAGCCACCCTTAGTGATTTCGGCCTTAGGTTTGGAAAAATCCCTCTCCTAGTTGATTCTACTTCTGCTATTTCTGTAGCTAAGAACCCCGTCTTGCACTCTAGAACCAAACACATAGACGTGAGGTTTCACTTTCTGAGAGATCATTATGAGAAGGGGGACATAGACTTGGTCCACGTAGCATCTGAAAACCAGTTGGCCGATATCTTTACCAAGCCCCTAGAGTTTGGCGCTTTTGTGCGCTTAAGAGGTGAGCTTGGAGTGTGCTATCCCTTTTAGTCAGGGATAATACGCTATTCCTTTTAGTAAGGAATAGCTTCCATAGTCTAGAATTTGCTTTCATCTTGCTTTTATTTCTCTTTGCTTCTTTTGCATATTGTATCATATCATGCATCGCATTGTATCATTTGCATTTTCACTTCACTAGTACTAGAGCTCTTTTGGAATGATGAGTTAGTACTTGCTTGTGCTAGATTGTACAGATGCATGGTTGATCATGGTTGGCTAAGCTCTCTTGAGTCTGTTGAATACTAATTGTGAGCTAAGTCATTTTATTCTTTGCAAATCAAAAACCATAATCACCACTTGTTTTGGCTACCTAGTATGTGTAGGAATGTTGAATGCTATGCTATCTTTTCATACCTAGATATGCTAGTTGTATCTTTTGCCATGTTAATGCCTAAGCTTTTATGACACCTTGCTTAAATTGAAATCTGAATCAAAATGCTTACAAGTGGTGTCTTATGTGTTGAATTGAGAAAGATCCAGGTGGGTTTGCTTGTCACACTGATCTAGTTCGAGACAGCTTGCCTTTGCACTTTGGTATGAACTTGGACTAGGCTGTGTATGACCAAAATCTTGTCTTAAGCTTCTGATAGTTATATAACCTAGGCTTGGCATTGGTTGGTAAGAAGTGGCAAAAGACAAGTAAATAACCCCTAGCACATAAAGAACTTGCTTATGAATACAAATGTCTAAATCTGAAATTTGCAAGTCTCTAAAATGCTTATGGCTAGTTGTATATGCTCTGGTTGAGAGTAGCACACCTTATATGCACTGCTAGCATCTTGTTGTTCATGCCTATCTTGCTAGGTGCTATTCATGTTGGTGATGCCTTCTTTTCATTAACCCTGAAAAACAAGCTTACTCTTGATATGTGTGAGATAGATTCATTTGAGCTTGTTGTATGCTTCCTAGCCCTCACTTGCTCTGTATGCTAGAACTTGTGATTACTAGCTTTACATCCCTTCTGAGCTCTTTCAGTTACACTCCTTGCATTTCATGGCATATTTTGAGGGGGAGTTGTCTAGTTCAGAGGGAGTTGAGTTCAAGGAACCCTTGATGTGTCCATTGTCAACAAGGGGAAGAAATTAGTGTACTTCCAAAGGGGAGATTTTAAAAATATGGACAAGGGGGAGAACTCAGGAGAGTTTTAGTTGAGGGGGAGATTTTGCACTTATTTTGCATTTGTGAGGATGCATTTCAGGGGGAGTTGAGCTTTTAGCATGCTCTTTGCATCGGTGCGTTGAGCCTTTTTCCTCTGTCTTGAGGAGCCGATGTTTTGTTTTTCATTTTGCTTCAAGCTGCCTTGTGTTTTGCCTTTGTTTGGTTTTTGGCAGCTTGAGCATTTCTTTTCTTTTTCCTTTCTTTTTCAGTTTTATGCTTTTCTTTTGTCTTTATTCTATTTCAGGTTACAGGTTGGAGATGTGTTGACAATGCACTCATCAAGGGGGAGATTGAGAGCCAATGGATCGGCCTCATTGCTCTCCTGGTGTGATGAGTGATTGTCAACGGCACAAGTCCTCCGATGGACTGGAGGCCCTCCGATGGACTGGAGGTAGAGAATGACGAAGACCTCGATGGACTGAGGCAAAAGCCCTCCAATGGACCGGAGGAAAGTCTCGGCGTCGGTCGGCCATGGGAGCTCGGTACATGGAGGGGCAGTTCAGCAACTGTGGTGTAAGCCCTCCGATGGACTGCGAGGTGACTCCGATGGACTGGAGAAGCCGGGTGCCACCGTGGTGCTCCAACCCGAGTGCATGGCGCGAAGACGTTCGAGGGAGGCTTTGGCGGCTTCGGCTCAAAACCGTCACCCAAGCTACGAAGACTTGGCGAGTTGACCGAAACTCGTCAAGATAGAAGATGGGCCCAAGACTCGGCCCAAGAAGCCCGCAAAATAAAGTTTCCCGGTTTCTGACTTCAAAACCGGGGGAAGCTTTCGGACTACTGGCTACGTGGCGCACATCCAAGCGAGGCGTGAAGAAGAAGAAGATCAAGTCGTCATCGTAGTCGTCCGATTGTATCTTTTCGGTTTGGCCCCCTCCGGGCATTTTTAGACTAGGGGTCTTAGTATAATTGTGTTGTTTAGGGCCTAGGGTATAAATAGACTTGAGAGGCTCCCTTGGAGCTGATCTTGGCAGCCACAAACCCTAGGATTTCCTAACCCTAGCAGCCATGGTCCAAAGAGAGAAAAGAGAGAGGATTAGCTAGGGGATGAGTGCCTAGTTTAGTCTAATCTCGTCATTAGTGGGTGGATGATGGGAGGTAGGCTCTAGGGAACATTTGTAATCTGATTTCATGAATTAATTCAAGGTTCCTTGTTGAGAAATTCTATGTCCTAGAGCAGCAATTTCGTTCCTCTCTCTTCGCCCCCTTTCTTGTTTCGTTTTTGGTCCCAATTCTTGGACTTTGGCTCATTTTGTGTTGTCCAAGGATGAGACCTTTCTTTTGCCGGTATCTTGCCTTGCTAGGACGTGGTGCATCTCACTAGCCAAGTGCTAGAATCATCCAACCACGAGCAAGGGCCGTTCTTGACGTTTCTAGGTTTTTTGGGTTCAACTCACCTACCTCACGAGATCTACAATTCCCATGCAACCCTTGATCTTTTCAAGTTGATCTTTTGGGGTTTGCTAGGGAAGGTCCTTAGGATCATCCATGCAAATTTTCGTGAAGTTTCGTTGAGATTTGACCCGGTTTTGGTTCGGTTTTTGGAGTGCCTGCGTGCAGTTTTCAGGTTTCTGTTTCGGGCGTTTGCGGGGTGTGGACAGGACAGTCAGATCTTTCGTCCGAACCCCTCAAAACTGACTGTCCGGTCTGCATTCTTTTTCTGCTGCGTAGCTCTTCTCTCAGGTAGTTTTGGCAGTCCTTTTGTCCGATCTTGCCGACCTGATTGTCCGGTCCGTTCTTTTCTTCTCTGTTGCGCGTGTTTTTCCTCTTCCTTGTTTGTCCGGTCAGGTCTGCTGCCCATAACCTGACTGTCCGGTCAGGTGTTGAGCTGTTGGCTTGTGCGTTTGTTTGTCTGGTTGTCCGGTCTCTCGCTGCCTTCTTTTGCTCGCTTGTGCTCTTTCCTTGCTGCAGTTTTTGCTCTGGTTTTCGGGTTGTTTTGTCGTTCTTCTTCTTGTTTTTCCTTGGTACTTAGTGTTTTAGGTTATAGTGTGTCCTAGGGTTGGTAGTTTCCTACTACGCAATCTTGCACACTAAATAGGAGCTTTGTGTGACCTAGTTAGTGTGTGTTAGTCATTTTGTTTTGTTCTTGGTTGCGTGTCATTCACCGCTAGCCCTTACTCTTCGCTCACTTTTTTTCAGTGAGACGCACTCTAGTGTGGAGTGGCTATGTGAGTATCATGTTGGCCGAGAACAATCCTTTGTTCTTGCTTGTCTAGGTGTAGTGTGTTGGCTAGGTTAGGTGTAGTTTGTGCTTCCGCTTTCTAACCGATACGTATCTGTTCAGTGGACGGTATCGGGTGAAGTTTGTGAGTAAGCTTTGGGGGTTTTAGTTTGAGTTTTTCAAGTGCTCCTATTCACCCCCCTCTAGTCGCACGTCTCGGTCCTACAACAACCATCTCAAACGCCACCACGACGTAGAACTAACATTAGCGCCACTTAGAAAGGTTCGAATACCACTAAAGAGTCTTAAAATTACATCATGGAATAGTGGCTACATCAACCAACCATTAAATAGTGCATAATAAGATAACCATCATGACATAAAATGGCGTACCGAATGAGCTCTCACAACTCACCAATGTTTTAGTACAGCCATGAATCTAAAACGCGGAGCGGAATATTACAAAACATCGCTTTCAACGCGTCACTAACTTAAAGCTTACTTCCCTTCATCCATCCATCAGTCACCCTACACCCTGGAGTTCGCGTCCCACGGAACGTTCTCCTCCTCCTCCTCCATCTCCATGGGCTCCGAGGACTCTTCCTCCAAAGGGGCGGGTGCAGGCTGCTGCGGTGGCTCGTACTCTGCCAGACGCTGCTGCAGCTGCACCACCTGGGCCTCCAACTCCTCCACACGGGTACGGGTCTCTGTGTACCTGTCAAAGTAGAAACGGCTCCGGTCCTCCGCACGGTGGTACATCCCACGCGCCTCACGTGCACAGTCCATGCACGCTACCAAGGGTTGGGAGCCGTTCCTGTCCCGGAGCTGCTCGCGGCGGTCTAGCCAATGGTGGTCGAGGTTGTTGGTGGGAAGGTAGCGCAGGACCGTGTGGCCTGCCTCCCACCCGGAGCTTAGCGAGGTGAGGGCTGCCATCACCGCCTTACGGTAAGCCTCCTTCTCGTTGACCCTGTAATTGGTGATGGTCTCCTGGCCTGTGAACGTCCCTCGTGGAAGGACAACCTGGGCCATGCAGTCTCCCTCCTCGTGCACCGTCTGTACTGAGATGAAGGGACAGGGACGATGCCCCATCTCCCTCGGGGCCCTGCACAGCAACTGAGACAGAGGACACTCCTCTCTACAACGGGTGTGGAGTAACCCCTCCTCCACCATAGGGGGAGTGTGAGTCACGTCAGGGAGAACAGTGATCCTCGCTCCGGCTGCCTTGCGTGTTGTCTACTTGGTTCTGGCCATCTATTTAGATAAGCAAGGTTGTGCATTAGTGAGTGGCATATTTTTCCCGTGAGAGATTATAACAAGGGTACAACAGTGCATCGTATGGAAGGTAAATTTAAAATCACGATTTATTTCATTGCATTTTAATAATACCCCACTATAAATAAAAGCAGTAAATATGATGCATGATTCGCACTAAACGGTCTCATATCACACATCTAAAAGAAGAGTACATATAGCTATCGATATTTCGGTGACACCTATGCACGTCACTCTCTAATGCAACTAGTTGTTTCCTGACCGCTCTTAATTTTACACGTAGTTAGTGTACCTGCAGAAGAATGCATGCTCATACATTACCACCTAATGTGGCATCCACGCGTGACCGCTGCGTGGACAACGTTGAGTGGGCCGCTGCACCTTTTCCTCAAAGCCTGACTTTCCACCAGTACTGGGGATTGTCAAGAAAAAGGTGGATCCCAAACCCGAATGTAAGTGTGGTGGGTATAAAAGCCTCAACATGCCCACCACCCTTAAAGAGCTTTCACTTATACAGCATGAATGCAGAGTTTACAACCATTTGCAAAACCCAATAGCTTCCACCAGTACTGGGGACAGCTATGGCCGAAAAGTTGCTTCCTAAAGTGCTGAATATGCATATGAGGTCTATCTAGGTCAGAATGTCAGTGATGTCACTTGGATAACACTAACATCCTTAATATGGGCATATCGCATACTCTCATTTTTTAATTACTTGAAAAGGGCTTTCGAAAATAGTTTTGTAAACCAAAACTTGATGATATAACTGTTGTCTGTGTATGATCGGCTCTGATACCAGTTGTGGCGGAACCGCCCTGCTTAACCCAGATTAAGCACACCTGCCTCCTTTGGCTCGCAGTGTACTTAAGCTGGACTAAACCCTGTAGTCCGTCGAGTGGCCTTCGGCCCTCGATAACACCAATTTCTAGAGGAACCGACATCACACACATTGACCCTCGATGGAGTCACAACAATTACATCATCTCAGGCAGTTGAATATAGATAATACTTAGACTTTAAGTTACAAACCAGTTTGAAATCGAATAGAGTTCAACATAGTTTCATACAACAACATAGTTCAAATAGTCTCTCGCAGCGAAAATTCTTAAAGTTCATGTTTCACGGTCACCAAAAGACTTGCATAAATTGAACGAGCTTCGAGCCCACTGATGCCACTCCTTGCCAGATCATGACCCTTCTCATTCCTGGTTATAACACGGCCCGCCACCAACACAGGCACAGAAGAGGAACTCCATACCTGTAAGCCAAAAGTGGGGGCAAAACCCTGAGTACTAATTACTTAGTAGGACTTAATGGACGGGGCTTACGGCTGATGCAAAGCATGCTTACTAACATCTGGATCCTTAGCTATTGCTTTTAAACAGGATCAAGTTAATAAGTGGAGCAGGATTTGACAGCTGCTTAGATTAGTTGTCTACAAGCAGGGTTTGACAGCTGCTTGATCTATTACACCCGAGCAGGATTTAACAGCTGATCAAGTCATCATATTTGTAGAAACATCATGAGTCTGACAAAGTATTGTATGACAATAAATCCAGTAAACCATCATGAGTGTGGCAAGTATTGCACGAAATAAATCAGATATATCTAAGCATGTAGTATTCAAAACCATGAATTCATAATACAGCATATTCAAGTAGTTTACTACTTTGTCCGTCAGTGGTATTGGCATTCTCACACCTGGTAAGCATTGGCGATTCGAATCGATTTTTATATTCCTGAGAATAACTAGAAGCACCAGGATGGCATATGCTTACTAACCCCTAGTGTTCCCATATATGCTTCCCCCATATCCACTTGTCCCGTCTCAAGTTCAATTCACTCCCGCCTGACTCCCGAAGCGCGTTGTCGCAGGAGCGTTACCACGCAATGGGTCAGCCCTCCCTTGACACCCGCCTCCACGGCCACCTTCTTCTCAACCAGTGGGTAGGAACGTGTCTCTGTGCTTGAGACGGCACAAGTAAGACTTTCACCGGTCCATTATCCCGGATAAGCACCCTAGCAATGTTATGCCGACCAATAGGCGAACAGCGACCGGCCTTATACGACTCGGGCGGAGTCCACCACACATTATTCCGAATCTCATCATTCGAACCCATACCTCCGCCCGGTCTCCATTTAAAACATAACATAATAACAATAACTTCCATAGTGAGATTTCTTCTTTTTGAAAAGTAACCCCTACGAGACGAGTGACCTTTATTCACTCGTGTCTACTCGTACCTTGCCATTCTAGGCACTCGTCCTACGAACTCTAGGTATAGGTGCTAGGGCCAGGGCGGCCAAAGGGTCTAATGCAATTGGTTTCAATCAACTCCAAATGCATATGCGTAATCAATAGTTATTTTATTTGCTGGGAATAGCATGGTCCTACCTACCTTCATCAGTCGGGTTAGCGGTCTCAACGGTCAAGTCAGAGGTTGGCAGAGAGCTCTCCTGCTGCTGCTGGGACTCCTGCTCCTGGTCGTCCGGCTCTTCGATGAGTGGCTGCTCCTGCGTCGGCAACTCACTTGCTGGATCTATATGCATGACATCATATGCGAATGAGTGCACAAGAATGCATATGCTTGCAATGGATGTAGATGAAATGCGAATGATATACTGCAGTAGGTATTTCAGGAATAAATAACATGGTATAGTAGTTCTACATATTGCATATGCTTATACTTAGAGTCATTTGTGAATTAATTTATGCACCTACGTTGTAGTAGAAAAACATAACCAAATGAGACCAAACTTTTATGACATACAGATTCTACATACCCGAGGCTACTGTCAAAATTTCAGCTCAATTGGAGTTATAATCATTTTATTAAAATTACAACAAGTTCTCAGCCCTACACATTGTCAGAATTTTCATAAATTACAAGAATGGTATCTGAAGGTGAAATTTTACCAGTGAGCTATTCTTAGCATGAACTGACCGTACAAAAATTTACAAGTTAAAACTTCCAAGTTAGACAAGACATCTATTTTCCATATACTAATCTTGTGCGAATTTAAGATGGACATATGAACAGTGTAAATAGCCTTATCGAACAAACTTTCTGGACTCTATGCATCAAAATTAAGCTGCCAAATTTTCCAGAGTATTTTCCTAGCCATTTATGACCACTTTTTCTAATTATCATTTCCAACATGTAGCATTTTATCATTTTCAAATTACCATTAAAACTTAACATGCAGGGGCCCATATTTTACCAGTGAGATTCACAAGCTATATAGGACATAAGAAAAATACTAGTGAGTCATATTTATCATATTTGCATAGGCCTCATTTCCAAGTTATTAAATAATGCATAAAGTACGTGCAAAATGATAAAACAGTGAATGAACAGTAATATCTTAGGTCACCAAAATTCTCACAGTGTTCAAACATCCTAAGAAAGCTACTAACCAAGTTTCATCATTTTAGGATTTCATTAAGACCATGTTTTCCATTTTTCTTGATTTAACATGCATACACAATAACAGGGGCAAAACCGTAAATGCATATCTCCACATCATACCCACTGTGTAGATGTATTAACAAGGAGTACAAAGCAACTGAGTTTACCTTTTTATGATTTTTATTTGATTTATTATGATTTTTCAAATTTTCAGCCGAAAATCACAAAATAAAATGGAAAAACATCGGATCCAAGGACCTATTCATAATTAAACCTAAGTTACAGAGGCTAGCACGGAAGATCGGCGAGACTCAGTGAATAGTGCGTGGATTAAACTGTAAATATAGAAAAACTCGGGGGGTAGATCCGAAGATTCAACCCCCTTCGTCTTCCTCCCGCCGCGCGCGACGGCGCGGCGGCGCGCGCATGCGCCGGCGAGTTTGGGCTCGCCGGAGCCGCGACGAGGGGTGCGGGAGCTGCCTCGGAGTGCGGCGCTCACCCTGAGGTAGATCTCGACGGCGGATGTGGCGTGGACGAGGCGGGCGACGCGGTGAACCGGAGGTGGCCGATGGTGACGTTGGCGCGGCGAGAACGTCGCGACGAGGGGGATCTCGGCGGTCGAGGGCGGAACGGCGACGAGATCTAGGGCTACGGGTGCGTGGTGGAGCGGCGAGTGCGGTGGTGGTGGTCTAGGGGTGCGAGGAGGACGGAGGGTGGCGGCGCGAGCTCGAACTCCGAGCTTGACCGGCAATGGTGGTCGCGTCGGGTCACGATGGGATCTGGGGAATAGGGAGGGGAGAGGCGACGAGAGCTAGCTCAGTGGGTGTGCAAGAGCGAGGTGGACTCGGTGACGGTGGTTGGAGGCATGGAGGTGGACCGAGGCGGCCGGCGCAGCGAGCTTGAGCTCGGCGGCAATGGCGGTCTCGGGCGCGCGAGTGAGCGAGAGAGAGAGCGCGAGGGAGCGAGTGAGGGAATGAACCCGGGACGGGTCCGCGTCCAGGTGAAGGCCGAGGTGCGCGGGAGCGATCTGTGGCACGCCGGACTGGCCGTACGTCACCGGCCACGCGGCGCGCGGCGGCCCGAACAGGGTGGCCACCCGACAGGTGGGACCCACCTGTCATAGGCTCCGGGAAAAACCAATTGCATTTGTGTTTTCTCTCCCTCTATAAATCATGTTTCTGGGCTATTTCGAGTCTGATTTTGGAAAAGTGGTAATTGGATGAAATATTCTACTCTTCAAGATCTACATAAAAGGTGCAACCCCTAAATTTGTTTGCAAATATGATTTAAACTTGAATTTATATAGCAGCCTCAGATGGGGACAAGGGACCTTTATTACTTGGGAAATTTAAAACTCCCATTTCTGGGCATTAGCTCCCAAAGTTCCTTTTGACAAGTTTGTTTAGAACTTCAAAATCTACGACTTCTCCAATTTGAGCTTTGCATGAAAGTGGCCGTAGTTTAGAGCAAATTTAAGATTTCAAATCAGGACTGGTTTGAACTGGTTTTCTGTGCTGACATTGAGTTACCTCAATCACCTTGTAAACCTCATTATATGACAAGACTCCAAATAGCAAAGTTGTTTATCTCATGTAGACCTACAGTTTTGTCAATATTAACTTCACCCAAATCTCAATAGAATCAAAGATATGACTATGAACATAGCATCACACATGAAATAACAAGGTCTTGAACTTGTAGTTTAAACCAAATTTGTTTCCAATGCACAAACACATGTTATATATGCCATGATGCTCAAGGATGAATGCTTCATGCATGATGAGTGATTTTGCACTTGAGATGCTGGAGCATCACAACAACTCCCAATAATTGTTAACTAATGCATGTGCATTAATTTGGTGTACCTTTAAGGTTTACCTAGCTACCTTCTATCCTTTATATCCACCGTTTGGGATGCATTTGAGTTAAGTTATGCTAGGTGCAGCACGTACTCTTATACCTTTTGTTAATTAACTTTGTTAATGATTCTATGCAATAAATGTGAGCTTGACCATCTGTGCTGTGTGCTTGAGTGGTTCATGTCTCGTTTAAAACTTGCTTTTTAGCAACATGGTTTAGGGAACTTGAGCAATGTGCTCGTGTGCTTTTGCGGTTCTCTCCGTAAGGACCTGTTCATAGAGCGACAACCTGGGACAACTGCGCTACCACAAGACTGGGATGGGGTAGTCTTAGCTCAGTAATTAGGTCATTTTGGTTTGGAGTAACTTACCTGTGGGGCAAGAGGGGGAGTAAGCTTCGGTGGTCGCTGCGCTCCTCATGGTTGAGTGTGCTTTACGTGATGTATGTGCTTCTCCCTTTGTGAGGCAGACACCACAGTTGCGGCGCCTGATTCCTTGCGGTTACTTTTTACCAACGTGGTCTTTGGAAAGGCTTCGTAGTGTGCTTGCTAGTCATCTCATCTCCGGTAATGTGATGAACACCTAGCGTAGCTCATGACTTGTGGGTAAAGATGTGCAACCTCTCGAGAGTGTAAAACTGATATATCAGCCGTGCTCACGGTTATGAGCGGCCCGGATCCTCCTTTTGATTAGTGGTTCCCTAGTTATGGTTTTGGTTATGGTTATGTTTCTTTAATATGGTTAATTTTCTTTATGCAATAACTTTGGGCTAATGGTTTCTTCTACTCAACTTTAGTAACTAGGTTGAAATAAAAACTTAATCAATTAAAAGCTCATGCAGTCATAGTAGCTAACCTTAGAGCCTCATAGTTTATGTTATACTTGTTGACTACCCCGTACTCACGCCTGTTTTATCTTCTTTCCTTGTTTGGGGGAAAAATCCTACCGCTGCTCAGAAAGATGAAGGCCTGAAGGAGTACAAATAAAGGATCATGGAGTTCAAGGCGTGCGACCCCCAGTCGGTTTCCCTGTGGATGGCTCGAAGATTTAGTTATGCTTCCGCTACTCTGTGTTAAAGACTTAATGTCTTAATGTAAATGTTTTTTATCGATATATATTAAATCATATTCTGTGATATCACTGTTTATTGTCTCTATATGTGTGAGATTAGATCCTAGCACACATATAGGTTTGCTTTGGTTTGTCTTTTTAAAACCAGGGTGTGACAGTTATCATGACAGATACACGAGGCCTCATTCCTTTTCAATAGGGGAATTGGTGCTACGCAGGGTGCTCAAGACTGCTGGACAGCATAAGTTGTCTCCTCCCTAGGAAGGCCCATACATTGTGACGGAAGTCACTCGTCCAGGATCATATCGTCTATCTCAAATGGACGGGACACCAGTTGGATCTCAAATGGATGGGACACCAGTCGGGAACTCCTGGAACATAGAGCATCTGCGCAAGTTCTACGCGTGAAGCCTTCCTGTGATCTCTAGAATTAGCAGTTAGTGTCATTCTTTGTACTCTGCCTTCGTTGTACTCTTTATACTTTGTGAATAAAGCACTCTTGGGATGAGTATTCTATGTTTCTTTCTGTTTTCGTTTGCATTACTCACTCGCTATGTAAGGGCAATCGACCTAGGTCAGATGACCGACAGTACTGTGTTACATGCCCACTCTTACTCTTGACAGGGATAACTCCGGTCCCACCACGAGAGCAATCGGCCTAGGTCAGTCGACCGACAGCACAGTGCTACATGCTCTCATTTGTACTCATACTAGTGCAGCACTCAGGGCCCCAACAAAACAAAGGCAATCGGCCTAGGTCAGAAGACTGACAGCACGGTGCTACATGCCTTTGCAGGATCTCACATCGGGGAGCAATCAGGGCCCTAGTTAAACAAAGACAATGGACTTAGGTTTGACGACCTATAGCCCAATATAACATGTCTTTGTCTCATAGCAAATCGATGTTACTCTCTTTTACAGTACACATTCTCTTTAATGTCATGTTTGTTTTCGTTCTTATTAACTCAAGTCGCGTTGCCGACTTAACATTGTGCTTTTTTTCTAACAGGCATGAACACCAGGTAAGCACAGACTACTTGTTTCATTTGTAATATACTAACTCTATTTTGCAGGACAACAGTTGAGGTACTGACTTAAGAGCATAATGTATACATATAGCGCTTTGTTTACTGCATTACATGAGAAATCATTGCTCATTCAATGTCATATACAAGGAGATCAGCAACTACCCGGGCCTTGTCCTCATGCTCGGCACTCTGGGTCTCGCTGCTCACTCCTGTGGACAGGCTCGCCAAGTCTACATGGGGTTTCGATTTCTTGATCACCGCAAGGACGTGAGTGAGGATGGCTTTCACTTGCTCAAATGTCCTGGCCTTGAGATCATCCACAAGGGTGGTTATTCGGTCACCTAGGGAATGTGGTGCAGTTTTCTCTGGTGCACAGATGTCCAAAACTTTGGTTAAAGCTGTATTCGCAGCTAGTGCAGCTTCTTTTTCCCTTCTCATAGGCATCCTTCAATTTGCTGCAATTCTTCTTGCTGGTCTCGTAATTCTTTTTGAAGGACTCCAGCACTTGAGTCTGTTGTGCGGCCTCATCACGAGATTCTTTCAGTGTAGACCGTGTGGACGAGACCACCTTCTTCATGTTGTCATGGACACTCTGAGCTTCAGTCAATTCGGCCTCTTTGTCTTTAAGCACTTGACGAGTCAAGGAATGGCTACTCTTCAGAGCTTCCAACGAGCTGACAGTATCGCGAAATGATCTCTCAAAGCCATCATGGGATTCTTGAACAGTTTGGAGTTCTGATCGTAGCTGCTGCCATTCATCGGTCTTTTGTTGCATCTCTTCCTGTGGAATGATATAGTTCATATGCTTCTGTGAGCAGGGAATATGCTAGTTGGGATACTTGATGAGTTACCTCATGTTTCTTCTTCTCGCTATCTAGCTGCCTGCGTAGGTTGGCTGCTATGTCGCGAGCTTGATCCCTGTCCAGGATGGCATTGCGATATTCCGCTTCACGAGCTACAGCAGCTTGTTTCAGGCAGGCAATCTCAGCAGCAGCCACTGTCTAGGAGCATTTATTAACTCAGGAACTCAGATATTGACTAATGCAAGAAGGTTAGATACATACATGTTGTTTCAGCCGTGCGAGCAGCTTCGGAGTCGGCTAACTACTGCCTTAGAGTGATGACCTCATGGCTGGGCAGCGCAGTAATCTTCGCCCGAATCATGTTAGCCTGTTGTACTACATCTTGAAGCATCTTTAGCATAACCTGTGGGGAGCAATTTGAGTTATTAAGGTGACGACAAGGGCAAAATGAGATGTGAAACATCGAAGATTGGCATACCTCAACAGTGACAGTAACCCTGTACTTGGGGTTGCTGGCACCAATTGGCGACCAATGCCATCTGTTTCAACTAGAAGGGGTTGGGCATTGTTTGGCTCAGCTAAAGCTAGAGTATCGGATTGTCCTTCCTTAACCTGTTGCAGTTCTGTATTCAATTCAGCGTGCTCTGGTTCCCCAATACTTTTTCTTGTGCTGAGTCATGCCCCTCAGAAGTTGGCTGGGGAGCATCTGCTACATTGACCTCAGTCTGTTGCCCCTCGGTGATGTCAGTTTCAGGCAATGTCTCAGAGGCAGAGGTATGGTGAGGTTCTTCTGAGGCTGCTCCAGTCAGTAATTCTTGCCAGTTCTCGGCTGGCATTTGTCCTTCAGTCACAATTTCAGTGGACTCATCCATGCGAGTGTTAGTCTCGGCCTCAAGAGTTTTTGTCTGCACTGTATCTGCATGCCCTTCTGTCGCCAAGTCTCTAGGTGTCAGGCTTGGTGATGCTCGGGGGCTTGGCTTCTTAGGCCTTTGGTCCTTAGAGCATGTTGACAATGGACTTATATCATCATCAGAGCATAATGTGAAGGTAAGTCTGCAAGCATCCCTGATAATCTGATCTAAATTCAAGTCTTCAGCAGTTAGATCTATTTCATCTTCATTTGGGGGAAGAATGGATGAAGATTGAGCTACTGCGGCATCATCATGGTGTTTCTTAGATCGCCTCTCATGATGACACATCTGAACATTCTCCTCTTCTTCCTCGTCCTCATCAATCAAGCTACTCCAGTTCACCCCGACTAATGAGTCATCAGTTTTGGCCACTGTGTGAGAGGAGTACCTAGACTTCTTGCTTGTTCTTCTGGTTGACTCGGGAGAGCTTGTGACATCCTTGATGGTTCTCTTGCTCGTCCTCAGTTTTCGTGGCACTATGGTACCAGTGGCACTCGCCTTGGTGCGCCCCTGACCGGCTGTGGCCCGAGTCTTGACCCCACTGGTGCTAGTTGTACATTTGGGGGCTGCTTTAGTGATGTTGCTCACTACTGTCTCTTGGGCAGTTTGAGCGGCACGCTGTATTACTATGAAGGTGTGCTCCTCGTCATTTCCTGCACCATGAGCAGTGGCAACAATGGGTTCCATTTCCTCAGTGGATAACTCGAATTGTCGCTTTGATAATCTATTAGCACCAAAATACAACGGATCTGATAGAAACTTGGATATATTGCTCTGCATTAACTCTACGTGACAGGGACTGATAACAAGTAAGTTTAGTCACAGAAATAAGAGTGAGATCACTTACAGTGGGAGCCGGGTGCCAGGCAGAGTATGGCCTGGGAGTACCCTCGTTGTGAGCTTCGCCTCTAAGCATCAACTCAGGCCTTCACACTTTCTTCAGTCATAGCTTGGGTCATCTCTTGGGTAGGGTCACCGGCTCCGACATACAGGTATGCAGGGTATATTCTATCTTTTAGTGGCTGAATGCAGCGATATACAAAGTCGATGACCACGGCATGAGCAGTAAGGCCATTTTCTTTCAGCCTGGCTATTTCCTCCAACAACATGTCCACTTCAGCTAGTTCTTCAGCAGTTGGCCCTTCCTCCCGGCTTGCCAGCTTGTTGTCAGGCTGCCTACCAGACCTCGAGGGTAGTGAATTTCCATGGTTCTCTATATAAAACCACTTAAGTGCCATCCTCTGTTATTATCTGGAAGTGGGATATCTAGATAAATAGATTTGCGATTTTTTCGTAGTTCAAAGCTGGTCCCTCCGGTCACTTGTAAAACTCCATCTCTCAGACCGGCTTTGCAGTGGTATAAATATTTCCATAAACCGAAATGGGGAAAATGCCAAGGAATGCCTCGCAGAGATGGACAAATATCAAGAGTTGCAGAACAGAATTGGGGTTTAAATGCGTCAGATTGATTGCATAAAACTGCAGCAGGCCTCCCACAAAAGAGCACACTGGGAGGCCTAACCCGCGGATGAAGAACGGAATGAACACCATTGCATCGAAAGTGTCTTCAGTTGGAGCGGTGTCATCTTTCTTCTCACAGACCCGCCTGTTCGCCACCTCCTTCGGTGGCAGGACGCCCATAGCTACTAGTGATTCTAGCATGGGTTCAGTGACGGTGGAGGGGCGGTATGCTAAGTATGGAGAGGGTAACTGCCGATTCTCTGTGGTGGAACCGCCCTGCTTAATCCAAACTAAGCGCACCTGCCACCTCTAGCTCGCAGTGCACTTAGGCTAGACTAAACCCAGTAGTTCGTCGAGAGTCCCTCGGGCTCTCGATAACACCATTCCTAGAGGAACCGACATCAAACACATCCGACTCTCGAAAGAGCCACAACAATTACATCATCACGGGCAGTTGAAATAGAGAGTAATAGACTTAACTTACAAATCAAATATATGAAATCAAATACATGTTCAAATATAGCGGAAGCGTTTGCAAAACTACATATAGCGGAAGCGTTTTCAAAACATCTCGCAGCGGAATCATGATACTTAAGCAGTCTTCACGAAGAGACGAATGAGGTGTGTAGCACCGAGCCCACCGGTGCTACCACCTTCAACACGGTTGTCCAGATGTCATCAGTACCTGTAATCCAAAAGTGGGGGCAAACACTGAGTACTAATTACTCAGTAGGACTTAATGGACGGGGCTTACGGCTGACGCAAAGCATAGCTTACTAGTCAGGTGAGTCCTTAGCCATTGATTCTTAAGTATAACATGTTGCCATAGGATAGCAGGATTTGACAGCTGCTATCCCTTAACCATGAATATCAAGTCTCATAAATAAAACTTGCATGAAAGTAAACCATGAATAATTTCTTGCATAACTCTTGATCATATAGTATACATGAGTATCATCAAACATGTTGGGTTCAAAACACGAATATAAGTATAGATGTTTAAGTTGTTACGACGTTGCCCGGCAGTGATGCTGGCATTCTCACACCTGGTGAGCATCAGCGATTCGAATCAATTTTTATATTCCCGGGAATAACTAGAAGTACCAGGATGGCATATGCTTACTGACCCCCGGCGTTCCCACATATGCTTCCCCCATCTCCACTTGTCCCATCCGAAGTTCGATTCAATCCCGCTGTAGTTCCTAGGTTGTGTCGCTTTAGGAGCGTTACCTCGGCGTACCGGGTCCAGCCCTCCCTCGACTACAAGCTCCCCAAGGTGTAACAGTTGGAACCTGTTTCTGTTCTTCGGATGGCACAAGTAAGACTTTCATCGGTCCATTATCATGGATAAGCACTCTAGCAATGTTATGCCGATCCCAAGCGGACAGCGGACGGGCCTTATGCGACACGGGCGGAGTCCAGTGCATAATAACATAATCAGTAACAATTCATAAAATCTTCGTCTGGTCTCCATTTAAACCATAAGCATATATAATAACTTTCATAATAACAAGATTTCTATCATAGTGTATAGTCACACCTACGAGACGAGTACAATCACTCGTGTCTACTCGTACATAGCAATTCTAGGCACTCGTCTTACGAACTCTACGTATAGGTGCTAGGGCCAAGGCAGCCGGGAAGTCTCCTGCAGATGTTTTCAATCAACTCCTAATGTAGATGCGTAAATCATCAAACAAGATTATGTGAGCTGGGAGAAATCATGGTCCTGCCTACCTTTGATTGTTCGTATGAAAACCAACAAACTAATCTGTCACGCCCAGTTCTCAACCAACGGAACCGGAACAACATATATGTGCCAGGAACGTGTCTCACATATATCATGACAATAGTGACATCACAGAACGTGCATAAACGATAAGTAAACGTTTACATAGAGTATAACATCACTTTATTACAATAAGACGACATGTCCTTAAACCAGAGTCATAGCGGAAGCGTAAACGAAGAAGAACGAGCCGCCACAGGGACGTCGACTGGGGGACCGGTACGCCTAGAACTCGTTGAAGTCCTGAACATACTCTTCGAAGTCTTCTGGAGCTGAGCAGCGGTTGGGTTCCAGCCAACAGTAGGTTTAAAGTAAAGCAAGCGTGAGTATTTCGTACTCAACAAGCATAACATGAACTATGAGGCATCTAGGGTTGACTGACACTTAGCATGAGCTTTTAGTTGATCAAGTTTTTATTACACAACTAGTTACTACAGGTGAGTTGATAAACCATTAGCCCAAGATATAGCATGTGAACATTATTCAACAACATTAACATAAGAACCACTTCCAAACCCAACAGAACCACTAATCTGCATAAAGGATCTGGGCCGCTCATAACCGTGAGCACGGCTGACATGTCAGTTTTACACTCTCGAGAGGTCGTACATCTTTACCCATAAGTCGTGGGCTACGCTAGTGGTCCACCACATTACCTTAGATGAGGTGGCTAGCAAGCACACTACGAGGCCTTTACAAAGATCACGTTGGTAAGGTGTAACCGCTAAGGTTTCAGGGTCCGCAGCTGTGGAGCAAGCCTCAAGGGGAGATAAACGCACTCAACCCAAGTAGCGCGAGGGCCACAGAAGCTCACCTCCCCTCTTGCCCCATCGGTAAGTTACCCCCAAACCAATGCAACCTAATTAATTAGCCAAGACCGTCCCATTCCAGTCTCATGGTAGCACTGTTGTCCTAGGTTGTCGCTTTGCGAACCGGTCCTTACGGAGAGTGGCTATGAGCAAAACACATGCTCATGCCCCCTAAACCAAGTTGCTAAAAAGCCATTTTTAAAGGAACATGAACCACAGAGGGTCAAGCTCAAGATTTGATTGCATAGATCCATTTAATCAAATTATTAACAAAAGATACATGAGTTCGCGCAGCAACTAGCAAAACTTAACCAACATGCAACCCATAGATAAACATATCGATAAAAGAGGCTAGGTACAGTCCTTATTGGCATACAAAATTAGACACATGCATATGAAGTGATTAAAGGGTTCTCAGGTTGTGTTCATGCTATACTTGCCTTGCTCAAACTGGTCTTGAGTCTGCTGCTCAACACCCTCAAACTGCTGCTCTTCGTCACCAACAAACTGCTCACCGTCTAACCACGTTCACGGCAACATACAAGCATTTCCACGCATACATACATGCAAACAATTATCAAAAGGTGAGAAATAGTACATCATATCATAAAAACAGAAGATGAAAATGTACTAAAAACATTCTACATGTTTCTACGGTCATGTGAGCGCAAGAATCACTCAAATCGGAGTTAAAACGCAGAAGTTATGCATAAAACGGGCTCCTAGGGGCATAACTGCGATAAAACATTGAAACCAGGGGCTAGATTTGAAAAACCGAGGGCCTAAACGTAATTAACCATAGCCGCCGAGGGTTTCCAGGCAAAACTCCAGGGTCTGGACGGCGGGTTCTATTTTTCAAAAGCACAGGGGCTAGAACGCTAAAACTAGGACTAAAATCTAATTACTTTTCAACGCTGGTGGACTGCGGGTTGATTTCCCGAAAGTCCAGGGGCTCTTTAGCAAAACTATCGGCGCTGACCGGTATTGACCGGTCATCGGTGCGTGTGAGCGGTTGGATCTCGATCTAAAGGGTGACGTTAGATCAGACCGGGGCTCTGATCTCGTGCGTCGGATCGAGATCCGACGGCGTAGAGAGGCCGGGGCCGAGGACGACAGTGACCACGCCCATGGCGTTCTCGTCGCGCGGCGGGGCCGGCGGCGCGGCGGCGTTCTAGCTCGGAGAGGGTGCTAGGCTCGACTAGAGCTAGCCCAAAAGAGCGAGGGTGTTGCGGCGAGCTCACCGAGGGCTTGAGGGCGGCGGGAGATGGTCGGTGGCGGTCCAACGACGAAAGGCGGCGGCGTCGGTTCACAGGCGGTGTTCGTCCGCGTAGAACGCTGGGGTGGAGCGTCTTCGGGACTCCGAGGATGGGCGGCGAAGCTCCGGGGTGCTCCTGCGACACGAGAGGGGGAAGAATCAGGGCCGGAGGGGCTACACCGACGACGAATTTGGTGTCGGGGCGGCTTACCGGGGCGAGGCTCCAAAGGCGATTGCGAGCTCGAGAGGGAACGGTAGTGAAATTGGTGAGGAGGGGAGGTAAAGGAGACGGAGGCGAGCCTCGGGGTGGGTTTTATAGGACTCTAGGTAGCCGAGGGTGATGGGCGCGGTGTTGGGGCGGGAAGCCGGGGCGCTCATCACTGCGCAACGAAGAGAGAGGGAGGGGAAAGGGGATTGACAGCGGGGCGAGCAAGGAAGGAGAGCGGGGTGCGGATTCGGGGAGGGATCTCCTCGGTTAGCCGTTGTGGCCGAGCGAGGATGAGAGCGGGGCGCGGATTCACCGGCGAGAGGAAGGGGATGGGTATGACAGGTGGGGTCCGCTTGGCAGAGGGAGAAGGGGCGCGCCGAGTGGGCCGGCCGTTCGGCCCACGCGGGAAGAGGGGGCGCGGGGTGGCTGGGCCAGGCCCAGGCTGGGAGAGGGGGCGGGGGCTGGGCTGGCCGGTCGGCTGGGCCGGCCGGTCGGCCTGGCTCTCCTCTTTTTTTTTTCTTTTCTGATTTTGAATTCCTTTGAATTGAGATAGAAAATGGTTCTAAAATTCAAATAAATTTGAATTTGAATCCTTAATTCAATCAAGCAAGAAACAATGCACCAGCATGTATGCACAAGGAAGGTTAGGCCTAGGTTACTTTTATGCATTTATTTAATTTAACTAAATTCATGATAAATGCAAACTAGCACATAAACCTTAGGAAATTAAATAAATTGCTTAAAGTTTATTGTAAAAGGCTGGAATTTAAACTAGGGTGTTACAAACCTACCCCCCTTAACAGGAATCTCGCCCCCGAGATTCTCATAGGTGGTTAGCAAAAGAGACCAGGATAAGTTTCTCTCAACTCCTCCTCTCTTTCCCAAGTTGCCTCATCCTCCGTGTGATGTTTCCACTGCACTCTGCACATTTTGACCCTCCTATTTCGGGTAACCCTTTCAGATGTTTCAAGAATCTTCACCGGGTGTTCGGTATATGTCAAATCCTCCTGCACATCCAGACCTTCCAGTGGTGCTTGTTCTTCCGGCACCCTCAAACACTTCTTTAGTTGTGACACATGGAACACATTGTGTATGCCAGATAGGTTTGATGGCAACTCCACTTCGCCTTTCCTTTCCACTATCTTGAATGGACCGATGTATCTTGGTGCCAGCTTTCCTTTCATATTAAACCTCCGGATACCCCTCATTGGTGACACCTTCAAATACACAAAGTCATCAACCTTAAAGGTTAAATCCCTGCGTCGCACATCTGCATATCTCTTCTGTCTAGACTGAGCAACTCTCAAATTCTCACGTACCATCTTGATCCGCTGTTCAGCATCCCTGATAAGGTTGGGTCCGAACACCTGCTTCTCTCCTGTTTGGTTCCAAAATAGTGGTGTCCTGCACCTTCTACCATACAGTGCCTCAAACGGTGACTTCTTCAGACTGGCTTGGTAGCTGTTGTTATAGGAGAACTCAGCATAAGGCAGACTCTTATCCCAACTGGTTCCGTATTGTATAGCACATGCCCTCAACATGTCATCTAGAATCTGATTTGTTCTTTCCGTCTGACCATCTGTCTGTGGGTGATATGCTGTACTGAACCGAAGCTTGGAATCCAAAGAATCATGCAACTGCTCCCAGAAACGAGATGTGAACTATGAACCTCTATCAGATATGATCCGCTTAGGCACTCCATGCAAGCAAACGATTCTGGAGATGTACAACTCTGCTAACCTTGCACCCGAATAGGTAGTGTTCACCGGAATGAAATGAGCAACCTTGGTCAACCGATCAACAACTACCCAGATCGAGTTGTAACCTTTCTGAGTCCTGGGTAACCCCACAATGAAATCCATACTTATTTCCTCCCATTTCCACTCTGGGATCTTCAAAGTTTGCAACAAACCTGCAGGTCTCTGATGTTCGGCCTTCACACGCTGACAAGTGTCACACACTGCGACATATTCTGCCACTGCTCTCTTCATTCCATACCACCAGAACCTTTCCTTCAGATCATGATACATCTTTGTACTGCCCGGGTGAATTGACTAAGCGGTGTCGTGAGCCTCACTGAGTATTAACTTCTTGATACTGTCCACATCTGGCACGCAGATCCGATTCTTGTACCATACAGTACCTTGTTCATCTTCACGAAAGTGTGGTGCCTTGCCCAACTTGATCTGTTCCCGGATCTCCTGGATTTTCTCGCCCGTTTTCTGATGGTTCCTTATCTCTTGTTCAAGGGTAGGCTCTGCTTCAAATGTTTCTACTGTGGTGTGATGCACGAATCCCAAATTCAAACTCTCAAATTCCGCACACAGCTCAAAGGGCATCTGAAAAGCAACTGCCATGTTAACATAACTTTTTCTGCTTAAGGCATCTGCTACCACATTATCTTTCCCTGGATGGTAATGTATCTCCAGGTCATAATCTTTAATCAACTCTAGCCATCTTCTCTGCCTCATATTCAGCTCATTCTGTGTGAAGATATATTTAAGACTCTTATGGTCGGTGTATATCTCACATCTATTTCCGAATAAATAATGCCTCCAGATCTTCAGAGCATGCACAACAGCTGCTAATTCCAGATCATGAGTGGGATAATTGACCTCATGCTTTCTTAACTGGCGTGAAGCATAAGCAATCACCTTACCCTCCTGCATCAGCACACAACCCAAACCTTCCTTAGAGGCATCACAATACACGGTGAAACTCTTGGTTAAGTCTGGTAGAGTAAGCACTGGGGCTGTGGTGAGTCTCTTCTTTAATTCATCAAATGCAGCTTGCCTCTCCTTAGTCCAAATAAAGGGAATACCCTTCTCGAGCAATGATGTCATTGGTTTTGCAATCCTGGAGAAACTCTCAATAAACCTTCTGTAATATCCTGCTAGACCCAAAAATCCACGAACTTCTTTCACAACTTCTGGCACCTTCCAATCCATGACACTGCTGATCTTGCTAGGATCCACCATGATTCCACCTTTCGAGACTATATGTCCCAAGAAAGGCACTTGATCAAGCCAAAACTCACACTTGCTCAACTTTGCATACAACTTATGGTCTCTCAGCTTCTGCAAAACTAACCTCAAGTGTTCCTCATGTTCTTCTTCCGTCTTGGAATAGATCAATATATCATCAATGAACACCACAACAAACTTGTCAAGATACTCCATAAACACCTTGTTCATAAGATTCATGAAATAAGCAGGAGCATTTGTCAACCCAAAAGACATCACTGTATATTCATATAACCCAAATCTGGTAATGAAAGCAGTCTTTGGAATATCGGATGGACGAATCGTCATTTGATGATAACCCGACCTCAAATCAATTTTTGAGAACACACATGCACCTTGCAACTGATCAAACAAATCATCTATCCGAGGTAAGGGGTATTTGTTTTTTATGGTGACATCATTCAAAGCCCTATAATCCACACACATCCTTCTTGACCCATCCTTCTTATCAACAAACAGAACTGGGAAGGCCCAAGGTGAAGAACTAGGCCGTATAAACCCTTTTCCTAACAACTCATCTATATTTTCCTTTATTAACTCTTGTTCTTTGGGTGCCACTCTATATTGCCTTTTTGCTATAGGGGCTGTACCAGGTAAAAGTTCTATTAAAAATTCAACTTCTCGGTCAGGTGGCATACCTGGTAATTCTTCTGGAAAGACATCCGGGTACTCGCACACTACTCGAATTCCCTCCGTGGGCTTCGCCTCCATCTGATGCAGACAACCAGAAGGTTCTGTGGCACTGACTTCCACTTTCTGACCATCAGGAGCTGTTAAGTGGACGGTTCGCTTGGCACAATCAATTCTGACATCCCACTTAGCAAGCGTTTCCATTCCCAAGATGATATCAATTCCCGCGGAACCAATGATTATCAACTTGGTGCAGAATTCTACCCCCCTTATGTTTATGCTAACTCGAGGGCATATTAAACTGGTGCTCAACGTTCCCCCCGGTGTAGATACTACCATGGGTCTACTTGTAGACCTTATAGGAATATTGTACTGCTCAGCATATGATTTGGTAATAAATGAATGCATGGCACCAGTATCAAAAAGAACTGTAGCGGGGTGAGAGTTGACCAGGAACGTACCAAGCACGACGTTAGGGGCTTCAGCTGCAGACTCAGCTGTCACATGATTCACCTTCCCTTGCCACGGCGCCTTGCCTTGTTGATTGGGGCGCCCTTGCTGTGGCTGGGGAGGGTTCTGCCTTTGGCCCGATTGTTGCCCCTGTTGGTTACCTTGTACCTTACGGGGACAAACATTAGCATAGTGGCCCGCTCCACCACACTTGTAGCAAGGCCCAACACCTGTAGTCTGGTTTGTGGTGGGAGGGGTGGTCTGCACTTGGCGCTGAGCTGGATACATAGGACGAGCTGGCTGACCCTAGTAGCGCTGCTGGTACTGGTAGCCTTGCTGTCCTTGAGCCCGCTGCTGCTGTGAGCCCGGACCCTGAGAGAAACGGGGGCGGGTGTTGCTGCTTGAGGAAGAGTTGTTGTACTTCCTCTTCCTTTCTTCAATCCCCTGGTGCTTCCTTTCAGTGAAAAGAGCCCTGTCCACCAATTGATGGAAGCTAGGAAAGGTATGGTTCATCAGCTGGTATTGGAGCTCATCATTTAGACCCTCCAGGAAGTATTCTTGCTTTTCCCTGTCCTCCGCCACCTCTGCAGTGGCATATCTGGCCAACTGAAGGAACTTATCCCTATACTCAGTCACCGACATGCTGCCCTGCTTCAGGGAAAGAAACCCCTTCTTCTTCATTTTCATCAACCCCGCAGGCACATGGTGGTTGCGGAAGTTCTCCCTGAACTGTGCCCAAGTGAAAGTATCCCTATCTTGGGGTCTGTAAGATTCCCACCAATCCAGGGCTGCACCCCTTAGCTGACCGGAACCATACAAAACCCTCTCCCGGTCATTGCATTGAGCAATGTCCAGCTGGCGTTCCACTGCGCGAAGCCAATCATCAGCTTGCAGTGGCTCTGTGGCATGGGAGAAGGTTGGTGGATGACCCTTCAGGAAATCTCCACGCCTGTCCCGAGGTGGTGGGGGTGGTGGTTGAGCTTGGGTTTGCTGGAGAACGTGCACCGCGTTGGTCATTGTCGCCATCATCTGCATCTGGAGGTTGTAGAATTGCTCTGGTGTCAGTGGTGGAGGGTTGGGCAGCGGGTTGCCACCCCCTGGTTACCCTAGCTAGCATTTCCACCAGCAGCGTGGCGCCTTGTGTTAACCACCTGTTTGTAGCAGAGACACCGTAAGCACATAGCCAACATATGGGTGCACAAGCAGTAGCGACTAAAGATAAAGTAGTAAGAGCGATAGAGTGGATAGAGTGTTTAACCCCTCGAACTAACTTATAACATTAACTTGTTCATGCTGGGACAAATCTCCACAGCTGGATAACACACAACCAAAGATCCAAATCAAACATGGTTCAAAATAACAAACAACCAGCCAACACAACTTAACTTAAGTTCCACACGACCAACTCAACACGACAACTTAAACAAACGTGCTAACGCGATACATGAGGACGACTAGTCATCCCGAGGTAGTATCCTGGTGGCACCACCTAACTCTCCCGTGCCAGGCCTCCTGCGAGGTGGAGTCTGAGCTGGATCCACCACTGGCACCTGGGGCGGTGGACCTGCCACTTGGTCTAGCTGCGCCTGAAGGTGGAACACCTCACCATTCCGGTGATGGAGCTCCTCGGAGACCCTGACGTAGGCAGTGATCAGGGCTGACACATACCGGACCAGCTTCAACAGCTGCCGGTTGTCCTCACCCCGGATGGACGCGATCTCGTGCTCAGTATCCCCGGACTGCCGGCGGGGGAAGTAGCGGTACTGAGTCTGGCAGAGCGGAGTGTGGTAGTGCTGGCAGAGGACCCCAAGAGCCTGCTGAGCAGCATCCTCCATGGCCATCTCCATGGTCTCGTGCTCCGCGATGCTGTAGTGCCGGCGCAGCACGGTGTGTCCCCCATGGTTGGGGTTGGGCTCCAGGATCTGCGCACCGGCGGACCAGAGGGTGGTGTGGTCCGGGCGCGCTCGCTGCCGGACCTGGTAGACGACCTCATGGGTAGTGTAACCCAGGTCGTAGAGGCAGTCGCGGAGTAGCCTCGGGAACTCCAGGTCAGCACCGTGGTGTGGGTGCGTCAGGTCGACCCAGGCGTCAACCTCCCGCTGGCCACCCTCGTCGGAAGGGACAGCCACACGGAACGGCCACTCAGGTGCGGCATGCGGTGGCGGTGGGGGTGCCGGTGAAGCTGCAGGTGCCGCTGGAGAAGGTGGTGGTGTCGGCGCACGCGGGGAAGGAGGTGTCGGTGTCGGCAGGCATGGCGATGGAGCCTCCTCCCGCGCATCACCATCGTCGTCTGAGTCGAGGTAGTAAACCACCTCCACTGGGTCCTCCTCCTCCTCCTCCTCCTCAGGGTCAGTGTCCGCCGGAAGCAGACCATTCCCCTCAAAGGGGTGTGGCGCCTGGTCCATGGGGGCGTACTCAAAGGGTGGTGGTGGCAACGGCTCGGGCAGCTCCGGTGACGGAGGCTCGATCTGCTGTGGTGGATGAGGTACTGGGGCACGCCGTGGGGTCGGTGGTGCAACACGGCGAAGGCGGCCCCCGGTACTCTTGCGGGCGGTTTGCTTGCTGCGTGCCATGACCTATAAGGAGGATGGAGTAAGATGGAGATCAGTTCTATATGATTGAATGAATAAAGCAAAAAGTAATAATTTAACATAGAGTGAACATATAGTTTGATAGCAAAAATAAAATTTTCATAAACAGCAAGAGGGCAAAAGGGGAATGAGGTCCTTATTTACGTCCGTTTCTAACTAGGCTTCCGTCCTACAGTCAACACGGCTCTGATACCACTTTGTCACGCCCAGTTCTCAACCAACGGAACCGGAACAACATATATGTGCCAGGAACGTGTCTCACATATATCATGACAATAGTGACATCACAGAACGTGCATAAACGATAAGTAAACGTTTACATAGAGTATAACATCACTTTATTACAATAAGACGACATGTCCTTAAACCAGAGTCATAGCGGAAGCGTAAACGAAGAAGAACGAGCCGCCACAGGGACGTCGACTGGGGGATCGGTACGCCTAGAACTCGTTGAAGTCCTGAACATACTCTTCGAAGTCTTCTGGAGCTGAGCAGCGGTTGGGTTCCAGCCAACAGTAGGTTTAAAGTAAAGCAAGCGTGAGTATTTCGTACTCAACAAGCATAACATGAACTATGAGGCATCTAGGGTTGGCTGACACTTAGCATGAGCTTTTAGTTGATCAAGTTTTTATTACACAACTAGTTACTACAGGTGAGTTGATAAACCATTAGCCCAAGATATAGCATGTGAACATTATTCAACAACATTAACATAAGAACCACTTCCAAACCCAACAGAACCACTAATCTGCATAAAGGATCTGGGCCGCTCATAACCGTGAGCACGGCTGACATGTCAGTTTTATACTCTCGAGAGGTCGTACATCTTTACCCATAAGTCGTGGGCTACGCTAGTGGTCCACCACATTACCTTAGATGAGGTGGCTAGCAAGCACACTGTGGCGGAACCGCCTTGCTTAATCCAGGCTAAGCACACCTGCCACCTCTGGCTCGCAGTGCACTTAGGCTAGACTAAACCCGGTAGTCCGTCGAGAGTCCTTCGGGCTCTCGATGTCACCATTTCCCAGAGGAACCGACGTCATACACATCCGACTCTCGATGGAGCCACAACAGTTACAACATCACAGGCAGTTGAATAGATATTACATAGACTTTAGTTACAAACCAAGTTCGAAATCAAATAGAGTTCAACATAGTGTCTTATAACAACATAGTTCAAATAGTCTCTCGCAGCGGAATTTTAAAGCTCAAGTTTCATGGTACTCAAAATACTTGCATAAAAGAACGAGCATCGAGCCCACTGATGCCGCTCCTTGCCAGATCATGACTCTGCTCATTCCTGATGGGGGCACGACCCTCCACCAACACAGGCACAGAAGAGGAACTCCGTACCTGTAAGCCAAAAGTGGGGGCAAACCCTGAGTACTAATTACTCAGTAGGACTTAATGGATGAGGCTTACGGCTGACACGAAGCTTGCTTACTAGCATCTGAGTCCTTAGCCATTGCTTTTATACAGGATCAAGTTAAATCAGTGGAAGCAGGATTTGACAGCTGCTTACATTATTGCACCCGAGCAGGATTTAACAGCTGCTCGAGTCATCATAATTGGTGGAACCTAATAGATATGGTATAGCATGGCATGAAAGTAAAGCATGTATCAAAAATGTGACAAATATTTCACAAGGTAAATCAGGCATATCCAAGTATGTAGTTGTCAAAACCATGAATTCTCAATACAGCATATTCATATGGATTACTACTTTGCCCGTCAGTGGTATTGGCATTCTCACACCTGGTGAGTATCAGCGATTCGAATCGATTTTTATATTCCCGGGAATAACTAGAAGCACCAGGATGGCATATGCTTACTAACTCCCAGCGTTCCACATATGCTTCCCCCATCTCCACCTGTCCCGTCTCAAGTTCGATGACCACTCCCGCCTAACTCCCGGAGCGCGTTGTCGCAGGAGCGGTACCTCGGTTACGTCGGGTTCTGCCCTCCTTTGACACCCGCCTCCGCGGCCACCTTCCTCTCAACCAGTGGGTAGGAACGTGCCCCTTGCTTGAGACGTCACAAGTAAGACTTTCACCGGCCCATAGATTCCGGATAAGCACTCTAGCAATGTTATGCCGACCAATAGGCGAACAATGACCGGCCTTATGCGACTCGGGCAGAGTCCACCACACATTATCTCAATTCTCAACATTCATACCCATATCTCCGCCCGGTCTCCATTTAAAATATAACATAATCATGGCATGATAATAATAGCTTTCATAGTGAGACTTTTTCTTTTGAAAAGTAACACCTACGCGACGAGTGACCTTTATTCACTCGTGTCTACTCGTACCTAGCCATTCTAGGCATACTCGTCCTACGCACTCTATTGTAGGTGCTAGGGCCAGGGCGGCCAAGGGATCTAATGCAATTGGTTCCATACAACACCTAATGCATATGCGTAATGAACAGGTATTTTATTTGCTGGGAATTGTATGATCCTGCCTACCTTCTTCCTCGCTAGGGTTAGTCTCTTCGGCGGTGGCGTCAGCGGTCGGCTGCGAGTCCTCCTGCTCCTCTTCGGGTTCCTCGACCAGGGGTTGCTCCTGCACTGTCTCTTCTTCGATCGCGGGGTCTATATGCATGAGAAGTACCGACATGAGCGCCTATGAATGCAGATGTATGCATTTGATGTAGATGAAGTGCAGATGCCAGTATGCAGTATATACTTCATGGAAAACGACACGTGCATAGCAGTTAAATCAACCTTCATGTATATATTTAGTGTAAACCATGTACATTTGTGAATTAAAACATGCATCTGAGTTCTGGCAGTTCAACTAACTCAAATGGTACCAAACTTTTATGACAACCAGATATTTCATACCCAAAGCTGCTGTCAAAATTTCAGCTCAATTGGAGTTATAATTATTTTATTAAAATTCCAGCAAGTTTTCAGCCCTACACCTTGTCAGAATTTTTATAATTTATTGGCATGGTTTCTGAAGATGAAATTTTACCAGTGAGCTATCCTTAGTATGAACTGCATGTACAAAAATTTACAAGCTAAAACTCCCAATTTTTGACAGGACATCTATTTCCCATATATAAAACTAGTGCAAATTAAGATGTACATATAAACAGTGAGAATAGCTTCCAAGCATATACTTTCTGGATTCTACAGTACTCCCACATGCTACTAGAATTTTGGTAGAATTTATCTTGCACATTAGGACCCATTTTTCCATTTATCAAGTTCTCCAAGTCAAGATTTGTCATTTTCAAATCACCATCAAAACTATACATGCAGGGGCTCATATTTTACCAGTGGTGTTCACAAGCTATATAGAACCTGAGAAAAATACTAGTGAGCCTTATTTCACATATTTTGCATGGACCTCATTTTCAAATTATCAAATAATGCATAAAGTACATATAAAATGGTAAAACCATGAATGAATCAGTAAAGTATTGAGCCACCAGGAATTACCACAGTATCAAGACACCCTAAGAAGGCTACTAACCAAGTTTCGTCATTTTTGGATTCCACCTAGGCCATGTTTCTTATTTTTCATTTGATTTATCATGCATCTTTAAAAACAGGGGTAAAACCGTACTTGCACATCCCCACATCATACCTACTGTGTAGATCTATTTACCAGGAGTACAACGCAACTGAGTTTACCTTTTTACGATTTTTATTTGATTTTATATGAATTTCCAAAGTTTCAGCCGAATATAGGAAAAAGAAATGGAAAAAGATAGAACCGAGGACTAGAACACAATTAACTCTTTACTCCAGGGGCTAGCACGTAAGAATGCCAAGACTCAGTAAACAGCGCGTGGGTTAAAAACGTAAATAAACCATACTCCGGGGGGTAGCTTGCAAAACCCCCCCGGCCTTTCTTCCTCCTCCCGCCGCGCGCGACGGCGCGGCGGCGCGCGCGCGACGGCGAGCTCGGGCTCGCCGGAGCCGCGACGCGACGCGCATCGGGTGCGCGGTAGCGCGGCGCTCAAGCCAGGCTAGGTCTCGGCGGCAGGGACGGCGAGGGTCGGCGGTGGAAGGCGGTGAACCGAGGGCGCGCGACGGCGTCGGCGGCGTGGCCACGACGTCGGGCGGCGGTGGATCTAGGCGAAGGGTGGGTGAACGGCGACGAGGCCTAGTGCCTCGGGTGCGCGGGAGCGAGGCGAGTGCGGTGAGAGTGCTCTAGGGACGCGACGAGGGCGGTAGGCGGCGGCGCAAGCCCGAGCTTAAGCTCGGCCCGGCCATGGCGGGCGTGACGGGGCTCGGCCCGATCTAGAGAATGAGGGGGAGAGGGACGACGAGGTCTACCTCGGCGGGTGCGCAAGGGCGAGGCGAGGTAGATGGCGGCGGTTGGGGCGCGGAGAGGGACCGAGGAGGCCGGCGTAGCGAGCTCTCGGTCGGCGGCTATGGCGGGCGGCGCGCGAGGGTGGAGAGAGAGCGAGTGAGTGAGCGAGCGAGGAGCGGGGGAGTGAACGCGGACGGCTTCGCGGCTAGGTAAGGGCGCGGCCTCGGCCGAGGGGGGGGCGATCCGCGTGCGTGCGTCGTGGCCATACGCCGGCGGCCACACGGCGACCGCGAGCTGGGGGAGCGGGGCGGCGCTGACGAGTGGGCCCCACTCGTCAGTGACCGCGGGGGAGGAAAAACCTAGAAAAAGAAAAATGTGTTTCCTCACCCTCTGTAAATAACCATTTTGACCTATTTAGGAGCCGAATTTGGAAAAATGGTAATTGGATGAAATGTTTCAATCTTTGAACTCTACAACTTTGTCAAAAGGTTCCAACTCAAATTCGGTCTAGAAATATGAATTCCATTTGAATTTGGCTGACAGCTCTAGATGTGGCAGAGTACCTTTATTTCTTGTGAAAGGGAAAAATCCCATTTCTGGGCTTTAACTTCTAAAACTCCCATTGACAAGTTTGTTTATAATTTAATCCTATATATTTCATTCCATTTGGGTTTGACATGAGAATGACTTTACGTTGGAGAAAAACCAAGTTTACCAACTGGTCAGATTTAAACTGTGTTTCTAGGCTGACAGAAAATGGTTCAAATCATTAACTAAAATTCATTTTTTAACCAGACCCCAATTGAAAAAGTTTCTCCCTAGATCATTACCTATAAATTTCCTAATTTGAGCTTTGCATGAAAGTGGCCGCAGGTCAGAGTAAATTTGGAATTTCAAATCAGCCCCTATTTGGACTGGTTTTCTATACTGACTATAATTGACCCTAATCACTTTGCAAACCTCATTATATGAAAAGACCCCAATTAGGAAAGTTGTTTATATCATGTTGACCTACAGTTTTGTCAATATGTATTTCACCCAGATCTCAACAGAATAAAAGATATGATCATAAACATAGCACCACACATGAAATGACAGTGTTTTTCACTATGCAATATAAACCAAACTTGTTTCCAATGCACCCACACATGTTATGCCATGATGCTCAAGATGAATGCTTCATGTAAGATGAGTGATTATGCACTTGAGATGCCGAAGCATCACAACCCACCCCCCTTAAAGAAATCTCGTCCCGAGATTTGTTGATGTAATGTGGGTGGATAAGGTAATTTAGGATGCAGTGCATTGTGTAGGATTTCGAATAAGAATTTGTATTTTGATGGTTATACATACTCGTTTGTAGTAGCTGAAAGGAAACCCAGGTATTTGGTTTGCAAGTATTCTTCTTGCTCCCAAGTCGCTTCTTTTTCGGAGTGATTACTCCATTGTACTTTGTAAAAGTTGATTGCTCTTCTTCTTGTTGCTCTTTGTTTTTGGTCGAGGATTTTTATAGGACGTTCCTCATAGGTGAGGTCAGGCTCAATTTGAATTTGCGAGGTGTCCACTGCTTCTTCCGGCACTCTCAAACACTTCTTAAGTTGCGAGACATGAAATACGTCATGAACCGCAGCCAGATGTGGAGGTAGCTCCAACCGGTAAGCAACTGGCCCACACTGCTCCGTGATCTTAAACGGACCTACGTATCTCGGGGCTAACTTCCCTTTCACACCAAAACGATGTACCCCTTTCATTGGTGACACCCGAAGGTACACATGATCATTAACTTCAAAGACCAACGGTCGTCTTCTTTTGTCAGAGTAGCTCTTTTGCCTAGATTGTGCTCTTTTCAAGTTGCTATGTATAAATTTAACTTGCTCCTCGGCTTGTGTTACAAAATCAGGGCCAAAGATGACCCGTTCTCCTGGTTCGGACCAGTTGAGGGGTGTTCTGCATCTTCTCCCATATAGAGCTTCGAAAGGAGCCATTTCTAAGCTCTTTTGGTAGCTGTTGTTATAGGCGAACTCAGCTAGAGGAAGGCACTCCTCCCATTTGGTGGAATAAGTTAATGCACAAGCTCTCAACATGTCTTCTAGGATTTGATTTACCCTCTCGACTTGGCCACTGGTTTGCGGATGGTATGCAGAACTGCGAATCAAAGTGGTGCCTAGAGCGGTCTGTAGGTGCTCCCAAAAGCGGGATACAAACAGAGAGCCTCTATCTGAAGTGATCGACCGAGGAACACCATGTAAAGAGACTATCCTCGCGATGTATAATTCAGCATAGGTCTTGGCGTGGTAGATTGTTTCCACGGGAATAAAGTGAGCTGATTTTGTGAGTCGGTCAATAATCACCCATATGGAATCATAGCCCTTCTGAGTGCGAGGCAAACCCACAATGAAATCCATGTGTATATCTTCCCACTTCCAAGATGGTACGGCTAGCGGTTGAAGCATTCCTGCCGGTTTTAGATGGTCGGCTTTTACTCTCTGGCACACGTCACACTCGGACACGTATTTGGCGATCTCCCGTTTCATACGGGTCCACCAAAACTTTTGTTTTAGATCTTGGTACATCTTGTTGCTACCCGGGTGTATGGTGAACATGGAGGTGTGGGCTTCGTCTAGGATTTTCTTTCTCAACTCCATGTCCCTAGGTACCACTAAGCGACCCTTGAACCATAGGACGCCTTGGTCATCAAGCGTGAAGCACGCTCTCTTCTCTTCATTTATACCTTCCCGAATGTATGCCATACTTTTATCTTGTTTCTGTGCCGCTATAATTTGTTCTTTTATGGTAGGCTCTATGATCAAGCTGTAAAGTTCTGCCATTTGCTCAGTGATTACTTCGATCTCATCTATCTCGCAACAGATCACCCTTGCCGTGGGTCGGACTTCAAGCACATGGCAATGAGCCCGACGGCTTAGTGCATCTGCTACGACATTTGCTTTGCCGGGATGGTAATGGATTTCCAGGTCATAGTCTTTTATCAGTTCTAGCCATCGTCGTTGTCTCATGTTAAGTTCAGGCTGCGTGAGGATGTATTTGAGACTCTTATGATCGGTGTATATGTGACAAGTATTGCCCAGCAGATAATGTCTCCATATCTTTAGGGCGTGTACCACTGCTGCTAGCTCCAGATCATGTGTTGCGTAGTTGGCTTCATGTTTTCTTAACTGGCGTGACGCATAGGCAATTACTCTTCCCTCTTGCATTAAGACACAGCCAAGCCCATTGCCGGAGGCATCACAATATACGTCGAAGGGTTTAGTGACGTCCGGTTGAGCTAGCACTGGTGCGGAGGTTAATGACTTTTTCAAGCTTGTGAAGGCCTCTTCACACTTTGGATCCCATAGATACTTCACGTTTTTCTTGGTCAGGGATGTCATTGGCTTTGCAGTTTTGGAGAAGTCCTTGATAAAGCGGCGGTAGTAGCCTGCTAAACCGAGGAAGCTCCTAATTTCTGTTACTGTTTCGGGTTGTTTCCAATTCAGTACATCTTCCACTTTACTCGGATCGACGGCTACCCCCTTTTCGGACAAGATGTGGCCAAGGAAACTCACTTCTCTTAGCCAGAATGCACATTTGCTGAACTTGGCGTAGAGTTGGTGTTCTCTCAGCCGGGTGAGTACCGTTCGCAAGTGCTCCTCGTGCTCTTCCTCGTTTTTAGAGTAGACGAGGATGTCGTCAATGAATACGACTACAAATTTATCCAGCTCGTTCATGAATACTGAGTTCATCATATACATGAAGAAGGCTGGTGCATTGGTTAACCCGAAGGACATGACCAGGTATTCATATAGGCCGTATCTGGTAGAGAAGGCTGTCTTGGGTATATCTTCTTCCCTGATTTTTATTTGATAGTAGCCTGACCTTAAATCAATTTTTGAAAACACTTTGGCCCCTGCTAGCTGATCGAACAAGATGTCAATGTGAGGCAGTGGGTACTTATTTTTGATCGTGACTGCGTTTAATGGTCTATAGTCCACGCACAATCTCTTGCCACCTTGGTCTTTCTTCTCTACAAAGAGAGCAGGACAGCCCCAAGGTGATGAGCTAGGACGAATGAACCCTTTATCCAATTGTTCTTGTAATTGTGTTTTTAATTCCTTGAGTTCATCTGGTGCCATTCTGTACGGCCTCCTTGAAACAGGTGCCGTTCCTGGAATGAGGTATATCTTAAACTCCACATCCCTATCTGGAGGAAGCCCAGGAAGCTCCTCCGGAAACACATCCGGGAAATCACATACTACCGGTATCTTTCTAATCACTTGAAGTTCAGATGTATTTACTGTGGCCTCTAGATGTTTCTGTTCTGGTATGTGCACCTTTAGTATCTTTCCAGTGACCTTAGACTTTAATTGCACTTCCCTGCTGCCAACATGTAGTATTGCATCGTTTTCTACCATCCAATTCATGCCCAAAATAACGTCAATCCCTTGGTGTGGCAGCACCACAGGATTTATGACAAAGCTCTCAGGACCGATGTCTACCTTCAATTGTCTGGCCATTAAACCAGTGGCGACAGGGGAACCCGGTGTGGTGATGTGATAATCTTCCTTTAACTTGTACATTTTTATCCCGTGCTTCAATGCATATGACTTGCTAAGAAATGTATGTGTGGCTCCTGAATCAAATAACACGACGGCCGGATGACCGTTGACGGTGAACGTACCAGCAAGTACCGGCTCTCCGGCTGGGACCTGGTCCATGTGGATGAAGTGAACTCGGCCCGTCTTAGAGTTGGACCCCTTTTGCTTCCCCTGGCTGCCACCCGCAGGGGTGGGACCCTGGATGCGACGAGGTGCCCTGCAGTCCTTACTGAAGTGTCCGGTCTTGCCGCAGTTAAAGCAAGGACCCCAAGCTCCCTGTGAGAAAGGAGCGAGAGGTGCCGGAAGCTGTGCCTGATGGGATGGTGCGCGGTAGGTAGGGAACCTCTGCTGCTGCGGTGCCCTGTGAATCCAACCCGACTGATTGGGCCGGACTACAAAGCAAGACTGCTGGTGGTACTGCTGTGGCTGCTGATAGTTGGCCTTCTGCTTCTGAGATGACCCAGGTGCATTGTTGGCCTGGCGTTTCCGCTTTTGATCCTTATTTGCAACACGGAGGCGATTCTCCATGTCCAGTGCAGTGTCGACCAGCACTGAGAAGCTCTGGTATTCTCGCCCCAGATGCGTCGGAAGTGTAGAGTCAAACCCACTCAAGAGCCTAGCTGCCCAGCTAGGATCATCAGCCACGTCCCCCGGTGAGTATTGCGACAAGTGTATGAACGACTGCACGTACTGCATGACTGTTCGGTTGCCCTGCTTCAGTTCCCTGAACTCCCTCTGCTTCTGCTCCATAAGACTCTTCGGGATGTAGTGGGCCCGAAAAGCTGTACGGAGCTCCTCCCACGTGATGATGTGCCCTTGCGGCTGCATAGCTTGGAACGTGGCGTACCACGCTCCGGCTGGGCCCTGAAGTAGCTGTGCCGCAAACCGAGCTTTCTCTTGCTCGGTCAACCCCGGAAGTAGTGTGAACTTGGACTCGATCGTGCGGAGCCAATCATTTGCTGCCAGTGGGTCAGGGCACGTGGTGAAGACTGGAGGGCGCAAATCCTCAAAGTCTTTGTAGGTGATCCCGCGGGGTTGGTGTTCCCGTGGCCGCTGCTGCCCTGAGCTTGTCGTTCCTCCCTCATGAGGCGGATCAGCTCGCCCTGCTGCACGACCAGGGTGGCCAACTCCGGCGGGGGTGGTGCATCGTGTGGCTGCTGGCCTGAGGTCTGCCCATTGCGCGTGTTCACCATCTGCAAGAATGAAGCTAACAGTGTTCAGTCCAACCACTTTAAAGCAATTAAATGCGCCGAAACACAGTTACTCAAAACATGTAAGACAGAAACATATAATTGCAGTAAAGTGTTAGCTTCCTTCTTGCAGCGGTTCGACCACTGTCACATTTAGTCATAGCTCGGTGTGTTGGTGTTTAGCAGTCGGCTATCGCGTGAATTTCTGGACAGCAAAGACTTTACCGGTGCGCCGCTCCTAAACCGTGCATCTTTTCACTATGCTCCCCTTAGCAAAGTTATTCCTTGTTCTGTGTCTTTCACTTTCATGTGGAATGTTTTTGGTGATTCTATTTGTAGCCCGTTCGAGATTTAGTCTTCGTCAGCATATACTAGTTCAGTTCAGATTTCAGTGACTGCGTGATTTCAGCCATATCTCCCAAATGAGTCGTATTTAGGAGAAGCTTTGTATAACAAAGTTGTTCTACACTTCCAGGTCTACAACTTTGACAACACGCTCTCAGTTTAGTTCCTGCACTAAGGGTGTGCAAAAATAGGATTTTCCTACTGATGCTACTTCAGTCCAGATTACAGGTTCTTAAGAAATTTGACCGTAACTCCAGATCTGAGCACAATTAGAGAAAGCTCCAATTGGCAAGGTTGTGCACCAGATAGTTCTCCACAACTTTGCTATTCAACTCTTGGCTCAAATCCTTACACAACTTACGATAACTTCAGTTTTTGGCTGCAGCTGCGAAAAATTCCAGATTGCAAGGTGCAATCCAAAACGAGGTGCAACTCACAAATCCATACATACAACCATCTCAAAGGCCATTACGACGTAAAACCAACATCAGTGCCACTTAGAAAAGTTCAATTACCGCTAAAGAGTCTTAGGTTTACATCATAGGATGGTGGCTACATCAACCAACCATCGAATAGTGCGTAATAAAATGGTCCATCATAACATCAAATGGTGTACGGAATGAGCTCTCACAACTCACCAATGTTTTCGTACAACCATGAGTCTAAACGCGGAGCAGATTATTACAAAACATCGCTTTCAACGCGTTACTAACTTAATGCTTAACTTCCTCCCATCAATCCATCAAACACCCTGCACCCTGGAGTTAGCGTCAGAGGGGTCGTTCTCCCCCTCCTCTTCCACCTCCATGGGCTCCGAGGACTCCTCCTCCTCCTCCTCCTCCTCCTCCAAGGGCGCGGGCTGCTGCGGCGGCTCGTACTCGGCCAGACGCTGCTGCAGCTGCGCCACCCGGGTCTCTAACTCCTCCACACGGGTACGGGTCTCCGTGTACCTGGAAAAGTAGAAGCGGCTCCGGTTCTCCGCGCGCTGATACATCCCGTGCGCCTCACGTGCATAGTCCATGCACGCTACCAAGGGCCGAGAGCCGTTCCTGTCCCGAAGCCACCCACGGCGCTCCTGCCAAGCGTGGTCGAGGTCGCGTGTGGGGAGGAAGCGCAGGATCGTGTGGTCTGCCTCCCACCTGGAGCTCAACGAAGTGAGGGCTCCCATCACCGCCTTACGGTAAGCCTCCTCCTCATTGGCCCCGTAAGTGGTGAGGGTCTGCTGGCCTGCGAACGTCCCCCGTGGAAGGACAACCTGGGCCATGCAGTTGCCCTCCTCGTGCACCGTCTGCACCGAGATGAAGGGACAGGGACGACGCCCCATCTCCCTCAGGGCCCTACACAGCAACTGGGACAGGGGGCACTCCTCCCTGCAGCGAGTGTGGAGCAACCCATCCTCCACCACAGGGGGAGTGTGGGTCACGTCAGGGAGAATGGTGGTCCTGGCTCCGGTGGCCTTGCGTGCGGTTTGCTTGGTCCTGGCCATCTGTTTTAGGTAGACAAGGTTGTGCATTAGTGAGGGATATATTTTTCATACGAGATATTAAGCCAAGGGTACAATAGTGCATCATATGGAAGGTAAACTTTTAAAATTGCGATTTATTTCATAGCATTTTAATAATATCCCACCATAAATAAAAGCAGTAAACATGATGCATGAATCGTATCTAAATGGTCTCACATCACACATCTAAAAGAAGAGTACATATAGCTATCGTTATTTCGGTGACACATATGCACGGCACTCTCTAATGCAACTAGTCGTTCCCTGGCCGTTCTTAGTTTCGCACGTAGTTAGGGTACCTGCAGAAGAGTGCATGCTCATACATTACCACTTAGTGTGGCATCCACGCGTGACCGCTGCGTGGACAACGTTGGTGGGCCGATGCACCTTTTCCTCAAAGCCTGACTTTCCACCAGTACTGGGGATTGTCGAGGAAAAGATGGATCCCAAATCCGAATGTAAGTGTGGTGGGTATGAAAGCCTCAAACATGCCCACCACCCTTAAAGAGCTTTTTCTTATACAGCATGAATGCAGAGTTCACAACCGTTCGCAAAACCCGATAGCTTCCACCAGTACTGGGATAGCTATGGCCGAAAAGTTGTTTCTCAAAGCGCCGAACGTGCATATGAGTTCTATCTAGGTTAGAATGTCAGTGATGTCACCTGAATAACACTAACATCCTTATACGGGCATAGCGTATACTCTCATTTTTCAATTACTTGAAAAGGGCTTTCGAAAATAGTTTTGTAAACCAAAACTTGATGATGTAACCATTGTCTGTGCATGATCGGCTCTGATACCAGCTGTGGCGGAACCGCCCTGCTTAATCCAGGCTAAGCACACCTGCCACCTCTAGCTCGCAGTGCACTTAGGCTAGACTAAACCCGGTAGTCCGTCGAGAGTCCTTCGGGCTCTCGATGTCACCATTTCCCAGAGGAACCGACGTCATACACATCCGACTCTCGATAGAGCCACAACAGTTACAACATCACAGGCAGTTGAATAGATATTACATAGACTTTAGTTACAAACCAAGTTCGAAATCAAATAGAGTTCAACATAGTGTCTTATAACAACATAGTTCAAATAGTCTCTCGCAGCGGAATTTTAAAGCTCAAGTTTCATGGTACTCAAAATACTTGCATAAAAGAACGAGCATCGAGCCCACTGATGCCGCTCCTTGCCAGATCATGACTCTGCTCATTCCTGATGGGGGCACGACCCTCCACCAACACAGGCACAGAAGAGGAACTCCGTACCTGTAAGCCAAAAGTGGGGGCAAACCCTGAGTACTAATTACTCAGTAGGACTTAATGAATGAGGCTTACGGCTGACGCGAAGCTTGCTTACTAGCATCTGAGTCCTTAGCCATTGCTTTTATACAGGATCAAGTTAAATCAGTGGAAGCAGGATTTGACGGCTACTTACATTATTGCACCCGAGCAGGATTTAACAGCTGCTCGAGTCATCATAATTGGTGGAACCTAATAGATATGGTATAGCATGGCATGAAAGTAAAGCATGTATCAAAAATGTGACAAATATTTCACAAGGTAAATCAGGCATATCCAAGTATGTAGTTGTTAAAACCATGAATTCTCAATACAGCATATTCATATGGATTACTACTTTGCCCGTCAGTGGTATTGGCATTCTCACACCTGGTGAGTATCAGCGATTCGAATCGATTTTTATATTCCCGGGAATAACTAGAAGCACCAGGATGGCATATGCTTACTAACTCCCAGCGTTCCACATATGCTTCCCCCATCTCCACCTGTCCCGTCTCAAGTTCGATGACCACTCCCGCCTAACTCCCGGAGCGCGTTGTCGCAGGAGCGGTACCTCGGTTACGTCGGGTTCTGCCCTCCTTTGACACCCGCCTCCGCGGCCACCTTCCTCTCAACCAGTGGGTAGGAACGTGCCCCCTGCTTGAGACGTCACAAGTAAGACTTTCACCGGCCCATAGATTTCGGATAAGCACTCTAGCAATGTTATGCCGACCAATAGGCGAACAATGACCGGCCTTATGCGACTCGGGCGGAGTCCACCACACATTATCTCAATTCTCAACATTCATACCCATATCTCCGCCCGGTCTCCATTTAAAATATAACATAATCATGGCATGATAATAATAGCTTTCATAGTGAGACTTTTTCTTTTGAAAAGTAACACCTACGCGACGAGTGACCTTTATTCACTCGTGTCTACTCGTACCTAGCCATTCTAGGCATACTCGTCCTACGCACTCTATTGTAGGTGCTAGGGCCAGGGCGGCCAAGGGATCTAATGCAATTGGTTCCATACAACACCTAATGCATATGCGTAATGAACAGGTATTTTATTTGCTGGGAATTGTATGATCCTGCCTACCTTCTTCCTCGCTAGGGTTAGTCTCTTCGGCGGTGGCGTCAGCGGTCGGCTGCGAGTCCTCCTGCTCCTCTTCGGGTTCCTCGACCAGGGGTTGCTCCTGCACTGTCTCTTCTTCGATCGCGGGGTCTATATGCATGAGAAGTACCGACATGAGCGCCTATGAATGCGGGTGTATGCATTTGATGTAGATGAAGTGCAGATGCCAGTATGCAGTATATACTTCATGGAAAACGACATGTGCATAGCAGTTAAATCAACCTTCATGTATATATTTAGTGTAAACCATGTACATTTGTGAATTAAAACATGCATCTGAGTTCTGGCAGTTCAACTAACTCAAATGGTACCAAACTTTTATGACAACCAGATATTTCATACCCAAAGCTACTGTCAAAATTTCAGCTCAATTGGAGTTATAATTATTTTATTAAAATTCCAGCAAGTTTTCAGCCCTACACCTTGTCAGAATTTTTATAATTTATTGGCATGGTTTCTGAAGATGAAATTTTACCAGTGAGCTATCCTTAGTGTGAACTGCATGTACAAAAATTTACAAGCTAAAACTCCCAATTTTTAACAGGACATCTATTTCCCATATATAAAACTAGTGCAAATTAAGATGTACATATAAACAGTGAGAATAGCTTCCAAGCATATACTTTCTGGATTCTACAGTACTCCCACATGCTACTAGAATTTTGGTAGAATTTATCTTGCACATTAGGACCCATTTTTCCATTTATCAAGTTCTCCAAGTCAAGATTTGTCATTTTCAAATCACCATCAAAACTATACATGCAGGGGCTCATATTTTACCAGTGGTGTTCACAAGCTATATAGAATCTGAGAAAAATACTAGTGAGCCTTATTTCACATATTTTGCATGGACCTCATTTTCAAATTATCAAATAATGCATAAAGTACATAAAAAATGGTAAAACCATGAATGAATCAGTAAAGTATTGAGCCACCAGGAATTACCACAGTATCAAGACACCCTAAGAAGGCAACTGACCAAGTTTCGTCATTTTTGGATTCCACCTAGGCCATGTTTCTTATTTTTCATTTGATTTATCATGCATCTTTAAAAACAGGGGTAAAACCGTACTTGCATATCCCCACATCATACCTACTGTGTAGATCTATTTACCAGGAGTACAACGCAACTGAGTTTACCTTTTTACGATTTTTATTTGATTTTATATGAATTTCCAAAGTTTCAGCCGAATATAGGAAAAAGAAATGGAAAAAGATAGAACCGAGGACTAGAACACAATTAACTCTATACTCCAGGGGCTAGCACGTAAGAATGCCAAGACTCAGTAAACAGCGCGTGGGTTAAAAACGTAAATAAACCATACTCCGGGGGTAGCTTGCAAAACCCCCCCGGCCTTTCTTCCTCCTCCCGCCACGCGCGACGGCGCGGCGGCGCGCGCGCGCCGGCGAGCTCGGGCTCGCCGGAGCCGCGACGCGACGCGCATCGGGTGCGCGGTAGCGCGGCGCTCAAGCCAGGCTAGGTCTCGGCGGCGGGGACGGCGAGGGTCGGCGGTGGAAGGCGGTGAACCGAGGGCGCGCGACGGCGTCGGCGGCGTGGCCACGACGTCGAGCGGCGGTGGATCTACGCGAAGGGTGGGTGAACGGCGACGAGGCCTAGTGCCTCGGGTGCGCGGGAGCGAGGCGAGTGCGGTGAGAGTGCTCTAGGGACGCGACGAGGGCGGTAGGCGGCGGCGTAAGCCCGAGCTTGAGCTCGGCCCGGCCATGGCGGGCGTGACGGGGCTCGGCCCGATCTAGAGAATGAGGGGGAGAGGGACGACGAGGTCTACCTCGGCGGGTGCGCAAGGGCGAGGCGAGGTAGATGGCGGCGGTTGGGGGCGCGGAGAGGGACCGAGGAGGCCGGCGTAGCGAGCTCTCGGTCAGCGGCGCGCGAGGGTGGAGAGAGAGCGAGTGAGTGAGCGAGCGAGGAGCGGGGGAGTGAACGCGGACGGCTTCGCGGCTAGGTAAGGGCGCGGCCTCGGCCGAGGGGGGGCGATCCGCGTGCGCGCGTCGTGGCTGTACGCCGGCGGCCACGCGGCGACCGCGAGCTGGGGGAGCGGGGCGGCGCTGACGAGTGGGCCCCACTCGTCAGTGACCGCGGGGGAGGAAAAACCCAGAAAAAGAAAAATGTGTTTCCTCACCCTCTGTAAATCGCCATTTTGACCTATTTAGGAGCCGAATTTGGAAAAATGGTAATTGGATGAAATGTTCCACTCTTTGAACTCTACAACTTTTTCAAAAAGTTCCAACTCAAATTCGGTCTAGAAATATGAATTCCATTTGAATTTGGCTGACAGCTCTAGATGTGGCAGAGTACCTTTATTTCTTGTGAAAGGGAAAACTCCCATTTCTGGGCTTTAACTTCTAAAACTCCCATTGACAAGTTTGTTTATAATTTAATCCTCTATATTTCATTACATTTGGGTTTGACATGAAAATGACTTTACGTTGGATAAAAACCAAGTTTACCAACTGGTCAGATTTAAACTGTGTTTCTAGGCTGACAGAAAATGGTTCAAATCATTAACTAAAATTCATTTTTTAACCAGACCCCAATTGAAAAAGTTTCTCCCTAGATCATTACCTATAACTTCCCTAATTTGAGCTTTGCATGAAAGTGGCCGCAGGTCAGAGTAAATTTGGAATTTCAAATCAGCCCCTATTTGGACTGGTTTTCTATACTGACTATAATTGACCCTAATCACTTTGCAAACCTCATTATATGAAAAGACCCCAATTAGGAAAGTTGTTTATATAATGTTGACCTACAGTTTTGTCAATATGGATTTCACCCAGATCTCAACAGAATAAAAGATATGATCATAAACATAGCACCACACATGAAATGACAGTTTTTTTCACTATGCAATATAAACCAAACTTGTTTCCAATGCACCCACACATGTTATGCCATGATGCTCAAGATGAATGCTTCATGTAAGATGAGTGATTATGCACTTGAGATGCCGGAGCATCACACACACTACGAGGCCTTTACAAAGATCACGTTGGTAAGGTGTAACCGCTAAGGTTTCAGGGTCCGCAGCTGTGGAACAAGCCTCAAGGGGAGATAAATGCACTCAACCCAAGTAGCGCGAGGGCCACAGAAGCTCACCTCCCCTCTTGCCCCGTCGGTAAGTTACCCCCAAACCAATGCAACCTAATTAATTAGCCAAGACCGTCCCATTCCAGTCTCATGGTAGCACTGTTGTCCTAGGTTGTCGCTTTGCGAACCGGTCCTTACGGAGAGTGGCTATGAGCAAAACACATGCTCATGCCCCCTAAACCAAGTTGCTAAAAAGCCATTTTTAAAGGAACATGAACCACAGAGGGTCAAGCTCAAGATTTGATTGCATAGATCCATTTAATCAAATTATTAACAAAAGATACATGAGTTCGCGCAGCAACTAGCAAAACTTAACCAACATGCAACCCATAGATAAACATATCGATAAAAGAGGCTAGGTACAGTCCTTATTGGCATACAAAATTAGACACATGCATATGAAGTGATTAAAGGGTTCTCAGGTTGTGTTCATGCTATACTTGCCTTGCTCAAACTGGTCTTGAGTCTGCTGCTCAACACCCTCAAACTGCTGCTCTTCGTCACCAACAAACTGCTCACCGTCTAACCACGTTCACGGCAACATACAAGCATTTCCACGCATACATACATGCAAACAATTATCAAAAGGTGAGAAATAGTACATCATATCATAAAAACAGAAGATGAAAATGTACTAAAAACATTCTACATGTTTCTACGGTCGTGTGAGCGCAAGAATCACTCAAATCAGAGTTAAAACGCGGAAGTTATGCATAAAACGGGCTCCTAGGGGCATAACTGCGATAAAACATTGAAACCAGGGACTAGATTTGAAAAACCGAGGGCCTAAACGTAATTAACCATAGCCGCCGAGGGTTTCCAGGCAAAACTCCAGGGTCTGGACGGCGGGTTCTATTTTTCAAAAGCACAGGGGCTAGAACGCTAAAACTAGGACTAAAATCTAATTACTTTTCAACGCTGGTGGACTGCGGGTTGATTTCCCGAAAGTCCAGGGGCTCTTTAGCAAAACTATCGGCGCTGACCGGTATTGACCGGTCATCGGTGCGTGTGAGCGGTTGGATCTCGATCTAAAGGGTGACGTTAGATCGGATCGGAGCTCTGATCTCGTGCGTCGGATCGAGATCCGACGGCGCAGAGAGGCCAGGGCCGAGGGCGACGATGACCACGCCCATGGCGTTCTCGTCGCGCGGCGGGGCCGGCGGCGCGGTGGCGTTCCAGCTCGGAGAGGGTGCTAGGCTCGACTAAAGCTAGCCCAAAAGAGCGAGGGTGTTGCGGCGAGCTCACCGAGGGCTTGAGGGCGGCGGGAGATGGTCGGTGGCGGTCCAACGACGAGCGGCGGCGGCGTCGGTTCACGGGCGGTGTTCGTCCGCGTGGAACGCTGGGGTGGAGCATCTCCGGGACTCCGAGGATGGGCGGCGAAGCTCCGGGGTGCTCCTGCGACACGAGAGGGGGAAGAATCAAGGCCGGAGGGGCTACACCGACGACGAATTTGGCGTCGGGGTGGCTTACCGGGGCGAGGCTCCAAAGGCGATTGCGAGCTCGAGAGGGCACGGTAGTGAAATTGGTGAGGAGGGGAGGTAAAGGAGACAGAGGCGAGCCTTGGGGTGGGTTTTATAGGACTCTAGGTAGCCGAGGGTGATGGGCGCGGTGTTGGGGCGGGAAGCCGGGGCGCTCATCACTGCGCAACGAAGAGAGAGGGAGGGGAAAGGGGAAACCGAGCGGATTGCGGGGGATTGACAGCGGGGCGAGCAAGGAAGGAGAGCGGGGCGCGGATTCAGGGAGGGATCCCCTCGGTTAGCCGTTGTGGCCGAGCGAGGATGAGAGCGGGGCGCGGATTCACCGGCGAGAGGAAGGGGATGGGTATGACAGGTGGGGTCCGCCTGGCAGAGGGAGAAGGGGCGCGCCGAGTGGGCCGGCCGTTCGGCCCACGCGGGAAGAGGGGGCGCGGGGTGGCTGGGCCGGGCCCAGGCGGGGAGAGGGGGCTCCTCTTTTTTTTTTTCTTTTCTGATTTTGAATTCCTTTGAATTGAGATAGAAAATGGTTCTAAAATTCAAATAAATTTGAATTTGAATCCTTAATTCAATCAAGCAAGAAACAATGCACCAGCATGTATGCACAAGGAAGGTTAGGCCTAGGTTACTTTTATGCATTTATTTAATTTAACTAAATTCATGATAAATGCAAACTAAGACATAAACCTTAGGAAATTAAATAAATTGCTTAAAGTTTATTGTAAAAGGCTGGAATTTAAACTAGGGTGTTACATAATCTAAGTTAGTTTGCCGGGTTGTGAGGCTTTGCCCCAGGCAGCCCCTTGAAACAGGGACAGATAAAATCAGCGACCCCTCATCTTCAAGTTGAGGAGAAACCAACTCCTGATGCAGGGACTCTTCTTCTGGCTGTTTGTGTCACACCCGGTTTCCAACGAACAAAACCGAGCAAGTATACATATGCTCCAGGATCAAGCCTCGCATATGTATGACAAATTACAATGGCATCACAGACACATGTCAAAGAATACATGTCAAAGAATAAAAGCGTACATAAATTTAACATCATTATTACATAATAAAGACCATGTCTTAAACTCAGAGTTATAACAAAACATTGCGGAAGCGTAAAAGATAACTAGGGCGCCACAGGGACGTCAACTGGTGAACAAACGCCTAGAACTCATCATAGCCCTGTGTGTACTCCTCGGCATCTCCATCAACTGAGCAGCGGATGGATTTGTCCTCCTAACAAGGAATGAAGATAAAACAAGCGTGAGTACAAGGTACTCAACAAGTATAACATAAACTATGAGGCTCTAAGGTTAGCTGACACGACTGCATGGGCTTTTAATTGACAAAGTTTTATTAACTTCTATTTACTAAAGTTGAGTAAGATAAACCATTAGCCCAAAGTTATTGCATAAAGAAAATTAACCACATTAAAGAACATAACCACAACCAGAACCATAACCAGGGAACCACTAATCAAAAGGAGGATCCGGGCTGCTCATAACCGTGAGCATGGCTGACATGTCAGTTTTACACTCTCGAGAGGTTGCACATCTTTACCCACAAGTCATGAGCTACGCTAGGTGTTCATCACATTACCGGAGATGAGATGACTAGCAAGCACACTACGAAGTCTTTCCAAAGATCACGTTAGTAAAGAGTAACCGGAAGGAATCAAGCGCTGCAACGGTGAGGCGAGCCTCCAAGGGGAGAAGCACATACATATAACGTAAAGCACACTCAACCCAAGGAGCGTGAGGTTCACTGAATCTTACTCCCCCTCTTGCCCCACAGGTAAGTTACCCCAAACCAAAATGAATTAATTACTGAGCTAAGACTGCCCCATCCCAGTCTTGTGGTAGCGCTATTGTCCCAGGTTGTCGCTCTATGAACAGGTCCTTACGGAGAGAACCGCAAAAGCACACGAGCACATTGCTCAGGTTCCCTAAACCATGTTGCTAAAAAGCAAGTTTTAAACGAGACATGAACCACTCAAGCACACAGCACAGAGGGTCAAGCCCACATTAATTGCATAGAATCATTAACAAAGTTAATTAACAAAAGGTATGAGAGTTCGCCCAGCACCTAGCATAACTTAACCCCAAATGCATTCCAAAAGGTAGATATAAAGGATAAAAGGTAGCTAGGTAAACCTAAAAGGTACACAAAATTAAATGCACATGCAGTGAATAGCAGTTATTAGGTGTTGTTTAAGTTATACTTGCCTTCCTCAGGGTTATCCTGCTGCTGCTCAAGGAAATCAGGAGGTGGCTCTGCGAACTCCACGGACTGCTCAACGTCTACTCACGAACATAAAACTGAGGGCTTATGCATAAATAAAAGGACCTCCCGAGGGCCTACAGGCAAAACCGGCGGCCCTGGGACGGTGGGTTCTAATTTCCAAAAGGTCAGGGGCTAAAACATAAAGAAAAGGACCTAAACCTAATTACTTTTGAACTACAATGGACTGCGGGTTGATTATTGAGAAAGGCAGGGGCTCTTTAGCAAAACAGGCACGGTTGACCGGCGCTGACCGGTATTGACCGGTCGCTGGTGCTACTGGGCGGTCGGATCTAGATTCGGCGGCTCAGATTAGATTGGCTCGGGTTTTAATCTGGCGCGTCCAGATTGCATCTGGCGGCCAGGGTTAACTGAGGCGGGGGCTCGCCGGCGGTGACCAAAGGGAGCGGCGGAGCATCACCGGCGTGCGCGGTTCTCGCGAACGAGGGTGCGGCTCGGGACGAGGGCTAGCCAAGGAGAGAGAGCAGGGTCCGGTGAACCTCACCGTGGCATCGTCGGCGGCAGAAAGGTGACCGGAAGAGGGTCGGCGACGGGCGACGACGGACGGCGATGGCGGTGCTCACGGGAAGGCGAGATAGGGTGACTCCGAGGCTTCCAGAACTGGTGGCAAAGCTCCGAAATTGATCTGCGAACGCGGACAAGGGGTCAGAGAGGCCGGAGAAGGAGCAACGGCGAGGAATTGCGCGACGGCGGCAGCGCTTACCGTGCGACTTAGGTGGCGAAATTCGTCGGCGAGCGGGCGCTAAGGCTTGGGCTGAGAGCTTGGGGGCGTGGAGGGGACGGCGGCGAAGGTCGGGGTGCCTTTTTATAGGGCTAGGGCTAGAGCGACGGCGCGAAACCGACTCCGAGTCTTGCGGCACGGGCGGCGGCGTGAGCTTATCCGGGGTGAAGTCCGCGTCGGCTCGCACCTGGCCTATCCGCGTCATCTCCGCGTCGGGCGGGGGTAGCAAGGGCTGGCGTGCGGGCCACAGACGCGGGGCGAGAGCCACGGCCAGGGAAGCTCGGCGGCGGTCCACCGACCAGTGAGCAGAGCCGGCGCGAGGTGAGGGAAGGGGCTGACAAGGTGGCTCCACCCGTCGGTGGCTTCGGTGCGCTGGCCCACGGGTCAGAGAAAGAAGGTGGGAAGGGGGGTGCAGCTGGGCCGGCTCGCCCGCGAGCTGGGCCGCGAGATGGGCTGGTAGGCCGGTTTGGGCAGGTTTGCCCTTTTCTTTTTCCTTCCTTTTCTATTTCTCTCTTCTATTTTCTCTCTTTTTCCTATTTAGACAAAGCCACAAACTATGAATTCAAAAGATTTTGAATTCCAAACCTTGAGACATACAACAAAGTAAAATATGCACCAGCATGAATGTACACACATGTTGACACTATGATTCTTTTTAGTTACTTGCTTGGTAAAATAAATCATTAAATGCAACACTAGGCATATAAAATCCTAGGAAATTAAATAAGGCATGTTAAATTTATTGTAAAAATTACTAGAATTAAAATTAGGGTGTTACAAACCTACCCCCTTAACAGGAATCTCGCCCCGAGATTCACATAGGTTGGCTAGCAAAGAGATTAGGGTATGCTTTTCTCATTTCATCCTCTCGTTCCCAAGTTGCCTCCTTTTCCGTATGGTGACTCCACTGCACCCTGCACATTTTGATCCGCTTGTTCCTAGTGATCCGTTCAGATGTCTCCAAAATCTTAACTGGATGTTCAGTGTAAGTCAGGTCCTCCTGTACATTCAAATCTTCGAAGGGGGCTTGCTCTTCTGGTACCCTCAAACATTTCTTCAACTGAGATACGTGGAACACATCATGTACTCCCGATAGACTCGGAGGTAATTCCAAACGATAGGCTACCTCACCCTTCTTCTCCAACACCTTGAACGGTCCAATATATCTAGGGCCTAACTTTCCTTTCATGTTGAATCTATGAACTCCCCTCATTGGTGACACCTTTAGATACACAAAATCGTCAACTTTGAAGTTCAACTCCCTTCTGCGATTATCAGCATAACTCTTTTGTCTTGACTGAGCAATCTTTAGGTTCTCCTGTACCACCCGCAACTGCTGTTCTGCATCTTCTATTATTCCAATACCAAACACCTGTTTTTCCCCAATCTGATCCCAGAACAAGGGGGTTCTACACCTCCTTCCATATAGAGCTTCGAATGGTGACTTTTTGAGACTAGCTTGGTAGTTGTTGTTATATGAGAATTCAGCATAAGGTAGGCACTTATCCCAACTGATCCCATACTGTATAGCGCATGCTCTCAACATATCCTCAAGTACTTGATTGGTCCTTTCTATCTACCCGTCCGTCTGTGGATGGTACGCTGTACTGAACCTGAGCTTTGTGTCCAATGAGTCGTGCAATTGTTCCCAAAAGCGGGAAGTGAACTGTGACCCCCTGTCAGATATAATTTTCTTGGGTACGACATGCAGACACACAATTCTAGATATGTATAGTTCTGCCAATCTTGCACCTGAGTAGGTGGTGTTCATAGGTATAAAGTGAGCTATTTTGGTTAAACGATCCACCACCACCCATATTGAGTTATAACCCTTCTGTGTGCGAGGTAACCCTACTATAAAATCCATAGTGATCTCCTCCCATTTCCACTCAGGAACGTTCAATGGCTGCAACAACCCTGCTGGTCTCTGGTGTTCTGCTTACACCCTTTGACAAGTATCACACACTGCCACATACTCAGCTACTGCTCTCTTCATTCCAGGCCACCAAAACCTTTCCTTGAGGTCATAATACATCTTAGTACTCCCAGGGTGAATGGAGTAAGCTGTATCATGGACCTCACTCAATATCAACTTCCGAATACTATCCACGTTGGGTACACAGATTCTATTCTTATACCACAAGGTACCTTGCTCATCCTCTTTGAAATTAGGTGCTTCTCCTTTCCTGAGTGACTCACAGATCTCTTGGAGTTTCTCATCCTCTTTCTGATACTTGTTGATCTCTTGTTCTAGGGTTGGTTCTGCTTCAAATGCTGCTACGGTGGTGTGATTTAGGAATCCCAGGTTCAAACTTTCAAATTCCTCACATAATTCTTGTGGCATCTAGAAACCCAAAGCCATATTGGCATAACTCTTCTGACTCAGAGCATCTGCCACCACATTAGCTTTGCCAGGATGGTAGTGTATCTCCAGATCGTAATCCTTGATCAACTCTAACCACCTTCGCTGACGCATATTCAACTCATTCTGTGTGAAGATGTACTTGAGACTCTTGTGATCAGTGTATATCTCACAACGTTGTCCAAACAGGTAGTGTCGCCAGATCTTCAAAGCATATACCACTGCTGCAAGTTCTAGGTCATGAGTTGGATAGTTCACTTCATGCTTGCGCAATTGCCGTGATCCATAAGCAACCACTTTGCCCTCTTGCATTAGGACGCATCCTAAACCATCCCTGGAAGCATCGCAATATACTGAACTTCTTCTGTTGGTCGGGTAGTGTCAATACAGGCGCGGTCGTCAACCTCCTCTTTAACTCATCAAAGGCGGCTTGTCTATCTGCTGTCCACTTGAATGCTGCGTCCTTCTCGAGCAGAGAAGTCATGGGCTTCGCTGTCTTGGAGAAAGTCTCAATGAATCTCCGATAATATCCTGCTAAACCCAAGAAACCACGGACCTCCTTTGGTGTTAGTGGTACTTCCCAGTTTGTTATAGCACTGATCTTGCATGGATCCACTGCGATTCCTCCTTTGGAGATAATGTGACCAAGGAAAGGCACTTCGTCAATCCAAAACTCACATTTTTTAAGTTTAGCATACAACTTATGCTCCCTCAACCTCTATAGTACCAACCTCAAGTGTACCTCATGTTCCTCCTCTGACTTAGAGTAAATCAAGATATCATCAATAAAAACCACTATAAATTTATCCAGATAATCCATGAATACTCTATTCATCAGATGCATGAAGTAGGCAGGGGCGTTGGTTAAACCAAAAGACATTACCAGGTATTCATATAAACCATATTTAGTGGTGAATGCCGTCTTTGGAATATCTGAGGAACGGATCCTCAATTGATGATAACCCGACCTCAGGTCAATCTTAGAGAAGGCACAAGCACCTTGGAGTTGATCAAACAAGTCATCGATACGGGGGAGAGGATACTTGTTCTTAATTGTAACTTCATTCAGGGCTCGGTAATCCACACACATTCGCTTATCATTGGTATCTTTCTTTTCAACAAGCAAGACTAGGAAAGCCCAAGGAGAAGAACTAGGTCTAATATAACCCTTGGCTAGCAATTCATCTATGTTCTTTTTAACTTCTTCCTGCTCTATGGGTGCCATCCTATATGGCCTCTTTGCAATGGGTGCTGTACTAGGTAAAAGTTCTATTACAAACTCAATTTCTCTGTCAGGTGGCATACCTGGCAACTCGTCTGGAAAAACATCTAGAAAATCACACACCACCCGAATACCATCTGTAGGCTTGACCTCCATCTGATGTAAGTATCCAGTAGGACTTGATGCACTGATCTCTAATTTCCGACCAGCTGGTGCTGTCAAGTGAACGGTTCGACTAGCACAATCTATCTTGACTCCCCACTTGTTAAGAGTTTCCATACCCAATATGACGTCAATGCCCACTGAGTCTATGACTATCAACCCAGTGCGGACTCTACCCCCTTATGTTAATACTAACCTTGGAACACGAATTGGTATTTATTTTTCCCCCTGGTGATGACACTATCATGGATCTTTTTATAGAGCTTATGCTTATGTTATGCTGCTTAGCAAATGACTTCGCGATAAAAGAATGTGTAGCACCCGTATCAAATAATACTGTAGCAGGTTTGGAATTGACTAGGAACGTATCGAGGATGACTTGGGAGCTTCAGCTGCCGCCTCGGCTGTCACGTGATTCACCTTGCCCTGCCATGGCGCTTTGTTCTGCTGGTTAGGGCGCCCTTGTTGCTGCTGTTGCTGGGGGTTCTGCTTTTGACCTTGCTGGTTGGGTTGCGTCTTCTGAGGGCAATTAGGAGAAAGGTGCCCAAATTCTCCACATTTGTAGCAATTTCGGGCCACCGGAACCAATGTCTGATTTGGGGTAGAGGAATTAGGTGATCCCTCATGCGGAGCTTGTTGTGGAGGGTGAGACTGCTGGTTCTGCTGTTGATAGCGCTGGCCCAGATTCTGCTGCTGTGGCTGGCGCTGCTAATATCCCTACTGCTGGAAGTACTGCTGCTGTGGTTGACGAGGGCGGTTACTGCCATTGGTAGGAGTAGGAGTAAACTTCCTCTTCCTGTCTTCTATCTCCCTACTCTTCTGCTTAGTGAGTAGGGCACGGTCCACTAGGTGATTGAAGTTGTTGTAGTGGCCATTCATCAACTGTAATTGAAGAGTGTCCCTAAGTCATTCCATAAAGTGTTCCTGCTTATCACTATCTTCAGTAACCTCTATAGGGGCATAACGAGCCAGTTGCAGGAACTTGTCACGATACTCCGTCACAGTCATACTCCCCTGCTTTAGAGAAAGATATTCCTTCTTTTTCTTTTTCATTATTCCAGCGGGCACATGATGGCTCCTGAATCTATCATGGAACTGAGCCCATGTGAAACGCTCCCTGTCCTGTGGCCTGTAAGACTCCCACCAGTCTAGAGCGGCTCCTTGAAGCTGCCCTGAAGCATACAGAACTCTTTCTTGATCATTACACTAAGAAATTTCAAGTTGCCGCTTCACTGCCCGGAGCCAGTCGTCTGCTTGCAGTGGATCTGCTGAATGAGAGAAGGTAGGTGGATGCCCCTTCAGGAAATCCCCACGCCTGTCCCTCTGCTGCTGAGGTTGGTTGGCATGAACATGTTGCAGAGCTTGAGCAGTATTGTTGAGGGTGTTCATCATCTGCGTCTGGAGATTGTAGAATTGTTCTACAGTGAGCTGAGGTGGGTTGGGCAGTGGTTGCCCATTGCCTTGATTGTTGTCCTCTAAGGCATTACCTCTCCTTGTGTTCACCATCTGATTGTAGTAATTGAGATATTGTAAGTAAACCAGATCTCAGAAGATAAACAAAAGTGAGAGATAAAGTAGAGAGAGCAATAGAGTGGATGGCTAGTTATAACCCAAAATGATCTAATTCTTTTATTAATTAACTTGGTCTTCATAGTTGCTTACTGTGGACAATCCCCACAGCTAGACTATCAATCAAACAAAGAACCAACTCAAGCATGAACCAAAATGACAAACACCCAAACACTAAACATTAACTCAAAGTTTCAACACACGAACTCGACATAACTGACTCAAAAAGAACGTACTAACGAAGACTCATAATGGTAAACCTAATCCTCATGAGGAAGGATCCTAGCGACGCTGTCCGGCTTTCCATAGCGGGTCCTCTTGCGGTCAGGTGACTCAGCGCGCTCCACCTAAGGCACCACTGGGTCTGCTCCTATCACTCCTGTAGCTCGGGCTCGTAGATCAACAATCTCGTCGTGTGCTCGGTGAAGCTCATCCACTAAGATGTCGTACTGGGAGTTCAGGGCCGCCACAAGTCGAACCATCATCTTCAAGCGATCATCATCCTCTCCTGCTGCTGAAGATATCACGTGGTCTGCCTTCCCTTGCTCACGCCGTGGAAAGTAGCGCCACGCAGTCTGGTTGAGAGCGGTGTGGTACTTGTGACGGACTGCTCCCAAGGCCTGACGTGCAGCACCTTCCATGGCAGCTCCTATGGTCTCATGGGGCGTCGGGGATTCGTGCTCGGTCTCCACAATGTACCCTCCGTAGAAAGCATTGGGGCGCCTGACCTATGCCTTGGCCAACCACTGCTCATTGTAGTCTGGGTGCTCCAGGTGCATGACTTCATAGGCGACGTCATGCGTAGTCAGTCCGGCGGCGTAGAGGCAGTCCTGTAGGAGCTCGTGGTACTGTCCATTGCCAATGGGGTAGACCTTCGTAGCGTCCCAGGCGGGAATGGTCGCCACTCCCTCCTGTGCGAAGTCGGCGCCGATGAGCTGGTCCGCCAGAGGAAGGACGGCGTGGTACGGCCACCTGGGCGCCTCAGGCTGGGGCGCAAGGGGCTCCTCCTCCTGCTGCTGGGGTGTAGGCGGCACCTCTGGAACTGGAGCTACTGGTGCGGGGGCGTCCTCTCCTCCAGACTCGCTACCAGAGTCGGCGTCGTCGGTGTTGTAGAACTCCTCTTCATCTTGATTGTCCACCTGCTCCACTGAGGGTACATAGTGAGGGGGCATGCCTTGTCCTCCAATGCTCTTCCGTGCGGTCAACCTGGTGCGAGCCATCATCTACAGGAACGATAGAAGGGGTTCAAGATCAGTTCTATTATGATAGAAGGAATAAAAGAAAACGATTAGTAAATAAGGTAAAATATACAGCAAGTAAGGCAAAGAGAAGTGAAAATCCTTAAATCCGTCCAGTACTAAACTAGGCATTCGTCCTACAATCAACACGGCTCTGATACCAATTTGTCACACCCGGTTTCCAACGAACAAAACTGAGCAAGTATACATATGCTTCAGGATCAAGTCTCGCATATGTATGACAAATTACAATGGCATCACAGACACATGTCAAAGAATAAAAGCGTACATAAATTTAACATCATTATTACATAATAAAGACCGTGTCTTAAACTCAGAGTTATAACAAAACATTGCGGAAGCGTAAAAGATAACTAGGGCACCACAGGGACGTCAACTGGTGAACGAACGCCTAGAACTCATCATAGCCCTGTGTGTACTCCTCGGCATCTCCATCAACTGAGCAGCGGTTGGATTTGTCCCCCCAACAAGGAATGAAGATAAAACAAGCGTGAGTAGAAGGTACTCAACAAGTATAACATAAACTATGAGGCTCTAAGGTTAGCTGATACGACTGCATGGGCTTTTAATTGACAAAGTTTTATTAACTTCTATTTACTAAAGTTGAGTAAGATAAACCATTAGCCCAAAGTTATTGCATAAAGAAAATTAACCACATTAAAGAACATAACCATAACCAGAACCATAACCAGGGAACCACTAATCAGAAGGTGGATCCGGGCCGCTCATAACCGTGAGCACGGCTGACATGTCAGTTTTACACTCTCGAGAGGTTGCACATCTTTACCCACAAGTCATGAGCTATGCTAGGTGTTCATCACATTACCGGAGATGAGATGACTAGCAAGCACACTACGAAGTCTTTCCAAAGATCACGTTAGTAAAGAGTAATGCAAGGAATCAAGCGCCGCAACGGTGAGGCAAGCCTCCAAGGTGAGAAGCACATACATATAATGTAAAGCACACTCAACCCAAGGAGCGCGAGGTTCACTGAATCTTACTCCCCCTCTTGCCCCACAGGTAAGTTACCCCAAACCAAAATGAATTAATTACTGAGCTAAGACTGCCCCATCCCAGTCTTGTGGTAGCGCTATTGTCCCAGGTTGTCGCTCTATGAACAGGTCCTTACGGAGAGAACCGCAAAAGCACACGAGCACATTGCTCAGGTTCCCTAAACCATGTTGCTAAAAAGCAAATTTTAAACGAGACATGAACCACTCAAGCACACAGCACAGGGGGTCAAGCCCACATTAATTGCATAGAATCATTAACAAAGTTAATTAACAAAAGGTATGAGAGTTCACGCTGCACCTAGCATAACTTAACCCCAAATGCATTCCAAAAGGTAGATATAAAGGATAAAAGGTAGCTTGGTAAACCTAAAAGGTACACAAAATTAAATGCACATGCAGTGAATAACAGTTATTAGGTGTTGTTTAAGTTATACTTGCCTTCCTCAGGGTTGTCCTGCTGCTGCTCAAGGAAATCAGGAGGTGGCTCTGCGAACTCCACGGACTGCTCAACGTCTACTCACGAACATAACACCATACAAGCATCCACGTTCATACATACATGCAAACAAAAGCAAAACTATAAGAAACAGTACACCATTACATAAAAACAGAACATAAAACTAATATAAAACTAATCTACATACTGCTATGAACACATGAGCGCAACAATCACTCTAATCGGATCTAAAACGTGAAAGTTATGCATAAAACAAGGTTCCAGGGGCGTAACTGCGATTAAAAACTTAGATCTAGGGTTTATCTAATAAAACCGAGGGCTTATGCATAAATAAAAGGACCTCCCGAGGGCCTACAGGCAAAACCGGCGGCCCTGGGACGGCGGGTTCTAATTTCCAAAAGGTCAGGGGCTAAAACATAAAGAAAAGGACCTAAACCTAATTACTTTTGAACTACGGTGGACTGCGGGTTGATTACTGAGAAAGGCAGGGGCTCTTTAGCAAAACAGGCACGGTTGACAGGCGCTGACCGATATTGACCGGTTGCCGGCGCTACTGGGCGGTCGGATCTAGATCCGGCGGCTCGGATTAGATCGGCTCGGGTTTTAATCTGGCGCGTCTAGATTGCATCTGGTGGCCAGGGTTAACTGAGGCTGGGGCTCGCCAGCGGTGACCAAAGGGAGCGGCAGAGCATCGCCAGCGTGCGCGGTTCTCGCAGATGAGGGCGCGGCTCGGGACGAGGGCTAGCCAGGGAGAGAGAGCAGGGTCCGGCGAACCTCACCGCGGGATCGTGGGCGGCAGAAAGGTGACCGGAAGAGGGTCGGCGACGGGCGGCGACGGACGGCGATGGCGGTGCTCACGGGAAGGCGAGATAGGGTGACTCCGAGGCTTCCAGAACTGGTGGCGAAGCTCCGGAATTTATCTGCGAACGCGGTCAAGGGGTCAGAGAGGCCGGAGAAGGAGCAACGGCGAGGAATTGCGCGACGGCGGCGGCGCTTACCGTGCGACTTCGGTGGCGAAATTCGTCGGCGAGCAGGCGCTAGTGCTTGGGCTGAGAGCTTGGGGGCGTGGAGGGGATGGCGGCGAAGGTCGGGGTGCCTTTTTATAGGGCCGGGGCTAGAGCGACGGCGCGGAACCGACTCCGAGTCTTGCGGCACGGGCGGCGGCGTGAGCTTATCCGGGGTGAAGTCCGCGTCGGCTCGGACCAGGCCTATCCGCGTCGTCTCCGCGTCGGGCGGGGGTAGCAAGGGCTGGTGTGCGGGCCACGAACGCGGGGCGAGAGCCACGGCCAGGGAAGCTCGGCGGCGGTCCACCGACCAGTAAGCAGAGCCGGTGCGAGGTGAGGGAAGGGGCTGACAAGGTGGCTCCACCCGTCGGTGGCTCTGGTGCGCTGGCCCACGGGTCAGAGAAAGAAGGTGGGAAGGGGGGCGCGGCTGGGCCGGCTCGCCCGCGAGCTGGGCCGCGAGATGGGCTAGGAGGCCAGTTTGGGCAGGTTTGCCCTTTTCTTTTTCCTTCCTTTTCTATTTCTCTCTTCTATTTTCTCTCTTTTTCCTATTTAGACAAATCCACAAGCGATGAATTCAAAAGATTTTGAATTCCAAACCTTGAGACATATGCACCAGCATGAATGCACATACATGTTGACACTATGATTCTTTTTAATTACTTGCTTGGTAAAATAAATTATTAAATGCAACACTAGGCTTGTAAAATCCAAGGAAATTAAATAAGGCATGTTAAATTTATTGTAAAAATTACTGGAATTAAAATTAGGGTGTTACAGTTTGATCAGCGATTGCTCCTACGTTCATCCTTCATTCGTGGAGTCTATATGCATAGTACAACATGCAAGTGAGTGCAAGAGAACGCAAATACATGCATATGGTACAGGTTATACGCTTGACATAGTGCAACCATGAGTGCAACGAATGCAATTAAGTATGTATGAGGTGCGAATGAAACATAATACATGTCAAGTAGCTAGTGACGAGATGACTCAAGCATACCTAGTTCAATTACATCCCATACTAGGAAGCTTAACAACTTTGCTAAGAAATCATACAACCCATCACAAAGAAATCGTACAAACCATCAACAGAAGCTAGTTCAACCCACCATACGTGATATCACACAGAACTTGCAGCAAGTAACTTTACACTCTTACATAAAACGCATTTAGGTTCATTATGTAAGTTTATCTATTTACTGAATTAAACCGTTCATGTCAAGTGCCTACTATTTAGACAACTCCACTTGGTTTCAAATATTTATGACATGAATACTAATAGTACAAGAGGCTACAGTCCAAATTTCTACCATAAACAAGTTATAATTAATTTATTAAAATTCTAGCAAGTTACCAGCCCTATAACTTCTCAGATTTTTCATAATTTATAGGAATGGGTTCTGGACTTGGAATTTCTACAACAAGCATCTTATTGCATGAGCGTCGTATACAAAAATCAGCGAGCACAGAATCTATAGTTTGATAGGACATCTATTTTCTATATAATTAACTTATGCAAATTAAGATGTACTTAGAAAGAGTGTTAATAAATTCTTAAAAAATACTTTCTGGACTCCCTATCATACTAGTAGCATACCAGATTTTTCATAGAATTATCTTTGCATTCTAAAGTCACTTTTTCTAATTATCAAGTCTAGCAAGTAGCATTTTGTCAATTTCAAAACAGCAGCTAAAACATAAACGCACAACCTCATACTTTACCAGTGAGCTACTTATACTATATAAAGTACATGAAAAAATATCAGAGGTCATATTTGAGCATATTTTACGTAGCTTTCATTTTTCAAGTTAATTAAATACACAAAACACATGCATAAGGGCAAAACAGTAATTTACCGAGCCATGCCAAGGCTACCAAAAATCACACAGTACCTAGATGCTATAGCAAAGCTACTATCCAAGTTTCATAATTTTTGGAGTTCGAAACCACTGAGTTTGTCCATTTTCTATATTTCTATATTTTTCTATGATTTTCCAAAGTTTCAGACAAATATGCATATTAACCCAGATCTAGGACCAATACGTAATTATCCATAGCCCCCAGGGGCTAGATCGTGAGATTTGCAAGGCACAGTGCACAGCGCGGTGGATTTACTCGTGAAACGTCAAAAGGCCGAGGGTTACAATGCAAAACCCGCCGTCTTCTTCCTCCCGACGGGGAGAGAAAGGGCGGTGGCGCGCGCGGCGCGCCGTCCACTTGGGGCCCGGCGAGCTCGCCGGCAGCGGTTGGGGAGAGGGAGTGGAGCGTGGGGAGTCTCACCCATCTACTTGATTCGACGGAGGATGGCTAGAACGGCGCGGCGACGAAGCGCAGGGGAAGCGGAGGTCCGGCGGCGAAGTGCGCTCGGTTAGAGAGAAACCGGCGGCCTAGACTTGGGGTATGCGGTGGTGGAGAGGATGAGGAAGCTCGGCGTGGCGGCGATGGGTTGTGCGGACGAGCGGAGCAGCGGGCCCAAGCTTCGAGCTTAGCTTGCGGCTCTGGTGATGTCTGGTGGAGGATTACACAGCGGTGGAGGGGTTTTGGTGGCCTAGAGTTCGACGTGGTGGTGGAGTGGAGGCCGGGGAAGAGCGGCGCAGGGGCGTGGAGGCACGAGGACGGCCAGAGCGGCGGGCGCGGGGTTGATCCGAGCTCGCATCAATGGCGGGCGGTGGTGGGAGGCAGTGGGAGCGAGATGGTGCTCGGCGAGGGAAGAGAGGAGAGTGGAGCAGGGCGAGGGGTGAGTGAGAGCTAGAGAGCGGGGCTCGGCTTCCTCTTGAAGGAGGCCAGGTGAGGGCAGGGCGCCGTGGCCTCGGCCGGCCGCCGCGTGGACGAGCGGGAGAGGGGAAGGAAGGAGGTGGTCCGACGGTGAACGTGGTCTATGGGCCAGGTGCGGCTGACGGGTGGGACCGAGGAGAGAGTGGAGAGAGAGGTCCAGTGGACTGGGTGTACGGGCGACGTACAGGGTGGGATCCACCGGTCCGGGTTTCCAATCCCGCGGGTGGGAATCCGACGCGGCTGACATGCGGGACCCACGCGTCATAGAACATTGAAAAAGGAAAAATCCCAAAAATAGAAAAATCAGCTTTGACCGCAGAGACCTTCGTTTTTATTTCGCGTTTTTGAACAGGTTAGGGGCTGAATTTGAAAATACCCCAATTGGATGAAATGTTCTAAATTTCGACCTCTACAACTTTCTTATAAACTTTCATACCATATACTTATGAAAAATATGGTTTAAATTTGAATTTAATCTACTGACCAATGTTTGACCAACTGAACCCATAAATTTAGAAATTTCAAAAATCCATTTTCTCGTCACATTCGCTCAAAGAGTTTTATACCAATGTTGTTCAGAATTTTATGATCTACAACTTTCTAGACTAAAGTTTTGCATGAAAGGGGCTTCAGGTTAGAGAAAATGTAGAATTACTAATCAAACCAGATTTGGACAGAAAACACATGCTGACAGGAACAGCCCCAAAACTCTATGCAAACCTTACTACATGTCAAAGCACCAATTACCAAAGTTGTTTATCATCAAATTGTCTACAAGTTTGTCAATATGAGTTTTACCCAAATCTAAATAGAATCAAAGTTATGGGCACAATCACAGAGACATATATGTAGAAAACAGGTTTCAACAAGTTGCATTTCAACCAAATTTGAACTAGGGTTTAAATGCATACCAATGTATGATGCATTATGATGAATGTTGCTTGTATGAATGACGAGAATGCACTTGAGATGCTGGAGCATCACAACCCACCCCCCTTAAAGAAATCTCGTCCCGAGATTCTTGATGTGATGTGGGTGGATAAGTCAAATGAGGAGGAGGGTTCATTGTGTATGCTTTTAATACGGAACTGAGAATTAAAATTAGGTGACATACTCATTTGAAGTGGATGGAAGAAAACCCGGATATTTTGTTTGCAAGAATTCCTCTTGTTCCCATGTTGCCTCTTCTTCGGAATGATTACTTCATTGAACTTTGTAGAAGTTAATGTTTCTTCGTCGTGTTGAGCGTTGCTTTTGGTCGAGGATTCTTATGGGCTTCTCTTTATAGGTGAGGTCTGGTTGGATCTAAATTTGAGATGTATCAACCACTTATTTCAGTACTCTTAGGCATTTCTTTAGTTGTGAGACATGAAACACGTCATGAACCACAGCAAGATGTGGTGGCAATTCTAACCGGTAAGCTACGGATCCACATCTTTCTGTGATCTTAAATGGACCAACATACCGCGGTGCTAATTTTCCCTTTACACCAAATCGATGTACCCCCTTCATCAGTGACACTTGAAGATACACATGATCACCTTCTTCAAAGGCTAGTGGTCTCCTCCGTCTATCATAATAGCTCTGCTGTCTAGACTGGGCTCTTTTCAGATTACTGTGAATGAATTTTACTTGCTCCTCAGCTTGTGTTACCAAGTCTGGACCGAACATGACGTGTTCACCTGGTTCGGACCAGTTGAGTGGTGTTCTACATCTCCTACCATAAAGAGCTTCGAAAGGTGCCATTTCCAAACTCTTTTGGTAGCTGTTGTTGTAAGCAAACTCTGCTAAGGGGAGACACTCATCCCACTTGGTGGAATAGGTCAAAGCACATGCCCTCAGCATACCTTCTAGGATCTGATTTACTCTTTTGACCTGGCCACTTGTCTGAGGATGGTATGCTGAGCTCCGAATCAATTTGGTTCTAAGGGCAACTTGCAACTGCTCCTAGAAACGGGATATAAACAGCGAACCTTTATCCGAATTGATGGTTTTAGGAACACCGTGCAATGACACAATCCGAGAAACGTAGATTTCTGCGTAATTCTGTGCATGATACCGGTTCTTTACGAGGATGAAGTGCGCTGACCTGGTGAAGCGATCGATGATAACCCAAATGGAGTCATATCCCTTCTGAGTGAGAGGTAGGCCTACAATGAAATCCATATATATGTCCTCCCACTTCTAGGCCGGAACTGCTAGTGGCTTGTGATGCCCCTGGCATCTCAGAAGCCGTACACACAATTATACGTAAACTAATGATGAATTAAAACTAAATCATGCTCAAGAGAGTAATGAGGGATTGGTAGATAAACCACTAGGTCAAAATTTCTCAAATCTGAAATTTTAGCTCATCCCCAAAGTTGGTTCTGAAATTACTTTTGAATTCACTATACAACTTTACATTCCCCCTTTCTATGAAATGGAATTGAACTTTTTACCTTTCAAATTCACCTATTGTGGGAGTGATTGGCCTTCATTTGATACTTCAAAAGTTGAAAACAAGAAAAGCTTTACTTAGAGTAAATCTGTTGTTTTACCAAAATCCTAAACAAGATTGGGGTTGTATTTCAAAATATGTTGTGATTTAGAGGAGGATCATATTAACAAAGTTGTAGGTAATGATCTAGGAAACAACTTTGTCAATATGAGTCAGGTCATAATATGAATTCAAATTGGTCTTTTCAACCAAATTTTGTCAGCCCAGAAACACACCCCTACTCTGTCCAGTCTGGTAATTTGAGAATTTCTTACCCGTAGAGCCATTTTCATGACCTTCCCTAATGATATGAAATATAGTTTAGAAAGTACCCAACAAATTTGTCAAAAGGAGCAAGTGGAGTTGAGGCCTATAACTAGGGTATTTTCCCCTCCCAAGCAGAGGACCTACCCTGTCCCTACCTATGGCTGCTGCATAAATTCAAACAAATTTCATAATTGCCGGCCGAATTTGAATATGAGCCAATTGACAAACTTGTATAGCTTTGAGAGTACAACAATTCCTCCAATTACCATTTTCCCAAATTCGGTCTCCAAATTGGTCAAAACGGCGGTTTACAGCAGTGGGGAAAACACATTTTCTCTTTTCTTCTCCCGGGGTCAGTGACAGGTGGGCCCTTCGATCCAAGGGAGTGTCCGGCGCCTTGCACGGCCGATGCCACGCGGCCGCCGGTCTCCGACGCCGCCGTCCTTGCCGCGCTGCCCGGCCTGCCCATGCCGCGCCGAGGCCGCGACCTCCTTCGCCCGCCCCTTGTTCACTTCCTCAGCTCCCAAGACCCGAGCACCCCTCCCTCTCTCTCGCTCTCGGTCCGTGTCCACCATGGGTGACCCGAGCTCAAAGCTCGAGCTCGCGCCGCCGCCGTCCGACCCCCGCTTGCCCCGAGGCCACCACCGCCGCACTCCCCACTCCGCCGCGCACCTAACGCCCTAGACCTCGTCGCCTCTCCCCCACCCGGCACCGAGATCCACCTCCGCTCGACGTCAAGCCCGCGCCGCCGTCGCTCCGGTTCACCGCCGGTTCACCCCATCGCGTACCACCCTCCACCGCCTCCCGGTGCTCCAGACCCCACCGCCAGCTCCGCCTCGGTCTCGCGCACCCAACGCGCTAGATACCGCCGCCGCCATTGCCTCCTCCACCTCTCCCCGCGCGCGCCGCTCGCGTGCACCCGTGCCGCCCACGGGCTCGCCGTGGAGAGCCCTCTCTGGGCCAACCCCTCGCCTCCAGACCACCGCCTCCGAGCCCACCTCGTCCGCGCGGAGCTCGAGCGCCCCTCGGCTCCGCCATTAGTCGCCTCACCGACGGGATCCGGCCCACGCCGCCGCGCACCGCCGCGCCGTGGCCGCTCCGGTTCACCTTCGGTTCACGCGCGTTCCCCGTCGACCCCAACCTCCTCGCGCAACTAGGGCTTGAGGAAAACGAAGCCCCTCGACCGTGCCACCGTCCCGCGCCGCCTCGGCTCCAAGTCCGGCTTCCCCGCCGCCGGCGCAGCCCCGCCGTTCCTTCCCCGCGCCGCGCGTTCGCCACTGGCCGGAGGTAGAAGAAGACAGGGCGGGTTTTCCCAAAACCCCCTGGGTTTCTTCATATTTTGCCCTCTGTTTTATGAACTGTTCTCTGAGTCTTAAAGATTTTGCGTGTTAACCCCTGGAAGTTATGGATAATCACGGATAAGTCCTAGATCTAATGTTTTTGCATTTATTTTTATTCATTTCGGCTGAAACTTTGAAAAATCATATAAAATCACAGAAAAATCCAAAATGGACAAACTCAGTTGCGTTAGACTCCTCTTGAATAGATCTATCGAATGGGTATGATGTGGATGAGTGAAATGACCATTTTACCCTCGGTTTTGTGCATGTATGTAAAAGGGAAATAAATAGAAAAAAAGTGATCTAGATGAACTTCTAAAATGGTAAAACTTGGTCAGTATGCTTTGTAGCACATGAGAACACTATGACAAACTTTATGGCCATAGTGCTTGCTGTTAGGTGGGATTTTGCCATTATATTTGCATAATGTACCTTTCTATTAATTAAAAAGTGAACACCATGCAAAACCTGCTAGAATGAGTCATCTGGTATTTTTCCTATGCACTAGATAACTGATAAGAGTCACTGGTAAAATATGAGTTTGTGCATGTCAAGTTTGAGTAGTGTTTTGAAATGGACAAAGTGCCACTAGCTAGGAAAGAAAATAAGGAAAAAGTGGGGTTAAATGGCTAGGAAAATTTCAGGAGAACTTTGGTAGCTTGTACATGATACATAGGACTCAGAAAGTATATATGTGCATGTTTAAACCACTGTTTTGTATTAGGTAAACTCTTTTGCTAATTACACTCTAAGAGTAAGCTAGTTTAGTTAATATGATTAGTTGAGCTAGCTTTAGGTGATGGTTTATACGATTTCTTAAAAGATAGCATGCAGGATTTCCTAGGAGAGTATGAATGCCTTCCTCGGGAGGTAGACCTTAAATAAGAAGGCTTGTTTACTTTGACATGTAGTATCCACCGTGGGTTACTTTTCTACTACACTCTATCCTGCATTGCATCCTTACACTCATTTGCATATCTGGCATGCATATAGACCACGGGATCGAGGAGCCGACGCAGGATCTACCGTTGATCGAGAAGCCAGACGACAAGTGGAACCCGAAGCAAGAAGACGACGTGTCGCTGAGTTGGCCGTCCCTGTAACAAGGGGTTGCCTGGGGCACAGCCTCACAACCCGGCAAACTAACAGTAGTTTAGTTTGTTCAAGTTGTCAACAACAAAGGTAGGCCCCTTAGGCATTTTCACCTATCTAGGGAGTCTCACCACCCTATTCTTGTTTGTGCATTACGTTTAGGGATTTTATGAAACCCCACATGCATAAATCCTTGATGCCCAAAGTAGAAAGGATAAAACGAAGTCTATGCTTAGCCCTGCTTAGACGGTAGAAGACGAGTGAAGGTATTCACTCGTGAGATGATAGGGCCTACAAATGTTTTTACAAAACCTTGGAATCGAAAGGAAATCTGTTATGACTTGATGATAAGTTGAGACCGGGCGGAGATATGGTTTGATATGATGAGATTGTGATAATGTGATTGGTGGACTCCGCCCGAGTCGATTAAGGCCCGTCCGCTGTTCGCCTGCTGATTGGCATAACATTGCTAGAGTGCTTATCCGGTATATGGGGCCGGTGAAACCTTACTTGTGCCATCCAAAGAACAGAGACACGTTCCTACCCACTGGTTGCGAGGAAGGTGGTCCGGGGGAGCTTGGTACTCATGACGGGGAGACCGGGATGCCGGCAGGCTCGTCATGGGGGCACAACCCGGAGGTCAGGCGGGAGTGAATCGAACTTGGGATGGGACAAGTGGAGGCGGGGGACCATATGTGGGAAAGCCGTCGTGTCAGTAAGCATATGGGCCCCTGGCATTTTTAGTTATTCCCGGGAATTCAAAATCGATTCGAATCGCTGATGCTCACCAGGTGTGAGAATGCCAAATATCACTGACGGGCAACGTAGTAACAAATTTAATACTTTATGCTTATATTCATGTTTTATATACAACACGCTTGGATAAGTATGATCCGTCCGACTATTCATAGTGCTGCCCATCCACTGAGAGGAGGTTGATGGATTTGGGAGATGCTTTGAGGTCGAGGGAGAGATGACCCGACGTACAGGGGCATCGCTCCTGAGACGGCTACTCCCAAGAGTTCGGTGGGGGCTCTATGAATTTTAGGACGGGGCATGCGTTCATGTTTTATTTTTCTGCAAGTTTTCCCCCTATGATATTGTTGATAATCATAACTAAGGGGTAGCAGCTGTCAAATCCTGCTATCTTATGATAACAGATTTTAAATAAACAATCAATGGCTAAGGACCCACTTCTAGTAAGCTTACGCGGGTTAGAAGTCAGTCCACCAAAAAGCCTTGCATAATCTCAAAGGTGTCGGGCTGAAACCGCCCACGGGTAAGTCCTACGAGTTCCCCACGAACTCACCGTTTGTTGTTGATATTTTTCTTTTAGGTGCATATCAGATCACGACCAAGGATGACTCCGGTGGGCTCGAGGTCATACTTGATGTTTACTTTCCGCTGCACGTTGCATCTTTGTAACGATATGTATTCCGCTGCGAGGTTTATTTTGAAGTTCTTTTTCACTACCTTGTACTCCTTTTGAGCAAAAATATTTGTACTCAATCAAATTATGTCTGTATGAAATGGTGGGTTGTTGTAATTGTTGTGGCTCTTCCGAGAGCTTAACGTGTGTGATGTCGGCATCCCTGGGAGATGGTTTCATCGAGTGCCCTTCTGGGTAGCTCGACGGACTACCGAGTTTAGTTCGGTCTAAGTGCACTGTGGGCCAGTGGTGGCAGGTGTACTTAGCCCGTATTAAATCGGCGGTTCCGCCACATGGCTGAAGCATACCGGCAGGTTTCAGGTGATCAGCTTTTACCCTCTGACATTCATCACACTCGGACACATACTTAGCTATCTCTCGTTTCATATGAGTCCACCAAAATTTCTGTTTCAGGTCCTGGTACATTTTGTTGCTTCCTGGGTGCATTGTGAACATGGAGGTGTGGGCTTCATCAAGTATTTTCTTTCTCAACTCCATGTCCTTAGGTACCACTAAGCGATTTTTAAACCATAGGATGCCCTCTTCGTCAAGCCTAAAGCAAGCCTTCTTCCTTTCATTGATCTCATCTCTGATGTGGGCCACACCCTTATCCTGCTTTTGTGCTGCAATGATTTGATCCTTTATTGTAGGTTTAATGATGAGGCTATACAGTTCAGCGTGCTGCTCTATAGGCATTTCGATCTCATCCATCTCAAACATATAACTCTCACCGTCGGGCGGGCTTCAATCACATTGCAATGAGCATTACGGCTTAATGCATCAGCTACTACATTGGCCTTCCTAGGATGGTAGTGAATCTCTAGATCATAATCTTTTATCAGTTCTAACCACCGTAGTTGCCTCATATTTAATTCGGGTTGTGTGAGGATATACTTGAGACTCTTGTGGTCAGTGTAGATGTGACACGTATTGCCTAGCAGATAGTGTCTCCATATCTTTAGTGCATGTACAACTGCCGCAAGCTCAAGATCATGTGTTGGGTAGTTGGCTTCATGCTTTCTCAGTTGGCGCGAGGCGTAGGCAATTACTCTCCCTTCTTGCATTAGGACACAGCCAAGCACATTACCGGAGGCATCACAATACACATCAAATGGCTTAGTGACATCCGGTTGAGCCAGCACTGGTGCAGAGGTTAACAATTTCTTCAGTGTCTGAAAGGCTTCCCCACAGTTCGAACTCCACACATACTTCACATTCTTCTTCGTTAGTGAGGTCATTGGCTTCGCAGTTTTGGAGAAGTCCTTAATGAAGCGGCGGTAGTAGCCCGCTAAACCAAGGAAACTCCGAATCTCAGTCACGGTCTCGGGTTGCTTCCAATTTAGAACATCCTTTACCTTGCTAGGATCAACTGCTACCCCCTTCTCAAACAGAATGTGACCTAAGAAACTCACTTCCTTCAGCCAGAATGCACACTTACTGATCTTGTCAAGCTCCTTCATGAACACCGAATTCATCATGTACATGAAGAAAGCCGGTGCATTGGTTAACGCAAAGGACATGACCAAATACTCATACAAGCCATATCTGGTCGAGAAAGCTGTCTTGGGTATATCCTCTTCTCTGATCTTTATTTGATAGTAGCCAGACCTCAGATCGATTTTTGAAAAGACCTTAGCTCCAGCTAACTGATCAAACAAGATGTCAATATGTGGCAGTGGGTATTTGTTCTTGATGGTGACAGCATTCAAAGGCCGGTAATCAACACATAACCTTTTACCACCTTGGTCTTTCTTTTCAACGAAGAGGGCTGGGCAACCCCAAGGTGATGAGCTAGGTCGAATGAACCCTTTATCTAGCTGTTCTTGCAGCTGCACTTTCAGCCCTTTCAATTTGTCCGGTGCCATCCTGTATGGCCTCCGAGAGACAGGTGCGGTGCCAGGCACAAGCACGATGGCGAACTCAACATCTCTGTCCGGTGGGAGTCCCGGAAGCTCTTCCGAAAACACATATGAAAACTCAGAAACTACCAGTATCTTCTCAATCAACTGAGCCTCTGGGGCATTTACTGTGTGTGACGAATGTTTGTGACTTGGTAGATGAATGTGCATAATTTTTCCACTCTTGCTAGACTTCATTTGAACTGTCCTGCTAGTAATGTCTAACAAGACATTGTGCTCTTTCATCCAATCCATCCCTAAGATAATGTCAAGCCCCTGGTTAGGAAGTACCACAGGATCAACATAGAATTCCTCTGTGCCAATGCACAAGCGTAAGTGCCTCACAACCTGATTCATGTCAATTGGTGACCCTGGGGCTATGATATGGTACTTTGCCTTCATATTATCAATGTGATAACCATGTTTGGTTGCATATGACCTGCTGATGAAAGTGTGTGTTGCTCCGGAGTCAAACAAAACCACTGTAGGGAGCTCATTGACAAGAAATGTGCTTGCTAACACTGGTTCACCCTCTAGAATCTGATCTACGTGGGTATAGTGCACATGACCTTCTGTTGGGGCTAGATCTCGCTTTGGTCCTTTCTTCTTATTCTGGCGTTGGTTATCTCTAATCAACACTGGTGCCTGACTTCTTCGAAGAGCAAGACAATTCTTGCTGAAGTGGCCAGTCTTTCCGCTCTTGTAGCAGGGGTGTTTGGCACTTGGTTTGGCCGGTGGCATTGAAGCAGGCAGATGAGGTGGTACACTGTAGGAGGAGGGATGGTGTTGCGTCCCACAGTGTTGTTCTTGCTGCTGGGGCATGTCAATGTAACAGATGCGCGGTGGTGGGCGATGCACGACCCGTTGCCGCTGAGATGAACCCGACTGAAGTGTGCTTGCAAGTCTTTTCCTCCGCTGATCCTCGTGGGCCTGTCTGAGGCGATGCTCCATGTCGATGGCGGTGTCTACCAACTCAGTGAAGCTGTCGTAGCGGCGCCCCAAGTGAGTCAGGAGAGTGGGATCAAACCCTTCCAATAGTTGTCTTCAGGGGAGTACTGGGACAAGCGGATGAAAGCCTACACGTACTCGAGTACCGACATGTCCCCTTGTTGAAGTGCACGAAATTCCCGTTGCTTGAGCTCGATGAGGCTAGACGGGAGATAGTGAGCCCGAAAAGCCGCACGAAACTCACCCCACGAGACCTGGTGCCCGGCTGGTTGCATTGCCAGGAATGAAGCACACCAGGCCCCCGAGGGACTGTTGACGGTGGTAATCTCATGATATCTACCGTCAATTACCAACCAAATGGAGCTATGCAAGTGAATAACTATGGACTAACCCCTCTACTAATGAGTTCCACAAGTTTTGTATGAATATTTGGATGTAGGTACCAAAATGCACATAAAATAGATGAAAACATGCCAAGCATCAAATATGTGGCACACTGGCCAAAGTGGCCAGGTCGGCCGACCCCATCACTAGGTCGGCCGACCAAGGGTCAGGCCTGCCTGGTGCAGCCAGGTTGGCCGACCAGGGGCTGGCCACCCGACCCAGTGACAGGGTCGGCCGACCCCTGGTCAGGCTGCCCGACCTCCCAAGTCAGCCACTTGCCACATCATTGATCCACATTTTGAAGAAAACACAAGTGCACTCAAGTCCAACCGCAAGACCAACCATCCAATGTATCCAAAGGCCGAAAATGCACCAAGTCACAGATCCACAACGTCATCAATCCGAGGGAAGAGCAAAGTGGCCAATGCAAGGCTGACACGTTGTCACCCGACCTCCTACAAGGTCGGCCGACGTACCCTCGGAGGCATTTTCCACGTGCAACAATCGTCCTAACCGCCAACCGCCATGGGGAAGCAAGGTCAAGCCGTTGGAGTGCAAAGGCGGTGGATCGGGTGGTCGCCCGACCTCGGAGTTGGTCGGCTGACCAACCCCTAGGTCGGCCGACCACCGACTTTGGCCTCCCACCGACCTAAGCCTCCTACAAATACCCCCCTCTCATATGGGACTATAAATAGGCCTGTAGAGCTCATTTGTAAAGGTGTGGAAAAGTTGAGAGCCATATTCTACCTTAGAGAGTGTCATTTTCCACATCTTAGTAGTTAGGATAGTCCTGGGAGTTAGAGTGAGTCGAGCTTTGCCACGGAGTTCTCGGAGATTCTTCCGAGTCTGCGGTAACAGCTCTTGTATCTTTTGTACTCAATCTTCAATATAATTCAGTTATATTTTACTTTACTTCTATCTCTTGCAAGTGTGGTGTACCCTTTATTTTGCATACTTGCTAGGCTTAGACTTGTGGTTATATTAGTTAGTCAAGTCCCGTTATTCTTGCCGGTGTTATAATCCAACCTGTACGCTAGGCTCTGGTTAGGTCCTCTCCTCTGATCAAGGACGATCTATTGAGTACGTTTATAGCATGCCAGCCTATCCATGCAGATTTGCTTGGTAGCCCCACTTGGTGACAGCGTGTGGTGTGCCTGTGTAGTCCAGGCCCATTCGTTCGGTAGGCCCGTAGGCGTTAGCCGAGTCTCCTTTGGTTGTCTATTATCTACCCCTTGACTCCTCGAGGCATCGGAATTTCGCTCGACGCAAGACCTTGACTTGCTACTTGAATTTCTTAGTAAACCACGACATAGTCTTTGCAGCCGAATAGAATAGAGTTTGGGAACTTTATCTCACTCGTTGTCCTCCCAGGCAACTATACCTTTCTACGTGTATCTTAGGTAGTTTCATTTACTTCTTTCCACCATACACCTATCCATTTACCAGACTTACCCTTGTCTAGTGATTAGCTGGTGTATTTATTTAAGTACGGTTCATTCGATTTGAGTTTATTCAATTATACTCTCTCTCCTGCCGCTTCCCCGTGGATAAAAAGACGATACTCGGAATACTCTGAGTGAAAAGCTACAACGGTCTCCGTGTGCTTGCGGAGTAAAATTTTATAAGGCTATGAGACGCCAAGAAGCTTTTCTGGCGCCATTGCCGGGGAAGCAATAGGCAGAGATATAGTTGATAATCTCTTTTCGAACCCCGTGTCTTTTATAAAAATACCAACTAGTCATTAGCAAGGTCACTTGTCTCTGTTGTTTATGTTGTGGTTGCAACAGAGAGGTATATGACTGGTTTCGACCTGCTGGAAAATTTCCACAATAACCCAGAGGCTCTGCTTAGGAGGGTCCATCCCAAGACCATTCACGGGCAGAGACCTGTTCCAAAGGAATTGAACCTTGAAACGGCCACGTCAAGCAGTTCTTCGAACACCGACTCGTCAAGTAGTTCTTCGGACACCGATGACATGGCCACACCTTCCGAGAAGACCATCCGTGAGTTCTCCATCCCATCCAGCAGCAATGTCCCTACGGGACCGGCTGTCAACACAGGGGAGAACTTCGAACTCAAGCCGGGAGTCATTCACATGGTTCAAGCCATTCCCTTTTGCGGTTTAGCAACGGAGGACGCCAACAACCACCTGCAGCAATTCCTGAAAATCTGCAGTACATTTACCATGAAAGGTGCATCCGCCGATGCTGTCAAGTTACGCCTCTTCCCATTTTCACTTGTCAGAAAGGCAAAGCAATGGTTCTACCTCAACCGCACAACACTTACAACGTGGGATGCGTGCTCAAATGCATTCGTCGCCAAGTATTTCCCTCAGTGAAAGACTAACGCATTGAGGAACCAAGATCTCGTCAGCGCCGCCCGGCTTCCCCAGCCCGCGGGCGCCGTGTGGCCGCCGGCGTACGGCCACGGCGCCTCGCCCACGGATCGCCACTGCCCGGCCGAGCCCCGCGCCCTTCACCTAGCCGCGATCCCGTCCACGTTCATTCCCTCCACTCTCGCCCTCTCCGAGCCCTGCCCCGCCACGTTCGTCCGCGCCGAGCAAAGCCGCCATTGACGCGGCCGAGCTTGAGCTCGAGCTCATGCCGCCGCCGTCCGACCTTCCCGCTCCACGAGGGCTACACCGCTACAACCCCCGCTCCACCCCGCACCTCCTCCGCCAACCATTGTCGCCTCTCTCGCTCCCTTTCGCCAGATCGAGAAGCGATCGACGCGGGCCGCCATTCCCGGCAAAGCTCGGTTTGAGCTCGCCCCGGCCGTCTCCGTCCACCCCGCACCCCGAGACCGCCACCATTGCACTCGCCTCGCTCCCGCACACCCGAAACCCTAGACCTCGTCGCCGTTTCACCCTCAACCGCAGAAACCGACCCCGGCGCGACGTCTCTACCGGAGGTTGTAGCCCTCACCCAGGGACACCGCCCGCGCCCCGCGTCGCGGCCCCGGTGAGCCTAGGCTCGCCGGCGCACGCGCGCGCCACCGCGCAATGGCGCGCGGCGGGAGGAAGAAGAAGGGGGTGATTTTTGAATCTAACCCCCGGGTTTTGTGTATTTTCATTTTAAACTGAGCGCTATTCACTGAGTCTGTGCATTCTAGCGTCCTAGCCCCTGGGATCTACGGTTAATTATGTTTTAGTCCCTGGATCTAAGGTTTTTCTTTTTCTTTTTCTATATTTCGGCTGAAACTTTGGAAATTCATATAAAATCAAATAAAAATTGTAAAAAGGTAAACTCAGTTGCATTGTACTCCTAGTAAATAGATCTACACAGTAGGTATGATGTGGAGGTGTGCATGTATGGTTTTGCCCCTGTTATTATGCATGCATATTAATTCAATGAAAAATAGAAAACATGGTCTAGATGGAATCCAAAGGTGAGGAAACTTGGTCAGTAGCTCTCTTAGGATGTTTTGACACTGTGGTAATTTTCGTGACTCAATATATTACAGTTCATTCATGGTTTTATCATTTTGCATGTATTTTATGCATCATTTGATAGTTTGGAAATGAGGCCTATGCAAAGTATGACAAATATGACTCACTAGTATTTTCTTTATGTCCCATATAGTTTGTGAACCTCACTAATAAAGTATGAGTCCCTGCATGTTAGGTTTCGATGGTAATTTGAAAATGACAAATTTTGACTTGGAGAACTAGATAAATGGAAAAAGTGGTCGTAAGTGGCTAGAAAAATTCTCTGGAAAATTTGGTAGCCTAATATTGATGCATAGAGTCCAGAAAGTATGTGCTAGAGGGCTATCTCACTGTTTATATGTAAATCTAAATTTCGCACAAGATTAATATATGGAAAATAGATGTCCTATCAAACTTGGGAGTTTTAACCTGTAAATTTTTGTGCATTCAGTCTATAGTGAATCACTGGTAAAATTTCACCTTCAGAAACCATTCCTATAATTTATGAAAATTCTAACAAAGTGTGGGCTGAAAACTTGCTAGAATATTAATAAAATAATTATAGCTCCAATTGGGCTGAAATTTTGGCAGTAGCTTTAGATATGAAGTCTCTGTATGTCATAAAAGTTTGGTCTCATTTGGAATTGTTGAACTACTAGAACTCAGATGTGTAATTTAATTCACAAATGAGCATGGTTTACACTAAGCATATGCATGAATATTGATTTGACTGCTACACATATGTCATTTTCCATAAAGTATATACTGCATGCTGTCATCTGCACTTCATCTGCATCAAATGCATACATCTGCATTCGTGTGCACTCATGACTGCACCTTTCATGCATATAGATCCTGCGATCGAAGAAGAGACGGTGCAGGAGCAACCCCTGATCGAGGAACCCGTGGAAGAACAGGAGAACCAGCAGCCGACCGCTGACCCCGCCGCCGAGGAGACTAACCCTAGCGAAGAAGAAGGTAGGCAGGATCATGCAATTCCCAGCAAATAAAATAATATATCTGTTGATTACGCATATGCATTAGGAGTTGAATGGAACCAATTGCATTAGATCCCTTGGCCACCCTAGCCCTAGCACCTATACCTAGAGTTCATAGGAATGAGTGCCTAGAATGGCTAGGTACGAGTAGACACGAGTGAATAAAGGTCACTCGCCTCATAGGGATTACTTTTCAAAAAGCAAAAATCTCATTATGGAAGTTATTGTTACTATGCCATGATTTTGTTATGTTTTAAATGGAGACCGGGCAGAGATATGGGTTCGAATGATGAGATTTGGAATAATGTGTGGTGGACTCCGCCCGAGTCACATAAGGCCGGTCGTTGTTCGCCTATTGGTCGGTATAACATTGCTAGGGTGCTTATCCGGGATCAATGGACCGGTGAAAGTCTTACTTGTGACATCTCAAGCTGAGGGGCACGTTCCTACCCACTGGTTGAGAGGAAGGTGGCCGCGGAGGTGGGTGTCAAGGAGGACTGACCCGACATGACCGTGGTAACGCTCCTGCGACAACGCTCTCCGGGAGTCAGGCGGGAGTGGTCATCGAACTTGAGATGGGACAAGTGGAGATGGGAGAAGCATATGTGGGAACGCTGGGGGTTAGTAAGCATATGCCATCCTGGTGCTTCTAGTTATTCCTAGGAATATAAAAATCGATTCGAATCGCTGATGCTCACCAGGTGTGAGAATGCCAATACCACTGACGGGCAAAGTGGTAATCCATTTGAATATGTTGTATTATGAATCCATGGTTTTGAACACTACATGCTTGGATATACCTGATTTCTTTTTATACAATACTTATCATGCTCATGATGGTATACCTGATTTATTTTTCTGCAAAACTTGTCACACTCATGATGTTTCTACAAATATGAGAACTTGAGCAGCTGTTAAATCCTGCTCGGGTGTAATAATATAAGCAGTTGTCAAATCCTGCTTCCACGTATTACCTTGATCCTGATTAAAAGCAACAGCTAAGGATCCAGATGTTAGTAAGCAAGCTTTGCGTCAGCCATAAGCCCCATCCATTAAGTCCTACTAAGTAATTAGTACTCAGGGTTTTGCCCCCACTTTTGGCTTACAGGTACGGAGTTCCTCTTCTGTGCCTGTGTTGGTGGTGGGCCGTGTCCTCATCAGGAATGAGAAGAGTCATGATCTGGCAAGGAACGGCATCAGTGGGCTCGATGCTCGTTCTATTTATGCAAGTCTTTTGGTTACTATGAAACATGAACTTTAAAATTTCTGCTGCGAGAGACTATTTGAACTATGTTGTTGAATGACACTATGTTGAACTCTATTTGATTTCGAACTGGTTTGTAACTAAAGTCTATGTAATATCTATTCAACTGCCTGTGATGTTGTAACTGTTGTGGCTCCATCGAGAGTCGGATGTGTATGACGTCGGTTCCTCTGGGAAATGGTGTTATCGAGAGCCGAAGGACTCTCGACGGACTACCGGGTTTAATTTAGCCTAAGTGCACTGCGAGCCAGAGGTGGCAGGTGTGCTTAGTCTGGGTTAAGCAGGGCGGTTACGCCACACCAATGACCATCAACTAACCATGAACATGGAGGAAAACATGCCAAAGTATGGATAAACCTGTGCTACAAACACATTTCCACAAGTTGTGTTGAATATTTGATTGTAGGTACAAAGATTAGCAGAAAACAGGCAAATTTAGCTAAGTCACAGGGTCACTGGCCAGTGGGCCAGGTTGCCCGGCTCCTCCCCAGGCCGTCCGACCTGGCAAAGTGGCCAAATCAGCTCATCTTCGACTTGCATGTGCCTAAGTGACGTGTCAACACACTTGTGAAGTCCAAATGCCGAATGCACCACGTCAAGTACCGAAAGGCTTGCCATATCACCGATCCAACACTTGGATGGGTGAAGTCAGCAATCCTGGGCACTTCAATCCAATAGCTAAGGAAGAAACACAAGTGAAGATCAACGGTTGAGGGAAAAGCACACTTCTAACTGCCATAACCGCTATGCAACCGACTTGGGGAGGTAATATGAGCCACAAGATGGAGAAAGGCGGTGGATCCGATGGTCCCCCGGACCGCCCGGCTTGGGGTGGAGCCGCCCGGCCCCACCTGGAGCCGCCCAGCCCCACCTCGACGCCTTTCGGTTATAACCACCTCTCCAACTGCCTCACCGACCTTAGAACCTATAAATACCCGCCTAGACTTCAATTGTAGAGTGTGTAAGTTGAGTAGCTCACACTATCGCTTAGTCTTGTATCACTAGGTTAGTCCTGAGAGTTAGAGTTGAGTCTGAGCTTTTGCCTCAGGGATTCCGGAGTCTTCTTCGAGTCTCAGTAAAGCTCTTGTATCTTTCTATCTTTGAACTCGTTACTCTAGTATAATATTTATCATTGTTCTATCTTTTGTTATACTTTACTTCTTAATGATTTCTTAGTGTGGTGTACCTTTATTGCACACTAGATCCAAGGCTTAGGTTTGTTTTGTTCTTACGTTATCTGAATCTTGTTAGACTTGCCGGTGCTATAAGCTTGTCTTAGGCTTTTGATCTAAGATTAAGTTAGTTCTCACCCTCTGATCAAGGAAGAGCTTTAGTGTTCAAGTTCTCACTTGAACACTAGTATAGCGTAAGAGCCAATGGACCGGCCTCATTGCTCTCCTGGTGTGATGAGTGATTGTCAACGAGCTCAAGCCCTCCGATGGACTAGAGGCCCTCCGATGGACTGGAGGTAGATGATGAAGACCTCGATGGACTGAGGCAAAAGCCCTCCAATGGACCAGAGGCAATGCTCGGCGTCGGTCAGCCATGGGAGTTCGGTACACAGAAGGGTGGATCGGCAACGGTGATGTAAGCCCTCCGATGGACCGCAAGGCAACTCCGATGGACTGGAGAAGCCGGGAGCCACCGTGATGCTCCAACCCAAGTGCATGGCGCGAAGGCGTGCGAGGGAGGCTTTGGCGGCTTTGGCTCAAAACCGCCACCCAAGCTACCCAAGGTTTGGTGAGTTGGGCCACGACTCGCCAAGATAGAGAAGATGGGCCAAGTCCGGCCCAGACGGAGACTTCCTAAAGTTTTCCGGTTTCTGACTTCAAAACCGGGGGTGGAAAGGCAGATTGGACTACTGGCCACGTGGAGGACATCCGAAGATTGCGTGGAAACTAAGAAGATCAAGTCTTCATCGTGGTCGTCCGTCCCTGATATTTTGGGTTATTTTCTGTTTTAGCGCCTCCGGGCGTTTCTAGTGTTAGGAGTCTATGTGTAAAATTGCCAAAACTGAACCGGTGTATAAATAGCCTAAGAGCTGGTCATTAGAGGTAGTCTTGGCAGCCAGGTTTTCATTTCCTTAGGGTAATTTTCGTCCTCAAGCTTTGAGCTCCAGTTTAGGAGGGTTAGGGTGAGATCTAGCCTCCAAATCAAGAGAGGTGAGGGTGGTTGCTTGGGACAAAATCCTTCGTTGTAATCTGATCTAAGACCTCTTTTGAGGCTCATAATCAAAGTAGTTTTGTGTAGCAACTTTGTGTGCTTCTCCACCCTTTGTTCTCTTTGGTTTTAGGCTTCAATCCTTGGCCATTTTGGGTGTTTTCTTTGGTCAAGGTTGAATCCTTTGTTTTCCTTGTGTTTTGGACTTGCAAGGACGTGGAGATTATGTCTTAGAACATCTCAATCCCAAAGGATTGCCACGAGATCTAAAATTCCTGCTAATCCCGTGATCTTTTTCCATAGATCTTTTGGAAATAGTTTTGGAATGGGGCTAGGATAGCCTGTGCCAATTTTTCTGAAGTTTGGAGAAGGTTTGGTCAAGTTTCGGATTGCTTTTGTGTAAGATTTTCTGCTGTCCAGTTTTTCTGCTGGTTCTGTCCGTCTTCAAGTCTTGTTTGGTTTAGGGGTCAAACCTTTGTATTTTGGGCTGAAATTTTGTGCAGCTCTTTATCAGAGAATCATAAAGCTCCCATAAAAATTTCAGATCATTTGGAGGTATTTTGAACTGGTTTTTGTATTTTTCTCTTGAGGGTGTTCTATCAGTTTTTGACCATCGGACAGTCCGATGGTTGTAGGATTTTTATTCCTTGTCCAATTGAGCTGAATATTTATGGAGTTGTTCCTTGGCCCTTTCTTAACCTTCAGTAAAAATTTCAAAATTTTTGGAGCTGGTTAGATAGGGTTTTTGATCAACACTTTTCAGTATGTTCGTCTATGACCATCAGAGGGTCCGATGCTCTAACCATCGGACGGTCCGATGGTCTAAACTTCATCCTTTTGGTCTGAATTTTTTAGGAGTGGTTCTCAGTTGTCTTGTGAGGGTGTGGTAATTTTGGGGATTTTTTGGAGCTTCTCTTGAGGGGTTTTGAGATTTTTCTTTGCAGCCCTGTCTGTCTGAAATCTGCAGTTTCCAGGAGTTGGTTCCTTTTGCGCTATTTTTCTTAGCCGTTTGAGCATGTGCTTCCGCTTGGTGCTTGGTACGTATCTGTTCAGTGGACGGTACCAAGCACGTGTTGTGAGCTAGATATGTATCCTCTCAGTGGACGGTGTCTAGCTTCGTTGTGGGTGCTATTTCCGTTTTGCACTGCGGTAGGGATTTGAGTTTGAGTTTTCAAGTGCTCCTATTCACCCCCCTCTAATCGCTCGTCTCAGTCCTACGAGTGGTATCAGAGCCGGTTAGGTTTCCTATACCTTAACTGGTGACGAAACCGTAGCGACGATGACTTACTCCGTGAAAATTCCCGTCCTTGGCTCCGATGGCTATCCCTACTGGAAAGGTAGAATGGAGGCATTCCTTCTTAGACAGAGTCAGGACATATGGGATGCTACTCAGAGTACGGCTTTTGTGGTGCTTCCAGTCACTGAGCGTACTACGCAGGATATCGCGGCTCAGGATAAGGCGAATGCCAAGGCTATTAACTTTCTCTTCTCCAGGCTTGGTCCCATGGATTATGAGAGAGTGAGTCACCTTAAGACTGCGCATGAGATATGGTCACTGCTTAGTGCACACCATGAGGGTACTGCGACGATTAAGGCTAGGCTTGTGGAGACTTACCGGTGCGAATTTGAGAATTTCGTCCAGAAACCGAGAGAGTCAGTAGACGACTTGTTTGGTCGCTTTCAGTCGATCATCAACAAGTTGCGTGTCAACTCTGCCCCCACTGCCCTCCCATATACCGATCATCGACAGGCTGTCAAGTTGCTATATGCTTTGGACAGAAAAATATGGGAGATCAAGGTGAACTCAATCATTGAGTCGGCAAGGTATGATACGATTGGACTAGAGGCGCTCTATAGTAAGCTCAAGGCCACTGAGGTAGATTACAAGATGAGGGATTCCCTCGCTCGTACAGGTTCTAAGAGTCTGGCCTTGGCTACCCCCTCTAGTGAGTCTGTCACTAACCCCATGTTACACAACTTCTCGTTTTCTGCTTTGATGTCTGTTACAGAGGAACAGCTAGTGACACTTGGGGATGACGAGTTGTGTCTGGTATCTAGTCGCTTTCAGCGCGCCTATGACAACCGGATGAGCAAGAAGAGGGGAGAGCGGCCCAAGTGCTTCGAGTGCGGAGAGGTCGGCCACTTCATCGCTGAGTGCCCCAACAAGAACGACTACTACAAGAAGGGCAAGAGCTACTCCCGTGACTCTAACAAGTACCACTCCGGCAAGGCCAGCTTTGACAAGCATCGCTCCAGCAAGCACGGCTTCGGCAAGCGTCCCTTCGGTAAGAAGAACTTTCGGAAGGCTTTCAAGAGCTACTAGAAGGACAACTGGAAGCGGGACAAGGCCTTCTTCGCCGAGATCGGGTTCTGCAACAGCGGATCTTCTTCCTCTTCGTCCTCGTTGAGCTCAAGCGATGAGGAGGTCACGTACAAGAAGGACAAGAGGAACGATCAAGGAGGTCCGGCTGGCTTGTGCTTTGTCTTCACCAAGTGCAGGCGCAGGAACAAGGAGAAGAGGAGCTTGGTTTGCTCCATGGCACTTGAGGACAAGGAGGACAAGGATGACGGCAGCAACTCTTCTTCCGATGATGAGGTAACTCCTGAGCAAGCCAAAATCCTTGAGATGCTAGAGCAGAACAGCCGAGAGCTTAAGGCCCAAGATAAGATACTAGAGAAGGCAGCTAAGAAGCTGCAGAAGTTGAAAGCCCAACTTGCTGAGGCTTTAGAGGAGAACGAGAGGCTGAGGAGTGTGAGACCCCAACCTAGTGAGATTGAGTGCCCTACCTGCGAGTCTTTCATGACGGAGCTTGGTGACCAGAGAGATAGGTATGCCAAGCGGGTAGAGGAGATAGATGGGCTTAGAGCTGAGCTAGGCAAACTCCAGTCCAAGCTGGATGAGCCTACTTTGAGTGAAGAGCTTGAGTGTGAGTCTTGCCCCTGTTTAGCTAGAGAGCTAGCTGTGCTGAAGGGTAAGTTTGAGGGGCAGCTCATGGAGCTTGAGGAGCTTAGGGCTAGACCTACGCTTTTGGGTGCGTGTATGGTCTGTCCTACCTTGAGAGGTGAGTTAGAGCAGTTGAGAGCTGACCTTGAGGTGCTTTCAGCACCTACTGACACTTGTGAGAACTGCCTAACCTTGAGAATGCAGCTGGTGGATAGGGATGCCACCATTAGGAAGTTGGAGAAAGCTACTGTGGTTCCCTCCCTAGACTGTGACACTTGTGCTGCCCAGACTGTGGTTCTGGAGGATCTGAGGGAAGAGGTGTTGTCTTTGCAGACTAACAACAATAGGTTGAGAGAGGTGCTCAGTTGGGTATATGCGAGGCAGCCCCAACTAGAGATGATCATAGAGAGCGCCAAGAGAGCTGAAGGTGACACGAGTGGTTTTGGGTTTGGAGAGTGCAGCACCTCAGGTGAGAAGAGTGCCCCAGTTAAGATCAAGACTGCACCTACCCAGCCAGGTGAGACTGTTGATGGGATTTACCATGAGCCACCCAAGGCTGCCCCAAAGAAGCAGTACTGGACACCCAAGCCTTCCAAGGCTAAGCTAGACAAGATTGTTGAGGAAGAGCTTAAACCCAAGGGCAAGAAGCCAGACTAGCAGCCTAAGCCACCCAAGGCCACACCACCTAAGCCTAAGTCCTAGTCTAACCCAGTTCCTAGGAGGCCTGTCTACCACTGTGAGTTCTGCCAGCGGAATGGCCACCTAGAGGAGTTTTGCTTCAGGAGGAAGCGGGTTGAGAGGCAGGAGAGAGCTTCGGGGAACCAGGATCAATTCTACCAGGGTGGTAGGCAAGATCCTCCCCACCACGGTGAGAAGAGAGACCACTTTGCTGATGGTGGGAGAGGAGACGACCTTCAGGCCCGTGCTCCAGGTGGTGAGAGACGCTTTACCGGCCAAGCTCCTAGTAGTTTTTAGCATGGCTATGGACCTAGTGACCAAGGCTTTGAGAGGGCTTTCGTGGGTTCAAGCTTTGGAGGTCGTGGTTACGCTGATCGTTGTGATGATTTCTTTGATTGTGCTTACCCCACTTTTGAGCAGATGGCTAGGCACTGGTACAGCAGTTTTGGTACTAACCCCAGTGCCAGACCGTTTGCTCACCGTCGCTTTACTTGACTTTGCAGGATCGAGGCATGGAGGACGTGTGGATCATGGACTCCGGTTGCTCTAGGCACATGACAGGGCACCGCTAGTGGTTCTCCAGCCTCAACCCCATGAGCACCAAGGAGTACATCACATTCGGGGACAATGGTCAAGGTAAAGTAATGGGTGTTGGTTCTGTTTCGCTCTCTGGTAAGCTTTCCCTGAGAGAAGTTGCTTTTGTCCGGAATCTGGGGTTCAATTTGGTCTCAACCCCGTGAGCACCAAGGAGTACATCACATTCGGGGACAATGGTCAAGGTAAAGTAATGGGTGTTGGTTCTGTTTCGCTCTCTGCTAAGCTTTCCCTGAGAGAAGTTGCTTTTGTCCGGAATCTGGGGTTCAATTTGGTCTCTGTTTCGCAACTTCTTAATGAAGGATTTGAGGTTCGTTTCAAGAAGGGTGCATGCTGTGTTCTTGATGCTGAGGAGACCCTTGTTTGCTCTTTGCTGCCTTTCGGTCAGGTTTTTAGGGTCGACCTCACATCTGTTTCTGGCCCTACTCGCTGTTTGGTTGCTAGTCCTTCTGCTGATATTTGGAAGTGGCATAGGAGGCTTGGCCACTTGAGCTTTAATCTGCTAGTCAAGTTGAGTTCAATGGGCCTAATCCGAGGATTGCCCAAGTTGAGAGCTGAGAAGGACTTAATATGCCACCCCTGTCATCATGGCAAGATGGTTGCCGCTTCTGACATTCCTGTGTCTCATGTTATGACCTCCTATCCGGGTGAGCTACTCCATATGGATACAGTAGGTCCTACTCGGGTAGCTTCGGTCAGTGGGAAGTGGTACGTGCTTGTCGTTGTGGACGACTTTTCGTGGTTCTCGTGGGTATTTTTCATGGAATTTAAGGATGAGGCGTTTGGTTTTGTTCGGGATCTGGTACTGAGGTTGAGAAACGAGAGTCATAAGGCCATGAGGGCTATCCGCAATGACAATGGCGGAGAATTCAGAAACTCTCGTTTCAAAAACTTCTGTTGTGACCTAGGTCTTGAGCACCAGTTTTCTTCTCCATATACCCCACCGCAGAACGGTGTTGTGGAACGCAAGAACCGCACACTTGTTGAGATGGCACGGACGATGCTCGATGAGCATAGGACTCAGAGGCGCTTTTGGGCTGAGGCAGTGAATACGGCCTGTTACATTGCGAACCGGATCTTCTTGCGAGCTTTCCTTGGGAAGACCTCATATGAACTTCGGTTTGGTAGGCAGCCCAGCGTCAAGCATTTGCGAGCGTTTGGCTGCAGGTGCTTTGTGCTTAAAAAGGCGGGGCATCTGGACATGTTTGAGTCTTGTTGTCTGGATGGGATTTTTCTGGGGTATGCTTCTAGTTCTAGGGCTTTTCGTGTGTGGATTTTGGAGGCCAAGCAAGTTGTTGAGACTTGTGAGGTTTCTTTTGTTGAAACTATGCCCTGCACAATCCCTGCCTTTGAGCTTTCAGATGATGATGAAGAAGGCACCCCCATCTTTGAGGATGAGGAAGGTGCGGTTGATGTTGGTGATGCAGGAGCCACTGCATCGGCTGCAGTTCCTGACCCCTCTGCTACGAGCTCTGATGATGAAGGAGGACCCTTGCCCACGGCTTCCTCTTCACTCCCCTGACAGCAAGCTCAAGCAGAGGCTGGCCCCGCTGAGGACGCAGGAGGAGGTGACTTCCGAGATTGTTCCATCTCGGCAGGTCCAGCGGGATCACCCTCCTCACAGGATGATTGGAGACATTCACCAGCGTGTCACACTCTCTTCGGTTAACTCTCTAGCCTTTTTCTCCCACTCTGCATATGTTGCTTCTTTTGAACCCCGGGATGTGTCACATGCATTATCTGATCCTAACTGGGTGAACGCCATGCACGAGGAGTTGGAGAACTTTGAGAGAAACCATGTCTGTGATTTAGTTGAACCTCTACCAAACTGTCGCCCTATAGGTACCAAGTGGGTTTTCAAGAACAAATAGGGTAAGGATGGGATGGTTGTGAGGAACAAAGCGAGATTGGTAGCCCAGGATTTCTGTCAAAAGGAGGGGATAGATTATGAGGAGACCTTTGCCCCTGTAGCTCGTTTGGAAGCCATTAGGATTTTGCTTGCCTTTGCGGCCTCTAAAGGCTTCAAACTGCAGCAAATGGATGTCAAGTCTGCTTTCCTAAACGGGTTCATAGAGGAGGAGGTATATGTGAGACAACCTCCCTGCTTTGATAGTGCCAAGTTTCCAGACCGGGTGTATAAGTTGAGGAAAGCCCTTTATGGTCTGAAGCAAGCTCCTAGAGCTTGGTATGCTAGGTTGAAGAGTTTCCTGCTCAAGTCTAGATTTGTGATGGGTTCAGTAGACAAGACCTTGTTTTTGTTGAGTCGTGGCGGTGACACCCTGATAGTTCAGATATATGATGATAACATAATCTTTGGTGGTTCATCTCACGCTTTGGTGTCTAGTTTTTATGAACAGATGAGGAGGGAATTTGAGATGAGTCTTATGGGTGAGCTCCAATTCTTCCTCGGGCTGCAGATCAAGCAAGGCCTTGAGGGCACCTTCGTTCATCAAGCCAAGTACACAAGGGACATAATCAAGAAGTTTAACATGGGTGACTCTAAACCCATGACAACTCCTATGAGTACAAACACGGCGCTTGATGTTGATGAAGATGGGGAGGCGGTGGACCAGAAGGAATTTCGAGGGATGATCGGCTCATTTCTGTACCTGACGGCGACCAGGCTGGACATTCAGTTCGCGGTCTGCCTTTGTGCGCGTTACCAGGCTTCTCCTAGGACTTCTCACCGTCAAGCGGTGAAGCGCATTTTCAGGTATCTGAAATTCACTCCTGAGCTTGGTCTTTGGTATTCCTCGGGTTCTTCTTTCTCTTAGAGGATTCTTAGATGCTGACCATGCTGGCTGCCGGATTGATCGCAAGTCAACCTCCGGTACATGCCAACTCTTAGAAACCTCTCTTGTCTCTTGGTCCTCCCACAAGCAAGCTAGTGTAGCTCTTTCCACCACTGAAGCAGAATATGTTGCTGCTGCTAGTTGCTGCTCCCACCCTTAGTGATTTTGACCTTAGGTTTGGTAGGATCCCTCTTCTAGTTGACTCTACTTCTGCTATCTCTGTAGCTAAGAACCCCGTCTTGCACTCTAGAACGAAACACATAGACGTGAGGTTTCACTTTCTGAGAGATCACTATGAGAAGGGGGACATAGACTTGATCCATGTAGTATCTGCAAACCAGTTGGCCAATATCTTTACCAAGGCCCTAGAGTTTGACGCTTTTACGCACTTGAGAGGTGAGCTTGGAGTGTCCTATCATTTTTAGTTAGGGATAGTATGCTATTCCTTTTAGTAAGGAGTGCCTTCTATAGTTTAGTTTTTGCTTTTATCTTGCTTTTATTTCTCTTTGTTTCTTTTGCATCTTGTATCATATCATGCATTGCATTGTATCATATGCATTTTCACTTCACTAGCAGTAGAGCTCTTTTGGAATGCAGAGTTAGTACTTGCTTGTGCTAGATGGTACAGTGCTTGCTTGATCATGGTTGGCTAAGCTCTCTTGAGTCTGTTGAATACTAGTTATGAGCTAAGTTATCTTATTCTTTGCAAATCAAAAAACCATGATCACCACTTGATTTGGCTACCTAGCATGTGTAGGACTGTTGAATGCTATGCTATCTTTTCATACCTGGATATGCTAGTTGTATGCTTTTGCTAAGTTAATGCCTAAGCTTTTCTGACACCTTGCTTAAATTGAAATCTGAATCAAAATGCTTACAAGTGGTGTCTTATGTGCTAAATAGAGAAAGATCCAGGTGGGTTTGCTTGTCACACTGATCTAGTTTGAGACTGCTTGTCATTGCACTTTGATATGAAATTGGACTAGATTGTGTATGATCAAAACCTTGTCTTAAGCTTCTAATGGTTATATAACCTAGGCTTGGCATTGGTTAGTAAGAAGTGGCAAAAGACAAGTAAATAACCCCTGGCACAAAAAGAACTTGCTTATGAATACAAATGTTTAAATCTGAAATTTGCAAGTCTCTAAAATGCTTATGGCTCGTTGTATATGCTTTGGTTGAGAGTAGCATACCTTCTATGCATTGCTAGCATCTTGTTGTTCATGCCTATCTTGCTAGGTGCTATTCATGTTGGTGATGTTTCTTTTCATTAACCCTGAAAAACAAGCTTACTCTTGATATGTGTAAGATAGATTCATTTGAGCTTGTTGTATGCTTCCTTGCCCTCGCTTGCTCTGTATGCTAGAACTTGTGATTACTAGCTTTCCATCCCTTCTGAGCTCTTTCAGTTGCACACCTTGCATTTCATGGCATATTTTGAGGGGGAGTTATCTAGTTCAGGGGGAGTTGAGTTCAAGGAATCCTTGATGTGTCCATTGTTAACAAGGGCGAGAAATTTGGGGAGAGGTTAGTGTACTTCTCTAATGTACTTCTCCAAGGGGAAGAAATTTAAAAATATGGACAAGGGGGAGAACTCAGGAGAGATTTTGTTGAGGGAGAGCTTTGCATTCATATTGCATTTGTGAGGATGCATTTCAGGGGGAGTTTGAGCTTTTAGCATGCTCTTTGCATCGGTGCGTTGAGCCTTTTGCCTCTATCTTGAGGAGCCGATGCTTTGCTTTCTTTTGTTGTCTCATTGTGCCCTGTTTCTTTGCTTGTATTTGGTTCTTGGGCATTTAGAGCAACTTTCTTCTTTCTTTCTTTCTTTTTCGGTTTTACGCTTTTCTCTTGTATTTGTTCTATTTCAGGTTACAGGTTAAAGGTGTTGACAATGCACTCATCAAGGGGGAGATTGAAAGCGAATGGACCGGCCTCATTGCTCTCCTGGTGTGATGAGTGACTGTCAGCGAGCTCAAGCCCTCCGATGGACTGGAGGCCCTCCGATGGACTAGAGGTAGATGATGAAGACCTCGATGGACTGAGGCAAAAGCCCTCCAATGGACCGGGGGCAATGCTCAGCGTCGGTCGGCCATGGGAGCTCAGTACACGGAGGGGCGGATTGGCAACGGTGATGTAAGCCCTCCGATGGACCGCGAGGCAACTTCGATGGACTGGAGAAGCCGGGTGCCACCGTGGTGCTCCAACCAGAGTGCATGGCGCGAAGGCGTACGAGGGAGGCTTTGGCGGCTTCGGCTCAAAACCGCCACCCAAGCTAGCCAAGGTTTGGTGAGTTGGGCCACGACACGCCAAGATAGAGAAGATGGGCCAAGTCCGGCCCAGACGGAGACTTCCTAAAGTTTTCCGGTTTCTGACTTTAAAATCGGGGGTGGAAAGGCGGATTGGACTACTGGCCACGTGGAGGACATCCGAAGATTGCGTGGAAGCTAAGAAGATCAAGTCTTCATCGTGGTCATCCGTCCGCGATATTTTGGGTTATTTTCTGTTTTAGCCCCTCCGGGCATTTCTAGTGTTAGGGGTCTATGTGTAAAATTGCCAAAACTGAACCGGTGTATAAATAGCCTAAGAGCTGGTCATTAGAGGCAGTCTTGGCAGCCAGGTTTTCATTTCCTTAGGGTAATTTTCGTCCTCAAGCTTTGAGCTCCAAGTTTAGGAGGGTTAGGGTGAGATCTAGCCTCCAAATCAAGAGGGAGGGTGAGGGTGGTTGCTTGGGACGAAATCCTTCATTGTAATCTAATCTAAGACCTGTTTTGAGGCTCATAATCGAAGTGCTTTCATGTAGCAACTTTGTGTGCTTCTCCTCCCTTTGTTCTCTTTGGTTTTTGGCTTTAATCCTTGGCCTTTTTGGGTGTTTGCTTTGGTCAAGGTAGAATCCTTTGTTTTTCTTGTGTTTTGGACTTGCAAGGACGTGGAGATTATGTCTTAGAACATCTCAATCCCGAAGAATTGCCACGAGCAAGTGGTTCTTAAGCTTTTCCCTTTCTTGCCCAAATATTCACCTCTTCACGAGATCTGAAATTCCTGCTAATCCCGTGATCTTTGTCCATAGATCTTTTGGGAATAGTTTTGGAATGGGGCTAGGATAGACTGTGCTAATTTTCGTGAAGTTTGGAGAAGGTTTGATCAAGTTTCGGATTGCTTTTGTGTAAGATTTTCTGCTGTCCAGTTTTTCTGCTGGTTCTGTCCATCTTCAAGTCTTGTTTGGTTTAGGGGTCAAACCTTTGCATTTTGGGCTGAAATTTTGTGGAGCTCTTTATTAGTGAATCATAAAGCTCCCATAAAAATTTCAGATCATTTGGCGGTATTTTGACCTGGTTTTGGTATTTTTTTCTTGAGGGTGTTCTGTCAGTTTTTGACCATTGGACGGTCCGATGGTTGTAGGATTTTTATTCCTTGTCCAACTGAGCTGATAATTTGTGGAGTTGTTCCTTGGCCCTTTCTTAACCTTCAGTAAAAATTTCATAATTTTTGGAGCTGGTTTGATAGGGTTTTTGATCAACTCTTTTCTAGGTGTTCGTCTGTGACCGTCAGACGGTCCGATGCTCTAACCATCGGACGGTCCGATGGTCTAAACTTCATCCTTTTGGTTTGAATTTTTCAGGAGTGGTTCTTAGTTGTCTTGTGGGGGTGTAGTAATTTTGGGGGATTTTTGGAGCTTCTCTTGAGGGGTTTTGAGGTTTTTCTTTGCAGCCCTGTCTATCTGAAATCTGCAGTTTCCAGGAGTTGGTTCCTTTTGCGCTCTTTTTCTTAGCCGTTTGAGCGTATGCTTCCACTTGGTGCTTGGTACGTATCTGTTCAGTGGACGGTACCAAGCACGTGTTGTGAGCTAGATACGTATCCTCTCAGTGGATGGTGTCTAGCTTCGTTGTGGGTGCTATTTCCATTTTGCACTGCGGTGGGGATTTAAGTTTGAGTTTTCAAGTGCTCCTATTCACCCCCCTCAAGTCGCACGTCTCGGTCCTACATAACGTGCCATCTTACCCACGCAGATCTGGTCGGTAGCTTCTCTAGGTGAAAGCTCTAGAGGTCTGAGTAATCCACCTCGTCGTTCGGTAAGCCCGTAGGCGTTAGCCGGGTCTCCTTCGGAGGTCTACTATCTACCCCTTGACCCCTCGAGGCGCCGGAATTTCGCTCGACGCAAGATCCTAGCTTGTATCCAGTTAGCTTAGTTCAACCGCGAATACTCCTCTGCATCGGTTAAGTAGTAGAGTTTGGAAATCTAATCTCACTCGTTGTCCTCCCAGGAAATTACCTAAGTGTTAGGCTTCTTTAGTCCCTGTTTTACTCTTTCCACCATACACTATCTTTATATCTTACCCTGTTGTAAGATTAGCTGGTGTTTTATCTAAGTTATAGTACTGCTAGAAGGTTCGACATTTCATTCCACCAATTCGACCTTGCGCTTGCGGAGTAAAATCTGTTGAGCTAAGAGACGTTGTGGCGGAACCGCCGATTTAATACGGGCTAAGTACACCTGCCACCATTAGCTTGCAGTGTACTTAGGCCGTACTAAACCCGGTCGTCCGTCGAGAGGCCTTCGGCTCTCGATAACACCATTTCCCAGAGGAACCGACATCATACACATCCGACTCTCGATGGAGCCACAACAGTTACATCATCACAGGCAGTTGAATATAGGATAGATAGACTTAGTTTACAACCCAAGAATGTATATAGTCAAATACATGTCCAAAATATATGTAATGCGGAAGCGTTTCAAAACATCTCGCAGCGGAAACCAAATACTTAAGTAGTCTTCATACAGACGAACGAGGCGAGTAGCACCGAGCCCACCGGTTCTACCCTTCTCCAAGCAGCTATCCAAATGCCGCCAGTACCTGTGAGCCAAAAGTGGGGGCAAACCCTGAGTACTAATTACTCAGTAGGACTTAATGGACGGGGTTTACGACTGACGCAAAACTCAGCTTACTAGCAAGTAGGTCCTTAGCCATTGATTTTAACTGTAAAATGTTGCCATAGGATAGCGGGATTTGACGGTCGCTATCCTCTAATCATGATTATCCATTATGTTTTAGTGTCATGCTATAGCGGGATTTGACAGCTGCTAGTCCTCATCCTGAATATCATTGGTAATATAAAGTGAATAATTTGCATGAAGTAAAGCATGTATATCCATTGTGTAGTATCAAATCATCAATTCCATAAAACATCATGCCTCAAACAGTTCTACGTTGCCCGTGTGCGATATTGGCATTCTCACACCTGGTGAGCATCAGCGATTCGAATCGATTTTTATATTCCCGGGAATAACTAGAAAATGCCAGGGGCCCATATGCTTACTAACACGACGACTTTCCCACATATAGTCCCCCTTCTCCACTTGTCCCATCCCAAGTTCGATTCACTCCCACCTGACTCCCGGGTTGTGCCCCCATGTGGCGGAACCGCCGATTTAATACGGGCTAAGTACACCTGTCACCCTTGACTTGCAGTATACTTAGACCGTACTAAACCCGGTCGTCCGTCGAGAGGCCTTCGGCTCTCGATAACGCCAAATCCCCGAGGAACCGACATCACACACACTCGACCCTCGATGGAGCCACAACAGTTACATCATCACAGGCAGTTGAATAGATGTTACATAGGAAGTTAGGTTACAACCCAGTTCAAAATAAAATAGAGTTCAACATCGTTTCATACGTAAATAGAGTTCAAAATGTATCTCCCAGCGGAAATTTTCAAAGTTCATAGTTCACGATAAGGAAAAGACTTGCAGAAATAGAGCAACATCATGCCCATTGATGCCACTCCAGTGCCAACTCATGACGCTTCTCACTCCTGATGATAACAGGCCCCTCCTCCAACACAAGCACAGAAGAGGAACTCCGTACCTGAAATCCAAATGTTTGGGGGCAAAACCCTGAGTACTAATTACTCAGAGGACTTAATGGACAGGGTTTAGGGCTGATGCAAAGCTTGCTTACTAGAGAGTTGGTCCTTAGCCATTGCTTTTAAACAAGTTATGATCATAAGGAAGCAGGATTTGATAGCTGCTATCCTTTCATGACAACTAAACCATTTGCAGTTAAGAATTCTACTGAAACTTGCATGAATATAAAGCACATAATAGTCAAGCATGTAGCATTCGAAAATATGGATCATAATACATCATATTAAAGTTATTACTACGTTGCCCGTGTGCGATATTTGGCATTCTCACACCTGGTGAGCATCAGCGATTCGAATCGATTTCTAATTCCCGGGAATAACTAAAAATGCCAGGGGCCCATATACTTACTCACACAATGGCTTTCCCACATATAGTCCCCCTCCTCCACTTGCCCCATCCCAAGTTCAATTCACTCCTGCCTGACTCCCGGGTTGAGCCCCCATGACGAGCCTGCCGATATCTCGGTCTCCCCGTCATGAGTACCAAGCTCCCCCGGGCCACCTTCCTCTCAACCAGTGGGTAGGAACGTGTTTCTGTTCTTCGGATGGCACAAGTAAGGTTTCACCAGCCCCATTAACCGGATAAGCACTCTAGCAATGTTATGCGACTCGGGCGGAGCCATTACACCGCAACAACGCACACCGCGAAAAGTAAACTTAATCTCCGCCCGGTCTCCAATATATTCTCAACATAATAAAGCATCTCCGTATAGACAGTGTTCTCTTTCTTTTCAAAACACCTACGTGACGAGTGACATCTCACTCGTATCTAGTCGAGCCTAGCATTTCTAGGCAACTCGTCCTACGTACCTAGTGTAGGTGCTAGGGCCGGGGCGGCCAAGGAGTCTAATGCAATAAGGTTCCAGTCAACACCTAATGCATATGCGTAATCATAAAACATTATTAGCTGGGAGATTATGGTCCTGCCTACCTTCCTCGCTAGGGTCAGTCTCCTCAGGTGCGAAGTCGGCGGCTTGCTGCTGATCTTCCTGCTGCGGGTCCGGCTCCTGGTCTTCTGGCTCCTCGATCAGCGGCTGTTCCTGCGTCTGCTCCTCGTTCACGGGGTCTAAATGCATGACATGATATCTTCATGAGTCCAAAAGAAACACATGCGTGCATGCATGATAAAGAGATGTGATAATCACCGTGCACAAAGAATCTCATGCATATGCACATGAAATATGGGTATAATGTTTTATGCATGCACTCAACCATCCACTCATATGCCCCCTTTGTGAATAACATGCCTCCATGAAATAAAATAGCAAATCAACTCCAACAGCGCCCAAACTTTTACCCCATGCAAAAAGTTAACGTACGAAGCCACTGCCAAAAAATTAGCCCTAGATGAGTTACAAATAATTTATGAAAAACCTAGCAAGATTTCAGCCCTAGAACTTGTCAGAATTTTCATATTTTATAGGAAGGGATTCTGGTTCTGAAATTTAACCAGCAACCATTACTTAACATGGGGAACATGTACAAAAATCATCAAGCTCTAATTCTACCCTTTTGCAGGACATCTATTTTCCATATTTAATTATAGAGGAAACGAACATGCTGGACAAAACAGTATATAAAGCATGCACATATATACTTTTTGGACTTTGGACACCAAGTACAAGCCATCCTATTTTTCTTAGAATTTTCCTAGCTATTTAAATACACTTTTTCCTATTTTCCTTTCTCAACTAGCATCTTTTGTTATTTTCAAATCACCATAAAAAACTAATATGCAAGGGCTCATTATTTAACAGTGGACTACCCATACTGTGCAAAGTCCATGAGAAATACTAGGGAGCCATTTTGAGCATCTTTTATATAGCACCCAACTCATATTACAATAAAAACATGTAATTCTCATGATAATGGAAAAACATCATGTAGCTGAGCAATGCTAGGGCTACAAAAAAATTCCTACACTGTCCAAATACTCTAGACATGCCACTGTCCAAGTTTCATAGCATTTGGAGTCCATTTACATCACTTTTGGTAATTATTTTGCTTTAACATGCATGCAACAAAACTGAGGGTAAAAATGTCTTTTCACATGACCACGTCATACCTAGCCTGTAGATCTACTCAAGAGGAGTTCATAGGTATTGAGTTTGTCCATTTTGGATTTTTCTTTGAATTGATATGATTTTTCAAAGTTCAAACCGGGAAAAAGCAAATAGAAAAAAGAAAAACCTAGATCTAAGGACCTCTACGCAATTAAACCATAGATCCGGGGGCTAGCTTGCAAGATCTGCAAGGCATAGCCCCAGTGCGGGAGGACCGGGATGTAAAACTCGAGAAACCCGGGGGCTAGATCTAAAAAGACCCGGCCTCCGTCTTCCACCTCTCGCCGCGCGCGGCGGTGCGGCGCGGCGCGCGCGCCGGTGAGTTCCGGCCCGCCGGGGCCGCGACGTGGGGCGCGGGGGATGCGCGGGAGTGAGGGTTACCTCTTGGTGTAGCTCTCATCGGTGGCGGAGGCGAGGTCGAGGCGGAACGGCGGTGAACCGGGCGTGGGCGACGGTGACGGTGGCGCGGCGAGGACGTCGCGCTGAGCTCGATCTCCTCGGGGGAGGGGAGATCGACGACGAGGTCTAGCGGGGGAGGGGCGGCGTGGAGCGGGGAGTGCGGTGGTGGGGTTGGTTTGCTCGAGGAGGCCGGGAAGCGGCGGTGCGAGCTCGGCTCCGAGCTTGCCGGCGTCAATGGCGGCTCGGGTTCGGGCGGCGTGCGCGGGGCGGAAACGGGACGGGAGTGGACGAGAGTTCTAGGGTTTCGGAAGGGGGCCGAGGGCGCTCCGTTTTGACGCGCTCGGACGGCCGCCGCGGGGCTCGCCGTACTCCCTATACGCTGGCGAGCCACGCGGCGCGCGTCGGTTCGCGCCGTGGGCGCAGCCGCGGATCGGTGGGTCCACCGGTCAGTGACCCGTTCTTTTTGAAAATGGAAAAATGCGTTTTCTATGCCTCTGTATTTCGCTATTTTGGTGCACTTAGAGGCCGAGTTTGGAGAAACTCAAGTTGGATGAAATGTTCTTCTCTTCAAGATCTACAATTTTGCCAAAATGAACAACCCCAAAATCCAAGTGTAAATATGATTTAAATTCAATTTTTGAAATCACCCCTAGGTATGCACAGGGGACCTTTAATGCTTGGAAAAAAGAAAAGTCCTATTTCCAAGTCTTTTCTTCCAAAATTCCTTTTGAGTGAGTTGTTTAGAATTTCAAACCCTACAACTTATTCAATGGGAGCTTTTCCTGAAAGTGATGTAAGCTAGAGCAAATTTGAATTTACCAAACAAGTGAGGTTTGAAGTGGTTTTCTCAACTGACAAATAATGACCCAAAACACCATGTAAACCTCATTATCTGGCCAAATCCCACTTATAAAAGTTGTTCAAATCTTCATTGTCTACAAGTTTGGTAATGTGAGTTTCCCCTAGATCCCAAAGGAAAAGGGGTTTACAACAGCAAACATACTAACACACATGCATAAACAAGATGTAACAAGGTGCATTTCTCCCAAACTTTGACCATGTCTCTCTACCCATGGTTATGACATGCTGTTTATGATGAATGCTTAATTCAAGATTACTTTAATTAGGTATTTGAGATGCCAAAGCAACACACCCCATGACGAGCCTGCCGACATCTCGGTCTCCCCGTCATGAGTACCAAGCTCCCCCGGGCCACCTTCCTCTCAACCAGTGGGTAGGAACGTGTTTCTGTTCTTCGGACGGCACAAGTAAGGTTTCACCGGTCCCATTTCCTGGATAAGCATTCTAGCAATGTTATGCCGATCAGCAGGCGAACAGCGAACGGGCCTTATGCGACTCGGGCGGAGTCCACCATACCATCACATCATTTTTCAACATAGTAATCCCATATCTCCGCCCGGTCTCAATTGAAAGTATAACGTAGCCATAATAAATTCATAGTAATGAGAATTCATCATTTGAAAGTAAACCCTACGAGACGAGTGACAGTGCTCACTCGTGTCTGCTCGCGCCTAACCATTCTAGGCACTCGTCCTACGAACCCTAAGTATAGGTGCTAGGGCCAGGGCAGCCGGGAAGTCTAATGCAATTGGTTTCAATCAACCCTAATGCATATGCGTAACTCAAAATACTTTGTTTGCTGGGATTTGCATGGTCCTGCCTACCTTTGATTTACTTTAATAAAACCAACAAACTAAGCTACTGTTAGTTTGCCGGGTTGTGAGGCTTTGCCCTAGGCAACCCCTTGATTACTTGGACTGCTCATCCTTCCAAACACGACTGATGGGCCCTCCAGGTCGTGCTTGGGGCTTAGTTGGTCTTTTGGACCACCGTTGCTTATTGTAGACCCGTGCACTTGTTTCTTTATCACGTATCTGCAATAAGCGTCGCTATATGAATAATATGCATGATGCAATACACGAGAGCCTGGAGATCATACACGCATAACTAATCATTCCATGGATATGCAGAAAAGTGATTGATAAACATACTCATAGGGCAGTATAGCTATAGGAATTTTGGTGGAATTTCTTCTAGCATAGCGGATGGCATTTTTCCTATTTCATTGATTTTATCATCATATCACTTGTCATTTTCATATCACATAGTGAACAGTAAGTAAAACATTTGGAACTTTATTCATAGGCTGCACTAGACCAATTAAGTGTGGTAAAATTTTCCTTGAATTTTCCCAGACAAGTTTTATATGGCCTACATTTCCCTATTTCAAAATGCATTAAATGCATACATAGGGGTACAACAGTAATGTTGCAGTGCATGCTAGGGTTACCAAAATTCACACCATGTCAAGATACCCTAACCAGACTATTGTCCCAGTTTCAACATTTTAGGAGCTCATTTGCATCACCTTTTTCCATTTATCTAGTTTAACATGCATGCACTCAAGCAGGGGTAAAACAGTCATTTCACACAGCAAGGCCTAGTCCACTGCATAGATTTATTCATAAGCAATCCAACAAAACAGGTTTCACATTTTTGCGATTTTCCTACTAATTTCTAGAGCATTTCAAAGTTATATTACCCTGTAAATGGACTCCTACGTAATTAAACCTAAACGACAGGGGGTAGTAGGCAAATATTCCTAAACTCATCCAACAGTGCACCAATTTCATCACATATCCAAGGCTAGATCTGCAAAAGTCCAAAGGCTGGATTAAAACGTGAAACTTTGGTAGATCCAGGGGGTTATGCATAAGATTCTCAAGACTCAACAAATAGTGATGAAATTAGAAAAATAAGGGAGGGCTTTTCTGCAAACTACCCCTTCTCCTTCCTTCGGTCAGGGGGATTGGCCGGCGCGTAGGGGAGGGACGGTGGAGCCGCACCGGCCGCGTGGGTGCCGGACTTGGGGCCGACGGGGGCTGGGGAAGTGTTCCCGTCCAAGGGGATTCGATTCCCCCAGACCTCGTCGCGGGAGGAGGTGAGGACAAGCGGAGCGGCAGCGGTGAACCAAAGCCGCGGGAGCTCGGCGTGGCGCGGCGGCGCGGCGTCGATCTGGCAGTTGAGGCGGCGAATGGCGGGGCCAAATGGCGCTCCAGCTGCGCGGGGACAAGGCGAACCCGGCGGAGGCGAAGTGGAGGCGCGGAGATGGCCCGAGGGAGGATCTCCACGACGAGCCCGTGGGTGGAGCGGGTGCACGCGAGCGGCGCTCGTGGGGAGAGGTGGAGGAGGCGATGGCGGCGGCGGTACCTAGCGCGTTGGGTGCGCGAGGCCGAGGCGGGACTGGCGGTGGTGGTCTGGGGCACTGGGAGGCGGTGGAGGGTGGTGTGCGACGGGGTGAACCGACGGTGAACCGGAGCGACGGCGGCATGGGCTTGACGTCGAGCGGAGATGGATATCGGCGTCGGGTGGGGGAGAGGCGGCGAGATCAAGGGCTACGGGTTCGCGGTGGAGCAGTGGTTGCAACGGTGGCGGTCTCGGGGTGGGAGGTGGCCGGACGGTGGCGGCGCGAGCTCGAGCTTCGAGCCTCGGCTCCAATGGTGGCGCGGACAAGTGAGGCGGAGGGAGAGGGTTTGGGTGGGGGAGAGAACGAGTGGAGGAGGTGAATGGATAGAGGGCTTCGGTCTCGTCCAGATGACACGCGCGGGGCGGCCGGCCGGTGGCTCGCCGTACTCCCTGTACGCCGGCGAGCCACGCGGCGCGTGGGTTCGCGCCGTGGATGCGACGTGGATCGCGGGCCCCACCGGTCAGTGACTCAGGATTTGGAAAAATGGAAAATGTGTTTTCTCCCCTGCTGTAATTCGCTGTTTTCACCGAATTAGAGGCCGAATTTGGAAGAGTCCCAATTGGGAGAAATGTTCTACTCTGAGAGATCTACAACTTTGTCAAAATGGACAACCCCAAAATCCAAGTGTAAGTATGATTTAAATTCAAATTTAGTGATCAGCTCTAGGTATGGATAGGGTACCTTTATTGCTTGGAAAAATGAAAAGTCCTATTTCCAAGCCTTTTCTCCCAAAGTGACTTTTGAGTGAGTTGCTTAGGATTTCAAACCCTACAACTTATTCAATGGGAGCTTTTCATGAAAGTGACTGTAAGCTAGAGAAAATTTGAATGCACCAAACAAGTCAGATTTGAAGTGGTTTTCTGTGCTGGTAGAAAATGACCCTAAACTCCATTTAAACCTCAATAGGTGACTAAGCTCTAATTACCAAAGTTGTTCCCCAGCACTTTATCTCCAAGTTTGATAATATTAATTTTGCCTGAATCCCAACAGATTTTGAATTATAGACACAATTATTTTCCATGGCTTATTAAAACAGAAATTTCACTTTGTGTAGAGACTTTCTTGTTTCCAACTTTTGAAGTATCAAATGAGGGCCAATCACTTCCACAATAGGTGCATTTGAAAGGTGATAAGTTCAATTTTACTTCATAGAAAGGAAGGTTTTGAAGTTGTATAGCGAAATTAAAAGTAATTTTAGATTCAAGTTTGGGAAGGGCTGAAATTCCGACCTAGGAAAATATTCTAAGTGTAGGCTGACCTAGTTGTTTCCATGAGAGATTTGGGTGCAATTCTGAGTGAGTAGATGATAGTTTTGACCCATGTTCAGTGTAACAAAAGGGTAGTCCATGACATGTACAACCACTTTGACAATGGAGTTGAGCTCAGGTACATAATGAATTTGAAAGTTTTATTAGGGCTCAAGTTTGGTCTCGATCACTCTTGCTATCCTCGGAAGAAATGTTGGTTGGATTCGGTTTGATCCTTTAAGCCTCTTCTCTTTAGATTTTTGAACATGGTCAAACAGAAAGGTCTAGGGTTACTTTCTTATCTGAGGTTTTGCATTTGGGGTTTGAGCTCAAAAACATGTGAGTGTTGACTATCCCACCACGAAATGTGTGGTCTTGTATCTTGTGTAGAAAATTTTTGACTTAGTGATCTCTCCATCTAGTCTTTGTTGCTCTCTCTAAGCCTCATCATGTCCTATCCTGTTATTAACTTGTCTCTAACTACGTGTTATGGCTCTTGAGATGCCAGGGGCATCACAGACGTCAACAATCTCTAGATCATAATCTTTTATCAGCTCTAACCACCGTCGTTGCCTCATATTTAATTCGGGTTGTGTGAGGATATACTTGAGACTCTTGTTGTCAGTGTAGATCTGACACGTATTGCCTAGCAGATAGTGTCTCCATATCTTTAGTGCGTGTACATCTGCCGCAAGCTCAAGATCATGTGTTGGGTAGTTGGCTTCATGTTTTCTCAGTTGGCGCGAGGCGTAGGCAATTACTCTCCCTTCTTGCATTAGGACACAGCCAAGCTCATTGCCGAAGGCATCACAATACACATCAAATGGCATAGTGATGTCCGGTTGAGCCAGCATTGGTGCAGAGGTTAACAATTTCTTCAGTGTCTGAAAGGCTTCCTCACAGTTCGAACTCCACACATACTTCACATTCTTCTTCGTTAGTGAGGTCATTGGCTTCGCAGTTTTGGAGAAGTCCTTAATGAAGCGGCGGTAGTAGCCCGCTAAACCAAGGAAACTTCGAATCTCAGTCACTGTCTCGGGTTCCTTCCAATTCAGAACATCCTTTACCTTGCTAGGATCAACTGCCACTCCCTTCTCAAACAGAATGTGACCTAAGAAACTCACATCCTTCAACCAGAATGCACACTTACTGAACTTGGCATAGAGTTTGTGCTCTCTAAGCCGAGTGAGTACTATCCTCAAGTGCTCCTTGTGCTCTTCCTCACTTTTAGAGTAGATTAATATGTCGTCAATGAACACCACTACAAACTTGTCAAGCTCCTTCATGAACACCGAATTCATCATGTACGTGAAGAAAGCCGGTGCATTGGTTAACCCAAAGGACATGACCAAATACTCATACAAGCCATATCTGGTCGAGAAAGCTGTCTTGGGTATATCCTCTTCTCTGATCTTTATTTGGTACTAGCCAGACCTCAGATCAATTTTTGAAAAGACCTTAGCTCCAGCTAACCGATCAAACAAGATGTCAATATGTGGCAGTGGGTATTTGTTTTTGATGGTGACAGCATTCAAAGGCCGGTAATCAACACATAACCTTTTACCACCTTGGTCTTTCTTTTCAACGAAGAGGGCTGGGCAACCCCAAGGTGATGAGCTAGGTCGAATGAACCCTTTATCTAGCTATTCATGCAGCTGCACTTTCAGCTCTTTCAACTCGTCCGGTGCCATCCTGTATGGCCTTCGGGAGACAGGTGCGGTGCCAGGCACAAGCTCGATGGCGAACTCAACATCTCTGTCCGGTGGGAGTCCTAGAAGCTCTTCCGAAAACATATCTGAAAACTCAAAAACTACCGGTATCTTCTCCATCAACTGAGCCTCTGTGGCATTTACTGTGTGTGACGAATGTTTGTGACTTGGCAGATGAATGTGCATAATTTTTCCACTCCTGCTAGACTTCATTTGAACTGTCCTGCTAGTAATGTGTAACAAGACATTGTGCTCTTTCATCCAATCCATCCCTAAGATAATGTCAATCCCCTGGTTAGGAAGTACCACAGGATCAACATAGAATTCCTCTGTGCCAATGCACAAGCGTAAGTGCCTCACAATCTGATTCGTGTCAATTGGTGACCCCGGGGCTGTGATATGGTACTTTGCCTTCATATTATCAATGTGATAACCACGCTTGGTTGCATATGACCTGCTGATGAAAGTGTGTGTTGCTCTGGAGTCAAACAAAACCACTGTAGGGTGCTCGTTGACAAGAAACGTGCTTGTTAACACTGGTTCACCCTTTGGAATCTGATCTATGTGGGTATAGTGCACATGACCTTCTGTTGGGGCTGGATCTCGCTTTGGTCCTTTCTTCCTATTCTGGCGTTGGTTATCTCTAATCAACATTGATGCCTGACTTCGTCGAAGGGCAAGACAATTCATGCTGAAGTGGCCGGTCTTTCCGCACTTGTAGCAGGGGTGTTTGGCACTTGGTTTGGCCGGCGGCACTGAAGCAGGCGGATGAGGCAGTACACTGCAGGAGGAGGGATGGTGTTGCGTCCCACAGTGTTGTTCTTGCTGCTGGGGGATGTCAATGTAACAGATGCGCGGCGGTGGGTGATGCACGACCCGTTGCCACTGAGATGAACCCGACTGAAGTGTGCTTGCAAGTCTTTTCCTCCGCTGATCCTCCTGGGCTTGTCTGAGGCGAGGCTCCATGTCGATGGCGGCGTCTACCAACTCGGTGAAGCTGTCGTAGCGGCGCCCCAAGTGAGTCAGGAGTGTGGGATCAAACCCTTCCAACAGATGGGCAGCCCTACGCGGGTCAGTGTCGACGTCTTCAGGGGAGTACTGGGACAAGCGGATGAAAGGCCGCACGTACTCGAGTACCGACATGTCCCCTTGTTGAAGTGCACGAAATTCCCGTTGCTTGAGCTCGATGAGGCTAGGCGGGAGATAGTGAGCCCGAAAAGCCGCACGAAACTCACCCCACGAAACCTGGTGCCCGGCTGGTTGCATTGCTAGGAATGAAGCACACCAGGCCCCCAAGGGACTGTTGACGGTCGTAACCTCACGATATCTACCGTCAATTACCAACCAAATGGACTATGCAAGTCAATAATTATGGACTAACCCCTCTACTAATGAGTTCCACAAGTTTTGTATGAATATTTGGATACAGGTACCAAAATGCACATAAAATAGATGAAAACATGCCAAGCATCAAATATGTGGCACACTGGCCAAAGTGGCCAGGTCGGCCGACCCCATCACCAGGTCGGCCGACCAAGGGTCAGGCCTGCCAGGTGCAACCAGGTTGGCCGACTAGGGGGCTGGCCGCCTGACCCAGTGACAGGGTCTCCCGACCCCTGGTCAGGCCGCCCGACCTCCCAAGTCAGCCACTTGCCACATCATTGATCCACATTTTGAAGAAAACACAAGTGCACTCGATTCCAACCGCAAGACCAAGCATCCAATGTATCCAAAGGCCGAAAATGCACCAAGTCACGGATCCACAACGTCATCAATCCGAGGGAAGAGCAAAGTGGCCAATGCAAGGCTGACAGGGAGGTCGGCCTACCCTCGGAGGCATTTTCCATGTGCAACAACCGTCCTAACCGACAACCGCCATGGGGAAGCAAGAGCAAGACGTTGGAGTGCAAAGGCGGTGGATCGGATGGTCGCCTGACCTCGGAATAGACCTCCCCCCTAGGTCGGCCGACCACCGACTTCGGCCTCCCACTGACCTAAGCCTCCTACAAATACCCCCCTCTCATATGGGACTATAAATAGGCCTGTAGAGCTCATTTGTAAAGGTGTGGAGAAGTTGAGAGCCATATTCTACCTTAGAGAGTGTCATTTTCCACATCTTAGTAGTTAGGATAGTCCTGGGAGTTGGAGTGAGTCGAGCTTTGCCTCGGAGTTCTCGGAGATTCTTCTGAGTCTGCGGTAACAACTCTTGTATCTTTTGTACTCAATCTTCAATATAATTCAGTTATATTTTACTTTACTTCTATCTCTTGCAAGTGTGGTGTACCCTTTATTTTGCATACTTGCTAGGCTTAGACTTGTGGTTATCTTAGTTAGTCAAGTCCCGTTATTCTTGCCGGTGCTATAATCCAACCTGTACGCCAGGCTCTGGTTAGGTCCTCTCCTCTAATCAAGGACGATCTATTGCTACTCATGCTTTGCTTGAGTACGTTTATAGCGTGCTAGCCTATCCACGCAGATTTGCTTGGTAGCCCCACTCGGTGACAGCGTGTGGTGTGCCTGTGTAGTCCAGGCCCATTCGTTCGGTAGGCCTGTAGGCGTTAGCCGGGTCTCTTTCGGTTGTCTACTATCTACCCCCTGACTCCTCGAGGCTCCGGAATTTCGCTCGACACAAAACCCTGACTTGCTACTTGAGTTTCTTAGTTAACCACGACATAGTCTTTGCAGCCGAATAGAATAGAGTTTGGGAACTTTATCTCACTCGTTGTCCTCCCAGGCAACTATACCTTTCTACGTGTGTCTTAGGTAGTTTCATTTACTTCTTTCCACCTTACACCTTTCCGTTTACCAGACTTACCCCCGTCTAGTGACTAGCTGGTATATTTATTTAAGTACGGTTCATTCGATTTGAGTTTATTCAATTATACTCTCTCGCCTGCCGCTTCCCTGTGGATAAAAATACGATACTCGGAATACTCTGAGTGAAAAGCTACAGCGGTCTCCGTGCGCTTGCGGAGTAAAATCTTATAAAGCTAAGAGACGCCAACAAGCTTTTCTGGCGCCGTTGCCGGGGAAGCAATAGGCAGAGATATAGTTGATAATCTCTTTTCAAACCCCATGTCTTTTATAAAAATACCAACTAGTCGTTAGCAAGGTCACTTGTCTCTATTGTTTAGGTTGTGGTTGCAACAGAGAGGTGTATGACCGGTTTCGACCTGTCAGAAAATTTCCACAATAACCAAGAGGCTCTACTTAGGAGGGTCCGTCCCAAGACCATTCACGGGCAGAGACCTGTTCCAAGGGAATTGAACCTTGAAACGGCCATGTCAAGCAGTTCTTCGAACACCGACTCGTCAAGTAGTTCTTCGAACACCGACGACATGGCCGCACCTTCCGAGAAGACCATCCGTGAGTTCTCCATCCCATCCGGCAGTAATGTCCCTACGGGACCGGCCGTCAACGCAGGGGAGAACTTCAAACTCAAGCCGGGAGTCATTCACATGGTTCAAGCCATTCCTTTTTGCGGTTTAGCAACGGAGGACGCCAAGAACCACCTGCAGCAATTCCTAGAAATCTGCAGTACATTTACCATGAATGGTGCGTCCGCCGATGCTGTCAAGTTACGCCTCTCCTCATTTTTACTTTCACTTTCACTTGTCGGAAAGGCGAAGCAATGGTTCTACCTCAACCGCGCAACACTTACAACGTGGGATGTGTGCTCAAACGCATTCCTCGCCAAGTACTTCTCTCTGGGAAAGACTAACGCATTGAGGAACAAGATCTCGAGCTTTCAACAACTCGCAGATGAAACGGTGTCGGAGGCTTGGGAAAGATTACAGGAATACATAGCAGCCTACCCCCACCATGGCATGGAAGAATCGCTGATGATTCAGAGTTTCTTTCACGGGTTAAACCGTACTGCTCAAGAGCACCTGGATGCAGCCGCTGGAGGATCTTTCCTATCCCAAAGTGTGAGAGCGGCCAAAAATCTGATTGAGAAGATCGCCACTAATCAGGGATGGAAGGAAGATAGGTCACACTCACGATCCCGTGGAGTCCATCACATCGACAGCACAGATATGCTGGCCGCTATGATGGATTTGCTTTTAAAGAAGCTAGAAGACAATCCTGAGACCGCACTAGTCCAGGCCCTCGACACTCGCATGACTTGTGAACTCTGCGGGAACACGGGGCATTCAGGGAGCAGCTGCTCTAAAACGCGACCGGAAGACGCCTCCTTCATCGGTAATTCTAGCAATTTCAACAACGGGAATCGTCCCCTACCAAGCTGGAATTCGCGCCCATATATGCCATTCTCCGGACAAGGTAACTCCTCTGGTAATTCACAGCAGTTCAATAAGCCTAGCTCGTTTGATCCTAAAGCTGTGTATGATAGCATTAGTAAATAGTTTCATGCAAATGATAGACTTTTTGAATCTGTTTCCTTGCAAATGGAAACTTTTAACAGTGCTATGAAAAATCAACTGAGATTCAATAAAATGTTAGAAACACAAATAGCTTAGTTGGCTGCCTCTTTGCCTAATGCTAATGTGGGAAAGCTTCCGGGACAACTGAAACCTCCTCCCAAAGTGCATATCAATGCCGTCACCACTAGGGGTGGCAGGTCCACTCAGGACCCTCCACATCCTAGTGGTGCATCACGCACTAACCATACAGGCAAGGAACAGGAGAAGACCACCAAAACGGAGTAGAACGACTATCCAGAAACCAGCACTGGTGCCGCAAAGGAGAAGGCACCACCGAAAACTCTCCCACATGAGTTCTATGACTCAACGATGTTGCCATTCCCTCAGCGCACCAAGAAGGCTACTGCCAATGAACAATATAGTAAGTTTGTTGAGGTCATTAAGAAATTATATGTCAATATACCTCTGCTAGATGCAATGCAGGTACCCACATATGCAAAGTACTTGAAGGATATACTCAACAATAAGAAACCACTGCCATCAGCGGAAATTGTGCACATGACCGAGGAGTATAGCGCAACTATACTCAACCAACCTCCACAGAAGAAGGACCATGGCAGTCCTACCATTCCATGCTCAATTGGGAACCAAGTCTTCAATCAAGCCTTATGTGATCTCCGAGCAAGCATCAGTGTTATGCCTAAAATTGTCTTCGACAAACTCAATCACGCGGCACTCGTCCCCACGAGTTTGTGCCTGCAACTTGCGAACCAGTCTATCCGACACCCCGCGGGAATCGCCGAGGATGTTCCGGTGAAGATCCGGAACTTCCTCATTCCCGTGGATTTTGTCGTATTGGATATGGAGATTGATGCAAAGACACTGCTCATTCTTGGGCGGCCATTTTTGAGCACCACGGAAGCAAGCATAGATGTTGGAGCTGGAGAAGTCTACCTCAACATAAACGGAATGAGGGAGACATTCTCCTTCAGACCAAAAGTGGAGCAGTGTAGCCAAGTGAAGATCTTAAAGTGCCAAAAGTATGTGCCGAAGGTCGGCACCCATGATTTTACAAGACCCATTAACCGAAGGTGCAATAAAAATCAACGTACCCATGGAGGCCCAAGGATAAATACTATGGGGCATGTTGATGATGAGCGCGCCCAGGACCCATCCACGACAAATTCCAAGTGGCTCGCAAAGGTACCACTTATCTTCCCATACATACGCTCACGCGACACCCCGAAGGGCGGTAAATGGTTCGCTCCCACCAAGAGGTAAACCTGGCATTATCTTCCGACGGCATATTTATTTCCCGCTAGTTTAAACTCTCATCTTCCACTACATATTTAAATTTTTGGCAATGCACAATTTTAATCTTTTATTGCATTTAGTTTACACCCTCCATTTTCGAAAAAAAATATAGGGTCGGCCGACCCTACACAGGCCGGCCGACCACCACCTGCAGGCAAGGCAGGGGAGGCATTGGTCCGGGCCGGCCGACCCTATGGTCAGGCCGCCCGACCACCCCGCTCTCTCTCTCTTCCTTTTTTCTTTCTCCTTCTTCTTTTCTTTCACCCTCCTCTCTTTAGCTTTGCATGCAAAGGGGGCATGGGGGCACCGGTCAAGGCCGGCCGGCCAAGTGGTCAGGCCGCCCGACCAAGCCTGCCCCTCTCTCTCCCTTCCTCTTCACTCCATTTCCTCTCTTTCTCTTTTCTTTGTCTCACTTGCTCTTTGCTCAAGCCCGAAGCAAGAATGTTGGCAGCTCCTCATGGTCGGCCGACCGACACCATTGGTCGCCCGACCAACACCGTAGGCCGCCCGACCCCCTCATGTGGTCTCCCGACCAGCCATTCCATCCCATGCGCTCCTTTTCTCGTTCGTCTTTGGACAAACACCCTGCAGCATCAAAGCATTCATCCTCTCCTTCCAACATACGCAAGAGCATGCACTCAAGTGGCCGCCGACACGCTCAGAGGCTGGCCGACCACGGTGGTGGCCGCCCGACCGGCCTCAACGGTCGCTCGACCCGCCTGCAACCTTTCCCTTTGCTTCTTCACCACGCAAGGTGGCCCGACCATGGGAGAAGGCCGGCCGACCACGGCCATGGGTCGGCCGACCCCTTCAGCTGGCCACCCGACCTCCCTGGTGCCCTCATTCAGCTATAAATACAGCCCTCCAACCTCCTTCCTCAATGCACCACACAAGCTCCCTTCTCTCCCTCTTAAAATCCTGTGTTTAGTAGTTGGTTTAGCTCTTTGCTTAGCTAAGTAACGTCCAAATAAAAATTTAGTTGAGCAAAATAACTTAGCTACTAGCCTTTCTCTTCGGCAAGACCACGAACGAGTTGTGGTGGTGTCACGCCCCACAAGGACGACTAACCGCTAACGCTAATTTTTATTTTGTCGTCTCGTAGTTTTTGTGGTCATTTTTGTGCAGGATGAAGCGCGCATTCAAGAGGTCAAGAAGCGCCATCAGCAAGGTAGGGCAGCACATACGGTTCCCGACGTCCTCCAGCTCACAGAACTTACGGACGGTGTCCGACAGAGGCTCATCAAGTGCAGGGCCAGGAGGAGAAAAAGCTTCGTCCTCCATCACCGGGCCTGTATTGCTGCTGGATTCTCAAATACAAATGCGCAATCAAGACGAGGCCGACTTGCTGAGGCGACTCCACACCAAGCCTATCACCCTCACCAAGTGCTTCGATGAGGTTCTCATGACGAGCACAGGTATGGATGACGAATTCGATGAAATTTTTAGTATGGTAGGCTGGGAGAATTTTGCAAATGTTAGCGAGGTAGGCATAGTCCTCCTCACAAAGGAGTTTCTTATGACCCTCCGAGTAGTATCACTGGAGTCCAGCATGATGGTTCACTTCAGACTCTTTAACTCTGACCATGAACTGACACTCCGTCAGTTCAGCAATGCTTTCGGGTTCTCACCCTGCTGCTCCATAGCAGCCGAACCCGTAGGCTTCAATGCATCACAAACATTAAGCACCCCACTATGCGGTTCATGGCCCGCTGGATTACCATCGTAGTCTTGCCCCGCGATGACACTCGTTGCGTGACCATAGAGGACTTAAAAATCCTTTATGCCATGTGGCGCAAGCAGAAATATGCACCTGTCACCGCCATGCTCTACCATTGGATGAAACTAGTTTGGGATGAAAATTCTATATCAATCACATCATTCATGATGAGGATTGCATCCGAATTAGGGGTCTTAGCTAATGCCCAGGTGGCATTCTTACCCCCTGACACACCCAACCTAGTCACCGAGAGCCATTTCATCCAGGCACACTTCCTGCGCAAGAACCCCAGCACAGACACATATGTCATGATCTATAGGGGTACAACTTTGAAGTGCCTCTACCAGCGCCTCAGTTCAAAATCTACCACGTGGACACACTCTCTATGCCATTAGAGAGTGCCCCAGAGGAAGAGCTTTTAGAGGAGCCCAGGCAAAGTGTAGCGGGAGTCATGACCAGGGCACAAAGGAGGGCAGCCCAAGAGCGCTTACAGAAGCAAGCTCACGCAGACCACTGGGACGGGACCTACCTAGTTCCATACCGCGGCTGGCACGTCCTGGCACACCCAGGGACCAGACCCGACGTGGCAGCCCCACGGAGGATCTGGAACACAATAGGGACACGAGCCAAGCACTGCATTCTCACAGCAGCAAGGAGGAGGAACTTTCTATGGGTACGGGTCAGCACCGTACGAGGCAGGACCATCTGCCTCTGCACGCTTTGCAGGAGACCCGTTGAGTGCCCATCTTTGGGTCCGTGACCATTCAGGACCAGCGCACAGCTGGGTTGGCCCAGCAGCTTAACCAAGTAGTAGAGCACACTCAGGTCATCTAGCAGACCCAGGACGAACAGTACAATCGTCTCCTCGAAATAGAAGCGACGGCTCAGCGCACCTTTGATGAGTCCCAGCGATTCTTCTAGTACTACGGGTACTACCCCGAGTAGCTTCGTTGAAGCTTGGGGGGACCCGACTCGACGGCTGGGTATGTATGACAGTCCCCTGATTTCTGCACCACCCATGTATCTTTGAGAGTTTGCTAGTCTATTTAATTTGCTCAGTTCAGTTTGTTTATTTTAGTTTGTTTATTTCAGCATATATAAAAAAACTCCCATGCTTTAATGATAAGTTCACATACTAGTTTTATTTTGGAAATGATGAATAGTTGCTCTATCAAGTGAATGCTTTAATTCTTGCATGTGACTTATGCTTAGCTTAGTTTTGAGTTTGTGAATAAAAGAAGTAAACCAAGGTTCTATCTTGTGGATGCCATTTGTGATAACAAGCCTAAGTTGTTGTGAGATGAATGATATGGCTTGAATATGGGATAATTCTTTCACGCTCTTAGTAAGATGAACATCTCAGGTTTTTATTTTAAAAATAACAAAATATAGCTCCTCTCGGTCAAAAATACCTACCAAAGCCAAAATGCTTCAATTAGTTGAAACTGCTACAAGGAGCTGCTTAGTGATATTTTAAGCTTTGTCAAAGTTTGAGTCCCTTTGAGTAGAAATATCACCTTCTGTTGATAGCTGGAGTACAAAAGCAAAAATGCAAGTGATCCATTCTGGACTTTGCATCCGCCAAAATGTCTCCAAATACTTCTCATAATCCCTAGCCTTCAAATCTCAAGGAGTAAGGGTATGGAGCTAAAAAGAAAAGCATGCAAAAGCATGGCAAAAAAAAATGCGTGCAAAAGCACGGCAAAATGAAAAGCATGCAAGTTCAAGCATGGCAAAAATAAATAAAAGCTCCATATCCACTCCAAACATAAAAAAGGCTACAAGGGATGAGTACTAAGAGAAGGAGGCATACAATACCACCACTCATACTCCAGTGATCAATAGAAGAAGTGATAGAGTACACTCTTTGGTCCAATCTTTGGCTTAGCAAAATAAATATTCTAAGTGTGCCACATTCTCCCTACCCAAAGCTCCACAAAAGCCTTAGTGTAGGAAAGTGTTGGCCGAATCCTAGCCCTTGGCGAGGATACACATTTGAGAGCCTCAGAGCACCTTGGGGAAGCTACTTTTGCTTTGAAAAATCTTGAAAACTCCTGGGAAAGACATCCAAAAAGAGCAAGTTAGAAGAACTCATGTACAATGATCGTTCCATCTCTCAACCGCCCAAGGCAAGGTAAGCAAAAAGATGCACCACAGGTAGTACACAAGGTGAGCTTCAATTATTTCACTTCTCAAAACAAAAGCATGAGTATTGAGTCATGTATAAGAATTTCTCTTCATCTTCGATATTGCAGCAACTTCTGATCCACTCTCAGTCTTAGCTTTGCTCGAGGATGAGCAAAAGTTTTAGCTTGGGGGGTGTTGATGGTCGTAATCTCACGATATTTACCGTCAATTACCAACCAAATGGAGCTATGCAAGTGAATAATTATAGACTAACCCCTCTACTAATGAGTTCCACAAGTTTTGTATGAATATTTGGATGCAGGTACCAAAATGCACATAAAATAGATGAAAATATGCCAAGCATCAAATACGTGGCACACTGGCCAAAGTGGCCAGGTCGGCCGACCCCATCATAGGTCGGCCGACCAAGGGTCAGGCCTGCCTGGTGCAGCCAGGTTGGTCGACGAGGGGGCTGGCCGCCCGACCCAGTGACAGGGTCAGCCGACCCCTGGTCAGGCCGCCCGACCTCCCAAGTCAGCCACTTGCCACATCATTGGTCCACATTTTGAAGAAAACACAAGTGCACTCAAATCCAACCGCAAGACCAAGCATCCAATGTATCCAAAGGCCGAAAATGCACCAAGTCACGGATCCACAACGTCATCAATCCGAGGGAAGAGCAAAGCGGCCAATACAAGGCTGACACGTGGTCGCCTCAGAGGCATTTTCCACATGCAACAACCGTCCTAACCGCCAACCGCCATGGGGAAGCAAGATGAAGCCGTTGGAGTGCAAACGCGGTGGATCGGGTGGTCGCCCAACCTCAGAGTAGGTCGGCTGACCTCTCCTCTAGGTCGGCCGACCACTGACATCGGCCTTCCACCGACCTAAGCCTCCTACAAATACCCCCCCCATATGGGACTATAAATAGGCCTGTAGAGCTCATTTGTAAAGGTGTGGAGAAGTTGAGAGTCATATTCTACCTTAGAGAGTGTCATTTTCCACATCTTAGTAGTTAGGATAGTCCTGGGAGTTAGAGTGAGTCGAGCTTTGCCTCAGAGTTCTCGAAGATTCTTCTGAGTCTGCGGTAACAGCTCTTGTATCTTTTGTACTCAATCTTCTATATAATTCAGTTATATTCTACTTTACTTCTATCTCTTGCAAGTGTGGTGTACCCTTTATTTTGCATTCTTGCTAGGCTTAGACTTATGGTTATCTTAGTTAGTCAAGTCCCGTTATTCTTGCCGGTGATATAATCCAACCTGTATGCCAGGCTCTAGTTAGATCCTCTCCTCTGATCAAGGACGATATGTTGTTACTCAAGCTTTGCTTGAGTACGTTTATAGCATGCCACCCTATCCACGTAGATTTGCTTGGTAGCCCCACTCAGTGCAAGCGTGTGGTGTGCCTTTGTAGTCCAGGCCCGTTCGTTCGGTAGGCCCATAGGCGTTAGCCGGGTCTCCTTCGGTTGTCTATTATCTACCCCCTGACTCCTCGAGGCGCCGGAATTTCGCTCAACGCAAGACCCTGACTTGCTACTTGAGTTTCTTAGTTAACTACGACATAGTCTTTGCAGCCGAATAGAATAGAGTTTGGGAACTTTATCTCACTCGTTGTCCTCCTAGGTACTATACCTTTCTACGTGTATCTTAGGCAGTTTCATTTACTTCTTTCCACCATACACCTATCCGTTTACCAGACTTACCCCTGTCTAGTGACTAGCTGATATATTTATTTAAGTACGGTTTATTCGATTTGAGTTTATTCAATTATACTCTCTCGCCGGCCACTTCCCTGTGGATAAAAATACGATACTCGAAATACTCTGAGTGAAAAGATACAGCGGTTTCCGTGCGCTTGCGGAGTAAAATCTTATAAGGCTAAGAGACGCCAATAGGGACCATGTAGACACTGTGCCGCGAAGCGAGCCTTCTATTGTTAAGTGAGTTGGGGTAGCAGACTGAACTTGGACTCAATGATCCGAAGCCAGTCATCGGCATCTAAGGGATCCGTGGCAGCGGTGAAGATTGGCGGCTGTAGTGCCGCAAATTCAGTGTAATCTCTTGAACGAGCATGTCGATGATTTGACCTTGCTGAGCGACCAGAGCAGCCAACTCAGGAGGAAATTGTGCCCCATGGACAGCCCCTTGTGCAAACGTCTCCAATGGAGTAACCATCTACATAAATGAGGCCAAATTGTGATTAGTCCAACAACTTTAATGCAATCAATGCGATGATAAAAGATTGTAGCACCAAAATTTTGTCCTAAATACATGAAAGCATGTAAGTGAATCAGAAGAACTTGATTGCACATAAAGTGTTAGCCATCATCTTGTAGGTTTTGACAATCGTCATTGCAAATGGAAAACTTGTGCGTTGTTTTGGATACGGGACAACACTCCTATCAACCTGGCTGGGACACGTCGTGAAGTCGATTTACTAACTGCTCTCAGGTCTTCAGCTCCACCTAAGACAACCACTAGTTCAAAAATTAAACTGTTCTCCTTCCGTGCATTTTTCTTGTGATATCACCTATAACAAAGTTGTTCCATATGTCGTGCTCTATAACTTTGTTTCATAGAGTTCTGACTAATTCCTTCTGCAAATTGGTCGAATTCCACTGCTTGTCCGTGTATGTCGTTTGGGGGCCCATCTTCATAATTTTACCGTATTGTAATTAGTGAAACGTGCATAATGTTTGCTTAAGTCACGATTTATTTCATTGGTCTTTTAGTAATATCCCCCACACTGATAACAAAAGATACTGAGAGCCAATGGACCGGCCTCATTGCTCTCCTGGTGTGATGAGTGATTGTCAACGAGCTCAAGCCCTCCGATGGACTGGAGGCCCTCCGAAGGACTGGAGGTAGAGGAGACGAAGACCTCGATGGACTGAGGCAAAAGTCCTCCAATGGACCGAAGGCAATGCTCGGCGTCGGTCGGCCATGGAAGCTCGGTACACGGAGGGGCGGTTCGGCAACGGTGGTGTAAGCCCTCCGAGGGACCGCGAGGCGACTCCGATGGACTGGAGAAGCCGGGTGCCACTGTGGTGCTCCAACCCGAGTGCATGGCGTGAAGGCGTGCGAGGGAGGCTTTGGCGGCTTCGGCTCAAAACCGCCACCCAAGTTCAAATGACTTGGTGGGTTGGGCTCCGACTCGCCAAGATAGAAGATTGGGCCAAGACCTGGCCCAGGAAGCCCGCAGAATAAAGTTTTCCGGTTTCTGACTTCAAAACCGGGGGAAGCTTCCGGACTACTGGCTACGTGGCGCACATCCAAGCGAGGCGGAGAAACCGAAGATGATCAAGACGTCATCGTAGTCGTCCGATTGTATCTTTTCGGTTTGGCCCCCTCCGGGCATTTTTAGAGTAGGGGTCTTAATGTAATTGTGTCGTTTAGGGCCTAGGGTATAAATAGACTTGAGAGGCTCCCTTGGAGCTGATCTTGGCAGCCACAAACCCTAGTTTTCCTAACCCTAGCAGCCAAGGTCCAAAGAGAGAAAAGAGAGAAGATTAGCTAGGAGATGAGTGCCTAGTTTAGTCTAATCTTGTCATTAGTGGGAGGATGAAGGGAGGTAGGCTCTAGGGAACTTTTGTAATCTGATTTTATGAATTAATCCAAGGTACCTTGTTGAGAAATTCCTTGTCCTAGAGCAGCAATTTCGTTCCTCACTCTTTGCCCCCTTTTCTAGTTTCGTTTTTGGTCCCGTTTCTTGGATTTTGGCTCGTTTTGTGTTGTCCAAGGATGAGACCTTTCTTTTGCCAAAATTTTGCCTTGCTAAGATGTGGTGCATCTCACTAGCCAAGTGCTAGAATCATCCAACCACAAGCAAAGGCCGTTCTTGACGTTTTTCGGTTCCTAGTTTTTCTCACACCACTTCCACGAGATCTGCAATTCCCGTAAATCCCTAGATCATTTTGAGTTGATTTTTGAGGGATTTACTTTGGAATGGAATCAAGTTCCTCTGTGCAAATTTTTGTGAAGTTTGGTTGAGTTTTGGCTTGGGTTTGGTCGATTTTTCGGTGGATTCGCGGGCTGATTTCTCGGGTCCAGACTCGGGCCAGCAGCGAGACCTGACCGGACAATCCGTCCATTTGTCCGGTCCGTTCAAGCGGACTGTCCGGTCTGTGTGACGGAGAAACCGAGGCTTGGCCACCTCGAGTATGTGTCTCGGGTTTCTTTGTCCGAAGTTTTGTCCGGTCTGCTAAACCGGACTGTCTGGTCCTTTGGTTTTCACCGCCCGTAGTTCATTTCTCATCTGTTTTGTCCGATTAGGCCTTCCGGGTAGAACCGGACTGTCCGGTCCGTTGTTCTCTTCGGTACTTAGTGAGTTGAGTTGCTTTGTCCGAAGCTTTATCCAGTCAGGTCTTCTGGGTAGAACCGGACTGTCCGATCTATAGGTTTTTAGGGCTGTTTCAGCTCCATTCTTTGGATTTGTCCGGTCAGTTCTTTTGGTTGAAACAAGTATTGTCCGGTCTAGTGTATTTAGGGCTGTTTTTGTGTGTTTCTTGCTCCGCTTGCTTTGGAGTTTGTTTTTCTTGGTTTCTTTGGTTTTTTGGAGTGTTGTGGTTTGCTTCAAGCTTGTTTTGTGTCAACCACTGCATGCCCATACTCTTCACTCACTGTTCTTAAGTGAGGCACGCTTCGGTGTGTTGAGTGGCTAGTGTGCGACGCTTGCAAGCTTTGTAGCTTGTCTTGTTTTGTTTGTGCCTTGTTGTTCTTGCTTGCTTTGATGGTGCTTTAGTGTCTCGGCTTGGTTAGTGTACCTTATGCTTCCGCTTTGCACCCGATACGTATCTGTTCAGTAGACGGTATCGGTTTGTGCGTGTGTCTTCGTAAGAGTGCATTTTGGGGGTTTGAGTTTGAGTTTTTCATGTGCTCCTATTCACCCCCCTCTAGTCGCACGTCTCGGTCCTACAAGTGGTATCAGAGCCGGTTAGGTTTCCTATACCTTAACCGGTGAGATTGAGTGCCCTACCTGCGAGTCTTTCATGACGGAGCTTGGTGACCAGAGAGATAGGTATGCCAAGCGGGTAGAGGAGATAGATGAGCTGAAGGCTGAGCTGGGCAAACTCCAGTCCACACTGGATGAGCCTACTTTGAGTGGAGAGCTTGAGTGTGAGTCTTGCCCCTGTCTAGCTAGAGAGCTAGCTGGTCTGAAGGAGAAGTTTGAGGGGCAGCTCATGGAGCTTGAGGAGCTTAGGGCTAGACCTACGCTTTTGGGTGAATGTATGGTCTGTCCTACTTTGAGAGGTGAGTTAGAGCAGTTGAGAGCTGACTTAGAGGTGCTTTCAGCACCTAGTGATACTTGTGAGAACTGTCTAACTCTTAGGATGCAGCTGGTGGATAGGGATGTCACCATTAGGAAGTTGGAGAAAGCTGTTGTGGTTCCCTCCCTAGACTGTGATACCTGTGCTGCCCAGACTGTGATTCTGGAGGATCTGAGGGAGGAGATGTTGTCTTTGCAAGATAACAACAACAGGTTGAGAGAGGTGCTCAGTTGGGTATATGCGAGGCAACCTCAACTAGAGATGATCATAGAGAGCACCAAAAGAGCTGAGGGTGAGACAAGTGGTGTTGGGTTTGGAGAGTGCAGCATTTCGGGTGAGAAGAGTGCCCCAATTAAGGTCAAGACTGCACCTACCCAGCCAGGAGAGACTGTTGATGGGGTTTACCATGAGCCACCCAAGGCTGCCCCAAAGAAGCAGTACTGGACACCCAAACCTTCTAAGGCTAAGCTGGACAAGATTGTTGAGGAAGAGCTTAAGCCCAAGGGGAAGAAGCCAGTCCAGCAGCCTGAGCCACCCAAGGCCACACCACCTAAGCCCAAGTCCCAGCCTAACCCAGTTCCTAGGAGGCCTGTCTACCACTGTGAGTTTTGCCAGCGGAATGGCCACCTAGAGGAGTTTTGCTTCAGGAGGAAGCGGGTTGAGAGGCAGGAGAGAGCTTGGGGGAACCAGGATCAGTTCTACCAGGGTGGTAGGCAAGATCCTCCCCACCGCGGTGAGATGAGAGACCGCTTTGCCGGTGGTGAGAGAGGAGGCGGCTTTCAGGCTCGTGCTTCTGGTGGTGAGAGACGCTTTACCAGCCGAGCTCCTAGTCGTTTTCAGCGCGGCTATGGACCTCGTGACCGAGGCTTTGAGAGAGCTTTCGAGGGTTCACGCTTTGGAGATCGTGGTTACCCTGATCGTCGTGATGATTTCCTTGATTGTGCTTACCCCACTTTTGAGCAGATGGCTCGGCACTGGTACAGCAGTTTTGGGACTAACCCCAGTGCCGGACCGTTTGCTCACCGTCGCTTTACTTGACTTTGCAGGATCGAGGTATGGAGGACATGTGGATCATGGACTCCGGTTGCTCTAGGCACATGACAGGGCACCGCAAGTGGTTCTCCAGCCTCAACCCTGTAAGCACCAAGGAGTACATCACATTCGGGGACAATGGTCAAGGTAAAGTGATGGGTGTTGGTTCTGTTTCGCTCTCCGCCAAGCTTTCCCTGAGAGAAGTTGCTTTTGTCCGGAATTTGGGGTTCAATTTGGTTTCTGTTTCGCAACTTCTCGATGAAGAATTTGAGGTTCGTTTTAAGAAAGGTGCGTGCTGCGTTCTTGATGCTGAGGAGACCCTTGTTTGCTCTTTGCTACCTTTTGGTCAGGTTTTTAGGGTCGACCTCACATCTGTTTCTGGCCCTGCGCGCTGTTTGGTTGCTAGTCCTTCTGCTGATATATGGAAGTGGCATAGGAGACTTGGTCATTTGAGCTTTGATCTGCTAGTCAGGTTAAGTTCAATGGGCCTAATCCGAGGATTGCCCAAATTAAGAGCTGAGAAGGACTTAGTTTGCCACCCCTGTCGTCATGGCAAGATGGTTGCCGCCTCTCACATTCCTGTGTCTCAGGTTATGACCTCCTATCCGGGTGAGCTACTCCATATGGATACAGTAGGCCCCGCTCGGGTAGCGTCAATCAGTGGGAAGTGGTACGTGCTTGTCGTTGTGGACGATTTTTCGCGGTTCTCATGGGTATTTTTCATGGAGTTTAAGGATGAGGCGTTTGGTTTTGTTCGGGATCTGGTACTGAGGTTGAGAAACGAGAGTCATAAGGCCATGAGGGCTATCCGCAGTGACAATGGCGGAGAATTCAGAAACTCTCGTTTTGAAAACTTCTGTCGTGACCTAGGTCTTGAACACCAGTTTTCTTCTCCATATACCCCTCCGCAGAATGGTGTTGTGGAACGCAAGAACCGCACACTTGTTGAGATGGCACGGACGATGCTCGATGAGCATAGGACTCCAAGGCGCTTTTGGGCTGAGGCAGTGAATACGGCCTGTTACATTGCAAACCGAATCTTCTTGCGAGCTTTCCTTGGGAAGACCTCGTATGAACTTCGGTTTGGTAAGCAGCTCAGCGTCAAGCATTTGCGAGCGTTTGGCTGCAGGTGCTTTGTGCTTAAGAAGGCGGGGCATTTGGACAAGTTTGAGTCTCGTTGTTTGGATGGGATTTTTCTGGGGTATGCTTCTAATTCTAGGGCTTTTCGTGTGTGGATTTTAGAGGCCAAGCAAGTTGTTGAGACTTGTGAGGTTTCTTTTGATGAGACTATGCCCTGCACAACCCCTGCCTTTGAGCTTTCAGGTGATGATGAAGAAGGCACTTCCATTTTTGAGGATGAGGAAGGTGTGGTTAATGATGGTGATGCAGGAGCCACTGCACCGGCTGCAGCTCCTACCCCCTCTGCTACGAGTTCAGATGATGAAGGAGGACCCCTGCCCACAGTTTCCTCCTCACTCCCCCGACAGCAAGCTCAAGCAGAGGCTGGACCCGCTGAGGACGTAGGGGAGGTGACTTCCGAGATTGTTCCATCTCGGCAAGTCCAGCGGGATCACCCTCCACACAGGATGATTGGAGACATTCACCAGCGTGTCACACGCTCTTCGGTTAACTCTCTAGCCTTTTTCTCCCACTCTGCATACGTTGCTTCTTTTGAGCCCCGGGATGTGTCACATGCATTATCTGATCCTAACTGGGTGAACGCCATGCATGAGGAGTTGGAGAACTTTGAGAGAAATCATGTCTGGGATTTAGTTGAACCTCCACCAAACTGTCGCCCTATAGGTACCAAGTGGGTTTTCAAGAACAAACAGGGTGAGGATGGGATGGTTGTGAGGAACAAAGCGAGATTGGTAGCCCAGGGTTTCTGTCAGAAGGAGGGGATAGATTATGAGGAGACCTTTGCCCCTGTAGCTCGTTTGGAAGCCATTAGGATTTTGCTTGCCTTTGCGGCCTCTAAAGGCTTCAAACTGCAGCAAATGGATGTCAAGTCTGCTTTCCTGAACGGGTTCATAGAGGAGGAGGTATATGTGAGACAACCTCCTGGCTTTGAGAGTGCTAGATTTCCAGACCGGGTGTATAAGTTGAGGAAAGCCCTTTATGGTCTGAAGAAAGCTCCTAGAGCTTGGTATGCTAGGTTGAAGAGTTTCTTGCTCAAGTCTGGGTTTGTGATGGGTTCAGTAGACAAGACCTTGTTTTTGTTGAGTCGTGGCGGTGACACCCTGATAGTTCAGATATATGTTGATGACATAATCTTTGGTGGTTCATCTCACGCTTTGGTGTCTAGTTTTGCTGAACAGATGAGCAGGGAATTTGAGATGAGTCTCATGGGTGAGCTCCAGTTCTTCCTCGGACTGCAGATCAAGCATGGCCCTGAAGGAACCTTTGTCCATCAAGCAAAGTACACAAGAGACATACTCAAGAAGTTTGACATGGGGGATTCTAAACCCATGACAACTCCTATGAGTACAAACACGGCACTTGATGCTGATGAAGATGGGGAGGCGGTGGACCAGAAGGAATTTCGAGGGATGATCGGCTCACTTCTGTACCTGACGGCGACCAGGCCGGACATTCAGTTCGCGGTTTGCCTTTGTGCGCGTTACCAGGCGTCCCCTAGGACTTCTCACCGTCAAGCGGTGAAGCGCATTTTCAGGTATCTGAAATTCACTCCTGAGCTTGGTCTTTGGTACTCCTCAGGTTCTTCTCTTTTTCTTAGAGGGTTCTCAGATGCTGACCATGCTGGCTGCCGGATTGACCGCAAGTCAACCTCCGGCACATGCCAACTCTTAGGAACCTCTCTTGTCTCTTGGTCCTCCCGCAAGCAAGCTAGTGTATCCTTGTCTACCACAGAAGCAGAGTACATAGCTGCTGCTCCCAGCTTTTATGGATGAAAGCCACCCTTAGTGATTTCGGCCTTAGGTTTGGAAAAATCCCTCTTCTAGTGGACTCTACGTCTGCTATTTCTGTAGCTAAGAACCCCGTCTTGCACTCCAGAACCAAACACATAGACGTGAGGTTTCACTTTCTAAGAGATCACTATGAGAAGGGGGACATAGACTTAGTGCATGTAGCTTCTGAAAACCAGTTGGCCGATATCTTTACCAAGCCCCTAGAGTTTGGCGCTTTTGTGCGCTTGAGAGGTGAGCTTGGAGTGTGCTATCCCTTTTAGTCAGGGATATTACGCTATTCCTTTTAGTAAGGAATAGCTTCCATAATCTAGAATTTGCTTTTATCTGCCTTTTATTTCTCTTTGCTTCTTTTGCATGTTGTATCATATCATGCATTGCACTGTATCATATGCATTTTCACTTCACTAGCATTAGAGCTCTTCTGAGATGATGAGTTAGTACTTGCTTGTGCTGGATTGTATAGTTGCATGCTTGATCATGGTTGGCTAAGCTCTCTTGAGTCTGTTGAATACTAGTTATGAGCTAAGTCATTTTATTCTTTGCAAATCAAAAACCATGATCACCACTTGTTTTGGCTACCTAGCATGTGTAGGATTGTTGAATGCTATGCTATCTTTTCATACCTGGATATGCTAGTTGTATGCCTTTGCTAAGTTAATGCCTAAGCTTTTATGACACCTTGCTTAAATTGAAATCTGAATCAAAATGCTTACAAGTGGTGTCTTATATGATGAATTGAGAAAGATCCAGGTGGGTTTGCTTGTCACACTGATCTAGTTCGAGACAGCTTGCCTTTGCACTTTGGCATGAACTTGGACTAGACTGTGTATGACCAAAACCTTGTCTTAAGCTTCTGATGGTTATATAACCTAGGCTTGGCATTGGTTGGTAAGAAGTGGCAAAAGATAAGTAAATAACCCCTGGCACAAAAAGAACTTGCTTATGAATACAAATGTCTAAATCTGAAATTTGCAAGTCTCTAAGATGCTTATGGCTAGTTGTATATGCTTTGGTTGAGAGTAGCACACCTTGTATGCATTGCTAGCATCTTGCTGTTCATGTCTATCTTGCTAGGTGCTATTCATGTCGGTGATGCTTTCTTTTCGATAACCCTGAAAAATAAGCTTGCTCTTGACATGTGTAAGATAGATTCATTTGAGCTTGTTATATGCTTCCTTGCCTGTTCTGTATGCTAGAACTTGTGATTACTAGCTTTCCATCCCTTCTGAGCTCTTTCAGTTACACTCCTTGCATTTCATGGCATACTTTGAGGGGGAGTTTTCTAGTTCAGGGGGAGTTGAGTTCAAAGAACCCTTGATGTGTCCATTGTCAACAAGGGGGAGAAATTTGGGGAGAAATTAGTGTACTTTCAAAGGGAGAAGTCTTAAAATATGGACAAAGGGGGAGAACTCATGAGAGTTTTAGTTGAGGGGAGCTTTGCATTCATTTTGCATTTGTGAGAATGCATTTCAAGGGGAGTTTGAGCTTTTAGCATGCTCTTTGCATCGGTGCGTTGAGCCTTTTGCCTCTGTCTTGAGGAGCCGATGCTTTGCTTCTTTTTGCTTTAAGTTGCCTTGTGTTTTGCTTTTGTTGGGTTTTGGGCAGCTTGAGCATTTCTTTTATTTTCTTTCTTTTTCGGTTTTACGCTTTTCTCTTGTTTTTGATCCATTTCAGGTTACAGGTTGAAGGTGTTGACAATGCACTCATCAAGGGGGAGATTGAGAGCCAATGGACCGGCCTCATTGCTCTCCTGGTGTGATGAGTGATTGTCAACGAGCTCAAGCCCTCCGATGGACTGGAGGCCCTCCGAAGGACTGGAGGTAGAGGAGACGAAGACCTCGATGGACTGAGGCAAAAGTCCTCCAATGGACCGGAGGCAATGCTCGGCGTCGGTCGGCCATGGAAGCTCGGTACACGGAGGGGCGGTTCGGCAACGGTGGTGTAAGCCCTCCGAGGGACCGCGAGGCGACTCCGATGGACTGGAGAAGCCGGGTGCCACTGTGGTGCTCCAACCCGAGTGCATGGCGTGAAGGCGTGCGAGGGAGGCTTTGGCGGCTTCGGCTCAAAACCGCCACCCAAGTTCAAATGACTTGGTGGGTTGGGCTCCGACTCGCCAAGATAGAAGATTGGGCCAAGACCTGGCCCAGGAAGCCCGCAGAATAAAGTTTTCCGGTTTCTGACTTCAAAACCGGGGGAAGCTTCCGGACTACTGGCTACGTGGCGCACATCCAAGCGAGGCGGAGAAACCGAAGATGATCAAGACGTCATCGTAGTCGTCCGATTGTATCTTTTCGGTTTGGCCCCCTCCGGGCATTTTTAGAGTAGGGGTCTTAATGTAATTGTGTCGTTTAGGGCCTAGGGTATAAATAGACTTGAGAGGCTCCCTTGGAGCTGATCTTGGCAGCCACAAACCCTAGTTTTCCTAACCCTAGCAGCCAAGGTCCAAAGAGAGAAAAGAGAGGAGATTAGCTAGGAGATGAGTGCCTAGTTTAGTCTAATCTTGTCATTAGTGGGAGGATGAAGGGAGGTAGGCTCTAGGGAACTTTTGTAATCTGATTTTATGAATTAATCCAAGGTACCTTGTTGAGAAATTCCTTGTCCTAGAGCAGCAATTTCGTTCCTCACTCTTTGCTTGGCTCGTTTTGTGTTGTCCAAGGATGAGACCTTTCTTTTGCCAAAATTTTGCCTTGCTAAGATGTGGTGCATCTCACTAGCCAAGTGCTAGAATCATCCAACCACAAGCAAAGGCCGTTCTTGACGTTTTTCGGTTCCTAGTTTTTCTCACACCACTTCCACGAGATCTGCAATTCCCGTAAATCCCTAGATCATTTTGAGTTGATTTTTGAGGGATTTACTTTGGAATGGAATCAAGTTCCTCTGTGCAAATTTTTGTGAAGTTTGGTTGAGTTTTGGCTTGGGTTTGGTCGATTTTTCGGTGGATTCGCGGGCTGATTTCTCGGGTCCAGACTCGGGCCAGCAGCGAGACCTGACCGGACAATCCGTCCATTTGTCTGGTCCGTTCAAGCGGACTGTCCGGTCTGTGTGACGGAGAAACCGAGGCTTGGCCACCTCGAGTATGTGTCTCGGGTTTCTTTGTCCGAAGTTTTGTCCGGTCTGCTAAACCGGACTGTCTGGTCCTTTGGTTTTCACCGCCCGTAGTTCATTTCTCATCTGTTTTGTCCGATTAGGCCTTCCGGGTAGAACCGGACTGTCCGGTCCGTTGTTCTCTTCGGTACTTAGTGAGTTGAGTTGCTTTGTCCGAAGCTTTATCCAGTCAGGTCTTCTGGGTAGAACCGGACTGTCCGATCTATAGGTTTTTAGGGCTGTTTCAGCTCCATTCTTTGGATTTGTCCGGTCAGTTCTTTTGGTTGAAACAAGTATTGTCCGGTCTAGTGTATTTAGGGCAGTTTTTGTGTGTTTCTTGCTCCGCTTGCTTTGGAGTTTGTTTTTCTTGGTTTCTTTGGTTTTTTGGAGTGTTGTGGTTTGCTTCAAGCTTGTTTTGTGTCAACCACTGCATGCCCATACTCTTCACTCACTGTTCTTAAGTGAGGCACGCTTCGGTGTGTTGAGTGGCTAGTGTGCGACGCTTGCAAGCTTTGTAGCTTGTCTTGTTTTGTTTGTGCCTTGTTGTTCTTGCTTGCTTTGATGGTGCTTTAGTGTCTCGGCTTGGTTAGTGTACCTTATGCTTCCGCTTTGCACCCGATACGTATCTGTTCAGTAGACGGTATCGGTTGTGCGTGTGTCTTCGTAAGAGTGCATTTTGGGGGTTTGAGTTTGAGTTTTTCATGTGCTCCTATTCACCCCCCTCTAGTCGCACGTCTCGGTCCTACAGATACATGATGCATGATTCGTCCTATTCGGTCTCACATCACACATCCTATGATTTATCAATATAGCTAGCGATAATTCGGTGACATATATGCACATCTCTCTTTAATGCAACTAGTCGTTCTTAGTTCCGCACGTGGTTAGTGTACCTGCAGAAAAATGCATGCTCATACATTACCACCTAGTGTGGCATCCACGCGTAACAGCTGCGTGGACAACGTCAAGGGGGCCGTTGCACCTTTTCCTCAAAGCCTGACTTTCCACCAGTACTGGGGATTGTAATGTAAGTGTGGTGGGTATGAAAGCCTCAAACATGCCCACCACCCTTAAAGGGCTTTTAATTATACAGCATGAATGCAGGGTTTACAACTGTTCGCAAATCCCAATAGCTTCCACCAATACTGGGGACAGCTATGGCCGAAAAGTTGCTTCCCAAAGTGCCGAATATGCATATGAGTTCTATCTAGGTCAGAATGTCAGTGATGCCACCTGGATAACACTAACATCCTTAATATGGGCATATCGCATACTCTCATTTTTGAATTACTTGAAAGGGTTTCAAAAATAGGTTTGTAAATCAAAACTTGATGATATAGCTGTTGTCTGTGTATGACCGGCTCTGATACCAGCTGTGGTGGAACCGCCCTGCTTAATCCAGACTAAGCGCACCTGCCACCTCTGGCTCACAGTGCACTTAGGCCAGACTAAACCCGGTAGTCCGTCGAGAATCCCTCGGGCTCTCGATAACACCATTCCTAGAGGAACCGACATCAAACACATCTGACTCTCGAAAGAGCCACAACAATTACATCATCACGGGCAGTTGAAATAGAGAGTAATAGACTTAATTTACAAACCAAATATATGAAATCAAATACATGTTCAAATATAGCGGAAACGTTTGCAAAACTACATATAGCGGAAGCGTTTTCAAAACATCTCGCAGCGGAATCATGATACTTAAGCAGTCTTCACGAAGAGACGAACGAGGCGTGTAGCACCGAGCCCACCAGTGCTGCCACCTTCAACACAGTTGTCCAGATGTCATCAGTACCTGTAATCCAAAAGTAGGGGCAAACCCTGAGAACTAATTACTCAGTAGGACTTAATGGACGGGGCTTACGGCTGACGCAAAGCATAGCTTACTAGTCAGGTGAGTCCTTAGCCATTGATTCTTAATTATAACATGTTGCCATAGGATAGCAGGATTTGACAGCTGCTATCCCTTAACCATGAATATCAAGTCTCATAAATAAAACTTGCATGAAAGTAAAGCATGAATAATTTCTTGCATAACTCTTGATCATATAGTATACATGAGTATCATCAAACATGTTGGGTTCAAAACACGAATATAAGTATAGATGTTTAAGTTGTTACGACGTTGCCCGGCAGTGATACTGGCATTCTCACACCTAGTGAGCATCAGCGATTCGAATCGATTTTTATATTCCCGGGAATAACTAGAAGTACCAGGATGGCATATGCTTACTGACCCCCGGCGTTCCCACGTATGCTTCCCCCATCTCCACTTGTCCCATCCGAAGTTCGATTCAATCCCGTTGTAGTTCCCAGGTTGTGCCGCCTTAGGAGCGTTACCTCGGCGTACCGAGTCCAGCCCTCCCTCGACTACAAGCTCCCCAAGGTGTAACAGTAGGAGCCTGTTTCTGTTCTTCGGATGGCACAAGACTTTCACCGATCCATTATCCCGGATAAGCACTTTAGCAATGTTATGCCGATCCCAAGCGGACAGCGAACGGGCCTTATGCGACACGGGCGAAGTCCAATGCATAATAACATAAACAGTAACAATTCATAAAATCTCCACCCAGTCTCCATTTAAACCATAAGCATATATAATAACTTTCATAATAACAAGATTTCTGTCATAGTGTATAGTCGCACCTATGAGACGAGTACAATCACTCGTGTCTACTCGTACCTAGCAATTCTAGGCACTCGTCTTACAAACTCTACGTATAGGTGCTAGGGCCAAGGCGGCCGAAAAGTCTAATGCAGATGTTTTCAATCAACTCCTAATGCAGATGCGTAAATCATCAAACAAGATTATGTGAGCTGGGAGAAATCATGGTCCTGCCTACCATTGATTGTTCGTATAAAAACCAACAAACTAATCTAAATTAGTTTGCCAGGTTGTGAGGCTTTGCCCCAGGCAACCCCTTGAAACAGGGACGGATAAAATCAGCGACCCCTCGTCTTCAGGTTGAGGAGAAACCAACTCCTGATGCAGGGACTCTTCTTCTGGCTGTTTGATCAGCGGTTGCTCCTACGTTCGTCCTTCATTCGCGGAGTCTATATGCATGGTACAACATGCAAGTGAGTGCAAGAGAACGCAAATACATGCATATGGTACAGGTTATACGCTGGACATAGTGCAACCATGAGTGCAACGAATGCAATTAAGTATGCATGAGGTGCGAATGAAACATAATGCATGTCAAGTAGCTAGTGACGAGATGACTCAAGCGTACCTAGTTCAATTACATCCCATACTGGGAAGCTTAACAACTTTGCTAAGAAATCATACAACGCATCACTAAAAAATCGTACAAACCATCACCAGAAGCTAGTTCAACCCACCATACGTGATATCACAAAGAACTTGCAGCAAGTAACATTACACTCTTACATGAAATGCATTTAGGTTCATTATGTAAGTTTATCTATTTATTGAATTAAACCGTTCATGTCAAGTGCTTGCTATTTAGACAACTCCACTTGGTCTCAAATATTTATGACATGAATACTAATAGTTCAAGAGGCTACAGCCCAAATTTCTGCCATAAACAAGTTATAATTAATTTATTAAAATTCCATCGGAGGGCTTACACCACCGTTGCCGAACCGCCCCTCCGTGTACCGAGCTTCCATGGCCGACCGACGCCGAGCATTGCCTCCAGTCCATGGAGGACTTTTGCCTCAGTCCATCGAGGTCTTCGTCTTCCTCTACCTCCAGTCCATCGGAGGACTTGTGCCGTCGACGATCACTCATCACACCAGGAGAGCAATGAGGCCGATCCATTGGCTCTCAATCTCCCCCTTGATGAGTGCATTGTCAACACATCTCCAACCTGTAACCTGAAATAGAACAAAGACAAAAGAAAAGCGTAAAACTGAAAAAGAAAGGAAAAAGAAAAAAAATGCTCAAGCTGCCAAAAACCAAACAAAGGCAAAACACAAGGCAGCTTGAAGCAAAATGAAAAACAAAACATCGGCTCCTCAAGACAGAGACAAAAGGCTCAACGCACCGATGCAAAGAGCATGCTAAAATCTCAACTCCCCCTGAAATGCATCCTCACAAATGCAAATGAATGCAAAGCTTCCCCTCAACTAAAACTCTTCTGAGTTCTCCCCCTTTGTCCATATTTTAAGACTTCTCCCTTTGGAAGTACACTAATTTCTCCCCAAATTTCTCCCCCTTGTTGACAATGGACACATCAAGGGTTCTTTGAACTCAACTCCCCCTGAACTAGACAACTCTCCCTCAAAATATGCTATGAAATGCAAGGAGTGTAACTGAAAGAGCTCAGAAGGGATGGAAAGCTAGTAATCACAAGTTCTAGCATACAGAGCAAGTGAGGGCAAGGAAGTATACAACAAGCTCAAATGAATCTATCTCACACATATCAAGAGTAATCTTGTTTTTCAGGGTTAATGAAAAAAAGCATCACCGACATGAATAGCACCTAGCAAGATAGGCATGAACAGTAAGATGCTAGCAATGCATACAAGGTGTGCTACTCTCAACCAAAGCATATACAACCAGCCATAAGCATTTTAGAGACTTGCAAATTTCAGATTTAGACATTTGTATTCATAAGCAAGTTCTTTTTGTGCCAGGGGTTATTTACTTGTCTTTTGCCACTTCTTACCAACCAATGCCAAGCCTAGGTTATATAACCATTAGAAGCTTAAGATAAGGTTTTGGTCATACACAGTCTAGTCCAAGTTCATGCCAAAGTGCAAAGGCAAGCTGTCTCGAACTAGATCAGTGAGACAGGCAAACCCACCTGGATCTTTCTCAATTCAGCACATAAGACACCACTTGTAACCATTTTGATTCAGATTTCAATTTAAGCAAGGTGTCATAAAAGCTTAGGCATAATCATGGCAAAGGCATACAACTAGCATATCCAGGTATGAAAAGATAGCATAGCATTCAACATTCCTACACATGCTAGGTAGCCAAAACAAGTGGTGATTATGGTTTTTGATTTGCAAAGAATAAAATGACTTAGCTCACAATTAGTATTCAACAGACTCAAGAGAGCTTAGCCAACCATGATCAAGCATGCATCTGTACAATTTAGCACAAGCAAGTACTAACTCATCATTCCAAAAGAGCTCTAGTACTCGTGAAGTGAAAATGCAAATGATACAATGCGATGCATAATATGATACAATATGCAAAAGAAGCAAAGAGAAATAAAAGCAAGGTAAAAATAAATTCTAAACTAAAAGGAATAGCGTATTATCCCTGACTAAAAGGGATAACACACTCCAAGCTCACCTCTCAAGCGCACAAAAGCACCAAACTCTAGGGGCTTGGTAAAGATATCGGGCAACTGGTTTTCAGAAGCTACATGCACTAAGTCTATGTTCCCCTTCTCATAGTGATCTCTCAGAAAGTGAAACCTCACGTCTATGTGTTTGGTTCTGGAGTGCAAGACGGGGTTCTTAGCTACAGAAATAGCAGAAGTAGAGTCCACTAGAAGTGGGATTTTTCCAAACCTAAGGCCGAAATCTTCATCCATAAAAGCTGGGAGCAGCAGCTAGCAGCAGCTATGCACTCTGCTTCTGTGGTAGACAAGGATACACTAGCTTCCTTGCGGGAGGACCAAGAGACAAGAGAGGTTCCTAAGAGTTGGCATGTGCTAGAGGTTGACTTGCGGTCAATCCGGCAGCTAGCATGGTCAGCATCTGAGAACCCTCTAAGAAAAAGAGAAGAACCTAAGGAGTACCAAAGACCAAGCTCAGGAGTGAATTTCAGATACCTGAAAATGCGCTTCACCGCTTGATGGTGAGAAGTCCTAGGAGACGGCTGGTAACGCACACAAAGGCAGACCGCGAACTGAATGTTCGGCTTGGTCGCCGTCAGGTACAGAAGTGAGCCGATCATCCCTCGAAATTCCTTCTGGTCCACCGCCTCTCCATCTTCATCAGCATCAAGTGCCGTGTTTGTACTCATAGGAGTTGTCATGGGTTTAGAATCCCCTATGTCAAACTTCTTGAGTATGTCCCTTGTGTACTTTGCTTGATGGACAAAGGTTCCTTCAGGGCCTTGCTTGATCTGCAGCCCGAGGAAGAACTGGAGCTCACCCATGAGACTCATCTCAAATTCCCTGCTCATCTGTTCAGCAAAACTAGACACCAAAGCGTGAGATGAACCACCAAAGATTATGTCATCAACATATATCTAAACTATCAGGGTGTCACCGCCACGACTCAACAAAAACAAGGTCTTGTCTACTGAACCCATCACAAACCCAGATTTGAGCAGGAAACTCTTCAACCTAGCATACCAAGCTCTAGGAGCTTGCTTCAGACCATAAAGGGATTTCCTCAACTTATACACCCGGTCAGGAAATCTAGCACTCTCAAAGCCAGGAGGTTGTCTCACATATACCTCCTCCTCTATGAACCCGTTCAGGAAAGCAGACTTGACATCCATTTGCTGCAATTTGAAGCCTTTAGAGGCTGCAAAGGCAAGCAAAATCCTATGGCTTCTAAACGAGCTACAGGGGCAAAGGTTTCCTCATAATCTATGCCCTCCTTCTGACAGAAACCCTGGGCTACCAATCTCGCTTTGTTCCTCACAACCATTCCATCCTCACCCTGTTTGTTCTTGAAAACCTACTTGGTACCTATAGGGCTACAGTTTGGTGGAGGTTCAACTAAATCCCAGACATGGTTTTTCTCAAAGTTCTCCAACTCCTCATGCATGGCGTTCACCCAGTTTGGATTAGATAATGCATGTGACACATCCTGGGGCTCAAAAGAAGCAACATATGCAGAGTGGGAGAAAAAGGCTAGAGAGTTAGCCGAAGAGCGTGTGACACGCTGGTGAATGTCTCCAATCATCCTGTGAGGAGGATGATCCCGCTGGACCTGCCGAGATGGAACAATCTCGGAAGTCACCTCCCCTGCGTCCTCAGCGGGGTGTTGACGCGGCTTATGAACGAAAATTATACATCATTTTATATTGTTTTTATCTATTATTATGCGTCAACTTTGCCTTTTACTAACAAATAACATAGATTATTGTGGATTTTGCAATATTGTCTTGGAAATTGTCTACTTGTAATTTTTGCAGGTTTTGGGCCAATTTTAAGCAAAATTCATCAAAGTCTACCTCGAGTAAAAAGACCTCTGAATATTATTCAATAATGGAAGAAGAAGCCCAATTAAAGACCCATCAAATGAAGCCCAATTCTAGAAGACTCGACAAGATCTCGGGATACAGAAGAATCTGGAAGGTTTAGAGTCCGAAAAGGACTCCACGAAGATTTATAGAAGAATTATCTCGAAGCCCGCAAAAGATGGAAAGAAACGGTTGCAAGAAGAGTCCGGGTCGGTCGACCCTGGGCCCTTTGGTCGGCCGACCCCACCCCCTCCCGAAGGCGGTTGAAGTTTCCTTTTCGGCTACGGCATCCTCAGGGTATTTAAAGCAAAGCTGAGCCCCTGGTCGAGGCATCCAATTCATTATCAAGGCGACAAGACGACGACTTGAGGGACACAACTAGAGGAGAGCAGAGGGTCGAGTTTCTAGTCTAGGTTTAGATCTTCTTCTAATCTCTAGAGGTGATTAGAGGCCTTGCACGGCTCTCTAATTGTCTAGATCCGGAGGTCTAATTGTATCATCAAGGGAAGGTATGATCATGGTTGTAATTATGATACAGTTAATTAATGAAGTATTGTTCTTGTCTAATTATCATATTCTTGTTCTAATTATGGTTGTTCTAGCTGTAATTAAGTTTATGACTAGATGCATCTTGATTAGACCATGTCATTAAGGGTGATGTTTATCTAGCGTTCTTGATCTTTGATCTAGTTTACTAGTAATATAGTTTCGTGTCTAGTTCTTGTGATCATGGTGATTAGAAGTGCTAGTTGCTCTAATTATGTTATTAGACCAAATAAAAGTAATTGGAAGTGCATTCTCTAATTACGTGCCTGTTGAAAGTTCTTCGTCGATTACCTGGTTACCAGTGACAGTGGAGCCCGGGGAAAGGTTGAGCCGATCTAGGGGATTAGATTGTTTGATCATGATTTAATTATGCTATGATAGATGTGCTTGAACATGCTTATTTGCCTTGATCTACTAGTTATCTCGCTGCTCTAATCTCGTTGTGAAACTTTATCTATCGTATGCTTTGGATCCGATTAGAGCTTGATTAGAACCTAGTTAATACCCTTTGATTAGAGTTCTAATTATGTTTCTAATTGTTTATCTTATATATATATAGTTTAGTTTATCTCTTTTACTAGATTAGGCTAAGGATTGGTTTAGTTTAAGGATTGGTTTAGAAGTAGATTAGATATCCTTTTTACCCTAGTTTTCGCATAAACTCTTGTTAATTAGATCACGATTAGTTCGTTCCTTGGATTGACATAAACCTACGATACTCATCATAGGGAAAAGCTACACACGATACTGTCGCTTGCAGTATAAGGTTTGTCATGCTTAAGTGCTGTCAACAAGCTTTTCTGGCGCCGTTGCCGGGGAACTAATTATTAGGGTTCTAGTTGATTAGAGTTTATGTTTGTTGTATGTATTTAGCATTTAAATTCAGTTTTATTTCTTTTATGCATTTAGATTTATTTTCTTTTTATTTTAGGCGCAATAATTTTATTTTATTTTTTTTATTTATTTTTTTATTTATTTTATTTATTACTGTTCTTGCGCCATTTTTATTTTTATTTTATTTTTCTTTTTATTTATTTATTTTCTGAATTTAAATTTTGTTTTTAAATTTTTGGATTCAGGACTAGTTTAGTGTAAATTTTGTAGAATTATTTTTGCTTTGTATATATTTTCTGCCACTAACCTGAGCAGGAATGGATGGACCACGATCCAATAAACCATCTAATTATGTGGATGATCCAGAAAAACTGCTGAGAAAGAGCCGAAACTCTGCCAAATTTTCTCGGAAACAAGAGGAAACTCTGCCGAAGATGGAAGACCAAGAGAAGAAGCTTATGGAGCTGTGTGTGCCAACATCAGCAGACTTGAAGATCAGAGACTTGGCACCACCACCCAGAGCATTTGAGATCAGGAGCTCAGTGATCAACATGGTGCAGAATCAACCATTCAGTGGAAAGGAGGACCCAAATCACCACTTGAAGACGTTCTTGCAGATTTGCAACACATTCAACGTTGAAGGAGTCACTGACGACCAGATCAGAGCAAGACTTTTCCCATTCTCTCTGATTGGGAAAGCACACCAGTGGTTGGCGACACTACCAGAGGAGACAGTGAGCAACTGGCAGAGTCTATTACAAGCATTCATCGCCAAGTATTTCTCACCAGGGAAGACTCAAGCTTTGCGCAACAGGATCTCAACATTTGTGCAGTACCCCACTGAGACATTCAGTGAAGCTCATGAGAGATTCAACGATTATGTGTCAGCATGCCCTCATCACAATTTTCAGAATTGGGACATAATTCAGAAATTCTATGGAGGACTCAACGCAGTGTGCAGAGGTCAAGTTGATGCATCATCCGGAGGATCAATTCTCAGTCTCACACCCACTGAGACCGAAGCCTTATTCAAGAAGATTGCAGAGAATGGAGCATGGGGAGCAGATAGAGTGACGCCTACCTCACTGGAGCAGCATACTTCCACTGGAACAGCGAAGAGTGTGCTGGAGGTAGACAAGATGGAGATCCTTGGTGGAAAAATCGACTCACTAATGAGGAGGTTCGAGAAGATGGAAAGTGGCAGAGCAGAGGAAGTGAAGTCTACAGATTACATGATGACTTGTGAAGAGTGTGGAGAGTATGGTCACTCAAGTGAGAGGTGTCCGGAGGAAGCTAAGGCTTTGGACTATGCCAGGAAAGAAGGTTGGATTCCCCCGTCCAATTATAGACAAAATAGACAACAACAGTTCACTGCCGGATCAGCTATTCAGAATGTCATTCCTCTGCGGATTCAGCTCAAGGACTTTATGGAAGAGCAAGCTAAAATCAACAAGGACACACACTCAAAATTCAAGGCTGTAGACAAAGTGTTAGAAAGCATTGATGGCAAGATCACTACTGTGGGAAGTTCAAATCAACAGCTCATGGGGATGATGAAGATTTTAGAAAATCAACTATCTCAGTTAGCAGAGCATCTCCCAAACAAAAATGAAGGAAAGTTGCCAGGACAGCCACAGTCTAAAGAGTCACTCAAAGCAGTTACTACCAGATCCGGGAGAGAGACTAGAGACCCAGAGTTGACTACAAAAATTGCCAGTTCAGTGGAAGCAGAGAAAGAGAGTGAAGACGAACCAGAAGTGATAGTAGACGACACAAGAGTGTTACCAGAAAAGTGTAGAGTTCGAGCTAGCAAGACGGATGAGCATTTCAACAAGTTCATTGAAGTGATCAAGCAGCTATATATCCACATGCCACTATTGGATGCACTTCAAGTACCCACTTATGCCAAGTACTTCAAGGATATACTAGCTAACAAGAGGGAAATGCCATCTAAGTGTGTCAAGCTGACGACTGAGTGTAGTGCAGCCATAATGGATGTCCCTTTACAGAAGATGGCAGATCCGGGATGCCCCACCATCCCATGTTCTATTGGTGTACTCAACATTGATAAGGCTCTGTGCGATCTTGGAGCAAGTGTTAGTGTGATGCCGAAGTCAGTGTTCGATAGACTCAAGCTGCCTAAACCAGAGCCTACATCCATATGTCTGGAGCTAGCAGATCGTTCAGTGAGATATCCAGAAGGAGTAGCTGAGGATGTGCCAGTGAAGATTGGAGATAATATTGTACCAGTTGACTTCGTTATTCTGGAGATGGGAGCAAGCTCGAGATCACCACTGATACTTGGAAGACCTTTCCTAAGGACTGCTCAAGCCACTATTAATGTGGGGAAGGGAGAAATCAAGTTCAACATCAATGGTGAATCAAGTTCATTCAAATTTCGTCCGAAGTTTGAAGTTTGCCAATCAATTGAAGAGGACGGAGCTTGAAGAAGAAGACTTGTCTGCAGTGTCTACACAAGACATTGGACAGTAAAGATTTGAAGTTGGGCTGAAGGACTCATCTCAAGCGCTATTGGGAGGCAACCCAGGTATTTAGAGTTTTTAGTTTAATTTGAGTTAGTTTAATTTGAGTCAAAACTTTATTGTTAAACATTAGTTAAATTAATAAAGTTTGAGTTAGTTTAATTTAAAGTTTTTAGATTTAAATAGGATAAGATAGCTACTCTCACTTACGTAGCTATCTAAATTTTGAAAACCACGAAGACTTTGCCGGTTTAAATTTGGTTCGATTTTATTCGGTTTTTAAATAAAAATTAGAGTAGATATGTTTTTCTAGATTTTATCTATATTGTTTGAATTTCAAAAATCATCTCTCTAATTTTATTCAAAAACTAGGCGTTTAACCTAAGCCACGCTAAAGAATTGAAGTTAGTTTATTCAATTCAATTAATGAATTGAGTGACTATCTTTATTCTGAAATTAAATCGGTTGATTAACCGAACATTTATTTTTAATAAAAACTTTAAACATAGGTTTAATTTTCAATATGCTAAATAGGGATAATCTTTAATATGAAAATTAATTCTATCTTTTTGTGTGCTGAAATTATTAAACCTACATTAGTAGGGATATTTATATTGCTTATACGCATTAAGGACTAGAATTAGTGAAGATTAACATCAACCAAATAAAAATTAATTAATTAGGCAACATTGGATCCTCTTTTGATCTTGTAGCAACCAGCCAAGACATAGGAATAGGATAGGATTAAAACTTTTTAGGATAGCCATGATGAAGAAACATCCAAGGGGACAAACTTATAGTTGATTGAAGTTTCTGTCCAAAGCTGCATGCACGACGTTCAACTTGCAGTAGAAGCTATCCAAAAGTATCAGGAATCCAATGGGCATCTTGCAGGAGAAGGAGGAGACCCAGCAGAGCCAGCACAAGGCCAGATCGGCCGAGCCACCCCCCCCCTGGTCGGCCGACCTCAGTAGACCCTTCACCAGATGCACCTCCCCTTTCAGCAGAAGCCTTGCCTATAAATTCCAGACCTTTGTTGATGATCTTCACCACCCAGAAACCATTCCAGAGCCAGTATTTCGAGAGAGAAGAGCAAGAGTAGTAGTTCTTAAGAGTTCTTGAGAGGAAGAGTTTAGAAGATGAAGAAGGCGGCAAGCTTCATCAAGAAGACTTTCAAGGGTTCTTCATCAAGGAGCAGCTCTCAACCCCAAGACGACGATTCATCAAGACTTTCATCAAGGAGACACTCTGTCTCTGAGATGGGGAGTTCCGGTTCTGAGCAGAGTCTCCGTCGGGATCAAGGATTGAGAGGATGTTCTTCTCGCTTCTCTGTTGAAGTAGAAGATGTCATGGAGCCGGTGAGGAGGCCACGCACTCGTTCTCAAAGTCAAGTCCCTCAACCGATGAACATTGATGATGATGATGATGATGAAGAGTGGAAGTATTCTTCAGAAGGATTTTCTCTCCGTTCAGCTATAGAAGAGCAAAGGTACAACAGTTGCAAAGAAAGGATTAGGTCCAATCTTGATTTAGATCATGATTTCATGAAAGTTCTAAACTTTGATTCAAGTATAGAGAAATCATTCCTTAATCTTGGCTGGGGTCCTTTCATTCATATTAGTGCTAGTTATCAGAGTGACTTAGCACTAGAGATTATGACTACTATGGATATAGTTCAGTCTTCTGATGGAATCAGCACTTTAAGGTTTAGACTTAAGGAAAACTGGACTGATATTTCTTTTGGAACTGTTGGAGCTTTATTTGGATTCCACACTAATGCACCAGAAAGTATAGAAGTTGATAATACTACACTAGAGAATTTTTGGTTGCGTATTGCTAGTGGACATTCAAAGGAGAGAATGAAAATTATCAACCCCATCCTTCGCATCATTCATAGATTCATGACAGTAAGAGTTTTGGAAAGGATGGATGACACTAAGGTGCAGATTGCTGAATTGAAATGGCTATATATTGCACTGTGTCAACCTACTTGGACTAATCCCATTAATGCAATGATTAATCATTGGATAGTCCAGAGAAATAGAGCAACCGGATTATTGGGATATGGACATTATCTTACGGTGATTGCCTTCTCACTGATACCCAATTTGGTTTCTAGCCCCGCATACACTGTGCTACCAGCTAGTATAGATGAAAACTCCCTTAAGAAAGGGAAATACATTTTTGGGAATTCATCTACTGGATTTTATGTGGCTAAAACCAAGTTTAGAATCCCAGATAGAAGGTTGTCTCTGTTTATTCAGAATAAAACTGATTGGTTGGAGAAGTTTATGTTTGAGGAAGAACCAAGTCAGCAAACATCATCAGAATGGGACGCTTGGACTACTCCTAATCAACAGTTTCCTAGCAGTCAGTTTGGAGCAGGTTCATCACAAGGGCCAGTCTATCAAGTCAGACCCATTAGCTCTTATGATCCAACCTCTACTCCTGTATTTCAGCCATCAGGGAATATTCCTCCACCTGCAGTTTTTATTCCTAGAAATGCAAGATCCTACGATCCAGATTTCATTGCAGCTCAGCAGATGCCACACAGATCTTATTATGGCATTGAGACAATGACGGCAAGAAATTATGGTATTCTTGATCATGTTCGGGAAAGTTTACAGCAGTACGAGCAAAACACTCAGAATATTGAGGAGCAATTATTCAACCTGAGGCTGTGGGACCAGAACAATCAAGGCAATCAAGAGTGAAGCTCTTAGTGGTTTGATTTTCTTTTTCTTTTATTTTATTTTATTTTATTTTTATTTTTAATTTCGAATTTATTTTAATTTCTCTTATTTTATATATTTTGTATAATTATGAGTGTTTAATTCGAGTTAATTTGAGTTTTATTTGAGTCATGTGAGTTAACCATGTATCATCTCCTTTTAATTGAATAAAACTTGTGTTAATTTGTGTTCTAAAAGTCTTTTGATTAGACTAAGTTTATGCTCTCAATTTAATGCACTTAAATTTGAATTTTGATTTGCATATATGAGATAGATTTGATATTTCATAAAGACCCATATGATATTAATATTTTGATTTCAGATTTATCATATTGAGTCTCCTTTTTTAAAAAAAAAAATGATGATTTTATTTTATAAACTTTTATGATCAAAGTTTTTCTTGTGATTATTTTATATAAGCCCTTCCTATTTAGAGCCTTATATTATATAATACACTATAGTTTGATCAAATTTAATTCTTGATTGAATTGAATTAGGATTTGAATCTAGGGTTTGAGATTTCAAAGCTGGTCATTCATATTTGATTATCTTTTCATTTGCTAGCCTTTTTATCCATGCATTGTATATCTCTACATTAGAGAAAATACAAATTTCGCTGGATATCCCTCCTGAAACCAAAATATCGTCAAAAATATATCTATCCTTACCACAACCTATTTGTTTTCTGGAGTATATCTTAAATTTATTTTTTTTCAGCTGGACCCCTGTTCCAAAAAGTTAAAATACTCGAGGATGAGTATTATTCAAGAGTGGGGGAGGAAAGCTTATTTTAAAATTAAAATTTTTATAAAGTTTTTGAGGAGGCAAAGTAATTAAGTAATAAAAAAAAAGAAAAAAAAAAAGAAGACCAAGTGGTCGAAAATTGAAAAAAAGAGAGAGAAAAGAAAAAAGGCCAAGTGGCCGCAGTAGAATTAGGAATAAAAATATATATTATATTTATGCCCCTCAAAAATCTTTTATATGAGAGTTGGTGTTTATTCAATATATATACTCCAGAAAATTTTCCAACCATATGCAATCCGATATCAGGGACTTCATTTGTGCCTTGAAATCATTGATTTATTTGCATATGTCCACCATTCTATATAATTTTTCTTTATCTTTTTCATCAATTTATTTTCCATGACCTTTTTGAGAAATCTCAGTAAAACCAGCAGATCCTTTTCCTAGTTTGATAATATATTGAGATTAAATTTTGATTAGGATCCTTACCAAAAACTCCAGATATAAGCCTACACATATATGATTATGAGATAGTTTTTAGCCACATATTGAGTGACTAGAAAGATGAGTGGAGTTTTGGGCTTTATATAATCTTGATCCTTGAAAACTTTGTCGAAATAATAATTTTTGAAAAGAAGGAGATTCATTTGTGATAAAGTTTGATCTCATTTATCATACATTGTGGGATATGCTTACATGAATATCTATCTATTTTTATATTTGTAGATCCAAACACTGAAAAATATTGAGAGTATGAATTTAGTTTGATTATTTGATTTTAGTTCATAAGTTAACTATATTTTAAGTTTTTACTTACTCGAGGACGAGCAAGGTTTAAGAGTGGGGGTGTTGTTGACGCGGCTTATGAACGAAAATTATACATCATTTTATATTGTTTTTATCTATTTTTATGCGTCAACTTTGCCTTTTACTAACAAATAACATAGATTATTGTGGATTTTGCAATATTGTCTTGGAAATTGTCTACTTGTAATTTTTGCAGGTTTTGGGCCAATTTTAAGCAAAATTCATCAAAGTCTACCTCGAGTAAAAAGACCTCTGAATATTATTCAATAATGGAAGAAGAAGCCCAATTAAAGACCCATCAAATGAAGCCCAATTCTAGAAGACTCGACAAGATCTCGGGATACAGAAGAATCTGGAAGGTTTAGAGTCCGAAAAGGACTCCACGAAGATTTATAGAAGAATTATCTCGAAGCCCGCAAAAGATGGAAAGAAACGGTTGCAAGAAGAGTCCGGGTCGGTCGACCCTGGGCCCTTTGGTCGGCCGACCCCACCCCCTCCCGAAGGCGGTTGAAGTTTCCTTTTCGGCTACGGCATCCTCAGGGTATTTAAAGCAAAGCTGAGCCCCTGGTCGAGGCATCCAATTCATTATCAAGGCGACAAGACGACGACTTGAGGGACACAACTAGAGGAGAGCAGAGGGTCGAGTTTCTAGTCTAGGTTTAGATCTTCTTCTAATCTCTAGAGGTGATTAGAGGCCTTGCACGGCTCTCTAATTGTCTAGATCCGGAGGTCTAATTGTATCATCAAGGGAAGGTATGATCATGGTTGTAATTATGATACAGTTAATTAATGAAGTATTGTTCTTGTCTAATTATCATATTCTTGTTCTAATTATGGTTGTTCTAGCTGTAATTAAGTTTATGACTAGATGCATCTTGATTAGACCATGTCATTAAGGGTGATGTTTATCTAGCGTTCTTGATCTTTGATCTAGTTTACTAGTAATATAGTTTCGTGTCTAGTTCTTGTGATCATGGTGATTAGAAGTGCTAGTTGCTCTAATTATGTTATTAGACCAAATAAAAGTAATTGGAAGTGCATTCTCTAATTACGTGCCTGTTGAAAGTTCTTCGTCGATTACCTGGTTACCAGTGACAGTGGAGCCCGGGGAAAGGTTGAGCCGATCTAGGGGATTAGATTGTTTGATCATGATTTAATTATGCTATGATAGATGTGCTTGAACATGCTTATTTGCCTTGATCTACTAGTTATCTCGCTGCTCTAATCTCGTTGTGAAACTTTATCTATCGTATGCTTTGGATCCGATTAGAGCTTGATTAGAACCTAGTTAATACCCTTTGATTAGAGTTCTAATTATGTTTCTAATTGTTTATCTTATATATATATAGTTTAGTTTATCTCTTTTACTAGATTAGACTAAGGATTGGTTTAGTTTAAGGATTGGTTTAGAAGTAGATTAGATATCCTTTTTACCCTAGTTTTCGCATAAACTCTTGTTAATTAGATCACGATTAGTTCGTTCCTTGGATTGACATAAACCTACGATACTCATCATAGGGAAAAGCTACACACGATACTGTCGCTTGCAGTATAAGGTTTGTCATGCTTAAGTGCTGTCAACACGGGGCCAACCTCTGCTTGAGCTTGCTGTCGGGGGAGTGAAGAGGAAGCGGTGGGCAAGGGTCCTCCTTCATCATCTGAGCTCGTAGCAGAGGGGGCAGGAGCTGCAGCCGGTGCAGTGGCTCCTGCATCACCAACATCAACCACACCTTCCTCATCCTCAAAGATGGGGGTGCCTTCTTCATCATCACCTGAAATCTCAATGGCAGGGGTTGTGCAGGGCATAGTTTCATCAAAAGAAACCTCACAAGTCTCAACAACTTGCTTGGCCTCCAGAATCCACACACGAAAAGCCCTAGAATTAGAAGCATACCCCAGAAAAATCCCATCCAAACAACGAGACTCAAACTTATCCAAACGCTCGCAAATGCTTGACGCTGGGCTGCCTACCAAACCGAAGTTCATACAAGGTCTTCCCAAGGAAAGCTCGCAAGAAGATCCGGTTTGCAATGTAACAGGCCGTATTCACTGCTTCAGCCCAAAACCGCCTTGGAATCCTATGCTCATCGAGCATCGTCCGTGCCATCTCAACAAGTGTGCGGTTCTTGCGTTCCACAACAACGTTCTGCGGTGGGGTATATGGAGAAAAAAACTGGTGCTCAAGACCTAGGTCACGACAGAAGTTTTCGAACCGAGAGTTTCTAAATTCTCCGCCATTGTCACTGCGGATAGCCCTCATGGCCTTATGACTCTCGTTTCTCAACCTCAGTACCAGATCCCGAACAAAACCAAACGCCTCATCCTTGGACTCCATGAAAAATACCCACGAGATCCGCAAAAAGTCGTCCACAACAACAAGCACGTACCACTTCCCACTGACCGACGCACCCGAGCGGGACCTACTGTATCCATATGGAGTAGCTCACCCGGATAGGAGGTCATAACCTGAGACACAGGAATGTGAGAAGCGGCAACCATCTTGCCTTGACGACAGAGGTGGCATACTAAGTCCTTCTGAGCTCTCAACTTGGGCAATCCTCGGATTAGGCCCATTGAACTCAATCTGACTAGCAGATCAAAGCTCAAGTGACCAAGCCTCCTATGCCACTTCCAAACATCAGCAGAAGGACTAGCAACCAAACAGCGAGCAGGGCCAAAAACAGATGTGAGGTCGACTCTAAAAACCTGACCAACAGGCAGCAAAGAGCAAACAAGGGTCTCCTCAGCATCAAGAATGCAGCACGCACCCTTCTTAAACCGAACCTCAAATCCTTCATCGAGAAGTTGCGAAACAGAGACCAAATTGAACCCCAGATTCCGAACAAAAGCAACTTCTCTTAGGGAAAGCTTAGTAGAGAGCAAAACAGAACCAACACCCATCACTTTACCTTGACCATTGTCCCCAAATGCGATGTACTCCTTGGTGCTTACGGGGTTGAGGCTGGAGAACCACTTGTGGTGCCCTGTCATGTGCCTAGAGCAGCCGGAGTCCATGATCCACACATCCTCCATGCCTCGATCCTGCAAAGTCAAGTAAAGCGACGGTGAGCAAACGGTTCGGCACTGGGGTTAGTCCCAAAACTGCTGTACCAGTGCTGAGCCATCTGCTCAAAAGTGGGATAAGCACAATCAAAGAAATCATCACGACGATCAGGGTAACCACGACCTTCAAAGTGTGAACCCTCGAAAGCTCTCTCAAAGCCTCAGTCACGAGGTCCATAGCCGCGCTGAAAACGACCAGGAGCTCGGCCGGTAAAGCGTCTCTCACCACCAGGAGCACGAGCCTAAAAGCCGCCTCCTCTCTCACCACCGGCAAAGCGGTCTCTCATCTCACCGCGGTGGGGAGAATCTTGCCTACCACCCTGGTAGAACTGATCCTGGTTCCCCCAAGCTCTCTCCTGCCTCTCAACCCGCTTCCTCTTGAAGCAAAACTCCTCTAGGTGGCCATTCCGCTGGCAAAACTCACAGTGGTAGACAGGCCTCCTAGGAACTGGGTTAGGCTGGGACTTGGGCTTAGGTGGTGTGGCCTTGGGTGGCTCAGGCTGCTGAACTGGCTTCTTGCCCTTGGGCTTAAGCTCTTCCTCAACAATCTTGTCCAGCTTAGCTTTAGAAGGCTTGGGTGTCCAGTACTGCTTCTTTGGGGCAGCCTTCGGTGGCTCATGCTAAACCCCATCAACAGTCTCTCCTGGCTGGGTAGGTGCAGTCTTGACCTTAATTGGGGCACTCTTCTCACCCGAAATGCTGCACTCTCCAAACCCAACACCACTTGTCTCACCCTCAGCTCTCTTGGTGCTCTCTATGATCATCTCTAGTTGAGGTTGCCTCGCATATACCCAACTGAGCACCTCTCTCAACCTGTTGTTGTCATTTTGCAAAGACAACATCTCCTCCCTCAGATCCTCCAGAATCACAGTCTGGGCAGCACAGGTATCATAGTCTAGGGAGGGAACCACAACAGCTTTCTCCAACTTCCTAATGGTGGCATCCCTATCCACCAGCTGCATCCTAAGGGTTAGGCAGTTCTCACATGTATCAATAGGTGCTGAAAGCAAATCAAAGTCAGCTCTCAACTGCTCTAACTCACCTCTCAAAGTAGGACAGACCATACATGCACCCAAAAGCGTAGGTCTAGCCCTAAGCTCCTCAAGCTCCATGAGCTGCCCCTCAAACTTCTCCTTCAGAACAGCTAGCTCTCTAGCTAGACAGGGGCAAGACTCACACTCAAGCTCTCCACTCAAAGTAGGCTCATCCAGTTTGGACTGGAGTTTGCCTAGCTCAGCCTTCAGCTCATCTATCTCCTCTACCCGCTTGGCATACCTATCTCTCTGGTCACCAAGCTCCGTCATGAAAGACTCGCAGGTAGGGCACTCAATCTCACTGGGTTGGGGTCTCACACTCCTCAACCTCTCATTCTCCTCTAAAGCCTCAGCAAGTTGGGCTTTCAACTTCTGCAGCTTCTTAGTTGCCTTCTCCAGCATCTTATCCTGGGCCTTAAGCTCCTGGCTGTTCTTCTCTAGCATCTCAAGGATTTCGGCTTGCTCAGGAGTTACCTCATCATCGGAAGAAGAGTTGCTGCCGTCATCCTTGTTCTCCTTGTCCTCAAGCGCCATGGAGCAAACAGAGCTCCTCTTGTCCTTGTTCTTGCGCCTGGACTTGGTGGAGACGAAGCACAAGCCAGCTGGACCGCCTTGATCGTTCCTCTTGTCCTTCCTGTACGTAATCTCCTCATCGCTTGAGCTCGATGAGGACGAAGAGGAAGAAGATCTGCTGCTGCAGAACCCGATCTCGGCGAAGAAGGCCTTGTCCCGCTTTCGATTGTCCTTCTGGTAGCTCTTGAAAGCCTTCCGGAAGTTCTTCTTGCCGAAGGAGCGCTTGCCGGAGCCGTGCTTGCTGGAGCGGTGCTTGTCAAAGCTTGGCTTGCCGGAGTGGTACTTGTCGGAGTCGCGGGAGTAGCTCTTACCCTTCTTGTAGTAGTCGTTCTTGTTGGGGCACTCGGCGATGAAGTGGCCGACCTCTCCGCACTCGAAGCATTTGGGCCGCTCGCCCCTCTTCTTGCTCATCCGGTTGTCATAGGCGCGCTGAAAGCGACTAGACACCAGACACAACTCGTCATCCCCAAGTGTCGCTAGCTGCTCCTCTGTAACAGACATCAAAGCAGAAAACGAGAAGTTGTGTAATATGGAATTAGTGACAGACACACTAGAGGGGGTAGCCAAGGCCAGACTCTTAGAACCTGTACAAGCGAGGGAATCCCTCATCTTGTAATCTACCTCGGTGGCCTTGAGCTTACTATAGAGCGCCTCTACTCCAATCGTATCATACCCTGTCGACTCAATTATTGAGTTCACCTTGATCTCCCATATTTTTCTGTCCAAAGCATACAGCAACCTGACAGCCTGCTGATGATCGGTATATGGGAGGGCAGCGGGGGCAGAGTTGACACGCAACTTGTTGATGATCGACTGAAAGCGACCAAACAAGTCGTCTACTGACTCTCCCGGCTTCTGGACGAAATTCTCATATTCGCGCCGGTAAGTCTCCACAAGCGTAGCCTTAATCGTCGCAGTACCCTCATGGTGTGCACTAAGCAATGACCATATCTCACGCGCAGTCTTAATGTGACTCACTCTCTCATAATCCATGGGACGCCCGGAGAAGAGAAAGTTAACAGCCTTGGCATTCGCCTCATGCTGAGCCACGATATCCTGCGTAGTACGCTCAGCGACTGGAAGCACCACAAAAGTCGTACTCTGAGTAGCATCCCATATGTCCTGACTCCGGTTAACAAGGAACGCCTCCATCCTACCTTTCCAGTAGGGATAGCCATCGGAGCCAAGGACGGGAATTTTCCCGGAGTAAGTCATCGTCGCTATGGTTTCGTCACCGGTTAAGGTATAGGAAACCTAACCGGCTCTGATACCACTTGTAGGACCGAGACGTGCGACTAGAGGGGGGTGAATAGGAGCACTTGAAAAACTCAAACTCGCACCCCACCAAAGCTTACTCACAAACCTCACCCGATACCGTCCACTGAACAGATACGTATCGGGTGGAAAGCGGAAGCAAAAACTACACCTAACCAAGCCAACACACCACACCTAGATAAACAAGAACAAAGGATTGTTTTCGGCAAACATGACACTCACATAGCCACTCCACACCAGAGTGCGTCTCACTGGAACTAGTGAGCGAAGAGTATGGACTAGCGGTTAGTGTCACACAGACAAGACCAATCAAAACGACCGACACACCCTAACAAGACACACACACAAACTAAGTCACTAGCTGAACAAAGTTTTACCCAAGTGTGCAAGGTCGCATAGTATGAAAACTACCAACCCTAGGACACACTAGCACCCCAAAGAGCAAAGCAACCAAAAACTAAAAACAAATACACAGAGGAATACACTAACAAACCAATTACAGCAACAAGATGAGAACTAGACAAAGAGCAAACAGAAGAAACACTCGCTGCACCAAAACCACCTACACACCGGACTAAAGAGAGAACCGGCAACTTGAAACACGAGGGGACTGGACAAACCAGGGCAGCAGCTAACACACGCAGCAAGGAAGAACAGCAAGGCCGGACAATCAGTTCTCCAAGGGAGAAACTGACCAGACAAAACAAGCAAGAGAGAAACAGCAAGCAAACCAGGAAACAACCAGACCGGACAGTCAGGTCTTGGCCAAAAAGCCTGACCGGATAGAACCACTCGAGCAGCAAAAACAAACCACAGACCTGACAGTCAGGTCTCTCCTTGAGAGCCTGACCGGACAAACTGAGCAAACAAGAAAACTGCGCGAAAAAACAAGGGAAACAGGACAGTCAGGTTATGGCCCTAGGGCCTGACCGGACAAACTTCCCTTGCAGCAGCGCTGTGCAAGCCTAGTTCTCCCTGCAGACACTTCGGACAGTCAGGTTATAGAGGTTCGGACAAAAGACCTGACAGTCCTGTCTGTGTATCGCGCTAGACCAACACAGCAACTGAAAAACTGCACGCGTGCACACCAAAAACCGAACCAAAACCGGGCCAAATCTCAACGAAACTTCATGAAAATTTGCATGGATGATCCTAAGGACCTTCCCTAGCAAATCCCAAAATATCAGCTCCAAAAGATCAAGGGATGTACGGGAATTGCAAATCTCGTGAGGTAGGTGAGTTGAACCCGAAAAACCTAGAAACGTCAAGAACGGCCCTTGCTCGTGGTTGGATGATTCTAGCACTTGGCTAGTGAGATGCACCACATCCTAGCAAGGCAAAATACCTGCAAAAGAAAGGTCTCATCCTTGGACAACACAAAACGAGTCAAAATCCAAGAAACGGGACCAAAAACGAGACTAGAAAGGGGGCAAAGAAGGAGGGACGAAATTGCTGCTCTAGGACATGGAATTTCTCAACAAAGAACCTTGGATTAATTCAAGAAATCAGATTACAAAAGTTCCCTAGAGGCTACCTCCCTTCATCCTCCCACTAATGACAAGATTAGACTAAACTAGGCACTCATCTCCTAGCTAATCCTCTCTATTTCTTCTCTTTGGACCTTGGCTGCTAGGGTTAGGAAAACTAGGGTTTGTGGCTGCCAAGCTAAGCTCCAAGGGAGCCTCTCAAGTCTATTTATACCCTAGGCCCTAAACGACACAATTACATTAAGACCCTACTCTAAAAATGCCCGGAGAGGGCCAAACCGAAAAGATACAATCGGACGACTACGATGACGTCTTGATCATCTTCGGTTTCTCCGCCTCGCTTGGATGTGCGCCACGTAGCCAGTAGTCCGGAAGCTTCCCCCGGTTTTGAAGTCAGAAACCGGAAAACTTTATTCTGCGGGCTTCTTGGGCCAAGTCTTGGCCCAATCTTCTATCTTGGCGAGTCGGAGCCCAACCCACCAAGTCATTTGAACTTGGGTGGCGGTTTTGAGCTGAAGCCGCCAAAGCCTCCCTCGCACGCCTTCACGCCATGCACTCGGGTTGGAGCACCATAGTGGCACCCGGCTTCTCCAGTCCATCGGAGTCGCCTCGTGGTCCATCGGAGGGCTTACAGCACCGTTGCCGAACCACCCCTCCGTGTACCGAGCTTCCATGGCCGACCGACGCCGAGCATTGCCTCCGGTCCATTGGAGGACTTTTGCCTCAGTCCATCGAGGTCTTCGTCTTCCTCTACCTCTAGTCCATCGGAGGGCCTCCAGTCCATCAGAGGACTTGTGCCGTTGACAATCACTCATCACACCAGGAGAGCAATGAGGCCGATCCATTGGCTCTCAAGGTTGTTTATAAATCACTTTTCTGTCCATCCATAAAATGGTTATTCATGTGTGTGCTTAATATTCATGCATCCCATTCGTTGCATCATGCATATCCTTCATATAGTGACGCTTATTATAGATACGTGATCAAGAACCAAGTGCATGGAGCTACTGCAAGCAACGGTGGTCCAAAAGACCAAATAAGCCCCAAGCACGAACTGGAGTGCCCATTAGTAATGTTTGGAAGGAGGAGTTGTCCACGGGATCAAGGGGTTGCCTGGGGCAAAGCCTCACAACCCGGCAAACTAACTTTAGATTAGTTTGTTCAAATTATTAAACAGCAAAGGTAGGCCCCTTAGGCATCTACACCTATTTAGGGAGTTCCACCACCCTATATTTGTTTGTGCATTACGTTTAGGAGTTGTATGAAACCCCACATGCATAAATCCCTGATATCCTATGTAGTATGAATAGATCGAAGTCTATGCTTAGCCATGCTTAGACGGTAGAAGTCGAGTGAAGATATTCACTCGCGAGATGGTAGGGCTCAAAAATGTTTTACCAAAAATTTAATTCGAAAGAAATATGATGTGATGTGATGGAAAATTGAGACTGGGCGGAGATATGGGTATATTATGTTGAAAATGATGTGGATGGTTTGGTGGACTCCACACGAGTCGTTTAAGATCCCGTTCGCTGTTCGCCTGCTGATTGGCATAACATTGCTAGAGTGCTTATCCAGGACATGGGCCTGGTGAAAGTCTTGCTTGTGCCATCCGAAGAACAGAGACTTGGTCCTACCGGACCCTAGGGGCGCTTACTCTCACGGAGGGCTAACCCATCGTGGTATCGCTATGTGGGGGCCAAACATAGGGAATGGCGGGTTGGAATCAAACTTGTGATGGGACAAGTGGAGATGGCGACTATATGCGGGAACGCGATGGCTAGTAAGCATATACCCCTGGCATTTTTAGTTATTCCCGGGAATTAAAAATCGATTCAAATCGCTGATGCTCACTAGGTGTGAGAATGCCAATATCACTGTCGGGCAACGTAGTAATAACTTTAATATGTTATTTACTTAATCATGCTTTTTATATTACATGTTTTTGTACTTGTATGTTTACATTTCTGCAAGTTACCTTATGATGCTATATATGTTGAAATGATGAGATATATGAAGTATGGACCATGATAATAAAATGAATAATTTGAGGCTTATGGTTTAACATTGAATGAAACATGAAAGTAAGGACTCGCTTTTAGTAAGTTTATGCGGGTTAGAAGTCAAGTCCACAAAAGCCTTGCATACTCTCAAATGTGTCGGGCTAATACCGCCCTCGGGTAAGTCCTACGAGGACCCCACGTACTCATCGTTTGTTGTTGATATTTTTCCTTAGGTACATGTCAGTTTGTGAGCAAGGATGACCACGATGGGCTCGGTGTCATGCCTTGACATTTCTATTCTTTCGCTGCGATGTATTTGTATATCATATGTTTTCCATTGCAAGATTATTTTGAAGCTTTACTTCACTACATTTGTACATTATTCTGAGCAAAGTATTTGAAATCGATCAAACTATGTTTGTATGAAATGACGGGTTGTTGTAATTGTTGTGGCTCTTTCGAGAGCTTAACGTGTGTGATGTCGGCATCCCTGGGTGATGGTTACATCGAGTTCCCCTTCTGGGAAGCTCGACGGACTACCGGGTTTGGTTCGGTCTACGTGCACTGCGAGCCAGAGGCGGCAGGTGTACTTAGCTTGGATTAAATTGGTGGTTCCGCCACAGCTGGTATCAAAGCCAATCATACACGGACAACAATTATAACAACTTTTTTTTATTTCAAAAGGCCATTTTTCAGATCTTTTCGAATTATTTGAGAAAATGAGAGATATCGTGTATATGCCCATTATAAGGATGTTAAGCTTATATCTAGGTGGCATCACTGACTTTCTAACCTAGACTAGTGGAAACAGTCATCTATGCATATTTGTTTTTGGGATACTATACTTCGGCAACACAATCCCCAGTACTGGAGGAATGCTATTGGAGTTGCGGAGTATTTGTTAACCCTGCACCCATGCTGCGTAGGTCAAACTCTTTAAGGGTGGTGGGCATGCTTTGGAGTTTTCATGCCCACCACACTTACATTTGGTTTTGGGATCCATCTTTTTCTCGACAATCCAAGTACTAGTGGAAAGTCAGACTTTGAGAAAGAGGTGCAAAGGCCCACTCAACGTTGTCCACGCAGCGGTCACGCGTAGATGCCACACTAGGTGGTAATGTATGAGCATGCATTTCTTCTTGCAGGTACACTAACCACGAAATGCGTAGTATGGACGACTAGAACTCAACCGGATGCATGTAGGGAGAGTACGTGCATATATGCCACCGAAATAAAGTTAGCTATAAAAGTAAGGATTTGTGAGGACGGATAGGACGAGCATCATCATTCCATCTCATCTCATGTGCTTTACTATGTGTTTGCTTGAAAGTAACTAGATTCTTACTGCAATTGTACATATGTTTGTTTGGTAATAACAAGTTTCACATGGGCTTTGTATGCACTGCTAATGTTTTGATGTGTGGTTCAAAATACAAACATAATCAATACAAACTTCATATGAGTATAGAATTCTAAATTTGTGATCATTTCGCGATGTAACTCTTTTTCTAAAAATGTATTGGTTGTGGGGTGGAAGCTAAACATGTTAGAAACTGAAACCTCCACGCCTGTGACCACCTGTTGGATAATTGAAATCTGGTGTTGATCTAAACACTTTTAGTAAAAGCTTCATATACAAGAGTTGTAGCTGATGGATGAATGAACAACTTTTCTATATTGGAATTTTTGTAAAGATGCTCTTAGCAATGACTTATGTAGGACCGAGACGTGCGACTAGAGGGGGGGTGAATAGGAGCACTTGAAAAACTCAAACTCAAACCTCCAAAGTGCGCTCTCATGAAAACACACGCACACCCGATACCGTCCACTGAACAGATGCGTATCGGGTGGAAAGCGGAAGCACTCGAATTAACGCCCAACGAACTGGACGTAAGACGAGCAACCAAAAAGAAACAAGAATCTCGATACACACTAGCTAGAACACACTAACAAAGACACTAGTGCAAACAAAAACTACTCTAGTGTGCAAGGTTGCGTAGCATGAAAGGCTACCAACCCTAGGACACACTAGTGACCTATTAAAACAAGAAATACAAAAGAACGGAAAGAAACCAGCTGAACACAAAGGAGAACAAACTGAAAACAGCAAATAAACCTAAGACAGTAAAAACATACAAAAACTAACGCACAACAGAGCACATAAGCACGGAAAGAAAAGCAACAAGAAACGAACTAAAGGAAAGCAACTAAAACCAACTCCAAACAGGCCTAACATTTAACCGGCAATCGCTGCAAAGAAAAGAGACTAAACTGGACAAAGCCCGAAACAAAGAAACCAAGAACCAGCAGAAGAGCAGACCAAACGAACAGAAGAACTGACCTGACTGTCAGGTCATGGCACAAAGGCCTGACCGGACAAACAGAAGAGGAAGGAACCACACGCAGCAGCAAAAACAAACCACAGACCTGACAGTCAGGTCTCTCCTTGAGAGCCTGACCGGACAAATTGAGCAAGGAAGAAAACTGCGCGACAAACAAAGGAAACCGGACAGTCAGTACACCCTACTTCGGACAAAAGAGCGGACAAAACAACCTAAAAGGAGGCTGCACGAAGAATTCTCAGCAAGGCAGACCAGATAGTCAGGTTTGAGGGGATCGGACAAATGACCTGACTGTCAGGTCAGTTATTCGCGCGCGCCCAACCCTGAAACTGAAAAACTGCACGCAGGCACTCCAAAAACTGAACCAAAACCGGGTCAAATCTCAATGAAACTTCACAAAAATTTGCATGGATGATCCTAAGGACCTTCCCTAGCAAACCCCAAAAGATCCACTTGAAAAGATCAAGGGTTGCACGGGAATTGCAGATCTCGTGAGGTAGGTGAGTTGAACCCGAAAAACTTAGAAACGTCAAGTACGGCCCTTGCTCGTGGTTGGATGATTCTAGCACTTGGCTAGTGAGATGCACCACGTCCTAGCAAGGCAAAATACAAGCAAAAGAAAGGTCTCATCCTTGGACAACACAAAACGAGCCAAAATCCAAGAAACGGGACAAAAAACGAGACTAGAAAGGGGGCAAAGAGGGAGGGACGAAATTGCTGCTCTAGGACATGGAATTTCTCAACAAGAAACCTTGGATTAATTCATGAAATCAGATTACAAAAGTTCCCTAGAGCCTACCTCCCTTCATCCTCCCACTAATGACAAGATTTGACTAAACTAGGCACTCATCTCCAAGCTAATCTCCTCTCTTTTCTCTCTTTAGACCTTGGCTGCTAGGGTTGGGAAATCCTAGGGTTTGTGGCTGCCAAGATAAGCTCCAAGGGAGCCTCTCAAATCTATTTATACCCTAGGCCCTAAACGACACAATTACATTAAGACCCCGACTCTAAAAATGCCCGGAGGGGGCCAAACCGAAAAGATACAATCGGACGACTACGATGACGTCTTGATCATCTTCGGTTTCTCCGCCTCGCTTGGATGTGCGCCACGTAGCCAGTAGTCCGGAAGCTTCCCCCGGTTTTGAAGTCAGAAACCGGAAAACTTTATTCTGCGGGCTTCTTGGGCCAGGTCTTGGCCCAATCTTCTATCTTGGCGAGTCGGAGCCCAACCCACCAAGTCATTTGAACTTGGGTGGCGGTTTTGAGCCGAAGCCGCCAAAGCCTCCCTCGCACGCCTTCACGCCATGCACTCGGGTTGGAGCACCACAGTGGCACCCGGCTTCTCCAGTCCATCGGAGTCGCCTCGCGGTCCATCGGAGGGCTTACACCACCGTTGCCGAACCGCCCCTCCGTGTACCGAGCTTCCATGGCCGACCGACGCCGAGCATTGCCTCCGGTCCATTGGAGGACTTTTGCCTCAGTCCATCGAGGTCTTCGTCTTCTCTACCTCCAGTCCATCGGAGGGCCTCCAGTCCATCGGAGGGCTTGAGCTCGTTGACAATCACTCATCACACCAGGAGAGCAATGAGGCCGGTCCATTGGCTCTCAATCTCCCCCTTGATGAGTGCATTGTCAACACCTTCAACCTGTAACCTGAAATGGATCAAAAACAAGAGAAAAGCGTAAAACCGAAAAAGAAAGAAAATAAAAGAAATGCTCAAGCTGCCCAAAACCCAACAAAAGCAAAACACAAGGCAACTTAAAGCAAAAAGAAGCAAAGCATCGGCTCCTCAAGACAGAGGCAAAAGGCTCAACGCACCGATGCAAAGAACATGCTAAAAGCTCAAACTCCCCTTGAAATGCATCCTCACAAATGCAAAATGAATGCAAAGCTCCCCTCAACTGCAAAGCTCCCCTCAACTAAAACTCTCATGAGTTCTCCTCCTTTGTCCATATTTTAAGACTTCTCCCTTTGAAAAGCTCCCCTCAACTGCAAAGCTCCCCTCAACTAAAACTCTCATGAGTTCTCCTCCTTTGTCCATATTTTAAGACTTCTCCCTTTGAAAGTACACTAATTTCTCCCCAAATTTCTCCCCCTTGTTGACAATGGACACATCAAGGGTTCTTTGAACTCAACTCCCCCTGAACTAGAAAACTCCCCCTCAAAGTATGCCATGAAATGCAAGGAGTGTAACTGAAAGAGCTCAGAAGGGATGGAAAGCTAGTAATCACAAGTTCTAGCATACAGAACAGGCAAGGAAGCAGATAACAAGCTCAAATGAATCTATCTTACACATGTCAAGAGCAAGCTTATTTTTCAGGGTTATCGAAAAGAAAGCATCACCGACATGAATAGCACCTAGCAAGATAGACATGAACAGCAAGATGCTAGCAATGCATACAAGGTGTGCTACTCTCAACCAAAGCATATACAACTAGCCATAAGCATCTTAGAGACTTGCAAATTTCAGATTTAGACATTTGTATTCATAAGCAAGTTCTTTTTGTGCCAGGGGTTATTTACTTATCTTTTGCCACTTCTTACCAACCAATGCCAAGCCTAGGTTATATAACCATCAGAAGCTTAAGACAAGGTTTTGGTCATACACAGTCTAGTCCAAGTTCATGCCAAAGTGCAAAGGCAAGCTGTCTCGAACTAGATCAGTGTGACAAGCAAACCCACCTGGATCTTTCTCAATTCATCATATAAGACACCACTTGTAAGCATTTTGATTCAGATTTCAATTTAAGCAAGGTGTCATAAAAGCTTAGGCATTAACTTAGCAAAGGCATACAACTAGCATATCCAGGTATGAAAAGATAGCATAGCATTCAACAATCCTACACATGCTAGGTAGCCAAAACAAGTGGTGATCATGGTTTTTGATTTGCAAAGAATAAAATGACTTAGCTCATAACTAGTATTCAACAGACTCAAGAGAGCTTAGCCAACCATGATCAAGCATGCAACTATACAATCCAGCACAAGCAAGTACTAACTCATCATCTCAGAAGAGCTCTAATGCTAGTGAAGTGAAAATGCATATGATACAGTGCAATGCATGATATGATACAACATGCAAAAGAAGCAAAGAGAAATAAAAGGCAGATAAAAGCAAATTCTAGATTATGGAAGCTATTCCTTACTAAAAGGAATAGCGTAATATCCCTGACTAAAAGGGATAGCACACTCCAAGCTCACCTCTCAAGCGCACAAAAGCGCCAAACTCTAGGGGCTTGGTAAAGATATCGGCCAACTGGTTTTCAGAAGCTACATGCACTAAGTCTATGTCCCCCTTCTCATAGTGATCTCTTAGAAAGTGAAACCTCACGTCTATGTGTTTGGTTCTGGAGTGCAAGACGGGGTTCTTAGCTACAGAAATAGCAGACGTAGAGTCCACTAGAAGAGGGATTTTTCCAAACCTAAGGCCGAAATCACTAAGGGTGGCTTTCATCCATAAAAGCTGGGAGCAGCAGCTAGCAGCAGCTATGTACTCTGCTTCTGTGGTAGACAAGGATACACTAGCTTGCTTGCGGGAGGACCAAGAGACAAGAGAGGTTCCTAAGAGTTGGCATGTGCCGGAGGTTGACTTGCGGTCAATCCGGCAGCCAGCATGGTCAGCATCTGAGAACCCTCTAAGAAAAAGAGAAGAACCTGAGGAGTACCAAAGACCAAGCTCAGGAGTGAATTTCAGATACCTGAAAATGCGCTTCACCGCTTGACGGTGAGAAGTCCTAGGGGACGCCTGGTAACGCGCACAAAGGCAAACCGCGAACTGAATGTCCGGCCTGGTCGCCGTCAGGTACAGAAGTGAGCCGATCATCCCTCGAAATTCCTTCTGGTCCACCGCCTCCCCATCTTCATCAGCATCAAGTGCCGTGTTTGTACTCATAGGAGTTGTCATGGGTTTAGAATCCCCCATGTCAAACTTCTTGAGTATGTCTCTTGTGTACTTTGCTTGATGGACAAAGGTTCCTTCAGGGCCTTGCTTGATCTGCAGTCCAAGGAAGAACTGGAGCTCACCCATGAGACTCATCTCAAATTCCCTGCTCATCTGTTCAGCAAAACTAGACACCAAAGCGTGAGATGAACCACCAAAGATTATGTCATCAACATATATCTGAACTATCAGGGTGTCACCGCCACGACTCAACAAAAACAAGGTCTTGTCTACTGAACCCATCACAAACCCAGACTTGAGCAAGAAACTCTTCAACCTAGCATACCAAGCTCTAGGAGCTTGCTTCAGACCATAAAGGGCTTTCCTCAACTTATACACCCGGTCTGGAAATCTAGCACTCTCAAAGCCAGGAGGTTGTCTCACATATACCTCCTCCTCTATGAACCCATTCAGGAAAGCAGACTTGACATCCATTTGCTGCAGTTTGAAGCCTTTAGAGGCCGCAAAGGCAAGCAAAATCCTAATGGCTTCCAAACGAGCTACAGGGGCAAAGGTCTCCTCATAATCTATCCCTCCTTCTGACAGAAACCCTGGGCTACCAATCTCGCTTTGTTCCTCACAACCATCCCATCCTCACCCTGTTTGTTCTTGAAAACCCACTTGGTACCTATAGGGCGACAGTTTGGTGGAGGTTCAACTAAATCCCAGACATGGTTTCTCTCAAAGTTCTCCAACTCCTCATGCATGGCGTTCACCCAGTTAGGATCAGATAATGCATGTGACACATCCCGGGGCTCAAAAGAAGCAACGTATGCAGAGTGGGAGAAAAAGGCTAGAGAGTTAACCGAAGAGCGTGTGACACGCTGGTGAATGTCTCCAATCATCCTGTGTGGAGGGTGATCCCGCTGGACTTGCCGAGATGGAACAATCTCGGAAGTCACCTCCCCTACGTCCTCAGCGGGTCCAGCCTCTGCTTGAGCTTGCTGTCGGGGGAGTGAGGAGGAAACTGTGGGCAGGGGTCCTCCTTCATCATCTGAACTCGTAGCAGAGGGGGTAGGAGCTGCAGCCGGTGCAGTGGCTCCTGCATCACCATCATTAACCACACCTTCCTCATCCTCAAAAATGGAAGTGCCTTCTTCATCATCACCTGAAAGCTCAAAGGCAGGGGTTGTGCAGGGCATAGTCTCATCAAAAGAAACCTCACAAGTCTCAACAACTTGCTTGGCCTCTAAAATCCACACACGAAAAGCCCTAGAATTAGAAGCATACCCCAGAAAAATCCCATCCAAACAACGAGACTCAAACTTGTCCAAATGCCCCGCCTTCTTAAGCACAAAGCACCTGCAGCCAAACGCTCGCAAATGCTTGACGCTGGGCTGCTTACCAAACCGAAGTTCATACGAGGTCTTCCCAAGGAAAGCTCGCAAGAAGATTCGGTTTGCAATGTAACAAGCCGTATTCACTGCCTCAGCCCAAAAGCGCCTTGGAGTCCTATGCTCATCGAGCATCGTCCGTGCCATCTCAACAAGTGTGCGGTTCTTGCGTTCCACAACACCATTCTGCGGAGGGGTATATGGAGAAGAAAACTGGTGTTCAAGACCTAGGTCACGACAGAAGTTTTCAAAACGAGAGTTTCTGAATTCTCCGCCATTGTCACTGCGGATAGCCCTCATGGCCTTATGACTCTCGTTTCTCAACCTCAGTACCAGATCCCGAACAAAACCAAACGCCTCATCCTTAAACTTCATGAAAAATACCCACGAGAACCGCGAAAAATCGTCCACAACGACAAGCACGTACCACTTCCCACTGATTGACGCTACCCGAGCGGGACCTACTGTATCCATATGGAGTAGCTCACCCGGATAGGAGGTCATAACCTGAGACACAGGAATGTGAGAGGCGGCAACCATCTTGCCATGACGACAGGGGTGGCAAACTAAGTCCTTCTCAGCTCTCAATTTGGGCAATCCTCGGATTAGGCCCATTGAACTTAACCTGACTAGCAGATCAAAGCTCAAATGACCAAGTCTCCTATGCCACTTCCATATATCAGCAGAAGGACTAGCAACCAAACAGCGCGCAGAGCCAGAAACAGATGTGAGGTCGACCCTAAAAACCTGACCAAAAGGTAGCAAAGAGCAAACAAGGGTCTCCTCAGCATCAAGAACGCAGCACGCACCTTTCTTAAAACGAACCTCAAATCCTTCATCGAGAAGTTGCGAAACAGAAACCAAATTGAACCCCAAATTCCGGACAAAAGCAACTTCTCTCAGGGAAAGCTTGGCGGAGAGCGAAACAGAACCAACACCCATCACTTTACCTTGACCATTGTCCCCGAATGTGATGTACTCCTTGGTGCTTACAGGGTTGAGGCTGGAGAACCACTTGCGGTGCCCTGTCATGTGCCTAGAGCAACCGGAGTCCATGATCCACACGTCCTCCATACCTCGATCCTGCAAAGTCAAGTAAAGCGACGGTGAGCAAACGGTCCGGCACTGGGGTTAGTCCCAAAACTGCTGTACCAGTGCCGAGCCATCTGCTCAAAAGTGGGGTAAGCACAATCAAAGAAATCATCACGACGATCAGGGTAACCACGATCTCCAAAGCGTGAACCCTCGAAAGCTCTCTCAAAGCCTCGGTCACGAGGTCCATAGCCGCGCTGAAAACGACTAGGAGCTCGGCTAGTAAAGCGTCTCTCACCACCAGGAGCACGAGCCTGAAAGCCGCCTCCTCTCTCACCACCGGCAAAGCGGTCTCTCATCTCACCGCGGTGGGGAGGATCTTGCCTACCACCCTGGTAGAACTGATCCTGGTTCCCCCAAGCTCTCTCCTGCCTCTCAACCCGCTTCCTCCTGAAGCAAAACTCCTCTAGGTGGCCATTCCGCTGGCAAAACTCACAGTGGTAGACAGGCCTCCTAGGAACTGGGTTAGGCTGGGACTTGGGCTTAGGTGGTGTGGCCTTGGGTGGCTCAGGCTGCTGGACTGGCTTCTTGCCCTTGGGCTTAAGCTCTTCCTCAACAATCTTGTCCAGCTTAGCCTTAGAAGGTTTGGGTGTCCAGTACTGCTTCTTTGGGGCAGCCTTGGGTGGCTCATGGTAAACCCCATCAACAGTCTCTCCTGGCTGGGTAGCTGCAGTCTTGACCTTAATTGGGGCACTCTTCTCACCCGAAATGCTGCACTCTCCAAACCCAACACCACTTGTCTCACCCTCAGCTCTTTTGGTGCTCTCTATGATCATCTCTAGTTGAGGTTGCCTCGCATATACCCAACTGAGCACCTCTCTCAACCTGTTGTTGTTATCTTGCAAAGACAACATCTCCTCCCTCAGATCCTCCAGAATCACAGTCTGGGCAGCACAGGTATCACAGTCTAGGGAGGGAACCACAACAGCTTTATCCAACTTCCTAATGGTGACATCCCTATCCACCAGCTGCATCCTAAGAGTTAGACAGTTCTCACAAGTATCACTAGGTGCTGAAAGCACCTCTAAGTCAGCTCTCAACTGCTCTAACTCACCTCTCAAAGTAGGACAGACCATACATTCACCCAAAAGCGTAGGTCTAGCCCTAAGCTCCTCAAGCTCCATGAGCTGCCCCTCAAACTTCTCCTTCAGACCAGCTAGCTCTCTAGCTAGACAGGGGCAAGACTCACACTCAAGCTCTCCACTCAAAGTAGGCTCATCCAGTGTGGACTGGAGTTTGCCCAGCTCAGCCTTCAGCTCATCTATCTCCTCTACCCGCTTGGCATACCTATCTCTCTGGTCACCAAGCTCCGTCATGAAAGACTCGCAGGTAGGGCACTCAATCTCACTGGGTTGGGGTCTCACACTCCTCAACCTCTCATTCTCCTCTAAAGCCTCAGCAAGTTGGGCTTTCAACTTCTGCAGCTTCTTAGCTGCCTTCTCCAGCATCTTATCCTGGGCCTTAAGTTCCCGGCTGTTCTGCTCTAGCATCTCAAGGATTTCGGCTTGTTCAGGAGTTACCTCATCATCGGAAGAAGAGTTGCTACCGTCATCCTTGTTCTCCTTGTCCTCAAGCGCCATGGAGCAAACCGAGCTCCTCTTGTCCTTGTTCTTCCGCCTGGACTTGGTGGAGACGAAGCATAAGCCAGCTGGACCGCCTTGATCGTTCCTCTTGTCCTTCCTGTACGTGATCTCCTCATCGCTTGAGCTCGACGAGGACGAAGAGGAAGAAGATCCGCTACTGCAGAACCCGATCTCGGCGAAGAAGGCCTTGTCCCGCTTCCGGTTGTCCTTCTGGTAGCTCTTGAAAGCCTTCCGGAAGTTCTTCTTGCCGAAGGAGCGCTTGCCGGAGCCATGCTTGCTGGAGCGGTGCTTGTCAAAGCTTGGCTTGCCGGAGTGGTACTTGTCGGAGTCGCGGGAGTAGCTCTTGCCCTTCTTGTAGTAGTCGTTCTTGTTGGGGCATTCGGCGATGAAGTGGCCGACCTCTCCGCATTCAAAGCACTTGGGCCGCTCGCCCCTCTTCTTGCTCATCCGGTTGTCATAGGCACGCTGAAAGCGACTAGACACCAGACACAACTCGTCATCCCCAATTGTCGCTAGCTGCTCCTCTGTAACAGACATCAAAGCAGAAAACGAGAAGTTGTGTAACACGGGGTTAGTGACAGACTCACTAGAGGGAGTAGCCAAAGCCAGACTCTTAGAACCTGTACAAGCGAGGGAATCCCTCATCTTGTAATCTACCTCGGTGGCCTTGAGCTTACTATAGAGCGCCTCTACTCCAATCGTATCATACCCTGCCGACTCAATGATTGAGTTCACCTTGATCTCCCATATTTTTCTGTCTAAGGCATACAACAACTTGACAGCCTGCTGATGATCGGTATATGGGAGGGCAGCGGGGGCAGAGTTGACACGCAACTTGTTGATGATCGACTGAAAACGACCAAACAAGTCGTCTACTGACTCTCCCGGCTTCTGGACGAAATTCTCATATTCGCGCCGGTAAGTCTCCACAAGTCTAGCCTTAATTGTCGCAGTACCCTCATGGTGTGCACTAAGCAGTGACCATATCTCACGCGCAGTCTTAAGGTGACTCACTCTCTCATAATCCATGGGACCAAGCCCGGAGAAGAGAAAGTTAACAGCCTTGGCATTCGCCTCATGCTGAGCCACGATATCCTGCGTAGTACGCTCAGCGACTGGAAGCACCACAAAAGTCGTACTCTGAGTAGCATCCCATATGTCCTGACTCTGGCTAACAAGGAATGCCTCCATCCTACCTTTCCAGTAGGGATAACCATCGGAGCCAAGGACGGGAATTTTCCCGGAGTAAGTCATCGTCACTACGGTTTCGTCACCGGTTAAGGTATAGGAAACCTAACCGGCTCTGATACCACTTGTAGGACCGAGACGTGCGACTAGAGGGGGGGTGAATAGGAGCACTTGAAAAACTCAAACTCAAACCTCCAAAGTGCGCTCTCATGAAAACACACGCACACCCGATACCGTCCACTGAACAGATGCGTATCGGGTGGAAAGCGGAAGCACTCGAATTAACGCCCAACGAACTGGACGTAAGACGAGCAACCAAAAAGAAACAAGAATCTCGATACACACTAGCTAGAACACACTAACAAAGACACTAGTGCAAACAAAAACTACTCTAGTGTGCAAGGTTGCGTAGCATGAAAGGATACCAACCCTAGGACACACTAGTGACCTATTAAAACAAGAAATACAAAAGAACGGAAAGAAACCAGCTGAACACAAAGGAGAACAAACTGAAAACAGCAAATAAACCTAAGACAGTAAAAACATACAAAAACTAACGCACAACAGAGCACATAAGCACGGAAAGAAAAGCAACAAGAAACGAACTAAAGGAAAGCAACTAAAACCAACTCCAAACAGGCCTAACATTTAACCGGCAATCGCTGCAAAGAAAAGAGACTAAACTGGACAAAGCCCGAAACAAAGAAACCAAGAACCAGCAGAAGAGCAGACCAAACGAACAGAAGAACTGACCTGACTGTCAGGTCATGGCACAAAGGCCTGACCGGACAAACAGAAGAGGAAGGAACCACACGCAGCAGCAAAAACAAACCACAGACCTGACAGTCAGGTCTCTCCTTGAGAGCCTGACCGGACAAATTGAGCAAGGAAGAAAACTGCGCGACAAACAAAGGAAACCGGACAGTCAGTACACCCTACTTCGGACAAAAGAGCGGACAAAACAACCTAAAAGGAGGCTGCACGAAGAATTCTCAGCAAGGCAGACCAGATAGTCAGGTTTGAGGGGATCGGACAAATGACCTGACTGTCAGGTCAGTTATTCGCGCGCGCCCAACCCTGAAACTGAAAAACTGCACGCAGGCACTCCAAAAACTGAACCAAAACCGGGTCAAATCTCAATGAAACTTCACAAAAATTTGCATGGATGATCCTAAGGACCTTCCCTAGCAAACCCCAAAAGATCCACTTGAAAAGATCAAGGGTTGCACGGGAATTGCAGATCTCGTGAGGTAGGTGAGTTGAACCCGAAAAACTTAGAAACGTCAAGTACGGCCCTTGCTCGTGGTTGGATGATTCTAGCACTTGGCTAGTGAGATGCACCACGTCCTAGCAAGGCAAAATACAAGCAAAAGAAAGGTCTCATCCTTGGACAACACAAAACGAGCCAAAATCCAAGAAACGGGACAAAAAACGAGACTAGAAAGGGGGCAAAGAGGGAGGGACGAAATTGCTGCTCTAGGACATGGAATTTCTCAACAAGAAACCTTGGATTAATTCATGAAATCAGATTACAAAAGTTCCCTAGAGCCTACCTCCCTTCATCCTCCCACTAATGACAAGATTTGACTAAACTAGGCACTCATCTCCAAGCTAATCTCCTCTCTTTTCTCTCTTTAGACCTTGGCTGCTAGGGTTGGGAAATCCTAGGGTTTGTGGCTGCCAAGATAAGCTCCAAGGGAGCCTCTCAAGTCTATTTATACCCTAGGCCCTAAACGACACAATTACATTAAGACCCCGACTCTAAAAATGCCCGGAGGGGGCCAAACCGAAAAGATACAATCGGACGACTACGATGACGTCTTGATCATCTTCGGTTTCTCCGCCTCGCTTGGATGTGCGCCACGTAGCCAGTAGTCCGGAAGCTTCCCCCGGTTTTGAAGTCAGAAACCGGAAAACTTTATTCTGCGGGCTTCTTGGGCCAGGTCTTGGCCCAATCTTCTATCTTGGCGAGTCGGAGCCCAACCCACCAAGTCATTTGAACTTGGGTGGCGGTTTTGAGCCGAAGCCGCCAAAGCCTCCCTCGCACGCCTTCACGCCATGCACTCGGGTTGGAGCACCACAGTGGCACCCGGCTTCTCCAGTCCATCGGAGTCGCCTCGCGGTCCATCGGAGGGCTTACACCACCGTTGCCGAACCGCCCCTCCGTGTACCGAGCTTCCATGGCCGACCGACGCCGAGCATTGCCTCCGGTCCATTGGAGGACTTTTGCCTCAGTCCATCGAGGTCTTCGTCTTCTCTACCTCCAGTCCATCGGAGGGCCTCCAGTCCATCGGAGGGCTTGAGCTCGTTGACAATCACTCATCACACCAGGAGAGCAATGAGGCCGGTCCATTGGCTCTCAACTTACAGCCACACTAAGTTGAAATACAAAATCTAGACAGCCAGTGTTGGGTTTGCACATTTAAATTCAGGACAGATTTCAACTAGATGAAAAATTTGAACTTCTGGGCCATTTCAGGGTAGAAGTAGCAAGCATCTTCTATGGCATGATGCAGAGTATAAACTTAGGCCTAACCATGACATTCTAATCTTTTGCGGGTTCTCTGGATTCACGTCTACAAATTGGTTGCAAATTGTACACGTTAGTAAGAAAAATAGTAATCGTGCCTCAGAATTTCAATAGTCTCACCCTTTTTGGCGTACCCTCTTGAGCTAGTAAATGTAACACAACTGTATCATGCCAAAAGAATTTTTAGAAACCAAGTCACCGCTACTCTGAGCCTTGTTGCCCACACTAAAAGATATCACAACAAGAGAATGAGAAGACAAAGCTGAAGAGTACACAAAGCTGAACTCGACAAGCCGAAAGATCAAGTCAAGATAGTTCTAGCATATTAAATTTTAGATGCTCGTTTGGTAGAAATCAATAGGTATATCTACAACAACAAGACTGGTGCCCGAGCCTGTGCAATACCAGAAGCATTCAAGAAGATTGCTCGACACCTCATAACTGAAGCAGGAGGATTCTCCTCTAATCGACCCCGACATACGCAACGCCAACTTCTACGCCAGCACATGAAGTGGGAGCTCCACCAAGGCAAGAATGAGTTCAGAGGATACCACGGGCAAGATTCTACTATCGCTTACATACCACTAGCAACACTTAGAGTTCTTAGTTGACGACATGAGAAATAAAGAGGAAGCTTTCAAGATCAACCTCGACTCTAGCAACATTCTCCAAATTGATGGTCTATAAAGACAACAATCACCATGGTGTCACCCATGTGAAGCTGGATGATGCATCAAACAAGTTGGAAAAAGAAACTAGTTTGGAGAATGAAATGGATATCGATTAGCATAGTGACAACATTTAGCTTGGACTTGTATTGGTTGGACTTGGATTAGCATGGTTCATTTAGCCACATGATCCTAACTCCTTGGAATCACCTCTAGAGTATCATGAATTTTTTTCCAATCGTTACAACTCTTTGTTTCCAAACTCTCATATTCCAGGCATTCCAAGCTTTCGCATTCCATGCATTTCAGACTCTTGTAGTCTTCATGCTTCAAACTCGTGACAATTAATGTCCTACTGAATCTATGTAACCGCCAAGACTCAAGAGTTTGTTGTCCATATGTTCCTCGTGAGTCCCATACTTAAAACCATTTTTGAAAAGTAAACCACTATATCTTGTTTCCTTGAGTCATACCGCCCGGGTATTATGCGTCACGCGCTCTAAGCTCCTTTAACTAAATATATCACTCATTGGTCACTTCGTTGCCATGATCTCATATCATTTGTGTCCCATGGGGTTGGACTGGATGGTTGTGCCGCTCTTAATGTGGTGTTTACTTAAGCAGCCAATGGTGCCGCGACGGAACCTAGGGTCCTATGAGATTGGCCATCACATAGCGGTGCCACTAGGGGCGCGCTGGTATCAGGACGTGAAGCCTGGACATAGCATTAAGTGCGGAACATTCATATCCACTTCTTCTTACTTTGTGGGACTCGCTACTCTTGATCCGTGGAAATGCTTGAATCCATTTCCACCACCTCAATATGACATCTCATTGCTTTGTTTCACCTTTCCTTTCTTGATCTATGGGAGTGATCCACCTCAATCCCACAACTTGTTCATATCTTTCATTACTTGTTTTACGATGTCTTTCTTGACCTACGTAAATGAACAGTCCAATGTTCATCCCTTATTTACACATTTTCGTTGTGTAGTTTCATGTTGCTTTCTCGACTCATGGGAAAGATTACCTCGATCCCACTAGCGGTTACATCTTTTTCCTCTTGATTTAACCCTGCCTTCATTGATTTGAGCAAACAATCAACTCTGCCCTACTATTTCATTTGTATATTTTCTTTCCACTTTATGAACTAAATTCCTCGAAGGTGAATTTCAGGGTCACCTTCTACACTCGCTTTTGTTCTCGGCTGGTGCTGCGGACATGCCGCCCTCTCAATGAGTTGTTTCCGTCTTCTTCAAATTCTCCTCAAAGATGGGCTTACTAACCTTGCCGATCGTTTCGTTAGTAAACACATATCATCCCCTAGACTTTGCTGGATCAATCTTGTCCAATACTAAGAAATTGTACAAACCATCACCTCGTCCAGTCTATCTGGTTCCTCGTGTACATTTCTTGCCGCCATGAGCAGGATGTGCTATGCTTCACCACTTCTTTTGTTTGAGGATGTTCTAACTTATTGTCTTATATGTGTACGCAGTCCCTATCAAATGACATGAATGTGTCTCCCAAAAACACATCCATTGATAACCCTTTGACTCACAAGATCCTTCATGGTTCGATTTGCAAATTGTGTACACTTTGCTTCCATTGTTCTAAAGACCCAGATAGTTATCATGTTTCTAAATCTTGGCGTCAAATGTGGCGGAACCGCCCTGCATAATCCAATCTAAGCACACCTGCCACCTCTGACTCGCAGTGCACTTAGTCCGGACTAAACCCGGTAGTCCGTCGAGAGTCCTTCGGGCTGTCGATAACACCATTCCTAGAGGAACCGACATCAAACACAACCGACTCTCGAAGAAGCCACAACAGTTACATCATCACAAGCAGTTGAATTATAAGATAGATAGACATAGTTTACAAACCAGCGTATGTGATCAAATATATGTTCAACATATAGCGGAATCGATTGCAAAAATATATATATTTAGCGGAAGCGTTTTCAAAACATCTCGCAGCGGAAACAAACTCGAATAGTCTTCATGTAGAGATAAACAAGGCGAGTAGCACCGAGCCCACCGGTTCTACCCTCCTTCAAGCGGTTGTCCAGAAGTCATCAGTACCTGTGAGCCAAAAGTGGGGGCAAACCCTGAGTACTAATTACTCAGTAGGACTTAATGGATGGGCTTACGACTGACGCAAAGCTTGCTTACTAACATTTGATCTTTAGCCATTGATTTTAACAATGAGATATTGACAAAATGTAACATTTCCTCCTTTGCATATACCATCATAACAATAATAACTTGCAGAAAAGTAAGTATACAAATACAAGCATGTGGTATTTGAAAACATGAATAATAATGTAACATGTTCCGATAGTTACTACGTTGCCCGTGTGCGATATCTGGCATTCTCATACCTGGTGAGCATCAGCGATTCGAATCGATTTTTATATTCCCGTGAATAACTTGATGTACCAGGTGACAGATGCTTACTAACCCCCGGCGTTCTCACATATGTCCCCCATCTCCACTTGTCCCATCCCAAGTTCGATTCAATTTTTCTGTGTTTCCCAGGTTGTTCTGTGTTTCCCAGGTTGTGCCGCCTTAGGAGCGATACCTCGGCATACCGGGTCAGCCCTCCCTCGACTACAAGCTCCCTAAGGTGTAACAGTAGGAGTCTGTCTCTGTTCTTCGGATGGCATAAGTAGGACTTTCACCGGTCCATTATCCCGGATAAGCACTCTAGCAATGTTGTGCCGATCAGCAGGCGAATAGCGGACGGGCCTTATATGACTCGGGCGGAGTCCAATACACAATACCATATACAGTAATAACTCACAAAATCTCTGTCCGGTCTCCATTTAAAACATAAGCATGATGATTTTCACAATAGTAAGATTTTTGTTATTGTAATCATCTACGCGACGAGTGACTCCATTCACTCGTGTCTACTCGCACCTAGCATTACTAGGCACTCGTCCTACGAACTCTAAGTATAGGTGCTAGGGCCAGGGCGGCCAGGGAATCTAATGCAGTTGGTTTCAAACAATTCCTAATGCAGATGCGTAATCATCAATCATAATCGTATTAGCTGGGAAGAGCATGGTCCTGCCTACCTTTGATTATTCTTACGAAACCAACAAACTAATCTAAGTTAGTTTGCCGGGTTGTGGGGCTTTGCCCCAGGCAACCCCTTGAAATAGGGACGGGTATAATCAACGACCCTCCGTCTTCAGGTTGAGGAGAAACCAACTCCTGGTGCAGAGGCTCTTCGTCTAGCTGTTTGATCAGCGGCTGCTCCTGCGTTTGTCCTTCATTCACGGGATCTATATGCATGGTATAATATGCAAGTGAGTGCACGAGAACGCAAACACATGCATATGGTACAGGTTATATGCATGACATAGTGCAACCATGAGTGCAACGAATGCAAATGTATGCATGAGATGCAAGTGAAACATAATGCATAGTTAAGTAGCCTGTGATGGAATGACTTAAGTGTTCTCAGCTCCAATCCCTCCCACAATAAGGGAACTTAAAAACTTTATTAAAAAATCGTACAACCTATCATTAAGAAATCGTACAAACCATCACTACGAAATCGTACAACCCATCACCAAAAGCTAGTTCGACCTATTTTGCATGACATCAGAAAGAATCTAGCAGCAAGTGACATGGAGTATCAAGATACCTACATATTCACATGGTATGCAGTCAGGTTGATTATTAGGTTTAACAATTGTTGATTAACATGCTCATACTAAGATCTTACTGTAATACCACTCCAAATGAACTCATACATTATGACAGGAAGCTTAACTTGGTACAAGTTATATGCATTTGATGGTATGCAGAAAGAATCTTTACAAACGCACAACAAAGAGGTCGCTTGTGGGTAAACATATAAACACCACATCAATGCACATGCTTCCTTTATGAATAAAAATGACCCTATGAGTTCTTGTAGTTAGACAACTCCAATTGATCCCAAACTTTTATCACATGCAGAAACATACAACATAATGCTACTGCCAAAATTTCAGCTACAAACAAGTTATAACTAATTTATTAAAATTCCAGCAAGTTATCAGCCCTATAGCTTCTCAGGTTTTTCATAATTTATAGGAATGGTTTCTGGACCTAACATTTTTACAGCAAGCATTTCATTGCATGAGCAACATATACAAAAATCAGCAAGCACAAAGTCCATAGTTTATAGGACATCTATTTTCCATATAGTTATCTAGGTCTATTTTAAATGCACATCAAAACAGTGCTCACAGGCTTCACAAAATACTTTTTGGAACCTATATATCATTAGCAAACTACCAAATTTTCTATGGAATTAATTATGCACCCTAAAACCACTTTCTCATTTTATTTAGTTAAGCATGTGACATTTTGTCAATTTCAAATCAACAGCTAAAACATGCATTCACAATCTCACAATTCAACAGTTAGCTACTCATACTATATAAAGTACATGAAAAATACCAGAGGTCACATTTGAGCATATTTTATGTAGCCTTCATTTTTGAAGTTAATTAAATACATAAAACGTATGTATAAGGGCAAAACAGTCATTTACCGTCCAATGCTAGGGCTACCAAAAATCACACAGTACCTAGATGCCATAACAAAGCTACTACCCAAGTTTCATAATTTTTGGAGTTCATTTACATCACTTTTTCTATTTAACATGGATTAACATGCATGCACACAAGCAGGGACAAAACTGTACTTTTACACATCCACATCATACCTATCTTGTAGATCTACTCACAAAGAGTTCATAGCCACTGAGTTTGTCCATTTTAGATTTTTCTTTGATTTATAGTGATTTTCTAAAGTTTCAGCCGAAATAAATCAATTTAAATGGAAAACTCATAGATCCGGGGCCTATACGCAATTAACCATATATTTCAAGGGCTAGAACATGAGATCTACAAGACTCATCATACAGTGCGCTGGATTAGAACAGAAAACGCCGAAACACCGAGGTTTAAAGTGCAAAACTACCATCGTCTTCAACCTCCCGCCGGGGGGAGGTGACCGGCGGCGGCGCGCGGCGGAATCCGGCCGTCCGGGCCCGGAGGCTCGCCGGCGGTGGTCGGGGAGAGAGAGGGAGGTGCGAGGAATCTTACCCCCCACCTTGATTCGACGGAGGATGAGCGAAGGAGGCCGGCGACGGTGAGCTTGAACGCGATGGTTCGGCGAGGTGGTGCGGCTTGGTGGTGGGGTTTCGTCAGCCTAGAGTTAGGGGTTCTGGTGGAGTAGAGGCCGGGAAGCGTCGGCGCGGTGGTGTGGAGGCAAGGGGGTGTGAGGAACGGCCGACGCGGCTTGAGCTCCGAGCTTCGCCAATGGCGGAGTTCGGCGGCGGAATGTGGCTCGGTGAGGAGGATACGGCGGCCTAGGCTTGGGGTTTTTGGTGGAGAGGAGGCCGAGGAAGAGCGGCGCGGGGGCGAGGAGGCATGGAAACGGCCGGAGTGATGGGCGTGGGGTCGGCCCGAGCTTGCGGCTATGGCAATGGCGACCGGGGCAGAGAGAAAACGAGAGAGGGGAGGACGAGCGGCTCGGTGGAGAAGAGGCGAATGGAGAGGGGCACCCTCCGCGTTCACTTAAGGTCGAAGGAACGGCAGGGGGCAGCCCCGACCGGACGTCGGCCTTGGCCGGCCGCCGGCAGGCGGCGCCTGCCGCGTGGGCGCGCGGGAGAGGGGAAGGAGGGAGGTGGTCGTGGCATGGACCAAGTCCATGGGCCGGCAGTCACTAACAGGTGGGGCCGAGGCGGGGTGGAAAAGAAACAGTCCATGGACCGGGTGTATGGGCGACGCGCGAGGGTGGGACCCACCGGGCGGATTTTTGTCCTGCGCGGGCGGGAACCCGATGGGGTCTGGCGTGTGGGGCCCGCCTGTCATTGAGACAACGAAAGAGGAAAAATCCTGAAAATGGAAAACCAGCTTTGACCGGTTGTAGGCAGGTTTGAACTTCTTAGATTTGAACTAGTTAGAGACCGAATTTGAAAATTCCCCAATTGGATAAAAAGTTCTACTCTTCGAATTCTACAACTTTCTTATAAACTTTCCTATCATGTTGTATTCAAAAATATGGTTTAAATTTGAATTTAAACTGCTGACCCATGTTTGACCAAAACAACCCACCAGATTAGAAATTTCAAAAGTCCATTTTAGGGCCACTTTCATACAAAGAGTTTTATACCAATGTTGTTCAGAATTTCAAGATCTACAACTTTCTCAATAAAATCATTGCAAGATGTTTCCTCTAAGATCAAGTAAAGTTGAATTTACTTTACAGATCAGGTTTGGACAGATTTCATGAATTGACATAAAATGACCCTAAACTCTATGGAAACCTTACTGCATGTCAAGGCATCAATTACCAAAGTTGTTCATCATGGAATTGTCTACAAGTTTGGTATATCTAGTTTCTTCAAATTCCCAACAGATTCAAAGTTATAGTGACAAAGGTATAGGCCTGTTCAGGAAAAACTGAATTTAATTGGTTCAAATGACTTGGTCTACTCATGCACTCATTATGAAATGTTCATGTGATGATGCAAATATGTCAATGATGCAAATGTGATGCACTTGAGATGCCTGGGGCATCACATCAAAGTCAGGGAGGAACCCTGCTCTATTGTTCGAATCAATCGCTGTCGTTTTCGCACTATGGCCACACCTTCTTTATGGTTTATTCATTCGCTCTCATATAAACCACGATTTGGCGAGTATCTTGGAGAGTCCACCATGGACCAATTAAAAGAAGCTTTGTAACTACCTTGTGTCAAGGAGGCAATAACCATTCATGAGCCAGTTAACAAAGCTAATAGAGGAATAATTAAGTGTTATCATGTGTCACCAGAAGCAAACGAGAAGCATGCCAAAACCATTCACATTACGCAGTAAGCCGTAAAACCCCGCTTCCTCCAAATCTCGGGACGAGATTTCTTTAAGGGGGGTGGATTGTAATGCCCTCGGCATCTCAAAAGCCTTAACACGCAGTTAGAGACAAGCTAATAATGAATTAGGGCTTAATGATGCTTGGAAAGTAATGAGGACTAGGTAGTCAAAAATTTTCTAGGGAAATACAAAACTCTACGGGGTTTGGTTGTTTAAGTCGCCACCCACAAACTTTTACGCAAAACACCAAATACAAAAGTCCTAGTTCAGGAAACATTCTTTTACTTTGCTATTTTGACTAGGTTCAAAAAAATCAAATGACAAGGGGTTCAAAAGTTCAAGTCATACCCAACCAACGTTTCTTGTGATGTGCCAATTGTGATCGTGAATAAATTTGGACCCTAATAAAAGTTTTAGATTCATTAAGCAACTGAGCTTAGCTCCATTATCAAAATTGTCGTACATACCGTAAACTTCACTTTTATTGCACTGAGCATGGTTCAAAATTGTCTTTAACTATTTTAAATTTTGACCCAAATACCTCATGAAATCAGCCCCAAGCTAGTATACACTGAGAAAAATTCCCAAGTCTGAATTTCAGCTCATCCCAAATTTGGATCTGAAATTACTTTTGATTTCACTATACAACTTCAAAATCTTCCTTTCTATGAAGTTAAACTTATCACCTTTCAAATGCACCTAGAGTGTAAGTGTTTGGACTTCATTTGAGTATTCAAAAGTTTGAAACAAAAAAGACTACTTAAATTGAAGCTGCAGTTTTACCAAACCTTCAACAATGTTTATGCTTGTAATTCAAAATTTGTGGTGAACCAAGCCAGACTTTATATAAAGAACTTGTAGATAATTCTATTAGGAATAACTTTGATAATTGGAGTGTTGACATGCACTGTGATTTGGATGGTGTTTTGGGTCTTTTTATGCAAATCTATGAGTTCTGTCCAAACCTGGTCTATTTAATAAATTCAAATTTACATAAATTACAGCCTTAATCTTGCAAAACTTTATATGAGACGTTTGTAGCTCATGAAATTCTGAACAACATTGGTATAAAACTCATTTTATGTAAGTGAATAGAAAATAGACTTTTAGAATTTCCAAACTGGTGGGTTGTATTGGTCAAACTGGGGTCAGCTGTTCAATTTCAAATTTAAACCATATTTGTATATAGAACTGGGGGCCAAATCCTATAAGGCAGTTGTAGATTACAAAATTTATAACAGTTCTTGTATTTTGGGTTTGATCAAATTCAGCCTTTAGAATGTTCAAAAACGTGAATTTCAAATAAGGGTCCTAGCAATCAAACTAGCGTTTTCATTTTTTTTCCCTCCAATTTCGAAATTTTAGTCACTTACATGTGGGTCCCACGCGGCCGTTTCCCGCCCGGGCCGGATGACGACATCCGCCCGTGGGGCCCGCATCCCACGCCATCCATGCACCCGGTCCGTGGATTACTACCCTCTCTCCTCCTCACCCGGTCCCACATGTCATTGAAACGTGGTCCATGGACATTGTCCACCCACCTCTCTCTCCTTCTCTTCCCCAACCGGCGCGCGCCGCGCTCTGCCGAGCCTCGCCCCGCGCACGCCACGCCCTGGGCGACGTCGCCACGCAGACGCCGATGGCCGGCCGAGGCCGCGCCCCGCTGCCCTTGCCTCGTCTTGAACCTGGACACGTTCGCGTCTCTTGCCACTCGCTTCACAGCAGTTTGATAAATATAATTAGTTTGACCAAAGAGAGGTGAATGATAGCATTAGCAAAAAGCTCTATGCGAATGATAGGCTTTTTGAAACAATTTCTGTTCAAGTGGAAACTTTTAATAGTGCTTTAAAAAACCAACTGAGTTTCAACAAAATGCTTAAGACTCAAATGGCTCAGTTGGCTGCTTCTTTACCTAATGTTAATGCGGGTAAGCTGCTGGGACAGCCTGAACCTCCTCCCAAGGAGCACATAAACGCAGTTATCACTAGGGGTGGGAAATCTACACAGGACCCCCCCACATCCTCGTACTACCCCTAACAATGCAGGAAAAGAGCAGAAGAAGAAGAAGACTACCAAACCCAAAGAGAAGGATGACACTGAGAATAGACCTGGAGCAGAGGAGAAAACAGCACCAGAGACGCTTCAGCATGAGTTCTATGGCACTACGGTGCTGCATTTTCCTCCTCGCAACAAGAGGGCTGCCGTCGATGAACAATACAGTAAGTTTGTTGAGGTTATAAAGAAATTATATGTCACAATACCTCTGCTAGATGCTATGCAGGTACCGACATATGCGAAATACTTGAAAGATATTCTCAACAACAAGAAGCCCTTACCATCAGCGGAAATTGTGCATGACAGAAGAGTGTAGCGCAACTATACTCAATCAGCCCCAACAGAAGAAAAAGGACCCTGAAAGTCCTACCATTCCATGCTCAATTGGGAACCAAGTCTTCAATCAAGCCTTATGTGATCTCAGAGCCAGTGTCAGTGTTATGCCCAAAGTTGTCTTCGACAAACTCAATCACGCTGCACTCGCTCCCACCACCATGTGCCTGCAGCTCGCAAATCAATCCATACGACACCCCACAGGGATCGCTGACGATGTCCCGGTGAAAATCCGGAATTTTCTAATCCCGGTGGACTTCGTGGTGTTGGATATGGAGATAGATGCAAAGACACCGCTCATCCTTAGGCTGCCATTCCTGAGTACTGCAGACGCAAGTATTGATGTCGGGGCCTGTTGGCGTCTCTTAGCCTTTACAGGTTTTACTTCGCAAGCGCACGGAGACCGCTGTAGTCTTTCACTCAGAGTATTCCGAGTATCGTAAATTTCCACAGGGAAGCGGTAGACTCAAGAGTGTAATTGAATAAACTCAAATTGAATGAACTGTAAACTTGGATAAATTATACCAACTAGTAGTCGAACAGGGGTAAACGTGATAAAGATAGGTGTATGGTGCAGCAGGATATCTATCTAAGCTATCTGTAGAAAGGTATAGTTGCCTGGGAGGACAACGAGTGAGATAAAATCACCAAACTCTATTCTAATCGGCTGCAAAGATTATCCATGTCTAACTAAGCTATTCAAATAAACGAGCCAGGGTCTTGCATCGAGCAAAATTCCAGAGTCTCGAGGGTACTAGGGGGTAGATAGTAGGTCCTGAAAGAGAGTCTGGCTAACACCTACGGGCCTCCCGAACGACGGGCCTGGACTACACAGGCACACCACACGCTGTCAACGAGTGGGGCTACCAAGCAAAGCTGCGTGGAGAGAATGGCAAGCTATAAACGTTGAACAACGATAGATCTTCCTGGATCAGAGGAGTGGATCTAGCCAGAGCCTAGTGTCTAAGTCTAGGGTTGAGTTATAGCACCCGCATGAATAACAAGACTTGAATAACTAAGTGAAATACAATCTAAGCCTAGCAAGTATGCAAAATAAAGGTACAGCACACTTGCAAGAGATAGAAATAAAGTAAAATATAACTGAATTATATTGAAGATAATTTGAATCCAAAAGATACAAGAGTTTTACCACAGACTCGAAGATAACTCCGGAGGCTCTGAGGCAAAGCTCGACTCAACTCTAACTCCTAGGACTATCCTAAATACTAGAGAAGGAATGTAGCACTCTAAGATAGAACTCACTACTCAACTCCACACCTTACAAATGAGCTCTCAGGGCCTATTTATAGCTTGTACAAGTGAGGGAGGTATTTGTAGGCAGATGAGTTCAGTTGGGTGCAAAGGTCGGTAGCTGGCCGACCATAGGGAGTGGTTGGGCGGCCACCCGATTTACCGACTTTGTGCATTCGATGGTTTAGGAGGCCTCCCGATGTCGGTTGGCAGTTGGAATGGCAGTTGCACGTGGAAAATGCCGCCGAGGAGTGGTCGGCCGACCACCCTAAGTGGTCGGGCGGCCATGTGTCTAGCTCCAATTGGATGTATGTTGTTCCCCTCGGATCCTTGACATCACTAATCCTTGTCCCAACACGTTGTGACCCTTGGATATATTGGATGCTCTCTTGTATGGTTGGATCTTCACCATTTTGTGTTTGTTTGCACACCGGATTGAAGACGTGGCAAGTGAAGTGCTTGAGGCATCATTCCACGTGGTCAGGGGTCCAAAACCCCACTAGTGAGTGGCCGGGCGGCCACTACCCATGGCCGGGCGGCCATGGCCCTGTCACCAATATTCCCCATCTTTGGTATTTAGTGTATTTTCAACCATTTTGTGTCCATTTTGGTACCTGCATCCAAATATTCATGTACATCTTGTGGAACTCATTAGTAGCAAGGGTTAGTCCATACATTTCACATGTTTAGCTTCATTTGGTGGATAATTGACAGTTGATATTGTGAGATTACGACCGTCAACACCCCCCAAGCTTAGACTTTTGCTCGTCCTCGAGTAAAGCTAAGACTGAAAGTGGATTAGGAGTTGCTACAATATCGAAAGCGAAGGAAAAATCTTATATGCAACTTATTACTTAAACATTTGCCTCAAGCAGTGAAATAATCAAAGCTCACCTTGCGTCATACCTGTGGTGCATCTTTTTGCTTACCTTGCCTTGGGCGGTTGAGAGACAGAACGACTTCATTGTAGGAGTGTTTCTAACTCATTCTTTTTGGATGTCCTTCTCAGGTGTTTTCAAGATTTTCAAAACAAACATAAGCTTCCCCTTGGTACTCTCGATCACTCAGAAGTGTTTCCTCACCAAAGGCCATGATTTTGGCCAACATTTTCCTACACTAAGGCTTTTGTAGAGCTTTAGGTGGGGGAGAATGTGGCACACTTAGAATGTTTATTTTGCTAAGCCAAAGATTGGACCAAAGAGTGTACTCTATCATTTCTTCTGTTTGATCACTGGAGTATGAGTGGTGGAACAAAGTGTCTCCTTCTCTAAATTTTCATCCCTATAGCCTTTTATAGATTTGGAGTGGATATGGAGCTTTTTCTTTATTTTTTCCATGCTTGAACTTGCATGCTTTTCATTTTGCCGTGCAAAGCACGCATTTTTTTTAGCCATGCATTTTACTTTTAGCTCCATACCCTTACTCCTTGAGATTTGAAGGCTAGGGAATTATGAGAAGTGTTTGGAGACTTTTGGTGGATGCAAAGTCCGGAATGGATCACTTGCATTTATTTCTTTTGTACTCCAGCTATCAACAGAAGATGATATTTCTACTCGATGAGACTCAAGATTTGACAAAGCTCAAAATCTGAGCAGCTCTTTGTAGCTAGTTTAGAACATTTGAAGCATATATGGCTCTGGTAGGACTTTTTAACCATGGGGAGCTTTATTTTGTTATTTTCAAAAATTAAAAACTTAAGACATTCATCTTACTAGAAATATGAAAGATCATCCCACATTTAAGTCATATCATTATCTCTCAACAACTTAGGCTTGTTATCACAAATGGCATCCACAAGGTAAAACTTTTGGTTTACTTATCTTTATTCACCAACATAGGACTAAGCTAAGCATAAGTTGTCATGCAAGAATTAAACCATTCACTTGATAGAGCAACTATTCATCATTTCCAAAACGAAGCTAGCAAGTGAATTTAACATTAAGCATGGGAGATATGACACAATTTTTTTTAAACTGAATTAAAACTAAACTAGGGATACACTACTTCTCTCATGGTAAGACAGATAGAACTAGACATGTTCGAGAAAAAGGTAAAGGGGTAAACAAGGCGACGATGGAACACACATACCTTAGCTGTTGGGTTCTCCCCCCTCCCCCCAAGCTTCAACGAAGCTTAGTTGGGATAATACCCTTGCTGGTGGTAGTACTGAAGGTTCTGCTATTGGATGCGGTCGACAGTCGCTCTTGTCTCTAGGATCAAGTTGTGGTCGACTCCTTGTTGCTGCTGAATGTCGGCGATGCTGTCCATCATCCCCAAGGTGCGATGCTCTTGGAGATCTAATGCCCCGAAAAGGGCGGTGAAGTTCCCATAGAGTTCGCCACCGGTGTAGCAGGCAGAATGGGTAAGAGTACTCACCTCCGCTATGATGTGACGGTGTCGGGTTGACAGAGAGCATAATGGAGTTCCACGAGCTGTGCCAGGAACCCTGTGGGTTGGCTTCCCAGGCATGTGTGCCTGGATGAGCCCATGCAGGTTCGGCTCCTGGCTGCTGTGCATCCTCATTGGCCTTGTGGATTTGCTCCTCTGCTCGGCGTCGTTGGGCACGAGTCATGACTCCGGAGACACTATTTCTTCCTGGTTCTGGCTCGGGCTCCAGCTGCATGGTTAGTGTTCTCACAGAGTATAACTTGAACTGCGGTGCTGGGAGTGGCAGCTCAAAGTCGCAGCCTCTAAATGTCATGATGTATTTCCCGTTTGTGCCCTTCCTCAAAAAGTGTGCATAGATGAAGTGTGACTCTTTGACTACTCGTGTAGGGTCATTTGGCATGAAGGAGACGGTAGCATTTGCTAGCACTCCCAACCCATTGGCGATCCTTGTCACGAATGACGTGATCGAGATGATATGACCACCCTGAGCTAGTCCTTGCCAGTGGTGGACCATGCTAAGTGTAGGAGCAAATTTTATTTTCTTCCACATGGCATAGAGACATCTAACATCCTCTACTGTGGCATAACGGGTATCATCCCACGGGAAAACAACCATGGTGAGCCAGCGGGCTAAAAACCGCAAAGTGGGGTGCCTAAAGTGAGCGACGCTCTTTTTCCTGGGAGCATCTAGTCCAACCAATTCTTTCCAAAACTCTACTGAATTAAAACCTGCTAAATCCTCACTCAAAATGCATTGTGGCGAGAAATCAAGCAAGTTGCTAAATTGGCGTAGAGTAAGCTCATAATCAGTATTGAAAAGGCGGAACCAGACATATGTACCATCCCTTCGGGTGTCGGTGCGGAGCGTCATGAGGAATTCTTTGGTGAGGAGGATGGTTCCTCCCTTTGGGATTTTTGTAAAGTCGCTCCACCCAATGGCCTCAAATACCTCGTTAAACTCTTCCCGCATGCCAGTGTCGACAAGGAGGTCCTCATTGAAGCATTTGGTCAGGGCGTAAGACTTTTGGTTTAAGAGTCTTAATGCCTTGGCCTCCTCCTGAGTGCGCGGCACGAGCTGTGAGTCGAGGATGAGTATTGGCCGGTGGGTGGATGATGTCTAGAATTCTTTAGGCTCCTCTGTGCTGATGGACATCCTCTTGGAAAATGACCAGCATGCTGGCTTGCCGGGCCAGAGCCACCTTCCGAGGATGACCAGCGCGGATATGCCGTCGAAAAGGTAGTGCCAATTTACCTATTGGCGAGGGGAGCCTATGTTTTGCCTTTTGGGGTTTTGTCACCAAAGCTGGGGGCTGCCTTTCTGTGTGACCTCTTTCCTCTGCACCGGCTCGGAGTAGTTAACTCGTTGTCGGTGCCGACCTTGTTCTCAGGAGCTTTGCCTCCTGGTGCGGGACTGGGCTTGCCGTGGCTTGTCTCTCCTTTTCTCGATCTTCTGCTTTGTATTGCCCTCTCATACTCTTTTTGTTGGATCTCAGCCTCCATTTTCAACTTCTCCTCCATGAATGTGATGAGGCTGTCTTCCTTGGAATTTGACTTGTTGGTCTCAGCCTTGACCTTGGATGCATTCTATGGAGCTTGGCACTTGAAAGTGTGCACCTTGTTGCATTGTTCGACTTTTGGCTTGAAGGCGAAAGTCTCCTTCTTGCCATTGATGTTTAGGTGGACTTTTCCTACCCCGACGTCAATAGTCGCTTCAGTGGTGCTCAAAAACGGTCGCCCAAGGATGAGCGGAGTCTTTGAGTCAATCTCCATATCCAATACCACAAAGTCAACCGGGATGAGAAAATCTCGGATCTTCACCGGGACGTTCTCCGCCACTCCTGGGTACCGGACGGATTGATCCATGAGCTGTAGGCACATAGCTGTGGGGGCAAGTGCGGCGTTGTTCAGCTTGTTGAAGATGACCTTCGGCATGACACTGACACTAGCTCCAAGATCACATAATGCTTGGTCAAATTGTTGCTTCCCAATTGAGCAAGAGATGATAGGGCTTCCAGGGTCCTTCTTCTTGAGTATAGCTGCGCTACACTCCTCTGTTAAGTGCACAATTTCCGTTGACGGTAGGGGTTTCTTGTGTTGAGGATATCTTTCAAGTACTTTGCGTATGTTGGTACCTGCATAGCATCTAGCAAGGGTATGTTGACATAAAGCTTCTTAATGACCTCAACGAACTTACTGTATTGTTCGTCAGCGGCAGCCTTCTTGTTTCTTGAAGGAAATGGTAGCACCGTTGTATCATAGAACTCATGAGGTAGATGTTTCGATGCTGACTTTTCCTCCTTGCCAGGTGCATCTTCATCTATAACCTTTTCTTCGGGCTTAGGCATCTTTTCCTGCTCTTTACCTGCACGGCTAGGAGATGGGGGTCCTGTGTGGACTTTCCACCCCTAGTGGTTACTGCATTTATGTGCTCCTTGGGAGGAGCTTCAGGTTTCCCAGGCAGCTTACCCGAATTTGTGTTAGGTAAAGCAGCAGCCAACTGAGCTATTTGAGTTTCAAGCATTTTGTTGAAGCTAAGTTGGTTTTCATAGCACTATTCAAAGTTTCCATTTGTAAAGATATAGACTCAAACATCCTACCATTAGCATGAAACTTTTTACTAATGCTATCATTGACAGCTTTCTGATCAAAAGTGTAATTACTCTTAGGAAATTGCTGCGAATTTGAAGAGTTACATTGCCCAGCGAAAGGGAGATGTGGTCGTGAATTCCATCCTGACTGAGGACGATTCCCGTTGAAGCTGTTGGTACTATTACCAATGAAGTTCGCGTCTTCAAGCTGCATCTCGGGGCAGCTGTTTCCCGAGTGCCCCGTATTTCTACAGACTTCACAAGTCATGTGGGCATCGAGGGCTTGCACCGGAGCGGCTTCTAGGGTTTCATTCAGCTTCTTAAGCAGCAAATCCATCTTTGCAGTGAGCATGTCAGTGCTCTCCACTTGATGGATGCCACGGGAATGGGTACTTGACCTCTCTTCTCTCCATCCTTGACTGGTGGCCATCTTCTCTATGAGGTTCTTGGCCGCCATGATGCTCAAGGAGAGGAAGGATCCTCCGGCAGCTGCATCCAGGTGTTCTTGAGCTGAGCGGTGAAGCCCATGAAAGAAGCTCTGAATGATCAGCCACTCTAGCATCTCGTGGTGTGAGCACGCTGCAATGTACTCGTGCAGACATTCCCAAGCTTCTGCCACAATTTCATCAGTGAGCTATTGGAAGCTCGAGATCTTGTTCCTCAATGCGTTAGTTTTCCCTAGCGGGAAATACTTCGCCAGAAAAGCATCAGAACATGCGTTCCAAGTTGTGAGTGTTGCTCTGTTGAGGTAGAACCACTGTTTTGCCTTCCCAACAAGAGAGAAGGGAAAGAGATGAAGTTTGACGGCATCCGGTGATGCTCCTTTCATGTTGAAGGTGCTGCAGATCTCCAGAAATTGCTGCAGATGATTATTGGCATCTTCCATAGGCAGTCCGCAGAAAGGGATGGCTTGAACCATGTGAATCACCCCCCAGTTTGAGCTCAAAATCCTCCCCCACAGAACATTGGGCCCTGTAAAAATGTTGCTGCTCGAGGGGATGGAGAACTCACGGATAGTCTTTTCAGCCATGGTGCTGAAACGTGGAGTACTGGTTGAAGCACTTGGTTCTAGCTCCCTAGGTACAGGTCTCTGCCCGTGGATGGTCTTTGAACGGACCCTCTTGAGCAGTGACTCTGGATTATTGTGGAAATTTGCCGACAGGTCGAAACCGGTCATACACCTCTCTGTTGCAACCACAACAAAACAATAGAGCCAAGTGAGCCTGTTAACAACTAGCGGTAAACCTATCAAGTATACAAGTTCGAAATGAGGTATCAATTGTCTCTTGGCCAATTGCATCCCCGGCAACGGCGCCAGAAAAGCTTGTTGGCGTCTCTTAGCCTTTACAAGTTTTACTCCGCAAGCACACGGAGACCGCTGTAGCCTTTCACTCAGAGTATTCCGAGTATCGTAAATTTCCACAGGGAAGCGGTAGTCTCAAGAGTGTAATTGAATAAACTCAAATCGAATGAACTGTAAACTTGGATAAATTATACCAACTAGTAGTTGAATAGGGGTAAACGTGATAAAGATAGGTGTATGGTGAAGCAGGATATCTATCTAAGCTATCTATAGAAAGGTATAGTTGCCTGGGAGGACAACGACTGAGATAAAATCACCAAACTCTATTCTAATCGGCTGCAAAGATTATCCGTGTCTAACTAAGCTATTCAAATAAACGAGCCAGGGTCTTGCATCGAGCGAAATTCCAGAGTCTCGAGGGTACCAGGGGGTAGATATTAGGTCCCGAAAGAGAGTCTGCCTAACACCTATGGGCCTCCTGAACGACGGGCCTGGACTACACAGGCACACCACACGCTGTCACCGAGTTGGGCTACCAAGCAAAGCTGCGTGGAGAGGATGGCAAGCTATAAATGTGTTCAAGCGAAGCTTGAACAACGATAGATCTTCCTAGATCAAAGGAGTGGATCTACTCAGAGCCTAGCGTCTAAGTCTAGGGTTGAGTTATAGCACCCGCAAGAATAACAAGACTTGAATAACTAAGTAAAACATAATCTAAGCTTAGCAAGTATGCAAAATAAAGGTACACCACACTTGCAAGAGATAGAAATAAAGTAAAATATAACTGAATTATATTGAAGATAATCTGAATCCAAAAGATACAAGAGTTACACCACAGACTCGAAGATAACTCCGGAGACTCCGAGGCAAAGCTCGACTCAACTCTAACACCTAGGACTATCCTAACTACTAGAGAAGGAATGTAGCACTCTAAGATAGAACTCTCTACTCAACTCCACACCTTACAAATGAGCTCTCGGGGCCTATTTATAGTTTGTACAAGTGAGAGGGGTATTTGTAGGCAGATGAGGTCGGTTGGGTGCAAAGGTCGGTGGCCGGCCGACCGACTTTGTGCATCCGACAGTTTAGGAGGCCTCCCCATGTCGGTTGGCAGTTAGAATGGCGGTTGCACGTGGAAAATGCCACCGAGGGGTGGTCGGCCGACCACCCTAGGTGGTCGGCCGACCACCCTAAGTGGTCGGGCGGCCACGTGTCTAGCTCCAATTGGATGCATGTTGTTCCCCTCAGATCCTTGACATCACCAATCCTTGTCCCAACACGTTGTGACCCTTGGATATATTGGATGCTCTCTTGTATGGTTGGATCTTCACCATTTTGTGTTTGTTTGCATACCGGATCGAAAACGTGGCAAGTGAAGTGCTTGAGGGATCATTCCACGTGGTTAGGGGTCCAAAACCCCACTGGTGAGTGGCCGGGCGGCCACTACCCATGGCCGGGCGGCCATGGCCCTATCACCAATGTTCCCAATCTTTGGTATTTAGTGTATTTTCAACCATGTTGTGTGCATTTTGGTACTTGCATCCAAATATTCATGTACATCTTGTGGAACTCATTAGTAGCATGGGTTAGTCCATATATTTCACATGTTTGGCTTGATTTGGTGGATAGTTGACGGTTGATATTGTGAGATTACGACCGTCAACAGGGCTGGAGAAATTCACCTCAACATCAACGGAATGAGGGAGACATTCTTCTTCAAACCGAAGGTGGAGAAGTGCAATCAAGTGAAGTTATCCCAATGCCAACCACAAAGATATATGCCGAAGACCTATATCCATGAAGACTTTTCCGAGAAAAAGGTAGATAGTCTCGTCACATTAATGAAATCAGACAGCGAGGCTGCCATCTGACAAAAAGAAGAATCTGAACAGCGAGAGACAAAACTCAAAAAGGCTAGTTCCAAACCCCAGGAAACAGGAGGCAAACCTCCTGAAAAGATGGTCGACGCCAATATGCAAGTCTTGACAACAGAAGAACGGCGTGCAAAATACTATGAAAGAAATCCCACCTACCTTCTTGATATCCCAAAGGGTAGGGTGTGGAAGTCCCTTGCCAACAGGTAAATTGGCATTATCTTTCGACGGCATATTTATTTTTCCCACCTGTTGGCGGTTCTTAGCCTACCAGATTTTACTCCGCAAGCGCATGGAGACCGCTGTAGCCTTTCACCCGGGAGTATTCCAAGGTATCGTATTTATCCACAGGGAAGCATTGAGATAGAGATATTAAACTATCATTCATCCAGTTGTTACTACTCTTTCACGTCAACCGATAACTAGGAAAGGTTGACACCAAACACCATGGGGTAAAAGCCAAGCACCGTTGGCAAGAAAACAGGTAAAGCTAGGAGAACAATGAGAAAGGAACTGCTATACGGTCTTCTATCTCTGCTAGCATACAAGAGCTATCCATGCTAAGGGTCGAAAGGATCTCAACAGAGTTATGACTTGCGTCGAGCGAAATTCCGGCGCCTCGAGGGGTCAGGGGTAGATAGTAGACCACCGAAGGAGAGCTAGCTAACGCCTACGGGCCTACCGAACGAACGGGCCTGGGATACACAGGCACACCACACGCTGTCACCGAGTGGGACTACCAAGCAAATCTGCGTGGATAGGTTGGCACGCTACAAATGTGTTCAAGCGGAGCTTGAACAACAATAGTTCATCCTTGGCCAAAGGAGAGGAACTAACCAGAGCCTAGCGTATAGGTTGGATTGTAACACCGACAAACATAACAACGATCAATCTATTCTAGTTTAGCACAACTCAGGCCTCAACTTGGTATGCCCAAAAGGAAAAAGGTGCTTAACAGCTGCATACATACCAAGCGAGTAACTAACTAGAGCAGAAAGATAAGTGCATAAAGTAGGAAAGTAAAGTACTTGCACTAGTCAATAATCGGAAAGTAATGCTTAAAATGTCAAAATAGAATACATTACCGAATATTCCGACCGACTCCGATACAGTAGACCTTCTCTAACTCCTAAACTAAACACTGCTTTCAGAATGGAAGCCCCTCCTATGGGGAGCCTCCTAGAGGGAGAAAGAGAGTTCACATGGTGTGAAATGATACATTTTGGAGTGGGGGGGTGCCCCTCTACTTATAGCAGTCACAAGGTCGGTGGGGGAGCAAAGACGGTTGGTTGGGCGGCCACGTGGGTGGTCGGCCGACCATCACGGAGGTTGGCCGACCAAGCCCATGGTCGGCCGACCATCCCCCATGGTCGCCCAACCATCCGACGCACCGCCTCACTTCTCCAACGCCTAGGATCCCTTTTGGAAGTCGGTTTCCGTTGATACACGTGTTGAATATGTTCGGGCATCCAACGTGGTAACCGTGCAGGCCAAGTAATGGGCTGGGTGACCAATTGAGGTGGTCGGCAGGCCAAGCCTAGGGTCGACCGACCAAGCCCAAGGTCGGCCAGCCTAGCCCAAGGTCGGCCGACCATCATTTCAGCCTTTCAGCAATTCCTCGGCCCGTGTGGTGGCCTTCCGACGTTGGATTCGACTTGGGCTTGTTCCACCTTGTGTATTTGGGCTCCTAGTGACTTCCTTGGATGAATAAGATGAAGTATGATGCATTTTGGGAGAGTAGGTGGTCGGCCGGCCATGCCTTTGTTCGCTCGACCAAGGTAATGGTCGCCCGACCATCTTTCACAGCCCATATTGTCAACCTTGCGACGGCCATAACTTTAGCGTCCGGACTCCAAATTGAGTGAACCAAAACTCCATTTTGATTGTTTCGACGAGATCTTTGAAATGGCTTGGTACATGAGGGCATTTGAGATACTTCATAATGATGTTATTTCCCATTCATTCTCAAGCCCTTTTATGTGATGATTCTCTCTTGCCCATATGATGTTCTTTTGCACGGAATGTGAGCTTCTCCCTGTGATACATCGAAAACCACCAAAACTCATGGAATTCATCAGTGTTAGGTAAATAATGTATGGAACTTTATGTGTACCCCATTTATTCACCAAGGGATTGACGGTCGAAATGATGAAATAACGACCGTCAACACCGCCAAATTCAATTTCTTGCACGCCACTGCATGTTTAATTTTTTTATACAAATTGCATTTTCAACATTTATTTTGGTGACCCTTTTTTGCATTCAAAAATAAGAGAAAAAAAGAAAAAAAATGAGGGCATAGTTGGCCGGCCACAAGCCTGGCCGCTCAACCAGCTCCTCCCCCCCTCTCCTCTCTTTCCTTTCTTTTCTTTTTCTTCCCCTTTTCTTTTCTTCTTTACCTAAGCTTCATTGAAGCTTGGGGGCAAAAGGGATCGACAACTCAAGGTATGTGTGTTCTACCCTCTCTTTGTTCAACCGTTCTCACCATGAGAGTATTAATATATCATTAATTTCATCATGTTAGTTTTGATCTGCTTACTTCGAATAAAAAAAATTAACTCCCACGCTTTTAATGATAACTTCACTTGCTAGCTTCATTTTAGAAATGATGAATAGTTGCTCTATCAAGAGAATGATTTAATTCTTGCATGTGACTCATGCTTAGCTTAGTTTTGAGTTTGTGAGTAAATGAAGTAAACCAAGGTTCTACCTTGTGGATGCCATTTGATAACAAGCCTAAGTTGTTAGGAGATGATGATATGACTTGAATTTGGGATGCTTCTTTCATGCCCTTAGTAAGATGAACGTCTCGGGTTTTTATTTTTGAAAATAACAAAATACAGCTCCTCTTGGTCAAAAATACCTACCAGATCCATAAATACTTCAAATAGATGAAACCACTACAAAAAGCTGCTTAGAAATGTTCTGAGATTTGTCAAATTTTTGAGTCTCTTTGAGTAGAAATGTCACCTTCTGTTGATAGCTGGAGTACAAAAGCATAAATGCAAGTGATCTATTCCGGACTTTGCATCCATCAAAAAGTCTCTAAATACTCTCATAATCCCCTAGCCTTCAAATCTCAAGGAGTAAGGGTATGGAGCTAAAAAGAAAAGCATGCAAAAGTATGGCAAAAAAAAAAGAAAAATGCGTGGAAAAGTACGGCAAAATGAAAAGCATGCAAGTTCAAGCATGGCAAAAAGACATAAAAGCTCCATATCCCCTCCATTTCCACACAAGGCTACAAGGGATGAAAATCAAGAGGAGACATTCAGTGCCACCACTCATACTCCAGTGATCAAATGGAAGAAGTGATAGAGTATACTCTTTTGTCCAATCTTTGGCTTAGCAAAATAAACACTTTAAGTGTGCGACATTCTCCCCTACCTAAAGCTCCACAAAGGCCTTAGTATTGGGAAGTGTCAGCCAAAATCATGGCCCTTGGAGAGAAAACACCTTTGAGCGATCAGGAGCACCTTGGGGAAGCTTCTTTTGTTTTGAAAATCTTGAAAACACCTGAGGAGAACATCCAAAAAGAGCAAGTTAGAAGTACTCCAGCAACAAAGTCGTTCTGTCTCTCAACCGCACAAGGCAAGGTAAGCAAAAAATGCACCACAGGTATTACACAAGGTGAACTTTAATTATTTCACTACTTGAGACAAAAGTTTAAGTACTGTGTCATATATAAGAATTTCTCTTCATCTTCGATATTGTAACAACTCCTGATCCACTGTCAGCCTTAGCTTTGCTTGAGGACGAGCAAAAGTTTAAGCTTGGGGGGTGTTGGCGGTCGTAATCTCACGATATCAACCGTCAAATATCCACAAAATGAAGCAAAGCATGTGAATAAAATTGGACTAACCCCTATTACTAATAAGTTCCACAAGATGTACATGAATATTTGGATGCAGGTACCAAAAATACACATTAAAAGGTTGAAAATGTGTCAAGGACCAAAGATGAGCAACAATGGTGGAATGCCCAGGGTTGCCCGACCTTTGGCAGGGTAGCCTGACCTCCTGCCAGGTCGCCCGACCTCCAAGCAGGGTTGCCCGGCCTTGTGACCAGGCCGCCTGACCTCCGACCAAGTCCAGATGCCACCTCATCGATCCTACACACAAAGAAACACAAGTCAATGAAGATCCAACCATTGAATCAAGCATCCAATGTATCTAAGGGCCGAAAGAGCACCAATCCACGGATCCGTGACGTCATCAATCCAAGTGAAGGGCCATGCATCCAGTGGAGGGCTGACACGTGGTCGCCCGACCTCCACCAAGGTCGGCCGACCTTCCTTCGGAGGATATTTTCATGTGGATAACTATCAACCGACTCCAGGAAGCAATCCAAGCCGTAGATGATCAAAGTCGGTGGGATGGAGGGCTGCCCGACCTCGGGGGTAGGCCGGCCGACCCCCCGGGAAGGTCGGCCGGCCACCTCCTCACTCCCACCACCGACCTTTGCCACCTACAACTACCCCCCTCACTAGTACAAGTTATAAATAGGCCCTAGGAGCTCATTTGTAAAGGTGTGGATAAGTTGAGAGATACATTATACCTTAGAGAGTCTTATTTCCACATCTTAGTAGTTAGGATAGTCCTAGGAGTTAGAGTGAGTCAAGCTTTGCCTCGGAGTTATCGGAGATCCTTCTGAGTCTGTGGTAAAGTTTTTGTATCTTTGTACTCTTTCTATCTCTAGTATAATATATTTACTTTACTTTATTCCTATCTCCTGCAACTGTAGTGTACCTTTCTTTGCATACTTGCCAGGCTTAGACTGTGGTTACCTGAGTTAGTCAAGTCTTGTTATTCTTGCCGGTGCTATAAGCCTTTCCTAGACTTAGATCTAGGAGTCTAGTTAGATCTAACCCTTGGAATCAAGGACGAGTTTTAGTGCTCAATTACTATCGTGGTGATAGCGCTTGAGCACTAGTATAGCGTGCCATCCTACCCGTGCAGATTTGCTTGGTAGCCCCACTCGGTGACAGTGTCTGGTGTGCCTGTGTATACTAGGCCCGTTCGGTAGGCCCGTAGGCGTTAGCCGGGTCTCCTTCGGTGGTCTACTATCTACCCCCTGACCCCTTGAGGCGCCGGAATTTCGCTCGGCGCGAGACCCTAACTTGTTTACTTGAGTTTCTTAGTAAACCACGACATAGTCTTTGCAGCCTAATAGAATAGAGTTTGGAAACTTTATCTCACTCGTTGTCCTCCCAGGCAACTATACCTTTCTACGTGTATCTTAGGTAGTTTATTTTACTTCTTCACCATACACCTATCTTTATTTGACTTACCCCTATTTAAATACTAGTTTGTACATTTATTTAAGTTTACGAAACTTTTGATTTGAGTTTATCCAATTATACTCTCTCGCCTGCCGCTTCCCTGTGGATAAAATATGATACTCGGAATACTCTGGGTGAAAAGGTACATCGGTCTCCGTGCGCTTGCGGAGTAAAATCTTTTAAGGCTAAGAGACACCAACGCTCATCCATCAGTTTGACAATGTCGTTGTAACCACTATTTGAAATGTTGTGCTTTGACTTTATCGACATAAGTCTTGTCAAAGTCTGAAGTACTGTCGACTGTGTATAGTCATGCAGCTTCTCATCTGATGCAGCAAGCAGCTAGTAGAATTCCTTGACCTCGGGTGGAAGCTGGCCCTGTCCCTCCGAGGTCCTATCAACCCCCATACCAAGATCATTCAGCATGTCATCTATCCTATCATGATCATCATGAAGGTCTACCTCCTCTTTTGGCTGATCAACGCGTATGGCAGGCTCTCCATGCGCTCGCCATACATGGTAGTTTGGCATAAACCCCCTTCTGCAAAGGTGTTGCTCGATGTCTTGCTTTTCCTAGTATCACTTATTCTCACACTTACTGCAAGGACACTTCACTATAGGTCCAATTGCTACTGCGAATGCGTGGTCAAGGAAAGCCTTTGTTACAGCTAGCCATTCAGATGAGTGTGCCCCATCCTTCCTCCACCCATCATACATCGCCAGCCGATCAGCATCAATTTGAAAACGCTAAACAAAGGAGAAAGGATATCAATGACCGTGGCTTAGGTGCCAATGAACTCCCTATTTGGAAAAGATGTGTCCTAAACCCACCCATGAGTGGAGGCTGATGCATGTGATTTGTGACTTGGCCTGCAATCGAAGCGAAATTTCAGCAGCATAACCCCGCTGTTCTCCAAACACACACTTGATCATGGTGTGTTGGAGAACAAAGGGGTTACACAACCAAAATTTCGCTCCAATCGTAGGCCACGAGTCACAAATCACATGCATCTGTCTCCACTCTCAGGCTGTCCAAAATACGTGGACAATTTCAGAACGATGAACCTCACGTCGTTCGCGAACGGGTGACACAAATGGTTCACTATTGTTTGGCGATAAACCTAAACTCTAAACTTGAAAAAGTAAAGCATAAACAAGATGATGCATATATAGTATGAAAACATAAGATGAACAATCAGTTAAACATATCACTATATATCCGATGAAAACATCAACATATGCATGCACAGTCCTAAACATGTGTATATAGCATGAGAATAGCAGTTAATACTAATGACACAGCCGTAGTCATCAATCGCTAATTGCAATTAACCATTAATTTATTCATAAATGACAATTAATTTATAATCTAATCACGAAAAGACAAGCATATTACAGTCAATAGATTAACAATAACAATTTTCATCGGTTGTCAACGAGGCCGACTAAGTTATAGATAAAGTAGTCTAGACATGCAAAGCCGACGAAGTTAGCTACACTATGTATAACTAAAAAAGATAGAAGAAGGTGAATTAACCTCCTCTTTCGCGTGGCAGGGGGAGAAGGGGCAGGGCCAACAAAGGGGAGGCGGCGAGAGCTGGCGTCAGGGCTGGTAGGGGAGGCACTCGACGACGCCGGGTCAGCGAGGCGGCGTGCGGTGTTGGGGAGTTGAGGTTGGTACAGTCACAGGGCCGGGAGGAGGCGGCCAGCACTGACCTGGGCCGGCGGGGAGGCCCTTAGCGTCGCGGCAACGGTCAGGAGGCGGCGCGTGGTGCAGGGCCGGGGAGGCCGCGCGCGACATTGAGTCAGGGGCCGGCGAGGGAGGATCTTGGCGTCGCCGGCCGGGAAGGCGTCGCGCGGCGCAGGGACTGGGGAGGCGGCGTAGGGGACTAGGGCGGCGGCAGGCGGCGCGTGGCCAGGGAGGCGGCGCGGAGACTGGGGCGGCGGCGCAGGGCGCGTGTCCGGGGAGGCGACGCACGGCGCGGGGACAAGGGCGGCGGCGCGGAGTCGGCGACGTGGACTGGGGAGAGGATGGCGGCCCGAGGCGCCGGGGAGAGGGTGGCGACGGCCGTGGGCAGTGCGTGTGCGCGGATAACTGTGTGTGCCTAGGGAGGGAGACGAATTAGATCTTGTTATAATTTGGTCGGCCACATCACAAGTTGACGAAATTAAATATACTTTCGTGGGCCCTATCCCAAAACCCACAGATTTACATATTTTCGTGGGTTATTGTAGCCGACGAAAATGCGTCTTTTTTTCAAATTCCCGCGGCCGTTCTATAATTTCGTCAGCGTGGCCATTAACCGATGAAATTTTGTGGGCCCTGCTGCCTGGTCCACAAATTTATATTTATTTTCGTGGGTTATATCCGGGCCATTATATAACAATGTAATTTCGTGGGCCGGTCCACAAAAATACTTCGGCCCACGAAAAAAATACATTTTTCGTGTAGTGAAAATTGCTAGTCGCAATTCATTTTACCTAATATGAGGAGACAAGCTCTGAGTTGGGAGATAATTTTAGTATAGTTTAAAAATTATTTTTATTCTAATTATAAATTTGACACACAATTAAATAATAAATTATAAAATTTAGATTTAATTTCAAACTTCGTGGTCATCGAACACAGATTTTTAGACTAGGGTCACCAGGCAGTGGAAACGGATATGAAAAACACTGTTTGCGCATTGTATACAGAGTGAAAAACAATGATTACATATTGTAGACGGTACGGATGCACTTCCTAGTGACTCTGGTTTGGATGCACTTTGTGGTGATCCTGGTTTGGTCATATGGACGTGCTGGATGATCGAACCTTGGAATCCAACCCGGACACGTCAATGCAGCCCACGGCCCAAGTCCATGGTATAAAACCCTAGCATCCGCCTCCGCTGGCCTCTGAAGTTTCAATCTCAAAACCTAGACAATCCCCAAATTCGCTCAAGCGCAGGCGCACAGCGCACGCCATCAACCAACGCGAGCGAGAGCGCACCACCGCACGCAGTCATGGCCGTCGCCTCCGCGTGGGTCAAGCCCGGCTCGTGGGCCCTCGCCGCCGAGGAGCAGGACAACCTGACCCTACCGCCGCCGCCCGTCGTCCCCGCTGGCGACTTCCCCGACCTTGCCACCGCCGCCACCACCAAGGTTCCCAAGAAGAAGAAGCCCCAGTCCATCCCTCTCGGCGAGTTCAACAGCAGCAAGTACATCCCTCGCACCTCCCGTGGGCCGGGCCCCGAGGAGATGCTCGACCTCCCCAAGGGTCCCCGTGAGCGCACCGAGGAGGAACTCGCAAACACGCGTGGCTTCGGGGCTGCGCGGTGGGGCGGCGCCGGAGGAGGCCCCCGCGGCTCCGATGAACCGCGCCGCGGCGGATCTGACCGTGAGGACTTCGGCCCGTCTCGTGCGGACGAGGCGGACGACTGGGGCGTCGGGAAGAAGCCCATGGAAAGGAGGGAGAGGATGGGTGGATTTGGCGTGGACTCGTCGTCGTCACGGGCCGATGATGTCGACAACTGGGTGTCCACCAAGAGGACGGCTCCTACCACGCTTCCTGAGCGCAGGGAGCGCGTCGGTGGGGGTTTCGGAGGGGACTCGCACTCTCGCGCTGATGATTCGGCGAGTTGGTTTTCCAACAAGAGCTATTCTGCAACGCAGCCCCCACCTGCCGACGGCCGGAGAGGTGGGCCAGTCTGGGGTTTCAATCGAGATGGTGGTCCAGATGCTGATTCTTGGGGCAGGAGGAGGGAGGAGGTGAGCAATGGTGGGGTAATCAGCGTTGGTCGGCCCCGCCTCAGTTTGCAGAAGCGGACTTTGCCGCTTGCTAATTGCACTGATGGAAAGAAGCAGGGAGGTGATAACGAGATGGATAAAAAAGAGAAGGAAGAGCAGCAACCGAGAAGTTGGAGCCTGTTTGGTGCAGCGCGCCCGCGTGAGGAGGTTCTTGCTGCTAAGGGGATGGACTGGAGGGAGGAAGAGCCTAAAGTGGAGAAGTTAGAGATCCAACCAAGAAACAGGTCTTCCAACCCATTTGGAGCAGCTCGCCCACGGGAGGAGGTTCTTGCTGAAAAGGGAGAGGATGGGAGGAAGATTGATGAGAAGCATGAGGCAATGAAAGGGCAGGAAGAGGATAATGGGAATGGTCACCTACCAGAGACCCATGCTGACAGAGCTTGGAAGAAGCTTGATGCTGCTGAAGCTGCGAAAGAATCTGAACAAGGGTCTGACAATCGATCTCATCGCTCTGAACTTTGATTTGATCCAATTTTTTTCTGTGCAAGTAGTCAGGTTGACCATGCGTAGTGGTGCGAATTGGTGATCCTAAGAGTCCATCACCATCTTTAGTTCAACAAATTGTATTTATAAAATGAGTGCACATTTTAACTAACCAGGGGCGGTGGAGACCCTTAGGCGGTCACCCATTCTCACTCCTAATCATGCCCATTTCCATTTGTTTAAATTTAGATAATATTACAGAAACTTCCGTATTATTCAACTATATTTTTCATTTGGCAGTTTATATTGATATTGTATGGCATTGTTTTCATCTTAGCTGTCCTTGTCATTATATATATGGGGGATAAAACAGATTCGGCATGGTCTGTTGTGCGTATGCTTTTCTTTTATGTATGTATATAGGTTGTCATCACATACATATGGGCTATCAGTTACTCGTTTACTACGACCACATTTGAATTTTTCCTCAGTTGGACACTAGTAGATTAAATACTGTTGCGGCTGCTATCTTAACTACATTTTTGTTTGTTAGAAACAAAACAAGTTACATTGACATGAAAGATCACAATTTTATCTGGTCATGTTTGGCACTTCTTTTTGTTGGTTGAAGAAGGCGATTAATAATAAGGTGCTTTCACGTAAAAGATCAAAGTTTATCTAGTCATGGTTGGAACTTTTTCTTATTGGTTGAAGAAGGCTATTGTTATTCTTATGAAATATTGATATAATCCATTGTTGGGAACCTATACTTCATTTGTAGTCGCATGATTTTTTAATTTATTTAAAATGTAATAATAAGGTTTATTCTACGTTCCAAGAGCTGAACATGCTAAAAAGAGAAAAAGGGTCTTGTGTTTTTCTTGCTTTGGTTTTTTTGGCTTATAAAATGTACTGAGGAATAAATGGGAATGTACTTAAATTTGAGGGTTGGTGATTGTGTTTTACAAGAACTCTAGTATATAAATACTTGTCAGGTAGCATTAACTGAATAAGCGTTTCAATCTGAATTCTGTTTCCTGTTATTATGAAGTTTGACTTTAGATATTGGCCTTGGAAGGGTTACAATATAGTTTTCAGTGCCTGAAATCGGGCAATTATGGTTAATGAAGACCTTAAAGTTGGTGTATTTCTGTACCTCACTAGTGTTTGTTGGCATCAAACAACAGATACCCAATGTTTTTACTCCTATGTCATCTACATTCATGTGGTCCAATTAATGAACTTGTGGATGTAAGTCTGAATGTAGAATAGGACACAACAATTTGGGGAAAATAGGGTACGGTAAATTTTTGATTGTAAGTTCAAACTATATATATTATAAGGTTGCATCTTTTAATCATCATGTGCAATATTAATGATACTATTGTACAGGAAGACAAATTACCACTACTTGCTATCTTGTCAAATTTTCCATTGTTGGCATAGTTATTTTACTACAGAAGTGAAACTTGAAGTTTGATTATGGAAGAAGGCTATGTGTCAGTAGTCTTCTCTTGCTAGTTCTCTTATTAAAATTATAAGTATTATGCTTGTTGGAGAAAGAATAACTGTGTCCATGATGAGTAGTATAATTTAGCATTTTGTCACATTGGCTAAGCAAAAACCCAGTAATGTTTTTCTGTTCTATAGAATAATTTTAGTAAAGCATATTGCCGATCGTTAAATTTGTTCAGGTGTGTGTGTGTTTGTGTTTAGATGTAGCAAGTCAGTAAAGTGTAACAGTGACCATTAAATTTGCTAGGTCACGTGAGTTGTCATTTTTTGTGCTAGAATTTTTTTTATTGTTTCACTCAAGGTCCAAAATCTCTTATTGAATGAACTTCAGTTCACTTACAAAACACATTGACTTCATGCCATCATGGACACTAAAATGTGGGAACAATCCATAATTGTCATCTCTCTGCCGTGGGTCTCACTGGAGTTTTATTTGTTAATTTTTCTACTGGCTGGTAGTTATAGGAATGGACTTGCAAATTTGAGTGACATGGATGTTATGCAGAGCCAGCAGATAGATTAAGACTAGTTAAAGAGGTTCTGACCTTTAGTGAATCACTTAGCAAAGTTCAGGGACATGAAGCTGGGGGACCTAAGTGACACCCACAAATAAAGTTTAGAGACTGCTGGTGGATTCTTTAAGTTTTACTTGGGGACATCCCATATTTTGGATCAAGCAATGGTACTGTAACCTGTCTTTACTCGTTTGGTACCTCATTGTATATGAATTTACTGATTGTTATGAATTTACTGATTGTTATTTCTTGCACATTATTACTACTTTTGTTCCACGCAAGGCAATAAAACTTAGTGGTCTGCTCAGTGCTCATAATGATGAGTCGTTTTTGCTGCTGCTCTTTCCTTGAATCATTTATCGGAAAATATATGCTAAAGTGGGTGCATTTGCTCTTACCTTTGTCACTTGTCCTTGAGGACTGCACATTTGTCTGTCTCTGACTGTCTGTCTTGTTGTTTCCTCGTTACTAATATTATTATTGCAGTACATATTACTTTGGCCAATCTTTAATGGAGCAAAATTTCGATTTTGAAATTGCAGATCTGAAACAATGGTTGAGAGTACTCTGGCAGATTAATCCAATGAGGTCATCCACAGGCATTTTGCAACCTGATGGTTAAAAGAAACCATCTGCTCTATGCTTATTTTTATTTTTGCTTCCATATGCGGCAGGAGTCGTCAATTTGGAGTCAACAATTCTTCTAGCAGCGGGTAGTCTAGAGAAAAGAATGATTGTGTCGTAAGTTTTGATGATTTTTTCGTCTTTATTCTTATGGAGTAGTGTTATCTATCTATTGTCTATTTCCCTGCTACGTTGACTTGGTGATAATGTCTGCATGATCTTAATTTGTTTCGGTGCATCATGGAGTTTGTATCTCTATAATCAAATTAGTTTTGGTGAATCTTTTAGAATCCTTTGTAACACTAGATTTCAATTGAAAATCCTGTGTTCCAAAGGTCATTGATGTTTTTCTTTATCCTGTTCTGAATGTTAGATTTCGCTCAATTTGGATTAGTTTACAAGCCGGTCTGTTTAGGTCCCCATGAGAATAAGCAAGATTCATGTCATTTCAATGCCAGGGCATGGTGGCCTGTTACAAATTATAAACGGCAGAAAACAGGGAAATGGTTCCTGGGTGAAATGAAGATGTCCGGGTGTGTATGTTGGGGCGCGCGTGTGTGAATTGGATTTTTTATTTCTAAATCCCATCAATCAACGTTCCAAATCTTCCTAGTGCATAAATGTGTGATATTTCTAAATCCTGTCAATCAACGTTCCAAATCTCCCTAGTGCATAAATGTGTGATCCTACAGAGCTAACCACTCAAAAGACTCACAACCTAGCGAAGCGTGCGATTCTAAAAATATAAATACTGATATTAATATAAACTAGTAAAAATGTCCGTACGTTGCTACGGATATAATGTTGCCACGTCGATAGTGTGTGCCCTGAGCTTTTCAATGAATTATTTCAATCCAATTTGATGGATATGGTTTGGTCAGACTGTGTCTAATGAGAAGTCATAACGTATGACATATATGCGTGTGGGGTGACATGTAAAACATTTAGCAAAATAAAATCCTTTCTATCGTTAACTTCTTGTGTTTCCCACTATTATCCGCGTGGGGTGACATGTAAAACATTTAGCAAAATAAAATCATTTCTATCATTAACTTCTTGCGTGTCCCACTATTATCGTATGCATGCACACGGGCCCAGAGAAGGCGGCCCAGCAGCTGGCTGTGAGCGCCGGCGCCGTTATCCGTCAACCGTTCGATCGTGAATTCGTGATGAACCACCGCCGGCACCATCAGCTCTGGGCAGCCGCAGCTCCATTCGTCGAGCGCCACACGCCGGCCGCTCCTCCCCTTCTCCAACCTCGTCCGCCGAGCTGTAACGACGTCGGAGCCTCCTCCCTCTCTCGGCGGGCGACCGGAGCGCTTCCCCGGCCGCATGCCGCGGGGCAGACTCCCAGGTCCGGGGCGGTCCAGTGGCAGACGCCCGCCATTAGCAGAGGGGCACACAGCCTCAAATTTTTCGAAATCTTTTGCCGTTTTCTTTAATCTATCTTCGCTTCTCGGAGTCTCGGTGGTCAAAGCAAGCAGCATGTTCCGTTCATTGTTGGAATCTTCTCTGTGCAAGGCTGTCTACAACACTTCTCCGCATTCTATTGTACTCATTGTGCTTGCTTGACGGTTGTTATTATCGGTCATGATTTATGAATAGGATTATTCAGATCTCTACCAACAATGTGGTACTATTATATGTGATATTTGTATCTTACCATGTTGATATTGGGCCGTCAAGGATTAGGGGTTATCGGGCCGTCCTGTTCTTTCGTCGATCGATGTGTTTACTCTCAGCCGGTTGATTTGTATTCGATTGGTATTCGGATTAGGATTTGTGGCAGCGGACGTTCGTGCCGTGGTAGCGAGGGAAAGGTGGGGCGACGGGTGGACACGGAGGGGCTAGGTGACTGACATTGGGGCCGTCTCGTCGGACCGCGGAGGTTGCCTGGATCGTGAAATCTTATTTGTTTTGATATTAATAAGCAGAGATCTATACCCTTTAAAAAAGTACGCAGCGTTCCAACTCCCGTGTTTGCGTTGGTCCGTCGTCCCGTCCGACCGACTCCCCGCCCCTGTCCGCCTGCCCCTCGCTCCGCCTCCGTCGCCCGCGTCCGCGCTCCCTACCTCCGCCCGCCATAGCCTCCCCGGGGCCGCCTACACAGTTGGCTCCCGCACTGCCGCATCCTCGGGCGGAGGATTCGCCACCACCGCCGCCACCTTCTGCACGCTCGGATCCACCGACGCCACCGCCTCCGCATCCTCGACTGTCAGACCCGCCCCTCCATCTGCGTTCGCGCTCCTGCCCTCCACAAGCCTCCGTGCCTGCGAAAGAGATGCGGCGGCCGCGTCCTCTGTCACCCAAGCCTCTGCCGGCGAGGACATCCTCAACAACAAGGTCAGAGCCCCGATCCCAAAGCAGACCTGGGCCACCGCTGTCGCAAACTCCTCCCTCAAAGGGCGCTCCTCGATCCTCACCCACCGCAGTTGCCGCGCCCACGCCCGCGCTCGCCGTTGACGACAGTGAAAATCGGGCGGTGACGGCTTCCATTGACGGGCTCTGGTGGAAGCCGATTTGGGGCGAAGCTTGCCCCCGCCAGCGGCGGCTCCTTCTTCGAGATTGGGTGAGCGGCAAATCTGGCAGGAGGTGCACGAGTCTGAGCAAGAGCCTGTGGTATGGCAAGTAGCGGCATCAACGAAGGGGATCCGCGACATGCATATAGGATTCCATCAAATCCGGAAGGCGAGGAGTTGGGAACGCCCGCACAAATCCAGCAAGGATGCTGTTCCTTGCCCTTCATGAGTTCTCCGAGGGAGAGGCCTGGATGGGGAGGCTGGCATCCAGACCACGACTAGCGGAGGGACAGAACTGTTACGGTCCTAGACCGCCAAACCAAGGTTACAAGAGTAATTGATACAATAGCAAGAGAATTGGAGAGGGATTAGGCTGGGGAAGCAGAGAATCAAGGGCAGGGCAGCAAGAACAGTAGAGGAGTCCGAGGTTGAAGACGAGCGAGGTTCCGGTTCTGGTGTTCGATGCCTTCCCCGGCCGCGATTCTCATCCTCTTGTAGTTCTGATTGGGCTTGGGCTGGCTTGGAGACGAGGCCCATGTACATGACATTCCCCACCGCTTGAAATGCGGCATGCCCTCATGCCGCTGATTGAACTGCTGAGATCCCATGATAAGTTTAATTCCTTCGTAGGCATCAACTGCATGCCACCGTCATGACTAAGCTTCTGTACAATCTCGACCAACTTTGCAATGAACTGACTGCAGCTCCAGTGCGATGAACTACTTTCTGAAACAAAAACCATCTTTCTCCAACACTCGGATTGCAGATCATTAGTGCATAAAGCCTTCAATAACATAGCCACATACTGTCCAAGGTGCCAAGTTCCAAATGAGAATGCAATTTTCAGAAAGGCTTTAGAATCAACAAGGCATATTGATGTATGGAATATAGCGCCCTGACATCTTGTCAACTGATCTTGCTTAATTGAGCACTCGCAACTGGCCTCTGGAAATAAATCGTCCTCATAGAGAAAGACAACCAGAAAAAAGAGTAGCAGATTTAGAACCCATGAACTTCCAGTGACTCTGTCTCCAGCAGCAAAGAGTTTGTCCTGATCGAACTTCTGCAATTTCTTTAGCGCTACTGTATTGAACTTCAGAAGGCTTGACTTGCTGCTTATAACTTCTAATAGCATCAAATTCCAATGCCTCCAACATCCTATTTCCTTGATCCGGTCAATACAGCATTGGCAACCTGCATGGTTCATTCTAGCATACTGTATGGCTGTAATAGCACACAATGATTGCTCAATCAACTGTTTAGCATCGTATGGCACAGCCATGTGAAATAAGATCATTCTGCAGCTCAAGTAGACCGTGATGTTAAACATGTTGCAGCCCTCAAAATCAAAAGGTGGCCAGCGTAGCATAAAATTCACAGCATTTTCACCCTCCATATGCTTTCCTCGATCAAACACTTGCCAATCCATTGAGTCAGTTGGGATAGACCGCGCCATAAACTCACAGCATACAATCAATTGATAGGAAATGCATACCAAGTGTCCTTGATCAGGGGGCCAAGGTAGTGAAAATAAATCAAGCACACTATCTGTACTCAAAAAATGCAGAGGTGGTGGCCAAGGGCGTTGATGGACTCTGCTGCCCCTAGGTTTGAGATGTCCTCCTTTCTGCAGTTCACATGCCAAAGCACATAGGAAATTAATCATTTGATCTGGTGGTGGCCAGGCACATTTCTCTTGATCAAACACCATGCATTCCATTAAACATTTGTTGAATACTTCACAATCAGACTTGCTAGTAAGCAGCTCGACATGATCATTGTCGCCATTGGTGTCTTGTTTCAATGCTGAACACTTGACAGGTGCCCGCAAGGCAACCTTAACATCGACAGCTATGCTTGGAGAGGTGCCAGTGATGTTGGAATTTATTTGGAAGTGGCCTCCACAAGCTGAAATACAGCCGCTGCATGATTCATGTTGGCCTCTGTATGTGACTGTCATGGTGGAGTCATCATGGACAACAGGGACCGCCGGAACTGGCTGGACTGAAGAGATATCCATCACACAACAATCATCCCAGATGCAGCGTCCATTGCAATCTTTCTGAGCTTGTACAGCCTCTTGGTGTGATCGAAACAAAACCATGGCTTCAACATATGGTGACTCTTCAAGCATGCACACCTTCCTTGCACCCAATGGCCCAAATACTTGATGCAGTACCTCCACAGTCACCGGATAAAGCACTTGGCTCACCCTGACATGAAGAACGCATGCTGCAGCTAACTGTTGGTGGCAAGGAATTCCATCAAACACTTTCTGGGTGTCACGGCAAGGAACCGTTGGCTCACTGGAACAAGCAGTGATTGTGGCTGTCGAGGGTGCACCTTGGGATGGAGTAGAGGTCAGCAAACTCACAACCGTAGCGTGGTCACCGTCGAGGACTGACGTCGAGCACGTGGTTGGCGCGCCGCTGACAAGCGATGTCTCTGTTCTTGGAGCAGCATCGTTGATGCTGGCCGGAATAGAGAGTGCAGATGGCATGCTCGTGGAAGACATGGCCGAAGTTGTAGTAGCAGTGGAGTATGGCAGCAACTTGGTTGACGTGGCGGACGTCGTGGATGCCGACGCCGGAGTCACGGACACAGCCTGCTGCGGACTGGAGAACGCCCCCGCCATGTTCGTGGGCAGTGTCGTCCAAGCAGCAGTTTGTGTAGAGTACACCGGTGAAGTCATGGGCGCCATAGATGCCGATGACCCGAACCTCGCGTCCAGGAGCCAGCTCGCCCTCGCCCGCAGGAAGGCCACCGTGGTCGGCCCCGCGATCTCGCCCGCCCCCGCGCCCAAGGCCGGAACGCCGTCTGCGTCGGCGTCTGCTGGCGGCAGCGACCACGGCGCGGCATCGTTCGTGGCGCCCTCCGCGGCGTCCTCCGCGGGGAAGAAAGCCGTGGTGCCCGCGGCCCGCGTGCCTGTGCCGGTGGTCCTCGCGCTCGTGCTGGGTGAAGTAACTGCCGCATCGATGGTAGCGACCGGCGTCGGCGATGTGGTCACCGAGGGTAGCTGTGGAGTGGTGGTCACCACCGCCATTGCCGCTGTAGGGTGTGTCGTGGCCCCGGAGACTCCATTGAAGCGGTCCAATATCTTGTTCATCTGCAGCAACATCTCCTCCATCCTCGTCATCGAGGCGCAGAGGTCAGCCACCTCAACCATGGTGATGAAATCGAGCTGCAGATGTCCTTCAAACAATTTGGGGAAAAAATTTAGGGTTACCCAAATCAAAGGCTCTGGTTACCAATTGTTACGGTCCTAGACCGCCAAACCAAGGTTACAAGAGTAATTGATACAATAGCAAGAGAATTGGAGAGGGATTAGGCTGGGGAAGCAGAGAATCAAGGGCAGGGCAGCAAGAACAGTAGAGGAGTCCGAGGTTGAAGACGAGTGAGGTTCCGGTTCTGGTGTTCGATGCCTTCCCCGGCCGCGATTCTCATCCTCTTGTAGTTCTCTTCTGATTGGGCTTGGGCTGGCTTGGAGACGAGGCCCATGTACATGACAAGAACATTGAGGACAAGGAAGCCCACCCAAAGAAAAATGCGCCTGCTGGTGACCAGCTGCCCCCTCCGTCTTCACCAAGCACCTGCACAGGAGCCTTCATCTTCGTGCTCATGTGGTCTGGTCATGCTTCCCCTGCTGGCTTGACCAGACAGTCATATTGCTGCTTGCCTGTTGCTCTTCTTGTTGGCGAATTATCCACTCCGATTGATCCACTTTGCGGCAAATTGCTGCTTGCAGTATATATATAGCAGAGATGATGATCTTGCAGAAGAGAGAAAATAAAAAAATTCCTGATTGCTGGTGGCATTGACATTTAAAAAATGCATGCCGATCTTAGATGCTATATCCTTTATTTGTGATCTGCTAGATTTTAATTTGATATGCAATCTCTCTTAGTGTTAGACAGAAATATATGTATGGGTTGGATACGTAACACAGATGGAGGATCGAAAATCAGCCACTAAAGCAATTGAGATAAATTCTTGAACTATCATTACATTTACTTCATGAAATGCCTTTGTGTCAGTTCAGCTATATTATGACATTAGTGTTGTTTTTTCAATTCTGTTGTCTGACATAAACCACATGTGATTCATTAAATACTGAATTTTGCAGCCAAATCAAATCACATCTTCCCTGTGAGCAGCAATGCCCTCCAAGTGATTGTGAAATGTGAATCTTATGCACCCTACATCGTCCTCTGCACCCTACAGTAAGGTTAGGACAAGTGATTGTGAATCTTAAGCAATTCCCTGGAATTGTGCTTGGAATATTGCATCTGGAATGGATGGTTCTCACATGCAGTGTGTTTGCTTTTTCCCTCAGAGGTCAAATTGACGAGGTTTAGCGATAAGCAGAAGTAAAAGAATTTTGATAAGATCTGGTACACTGCCAGGAAAGAAGCTGCACTTAGGTTGGTGTTAGCTGTTTAACTTTTGTCTTGTTAACTCCATTCATACTAAGTGAAGTGCCATTAAGTTTGCTTTGTTCGAACTCACTGCACTTGATCATGTCATTGGAAACAAAGGATTTGTTTTTTAGTAGGTCATTCTATTACCCTTGAAACTATTACATCTCATGTGCACACATGTTCTAATGTAAACAGTTCTTCATTGGAAGATATGCACACTTTAACTTGAGGCATTTTCCATGTTCTCCCAATTAAAATAGAATTGTTTAGTCATTAGTCCTGTTTTGTAGTGATAAGGAATGCTCTGAACTATGAATAATATACTTGCTCCAGCCCGAAATAGATGACGTTCCGACAGGAGGCGCCAGACTACCTGTTCAATTTGCATTAGGTCCTTTGGTCGGAATATCAGTAATCATAGCTGGAGGGAGTACTTTACTAACGGTGGCACTTTATACGCACATTGGAAACTGGAAGTGAACAAAAATATATGAATATATGATAGTCTGATCTCATATTTGCTTAGGTTGTGATTGGCTTTTGCTTTCTCAGTTCTCATGTTTTTCTGCATGTACTGCAGTACACGTACTGATCATAGAACTAAAACCCTTCTATATTTTTTTCTGGTTTCCCAAATCACTGATATAAATGTATTTTTGTTTGTACAACGTAACTTTGATGCTTCGCAATATGCAATTTGAGAGATGGATGGGCCCCTCAAGTCTGAGACAATTGTGAAAGTGATGCCAGATAAAGTTAGAGGCAACAAGAATATGTATTTATCAAATTTTTTAAGTTGCAAAAAATCAATATTCTTTGCTATCATGTCAAATTTTCTATTTTGTACCATGAGTTCTAGATACACACTACTCTTGTAAAATGTATTTTGTGGAATTTTTGGAGTCCATTTTGTATTAGTGAAGACAATACCATTTGACCATTTGTGTTATTGGATGCTTAGTTATGTCTTTTTGAGGTTCTGGAAATTTGCTGATACGGTAATCAAGGCCACTCTTTAGGATCGCTAACAACAGAATGAGGTGGTGTGCCATATCTCCTGGGCCAATGATATTTTGGTTTAGTAAATTTTTACTCCCGTGGCAACGTGTACGGGTATAATACTAGTTGTATGAAAATAAAAGCAAGCTTACAGAGTTTTTTTTATGAGGTACTCTTTTAGTCACGACCGTTTGGTCCTTGTTGGAACTGGAGGTATGCTACTGCTGCAGTCAATCCCTCCTAGCGGTGGTTCCGATCGTCCCCGAGCGTCATGAGGGTGGTGAGAGGGGGTTTGGATGTGCCACCTGGCTTCCTTCTAGCTACAGAGGATTGTGGGCGGTGGTGTGGGCGTGCGTCCTTAGAGAATCACTTGCAGATACATAAACGACAAATTGACATTGAATTTCAGCCGTAACTGGGATCGGTTTAGGCATCTCCGAGGATCGCCGATCGCCCCTTTGCACTTTGCGGGGTTAGTGCGTCGATACAACACAAGGAAGCAAAGGCTGCTTAAAGCATGGTCTAGACGATGCAACCTTCCTAGATTGATTTTGCTATGCACATGATCAGATAGACCTAGCTAAGAAAAGACTTAACCGAACTATTAACCACATGCATAAACAGTATATCAAAACTTCCAAGGGGTTTCATTCACAAACGCAGATACAATCTAAAACATGTAAAACAGGATGCCAAGTGACATCGATCTCTCGAGTTGTCGTATGCACATGTTGCGCCACATATTGTGGTATGTAGGAACTGAGCGAGCTATGCACACTTGGCCGCACGCTGCTGACCCATTACATGAAGCATAAACAGATAGACAGATGAGCAGGTTACGTGATAACTGATGGATCTCGTGCCAAGCAGAGCTCGACGTGAGATTCATCGGGATAATTAGCAGATCTCGCCATAAAAAACTCTTCAGTACAAGATCTACTGGGTAAGCAAATGCATAACATGCCTTAAAATGACCATCATGGAATGATTAGTGTAGGGTGACGCTTACTTGGAAAAAACCCTGCGAGCCAGGGTTGGTGATGCACCGATATTGGGTGAACGAGACAACGCGTTGGTTTGGAATGTATGGCGTCGTTAGTTTATTACGAAACAGTATGGTACATATTTACAGACCAGAGGCTTGGACGACAAGTCTTTCTATCTAATGTTCTAAACAAACCCTAACATTAATTTCCTAAATTAAACCTTCTATGCTGCGATACACGACCAGTTGAGCCAGAGATACAATGAAATCTGCCTCTGCTTGGGAGGCCATGAAGCCCAGTAGCCGATTCGGTAACAATCCTTAATTGGCTAGGATTTGGCGGCAACACATACCCCCTTGCTTTGATGATAATTTACTTTATCTCAAAACTAAAATCCTAACCTTGCAGTGAATCTTCACCTTAGCTCGTTGCATCGTGAATTAATTCCCAATTTTCTTTGGCGAAGACCACTGTTTACGCCTGCTAGGTTTTGGGAGTCGAAACAGTGTCCCATCGGCTTCTACGGTTGGTTATTTAACTGCCTAGTTACAATACCTTTTTTATCCTTTCGTGCTTCCTTCCATCAAAGCAAAAGAAAACCCGCTTTCCTTCTTCAATGGCGGACAATCGCCCTTCTCCCCCTCTTTCACCGGCGTACGCTCCTCATCCCTTCAGCCCTCCACCTTTCTTGCTGGACTCGTGGATCGAGGGGCTTTGGGATTATTCCCAAAGCGACACCAATGAGGAGACGTGCAGCGATCACCGCGAAAGACATGTCGACGGACACCCCGTCCTGCTATCCCTCGTCAAGCGATGACAATCTCTTCCCTTAGGTTCTTACTGACGATGATAATATTGACGTCTCTCAGCGTAACAGATTTTACTCCGCAAACGCACAGAGATTGAATGTAGCTTTTTCACTCAAAGTATTCTGAGTATCGTAAAAATCCATAGAGAAGTAAGGATGAATAGGTGGAATGTAATGTCGAACTTTCGGAAGTACTATATAACTTAGATAAATACCAGCTATTCTTACACCGGGGATAAGATAAACAAGATAGTGTATGGTGGGACAAGTAAACAGGGACAAAAGTAGTCAGCAACTAGGTATTGCTATCTGGGAGGACAACGAGCGAGATTAAGATATCCAAACTCTATTTCTTAACTACTGCATAGGAGTATTCGCGGTTGAGCTAAGTTGACTAAACACAAACTAGGGTCTTGCGTTGAGCGAAATTCTAAACTATACCGAGGAGGCACGGGGGGTGGATAGTTGGCCAACCGAACGGTAACTAGCTAACGCCTACAGGCTTACCGAACAACGGGATTGGAATACTGAGACCTCTAAAGCTGTGACCAAGAGAGGCTACAAACCAGAGCTGCGTGGGTAAAATGGCATGCTAAACTAGTGTTTGAGTGAGAACTTGAACACTAAAGTTCTTCCTTGATCAAAGGGTGAGAACTAACTTAATCTTAGATCAGAGCCTAAGACAAGCTTATAGCACCAACAAGTCTAGCAAGATTCAAATAACTGAAGAACAACACAAACCTAAGCCTTGGTCTAGTATGCAAAAAGGTACACCAAACTAGGCAAGCGTAAGAAATAAAGGAAAGTATAACTGAAAGATAGAACAATGACTTGTATATTATATTGGAGTAGTAAGAGTACAAAAGATAGAAAGATACATAAGCTTTACCAAGACTCAAAGCTAACTTCGGAAACCCTGAGCCAAAGAATCAGAATCAACTCTAACTCCCAGGACTATCCTACTGCTACTAAACTAAGACAATGGTATGTTCTACTCCTCTTCCACACCTCACAAGTGAGCTACCGAGGGGTATTTATAGCTACCAAGTGAGTAGGGGTACTTGTAGGGTCGGTATGGCGGTTGAGAGGGCAGGTACCAGGAGGGGCGACTTGGGGCAGGCCGAGTGGCCCCACCCCTTGACCGGGCGGCTAGGAGAGCCCTTGGATCTACTGCCATACTCCATCCTACAGTCCATCTTGCCTTCCCAAGTCAGTTGCATGACGGTTGGCTGTTATAATTTGTGCTTTTCACCTGATCATTGGATCTTCAATGTGTTTCTTCCTTAGCCGCAGGATTGGAATGCCAGGATCGCTGACTTCATTGATCCAAGTGCCAGATTGATGAAGTGGCACGTCCTTCTAGGGGTTTGCATGCGGCTTGTGTGGCATACACATCGAAGTTGTGTTGACATGGCAATGTTGTGCATGCAGGTCGAAGGTGGCGCCAAATGGACACATTCACTAGCCAGGTAGCCTTGGTGGGGCCGGCCGGCCAGGAGGGTTAGCTAGGTGGCTAGCCTCCTCCCTGGTTTGTCTTCTTTTTGACATGTTTAAGTACATTTGTCCCTGCATTTTAATATTTCAACACAACTCATGGAAATATATTAGTAGCAAAGGTTAGTCTACACTTTGATGTATTTTCCTTCATGTTTATGGATAGTTGTCAATCGAAAGTAGTGCAATAACGACCGTCAACATCGCCCCAAGCTTAGACCTTTGCTCGTCCTTGAGTAAAGCCAAGATGGGTTATGGATAAGGAGTTGCTGCAATATCAATGTTCAAGAATAGAAGCTATACGTAACCAACACCCATGCTTTGGTCTTGAACCATAGTGTATGTGATGATTACCTTTTTTCATACCTATGGTGCATCTTTTTGACTTACCATGTCTTGGGCGGTTGAGAGAAAAAATGATTTGGTTGCAGACTCTAGCTCAAAACATTTCTAGATTTCCATCTCAGGTGTTTTTTGTGATTTTCAAAGCAAAAACAAGTTTCCTCAGAGGTACCCTCGATCACTCAGAAGCGTATCCTCACCATTGAGGCCAAGAGCATGGCCAAGAACTTCCTATACTAAAGCTTTTGTGGAGCTCAAGGTGATGGAAGAACTTAGCTTACTTAGGTTGTTGATTTTGCCAAGCCAAAGATTGTGAAGGTTGGACCGACGCCTAAGAGGGGGTGGTGAATTAGGATTTCTAAAAACTAAGGCTCTCTAAAAACTACAACTACTAAGAAAAACCCTATGAAAAGTAAACTAGCTATGAGCACTAAGGTTGTGCTAAGTGCTGCTATTTCTATCTGGCCAAGTCTTGCAACCTAGTTCCACCTAGAAACTAACCTATTAAACTAGTCCAGGAAAGTAAGCACACAATTGCAAAAATGTAAATGCGGAAGGTAAAAGATAGGTAGAGAATGCAAACTCCTGATGGCGATGTTGGCGATGGCACATGATGGAGACACAGATATTTTTTCCTGGGGTTCAGGGAGGCCAACGTGCCATCTCACCCCCTACTCCTTGTTAGGTGCCCCCGTAGGCTTTGCTCTCGTGCAATCCTGAAAGGAGTGTGGCCTTGCCCACGCAAGGGTGGAGGATGGCAAAGTGACTTCCGTGGAAGTCAAGCAACCCCAGTCAGGTCTTCGGATATCCTCGGTACACACCCACATGAGCCCTTCTCTCATGTAGTCTGGGACTACGGCCTTGCCAACGCAAGGGTAGAGGATTGTCGGGGCTGTTAGTGTCTTCTGAGTCCTTGTCGCGAAGCTACCCCGCCGTCTGCACTAAGGGAAGCTTTTGGCCAAAACACCGAGGGCCTTCCCCCTCTCACAAGATGGTGGTGGCCACTCCACACACCAAAGGGTCTCGCAAGACTTATAGCCACACTTGATACACCAAGATCATGCACGCAGGCACAGAGATGACAACAAGGCCTAAACAAAGATGCAACTAAGTTCTAGCTTGTCGGGACATGTCTAGTGAGCTCTTGTGGTGGTTAGACTCTCAAATGTGTGTATATGGCTCTATGGATGTATCGATATGATGCCTCTGCACTTGTGTTAGCTCAGGAGTCTCCAACCATACAGTGGAGGCCGTCCATGGGGGTATATATAGGCCAAGCCTCAAAACTAGCCATTGGAAGCAATCTTCCCTTTTTCTACGTCACCACCGGACTAACCGGACGGTCCGGTGCGTGTAATCGGCTAGCCGTTTGAGTCGACCGTTGAAGCCACCAGACGGTCCGAAGGTACACCACCGGACGGTCCGGTGGGTGTTGGCGCTGGGTCTTCGACATGAGATGCTCTTAGTCTGTAACGTCTGGTGGTGAGCCACGGACTATCTGGTGCATGGAATTTTGCACCGGTTCTTTAGCTCTTGGCTCGGCTCCTTGTAGACATCGGGCTGTCCAGTGCTTCACCACTGGACTGTCCAGTGCATACATTTTCTTCTGTCCTTGAGCCAAAAAATTGGACCGCTGTAACACCCTAGTTTAAATTCCAGCACTTCACAATAAAATTAAAGCAATTTATTTAATTTTCCTAAGGCTTGTATGTTTAGTTTGCATTTAACAGGTTTTATTTAAAATAAATGCTTGTATAAAATAAATCATAGGCCCAACTTCCTTGTGCATTCATGCTGGTGCATTGTTTCTTGTTTGTGTGAATTAAGGATTCAAATTCAAATTTATTTGAATTTTTAGAGCCTTCTTTCTCCGATTCAAAAGAATTCAAAAAGAAAAGAAAAAAAAAGAAAAGGAGCCAGCCAGGCCGAATTCGGCCCAGCCAGCCCCTTCCCCCGCGCGCTCACTCTTCCGCCTGGGCCGATTTCGGCCCAAGACCGCGCCAGCGCCCCTCCTCCCCTCTCTCTCTCTGCGCGACGCTGCCAGGTGCGCTGCGCGCCCCGCGCCCACTGACCGGCCGGCCCCACCGGTCAGGGTCTTCTCCCTCCTCTCGCCGTGATCCCCTCGCCCTTCCTTTCTTCCGCTCACTCAAATGGTCAGCCGCGGGGAGGAAGCTTCCCTCCCCGAATCTCGCCCACGCCTTCCTTAATCGCTCCCCTCTTCAATCCCGCAGCTCCCGCGCCAGTTTCCCCTTCTCCCCGCACCTGCCCTAACCGCGCCATTACTCGCGTTCAAGGGCCGGCAACCAGCTCGCGCGCACCCGCCGCCCCAGCCCTCCTAGACTCCTATAAAACCCACCCCGAGGCTCGCCTCCGTCCCCTTCACCTCTCCACCAAAGCTATTCCACTCACGTGCCCTCTCGAGCTCGCAATCGCCATTGGAGCCTCGCCTCGGTAAGCCGCCCCGACGCCAAATTCGCCGTCGGCGAAGCCTCTCCGGCCTGATTCCTCCTCCTCCCGGGTCGCAGGAGCACCCCGGAGCTTCACCGGCCATCCTCGGAGTCCCGGAGACGCTCCACCCCAGCGTTCCACGCGGACGAACACCGCCCGTGAACCAACGCCGCCGCCACTCGTCGTTGGACCGCCACCGACCATCTCCCGCCGCCCTTAAGCCGTCGGTGAGCTCGCCGCAACACCCTCGCTCTTTTGGGCTAGCTCTAGTCGAGCCTAGCACCCTCTCCGAGCCAGAACGCCGCCGCGCCGCCGGCCCCGCCGCGCGACGAGAACGCCATGGGCATGGTCACCGTCGCCCTCGGCCCCGGCCTCTCTCCGCCGTCGGATCCCGATCCGACGCACGAGATCAGAGCCCCGATCCGATCTAACGTCACTCGTTAGATCGAGATCCAACCGCTCACACGCACCGATGACCGGTCAGCGCTGATAGTTTTGCTAAAGAGCCCCTGGACTTTCGGGAAATCAACCCACAGTCCACCAGCGTTGAAAAGTAATTAGATTTTAGTCCTAGTTTTAGCGTTTTAGCCCCTGTGCTTTTAAAAAATAGAACCCGCCGTCCAGACCCTGGAGTTTTTGCATCAGAACCCTCTGCGGCTAGGTTTATTTACGCATAAGTCTCCGATTTTTGAAAACTAGCCCCTGGTTTACTGTTTTTATCACAGATATGCCCCTAGGAGCCCGTTTTATGCATAACTTCTACGTTTTAACTCCGATTTGAGTGATTCTTGCGCTCACACGACCGTAGAAACATGTAGAATGTTTTTAGTACAGTTTTACCTTCTGTTTGTATGATATGATGTACTGTTTCTCACCTTTTGATAATTGTTTGCATGTATGTATGCGTGGAAATGCTTGTACGTTGCCGTGAACGTGGTTAGACGGTGAGCAGTTTGTTGGTGACGAAGAGCAGCAGTTTGAGGGTGTTGACCAGCAGACTCAAGACCAGTTTGGGCAAGGCAAGTATAGCATGAACACAACCTAACAACCCTTTAATCACTTCATATGCATGTGTCTAAGTTTTGTATGCCAATAAGGACTGTACCTAGCCTCTTTTATCGATATGTTTACCTATGTGTTGCATGTTGGTTAAGTTTTGCTAGTTGCTGCGCGAACTCATGTATCTTTGTTAATAATTTTGTTAATGGGTCTATGCAATCAAATCTTGAGCTTGACCCTCTGTGGTTCATGTTCCTTTAAAAATGGCTTTTTAGCAACTTGGTTTAGGGAGCATGAGCATGTGTTTTGCTTATGGCCACTCTCCTTAAGGACCGGTTCGCAAAGCGACAACCTAGGACAACAGTGCTACCATGAGACTGGAATGGGACGGTCTTGGCTAATTAATTAGGTTGCATTGGTTTGGGGGTAACTTACCGACGGGGCAAGAGGGGAGGTGAGCTTCTGTGGCCCTCGCGCTACTTGGGTTGAGTGCGTTTATCTGCCCTTGAGGCTTGCTCCACAGCTGCGGACCCTGAAACCTTAGCGGTTACACCTTACCAACGTGATCTTTGTAAAGGCCTCGTAGTGTGCTTGCTAGCCATCTCATCTAAGGTAATGTGGTGGACCACTAGCGTAGCCCACGACTCATGGGTAAAGATGTACGACCTCTCGAGAGTGTAAAACTGACATGTCAGCCGTGCTCACGGTTATGAGCGGCCCAGATCCCTTTTGCAGATTAGTGTTTTCGTTGGGTTTGAAAGTGGTTCTTATGTTCTTGTTGTTGAATAATGTTCACATGCAATATCTTGGATTAATGTTTATCAACTCACCTGTAGATGCTGGTTGTTTAATAAAAACTTGACCAACTAAAAGCTCATGCTAAGTGTCAGCCAACCCTAGATGCCTCATAGTTCATGTTATGCTTGTTGAGTATGAAATACTCACGCTTGCTTTGCTTTAAACCTACTGTTAGCTGGAACCCAACCGCTGCTCAGCTCCAGAAGACTTCGAAGAGTATGTTCAGGACTTCAACGAGTTCTAGGCGTACCAGTCCACCAGTCGACGTCCCTGTGGCGGCTCGTTTATCTTCGTTTACGCTTCCGCTATGACTCTGGTTTAAAGACATGTTGTCTTATTGTAATAAGTGATGTTATACTCCATGTAAATGTTTTATTTATCGTTTATGCACGTTCTGTGATGTCACTATTGTCATGATATATGTGAGACCCGTTCCTGGCACATATATGTTGTTCCGGTTCCGTTGGTTGAGAACTGGGCATGACAAAGTGGTATCGGAGCTGTGTTGACTGTAGGACGGAAGCCTAGTTAGAAGCAGCCGTAAATAAGGACCTCATTCCCCTTGCCCTCTTGCTGTTTTATGAAAATTTTATTTTTGCTATCAAACTATATGTTCACTCTATGTTAAATTATTACTTTTTGCTTTATTCATTCAATCATATAGAGTTGATCTCCATCTTACTCCATCCTCCTTATAGGTCATGGCACGCAGCAAGCAAGCCGCCCGCAAGAGTACCGGGGGCCACCTTCGCCGTGTTGCACCACCGACCCCACGGCGTATCCCAGTACCTCGTCCACCACAGCAGATCGAGCCTCCGTCACTAGAGCTGCCCGAGCCGTTGCCACCACCACCCTTCGAGTACGCTCCCATGGACCAGGCGCCACACCCCTTTGAGGGGAATGGTCTGCTTTCGGTAGACACTGACCCTGAGGAGGAGGAGGAGGAGGAGGAGGAGGAGGAGGAGGACCCAGTGGAGGTAGTTTACTACCTCGACTCAGACGACGATGGTGATGCGCAGGAGGAGGCTCCATCGCCACGCCTGCCGACACCGACACCTCCTTCCCCGCGTGCGCCGACACCATCACCTTCTCCAGCGGCACCTGCAGCTTCACCGGCACCCCCACCGCCACCGCCTGCCGCACCCGAGTGGCCGTTCCGTGTGGCTGTCCCTTCTGACGAGGGTGGCTAGCGGGAGGTTTACGCCTGGGTCGACCTGACGCACCCCCACCACGGTGCTGACCTGGAGTTCCCGGGGCTACTCCACGACTGCCTCTACGACCTGGGTTACACTACCCATGAGGTCGTCTACCAGGTCCGGCAGCGAGCGCGCCCGGACCACACCACCCTCTGGTCCGCCGGTGCGCAGATCCTGGAGCCCAACCCCAACCGTGGGGGACACACCATGCTACGCTGGCACTACAGCATCGCGGAGCACGAGACCATGGAGATGGCCATGGAGGATGCTGCTCAGCAGGCTCTTGGGGTCCTCTGCCAGCACTACCACACTCCGCTTTGCCAGACTCAGTACCGCTACTTCCCCCGCCGGCAGTCTGGGGATACTGAGCACGAGATAGCGTCCATCCGGGGTGAGGACAACCGGCAGCTGCTGAAGCTGGTCCGGTATGTGTCAGCCCTGATCACTGCCTACGTCAGGGTGTCCGAGGAACTCCATCACCGGAACGGTGAGGTGTTCCACCTTCAGGCGCAGCTGGACCGAGTGGCAGGTCCACCGCCCCAGGTGCCAGTGGTGGATCCAGCTCAGACCCCCCCTCGCAGGAGGCCTGGCACGGGAGAGTTAGGTGGTGCCACCAGGATACTCCCTCGGGATGACTAGTCGTCCTCTTGTATCGCGCTAGCACGTTGGTTTAAGTTGTCATGTTGAGTTGGTCGTGTGGAATTTAAGTTAAGTTGTGTTGGCTGGTTGTTTGTTATTTTGAACCATGTTTGATTCGGATCTTTGGTTGTGTGTTATCCAGCTGTGGGAATTTGTCCCAGCATGAACAAGTTAATGTTATAAGTTAGTTCGTGGGATTAAACACCATATCCACTCTATCGCTCTTACTACTTTATCTTTAGTCGCTACTGCTTGTGCACCCATATGTTGGCTATGTGCTTACGGTGTCTCTGTTACAAACAGATGGTTAACACAAGGCGCAACGCGACTGGTGGCAATGCTAGCCAGGGTAACCAGGGGGGTGGCAACCCACTGCCCAACCCTCCACCACTGACACCGGAGCAATTTTACAACCTCCAGATGCAGATGATGGTGACAATGACCAACGCGGTGCACGTTCTCCAGCAAGCTCAAGCTCAACCACCACCCCCACCACCTAGGGACAGGCGTGGAGATTTCCTGAAGGGTCATCCACCAACCTTCTCCCATGCCACAGAGCCACTGCAAGCTGATGAATGGCTTCGCGCAGTGGAACGCCAGCTGGAGATTGCTCAATGCAATGACCGGGAGAGGGTTCTGTATGGTTCTGGTCAGCTAAGAGGTGCTACCCTGGATTGGTGGGAATCTTACAGACCCCAAGATAGGGATGCTTTCACTTGGGCACAATTCAGGGAGAATTTTCGCAACCACCACGTGCCTGCGGGGTTGATGAAAATGAAGAAGAAGGAGTTTCTTTTCCTGAAACAGGGCAGCATGTCGGTGACTGAGTATAGGGATAAGTTCCTTCAGTTGGCCAGATATGCCACTGCAGAAGTGGCGGAGGACAGGGAAAAGCAATAATACTTCCTGGAGGGTCTAAATGATGAGCTCCAATACCAGCTGATGAACCATACCTTTCCTAGCTTCCATCAACTGGTGGACAGGGCTCTTTTCACTGAAAGGAAGCGCCAAGAGATTGAAGAAAGGAAGAGGAAGTACAATAACTCTTCATCAAGCAGCAACACTCGCCCCCGTTTCTCCCAGGGTCTGAGCTCACAGCAGCAGCGGGCTCAAGGGCAGCAAGGCTACCAGTACCAGCAGCGCTACCAGGGTCAGCCAGCTCGTCCTATGTATCCAGCTCAGCGCCAAGTGCAGACCACCCCTCCCACCACAAACCAGACTACAGGTGTTGGGCCTTGCTACAAGTGTGGTGGAGTGGGCCACTATGCTAATGCTTGTCCCCGTAAGGTGCAAGGTAACCAACAGGGGCAGCAATCGGGCCAAAGGCAGAACCCCCCCAGCCGCAGCAAGGGCGCCCCAATCAACAGGGCAAGGCGCCATGGCAAGGGAAGGTGAATCATGTGACAGCTGAGTCTGCAGCTGAAGCCCCTAACGTCGTGCTTGGTACGTTCCTGGTCAACTCTCACCCCGCTACAGTTCTTTTTGATACTGGTGCCACGCATTCATTTATTACCAAATCATATGCTGAGCAGTACAATATTCCTATAAGGTCTACAAGTAGACCCATGGTAGTATCTACACCGAGGGGAACGTTGAGCACCAGTTTAATATGCCCTCGAGTTAGCATAAACATAAGGGGGGTAGAATTCTGCACCAAGTTGATAATCATTGGTTCCGCGGGAATTGATATCATTTTGGGAATGGAAACGCTTGCTAAGTGGGATGTCAGAATTGATTGTGCCAAGCGAACCGTCCACTTAACAGCTCCTGATGGTCAGAAAGTGGAAGTCAGTGCCACAGAACCTTCTGGTTGTCTGCATCAGATGGAGGCGAAGCCCACGGAGGGAATTCGAGTAGTGTGCGAGTACCCGGATGTCTTTCCAGAAGAGTTACCAGGTATGCCACCTGACCGAGAAGTTGAATTTTTAATAGAACTTTTACCTGGTACAGCCCCTATAGCAAAAAGGCAATATAGAGTGGCACCCAAAGAACAAGAGTTAATAAAGGAAAATATAGATGAGTTGTTAGGAAAAGGGTTTATACAGCCTAGTTCTTCACCTTGGGCCTTCCCAGTTCTGTTTGTTGATAAGAAGGATGGGTCAAGAAGGATGTGTGTGGATTATAGGGCTTTGAATGATGTCACCATCAAAAATAAATACCCCTTACCTCGGATAGATGACTTGTTTGATCAGTTGCAAGGTGCATGTGTGTTCTCAAAAATTGATCTAAGGTCAGGTTATCATCAAATGAAGATTCGTCCTTTCGATATTCTAAAAACTGCTTTCATTACCAGATTTGGGTTATATGAATATACCGTGATGTCTTTTGGGTTGACAAATGCTCCTGCTTATTTCATGAATCTTATGAACAAGGTGTTCATGGAATATCTTGACAAGTTTGTTGTGGTGTTCATTGATGATATATTGATCTATTCCAAGACGGAAGAAGAACATGAAGAACACTTGAGGTTAGTTTTGCAGAAGCTGAGAGACCATAAGTTGTATGCAAAGTTGAGCAAGTGTGAGTTTTGGCTTGATCAAGTGCCTTTCTTGGGACATATAGTCTCAAAAGGTGGAATTATGGTGGATCCTAGCAAGATCAGCAGTGTCATGGATTGGAAGGTGCCAGAAGTTGTGAAAGAAGTTCGTGGATTTTTGGGTCTAGCAGGATATTACAGAAGGTTTATTGAGAGTTTCTCTAGGATTGCAAAACCAATGACATCATTGCTCGAGAAGGGTGTTCCATTTAATTGGACTAAGGAGAGGCAAGCTGCATTTGATGAATTAAAGAAGAGACTCACCACAGCCCTAGTGCTTACTCTACCGGACTTAACCAAGAGTTTCACCGTGTATTGTGATGCCTCTAAGGAAGGTTTGGGTTGTGTGCTGATGCAGGAGGGTAAGGTGATTGCTTATGCTTCACGCCAGTTAAGAAAGCATGAGGTCAATTATCCCACTCATGATCTGGAGTTAGCAGCTGTGGTGCATGCTCTGAAGATCTAGAGGCATTATTTATTCGGAAATAGATGTGAGATATACACCGACCATAAGAGTCTTAAATATATCTTCACACAGAATGAGCTGAATATGAGGCAGAGAAGATGGCTAGAGTTGATTAAAGGTTATGACCTAGAGATACATTACCATCCAGGGAAAGCTAATGTGGTAGCAGATGCCTTAAGCAGAAAAAGTTATGTTAACATGGCAGTTGCTTTTCAGATGCCCTTTGAGCTGTGTGCGGAATTTGAAAGTTTGAATTTGGGATTCGTGCATCACACCACAGTAGCAACATTTGAAGCAGAGCCTACCCTTGAACAAGAGATAAGGAACCATCAGAAAACGGACGAGAAAATCCAGGAGATCCGGGAACAGATCAAGTTGGGCAGGGCGCCACACTTTCGTGAAGATGAACGAGGTACTGTATGGTACAAGAATCGGATCTGCGTGCCAGATGTGGACAGTATCAAGAAGTTAATACTCAGTGAGGCTCACAACACCGCTTACTCAATTCACCCGGGCAGTACAAAGATGTATCATGATTTGAAGGAAAGGTTCTGGTGGTATGTAATGAAGAGAGCAGTGGCAGAATATGTTGCAGTATGTGACACTTGTCAGCGTGTGAAGGCTGAACATCAGAGGCCTGCGGGTTTGTTGCAACCTTTGAAGATCCCAGAGTGGAAATGGGAGGAAATAAGTATGTATTTCATTGTGGGGTTAGCCAGGACTCAGAAAGGTTACAACTCGATCTGGGTAGTTGTTGATCGGTTGACCAAGGTTGCTCATTTCATTCCGGTGATCACTACCTATTCGGGTGCAAGGTTAGCAGAGTTGTACATCTCCAGAATCATTTGCTTGCATGGTGTGCCTAAGCGGATCATATCTGATAGAGGTTCACAGTTCACATCTCGTTTTTGGGAACAGTTGCATGATTCCTTGGATTCCAAGCTTCGGTTCAGTACAGCATATCACCCACAGACAGATGGTCAGACGGAGAGAATGAATCAGATTCTAGAGGACATGTTGAGGGCATGTGCTATACAATACGGAACCAGTTGGGATAAGAGTCTGCCTTATGCTGAGTTCTCTTATAACAACAGCTACCAAGCCAGTCTGAAGAAGTCACCGTTTGAGGCACTGTATGGCAGAAGATGCAGGACACCGCTATTTTGGAACCAAACAGGAGAGAAGCAGGTGTTCGGACCTGACCTTATCAGGGATGCTGAACAGCAGATCAAGATGGTACGTGAGAATTTGAGATTTGCTCAGTCCAGACAGAAGAGCTATGCAGATGTGTGACGCAGGGATTTGACCTTTAAGGTTGATGACTTTGTGTATTTGAAGGTGTCACCAATGAGAGGTATCCGGAGGTTTAATATGAAAGGGAAGCTGGCACCAAGATACATCGGTCCATTCAAGATAGTGGAAAGGAAAGGCGAAGTGGCTTATAAGTTAGAGTAGCCATCAAACCTATCTGGCATACACAATGTGTTCCATGTGTCCCAACTAAAGAAGTGTTTGAGGGTGCCGGAAGAACAAGCACCACTGGAAGGTCTGGATGTGCAGGAGGATTTGACATATACCGAACACCTGGTGAAGATTCTTGAAACATCTGAAAGGGTTACCCGAAATAGGAGGGTCAAAATGTGCAGAGTGCAGTGGAAACATCACACGGAGGATAAGGCAACTTGGGAAAGAGAGGAGGAGTTGAGAGCAACTTATCTTGGTCTCTTTGCTAACCACCTATGAGAATCTCGGGGGCGAGATTCCTGTTAAGGGGGGTAGGTTTATAACACCCTAGTTTAAATTCCAGCACTTCACAATAAAATTCAAGCAATTTATTTAATTTTCCTAAGGCTTGTATGTTTAGTTTGCATTTAACAGGTTTTATATAAAATAAATGCTTGTATAAAATAAATCATAGGCCCAACTTCCTTGTGCATTCATGCTGGTGCATTGTTTCTTGTTTGTGTGAATTAAGGATTCAAATTCAAATTTATTTGAATTTTTAGAGCCTTCTTTCTTCAATTCAAAAGAATTCAAAAAGAAAATAAAAAAAGAAAAAAGAAAAGGAGCCAGCCAGGCCGAATTCGGCCCAGCCAGCCCCTTCCCCCGCGTGCTCACTCTTCCGCCTGGGCCGATTTCGGCCCAAGACTGCGCCAGCGCCCCTCCTCCCCTCTCTCTCTGCGCGACGCTGCCAGGTGGGCCGCAAGCCCCGCGCCCACTGACCGGCCGGCCCCACCGGTCAGGGTCTTCTCCCTCCTCTCGCCGTGATCCCCTCGCCCTTCCTTTCTTCCGCTCACTCAAATGGTCAGCCACGGGGAGGAAGCTTCCCTCCCCGAATCTTGCCCAAGCCTTCCTTAATCGCTCCCCTCTTCAATCCCGCAGCTCCCGCGCCAGTTTCCCCTTCTCCCCGCACCTGCCCTAACCGCGCCATTACTCACGTTCAAGGGCCGGCGACCAGCTCGCGCGCACCCGCCGCCCCGGCCCTCCTAGACTCCTATAAAACCCACCCCGAGGCTCGCCTCCGTCCCCTTCACCTCTCCACCAAAGCTATTCCACTCACGTGCCCTCTCGAGCTCGCAATCGCCATTGGAGCCTCGCCTCGGTAAGCCGCCCCGACGCCAAATTCGCCGTCGGCGAAGCCCCTCCGGCCCTGATTCCTCCTCCTCCCGTGTCGCAGGAGCACCCCGGAGCTTCGCCGCCCATCCTCGGAGTCCCGGAGACGCTCCACCCCAACGTTCCACGCGGACGAACACCGCCCGTGAACCGACGCCGCCGCCACTCGTCGTTGGACAGCCACCGACCATCTCCCGCCGCCCTTAAGCCCTCGGTGAGCTCGCCGCAACACCCTCGCTCTTTTGGGCTAGCTCTAGTCGAGCCTAGCACCCTCTCCGAGCCGGAACGCCGCCGCGCCGCCGGCCCCGCCGCGCGACGAGAACGCCATGGGCATGGTCACCGTCGCCCTCGGCCCCGGCCTCTCTCCGCCGTCGGATCCCGATCCGACGCACGAGATCAGAGCCCCGATCCGATCTAACGTCACCCGTTAGATCGAGATCCAACCGCTCACACGCACCGATGACCGGTCAATACCGGTCAGCGCCGATAGTTTTGCTAAAGAGCCCCTGGACTTTCGGGAAATCAACCCGCAGTCCACCAGCGTTGAAAAGTAATCAGATTTTAGTCCTAGTTTTAGCGTTTTAGCCCCTGTGCTTTTAAAAAATAGAACCCGCCGTCCAGACCCTGGAGTTTTTGCATCAGAACCCTCTGTGGCTAGGTTTATTTACGCATAAGTCTCCGATTTTTGAAAACTAGCCCCTGGTTTACTGTTTTTATCATAGATATGCCCCTAGGAGCCCGTTTTATGCATAACTTCTACGTTTTAACTCCGATTTGAGTGATTCTTGCGCTCACACGACCGTAGAAACATGTAGAATGTTTTTAGTACAGTTTTACCTTCTGTTTGTATGATATGATGTACTGTTTCTCACTTTTTGATAATTGTTTGCATGTATGTATGCGTGGAAATGCTTGTACGTTGCCGTGAACGTGGTTAGACGGTGAGCAGTTTGTTGGTGACGAAGAGCAGCAGTTTGAGGGTGTTGAGCAGCAGACTCAAGACCAGTTTGGGCAAGGCAAGTATAGCATGAACACAACCTAACAACCCTTTAATCACTTCATATGCATGTGTCTAAGTTTTGTATGCCAATAAGGACTGTACCTAGCCTCTTTTATCGATATGTTTACCTATGGGTTGCATGTTGGTTAAGTTTTGCTAGTTGCTGCGCGAACTCATGTATCTTTGTTAATAATTTTGTTAATGGGTCTATGCAATCAAATCTTGAGCTTGACCCTCTGTGGTTCATGTTCCTTTAAAAATGGCTTTTTAGCAACTTGGTTTAGGGGGCATGAGCATGTGTTTTTCTTATGGCCACTCTCCTTAAGGACCGGTTCGCAAAGCGACAACCTGGGACAACAGTGCTACCATGAGACTGGAATGGGACGGTCTTGGCTAATTAATTAGGTTGCATTGGTTTGGGGGTAACTTACCGACGGGGCAAGAGGGGAGGTGAGCTTCTGTGGCCCTCGCGCTACTTGGGTTGAGTGCGTTTATCTGCCCTTGAGGCTTGCTCCACAGCTGCGGACCCTGAAACCTTAGCGGTTACACCTTACCAACGTGATCTTTGTAAAGGCCTCGTAGTGTGCTTGCTAGCCATCTCATCTAAGGTAATGTGGTGGACCACTAGCGTAGCCCACGACTCATGGGTAAAGATGTACGACCTCTCGAGAGTGTAAAACTGACATGTCAGCCGTGCTCACGGTTATGAGCGGCCCAGATCCCTTTTGCAGATTATTGTTTTCGTTGGGTTTGAAAGTGGTTCTTATGTTCTTGTTGTTGAATAATGTTCACATGCAATATCTTGGATTAATGTTTATCAACTCACCTATAGATGCTGGTTGTTTAATAAAAACTTGACCAACTAAAAGCTCATGCTAAGTGTCAGCCAACCCTAGATGCCTCATAGTTCATGTTATGCTTGTTGAGTATGAAATACTCACACTTGCTTTGCTTTAAACCTACTTTTGGCTGGAACCCAACCGCTGCTCAGCTCCAGAAGACTTCGAAGAGTATGTTCAGGACTTCAACGAGTTCTAGGCGTACCAATCCACTAGTCGACGTCCCTGTGGCGGCTCGTTTATCTTCATTTACGCTTCCGCTATGACTCTGGTTTAAAGACATGTTGTCTTATTGTAATAAGTGATGTTATACTCCATGTAAATGTTTTATTTATCGTTTATGCACGTTCTGTGATGTCACTATTGTCATGATATATGTGAGACCCGTTCCTGGCACATATATGTTGTTCCGGTTCCGTTGGTTGAGAACTGGGCGTGACAACCGCTGACCGGTCAGCAGGACCGCTGAGTTAGGGCATCGACTTCTGACGCTGTGGAAGTATTGGGTCTTCTCTTGTGATCTTTTGGACCTTCTTTGAGGTGTTTGTTCCTCGAGTTTATCTCTTGCACCCTGAGACTTAAACAAAAAACACTTTTGCACTCATATTAGTCTCATGGCGCATGTTGTCACTTCAACCACCAAAATCACATTAGGGAACTAAACACAAGGCTTAGGGCCCACTTTCCTTACAGATTGGACCAAAGAAATTTGCCAGATCAAATAGCCTTGTTCATCGTTGGAGCTTATTTAGTGGCTGGATGGATGGATCTCATTGTTTCATTTCCTTCTCCGCCTTTTGTTTGATAGGTATGAGTATGAAGCCTTTTTGTATTTTCTTTCTTTTGCCATGCTTGACTAGCATGCTTTTCTTTTTCATACTTTTATCATGCTTGAATAGCGTGCTTTTATTTTTCTTTTTTGATGGCTCCATACTCTCCCTCATTTTAATTTGGGGAGAGTAAGGTAAAAAGGTATTAATTGGAGATATATGGATGCATACCCAGGATAGGTAAATGCATATGAGGTGGTGGTATTTTGCTCCAACAATTCACAAGGTAGAGATGATTCTATTAAATGAGACTCAAAATTTGACAAATCTCAAAACAACACTAAGTAGCTTAAACAAGCTGCTCAAATATTTTCTGTGTGGCTCTGATAGGTGTAAACCAACGGGGGAACTTTATTTCCATTTTTCAAAAGAGATGTTCATCTTACTAAGAAAATGTAGAGCTAGTCTAGTACTTAGTCGTATCATTTCTCACAACAACTTAGACAAAGTTTTATGCAAATGGCATCCACTAAGTAAAAGGTCGGTTCCCATTTTATATGCGCAAGCTCGAAATTAAGCTAAGTATGGTTTGTGCATAGACAACTAAACAAGAACATAATAGAGCAACTATTCATCATTTCCATATGAAGGCAATAAATCAAAGTTGGGAGTTGATTTTATTGACATATTTTTTTAGAGCAATGAAGTAAAGAAACAATAATTAAACATTATTATTATAGCTTCCTCATCTCGCTGGTGGGATTGATATTGCTATCGTACTCTTGGTACTGCTAGGACTGCTGGTACTGATAGGACTGCTACAAGGGAGAATGAGGTAGAGGATCGGAGGTCTTACACTGAGAATTGGAGAAGTTAAGGAAGCTTGCTCACAACACATCGATTTACTACCCCCAAGCTTCAATGAAGCTAGGGGTTTTGGTACTAGTAGTAGTTGTGGAATTCATGAGCATCATTGATACCGGTTTCCACTTGTTCTCTGATTTCGCAGAGAATGTTGCTGTTGGAGATCAGTCGGTCATTCATCTCAGTGGTACATTGGGCAATGGTGTCGACTTGCTGATATAGCCGCTGGTCATACTGACCATGCATGTTCATCGCTTCCATGGCAGAGTTGAGACCTGCCATGTTGTTGGTGTTGAACCGCACGAACGTTGAACGACATGTATCCCTGTCAAAACCATGTGACATACCTGCGGTGTAGTATTCAGGAGCACACAGTGGCTGGTAGTATGATGCACCACCACCTTGGCTGTTGTTGTACCATGGTTCTGGGTTGGCATAGCGTTGAAGCTGTTAGCTCCGAATCTGTGCCCGCTCCCAATGATGATGCCATGTGGGGTTCCCATGATGGATCCTCTATTATTGCTTCCTCCTCAGCTTCTCGTTGGCGTTGTTCGGTTCTTCGTCGTTGGGCTCTTGTCATGACACTTGCAAAGCTTTGTCGTGGTTCTTCTATGTCTAGCTGCATAGTTAGGCTTGCTACTTTGTACAAGTCGAACTGTGGTGCTGGAAGCGACAGCTCAAAATTGTGACCAAAGTAGGTCATGATAAGATTACCTCTCTCGTCTGAACGCAAGAAATTCCCCTGGATAAAGTGGCACTCACCCACTATGTGAGATAAGTCATCAGGAATGTAAGAGAGCTGAGCGTTTTCTAAGATGCCAAAACCGAAAGCAATCCTTGTGACTAAGGATGTGATAGAGATAGGGGAGTTGGTCTTCCAAAGATCTAACCAGTGCTTCACTATGCGGGAAGACAACGAGAGAGATCCAATGAGCCAAAAATGTTAGTGTAGGATTATGAATTTTGGTGATACTATACTTTCCCCGCTGGCTCACTGTTGGCGGCTCTTAGGCTCCTAGATTTTACTTTGCAAGCGCACGGAGAACGGTGTAGCCATTCATCCGGGAGTATTCTAAGGTATCGTATTTATCCATAGGGAAGCATTAAGACAGTGATATCAAACTATCATTCTTCTAGCTGTTACTACTCATTCACGTCATCGATAGCAAAGAACGATTGACACCAAGCACCATGGTATACAAGCCAAGCACCGTTGGCAAGAAAGTAGGTAAGGATAGGAGGACAATGAGGTAGAGCTTAGACTCCTGATTAGGACTTTCTAGGATACTTACTTCGCCAATGAGCCTACTAACCACTTCTGGGCACAAGAGTGCTGATAACCTAGACGAGAAAGGCAGGTGTCACAATAACTCAGCTATGCGGCTACAAGCAATCCGAATAACTGGGATGAACTACAAAGGGTACACTCCCGCTGTCATCAAGAGGACCTACCAAAGCCAGGTGTGCGCCTAGTGTACATGCACACTTGACTACCCAAAACTGCATGGGGTTTAATCACTTGCGAAAAAAAGGTGACCACAATTGTAGAAACCACGTCTACGCTTGCGGGCACTACTTCTACTGGTATCCCAGATAGAAGCACACACAACCGTATAGTTAAATGCGATAAAGAGCATACGAGGAATCTATTGTAGGACCGAGATGTGCGACTAGAGGGGGGGTGAATAGGAGCACTTGAAAACTCAAACTCACAAACCCCAAAGATGCTCTCTAACGAAAACACGCACAACCGATACTGTCCACTGAACATATACGTATCGGAAGGTAAGCGGAAGTACTTGAATCAACGCCCAAAGAAACGGACGCAAAGCGAGTCAAAACAGCGGCAAACAGCCACCTCCTAGGCTCTGCCAGACAGTTTGGTGGAACACGCTGGACTGTCCGATGAGGAGTGAGATTGGGGCACCTGCCGGACTATCCGGTGGCCTGCACCGCACTGTCCGGTAGAAACCTGGAACTTGAGCTATTCAAACCCTAAACCTGACCAAATCTTGTCCAAACTTCATGAGATTTTACACATGCTATTCTGACAATATTCCAAAGCTTTTCCTAGAAGATCAACTCAAAATGACAATGGGATTAGCAGGAATTTCAGCTCTCGTGAAGATGGCAATATTTGGGCAAGAGGGGGGAAACTCAAGTTCGACTTGCTCATGGCAAACCTGCAAGTTTGAGATGCACTAGGGCATAATCTCTACGTCCTTGCATGTTCAAAACACCAGCAAGAGAAGGGATTCAACCTTGGCGAAACCAAACACCTCAAAAGCCAAGAATTAAAGCCAAAAACCAAACTAGAGAGGGGAGGAGAAGCACCCAAGCTTGCAGCATGAATTCACTTGGATTAGATGGCCCAAAAGGGTCTCAAGATTCACATTACACCCAAGGATCTCGTCCCAAGCAACCACCCTCACCTTTCCTCTTGATTTGGAGGCTAGATCTCACCCTAACCATCCTAAACTTGGAGCTCAAAGCTTAGGGACAAAAATCACTTGCTTAGACTCTAACCCTAGCAGCCAAGAGAGTCCTAATGACCAGCTCTTAGGCTATTTATACACCGGTTCAGTTTTGGCATTTTTACACAAAGACCCCTAACACTAGAAATGCCCTGAGGGGCTAAACCGAAGAGATACAAGATATTTCGGGACGGACGACCACGATGAAGTCTTGATCTTCGTAAGTTCCACGCAATCCTCGGATGTTCTCCACGTGGCCAATAGCCGAATCCGCGATCCGCCCCTGGTTTCGAAGTCTGAAACCGGGAAACTTTAGAAAGTCTCCATTCGGGCCGGATTGGGCCCTTCTCTTCTATCTTGGCAAGTTGTGGCCCAACTCACCAAGGCTTGGTTAGCTTGGGTGGCGGTTTTGAGCCAAAGCCGCCAAAGCCTCCCTCACACGCCTTCGCACCATGCACTCGGGTTGGAGCACCACGGTGGCACCCGGCTTCTCCAGTCCATTGGAGGGCTTACACCACCTTTGCCGATCCGCCCCTCCGTGTACCGAGCTTCCATGGCCGACCGACGCCGAGCACTTGTGCCATTGGAGGACTTTTGCCTCAATCCATCGAGGTCTTTCTCCTTCTACTACCTCCAGTTCATCGGAGGGCCTCCAGTCCATCGGAGGACTTGTACCGTTGACAATCACTCATCACACAAGGAGAGCAATGAGGCCGGTCCATTGGCTCTCAATCTTCCCCTTGATGAGTGCATTGTCAACACCGTCAACCTGTTACCTAAAATTAAACATAGACAAGAGAAAAGCATAAAATTGAAAAAGAAGGAGAAAAAGAACAATTGCTCAAGCTGCCCAAAACCAACAAAGGCAAAACACAAAGCAGCTTGAAGCAATAAAAGAAAGAAAAGCATCGGCTCCTCCACACAGGCAAAAGGCTCAACGCACAAATGCAAAATGAATACAAAGCTCCCCCTCAACTTAGTCTCTCCCGAGTCCTCTCCCTTTGTCCAATACTTCTCCCCCTTGTTGACAATGGGCACAAGGGTTCATTGGACTCCCCCTGAACTAGACAACTCCCCCTCAAAATATGCCATGAGATACAGAGAGTGTACCAGAAAGAGCTCAGAAGGGATGAAAAGCTAGCATTCACAAGTTCTAGCATACAAAGCAAGTGAGGGCAAGGAAGCATGCAACAAGCTGTCACACCCCAAAATTTCTAATTTTGGGATGTGAATAGATAACAATGAATAAAATGAAGGATTTCTAAATTTTCTAAAATTTTCGAACTTGTAAGTTTTGCTGGATTGAAAGAAGCGTATGCTTTTGAAAAGTTTTTCCAATGAGAACTCATTTGTTTATTGCATTCATGCCGAATTGCATAGTGTTTATGTGTGTAAAATGAGGTTTCAAAATTTTTCAAAACAGGCTAGGTTTCAAGTCCATCTCAATTCATATCTCTAAAATCCTAGTCCTTTGCTTCCTTGCCAACTCGAGTTGTATCTCTATAGTTTCACCGACTCAAAACTATAAACCAATCTTGTTGACCATCCTCTACACTAAGTCACGTCTTTCAATTTATCTAAGTCATTCTTAAAACCTTTGATGATATCACCCGACCTCACTCTTTTTGCCTCTTTTGAAATCAACATTTCGATATCCTGTTTCCATGTTTACCTTTTCATCATTTCTTTCCATTGACATCATTTGGTAAAACTTAGTGTCATTCTTAGGCTCATGTCCAAATGATGTTCTCTTCTATCTCTCATTCCATAGAACCCAGAAATTCCTAATTCGGTTCTAGTTGATGACGTCGAATTTTCTCCCTTATCATTTTCTCTCCCGTGCATGACAAACTCAAGACTCAATCAATGGGTCAAGGCCCAAAGTTTCCACTCATTTTGACCTTGGATCAAGGCCCGAAATCCTTTCTTTTATTTCCCACTTCTGTCCATAGCTTGGGCCATCCCTAAACAGGCCCAAAACAGCCCAAACTAACCCTAATCTTCCTCTCCCTAGCTGCCCCTCCCCTCCTGGTCGCCCCTCCCCTCTCCTGGCCGCCCCTCCCCTTCCTCCTCATGAGAAAACAGAAGGAGGGAGCAGCCATGGCCGCCCCTCTCCCCCATGGCTGCCCTCTCTCATCCCTACACTCCCCCCCACCACCGAAACATGAAAACGGGGTGCTCTTATCACAAGGAAGATGATCCCCTGCTGCGTTCTTCGATCCACGCCCTCAAGGATGCCATGGAGGTTGCCTCCTTGCTGCTGCCCCTGCTGTCCATGGGTGTGGAGACCATGGAGAGCACCCCCGACGATCCCCGACGCCGAGGCAAGGCTGCAGCCCTACGGGATCGTGTGCGCAGCCGCATCACCGCCTTGATGTCGCCCATGTCGCCTCTTCCACCACCAAACCCTAGGTGATGACACCCCACATATGTTCCTCTATGTTTCCTTGTTTTCCGCTGCAAATCATGTTCCATAGATCGAATCCCATCAAGTTCCGGCAAGGTTTACCCATTCGACGTCTCGCTGCAGTCATGGACAGCCACGTTGCCCTAGTTGGCACGGTTGTTTTCCGCTATTCCAGTGACCTGATGGTCATGCCCTTCAACCAAATCTTGTATCTTGTCCTTGAGCACATACCCATAAAACGGTTTGGCCATCGGAGCCATGGAGAACAGCTTTTCATTGGTTGATGTGTCCGCTATTGCTGCTGTCCATGACAGCCGTGTGGCTGCCTTTGGTTCATGTTTTGCCGGTGATCCGGTAGTTTAATGGCCCAGCCCTTAGTCTGAGATGTACCTAATACCCTTGTACACACCTCCATAAAATGGTTTGTCCATAAGTTTAGCGGTGCAAGAGTAACGGCCGTCGCCGTGCTCGCTGTCATTGCAGTCCAGACAGCAGCAGTGCTGCCATTTTGGCGCATGTTTTCTCAATGATCCGGAGGTCCAATCAGCGAGCCTTTCAACCGAGATGTGTATTATATCCTCAATCATGCCCCTATAAATTGGTTCTGCCATAGGAGGCACAGGTCCGGAAATTTTAGCGTTACCGTGAACACATATCTGCAGCCTGGACAGCCGAGCTTCTACCAAATGCAGGGGTCTTTTCTTTTAATCATCTTCTCCAATCATCAAATCCTTTTGCCATATCATGTATATCGTAGTACCACATATTTCTGTAAATTTTGGCAGCCTTTGGATCAGTTTAGGCCAGGTATTGGATGGTCTTTCCGATTGGTGCACTTGCTGTCCCTCCTGTAGAAAAGAGGCTACATAACTCTACGTCGCGCCTTCTTTTGTCATTGACCCGTTGGTCGAATCTCAGCACCCTTTGGTCAGAATTTAGTCCACATATCCTTTATCAATTCCTCAAATAGGGTCCTTAAATGGTGTGTCATGGGAAGAGTTCCGGTGCCCACATTACCATTGTCCTATCGTGTGCAGTTTCAGCACAAACACCACTGCAAGATCAACCGTATTCCTCTCTCAATTGCACCCTGGTTCCTTCTCAACCCCTCATATTCTCCACCACAATAATATCTCTATGCAAACCATGGCCTGGCAACATCTTTCACTTTTTCATGTTTATATCTCTTAACACCTAGTCCTACCAAATCATTTTGTTCCTACCTTCATATCCTTCCTCATGTATTATTAGTAACGACTAGTGTTCTTTTTATGTTCTTTATAAAATCATTTATTTGTATGGTGTATTGTTCTTAGTTCCCCTTTGTTTGTTGTTACAGTTGTTTGCGCTAAGGCTCGATGTGTGTGAGGAGCAGCAAGAGTACCTTTGAGGAAGGCAAGTATAGCATGAGCACAACCTAATAACCATTTAATCAGTTCATATGCATGTGTCTAAACTTGTATGCCAATAAGGACTGTACCTAGCCTCTTTTATTGCTATGTTCACCTATGGGATGCATGTTGGTTAAGTTTTGCTAGTTGCTGCGCGAAAACATGTTACTTTGGTTAATAATCTTGTTAATTGATCTATGCAATATAATTGTTGAGCTTGACCCTCTGTGCTGTGTGCTTGAGTGGTTCATGTCTCGTTAAAACTTGCTTTTTAGCAACTTGGTTTAGGGGGCATGAGCATGTGTTTTGCTTATAGCCACTCTCCGTAAGGACCGGTTCGCAAAGCGACAACCTGGGACAACAGTGCTACCATGAGACTGGAATGGGACGGTCTTGGCTAACTAATTAGGTTGCATTGGTTTGGGAGTAACTTACCGACGGGGCAAGAGGGGAGGTGAGCTTCTGTGGCCCTCGCGCTACTTGGGTTGAGTGGGTTTATCTCCCCTTGAGGCTTGCTCCACAGTTGCGGATCCTGAAACCTTAGCGGTTACGCCTTACCAACGTGATCTTTGTAAAGGCCTCGTAGTGTGCTTGCTAGCCATCTCATCTAAGGTAATGTGGTGGAACACTAGCGTAGCCCACGACTCATGGGTAAAGATGTACGACCTCTCGAGAGTGTAAAACTGACATGTCAGCCGTGCTCACGGTTATGAGCGGCCCAGATCCTTTATGCAGATTAGTGGTTCTGTTGGGTTTGAAAGTGGTTCTTATGTTAATATTGTTGACTAATGTTCACATGCAATATCTTGGGTTTAATGGTTTATCTACCCACTTGTAGTAACTAGTTGTTTAATAAAACTTGACCAACTAAAAGCTCATGCAACGTGTCAGCCAACCTTAGAGCCTCATAGTTCATGTTATACTTGTGGAGTACGAGTTGAAGTACTCACGCTTGTTTCTTTTATTTCAACCTACTGTTGGCTGGAACCCAACCGCTGCTCAGAAGATGAAGGCTTAAAGGAGTACAAATGAAGGATCATGGAGTTCTAGGCGAGCGACCCCCAGTTGGCTTCCCTGTGGATGGCCCGGTGTTTTAGTTATGCTTCCGCTACTCTGTGTTAAAGACTTGATGTCTTTATGTAATTCTTGTTTAAACGATATGTAATAAAGCATTGTCTATGATATCACTTTAATTGTCTCTATATGTGTGAGATTAGATCTTGGCACACATATAGATTTGCTCTGGTTTTTCTTTTGAAAACCAGGTGTGACAAAGTGGTATCAGAGCCGTGCTGACTGTAGGACGCAAGCCTAGGTAGCAATGGTCGTCACTAAGGTTATATTTTCTCTATATTTTGAAAAACTTTCAACTATGTGACCTTTGCCTATCTCTTGTTGCTCAAAACTCATCTTCTGCTATCTATTGATAAAATAGTCACCCTCTCTTATCTTTGTTTAAATTCTTTAGTCTTTGGCCAATACGATATACAAGGCAAGTGAAGATGTTCGTGAAGTTCGAGCTCAACATATCATCGTCGACTGAAGGACGCCAATTGTGATGTTGAAGAACCCATGGCATGAAGTGTCTCCTACAACACTCAAGTTTGCAAGAACGTATACCCACTCGCTAGTTTAGCGCTTTGAGTTATATAAGTTTCACCTAAGCCTTTTATATCGCTAGACAAACGATGTTAAGGTTTGAGTGCTAGTGTGGTTTCATAAGGACATAATCATGTTAGTGTGCTCCTATGTTGTTTGCTTTGTTATTGTGATATATGTTTGATTTGGTTCTTTGTAGTGATTGTTGATGTGCTGTTGACCTTTCTGGTTTACAATGGCATCGATAGATAGATGGGCTTCTTCTATCCATGTCCTTGCTTTGTTCTCTCCCATGTCCCTTCTGTCTGTTATCTCATTGGTATGGTGAACGCTAGAGAAGAATGCTTGAGACAAATGGTGACAAGTCAACATTCTAATCTCACCCCCTTTCTTCAAGTGTGAAGACAAACTACACAAGATTGCTGCAAGTATCATTCTGTTAAGGGGGGTAGATCCCAATTACCAGCAAGAATCACTGAATGGTAGGAGAATAAGAAATAATTTGGAACTGTGGTTGAAAAACAAGAATAAATGTTGGAAGAATGGAAAACACCTCAGGATGTGAAGGACATCAGAAGCTTCCTTAATATGGCATGGTATTATTGGAGGTTCATTAAGGATTCTCAAAGATTTTAGAGCAACCGATAACCTTGTGCGAGAGAAATGCTAAGTTTCTACGGACTTTAGATCACCGAGATACATCCGAACTGTTGAAGAGAAGGTTGACTACCACACCAGTTTTATCTTAGCCAGATGTCCACAAGAGATCTCAGTGTATGGGGATGCACCATGACAAGGTCAAAGAAGTGTTTTTGATACGAGTTATAGTTCTTGCATCTAAAGGAACATGAAGGGAATGACTGAACTCATAATCTGGAGTAGCAGGTGTTGTTCATGCTTTAGAGATTTGTAAAGTTACATCAATATAGCTTTGAGTTTCAGATGCCTTTGGAGTAACAGGTGGAGCTGAAAGATTCAATTTTGGATTCTTGAATACAACCAAGGAAGTTACCATGGAGGTAGAACCTATTTTGAAGCATGTGACTAGAAAAGGTTAGTCAAAGGGTAAGAAGATCAATGGGATCAAGGAACAGTTAGAAGAAGGTAAAGCATCAGTCGAGGCATTATATGGCAGAAAGCGCAGAACACCATTACACTCGAGCACCAGCTTAGAGAGGAACATTTGCTTGGGCCAAGAGTTATAAACTATAAAGAACAAGAAGTTCAAACCATCCAAGAGAACCCAAGAGTAACTCACTCAAGGCAGATAATTTGAAGGGCAACTATGTCCATTTAAAGGTGTCACCTATCAGAGGTCTCCGCAAATTCAAGGTTAAGAAGAGTTATCACTCAAATACTTTGGACTACTCAAGATCCTTGCAAGAAGAAGTGAAGTTGTTTATCAGCTTGAGTCACCAGCTAGATTGTCAGATGTGCATAATGTGTTTCATATCTATTAGTTGAAGAAGTGCATCAAGGTACTAGAAGAACAAATACCATTTGATGAGCTCAGTGTGCAAGGTGACCTTAGCTATGCAGAACATACAACTCAGATCAGATACATAAAGTTGCAGAAGAGTTACAAGAAACAAGGTGATCAAAATGTGCAAAGTTAAATGAAGCCACCCGAAGCAAGAAGAGTTGAAAGTACTTTACCGTAATCCTCTTTGCTAGCCAACCCTGAATCTCGGGACGAGATTCTTGTTAAGGGGGGTAGGTTGTCACACCCCAAAATTTCTAATTTTGGGATGTGAATAGATAACAATGAATAAAATGAAGGATTTCTAAATTTTCTAAAATTTTCGAACTTGTAAGTTTTGCTGGATTGAAAGAAGCGTATGCTTTTGAAAAGTTTTTCCAATGAGAACTCATTTGTTTATTGCATTCATGCCGAATTGCATAGTGTTTATGTGTGTAAAATGAGGTTTCAAAATTTTTCAAAACCGGCTAGGTTTCAAGTCCATCTCAATTCATATCTCTAAAATCCTAGTCCTTTGCTTCCTTGCCAACTCGAGTTGTATCTCTATAGTTTCACCGACTCAAAACTATAAACCAATCTTGTTGACCATCCTCTACACTAAGTCACGTCTTTCAATTTATCTAAGTCATTCTTAAAACCTTTGATGATATCACCCGACCTCACTCTTTTTGCCTCTTTTGAAATCAACATTTCGATATCCTGTTTCCATGTTTACCTTTTCATCATTTCTTTCCATTGACATCATTTGGTAAAACTTAGTGTCATTCTTAGGCTCATGTCCAAATGATGTTCTCTTCTATCTCTCATTCCATAGAACCCAGAAATTCCTAATTCGGTTCTAGTTGATGACGTCGAATTTTCTCCCTTATCATTTTCTCTCCCGTGCATGACAAACTCAAGACTCAATCAATGGGTCAAGGCCCAAAGTTTCCACTCATTTTGACCTTGGATCAAGGCCCGAAATCCTTTCTTTTATTTCCCACTTCTATCCATAGCTTGGGCCAGCCCTAAACAGGCCCAAAACAGCCCAAACTAACCCTAATCTTCCTCTCCCTAGCTGCCCCTCCCCTCCTGGTCGCCCCTCCCCTCTCCTGGCCGCCCCTCCCCTTCCTCCTCATGAGAAAACAGAAGGAGGGAGCAGCCATGGCCGCCCCTCTCCCCCATGGCTGCCCTCTCTCATCCCTACACTCCCCCCCACCACCGAAACATGAAAACGGGGTGCTCTTATCACAAGGAAGATGATCCCCTGCTGCGTTCTTCGATCCACGCCCTCAAGGATGCCATGGAGGTTGCCTCCTTGCTGCTGCCCCTGCTGTCCATGGGTGTGGAGACCATGGAGAGCACCCCCGACGATCCCCGATGCCGAGGCAAGGCTGCAGCCCTACGGGATCGTGTGCGCAGCCGCATCACCGCCTTGATGTCGCCCATGTCGCCTCTTCCACCACCAAACCCTAGGTGATGACACCCCACATATGTTCCTCTATGTTTCCTTTTGTTTTCCGCTGCAAATCATGTTCCATAGATCGAATCCCATCAAGTTCCGGCAAGGTTTACCCATTCGACGTCTCGCTGCAGTCATGGACAGCCACGTTGCCCTAGTTGGCACGGTTGTTTTCCGCTATTCCAGTGACCTGATGGTCATGCCCTTCAACCAAATCTTGTATCTTGTCCTTGAGCACATACCCATAAAACGGTTTGGCCATCGGAGCCATGGAGAACAGCTTTTCATTGGTTGATGTGTCCGCTATTGCTGCTGTCCATGACAGCCGTGTGGCTGCCTTTGGTTCATGTTTTGCCGGTGATCCGGTAGTTTAATGGCCCAGCCCTTAGTCTGAGATGTACCTAATACCCTTGTACACACCTCCATAAAATGGTTTGTCCATAAGTTTAGCGGTGCAAGAGTAACGGCCGTCGCCGTGCTCGCTGTCATTGCAGTCCAGACAGCAGCAGTGCTGCCATTTTGGCGCATGTTTTCTCAATGATCCGGAGGTCCAATCAGCGAGCCTTTCAACCGAGATGTGTATTATATCCTCAATCATGCCCCTATAAATTGGTTCTGCCATAGGAGGCACAGGTCCAGAAATTTTAGCGTTACCGTGAACACATATCTGCAGCCTGGACAGCCGAGCTTCTACCAAATGCAGGGGGTCTTTTCTTTTAATCATCTTCTCCAATCATCAAATCCTTTTGCCATATCATGTATATCGTAGTACCACATATTTCTGTAAATTTTGGCAGCCTTTGGATCAGTTTAGGCCAGGTATTGGATGGTCTTTCCGATTGGTGCACTTGCTGTCCCTCCTGTAGAAAAGAGGCTACATAACTCTACGTCGCGCCTTCTTTTGTCATTGACCCGTTGGTCGAATCTCAGCACCCTTTGGTCAGAATTTAGTCCACATATCCTTTATCAATTCCTCAAATAGGGTCCTTAAATGGTGTGTCATGGGAAGAGTTCCGGTGCCCACATTACCATTGTCCTATCGTGTGCAGTTTCAGCACAAACACCACTGCAAGATCAACCGTATTCCTCTCTCAATTGCACCCTGGTTCCTTCTCAACCCCTCATATTCTCCACCACAATAATATCTCTATGCAAACCATGGCCTGGCAACATCTTTCACTTTTTCATGTTTATATCTCTTAACACCTAGTCCTACCAAATCATTTTGTTCCTACCTTCATATCCTTCCTCATGTATTATTAGTAACGACTAGTGTTCTTTTTATGTTCTTTATAAAATCATTTATTTGTATGGTGTATTGTTCTTAGTTCCCCTTTGTTTGTTGTTTCAGTTGTTTGCGCTAAGGCTCGATGTGTGTGAGGAGCAGCAAGAGTACCTTTGAGGAAGGCAAGTATAGCATGAGCACAACCTAATAACCATTTAATCAGTTCATATGCATGTGTCTAAACTTGTATGCCAATAAGGATTGTACCTAGCCTCTTTTATTGCTATGTTCACCTATGGGATGCATGTTGGTTAAGTTTTGCTAGTTGCTGCGCGAAAACATGTTACTTTGGTTAATAATCTTGTTAATTGATCTATGCAATATAATTGTTGAGCTTGACCCTCTGTGCTGTGTGCTTGAGTGGTTCATGTCTCGTTAAAACTTGCTTTTTAGCAACTTGGTTTAGGGGGCATGAGCATGTGTTTTGCTTATAGCCACTCTCCGTAAGGACCGGTTCGCAAAGCGACAACCTGGGACAACAGTGCTACCATGAGACTGGAATGGGACGGTCTTGGCTAACTAATTAGGTTGCATTGGTTTGGGAGTAACTTACCGACGGGGCAAGAGGGGAGGTGAGCTTCTGTGGCCCTCGCGCTACTTGGGTTGAGTGAGTTTATCTCCCCTTGAGGCTTGCTCCACAGTTGCGGATCCTGAAACCTTAGTGGTTACGCCTTACCAACGTGATCTTTGTAAAGGCCTCGTAGTGTGCTTGCTAGCCATCTCATCTAAGGTAATGTGGTGGAACACTAGCGTAGCCCACGACTCATGGGTAAAGATGTACGACCTCTCGAGAGTGTAAAACTGACATGTCAGCCGTGCTCACGGTTATGAGCGGCCCAGATCCTTTATGCAGATTAGTGGTTCTGTTGGGTTTGAAAGTGGTTCTTATGTTAATATTGTTGACTAATGTTCACATGCAATATCTTGGGTTTAATGGTTTATCTACCCACTTGTAGTAACTAGTTGTTTAATAAAACTTGACCAACTAAAAGCTCATGCAACGTGTCAGCCAACCTTAGAGCCTCATAGTTCATGTTATACTTGTGGAGTACGAGTTGAAGTACTCACGCTTGTTTCTTTTATTTCAACCTACTGTTGGCTGGAACCCAACCGCTGCTCAGAAGATGAAGGCTTAAAGGAGTACAAATGAAGGATCATGGAGTTCTAGGCGAGCGACCCCCAGTTGGCTTCCCTGTGGATGGCCCGGTGTTTTAGTTATGCTTCCGCTACTCTGTGTTAAAGACTTGATGTCTTTATGTAATTCTTGTTTAAACGATATGTAATAAAGCATTGTCTATGATATCACTGTTAATTGTCTCTATATGTGTGAGATTAGATCCTGGCACACATATAGATTTGCTCTGGTTTTTCTTTTGAAAACCAGGTGTGACACAAGCTCAAATGAATCTATCTTATACATATCAAGAGCTAGCATGTTTTTCAGGGTAGTTTAATAGAAAGCATCACCGACATGAATAGCATCTAGCAAGATAGGCATGAACAGCAAGATGCTAGCAATACATACAAGGTGTGATACTCTCAACCAAAGCATACACAATAACCCATAAGCATTTTAGAGACTTGCATATTTCAGATTTAACCACTTGTATTTCATAAGCAAGTTTCATATTGTGCCAAGGGTTATTCACTCGTCTTGCCACTTCTTATCAACCAATGCAAAACCTAGGTTCAAGGAACCATCAAAAGTATAAGACAAGGTTTTGGTCATACACAGCTTAGTCCAAGTTCATGCTAAAGTGCAAAGGCAACTAGTCTCGAACTAAGTTAGTGTGACAAACAAACCCACTTGGATCTTTTCATTTCAGCACAAGACACCACTTGTAAACATTTCAATTCAGATTTCAATTTAAGCAGGGTGTCATAAAAGTTTAGGCATTAATTTAGCAAAGACATACAACTAGCATATCCAGGTATGTAAAGATAGCATAGCATTCAACACTCATATACATGCTAGGTAGCCAAGTCATGTGGTGATCATGTTTTTGGATTTTCAGGAAATAAAGGGGCTTAGCTCAGAATTAGTATTCAACAGACTCAAGTGAGCTTAGCCAACCATGATCAAGCAAGCATCTGTACAACCTAGCACAAGCAAATACTAACTCATCATACCAAAAAAGCTCTAGTGCTAGTGAAAATGCATATGATACAGTGCAATACATGATATGATACAAAATGCAAAAGAATTCAAAAAGAAACAAAAACAAAAGCAAATAAAGAGCAAATCCTAAACTACTAAAGCTATCCCTGACTAAAAGGGATAACACACTCCAAGCTCACCTCTCAAGCGTACAAAAGCGCTAAACTCTAGGGGCTTGGTGAAGATATCGGCTTGCTGGTTCTGGATTGCTACATGGATCAAGTCTATATCTCCCTTCTCATAGTGATCTCTCAAAAAGTGAAACCTCACGTCTATGTGTTTGGTTCTAGAGTGCAAGAGGGGGTTCTTAGCTAGAGAGATAGCAGAAGTAGAGTCCACTAGAAGAGGGATCCTCCCAAAACTCAGGCCAAAATCACTAAGGGTGGCTTTCATCCATAAGAGCTAGGAGCAGCAGCTAGCAGCAGCTATATACTCTGCTTCTGTGGTAAATAGGGATATGCTAGCTTGCTTGCGAGAGGACCAAGAGACAAGAGAGGTTCCTAAGAGTTGTCATGTGCCAGAGGTTGACTTGCGATCAATCTGGCAGCCAGAATGGTCAGCATCTGAGAATCGTCTAAGCGATAGAGAAGAACCCGAGGAGTACCAAAAACCAAACTCAGGAGTGAATTTCAGATACCTGAAAATGCGCTTCACCACTTGACGGTGAGAAATCCTGGGAGAAGCCTGGTAACGCGCACAAAGGCAAACAGCGAACTCAATGTCCGGTTTGGTCGCCGTCAGGTACAGAAGTGAGCCGATCATTCCTCAAAATTCCTTTTGGTCCAATGCCTCCCATCTTCATCAGCATCAAGCGCCGTGTTTGTACTCATTGGAGTTGTCCTGGGTTTTGAGTCACCCATGTCAAACTTCTTGTGGATATCTCTTGTGTACTTGGCTTGATGGACGAAAGTACCCTCAGGGTCTTGCTTGATCTGCAGCCTGAGGAAGAACTAGAGCTCACCCATGAGATTCATCTCAAACTCCCTGCTCATTTGTTTAGCAAAACTAGACACCAAAGCATGAGATGAACCACCAAAGATTATGTCATCAACATATATTTGAACTATCAGGGTGTTACCGCCACGACTCAACAAAAACAAGGTCTTGTCTACTGAACCCATCATAAACCCAGACTTGAGCGGGAAACTCTTCAATCTAGCATACCAAGCTCTTGGAGCTTGCTTCAGACCATACAGGGCTTTTCTCAACTTATACACCCGGTCTGAAAACTTGGCACTCTCAAAGCCAGGAGGTTGTCTCACATATACCTCCTCCTCTATGTAACCGTTTAGGAAAGCTGACTTGAGATCCATCTGCTACAGTTTGAAGCCTTTAGAGGCCGCAAAGGCAAGCAGAATCCTAATGACTTCTAAACAGGCTACAGGAGCAAAGGTTTCCTCATAGTCTATCGCCTCCTTCTAACAAAAACTCTGGGCTACCAATCTCGCTTTGTTCCATACAACCATCCCATTCTCGCCCTGTTTATTTTTGAAAACCCACTTGGTACCTATAGGGCGATAGTTTGGTGGAGGTTCAACTAAATCCCAGACATGGTTTCTCTCAAAGTTCTCCAACTCCTCATGCATGGCGTTCACCCAATTAGGATCAGATAATGCATGTGACACATCCAGGGCTTAAAAGAACAACAAATGCAGAGTGGGAGAAAAAGGCTAGAGAGTTAACCGAAGAGTGTGTGACACGCTGGTGAATATCTCCGAAGGGTGATCCCACTGGACCTGCCGAGATGGAACAATCTCAGAGGTCACCTCCCCTGCATCCTCAGTAGGGGCCAGCCTCTGCTTGAGCTTACTGACGGGGGAGTCAGGAGGAAGCCATGGGCAAGGGTCCTCCTTCATCATTAGAGCTTGTAGCAGAGGGGGCAGGAGCTGCAGCCGGTGCAGGGGCTCCTACATCACCATTAGGTACTGCGGCTTCCTCATCTTCAAAGATAGGAGCACCTTCCTCATCATCACTTGAAAGCTCAAAGGCAGGGGTTGTGCAGGGCATAGTTTCATCAAAAGAAACCTCACAAGTCTCAACAACTTGCTTGGCCTCCAAAATCCACACACGAAAATCCCTAGAACTAGAAGCATACCCTAGAAAAATCCCATCCAAATAGCAAGACTCAAACTTGTCCATATGACCCGCCTTCATCAGCACAAAGCACCTGCAGCCAAACGCTCGCAAATGCTTGACGCTAGGCTGCCTATCAAACCGAAGTTCATACGAGGTCTTCCCAAGGAAAGCTCGCAAGAAGATCCGGTTCGCAATGTAACAGGCCGTATTCACTGCCTCTGTCCAAAAGTGCCTCGGAGTCCTATGCTCATTGAGCATCGTCCGTGCCATCTCAACGAGTGTGTGGTTCTTGCGTTCCACAACACCATTCTAGAGGGGTCTATGGAGAAGAAAACTGGTGCTCAAGACCTTGGTCACAACAGAAGTTTTCGAACCGAGAGTTTCTGAATTTTCCGCCATTGTTACTGCGGAAAGCCCTCATGGCCTTATGACTCTCGTTTCTCAACCTCAGTACCAGGTCCCGAACAAAACCAAACGCCTCATCCTTAAACTCCATGAAAAATACCCACGAGAACCGCGAAAAATCGTCCACAACGACAAGCACGTACCACTTCCCACTAATCGACACTACCCGAGCGGGACCTACTGTATCCATATGGAGTAGCTCACTCGGATAGGAGGTCATAACCTGCGACACAAGAGTGCGACCATCTTGCCATGATGACAGGGGTGGCACACTAAATCCTTCTCAACTTTCAATTTGGGCAATCCTCGGATTAGGCCCATTGAACTCAACCTGACTAGCAGATCAAAGCTCAAGTGACCAAGTCTCCTATGCCACTTCCATATATCAGCAGAGGGACTAGCAACCAAACAATGCGTAGTGCTAGAAACAGATGTGAGATCGACCCTAAAAACCTGACCAAAATGCAGCAAAGAGCAAACAAGGGTCTCCTCAGCATCAAGAACGCGGCACGCACCCTTCTTAAAACGAACCTCAAATCCTTCATCGAGAAGTTGTGAAACAAAAACCAAATTGAACCCTAGATTCTAGACAAAAACAACTTCTCTCAGGGAAAGCTTAGCAAAGAGCAAAACAGAACCAACACCCAACACTTTACCTTGACCGTTGTCCCCGAATGTGATGTACTCCTTGGTGCTCACGGGGTTGAGGCTGGAGAACCACTTGCAGCGCCCTGTCATGTGCTTAGAGCAACCGGAATCCATGATCCACACGTCCTCCATGCCTCGATCCTGCAAAGTCAAGTAAAGCGATGGTGAGCAAACGGTCCAGCACTGAGATTAGTACCAAAACTGTTGTACCAGTGATGAGCCATCTGCTCAAAAGTGGGGTAAGCACAATCAAAGAAATCATCACGATGATAAGGGTAACCATGACCTCCAAAGCGTGAACCCTCGAAAGCTCTCTCAAAGCCTCGGTCACGAGGTCCATAGCTGTGCTAAAAACGACTAGGAGCTCGTCCTGTAAAGCGACTCTCACCACCAGGAGTGCGGAGTTGAAAGCCGCCTCCTCTCTCACTGCTAGCAAAGCGGTCTCTCATCTCACCGCGGTGGGGAGGATCTTGCCTACCACCCTGGTAGAAATGATCCTGGTTCCCCCAAGCTCTCTCTTGCCTCTCAACCCGCTTCCTCTTGAAGCAAAACTCCTCTAGGTGGCCATTCTGCTGGCAAAACTCACAGTGGTAGAGAGGCCTCCTAGAAATAGGGTTAGGCTGGGACTTGGGCTTAGGTGGTGTGACCTTGGGTGGTTTAGGCTGCTGGACTGACTTCTTGCCCTTAGGCTTAAGCTCTTCCTCTATTATCTTGTCCAACTTAGGCTTAGAAGGCTTTGGTGTCTAGTACTGCTTCTTTGGGGCAGCCTTGGGTGGCTCATGGTAAACCCCATCAATAGTCTCACCTGGCTGGGTAGGAGCAGTTTTGATCTTAATTGGAGCACTCTTCACACCTGATGTACTGCACTCCCCAAACTCAAAACCACTCATGTCACCCTCGGCTCTCTTGGTGCTTTCTATAATCATCTCTAGTTGGGGTTGCTCGCATACACCCAACTCAGCACCTCTCTCAACTTGCCATTGTCATCTTGCAAAGACAACACTTGCAACCTTAGATCTTCCAGAACTACTGTCTGGGCAGCACATGTATCACAATCTAGAGAGGGAAACACAGGAGCAGCTTTCTCCAACTTCTTAATGGTGGCATCCCTATCCACCAGCTTCATCCTAGGGGTCAGGCAATTCTCACAAGTATCAGAAGGTGCTGAAAGCACCTCAAAGTCAGCTCTCAACCGCTCTAACTCACCTCTCAAAGTAGGATAGACCATACATGCACCCAAAAGCGTAGGTCTAGCCCTAAGCTCCTTAAGCTCCTTGAGCTACCCCTCAAACTTCTCCTTCAGCACAGCTAGCTCACTAGCTAAACTGGGGCAAGACTCAAACTCAAGCTAGGCTCATCCAGCTTGGACTGGAGTTTGCCTAACTTGGGTCTCAGCCCATCTATCTCCTCTACCCGCTTGGCATACCTGTCTCTCTGGTCGCCAAGCTCCGTCATGAAAGACTCACAGGTAGGGCACTCAAACTCATTGGGCTGGGGTTTTGCACTCCTCGACTTCTCATTCTCCTCCAATGCCTCAGTAAGTTGGGCTTTCAACTTCTGCAGCTTCTTAGCTGCCTTCTCCAATATCCTATCCTGGGCTTTCAACTCCTGACTGTTCTTCTCTAGAATCTCAAGAATTTCAGCTTGCTCGGGAGTTACCTCATCATCAGAGGAAGAGTCGCTGTCACCTCCCTTGTTGTCCTTGTCCCCAAGCGCCATGGAGCATATTGAACTCCTCTTGTTCTTGTTCTTGCGCTTGGACTTGGTGGAGATGAAGCACAAGCCAGCTGGACCTCCTTGATCGTTCCTCTTGTCCTTCTTGTACGTGTACTCCTCATCACTTGAGCTTGACGAGGATGAAGAGGAAGATGATCTGCTGCTGCAGAGCCCGATCTCAGCGAAGAACGCCTTGTCCCGCTTCCGGTTGTCCTTCTGGTAGGACTTGTAGGCCTTCCGGAAGTTCTTCTTGCCGAAGTTGCGCTTGCCGGAGCCGTGCTTGCTGGAGCGGTGCTTGTCAAAGCTTGGCTTGCCGGAGTGGTACTTGTCAGAGTCGCGGGAGTAGCTCTTGCCTTCTTGTAGTAGCCGTTCTTGTTGGGGCACTCGGCGATGAAGTGGCCGACCTCTCCGCACTCGAAACACTTGGGCCTCTCGCCCCTCTTCTTACTCATCCGGTTGTCATAGGCGCACTGAAAGCGACTAGACACCAGACAAAGCTCTTCATCCCAAGCATCGCCAACTGCTCCTCTGTAACAGACATCAAAGCAAATAACGAGAAGTTGTGTAACAGGGGGTTAGTAGCATACTCACTAGAGGGGATAGCCAAGGCCAGACTCTTGGAACCTGTACAAGCGAGGGAATCCCTCATCTTGTAATCTACTTCTGTGGCCTTGAGCTTACTATAGAGCGCCTCTACTCCTATCATATCATACCCTGCCGACTCAATGATTGAGTTCACATTGATCTCCCATATTTTTTCTATCCAAAGCATACGACAATTTGATAGCCTGCTGATGATCGGTGTATGGGAGCTCAGCGGGGGTAGAGTTGACATGCAACTTGTTAATGATCGACTGAAAGCGACCAAACAAGTCGTCTACTGACTCTCCCGGCTTCTAGACAAAATTCTCATATTCTTACCGGTAAGTCTCCATAAGCCTAACCTTAATGGTCGCGGTACTCTCATGGTGTGTTGTCACACCCTGGTTTTAAAAACACAAACCAGAGCAAAACTATATGTGTGCCAGGATTTAATCTCACACATATAGAGATAATATACAGTGATATAACAGAACATGCTTTATTATATAACGTTAAACAACATTTACATAAAACATACACAGAGTAGCGGAAGCGTAACTAAATCTTCAAGCCGCCCATAGGGAAACCAACTAGGGGTCGCACACCTAGAACTCCAAGAACCTCCATTTGTACTTCCTTCAGGCCTTCATCTCTCTGAGCAGCGGTTAGATTTTTCCCCCCAATAAGGAATAAATACAAAGAAGTAAGCGTGAGTACATTTCGCACTCAACAAATATAACATAAACCATGAGGCTCTATGGTTAGCTGACAACTACATAAGCTTTTAATTTAAAACTTTTATTTAAGGCCTAATTACTATGAATTAATGACAAAACCATTAGCCCAAAAGATATTGCATAAGAAATTTAAATAAGATTAAACAGATATAACCATTATCATAACCATAACCAAAACCAAAACCAAGGAACCTCAGCCAAGGGTCCTTCTAATCACAGGGAAGGGTCTGGGCCGCTCATAACCGTGAGCACGGCTAACATGTTAGTTTTACACTCTCGAGAGGTTGTACATCTTTACCCACAAGTCGTGAGCTACGCTAGGAATTCATCACATTACCGGGGACGAGATGACTAGCAAGCGCACTACGAAGCCTTTACAAAGATCATGCTGGTAAGATGTAACCGCTAAGGTTTCAGGTTCCGCAACCGTGGAGCAAGCCTCAAGGGGAGAAGCACATACATATAACGTAAAGCACACTCAACCCAACCATCGCGAGGGCCACAGAAGCTCACCTCCCCTCTTGCCCCGCAGGTAAGTTACTCCTAAACCAAAACAACCTAATTAATCAGCTAAGTCTGTCCCATTCCAGCCTTGTGGTAGCACTGTTGTCTCTGGTGGTCGCTTTGTGATTCGGTCCTTAGGGAGAGAACTAGCAAAAGCACACGAGCACATTGCTCAAGCTCCCTAAACCATGTTGCTAAAAAAACCATATTAAAATGGACGTGAACCGATCAGGGTCAAGCCCAACAATTAATTGCATAAGATTATTAATCAAAATTAAATTAACAAGGATAAGAGTTTGCGCAGCACCTAGCACAACTTAACCATATGCATCCCAAAAGGTAGATATATAAGGATAAAAGTAGCTAGGTAAACCTTACATGCATATAAATTAAAATGCACATGCAGTGAATAAAGAGATTATTAGGTATTGTTTATGTTATACTTGCCTTCCTCCAAATTTATTCCTTGCTGCTGCTCAGAGGCTTTTGGAGGTTGCTCTTCGAACTCAACAGACGGATCAACGTCTACGCACGATACACGGCACCAACAAGCATACACATGATCACACATGCAAGCAGACAAATGCAAAAAGGGTAAGAAACAGTACATCATATCATTAAAACAGAAGATAAAAGGTTTATAAATCTATTCTACGCGTCGCTACGAACTTGTGAGCGCAAGAATCGTCAAAAACAGGTTTAAAACGGAGAAGTTATGAGCTTTTGAAGGCTGCAGGGGCTTACTTGTAAATACTTTTCAAAATCTGGGATATAAACTATTAAAACGGGTGCCTGCTGCTGTTTGACTGGACTTCGGGTTAAATATCGAAGAGGGCAGGGGCTTTTACGTAAAACAGTGCTGGCAGCGGCTAAGTGGCAGCTTCTAACTGGATGCATCGGAGGACACAAGGAGGACTGCAGAGTCGCGGCCATAGAAGATCCGGGCGGATCTTGTGCGGCGGCGGGGCGATCCGGTGCGGGCGGCCGAAACACGGGACGGCGAGGGAGCAGCCACTGGGGGTGCGACACGTGGCGCAGAGGGAGGCAGGCAGGCGGGCGCTGCGCGGCCGGTCAACGGCTCGGCGCTTGTCTCTGCGCGGGAGGCGGGAAATCAGGGCGGCCGTACGGGCGGGACCAAGGTGGCGAGCGGGAAAAGGACGGAGGGAGCAGGCCACTCGGTCACACCGGAGTTCGACGGTGGTGGGGCCCAGGTGACTGTCCAACACGGGCGAGAGCCAGAGAGGTCGGGCGGGAGCTGTACAGGCGGCACAAAGATTGAGGCCGACCGGAGGGGAAGGCGAAAGAAGAAAAAAAATGCTCACCGGAGGAGTTGGGTATTCCCAGAGTTGAAGAAGGAACTTAGATCTACGGAGCACCGGTGATGTCCTCACAAAACGGAGACCATGCCGATGAAGAGCTCGACGAGACGAACGTCGTGGTACCCTCGGATTTCGACGGAGATGGACGGACGCGGAGAAAAGTCACGCCGAACGTTCGCCGGAGTTGGAGAAAGCTTCAACCTTCCCACTCAGATCTAGGGAGTTAGGGTTTCGGGATTGAAAAACGGAAACCAGTTCTAGAAAGAGGATGACAAGAGGATTTCGGCAAGTATATATATGCACGGGTTTGGGCCGAGTTGGATTTGGACTATTTTCTTGAATTTCGGGTATTAAAATAATTCCAGAATATCAAGAATTATTGTTCGTGCCCTGAAAAATACTCCGATGGCTCCAAAATTCCTGAAAAATTCCCAAAAATGTTTTGGCACCCAATGAACTCAAATAAAATAGTTAGAGCTCATGAAAAGATTCAGAAGAGGCTCCAATAAATAGAACTTCCTCTAGGAAAAATAGAAAAACTCCCAGATAAATCCAGAAAATTTCCAGAAACAACTCGACGATGAACAAAGATATTTACAAGGGTTTTCACACTCAAAACATGACATCCTAGCATGGAGTGATGAGATGGTCGGCAAGATTTGTGGCGAGATGCAAGATAAGCATGACGAGCAGGGTTAGCAGGACAAAGAAAAAAGTGGGGTGGAAGACCACTCGACAAAGAGATAGGGTAAAGGCACAGGAAAGCGAAAAGAGATGAGTCGATTCCAACTTCGGCTGGCTGTTGGACCGAAAAACAAAAAGGAAAGAGCTGGGCCAAAAGTGCAGGTGAAAAGGGAAGGAGATTTATGGTCTTTTGTTTTGAAAACTTTTCCAAACTCTTTTATTTAAAACGAGTTAAACACTACATGCGACGACATGAATGCAACAACATGTTGTCCTAAGTTGATTTTATTTGCTTTAAACTTTATTTTATAAAATCATTTAAATGCTCATTCTAAACAACAAAATTTTAATAAATTGGGAAAAGCATTTTAAATATTTTAAATACTGAAAATAAAATTTAGGGTGTTACATGTGTACTGAGCAGGGGCCGTATCTCACACGCCGTATTGAGGTGACTCACTCTCTCATAATCCATGGGACCAAGCCCGGAAAATAGGAAGTTAACAGCCTTGGCATTCGCCTCATGCTGAGCCATGATGTCAGGCGTAGTACGCTCAGCAACTGGACGCACCACAAAAGTCGTACTCTGAGTAGCATCCCATATGTCCTGACTCTGGCTAACAAGGAACGCCTCTATCCTACCCTTCCAGTAGGGTAGCCATCGGAGCCAATGACGGGAATCTTTCTATAGTAAGTCATAGTCACTACGGTTTCTTCACCGGTTAAGGTATGGAAAACCTAACCGCCTCTGATACCACTTGTAGGACCGAGATGTGGACTAGAAAGGGGGGAGGGCGAATAGGAGCACTTGAAAACTCAACCTCACAACCCCCAATGATGCCCTCTAACGAAAACACGCACAACCGATACCGTCCACTGAACAGAGGTATCGGAAGGTAAGCGAAAGTACTCAAATCAACGCCCAAAGAAACGGACGCAAAACGAGTCAAAACATCGGCAAACAGCCACCTCCCAGGCTCTATCGGATAGTCCGGTGGAACATGCCGGACTGTCTGGTAGGGACCAAGACTGGGGCACCTGCCGGACTGTCCGGTGTCCTGCCTGGACTGTCCGTTGGAGCCAGATAGTCCGGTGATAGGGCCAGACTGTCCGGTAGAAACCTGGAACATGAGCTATTCAATGAGCTATTCAAACCCTAAACCTGACCAAATCTTGTCCAAACTACATGAGATTTTACACTGGCTATTCTGACACTATTCCAAAGCTTTTCCCAGAAGATCAACTCAAAATGTCCACAGGATTAGCGGAAATTTCAGATCTCATGAAGATGGCAATATTTAGTCAAGAGAGGGGAAAACTCAAGTTTGACTTGCTCATGGCAAACCTGCAAGTTTGAAATGCACTAGGGCATAATCTCCACGTCCTTGCAAGTTCAAAACACCAACAAGAGAAGGGATTCAACCTTGGCCAAACCAAACACCTAAAAAGCCAAGAATTGAAGCCAAAAACCAAACTAGAGAGGGGAGGAGAAGCACACAAGCTTGCAGCACGAATTCACATGGATTAGATGGCCTAAAAGGGTGTCAAGATTCAAATTACACCCAAGGATCTCATCCCAAGCAACCACCCTCACCTTCCCTCTTGATTTGGAGGCTAGATCTCACCCTAACCCTCCTAAACTTGGAGCTCAAAGCTTAGGGACAAAAATCACTTGCTTAGACTCTAACTCGAGCAGCCAAGAGAGTCCTAATGACCAGCTCTTAGGCTATTTATACACCGGTTCAGCTTTGGCATTTTTACACAAAGACCCCTAACAGTAGAAATGCCCTGAGGGGCTAAACCGAAGAGATACAAGATATTTCAGGACGGACGACCACGATGAAGTCTTGATCTTCGTAAGTTCCACACAATCCTCGGATGTTCTCCACGTGGCCAATAGCCGAATCCGCGATCCGCCCCTGGTTTCGAAGTCTGAAACCGGGAAACTTTAGAAAGTCTCCATTCGGGCCGGATTGGGCCCTTCTCTTCTATCTTGGCAAGTTGTGGCCCAACTCACCAAGGCTTGGTTAGCTTGGGTGGCGGTTTTGAGCCAAAGCCGCCAAAGCCTCCCTCATACGCCTTCGCACCATGCACTCGGGTTGGAGCACCACGGTGGCACCCGGCTTCTCCAGTCCATCGGAGTTGCCTCGCGGTCCATCAGAGGGCTTACACCACCGTTGCCGATCCGCCCCTCCGTGTACCGAGCTTCCATGGCTGACCGACGCCGAGCACTTGTGCCTCCGGTCCATTGGAGGACTTTTGCCTCAGTCCATCGAGGTCTTTCTCCTTCTACTACCTCTTGTCCATCGAAGGGCCTCTAGTCCATCGGAGGACTTGTACCGTTGACAATCACTCATCACACTAGAAGAGCTATGAGGCCAGTCCATTGGCTCTCATCTATAGGCATGACAGACGAAATATTCATTACCTCTCAGAGCAACTCTAACTATAGTCTAAAAGACATTACTAAGATAAGGCATGGCTAATACCAAAAGCAAGAGTTGACGTGTACCTGTACCAAGGGTACCCTCGCCGGCCCACTTTTCCATAGTGGGCTGAGCCCAGCTGACCAAAAGGGCTCATGGTCGCACGCCTCTAGGGACGGCCCTAGGCCTCACGCCCCGCGTAGGTTGGGGGTCAAGGGTCGAGCATTGATGCAGGGCGACGAGAAGGGATGCCTCGACCACCCAGTGCTGAGCGCTTCCTCCTTGCACCCTCAGTCATTTCCAATCCCTTTAGGGGGAAGCCAAGAGATCCGGGTGGCTCCAGCCCCTGAGGATGATAGAGACAGCAGGGGGACAGTGGGCACGTGCCCCGCCCCCCTGCCCGCATGGCGGACACGCATCGTCCCTGTGCCGAGAGCAGGGCGTGCTGCTGCACACCAAAGGCCATCATGACACCCCACAAGAGGTGGCGGCGACCAGTCACATCCACGTCACACCCCCTCACTCCGGTGATTAAGGCGACGAGACGTGACAATCGCTGCGCTCCCCTAGGCTCAGTCAGAGGGCAGCGAGCCTCCAATGACCTCCGACCAAGCGAGGCCAGGCCCCTCACGGTTGGTCGGGAGCTAGCCCCCTTGAGGAGGAGGGGCCACTTGTCATTCCCTTGTAATATAGCGTCCCTCCTCTTTCTTTCTCTTCTTCCAACTCGAGAGTGCCCTCCCCCGGATATATAACGAGGAGAGGGCCGCCATGAAGGGGACGATTCATATTCTAGCACACACACACTAAGAGCCCATCATCACCATTTTGTAACACCCAAGACAAGCAATACAAGAACAACACACCATAGTGGATGTAGGGATTCATCCTAAACCACTTTAAATCCTTGTGTTCATCTTGCATACGTTGCATCCGAGAGCCTTCGAAGCTTAGCCATCGGGACAAAAGCCTATGAAGCCCCACTAGCCTACAATAATCTATTGCCGTCATTCAAAACCACGATAGTTAGTGCACCACATAGGGGGATTTGCATGCTGCGAATCGCGCGATGGCTTCAACTCCTTTCGGTGTCGCCATTGCACCGGGAACCAAACTCTCTTTCGGAAGCCTAGACTTCATCACTTCATGTGAAGGCGAACTCCAACTTGTCGCCTATGTTGTCCCGCCAGAAGACACTGGTGCCTTGAATGACGCCTTCCAAGGCCTCATCATGGAAGGTGGAATGCAACACGGCCTCGACAGCATGGTCATGACCTTTAAGCATTCCCTACACACAGCCTTTGCACCAAGCAACTCTACGGCGCCGGCCGCGAGCATACCCTAGGCCATTCTTGACCTTGATGAAGATGCCCTTGTCCGGCGAATTCAAATCCATTTGGGGCCTCGCCCCTCCAGTGGAAACCTAAGCTTAACGCTCGATGCGTTGTGTAGCATTTTCGCCCAACTGACGGGCACGCCACCCTCGAACGCTGATGAGCTCAACATGAAGCTCCATTGGGTGCCTGTGGGAGACAACAAAACAGGACTAATCGCTATGACAGAGATCCTGATGGAGATGTGCCCGGTGCAGCAATTTCCTGGTTCGACTCCGAGTCGTATCGGCTCTAGCGAGAGCCAGTGCTGAGTCTGTTTGGGACTCAACCTTTTGGGTTTGACTCAGAAGGTCGCATATGGTATGCACAGTTGGCCTTCAACTGGGACTTGGATACTTGATGCACAAGTAATACAATCCTAATGGACCTTTACGTGTCTAAAGCCCATTAGTGGAGACTATATATATGCATGCGGGGCACGGATTCGGGTGGCCTAATTGGTTCGCGCGAGAGCCATCACAGAAAAGGTTTCTGTGAAACCCTAGACGTGATCTAGTCTAATTTCTCAAGATCCTACGCCAAGTTCGTGGTGCTAGCACGTTAAAACTCGCCATTGCCTTCCCGCACGTGTTAATACCGTAGAGGCGTTGCTACGACTGCTATGCTGATCAACCGACTGGTTGTGAGGGCGGCCGAGTGATTCCTGATTGAGATCAGCTGGGTGACTCGGCATTGGCTCTTCTTCACCGCATCGACTCGACTCGCTTGACTCGGCATTCGGCTGCGTTAACTTTGCACCTGACTGTATCGACTCGTCTTCCGCTGCACTGCGTGTCTAGTGGTAACGATCTATGATCCCTTGCTTGTACAAGTTCCTGTGTTTACGCGGTAGTAGAAAACTTTTCATGCTATGGTAGCCTACCTAGTAACCCCATAGTGATATCAGAGCCAATCATACGTAGCTTTTTGGTCTAGATCGATGTAATAGATTGGATCTACTACCGTTGTAGATTGGATCCACTACAGCTCCATGATAACAGATTGGATATGTTATAGACTCTATACATCGATTCATTGGATGGATTGGTGGTAACAGATTGGATCTGTTACAAGGTATTTGCACTGGTTCATTGGATGAACTGATGCGAAGTACATGGATGAAACTTGCACTCGGCTTGATTGGATCAACTTGATGAGTTTTCATAGATTAGATCTATACATATTTTGTTATCACATGCCTATTCTTTCTTGCATTAGATGTGTTAGAATAGATTCCCTTCGAAAAATTCAAGAATTTCTTAATGCCCTTCCAATCGCTACACCTATAAGGATTTCGGTCATTGCTCGATGGGTCTGCCAAAGCAGGCTGCCATCAATTATCTTAATCAAATAGGGTGGATGTCGGATATCCGTGCATATGGGATTGGTTTGCTTGACGAGGCCATCAAATAGGATTTGGGCCTTGGGCATGACTTGGATGTCTAGACATGGTATGTCGCCCAACAAACGAGAGTCACATAGGATGTGATTGACAATGGTTGTCTACCGGTTTTGCTAAGTTTCTAGCAGTGATGCCAAAGCTCACTAGAGGCTTAGATAAATGTGGATCTCGTCTACTATGTGCCGTGAAAGGGAATATGATTGCAAACATATAGTGGGAATATCTTTTGTTAAATTGTTTAAAGAAAGATCTACATAAAGCGTTGTGCTAAATCTTTGCATATTTACTTCCTGTTGTAGTTGATCATGGCCGGTAATCCCGCTCAGAGTTTTGGCTTTAATTTGTGATATATTCTTGATAAAGAGAAGTTGTCTAGAACCAACTTTACTAATTGGTATCGAAACTTGAGAATTGATCTCAAGCAAGACAAAAAGGAATATGTTCTTGAGCAGCCCTATCCTAAGGAACTTGAGAATGGTGCTAGTGCTGCTGATCGCAGGGCTGTTGACAGCAGAATTTGGCTATCCCTGTTAATGGGCCAAAATCGGCTTTGGGCCAAAGAGAAGTTGTCCAAGGAAGCGACATCGTATGGTAAAGCAGGCCATCAGGCCTTGTATCTTAGATTAAAGATTAGTTAAAAGAGTCCAGTTTAGGTCGGTTAGGGTTTGTAACTTAATTATAGAACGGCAGGCTTGCCGCCCGAGTCTCCGGACTATAAATATGTACCCTTGTTATCGAAATAAAGTTGACGACATACGTTCACCAAGCAGCGGTAGTCTCCACATCCCCTCGGCTCATCGCCACCTCTAGCGACTAGAGTTTCAGGTAATTGTCATGCTGCCTTAACGATTCATTTTGTTTAGGCATTACGAGGGGTCAGGCGGGAGTGAATCGAACTTGGGATGGGACAAGTGGAGAAGGGAGCTATATGTGGGAACGCGATGGCTAGTAAGCATATACCCCTAGCATGATAGTTATTTCCGGGAATATAAAAATCGATTCGAATCGCTGATGCACACCAGGTGTGAGAATGCCATATATCGCACAAGGGCAACGTAGTAACTACTCAAATACTTTACGTTATACTCATGCTTTCAAATACCACATGCTTGATTATATATATCCTGATGTTTTACTTTCATGCAAAGTTCTATTATTGTCAATTCAAACTAATCAATATGAAAGAGAGCAGCTGTCAAATCATGCTTTCTTGTTTCTTGTGTACTTGTAATATTGTTTAAAATCAATGGCTAAGGACCTACTTGACTAGTAAGCAAGCATCGCGTCAGCCGTAAGCCACATCCATTAAGTCCTACTGAGTAATTAGTACTCAGTGTTTGCCCCCACTTTTGGATTACAGGTATGGAGTTCGCCTTTTGTGCCTGTGTAGGTGGTGGTGTCTGCTCTCACCAGGGCTGAGGCACTTTTCTGTGGTTGAAGGGCATCATCGGTGGGCTCGATGTTGTCTCAATGTTCTAAGGCTTTTGACTATCATGCTACCTGAACTTTGACATTCCGCTGCGAGAAAAACTTTCATAAATTTGTTTTATCCTATGACTTTATGTTGAGACTGTAATTTAAATTTGAACTGGTTTGTAATCTTAATCTATTATTACCCTATTCAACTGCCTGTGATGTTGTATCTGTTGTGGATCATTTGAGAGTCAGATGTGTATGATATCGGTTCCTCTGGATTGGTGTTATCGAGAGCCTTCGGCTCTCGACGGACTACCGAGTTTGGTCTAGCCTAAGTGCACTGCGAGCCAGAGGTGGCAGGTGTGCTTAGTCTGGATTAAGCAGGGCGGTTCTGCCACAACTGGTATCAGAGCCTATCATACACAGACAACTGTTATATCATCAAGTTTTGGTTTACAAAACTATTTTCGAAAACCTCTTTTAAGTAATTCAAAAATGAGAGTATGCGTCATGCCCTTATAAGGATGTTAGTGATATCCAGGTGACATCGCTAACATATTAACCTTGATAGAACTCATATGCATATTCAGAGCTTTGGGAAGCAACTTTTCGGCCATAGCAGACCCCAGTATTGGAGGAACGCTATCGAGATTTGCGAATGGTTGTAAGCCCTGCATTCATGCCCCGTAGTAAAAGCTCTTTAAGGGTGGTGGGCATGCTTTGGATGTTTTCGTGCCCACCACACTTACATTCGGTTTGAGGATCCACCTTTCTCTCGACAATCCCCAGTATTGGTGGAAAGTCAGGCTTTGAGAGAAGGTGCAAAGGCCCACCTTACGTTGTCCACGTAGCGGTCACGCGTGGATGCCACACTAGGTGGTAATGTATGAGCATGCATTCTTCTGCAGGTACCCTAACTACGTGCAAAATTAAGACGAATAGAGAACGACTAGTTGCATTAGGGAGTGCCATGCATATATGTCACCGAAATAACGCTAGCTATACTATATGTACCTAAGGTGTGTGATGTGAGAACGGTTAGTACGAATCATTGATCATATCTCATGTTTTATTCTTGCTGGGGGGTTTTTGAGAATACAATTGATACAAATCGTAACTTCAATTTACCTTCGGCATGCTCTCACTATTATACTCATACAATTTTCCATTTATACAAGTTGTTCTAAATCACTAATCTGAAGCCTTGCTTATTAAAAACAGATGGCTAGAACCAAGCAGACGGCACGTAAGGCCACCGGAGCACGGATCACCGTCCTTCCCGACGTGACTCACACTCCTCCTGTGGTGGAGGGTGGGTTGCTTCACACCCGTTGCCGTGAGGCGTGTCCCCTGTCCTAGATCTTGTGCAGGGCGTTGAGGGAGATGGGGCATCGTCCTTATCCCTTCATCTCTGTGCAGACGGTGCACGAGGAGGGGATTGCTGGGCCCAGGTCATCCTTCCATGAGACTCCTTCATGGGCCAGAATACGATCACTGTTTACGGGGCTAATGAGGAGGAAGCCTACAAGAAGGCGGTGTTGACTGCACTCACCTCACTAAGCTCTGAGGAGGAGGCAGGCCGTTCGGTCCTGCGCTACCTCCCCACTGACGGGACAGACGACGAGTGGCACCGTCGCCACGAGCAGCTCCAGGACCGTCCCGGCGCTCGGCCCTATGCCACGTGCATGGAGTATGCCTGCGAGGCACGCGGGATGTACCTCCGTGCAGAGGACCGGAGCCACCTTTATTTCGATAGGTTCGTAGAGGCACGTGCACGAGTGGAGGAGTTGGAGGCCCAGGTGGGTGAGCTTCAGCAGCGCCTTGCAGAGCACGAGCAGCCAACTCCTATGGAGCAGGACCCTCCTGCGATGACTACAGAGCCGGAGGAGTTTGAGGGAGAGGCCTTGGTGTCTGACGCCCGCCCTGCCGTCTAGTGTGGGAGGAGGAAAGCTGGATGGTGAGGATGACCGACATTCGTAGTAGCAGCACGTTGAAAGTGATGTTTTGTAATATTCCGCTCCGTGCTTTTGATTCATGGTTGTACTAAACATTGGTGAGGATGTGAGAACTCATTTGTGTACGCTATTTGAGTAGTTGAGGGACACCTTATTATGCGCTATTTAATGGTTGGTCGGTGCGACCATCACCCTATGATGTAATAGTAAGACTCTTTAGTGTCATTCAAACCTTTTATGTGGCTCTTGAAGTTAGTCCTATGTCCTTGAGATATTTGAGATGTGCCGCATGAATGAGTTTGGATTTGCACCTCATTTTGGATTGCAGCTCGCAATCTGGAATTTTGTACAGCTGCAACTAAAACTGGACGTATCTCAAAATCTGGGAGGTTTTGTTTCCTAAGTTGTATAACAAAGTTGTGTAGTACCTTCTGATGCATAAGTTTGTCAATTGGAGCTTTCTCCAAATGTGCTCAGATCAGGAGATATGGTCGAATTTTTCCTGGGCATGTAATCTGGACTGCAGCAGCACCTGAGAGAAAAATACACATTGCACCCTTTTAGAGGAAGATTTGAGACTGACGCTAATGATGCAGCAAACCGAAGCAGTTCAAAGCTTAAGACTGACGCTACCCCTGTTTAAAAGCTGGACGCTAAAATGTGGCTAGCAAATCAACTTACACACCACTATCCAAATCAGCTATATGAAGGCGATACAGGGAAAGGTTACGAATAGAGAAAGTGCCACGGTGCATTTAAAAATGGCACATGTATCGTTAGTATGCGCGATTGTCCACACCTACAAGGGGAGAGCTAACGCCTTGTGTGCAATTAAATGCTTCTGCTCCTTTACATGTTCTTCATGTATTCAGAATGTATTTTATATGTTGTGGTCTTTTCGCTACATCTACTGCACTAAAACAAATGGACTAAGCACAAGTGGCCTCCTTCTTGCAGATGGTGAACACTCGCCAAGGACAAGGCTTTGGTTCGGGGCTGCAACCGCAGGATGTCCCACCACCACCGGAGTTGACCACCTTGATCGTGTAGCAGGGGAAGCTGATCCGCTTGCTTGCAGCAGACCACCAAAACCGTGGTCAGCAACAGCCCCAGGAACACCAACCCTGCAGTATCACCTACCAAGATTTTGAGGGACTGCGCCCTCCAATCTTCATGACCTTCCTAGAGCCACTTGCTGCTGACGACTGGCTCCGTACCATAGAGTCAAAGTTCACACTCCTACTAGGGTTGACTAAGCAGGAGAAAGCTCGGTTTGCTGCGCAGTTGCTTCAGGGGCCAGCTGGAGCATGGTACGCCACGTTCCAAAATATGCAGCAACAGGGACATGTGATCACGTGGGGAGAGCTCCGTACGGCCTTCCGGGCTCACTATATCCCGGCAAGCCTTATGGAGCAAAAGCAGCGCGAGTTTCGCGAACTCAAGCAAGGTAACGAAACCGTGATGCAGTATGTGCTGGCCTTCATCCATCTGTCTCAATATGCTCCGGGGGATGTTGCCGATGAGCCTAGTAGAGCGGCCAAAGTCCTACCGGGATTTGACCCCACCCTCCAGACACACCTGGGATGCCGGTACGGGAGTTTCACCAACTTGGTGGACACAACACTTGACATGGAGAGCCATCTTCGTGTCGCTAACGAGGACCAAAGGCGGAAACGTCAAGGCAACAGTGCACTTGCTAGCCTTTCACAGAAACAGAAGGCCACCTACCAACAGTCACCGCGGTTCTTCCCGCAGCCTCTCTTTGTGGTCCGGCCAACTCAGCCGGGCTGGATCCACAGGGCGCCACAGCAGCCACCGCAGTATCCAGCTTACCGCGCTCCGGCACAGCTACAAGCACCCCGTGCTCCCACCACTCCAGGGCCAGCAACCCCTGCTTCAATTGTGGGAAGCCGGGACACTTCAGCCGAGACTGCCGCGCTTCCCGCAGGATCCAGGGTCCTATTCCTGCGGTTGGCAGCCAGCAGAACAAACAGAAGGGGCCTGCACAAAAGACGGTTTGTGTCCACTATCCACATGGAGTAGATACCTACTGGAGAGCCGGTACTCGCGGGTACATTCATGGTCAACGGTCAGCCGACCGTCGTGTTGTTTGATTCAGGGGCTACTCACACTTTTATCAGCAAGTCATATGCATTGAAACATGGGCCAAAAATGTCTAAGCTAAAAGAGAACTACCACATCACAACTCCGGGTTCCCCTATAGATACAAGTCTAGTGGTCAGACGATTAAAGTTGGACATTGGCACAGAGAGGTACACCATTAATCCCGTGGTGCTACCACACCAGGGGATCGATGTAATATTGGGTATGAATTGGATGACAGAAAACAATGTGGTCCAGGATATTGGCAGCAGGACAGTGCAGATAAGGTCTAGTATCACTGGGAAGATTCTAAGGGTACACATGCCTAATCAGAAGCACATCGAACCCACAGTAAACGCGTCCGAGCTCACCGAAATAAAGAAAATACCAGTAGTGTGCGAATTTCCGGACGTGTTTCTGGAGGAACTTCTTGGTCTTCCACCAAATAGAGATGTGGAGTTTAGAATTGAACTCGTACCAGGAACGACACCTATATCTAAGAGGCCCTATAGAATGGCACTAGACGAATTGAAAGAACTGAAAACACAGCTACAAGAACAGTTAGACAAGGGATTCATCCGTCCCAGCTTGTCACCTTGGGGTTGTACAGCTCTCTTTGTTGAGAAGAAGGACTAAGGTGGTAAAAGACTCTGCGTTGACTATCAGCCTTTGAATGCAGTCACGGTCAAAAATAAGTACCCATTACCACACATTAATATACTATTTGATCAACTAGCGGGGGCTAGGGTCTTCTCAAAAATCGATCTAAGATCAGGATATTATCAAATAAAAATCAGAGAAGAAGACATACCCAAGACAGCCTTCTCCACCAGATACGGCTTGTACGAGTATTTGGTTATGTCCTTTGGACTAACAAATGCATCGGCTTTCTTCATGTACATGATGAATTCAGTGTTCATGAATGAACTCGACAAGGTTGTGGTAGTATTCATTGATGACATACTAATCTACTCCAAGAACGAAGAAGAACACGCAGAACACTTAAGAACAGTACTCGCTCGGCTCAGAGAACACAAGCTCTACGCCAAGTTCAGCATGTGTGCTTTCTGGTTGAGAGGAGTAAGTTTCTTGGGGCACATTCTGTCCGAGAAGGGAGTAGCAGCCGACCCTAGTAAGATAGAGGATGTGTTGAATTGGAAGCAATCAGAAACAGTGACTGAAATATGGAGTTTCCTCACTTTAGCGGGCTACTACCGCCGCTTTATCAAGGATTTCTCCAAGACCGCAAACCTATGACTTCCCTGACGAAGAAAAATGCAAAGTACGTGTGGAGTCCGAATTGTGAGGAGGCTTTCCAGACATTGAAGAAGTTGTTAACCTCTGCACCTGTGCTAGCTCAATCGGACGTCACTAAGCTGTTCGTTGTGTATTGTGATGCCTCCAGCAATGGGCTTGGTTGTGTCTTGATGCAAGAGGGAAGAGTGATAGCTTATGCGTCCCGCCAACTAAGAAAGCATGATGTAAACTACCCAACACATGACCTAGAATTGGCAGCCGTTGTACACGCATTGAAAATATGGAGGCACTACTTATTGGGCAACACTTGTCACATCTATACTGATCACAAGAGTCTCAAGTACATCCTCACACAGCCTGAACTAAATATGAGACAACGACGGTGGTTAGAATTGATAAAAGGCTATGATCTAGAGATTCACTATCATCCAGGCAAAGCGAATGTCGTGGCAGATGCACTAAGCCATCGGGCTCATTGCCATGTGCTTGAAGTCCAACCAACGGCAAGAGTGATATGCTGCGCGATAGATGAGATCGAAGTAATCACCAAACAGATGGCAGAACTTTACAGCCTGATCATTGAACCTACTATAAAAGAACAAATCATAGCCGCACAAAAGCAAGATAAAGGCATGGCACAGATTCGTGAGGGGATAGATGAGGAAAAGAAGGCATGCTTCACATTGGATGACCAAGGTGTACTATGGTTCAAAAACCTCTTAGTAGTGCCTAAGGACATGGGGTTAAGAAAGAAAATACTCGATGAAGCCCACACCTCCATGTTTACTATGCACCCTGGCAGCAATAAAATGTATCAAGATCTAAAGCAAAAATTTTGGACTCGTATGAAACGAGAAATCACCAAGTATGTATCCGAGTGCGACGTATGTCAGAGAATAAAAGCAGATCACCTAAAGCCCGCGGGAATGCTTCAGCCTTTAACAATTCCAACCTGGAAGTGGGAAGATGTTCACATGGACTTCATTGTGGGACTGCCCCACACACAAAAGGGGTATGATTCCATATGGGTGGTTATTGATTGACTCACGAAGTCTGCGCATTTCATTCCTGTCAAAACCACCTATCAGGCAAAACAGTATGCTGAGTTATACATTTCACGGATTGTGTCCCCACATGGTGTACCACAGACCATCACTTCAGACAGAGGCTCACTGTTTGTATCTCGTTTCTGGGAGCAACTACAAGCTGCTCTTGGGACCAATTTAATCCGGAGCTCAGCATACCACCTTCAAACCAGTGGTCAAGTCGGAAGAGTAAATCAAATCCTAGAGGACATGTTGAGGGCATGTGTTTTGACCTATTCCACCAAGTGGAATGAGTGTCTTCCATTAGCCAAGTTCGCATACAACAACAGTTACCAGAAGAGCTTGGAAACGGCTTCTTTCGAGGTTTTTTATGGTAGAAGGTGCAGAACACCTCTTAACTGGTCCGAACTAGGCGAACGAGTCACTTTCAGTCCAGATTTAGTAACACAAGCCGAGGAGCAAGTGAAATACATACACGAAAACCTGAAAAGAGCACAGTCGAGGCAGAAGAGCTATTCTGATAGGAGAAGGAGACCTTTAGTCTTTCAAAAGGATGATCACGTATATCTTCAGGTGTCGCCAATGAAGGGTGTGCATCGTTTTGGTGTGAAAGGAAAACTAGCACCAAGATATGTCGGTCCATTCAAAATCATTGAACAGTGTGGGCCAGTAGCTTACCGTCTAGAGTTGCCCTCCCACCTCGCTACGGTTCATGACGTGTTTTATGTCTCGCAACTTAAGAAATGCTTGAGAGTTTCAGAAGAAGCGGTAGACACCTCACAAATCCAGATCGAACCAGACCTCACATACGAAGAGAAGCCCATAAGAGTCCTCGACCAAAAACAAAGATCGACTCGACGAAAAGCTGTTAATTTTTACAAAGTATAGTGGAGTAACCACTCCGAAGAAGAAGCAACATGGGAAACCAAAGAGTACCTACAAACAAAATATCCGGGTTTTCTTCAGTCCATTCCAAACGAGTATGTGAAATAGTTGTTTTAAAGTTTAGAATTTGCTTAAACTATGCACCATGCACTACCCTCTCGTTTAATCTCTCCACCCACAACACATCATAAATCTCGGGATGAGATTTCTTTAAGGGGGGTGGGTTGTGATGCCCCAGGCATCTCTGGTGCATGACTATTATTAATACATGCATTTCTCATCATGAAGCATCATAAAGCATCATACCATAGCATATAAATGGACTACATGATCATACTTGGGTAGAATGCAAATTGATGAACCCTGTTTGTGCTTGTTTGTCTCTATGTTTGTAGTCATAACTTTGAGTCTATTAAGATCTGGGTGAAGCTTATATTACCAAAATTGTAGGTAGGGTTGTGGTGAACAACTTTGTTAATTAAGGCTTGAACAAATATGGAGGTCTACACGGTGATTAGGATCATTTTCCACCAACACAGAAAACTAGGTCAAACCTGACCTGATTTGAAATCTCAAATTCTCTCTAACCTACAGTCATTTTCATGCAATGCTCTAATTGGAAGAGTTGTAGGTCTCCAAATTCTAAGACACATTGTGAAAAGACACTTTGGATGAAAAGGCCTAGAAATAGGACTTTTTAATTTCCTAAGCATTAAAGGTTCCCTGTCCAAACCTAGGGCTGCTATATAAATTCTACTTTAATTCATATTTGCCCATAGATTTTGATAGTGAGCCTTTTGACAAAGTTGTAGAGCTTGATGAGTAGAATATTTCATCCAATTGGCAGTTTCAAATTCAGGCTATAAGTAGGTCAAAATGGCGATTTACAGAAGGGGAGAAAACACACTTGCAATTTCAAAAACCCTGAGTCACTGACACGTGGGGCCCACTTGTCAGCGCCGCCCGCGTTCCCTAGTCGACGCGCGCCGCGTGGACGCCGGTGTACAGCCAACGCCACGCGCCCACGGATTGCTCCCCCGGCCGTGCGCTTAAGTGGAGGACGAGGCCCTCGGCTCTCCTCTTTCCCCCGCCCTCACTCTCCCCTCACTCTGAGCTCTCTCTGCCTCTCTCTCGCCCACGCCGCGCCGAGCCGCCATTGCCGTCCCCGAGCTCGGGTTCGAGCTCGCGCCGCGCTCACCGACGCCTCCCCGCGCCCTAGACCTACACCGCTACACTCGCCATGAGCTCGCGCACCCGACGCGCCAACTCTCGTCACCTCTCCCTCACCCGGCGCCGAGATCCGCCGCCGCCTCGACGTTACGCCGCGCCGTCCTCACCGCCATTCACCTCCCGTTCATCGCCTTCCCTGTCTCAACCTCGCCTCCGCCGTTGCCGACACCTACACAGGTTGATGCCCTCACTCCGAGGCACCTTCCCCGCCTAATGTCGTGGCTCCGGCGAGCCCCTGCTCACCAGCGCACGCACGCCGCACCACACGGTTGCGCCCGGCGCGAGCTAGAGGAAGGAGGGGAACTTAAGATCCGGTCCCCGGGTTTTGTTGATTTTACGGTTTAGTCCATTCGCTGTTGAATGAGTCTTGTAGATCTTGCATGCTAGCCCCTGTAGATTTGAAATAATCGCAATCTGGCCCTTGGAGCTGAGCATTTTCCATTTATTTTGGTTTATTTTGGCTGAAACTTTGATAAATCATAATAAAACGAATAAAAATTCAAAATGGACAAACTAAGTGGCTATAAACTCCTTGTGAGTAGATCTACACAGTGGATATGATGTGGTGTTGTGCATCTACAGTTTTGCCCCTAGGTTGGTATGTGCATGTTAAGTCAACATAAATAGAAAAGATGATCTATATGGAGTCCAAAAATAATGAAACTTAGATAGTAACTTTCTTAGGATGTTATAGAACTGTGTAAAATTTTGTAGCCCTAGCATTGCTCATTTGCTCACTGTTTTGCTTTTATGTGTATTATTTGTGCATTAAATAAAATTATGAAATGAAGGCTACATAAATTATGTTCAGAATGACATCCTGGTATTTTTCATGTGCCCTATATAGTATGAGTAGCTCAATGGTGAAATTTGAGGGTGTGCATGTATGTTTTAGCTGCTGATTTGAAAATGACAAAATGTCACATGCTTAAGTAAATAAAAGGAAAAAGTGGTCTTAGGATGTATAATTAATTCCATGAAAAATGTGGTAACTTATACATGATGTCTGGATTCCAGAAAGTTTTTTTGTAGATTTTATTACTGATGTTTTGACCTGCATGATTATTTCACCAAATTTTTATATGGAAAATAGATGTCTTGTTGAACTGTTGTTATTACACTTGCCAATTTTTGTACATGCTGCTTATGCCAGATGATGCTCACTGAATAAATTTTAGGTCAAAATATCATTCCTACAATTTATGAAAAATCTAGAAATTTAATAGGCTAATAACTTGCTTGAATTTTTATAAAACAGTTATAACTTTTCTAGGGCTAAAATTTTGGCAGCAGACTATCATGGTATTGAACTGCATGACATAATTATTTGAGCTCATTTGAGACTAAGTAACAGCATGAACTCAACATGTAAACTCAAATGCAACAAATAGATAAATTGCATATAAATATATGTGTATACATTGGATATATATGTTACTACTTGATACACCATGACATATTCTCTTTACCTCTTTAAAATATCATGGATGACAAATTTACCCTGACTTTAGCGATGGTTTGTATGATTTCCTAAAAAGATGGTTTGTATGACTTTTTAATTGAAACTATAGTGTTTATTAATTATGAAATGAAACCTAAAATGATGACATGTGAGTCATATATTGCATGTTACTTGTCATGAGATATGCATTCCTCCACTTCATAACTACATTACATCCTCTTGCACTTACTTGCATCGTATCATCATGCATATAGATTCCACGAACGAGGAGCAGCCGCTGATAGAAGAGCCAGAAGAGCAGGAGCCAGAAGAGCAGCAGGAGGAGAACCCGCAGACCGCACCTGACTCTGTTCCTGAGGCACCCTCTGACCCTAACGAAGAAGGTAGGTAGGACCATACTTCAACCCAGCTAATACCATGTGGTTAAATTATGCATATGCATTAGGAGTTGCTTGAAACCCTTTTGCATTAGACTTCCCGGCCGCCCTAGCCCTAGCACCTATACATAGAGTTCATAGGGCGAGTATGCCTAGTAATGCTAGGTATGAGTAGACACGAGTGAAAGGAGTCACTCGTCGCGTAGGTGATATTTCAAAAGCAGAAGAAAAATTTTATTATGAAGAAAGATTATTATTATGCTCAAGTTTTAAGTGGAGACCGGGTGGAGATTTTATTCAGTATTTACTTTTCATGATGTCGCACTATGGACTCCGCCCGAGTCATATAAGACATGTTCGCTGTTCGCCTGCTGATCGGCATAACATTGCTAAAGTGCTTATCCGGGAAATGGGCCCGGTGAAACCTTACTTGTACCATCCTGAGAACAGAGACACATTCCTACCCACTGGTTGAGAGGAAGGTGGCCCGAGGGAGCTTTGTACTCATGATGGGGAAACCGAGATGTCGGCAGGCACATCATGGGGGCACAACCCGGGGGTCAGGTGGGAGTGAATCGAACTTCGGATGGGACAAGTGGAGAAGGGGGCTATATGTGGGAACGCGATGGCTAGTAAGCATATACCCCATGCATGATAGTTATTCCCGGAAATATAAAAATCGATTCGAATCGCTGATGCTCACCAGGTGTGAGAATGCCATATATCGCACACGGGCAACGTAGTAACTACTCGAATACTTTATGTTATACTCATGCTTTCAAATACCACATGCTTGATTATATATATCCTGATGTTTTACTTTCATGCAAAGTTCTATTATTGTCAATTCAAACTAATCAATATGAAAGAGAGCAGCTGTCAAATCCTGCTTTCTTGTGTACTCGTGATATTGTTTAAAATCAATGGCTAAGGACCTACTTGACTAGTAAGTAAGCATCACGTCAGCCGTAAGCCACATCCATTAAGTCCTACTGAGTAATTAGTACTGAAGGTTTGCCCCCACTTTTGGATTACAGGTATGGAGTTCGCCTTTTGTGCCTGCGTAGGTGGTGGTGTCTGCTCTCACTAGGGCTAAGGCACTTTTTTGTGGCTGAAGGGCATCATCGGTGGGCTCGATGTTTTCTCAATGTTCTAAGGCTTTTGACTATCGTGCTACCTGAACTTTGACATTTCGCTGCGAGAAAAACTTTCATGAACTCGTTTTATCCTATGACTTTATGTTGAGACTGTAATTTAAATTCAAACTGGTTTGTATTCTTAATCTATTATTACCCTATTCAACTGCCTGTGATGTTGTATCTGTTGTGGCTCCTTCGAGAGTCAGATGTGTATGATGTCGGTTCCTCTGGATTGGTGTTATCGAGAGCCGAACGACTCTCGACGGACTACCAAGTTTGGTCTAGCCTAAGTGCAATACGAGCCAGAGGTGGTAGGTGTGCTTAGCTGGATTAAGCAGGGCGGTTTCGCCACAGTGTACCCTTTATTTTGCATACTTGCTATGCTTGGGCTGTGGTTATCTTGGTTAGTCAAGTCCCGTTATTCTTGCCGGTGCTATAATCCAACCTGTACGCCAGGCTCTGGTTAGGTCCTCTCCTCTTATCAAGGATGATCTATTGTTACTCAAGCTTTGCTTTAGTACGTTTATAGCGTGCCAGCCTATCCACGCAGATTTTCTTGGTAGCCCCACTCGGTGACAGCGTCTGGTGTGCCTGTGTAGCCCAGGCCCGTTTGTTCGGTAGGCATGTAGGCGTTAGCCAGGTCTACTTCGGTGGTCTACTATTTACCCCCTGATCCCTCGAGGCGCTAGAATTTCGCTCGATGCGAGACCCTGACTTGCTACTTGAGTTTCTTAGTTAACCACCACATAGTCTTTGCAGCCAAATAGAATAGAGTTTGAGAACTTTATCTCACTCGTTGTCCTCCTAGGCAACTATACCTTTCTACGTGTATCTTAGGTAGTTTAATTTACTTCTTTCCACAATACACCTATACGTTTACTAGAATTACCCCTGTCTAGTGACTAGCTGGTATATTTATTGAAGTACGGATCATTCGATTTCAGTTTATCCAACTATACTCTCTTGCCTGCCGCTTCCCTGTGGATAAAAATACGATACTCGGAATACTCTGAGTGAAAAGCTACAGCGGTCTCCGTGCGCTTGCGGAGCAAAATCTTTTAAGGCTAAGAGACACCAACAAGCTTTTCTGGCACCGTTGCCGAGGAAGCAATAGGCAGAGATATAGTTGATAATCTTTTTTCGAACCCCGTGTCTTTCATAAAAATACCAACTAGTCTTTAGCAGGCTCACTTGTCTCTGTTGTTTTTGTTGTGGTTGCAACAGAGAGGTGTATGACTGGTTTCGACCTGCCGGAAAATTTCCACAATAATCCAGAGTCACTGCTCAGGAGGGTCCATCCCAAGACCATCCACGGGCAGATTCCTGTTCCAAGGGAACTGAACCTTGAAACGGCCATGTCAAGTAGTTCTTCGAACACCGATGACATGGCCGCAGCTCCTGAGAAGACCATCCGTGAGTTCTCCATCCCATCCAGCAACAATGTCCCTATGGGACCAGCAGTCAATGCAGGGGAGAATTTGAACTCAAGCCGGGAGTCATTCACATGGTTCAAGTCATTCCCTTTGGAGATTAGCAACGGAGGATGCCAACAACCTTCTGCAGCAATTCCTGGAAATCTGCAGCACATTTACCATGAAAGGTGCATCCGCCGACGCTGTCAAGTTACGCCTCTTCCCATTTTCACTTGTCGGAAAGGCGAAGCAATGGTTCTACCTCAATAGCGCAACACTGACAATGTGGGATGCGTGCTCAAATGCATTCCTCGCCAAGTACATCCCCCTGGGAAAGACCAACACATTGAGGAACAAGATCTCGAGCTTTCAACAGCTCACAGATGAAACAGTGGCGGAGACCTGGGAAACATTACAAGAATATATAGCAGCCTGCCCGCACCACATGGAAGAATGGCTGATCATTCAGAGTTTCTTTCATCGGTTAAACCATACTGCTCAAGAGCACCTGGATGCAGCCACTGGAGGATCTTTCTTATCCCAAAGTGTGAGAGCGGCCAAAAATCTGATTGAGAAGATCGCCACTAACTAGGGATGGAAGGAAGAAAGGTCACACACACGATCCCGTGGAATCCATCACATCGACAGCATGGACATGCTGGCCACCAAGATGGACCTGCTCTTAAAGAAGCTAGAAGACAATCCTGAGACTGCACCAGTCCAGGCCCTCGACACTCTCATGACTTGTGAAGTCTGTAGGAACACGGAGCATTCAAGGAGCAGCTGCCCTAAAACGCGACCGAAAGACGCCAACTTCATCGGTAATTCTAGCAACTTCAACAACGGGAATCGTCCCCAACCAGGCTGCAATTCGCGACCATATATTCCATTCTCCAGACAAGGTAACTCCTCTAGCAATTCACAGCAATTCAATAAGCCTAGCTCGTTTGATCCAAAAGCTGTGTATGATAGCATCAGTAAAAAGTTTCATGCAAATGATAGACTTTTTGAATCTATTTCATTACAAATGGAAACTTTTAACAGTGCTATGAAAAATCAACCGAGTTTCAATAAAATGTTAGAAACACAGATAGCTCAGTTGGCTGCCTCTTTGCCTAATGCTAATGCGGGAAAGCTTCCGGAACAACCGGAACCTCCTCCCAAAGCACATTAATGCCGTCACCGCTAGGGGTGGTAAGTCCACTCAGGACCCTCCACATCCTAGTGGTGCACCATGCACTAGCCATACAGGCAAGGAACAGGAGAAAACCACCGAAACAGAAGAGAATGACGATCCAAAAACCAGCCCTGATGCCGCGAAGGAGAAGGCACCATCGAAAACTCTTCCACATGAGTTTTATGACACAACGGTGCTGCCCTTCACTCAGCACAAATAGAAGGCTGCTGCTGATGAACAATATAGTAAGTTTGTTGAGGTCATTAAAAAGTTATATGTCAATATACCCCTACTAGATGCTATGCAGGTACCGACATATGCAAAGTACTTAAAAGATATACTCAACAATAAGAAGCCACTGCCATCAGCCAAAATTGTGCACATGACCGAGGAGTGTAGCGTAGCTATACTCAACCAACCTCCACATAAGAAGAAGGACCCTGGCAGTCCTACCATTCCATGCTCAATTGGGAACCAAGTCTTCAATCAAGCCTTATGTGATCTCAGAGCAAGCGTTAGTGTCATGCCTAAAATTGTCTTCGACAAACTCAATCACGCGGCACTCATCCCCACAAGTATGTGCCTGCAACTTGCGGACCAGTCCATCCGACACCCCACGGGAATCGCCGAGGATGTCCCGATGAAGATCCGAAACTTCCTTATTCCCGTGGACTTTGTGGTACTGGACATGGAAATTGATGCCAAGACACCGCTCATTCTTGGGTGGCCATTTTTGAGCACCGCGGAAGCAAGCATTGATGTTGGAGCTGGAGAAGTCCACCTCAACATCAACGGAATGAGGGAGGCATTCTCCTTCAAACCAAAAGTGGAGTAGTGCAACCAAGTGAAGTTTTTCAAGTGCCAAAAGTATGTGCCGAAGCCACCAGTCAATCACGCTTCTTGGAAAGAGATGGAGAGTCTCGTAGCATTCATGAAACGGAAGTTAGCCATCGAGGCTGTCATCTGACAATGGGAAGAAGACAAATGGAAGTAGGCGAAAGCAATGAAGGCTAGCCGCAAGAACCAGGAAATAGGAGGCAAAGCTCCTGTTAAGAAGGTCGGCACCCATGAGCTTATAAGACCCACCAATCAAGGGTGTAACAGAAATCAGCATACCCATGGAGAATCTAGGACAAATACTATGGGGCATGTTGAAAATAAGTGCGCCCAGGACCCATCCACAACAAACTCCAAGTGGCTCGCAAAAGTACCACTTACCTGCCCGTACATACGTCCATGCGACATCCCGAAGGGTGGTAAATGGTTCGCTCCCGCTAAGAGGTAAACCTGGCATTATCATTCGACGGCATATTTATTTCCCGCTAGTTTTAATTTCCTGTTCTCCACTGCATATTTAAATTTTTGCAATGCACTAGCTTAGTTTCTCTGCATTTAGTTTCTTTTATCCTCCCTTTTGAAAAAAAATCTTTGGGGTCAGCTGACCCCAACACAGGGCCGGCCGACCACCTGCAAAGGAAAGGTAGGGGGCGCTGGTCAGGGTCGGCCGACCACCCCGCCAGGCCGCCTGACCACCCTCCTCTCTCTCCCTCTTGCTCTTTTTTCTTTTCTCCTTCCTTTCTCCCCTTCTCCTTGCACCCTCCTTTCTTTTTCATTCTTTAGCTTTTCTCTTTACCTTCTTCCCAAATTCCTTTCTCCTTGGCTCTCCATCATAATGAGCACTTATGAAAGAAGCACTAGGTCGGCCGACTGCATCACTAGGTCGCCCGACCTCCATTGTCATGCAAAGCAAAAGAGGCAAAGGGTGAGGGGCCACCCGGATTCCCACCGGAGGCCGGCCGACCCTTTCTCTTTTTTCCTTTCCGCACATGAAGACCCTGCTGCTCCTTCCTTCTCTCACACCCTTTGAGAAACATACTCAAGTGGTCGCCTGACCATTCCACCGGGTCGGCCGACCACGCCACTCATCAGGCCGCCCGACCCCTGTCCTAGCTCCTTTCGGTGAACAAGTTCTTCTCTTACTTTCTTTTGCTGCACTCTTCTTTCCCTCGAGTGAACCACACGCTCAAGTGGTCGGCCGACCGCTTCGAATGGCCGCCCGACCACCCTCACCTTCAGCACACACACTCACTCACTTTTCTTTGCTGCATCCTCATGCGAAGCACCATAGCTGGTCGCCCGACTGAGGCTCAGGCCAGCCGACCAAGGCGTGGGTCGGCCGACCCCCTTGCTTGGCCGGCCAACCCCCCTCTGCTGCCCTTTGGCCTATAAAAGGCAACCCTCGTCCTCCATGTTCAATGCACCAAGCACAAGCACACTTCTCCCCCTCTCTAATTCCCTTGTTTAGTAGTTAATTTAGCACTCTTTGCTTAGCTAAAATAATGTCCAAATAAAAATCTAGTTGAGAAAATAAATTAGCTACTAGCCCCTTTCTTCTGGCAAGACCGAGAACGAGTTGTGGCGGTGTCATGCCCCACAAAGACGACTAACAACTAACACTAATTTTATTCTGTTGTCTCGTAGTTCTTGTGTTCATTTTTTGTGCAGGATGAGGCGCGCTCTCAAGAGGGCCAGAAGTGCGAACAGAAGGGCGGGACAGCAAATTCGCTTCCCAACGTCCTTCGGTTCACAAAACTCTCGGACAGTGTCCGATAGAGGCTCATTAAGTGCTGGACCAGGAGGAGAAGAAGCTTCATCATCCAACACTGGGCCCGTATTGCTGCTGGATTCTCAAATCCAGACGCGCAATCAAGATGAAGCCGACCTGCTGAGACGACTCCTCACCAAGCCTATCAGCCTCACCAAGTGCTTCGATGAGGTACTCATGACAAGCACAGGTATGGATGATGAATTTGATGAAATTTTTAGTATGGTAGGCTGGGATAATTTTGCACATGTTAGTGAGGGAGGCATAGTCCTCCTCACCAAGGGGTTTATAATGATCCTCAGAGTAGTATCACTGCAGTCTGACACGACTGTTCATTTTAGACTCTTTAACTCTGAGCATGAGCTGACACCTCATCAGTTTAGCAATACTCTCGGGTTCTCACCTTGCTGCTCTATAGCAGCTGAACCCGTAGGCTTTAATGCAACAGAGTTCTGGAAAGAACTAGCCGGTCCGAACTATAAGGGGAAGAAGAGTATCACACACATTAAGCACCCCACCATGCGGTTCATGGTCCTTTAGATTACCATCGTAGTCCTTCCCCGGGATGACATACGTTGTGTGACCATAGAGGACTTAAAAATCCTCTATGCCATGTGGCGTAAGCAGAAGTATGCACCAGTCATCGCCATGCTCCATCACTGGATGAAACTAGTTTGGGATGAAAATTCCATAACAATCACGTCCTTTGTGACGAGGATTGAATCTGAGGGGTCTTAGCAAATGCCCAGGTGGCGTTCTTACCCCCAGACACACCCAACCTAGTCACAGAGAGCCATTTTATCCGGGGACACTTTCTACGCAAGAACCTTAGCACAGATACCTATGTCATGATCTACAGGGGGTGCAACTTTGAAGTGCCTCTACCAGCACCACATTTCAAAATCTACCACGTGGACACACTCAATATGCCAATAGAGGGCGTCCCGGTAGAAGAGCCTTTAGAGGAGCCCAAACATAGTGTAGCGGGAGTCATGACCAGGGCACAGAGGAGAGCAGCCCAAGAGCGCCTACAGAAGCAAGCACAGGACGCACAAACCATCGGCTCTGGACCTACCTGGTTCCATACCGCGACTGGCACATTCTGGCAAACCCAGGGAACAGACCCGATGTGGCAGCCCCACGAAGGATCTGCAAACACACCATGGGGACACGAGACGAGCGCTGCATTCTCTCAGCAGCAAGGAGGAGGAACCTACTATGGGTATGGGTCAGCACCATATGAGGCAGGACCATCTGCCTCTGCACGCTTTGCAGGAGACCCTTTGAGTGCCATCTTTGGGTCACTGACCATTCAGGACCAGCACACAGCTGGGATGGCCCAGCAGCTTAATCAGGTCGATGAGCGCACTCAAGTCATCCAGCAGACACAGGACGAACAATATAACCGCCTCCTAGAAATAGAAGCGACGGCTCAGCGCACCTTCGATGAGTCCCAGCGATTCTTCCAGTACTACGGGTACTACCCCGAGTAGCTTCGTTGAAGCTTGGGGGCGACCCAAATCGACAGCTGGGTACGTATGACAGTCTCCCATTTTCTGCACCACCCATATATCATTGCTTTAAGAGTTTGCTAGTTTGTTTAATTCAGTTTTTTTTTAAAAAAAATCCCATGCTTTAATGATAAGTTCACATGTTAGCTTCATTTTGAAAAATGAATAGTTGCTCTATCAAGTGAATGATTTAATTCTTGCATGTAACTTATGCTTAGCTTAATTTTGAGTTGTGAATAAAAGAAGTAAACCAAGGTTCTATCTTATGGATGCCATTTGTGATAATAAGCTTAAGTTGTTGTGAGATGAATGATATGGCTTGAATATGGGATGAATCTTTCATGCTCGTAGTAAGATGAACATCTCAGGTTTTTATTTTGAAAATAATAAATTATAGCTCCCCTTGGTCAAACATACCTACCAGAGCCAAAAATGCTGCAATTGGTTGAAACTGCTACAAAGAGCTGCTCAGTGATATTTTGAGCTTTGTCAAATTTTGAGTCTTTTTGAAAAGAAATATCACCTTCTGCTGATAGCTGGAGTACAAAAGCAAAAATGCAAGTGATCCATTCCGGACTTTGCATCCACCAAAAAAGTCTCCAAATACTTCTCAAAATCCCCTAGCCTTCAAATCCAAAAGAGTAAGGGTGTGGAGCCAAAAAGAAAAGCATGGCAAAAAAAAAAGCATGCACAAGCACGACAAAATGAAAAGCATGCAAGTTCAAGCATGGCAAAATTAAATAAAAGCTCCATATCCACTCCAAATCTACAAAAGGCTACAAGGGATAAATACCAAGAGAAGGAGGCATGCAGTACCACCATTCATACTCCACTGATCAATTAGAGGACGTGATAGAGTATACTCTTTGGTCCAACCTTTGGCTTAGCAAAATAAATATTCTAAGTGTGCCACATTGTCCCCACCTAAAGCTCCACAAAGGCCTTAGTGTAGGAAAGTTTTGGCCGAATCTTGGCCCTTGGTGAGGAAACACATTTGAGCGCTTGAGACCACCTTGGGGAAGCTACTTTTGTTTTCGAAATCTTGAAAACACCTGAGAAAGACATCCAAAAAGAGCAAGTTAGAAGAACTCCTGTACAATGGTTGTTCCATCTCTCAACCGCCCAAGGTAAGGTAAACAAAAAGATGCACCACGGGCAGTACACAAGGTGAGCTTCAATTATTTCACTACTCGAAACAAAGGCATGAGTACTGAGTCATATGTAAGAATTTCTCTTCATCTTTGATATTGCAGCAACTCCTGATCCACTTTCAGTCTTAGCTTTGCTCGAGGGCGAGCAAAAGTTTAAGCTTGGGGGTGTTGACGGTCATAATCTCACGATATCTACCATTAATTACCAACCAAATGGAGCAATGCAAGTGAATAAAATAGGACTAACCCTTCTACTGATGAGTTCCACTAGTTTTGTATGAATATTTGGATGCAGGTACCAAAATACACATAAAACAGCTCAAAACATGTCAAGGATCCAAGATGGGGCTCACTGGTCAAAGTGGCCAGGTCGGCCGACCCAGGCCAGGTCGCCCAACCCAGGTCAGGCCGACCCTGACCCAGGTCAGGTTGGCCGACCTAGGCCAGGTCGCCCGACCCACCAACAGGGTCGGCTGACCCTGACTCAGGCCGCCCAGCCACCCAATTGAGCCAAGTGCCACTTCTTCGATCCAAATCACAAAGAAACACAAGTGCATTCAAATCCAACTGCAAGACCAAGCATCCAGTGTATCCAAAGGCCAGAAATTCACCAAGTCACGGATCCATAACATCCACAATCCAAAGGAAGAGCAATGTGGCCAATGCAAGGCTGACACGTGGTCGCCTGACCTCCTCCAAGGTCAGCCGACCTACCCTCGGAGGCATTTTACACGTGCAACAACCGTCCTAACCACCAACCGCCATGGGGACGCAAGATCAAGCCGTTGGAGTGCAAAGGCGGTGGATCGGATGGTCGCCCGACCTCAGGCTAGGTCGGCCAACCTCCCCCTAGGTCGGCCTCCCATCGACCTCGGCCTCCCACCGACCTTTGCCTCCTACAAGTACCCTCCTCACATATTGGACTATAAATAGGCCTGTGGAGCTCATTTGTAAAAGTATGGAGAAGTTGAGAGCCATATTCTACCTTAGAGAGTGTCATTTTCCACATCGTAGTAGTTAGGATAGTCCTAGGAGTTAGAGTGAGTCGGGCTTTGCCTCGGAGTTCTCGAAGATTCTTCTGAGTCTGCGGTAAAAGCTCTTGTATCTTTTGTACTCTTATCTTCAATATAATTTAGTTATATTTTACTTTACTTCTATCTCTTGTAAGTGTGGTGTACCCTTTATTTTGCATACTTGCTAGGCTTAGGCTGTGGTTATCTTGGTTAGTCAAGTCCCGTTATTCTTGCCGGTGCTATAATCCAACATGTACGCCAGGCTTTGGTTAGGTCCTCTCCTCTGATCAAGGATGATCTATTGTTACTCAAGTACTCAAGCTTTGCTTGAGTACGTTTATAGCGTGCCAGCCTATCCACGCAGATTTTCTTGGTAGCCCCACTCAGTGACAGCATGTGGTGTGCCTGTGTAGCCCAGGCCCGTTCATTCGGTAGGCCCATAGGCGTTAGCCGGGTCTCCTTCGGTGGTCTACTATCTACCCCTGACCCCTCGAGGCGCCGGAATTTCGCTCGATGCGAGACCCTGACTTGCTACTTGAGTTTCTTAGTTAACCATGACATAGTCTTTGGAGTCGAATAGAATAGATTATGGGAACTTTATCTCACTCGTTGTCCTCCCAGGCAACTATACCTTTCTACGTGTATCTTAGGTAGTTTAATTTACTTCTTTCCACCATACACCTATACGTTTACCAAACTTACCCCTATCTAGTGACTAGCTGGTATATTTATTGAATTACGGATCATTCGATTTGAGTTTATCTAACTATACTCTCTCGTCTACCGCTTCCCTGTGGATAAAAATACTTCACTCAGAATACTCTGAGTGAAAAGCTACAGCGGTCTCCGTGCGCTCGCGGAGTAAAATCTTTTAAGGCTAAGAGACGCCAACACCGGCTAAGCAGTTGCTGTATATGCCCATCATTCATCGTCTGAAGCGGCTGTTCCTTTCTATGAAAATAGCTAAGAGTATGAGGTGGCACAAAGAACGCAGTCGTGGCAACTAGAGTGAGGATGTATTGGTGCATCCAGTAGCCGATGCATGGAAGGCACTGGACGAGTTCGATCCTGAGTTTGCGAGAGACCCAAGGAGTGTCTGTCTTGGGTTGGCGTCGGATGGGTTCACACCTTTTAGTACTTCTGCGAGCCCATACTCGTGTTGGCCAGTTTTCATCATGCCATACAATCTTCCACCTGAGATGGTGCTTAAAGATGAATTCATATTTCTTGTGCTCGTCATTCCAGGACCTGAACATCCAGGGAAGAATCTCAATGTCTTCTTACACCCGTTAATAGAAGAACTCAAATAATTGTGGACAGGGTGAAGGCGTATGATAGTTGCACTAAGAAACAATTTAACCTGCGTGCCGCATACTTCTGTTTAGTACATGATCTATTGGCCTATGGCAATTTTGCTGGATGGTCTGTGAATGTCCATCTACAATGTCCCATATGTATGGATGACTTAGATGCATACAGGCTAAAGCATGGTGGAAAATTCACTTTCTTTGACTGCACTCGAAGGGAGCTTCCTCCAAGGCACAAGTTAAGGCAGTCGACTACTACATTTCGAAAGGGTGTTAAAGTCACAAAGCTACCCTCAAAATGTAAGACTGCAAAGGAGATAATGGCATGGCATAGATGTCTGAAGGTTGATCTGAGCACCAAAAGGTTTCACGGATACGGTGAGCTCCACAACTGGACTCACATTTCCTTACTTTGGGAGCTGCCTTATGCTAAGGCTTTGATGCTGCCGCACAATATCGATCTCATGCACCAAGAGCGTAATGTCGCGTAAAGCATCGTAAGCATGTGTTTTGATGTGACAGACAAATCCAAAGACAATATCAAAGCAAGGAAAGACTTAGCATTGCTTTGTGATCATCCCATTCTTGAGGTACGACTAAATGGGAAAGGAAAGGAGTGTAGACCAAGAGCCGAATATTGTCCTAAGCCGGAGGAAAGAAAATAGATATTTGAATGGTTGAAGACCCTGAAATTTCTAGATCACTATGCAGCTAACCTAAAGCGGGAGGTAAATGTGAAGACCGGAAAGTTGACCGGACTGAAGAGTCATGATTACCATATCAACATTGAAAGGCTCCTACCTATAATGTTTCGTGGTTATTTCATGTGGAGGTTGTTAGCCAAGCTCAATTACTTCTACAGGCACTTATGTGCTAAGACAGTCTCGAAGAGTTTGATGGTGAAGTTTGTGAGGGAAATTCCGGTGCTTATATGCAAATTGGAAAAAGTGTTTCCTTCTGGTTTCATGAATGTGATGCAGCACCTGTTGATTCACTTGCCCCGGAAAGCATTGGTTGGTGGACCCGTTCAATGCAAGTGGATGTATCTTATAGAAAGGCAACTTAAAAAACTTAGGTCTACTATACGCAACAAGGCAAGGGTTGAGGGTTGTATCGCTGAGGCGTTTGCTCTTAAAGAGATGTCGCACTTCACCAAAAAGTATTTCAACAAAGTAGACGCAGAAAAACACTCCAGCGTGTTTCTGTTACTGATGTGAATCCACAAAGCGACCTTCGGATTTTCAAGTTCCATGGTACAACAAGTGGACCTTCGACTGTACGCCATATGGAAGAATCAGAGCTGAACTTGTTTTTGTTGTATATGTTTAGCGACATGAAAGAAATGAACTAATATTTCGAGTATGTCATCTTCTAACTTCATTCTGTACTCTTTGATTTATATCTATTGTCATCTCTAAGTATCAAATAATCTCGTCCTCTCTGAACATCAAATAACGCTGGTTGTTTGAAAAAGAGTATTGGACATCCACTTACCGACCCACCACCAAGCAATTAGAGAACCTAATGCGCAATGGGCTACGTGGTGGTCCTAATTTCGTGCAGTGGTTCCACAAGCATGTAATTAGCATCTCATCATCTCTTCGATCATACGTGACCTTAACTTGCTTCTCTAATAATGATGCTTTCTTATGTAGCGTCTTACTGATGGAACCGTCCACAAAGACCTAGCCCAACTGTCTCATGGTCTTGTGAGGGCAAGGAACTATAGTCAATACAATGTTTCTGGATTTCGTTTCAAAATGGCAAAATTAGAGAAGACCTGTCCATTTGCAGCCACTGTCAATAGCGGAGTTATGACCACCGCTTATGATGTTAATGAGAATCTAGTTCACTACTACGGTGTCTTACAAAACATCGTTGAGTATGAATTTGATGGTCCCAAAGCACTAAGTCTAGTGTTCTTTTAATGTGATTGGTTTCATCCATAGAATGGCACTCGAGTTGACAACTTGGCATGGTCGAGGTGAAGCACGGTTCCAAGCTTCAAGGTCAAGACAATGTCGTTCTTGCTCATCAAGCTGAGCAGGTTTACTACCTGCCATATCCTCATCATAGCTTGCATGCATGGTGGGTGGCATTTAAAGTTAACCCCCAAGTCTTGCCTCCTAGCGACGAAGGGTACAATGAAGATGATGACCATGATGTGTTCCAAGAAGGAACATTCGAGAAGGAACATTCTGATGATGATGATGACAATGATGGCTTTCAACAAGACGAAAGGGTTCAAGCTGAAAGGCTTCAAGGCAAAAGGTTTCATGTTACTGATGGGGACGCTCTAGAGTTGTTACACGAGGAAGATAAGGACTTAATAGTGGAACCCACACGTCAGCGGAAACGGCCCATTACTAGAAAGTCAAAAAGAATTAAGGAGATGGCACGACTCAAAAAACAAGTGAGCATGCAATGAGTCAACGAAGCCGAAACAGATGCTGATGATTTTCGATAAGTATGTATTGTAAGATTTGTTTTCTTGAATTTAAGACTTTCAAATTATACCTGTTGTTTCTATCATGTGTTTTCTTAAATTTAAGACTTTCAAATTATACATGTTGTTTCTATCATGTCTTATTCAAAATGTATACTAACGTACCTTTTGAATTTTGCAGATGTTCAGGCACAGGAGGAGTAAGGCTACCTCTACCTCCAGTGGCAGTCTATTTCAGGGCACCTCCTAGAGCAGAGAAAGGCAGCAGAAATTTATGGGTTTAATGGATGAGGCAGCTAGGGAGCATGTGGTTAACGCTGATGCGTCTAGGGAAGACGCGAGAGGGGGTGGTGAGAGCAACTTGGGAGGGGGTGGTGAGAGCAACTTGGGAGGGGGTGGTGAGACCAACTTGGGAGGGGTTGGTGATGCGAGAGCTGGAGGTAAGACTGATGAGGAGGAAGACGTGGGCCTGGTTGATGCTGATGCTAGGCAAACAGGTTCTTCATCAAGAATTACGTATCCTTGATATTACTGTTTTGCAAAGTTAAAGTTATTTTATCTTTCAACTGACTTTAATCCCTTTGGCTATATGTAGGTTTCGAAAGTGTAATTCAGTTCGTGCGAGGCCTGCTAATAGTGAGAAGCTGCTGATCAGGCCACTTGGAGAGACGTGAGTCTCATCAATTAATATGTTGTAGGTTTATAATGTATACATCTATTATTGACCCCTTGTATATTTCAACAAATCCACTTTGTAGGTCGTGGGACGATGTCAAATGGGAAGGTAATAAAAGCCCACGCACCAAGATCAACAGTGTATTGGGGCCCTCTGTCGCTACCACTACCCTAGCATGGTAGTAGTGAATGGTGAGCGTCAGGCGGCTACTCGCTGAGCACACTAAGGCCTTAAGAGGGAGGTTTTGGAAGATGGTGTCGAGGGTAGGAGTCTACAGGGCGTTGTCTGGGATGACTTTTGGGTGAGTTGCCATACATTGTGATTTTCATTGGTACGTGTGCATAATAATTCATCTGAGTTTGTTTTGTTTCATATGCTGACCCGGTAGTACACGGATACGGACCAAGACGATCGTGAAGCTATGAAGGCGCCGAAGATGCACTTTAGCAAATCTGCCGAGGTCATTAGTGATTCACTTTACAATGCAAGGATCATGGCTATCTGCCACTACTATAAGTCGGTGAAAGGAGAGAAAATGACCAAGAAGAAAGGAGCCAATACGATATACCTTAAGGAAGAAGAGTACCTCAAGACCGAGGTTGATTGGCTTGTGAAGGACATAGAAGCTTGGAGGTGGTTGGCCAAGCTGTGGTCCGCACCTGAGTGGATTGAAAAGTCAGAGGGCAAGCGAAACAACAGAGGGCAGGATCCGAGGCACAAGTACGGAGCAGATGGACACTTTGGGATTCAGCGACGCATGGTAAGCATGTAGCTCAATGGTTGCCATAACCATATATTCTTTGAGGTCGTATATGTAAAATGCTTGTCATATGTGTTTGCAGGAGGTTGAGAGTGGAACTAACCAAAGCTTCATGAATGTATTCATTCAAGGCCACTGAGGTCCTGATCCGAACAACGCCGATGTTTTGTGCTCCCAGGCGGCCGAGCACAAACTGGTAAGCAATATTACTTGTTATACAAAGTTTGGTTTTGGCAATATTACTTGGTGTGCTCATTGTTGGTTTGTGTGATGTTCCGGCATCTCAAGTGCATAATCATTCATAATGCATGCAACATTCATCATAATGCATCATACAATGACATTCATTTGAGCCCTAGTTCAAATTTTAGTCAAGGTGCAAGTTGTTGAAACCTGTTTTCTGCATATGAGTCTATGTGATTGTGCCTATAACTTTAGTTCTATAGTGATATAGGTGAAACTCATATTGACAAACTTGTAGACAATTTAATTATAAACAACTTTGGTAATTGGTGCTTTGACATGCATGAAGGTTTGCATAGAGATTTGGGACTTTTTCTGTCAGCATGTGAATTCTGTCCAAAACTGACCTGTTTAGTAATTTTAAATTTCCTTGATCTTAAAGACAAAATCTTGTAATGCTTGCATTGAGAAAGTTGTAGATCATGAAATTCTAAACAACATTGGTATAAAACTCCTTTTGTGAAAGTGACTAGAAAATGGACTTTTAGAATTTTAAACTAGGAAGGTTCTGTTGGTCAAACCTTAGTCAGCAGTTTAAATTCAAATTTACACCAAAATTTTGAATAGAACATGGTATACAAGTTTATAAGGTAAATGTAGAGGAACAAATTTAGAACATTTAATCCAATTGGAGTTTTCCTAGATTCGGCCTCTAGGTCAATCAAAAACTGAGATTTCAAATAGAGGTCCAACCAGTCAAACTGGGTTTTTTCTTTTTCCCTTGGATTTTCCAAAACCGGAGTCACTGACAGTGGGCCCCGCCCGCCGGATTCCCGCCCGCGCCAGACAAAACCGAGCCGGTGGGCCCCACATGCTTCGTCCACTCCACGCACCCGGTCCACTGGACGCCTCTCTCTCCACCCTGCCCCGGTCCCACCTGTCGGCCTCTATGGGTCTATAGACCGCGCCTACCATCTCCTCGCCGTCCTCCTTCCCCGCTCCAGCGCGCCCACGCGACGGACGCGCTCTGCCCGCGCCGCGCGTGGCCGACGCCGGCCGGCCGAGGCCGCGCTCCTCCCCGGCGCACCCGCACCTGGACAGGATCCCGTCCGCCTTCACTCTCCGCGCCTCCTCTTCAACTCGCCTTGCTCTCTGCCCCTCACTCCCTCGCTATCCACTCCGCACCGAACGCCACCGCCGCCATAGCCGAGCTCGGAGGCGAGCTCACGCCGGCCGCTCCGTCGCTCCCCGAGCCTCCAGAACCCCGTCATTTCACCCGCCTCTACCTCCCGTGCCCAAAGAGCTAGACCTCGTCGTCTACCTCCGCCTTTCCCCTCCCAAGCACAAAGTGCCCGCCGCCATCGCCGCCGCGGCGAGCTCACGTCACCCGCCGCCTCAAGCCGCCTCCCACCTCGTCGACGCGCGCCTCACACTCGCCTCGCGTTACTCCACCGATCCCGCACGGCCTTGCCGCTCGCCCTCGCCTCCATCGCCCTTTCCCGCGAGCGCTCCCTCCCGGCCGCCATTGCCGCCGCCCCTCGCCGTGGAGACCCACCGCCGAGCCATCCCCGCACCTCCACTCCGCCTCCGCCGGAATCGCCGCCCCGCCGCGCACCTTCCGTGCTAGGCCTCGACGTCACCGCCTCGCTCCCTCGCCGGATCCGCGCCCGCGCCGCCGCGCACCGCCGCGCCGTGACCCTCCGGTTCACCACCGCCGAACCGCCTCTCCTGTCCACCCCGCGCGCCCACATCTTGGGGGAAACAATCCCCGAGGCCGAGCCGACCTCCAGGGCCTCGATCGGCTCCAAGTCCGGGCTCCACGCCGCCGGCGCAAGCGCCGGAACGCGCGGCCGCGCGCGCCCTCCTCCCTGCCCGAGGTAGAAGAAGGGGTGAGGATTTTGCATCCTGGCCCCCGAGCTTCATCCATATTCTGTTTTTATCCGAGCGCTGTGCATTGAGTCATGTAGTTCTTTGAAACTAGCCCCTGAGGTCTACGGTTAATTGTGATTAGGTCCGCGTCAGTTTGATTTTCCCATTTAATTGCATTTATTTAAACTTAGAGCTTTAGAAAATTATAACAATTCAAATAAAAATCTAAAATGGACAAACTCAGTGGCTATGGACTCCTCTTGAGTAGATCTACAGTATAGGTATGATGTGAATGTGTGAAAAGACTGTTTTGCCCCTGGTTTAATGCATGCATGGTGTAGGTAAATAAATGGTAAAAGTGAACAACTCCAAAAATTATGAAACTTGGACAGTAGCTTTGTTATGACATCTAAGCACTATGTGAATTTTTGTGGTAGTAGCACTTGTTGTTAAATGACCAATCTACCCCTAAGCCTACGTTTTTGTAATAGAAATGTATGGGAAGTACTTGTCTTATGGAAATTGCTCCAATTGTTATACTAGATTTTTAGGACACACATTATGCTGCATATAACTTCCTGGTAAAGTTTGAAGCCTTGCCTGTTGAGTTTGAGTGGTGATTTGAAAATGACAAAGTGTCACATGCTTAACTAAATAATAGGAAAAAGTGTATTTAAACTGCTAGGAAAATTTTGGGGAAAATCTAGTAACACTATGAAGTATGTTTCTGCAGGTGGTAAAAATTTGAGATCGATTGGAGTTTATTAACTACATGAACTTATGAGTGCATTTTATTCATAAAGGTAGCGTGTCCATTAATTTGCATGTATATGTTTAACTTTAAGAGACAACTTCATTTCATTTGATAGGGACTGTGTACACATATAGAACAATTATTCCTAATAACTTCAAAGATAAAATGTGGTAATGGTTTGTACGATTTCTTAGTGATGAGCTGTATGATTTCTTAGCAAAGTTGTTAAGTTTTCTTGTTATGGGGTGTGTTTAAACTAACAGTACCCGAACCCATTCTTCACAAGCTGCTTGATCATGCCTTATATTTCATTGACACCTCATGCATACATCTGCCATTTAGTGTACTCAAGTTTGCAATGTGCCATGTTTATAACACTGTATCGTAGACATGCATTTGCATTCTCCTGCACTCACTTGCATTTTATCATGCATATAGACCCCGCGTGCAAGGAGCTATCAACGCAGGAGAAACCAGTGATCAAGGAACCAGGCAACAAGCTATATCCGGAGCCAAAAGACGATGGGTCGCTGATTAAATCCGTCCCTGCTTCAAGGGGTTGCCTGGGGCAAAGCCTCACAACCCGGCAAACTAACATAGTTTAGTTTGTTGGTTTTCATAAGGATACTCAAAGGTAGGCAGGACCATGATTTCTCCCAGCAAATACAACTCTCGTTTGATGATTACGCATATGCATTAGGAGTTGTTTGAAACCAACTGCATTAGACTTCCTGGCCGCCCTGGCCCTAGCACCTATACGTAGAGTTCGTAGGGCGAGTGCCTAGAATTGCTAGGTACGAGTAGATACGAGTGATTGTACTTGTCTCGTAAGTACGGCTTTACAAAGTGACAGAAATCTCACCTATGGAAGTTACTATACATGCTTATGTTTAAATGGAGACCGGGCGGAGATTTATTGAGTTATTTATGGATTATGGTATTGTGCACTGGACTCCGCCCGAGTCGCATAAGGGCCGTTCGCTGTTCGCTTGCTGATCGGCATAACATTGCTAGGGTGCTTATCCGGGATAATGGACCGGTGAAAGCTTACTTGTGCCATCCGAAGAACAGAGACAGACTCCTACTGTGACACCTTGGGGAGCTTGTAGTCGAGGGAGGGCTGACCCGACGTGATCGTGGTATCGCTCCTAAGACAGCACAACCTGGGAACAACGGAAGGATTGAATCGAACTTGGGATGGGACAAGTGGAGATGGGAGAAGCATGTGTGGAACGCTGGGAGTTAGTAAGCATATGCCATCCTGGTGCTTCTAGTTATTCCCGGGAATTAACAAATCGATTCGAATCGCTGATGCTCACCAGGTGTGAGAATGCCAGATATGGCACACGAGCAACGTAGTAATAATTGGGAACATACTGTTTACAAAGTCACGCTTTTAATACAACATGTTGGACGTGTATGATCTGTCCTACTATTTAGGGTGTTGCCCATCCACCGGTTGGAGGTCGATGGACTTGGGAGATGCTTTGAGATCGAGGGAGGGCTGACCCGACGTACCGTGGTATCGCTCCTGAGACGGCTACTCCCAAGGGGTTGGATGGAAGCGCTGTGAATCTTGGGACAGGACATGTTTTCATTGTTTTACTTTTCATGCAAGTATTTACCTTATGTTATAAATGAATCTTTATGAATAATGGATAGCAGCTGTCAAATCCTGCTATCTGATATCAACATGACCTTGTTTAAGAATCAACAGCTAAGGATCCACATAATTAGTAAGCATGCTTTGCGTCAGCCGTAAGCCCCGTCCATTAAGTCCTACTGAGTAATTAGTACTCAGGGTTTGCCCCCACTTTTGGATTACAGGTACCGACGATTTTGGACAACTGTGCTGGAGGTGGTAGTACCGGTGGGCTCGGTGCTATTCGCCTTGTTCATCTCTTCGTGAAGACTACTTAAGTATATTATTCCGCTGCGAGATGTTTTGAAAACGCTTCCGCTATATTTATATACTCTGAATTCGCTTCCGCTATATTTGAACATGTATTTGATTTCATACAATTGAGTTGTAAATTAAGTCTATTATTCTCTAGTTCAACTGCCTGTGATGATGTAATTGTTGTGGCTCCTTCGAGAGTCGGATGTGTTTGATGTCGGTTCCTCTGGGATTTGGTGTTATCGAGAGCTGTAGTACTCTCGACGGACTACCGGGTTTAGTCTGGCCTAAGTGCACTGCGAGCCAGAGATGGCAGGTGTGCTTAGTCTAGATTAAGCAGGGCGGTTCCGCCACAGTTTGTAGGATCAGTATGGGCAAGAAATGGTGAAGCGTCACGGTGAGGGTGTCCAGTGGATGCAGCAGCCTCTAGGTGTAGATGCTTTGTATCACAGCGGTGAGGGTGGAAGACATGGCAGGTTTGCTCCCTTGGATTAGGTATGTTGCTTGTTTGATGCGCCTTTGAGATCCTAGTAACATGTCATATGTGGAATCGTTGTTTGTAGGTTTGCCTTTGGCACAGGGGTTGTTGACTACAACTGTTCTGTGTCTCGTGTGGGATCGTCGAGTACGTCTACAGTGACTTCTCGATGGTCTAGGGTTGACGATGCACAAGAGGAGGCTCGCGAAGCTCGAGGGAGGCTCGCTAGGCATGAGAGGAGGCTCGCCAAACCAGTGAGGAGAGCCAACAAGCCATGGCATCTATGTCTACATTTATGCAGGTAAAACATTGCACTATTGCTGTTGTTTCTATTTGATACCGTTTTGTGAATTTAACGTCACTTAATACATTACAGCAACTGTCGGCTTCTCTCGGTCCTATGGTGAACTTGCCACCGTTCTGCCCTCCTGTTTTCACTTCACAGCAAGGCCAACAGGTAAATATGCTTAGTCTATTCGTTACTTTTCTCGACAAGCCCAATTCGAATCATATGTTAACTTGATCTCAACATTAGCCACCTCAGGCATGGACGCCACCTCAAGGCCCGCAGGCATGGATGCTACCTCTGGGCCCACAGGCATGGACGCTACCTCAGCGCCCGCAGGGATCTGGAGGGTGGCCGGCATGGCCGGCAGCACAAGCCGCGCAGATAGCACCGCAGGGCTTTCAGCCACCTATTGGGTGGATGCAACAGGGTCCTTATTGGGTACTAGGTCCAGGTCCCAACTATGGCCCTTGGATTTGGCCACTTCCGGCTACGCAGGTACGAGCACTACATCGGGCTAAGTAACTTAAGTAACGCTATTGGACTCTATATTTGAACATCTAGTCTTGAATTGAGTCGGTCCACCATATTGATGTAGATAACATGTTCCATATATTTGTGATACACACTTGTGGTTTAGCTCAACTTAAAGTACCTTTTAACTTATGACTTGACCTTTTAACATGCATGGCACTTTAAAATTATGACTTGTGATATAGCCACTTAAACTCATAAGCTTGCACTACTGATAAACTTTTGGCCATATCTAATTAGTTCATTTTGTAGGTATCAGGCTCACGTCCCGGCAATGTCACTCCTGATGCAGAGGTCAACCCCAACGAGCACCTGCGCAATTCAGTCGGAGGATCTGGAAGCGGCCACAACTCCAACAATCCACAATCGTAAGCTAGGGTGTCAAAACTTTGAGAAGTGGACACATTTGGTTATGTGTGTTGGTCATGTATGTTTGAACTTTGTTGGACTGGACTCTGTTTGTGATGGATTTGAGGAACTACTATGTTGGACTGGATTGTATGTTTGCGATGAACTATGTTGAACTTTGTGTGTTTGCTTGTGTGATGGATGGATTTCTGTTGCATTCTGTTGTATGCTATGTGCTGTATATGGTGATTCTTGTTGGATGGAAAGGGAAAAAGGGCTCTATTTGGGGGGGCGCTAGCTTTTTCGTGGGCCAGTGGTGGGGCCAACGAAAAAAGCAGGCGCATGGGGGACTTTTCATCGGCCCCTCCTTGGCCCAAGAAAAACTTCTTTTTCGTCAGCCGGCGGTGGGGCCGACGAAAAAGGCGTCGGCCACGGTAGCGGCCTACGAAAAAGATAGTTTTTCGTGGGGGACGACGAAAAAAGCCACACTTTTTCGTGGGACTTTTTTCGTCGGACTTTTTCGTCGGCCGGCCCACAAAAAACTATCTTTTTCCATGGGTTTTTGCTGTTTTTTGTGGGCTTTTGGCCTAGAAAAAAACCTTCTTCCTATAGTAGTGGGGCGGTGAACTGGAGGCGGCCACGGCACGGCGATGCATGGAGCTCGTGGCAGTGCGACGCAAATCCGGCGGGGAAGGAGGGGAACGGCGACGAGATTAAGTGTGGAAGGTGCGCGATAGCTTGGCGAACGCGGTGGTGGTGTTCTAGAGGCACGGAGGTGTAGTAGGGGTTGCATGACAGCGGTGAACTGGGGTGGTGATGTCGTGAATGGGCGATGAACCCGGTGGCGCGGCGCTTCGATCTCAGCGGTGGACAAGGGAACGGCGGTGCCACCAAGCGTCACTGGTGCGCGAGATCGTGGCGGAGGAGGTGGTGGGGGCGTGGAGGCACGGGGTGGACAAACGGTGGCGGCATGAGCTCACTCTTTGAGCTCGGTCATGGCGGGCATGGCCGGGGCGCGAGGCGAATGGAGGGCAGAGAGAAGGGAGAGGGCTCGGGGACTAAGGGAGCGGGTGAATGCGGTCGCGTCCGCGTCCAGGTGAGCCATGGCGCGGTGTCGATCCGCGGCCGGGCGCCTCGCCCATACGCCGGCGGCCACGCGGAGCACGCCGGCTCGGCAATGGCTGCGCCCCCGGATCGTGGGGCCCACCCGTCGGTGAGAGGGGAAAAAGGAGAAAAGGAAAAATGAAGAAACACAATTGAGTTGGTTTTCTACCCCTCTGAAAATCATGCATTTGACCAATTTAGATGCCAAATTAGGAAAAACTCCAATTGGAAGAATTGTTCTACTCTTTGAGCTCTACAACTTTGTCAAAAGGCTTGATACCAAAGCTGTGTGGAAGTACAATTTAAATTTGAATTTACCTAGCAGCCCCCAATTTGGACAGAAGACCTATTTTGCTTAGAGAATTCAGAAGTCCTACTTCTAGTCATTTTCGCCCAAGATGCTTCTTGACAAAGTTGCTTACAATTTCAAGAGATACAACTTATTCAAATAGAGTCTAGCATGATTTTGGCTGCAGACCAAAGAAAATTTGAATTTACCAGGGAGGTCAAGTTTGAACAGAAAACACACCCTGACTGTATATGACTCCAAGCACCACCTAAACTTCAATATATGAGCAAGCCCCAATTAACAAAGTTGTACATCATGAAGTTGTCTACAGGTTTTGTATATAAAGTTTTGTCTATTCCACCACAGATTTTAAAATACAAACACAATTGTTTTCAGAGGTTTGGTAAAACAGCAATTTCACTTTGTGTAGTCTTTCTTGTTTTCAACTTTTGAAGTGTCAAATGAAGTCCAATCACTTCAAGATCTGAAGCATTTGAAAGGTGATAAGTTCAATTTCATTTCATAGAAAGGAAGATTTTGAAGTTGAATAGTGAAACTGAAAGTAATTTCAGAATGAAGTTTGGGAAAGGGCTGAAAATCAAGACTTGGGAATTTTTCCAAGTGTTGACTGGTTTGGGCCGGTTCCAAGAGACCCTTGGGTGCAAATTTGGAACAAGTAGGGCCAGTATTTGAACCATGCTCAGTGTAACAAAAGTGAAATTTATGGTATGCACAATAACTTTGATAACGGAGCGGAGCTCAGGTGCTTAATGAATTTGAATGTTTTATTAGGGCGGAAATTTGATCAAAAGTACCTTTGTCACCTAAAAGAACGTTGGCACGATTCAATTAAACTTTTGGACCTTCTTGTCTTGGTTTTTTTAAAGCTTGGCCAAAATAGCAAAGTAAAAGAATGTTTCCTAAACTAGGACTTTTGTATTTGGTGTTTTGCACAAAAGCTTGTGGGTGGTGGTTTAAACAACCAAACCACGTAGAGTTTTGTATTCACCTAGAAAAATTTTGACTTAGTGATTTTTCCATCTAGTCCTCATTACTCTCTAAGTATAATTAAGTCTTAATTCATTATTAGTTGGTCTCTAACTATGTGTTAAGGCTTCTGAGATGCCGGGGCATCACAGCAGGTATGGAGTTCTTCGTGTGTGCTTGTGTTGGTGTAGGGCGCTTGTTCCCACTCAGGGTAAAGGATATCATGCGTGGCACAAGAGCGACATCGGAGGGCTCGATGTTGTTTCATTGTTCAAGTCTTTTGAGTTATCATGACTATCAAACTTTAATTTCTGCTGCGAGATACATTTGAACTTTCTTTTCTTATGGCGCTATGTTGGAACTTGTATTTTATTTCGAACCGGTTGTAAACTAAGTCTACTTATTCTATATTTTCAACTATCTGTGATGATGTAACTGTTGTGGCTCCATCAAGAGTCGGATGTGTATGATGTTAGTTCCTTTGGGATTTGCTGTTATCGAGAGTTGAAGGACTCTCAACGGCCAATCGAGTATTGTTCGGTCTAAGTGCACTGTGAGTCAGAAGTGGCAAATGTGCTTAGCTCGGATTAAATCGGTGGTTTTGCCACATAGTCTATCGATGTCTTTTAGCGTAATAGATTTGACTCTGCAAGCGCATGGAGATTTGATGTAGCCTTTTCACTTATAGTATTCTGAGTATCGTAAAATCCACAGGGAACTAAGGGTGAATCGATAGTATGATATAACTTTCGAACTAAGTAAATTGCAGCTTAATATAAACACCAGCTATCCTTAAGATGCAGGTAAGATAAATAGGATTGTGTATGGTGTGTGACGGAACATGGACCAAAGGAGTCAGCAAACTAGCTATAGCTATGTGGGACTATAGCGAGTGAGATTTAGATATCAAACTCTTTTCTGAACTACTGCATAGGAGTATTCGAGGATGAACTAAGTTATCCGAACACAAACTAGGGTCTTACGTCGAGCTAAATTCTGGACTACACCAAGGTGGCATGAAGGTAGATAGTTGTCCAACCGAACGATGGGATGGGAATACAGAGGCTCCCTTAGATATCAAACTCTTTTCTAAACTACTGCATAGGAGTATTCGAGGATGAACTAAGTTATCCGAACACAAACTAGGGTCTTACGTCGAGCTAAATTCTGGACTACACCAAGGTGGAATGAAGGTAGATAGTTGTCCAACCGAACGATGGGATGGGAATACAGAGGCTTCCTAATGATGTCACCAAGAAGGGCTACCAACAAGAGTGTTGACGGCACTTAAGCGGGTCAAACTTTATACTGCAAGCGACAGCATCGTGGTAGCTCTTCCCCAAGATGAGAATCTTGGGTTTCGTCAATCCAAGGATAACAATGCTTAGACTACTATTAATCTAGTATTAATCAATTATTAGCTATCTCTAATAGATCTAAATAAGCCAAAGGGATGATAAAAGACTATCTAATCACACTCTAAATTTATGTATAATCAGAAGATAAACTGATCTTGTCCAAGAGATAGATATGAAACTACTCAACAAGATAAATATGAAGCTAATCAGCGAAGGCATCCACAAGAGATATTGCGACAAACTTCTTATGAACTAAGAACCACATTGAGCTATGATGTAGCATGATAAACAGGATAAACATGATCATGAATGTCATAAACTTGCTCGAACCTTTCGACCACCCACGTGTCACTTATAATGGGTTAATCGATGAACTAAGCCTAAACCGTATCTAACCATGAGCAGATTCAATCAACCAAGTAAGGTAAAAAGATCTAATAAAAGACATGAAGAACTCTATTATCTTGGCCAAGAACATGTAGAGATGAAGCATTGGAAAGACATGGATCATATATCATGTATAAACACAAACTTATTGTCAAAAGATGACTTTATTGATCGAACTCAAAGTCTCATCAATGTAATCATAAGAATAGAGAGTTACTCGAGATACATCATGAACTTGAAAGCACAAACTCATCAAAATCGACGAGATGATCAACATATCAAAAGATGAACTTGAAACTTGCCGGGAACGAGGTGGGTTGGCCGACCAGACCCCCTGGGGTCAGCCGACCCCCTCTATTCCTGTCTCCTCTTGCTTCCTCCTTTCGCCGAGATTGACTTCTCGGCGAGTCTTGTTAAGTTGGATCCTTAACCGTCGCTTTGGAGCTCTGGTTACAATGAATTTGGCGTCGCTGTCCCCTAGGGAGGCCCTGTTTATATATATGATGCTTTTGATTTGAGTTTATCCAATTACATTCTCTCGCCTCCCGCTTCCCTGTGCAAATTTACGATACCTTGGAATACTCTAGGTGAAAGGCTACTTCGGTTTCCATGTGCTTGCGTAGTAAATTCTGTTTAGGCTAAGAGACGCCAACAACACGCAAGCGAGGCGGAGTGCGCACCTGAGCACGGCTCGGCACAAGCTCACCTCAGCCGGCTGGATTAGGATGACAAAAAGGGGAAGGGGAAGAAAGGTGGTAGGGGGGTCCCGCTTAGCAGTGACACTACGGCGGTGACCCCACTGGTCAATGGCTGGGTGCAAGGGTGGTGCGGATGGGCTGAAGGGGCAGCACATTCGGCTCGTGGCGCGGATGACTCGGCTGGCGGGGTCAGTTAGCCCGGGTAGGCATGGTAGTCGGTTGGGTTGGCTTGGCTGCTGGCATGGTTGGGCCAAATGCCCTTTTCATTTATTCCGTTTTCTTGGATGCTTTTCCATTTGCTTTGATTTGGTTTAAATTCAATTTGTGGATTGGTTTGAGTTAGCACCCAATCAAAGAACCAAATAAGAGACAAATGATGATGCAAGAATTTAGCACAAGATGAAACATAAAGCAAGGTTAGTTTGCTTGCACAAGTTAATGTTAGATACCTAAATTAATTAATTAACCAAGTTTTAGTTAATCAAATGCCATGCACAAACATAAATAAAAATGAAATTTTTATGTAGTGATTTTTGGTTTTCAAAAATTAGGATTGTTATAGTCTCCCCCCTCCTCACAAGTATCTCGTCCTCGAGATTTTAGGGGTAACTTAATGGTTTTCGAAGAGATGTGGATACTTCTCCCGCAATTCTGACTCCTTTACCTAGATAGCCTCTATTTCTGAGTGATTTCTCCACCGCACTTTGTATACCGGAATCTGGGTCCTTCTTGTGCCTTTCTCTGCTCGATCCAGAATCTGTTCTGGGTATTACAGGTACTCCATGTTGTCATGCAGATCCACCGCTTCAAGTGATATCTGATCCTCTGGTAATCTCAAGCATTTGCGAAGTTGAGAGACGTGAAACACTTGATGCACTCCAGACAAGTGCTTTGGCAACTCGAGCTCGTAAGCGAGATCTCTAACTTTATTCTTAATCCTGAAAGGTCCAATATACCTTGGTGCTAGTTTCCCTCTTGTGTAAAATCTCCTAATACCATGCAGGGGTGACACCTTCAGGTACACGAATTCTCCTTCATTGAATTTAAGTTCTCACCTACGCTTATCTGCATAGCTCTTCTTGCGGCTTTGGGCTATTCTGAGATTCTCTCTGACCTTTGCCACATTCTCCGCTGCTTCCTCAAACACAGCTAGCCCATAAAACTGCCTCTCTTCTGCTTCCTCCCACATCAGTGGAGTTCTGCACTGGCGACCGTATAGGGCCTGGAAAGGTAACATCTCAATGCTAGCTTGGAAGCTATTGTTGTAGGAGAATTCTACAAATGGTAAGCTATCTTCCAAGTTTGGGCCGTAAGTTAGCACGTGTTGGCGGTTCTTAGCCTAACAGATTTTACTCCGCAAGCGAACGCTGTAGCTTTCACCTAGGAGTATTCCAAGGTATCATATTTATCCACAGGGAAGAATTGAGATAGAGATATTAACTTATCACACATCTTGTTATTTTACTCTTTCAGTCCAAACGGTAAAAGAAAGGATAACGGCACATTGATACACTCCACAAGGATACATAGCTCAACGAGAAGATAGAAGGACAACGAGACGGAGTCCGGTTCCTGATGAGATCTTCCTCTACTAAGGTCAAGCCAAAAGACGACAAAGCTAGCTTAAACAATGTCACTATACTAAGGTCGTGACACGGCTGAGGTTATGGTTTGGTCTAGACATTTTTACTGCATCGGACATCGCGACTATAGAACCACTGCCAGGCAACAGAGTGCTGAATACCTAGCCGAGAAAGGCGGGTTCTAGGAAGTCCGACTATGCGTCTACAACATGCTATAACACAACTAGTTTGTCAGCCCGGACGATGGGGGTGGAATACTGAGACCTCTAAAGCTGTCACCTAGAGAGGCTACCTAAAGCCTGTGTGAAATATGTATGGTACACACGTGGCACCCAGAGCTGCGTGGTACTGGCTGCAAACCAAGGTGAACTTCTATATTAGACACCACGTCTACTTCTAGTTGTTCACACATCCACTTGTTGCACAAGTGAATGCATCACAACTGCTACGACTTAACCAACAGTGTGAACAAGGAACCCGCAAGTAAATAGACTAGATTAACCATAACCTCATAGAGCAACGCTAACTATAGTCTAACGACACTCCTACACTACGATCATTACCATAGGCAGGAAAGTAAATGCTTGAACTTAAATAAAGAAATATATTGAATAAACTCAAAGTCTTACAAGAAAGGAAAGATACAAGAGACTCATACCAGACTCTTGAAGACGACTCCGGAATAGGCAGAGCCCGACTCTAACTCCTACTAAACATTGAACTAGAGGGGGTAGCGCCACCCAAAATGGGGCACTCCCCAAGGAAGAGAGTGGAGAGAGTACAATGGTGCGAGAGTGAGGGGGGTGCCTCTCTATTTATAGTGGAGGAGGTGCCTTGGAGAGGTGGAGATACTCCCTTGATCCTAGGAATATTCCTTTCTTGCATGCATGGCAACTTAGGAGTGAAGGAACTTGCATGCGGATGACATGTGGGGCCAAGTGACCACCCTCCAGGCCGGGCGACCGGCATGTGGGGCTGGGCGGCCTGCATGTGGGGCCGGGCGGCGTCCCCCTTGGTCGGCCGGCCCTTAGATCCACCGCCTTCGCTTCATCAACGGTCCAGGACTCCTTCCAGGGTCGGTAACCAACTGGGCACATGTTACATAGGTCGGGCGGCCAAGGTAGTTGGCTGGGCGACCTCCCTCTTAGGTCGGGCGGCCCATGTGCTTCCTCCTCCGCTGTCCGATCAACAGCCTTAACGTCTGGACATTGAGGATTGGTAGTTGGGGCGAGTTGTCGGATTGCTTACATCATCAATCCATGGGTTGGATCCATGTGTGAGGCCTTCGGCCCATCAGATTGTTTCTTGATTGATCCCACGGTTCCACACCTCTCACAGTGTGTTTGTTTGCATGTCGACACGTCGGTGTGGCATTTGGGCTCAATGACAAGGCCGGGTGGCCTTGGTGGGGTCGGCCGGCCTGCATGGTGGGGCCGGGCGGCCCAAGGTGGAGTCGGCCGACCTATGCCCAATGCCCTAGCACTTGGTCACTTCCCCTCATTCTCCAAATGATGTGTATTATGAATGTCTCCCTGCAAAATAGTCTCAACCACCAAAACTCGTGGAAGCTTGAACTTTTGCTCGTCCTCGAGCAAAGCTAAGACGGCGGATCAGGAGTTGCATCGCTGTCAATAACCCTGCAAGTATTAAGTGCACAACCGAACATTCTACCATTTATGATTTGAACAAACTGGAACAAGTGTATCCCAACCTTTTTATTCATACATGTGGGGCTTCTTGACTTCTTACCTTGTCTTTGGTGGTTGAGAGATGGAATAACCGTAGTAGAATCTTACCCAATGCAATCTCTTTTCGGGTTTCATACTTGGAGGTTTTGAAAATTTTGCAATTAAAGCATCAAGTTCCTTAGATGGTACTCTCGAATCGCTGAAGTGATTATGAAATTCCTCACCAGGGCCTAAGGCCATTCTTTTTCCCTACAAACTATAGGCTATGTGGAGCTCATGGTGGGGATAAAAGAAGGCTTACTTATGCCATGTATATTGTTGAGTCAAAAATTGGTTCCAGTAAAGTTAGTGATACCCCTCATTCTGATCAATAGAGAATGGATGGTGTCTTTGTGGTGGTGGAGAAGATGAACACAAGTGGAAAGTATATGGAGATGAGTCTAGTATACTCAACATTGTGTTGATGGGGAATATGGTCTTGGGAGGAAACTCCATATTTTGATGGATCCCCTTGTTTGGAAATTTTAAATCTTTGAGCACATGGAGCTATCACTTTTTTTTCTTTTTTTTTTATATCTCATTCTCACCCTATTTTTTTCTTTTTTTTTTCACAGCTCCATGTCTTATTTTGCAAGGGAACTTAGGGATATCTAGTGGAACATGACTAGAGTATTTATTTGGAAGACTATATTTGTGGATGGGTAAGTGGATGATGGATATGGTGGTTATATGATGGTAGAATATCTGGTGAGTGTGAATGCTTGAATTCATTGTGAATTTAAGCATAACCAGATAAAGAAAGGCTAGCATATGAGAGTGGATATGAAGGGGTAATTGATCGGGATTTGAGGTGTGCACTTCATAAGAACTCAAAATTTGACAAAACTCAACACAACAATAAGTAGTGTATGTAGAGGTTTGATCATGTAAGCATTTGGCTCTGGATAGATATTTCAAACCACTAAGGAACTTGCTTTGGTTTTATTTTCAAAAAGAAAACTCCGAGAATTCACCTTACTAAGATCAAGATGGGTGCAACTCAAACTTTGGTTATATCACATTCTCACAACAACCTAGACTTGGTTTGAAAGTACTTGCTCCCACAAGGTTGAACATTAGAGCAAGGATCAGAACCTATGCCAATAAGCTCAAAATTTGCTGGAGAGTGTAAAGTTGTATACAAAATACTTACAAGGAATTAATAGAGCAACTATTCATCATTTCCTTTAAGCAAAGGGAATAAACAAAACTCTAGCATTATGGGTAGGAGTTATTTTATTCATGGTTTAAGCAAATATTTTTGGTATTTTTTGGATATGCAAATTTTGATGGTGTTTTTCTTTATTAAGTTTAGAAAAGGAATAAAGCAAACATGTTTTTGGTGTCATGGCAGCTAGGATAAAAGATATGATCATGAAAAGCACGACATTCGGCGTGGGGTACATACCTGGTGTGGCGTTCCCCGCAAGCTTAGATCTTGCAACTCAATGCAAACTTGAAGCTTGTGCTTGACGTATCTCCCCATGTGTCCATAGCATCTTGTGGGGGTGCCTATCAAATCCTCCCCCAAGCTTGTACTGTTGTACGTTACTCTTTAGCTTGCTCCCTGGGGTGACGACGATGCTGCTTACTTTCTGTTATGCTCACCTATGTTAGGCGAACTCCCTTCCCTACTCTTGTATAGCCTCCTCATCTCTCAAATGTTAGGGGCTATCCATAAAATATCTCCGATGCTGCTACTTGGACGTTCTACATGGTGTCGGGAGTTTTTGATTAGGCAACTTAGTCTGGTATTCTACTTCCTTTGGGGGAATGTCTCCTTGGAGTTGATGTTGGGTTCCTCCCAGCTCCAACAACATATTTGCCTTCAGCTGACATTCTTTCCCAAAGTGACACATGTAGCGGTTCATCCTATTCACGTGAAATGGAAGAATACCAAGGGTCCTTCTCTTCTCAAGAAGAGTGTCCAGAATGGATTGATCTCATGGCAGGTCGCGTTTCCACCTTTCTTCTATTCCATGGCTAGAGGTGACGTCTCACTTAGCCCATGTAGTTGAAGTAAGGGTTGATCTTGAATCTAGTTCTGACATTGAGCAGACTTTCTTTCCCAAACAGTTTGAGTGGGGAAGAACGGAGATGGATGTTGTTGGATTTGACTCCATTGCCATTTGCATCTGCCACCAACCTCTGGTTGATGGGTGTTCGCATCCGATGGGTAGAGTAGCTTAGCTTGGCATCTAATTGGCTTATTGCTCAACTGGCTGGGCAGAAAGGAATTAAGGAAGGCTCTCTATTCGCGTTCCTCCATAACTTGGGTGATGTCCCTTCATATATCTCATGTGATCCAATGCTTTGCATGACTTTGTCACCTGATCTTGTGAGGACAGCCTCTCGGGATGAGAGATGTCTACGTGTTCTTTTCTGTGTCATGCCGCTGACATTCGCTTCCCAAGTGATGCAGAGCATGGTCAAAGTCTCGCAGAGATCAACCATGATAGGTTGGCCATTGAGTCCTTCCTCTCAGGGGGACTTAGAGGATGAATGCCTCCTACAACAGGTTAGTGGACAACATATACAATGGGCCTATGTGTAAAGAGTATTAACACTGGGCCTGTTGTACACAATGTGCTAAAAAAATTTGGAACTTTTAAGAAGCTCAGAAGCACAAAACCATGTTGTATTGCCATGATCATTACCATCTTCAAAAATTACTCAAATCTAAGGTCATGACATATGGAAAGAGATTATCTAGGACCTTGATTTTTGTCTCCATGGAAACTTGAGAAAACGTTTCACAACCAAAACCTACACATAGCTCATCGATCAACGTTGTCAAATTGACCAAAGCAGGCCTTTAACCTAAGCACGACGCTCAATTTAAGAGGCCTACGGGCACACATTGGATTTCGGCCCAAACTATGTCTAGCCCCAGCAAATTAAAGGTTGCATGAACAAATCATGTAAAGATTTACTCACATGGATATAGCAAATTGAAGCATGTGATTTTCAATTTTATCATTTTTTTTGTTTTTTTTTCATAAGATAGAAAGAAATGGTAACAACAACAAGTTGAAAAACAAATTCATATTCTAACTCGCCGCTTCCCCAGCAACGGCGCTAGAAAGCTTGTTGGCGGTTTTTAGCCTAACAGATTTTACTCCGCAAGCGAACGGAGACCGCTGTAGCTTTCACCCGGGAGTATTCCAAGGTATCGTATTTATCCACAGGGAAGCATTGAGATAGAGATATTAACTTATCAAACATCTTGTTATTTTACTCTTTCATTCCAAACGGTAAAAGAAAGGATAACGGCACATTGATACACTCCACAAGGATACATAGCTCAACGAGAAGATAGAAGGACAACGAGACGGAGTCTGGTTCCTGATGAGATCTTCCTCTACTAAGGTCAAGCCAAAAGACAAAGCTAGCTCCAACAATGTCACTCTACTAAGGTCGTGACACGACTGAGGTTATGGTTTGGTCTAGACATCTTTACTGCATCGGACATCGCGACTATAAAACCACTACCAGGCACCAGAGTGCTGAATACCTAGCCGAGAAAGGCGGGTTCTAGGAAGTCCGACTATGCGTCTACAACATGCTATAACACAACTAGTATGTCAGCTCGGACGACGGGGGTGGAATACTGAGACCTCTAAAGCTGTCACCTATAAAGGCTACCTAAAGCCTGTGTGTGAAATATGTACGGTACACACGAGGCACCCAGAGCTGCGTGGGAGTGGCTGCAAACCAAGGTGAACTTCTAGATTAGACACCATGTCTACTTCTAGTTGTTCACACATGCACATGTTGCACAAGTGAATGCATCACAACTGCTATGACTTAACCAACAGTGTGAACAAGGAACCCGCAAATAAATAGATTAGATTAACTATAACCTCATAGAGCAACGCTAACTATAGTCTAAAGACACTCCTACACTACGATCATTACCATAGGCAGGAAAGTAAATACTTGAACTTAAATAAAGAAATATATTGAATAAACTCAAAGTCTTACAGGAAAGGAAAGATAGAAGAGACTCATACCAGACTCCTGAAGACGACTCCGGAACAGGCAGAGCCCGACTCTAACTCCTACTAAACATTGAACTAGAGGGGGTAGCGCCACCCAAAAGGGGGCACCTCCCCAAGGGAGAGAGTGGAGAGAGTACAATGGTGCAAGTGAGAGTGAGGGGGTGCCTCTCTATTTATAGTGGAGGAGGTGCCTTGGAGAGGTGGAGATGCTCCCTTGATCCTAGGAATATTCCTTTCTTGCATGCATGGCAACTTAGGAGTGAAGGAACTTGCAAGTGACCACCCTCCAGGCCTGGCGACCTGCATGTGGGGCCGGACGGCCTGCATGTGGGGTCGGGCGGCGTCCCCCTTGGTCGGCCGGCCCTTCGATCCACCGCCTTCGCTTCATCGACGGTCTAGGACTCCTTCCAAGGTTGGTAACCAACTGGGCACGTGTTACATAGGCCGGGCGGCCAAGGTAGTTGGCCGGGCGACCTCCCTCTTAGGTCGGGCGGCCGATGTGCTTCCTCCTCCGCTGTCCGATCAACCACCTTAACGTCTGGACGTTGAGGATTGGCAGTTGGGCCGAGTTGTCGGATTGCTTACATCATCAATCCATGGGTTGGATCCATGTGTGAGGCCTTTTGGCCCATCAAATTGTTTCTTGATTGATCCCACGGTTCCACACCTCTCACAGTGTGTTTGCTTGCATGTCGACACGTCGGTGTGGCCGACCTGTGCCCAATGCCCTAGCACTTGGTCACTTCCCCTCATTCTCCAAATGATGTGTATTATGAATGTCTCCCTGCAAAATAGTCTCAACCACCAAAACTCGTGGAACCTATTAGTTCAACATACATAATGCATAGAATTTGGCTCATACCCTATTTATTCACCGAGGAATTGGCGGTCAAAATAGAGAACTAACGACCGCCAACAGCACGCAGGCCCTCAAAACGTCTTCCAACAATTGATTCACTCATTCGGTTTGTCCATCCATCTTGGTATGGTACGTGGTACTATAATCCAGCTTAGTGTGGCGGAACCGCCCTGCTTAACCTAGATTAAGCACACCTGCCTCCTTTGGCTCGCAGTGCACTTAAGCTGGACTAAACCCGGTAGTCCGTCGAGTGGCCTTCGGCCCTCGATAACACCAATTTCCAAAGGAACCAACATCACACACACTGACCCTCGATGGAGTCACAACAATTACATCATCTCAGGCAGTTGAATATAGATAATACTTAGACTTTAAGTTACAAACCAGTTCGAAATCGAATAGAGTTCAACATAGTTTCATACAACAACATAGTTCAAATAGTCTCTCGCAGCGGAAATTTTTAAAGTTCATGTTTCATGGTAACCAAAAGACTTGCATAAATAGAACGAGCATCGAGCCCACTGATGCCGCTCCTTGCCAGATCATGACCCTTCTCATTCCTGGTGATAACACGGCCCGCCACCAACACAGGCACAAAAGAGGAACTCCATACCTGTAAGCCAAAAGTGGGGGCAAAACCTTGAGTACTATTTACTCAGTAGGACTTAATGGACGGGGCTTACGGCTGACGCAACGCTTGCTTACTAATATCTGGATCCTTAGCTATTGCCTTTAGAAAGGATCAAGTTAATAAGTGGAAGCAGGATTTGACAGCTGCTTAGATTAGTTGTCTACAAGCAGGGTTTGACAGCTGCTTGATCTATTGCACCCGAGCAGGGTTTAACAGCTGCTCAAGTCGTCATATTTGTAGAAACATCATGAGTGTGACAAAGTGTTGCATGAAAATAAATCCGGTAAACCATCATGAGTGTGACAAGTATTGCATGAAATTAATCAAGTATATCCAAGCATGGAGTATTCAAAACCATGAATTCATAATACAGCTCATTCAGGTAGTTTACTACTTTGTCCGGCAGTGATACTGGCATTCTCACACCTAGTGAGCATCAGCGATTCGAATCGATTTTTATATTCCTAGGAATAACTAGAAGTACTAGGATGGCATATGGTTACTAACCCCTAGCGTTCCCACATATGCTTCCCCCATCTCCACTTGTCCCGTCTCAAGTTCGATTCACTCCCGCCTGACTCCCGGAGCGCATTGTCACAGGAGCGTTACCACGCAATGGGTCAGCCCTCCCTTGACACCCGTCTCCGCGGCCACCTTCCTCTCGACCAGTGGGTAGGAACGTGTCTCTGTGCTTGAGATGGCACAAATAAGACTTTCACCGGTCCATTATCCCGGATAAGCACCCTAGCAATGTTATGCCGATTCCAAGTGAACAACGACCGGCCTTATGCGACTCGGGCGGAGCCCACCACACATTATTCCAGATCTCATCATTCAAACCCATATCTCCGCCCGGTCTCCATTTAAAACATAACATAATAACAATAACTTCCATAGTGAGATTTCTTCTTTTGAAAAGTAACCCCTATGAGACGAGTGACCTTTATTCACTCGTGTCTACTCGTACCTAGCCATTCTAGGCACTCGTCCTACGAACTCTAGGTGTGGGTGCTAGGGCCAGGGCGGCCAAGGGATCTAATGCAATTGGTTTCAATCAACTCCTAATGCATATACGTAATCAATAGTTATTTTATTTGGTGGGAATAGCATGGTCCTGCCTACCTTCTTCGCTAGGGTTAGCCTCCTCGACGACGCACTCAGAGCTCTGCTCGGGTTCTCCTCCTGCTGCGGAGGTTCCTGCTCCTGATCGTCTGGCTCCTCGATCAACGGCTGCTCTTGCGCCGGCAACTTGCTTGCTGGATCTATATGCATGACATCATATGCGAATGAGTGCACCAAAATGCATATGTTTGCAATGGATGTAGATGAAATGCGAATGATAGAATGCAGCAGGTATTTCAGGAATAAATAACGTGGTAGTAGTTCTACATATTGCATATGCGTATACTTAGGGTAATTTATCCTCATTTGTGAATTAATTTATGCACCTATGTTGTAGCAGTAAAACATAACCAAATGAGACCAAACTTTTATGACATACAGATTCTACATACCCAAAGCTACCGCAAAACTTTCAACTCAATTGGAGTTATAATTATTTTATTAAAATTACAATAAGTTCTCAGCCCTAAACTTTGTCAGAATTTTCATAAATTATAGGAATGGTATCTGAAGGTGAAATTTTACCAGTGAGTTATACTCAGCATGAACTGCATGCACAAAAATTTACAAGTTAAAACTCCCAAGTTTGACAGGACCTCTATTTTCCATATATTAATCTTGTGCGAATTTAAGATGTACATATGAACAGTGTAAATAGCCTCCTCGAATATACTTTCTGGACTCTATGCATCAACATTAAGCTACCAAATTTTCCAGAGAATTTTTCTAGCCATTTATGACCACTTTTTCTAATTATCGTTTCCAACATGTAGCATTTTATCATTTTCAAATCACCATTAAAACTTGACATGCAGGCTATTTTACCAGTGAGATTCACACGCTATATAAGACATAAGAAAAATACCAGTGAGTCATATTTATCATACTTTGCATAGGCCTCATTCCCAAGTTATTAAATAATGAATAAAGTACATGTAAAATGATAAAACAGTGAATGAACAGAAATATCTTGGGTCACCAAAATTCTCACAGTTTCCAAATGTCCTAAGGACGCTACCAACCAAGTTTCATCATTTTAGGATTTCATTAAGACCATGCTTCCCATTTTTCCTTGATTTAACATGCATACATAATAACAGGGGCAAAACCGTACATGCACATCTCCACATCATACCCACTGCGTAGATCTATCAAAAAGGAGTACAATGCAACTGAGTTTACCTTTTTACGATTTTTATTTGATTTATTATGATTTTCCAAAGTTTCAGCCCAAAATCACATAATAAAATAGAAAAACATCGGATCCAGGGACCTATACGTAATTAAACCTAAGTTACAGGGGCTAGCATGGAAGATTTGCATGACACAGTAAATAGCGCGCGGAGAAAAATGTAATTTCAGCAAAACCCGGGAGGTAGATCCGAAGATTTACCCCTCTCCTCCTTCGTCATCCTCCCGCCTCGCGCGGCATGTGCCGGCGAGCTCGGGCTCGCCGGAGCCACGATGCGGGGCGCGGGAGGTGTCCCGGAGTGCGGCGCTCACCCTAAGGTAGGTCTCGACAACGGAGGTGGCGTGGACGAGGCGGGCGACGCAGAGAACCGAAGGTGGCCGGGGGTGACGGTGGCGCGGCGAGGACGTCGCGCCGAGGGCGATCTCGGCGGTCGAGGGCGGAACGGCGACGAGATCTAGGGCTACGGGAGCGCGGTGGAGCGGCGAGTGCGGTGGTGGCGGTCTACGGGTGCGGGGAGGACGGAGGGTGGTGGCGCGAGCTCAAACTCCGAGCTTGACCGGCAATGGTGGTCGCGTCGGGTCGCGATGGGATCTACGGAATGGGGAGGGGAGAGGCGACGAGAGCTAGCCCAGTGGGTGCGTAAGAGCGAGGCGGACTCGGTGACGGTGGTTGGAGGCGTGGAGGTGGACCGAGGCGGCCAGTGCAACGAGCTTGAGCTCGGCGGCAATGGCGGTCTCGGGCACGCGAGTGAGCGTTGCAGAGAGAGAGCGGGTGAGGGAATGAACCCGGGGCGGTTCCGCGTCCAGGTGAAGGCCGAGGGCGCGCGGGCGTGATCCGTGGCGCGGTGGACTGGCCATACGCTGGCGTCCACGCGGCAGCCGTCTGCCCGGCCACGGCGCGGCGCCGAGGCATGGGGCCCGCCGGTCAGTGGCTCAGAGAAAAGGAGAAAAAGGAGAAACGGAAAATGTGTTTTCTTCCCTTCTGTAAATCGTGTTTTTGGACTATTTCGAGTCCGATTTTGGAAAAGTAGTAATTGGATGAAATGTTCTAATCTTCAAGCGCTACAACTCTGTCAAAAGGTTCAACCCCCAAATCAGTTCGCAAATATGATTCAAACTTGAATTTATATAGCAGCCTTAGATGGGGACAGGGAACCTTTATTACTTGGGGAATTCAAAACTCCCATTTCTGGGCATTACCTCCCAAAGTTCCTTTTGACAAGCTTGTTTAGAACTTCAAAACCTACAACTTCTCCAATTTGAGATTTGTAGGAAAGTGGCTGTAGGTTAGAGTAAATTTGGGATTTCAAATCAGGACTGATTTGAACTGGTTTTCTACACTGACATTTAATGACCCTAATCACCTTGTAAACCTCATTATATGACAATACTCCAATTAGCAAAGTTGTTTATCTCATGAAGATCTACAGTTTTGTTAATATGAGCTTCTCCCAAATCTCAACAGAATCAAAGATATGACTATAAACATAGTATCACACATGAAATAACAAGGTTTTGCACTTGTAGTCTAAACCAAATTTGTTTTCAATGCACAAACACATGTTATGTCATGATGCTCAAGGATGAATGCTTCATGCATGATGAGTGATTATGCACTTGAGATGCCGGAGCATCACAACCCACCCCCCTTAAAGAAATCTGGTCCTGAGATTGTTGATGTGATGTGGGTGGATAAGTCAAATGAGGAGATAGTGCATTGTGTAGGGTTTCGAGTACAAATCTGAATTTAGATGGTTATACATACTCATTTTCAGTAGCCGAAAGGAAGCCTGGATATTTGGTTTGCAAGTATTCTTCTTGCTCCCAAGTTGCCTCCTCTTCGGAGTGGTTACTCCATTGCACTTTGTAAAAGTTGATTTTTCTTCTTCTTGTCGTTCTTTGCTTTTGATCGAGGATTCTTATAGGATTTTCTTCATAGGTGAGGTCCGGTTCGATCTGAATTTGGGATGTATCAACCACTTCTTCTGGTACTCTCAAACATTTCTTAAGTTGCGATACATGAAACACATCATGAACCGCAGCTAGATGTGGTGGTAGCTCAATCCGGTAAGCAACTGGCCCACATTGCTCGGTAATCTTGCACGGACCAATGTATCTTGGTGCCAACATCCCTTTCACACCAAAACGATGTACCCCTTTCATCGGTGATACCCGAAGGTTCACATGATCGCCTACTTCAAAAACCAACAGTCGTCTCCTCTGGTTAGAGTAGCTCTTTTGTTTGGACTGTGCCCTTTTTAAATTGCTTGTGTTACCAAATCAGGGCCAAAGGTGACCCGTTCTCCCGGTTCGGACCAGTTGAGGGGTGTTCTACATCTCCTACCATATAGAGCCTCGAAAGGAGCCATTTCTAAGCTCTGCTAGTAGCTGTTGTTATAAGCGAATTCAGCTAGAGGAAGACACTCATCCCATTTGGTAGAATAAGTTAATGCACAAGCCCTCAACATATCTTCTAAGATTTGATTTACTCTTTCTACTTGGCCACTGGTTTGCGGATGGTATGCGGAACTATGAATCAAAGTGGTGCCAAGAGCGGTTTGCAACTGTTCCCAGAAACGGGACACAAACAATGAGCCTCGATCTGAAGTGATGGTTCTAGGGACCCCGTGTAATGAAACAATTGTGGCGGAACTGCCGATTTAATCCGGGCTAAGTACACCTGTCACCCTTGACTCGCAGTATACTTAGACCGTACTAAACCCGGTCGTCCGTCGAGAGGCCTTCGGCTCTCGATAACGCCAAATCCTAGAGGAACCGACATCACACGCATTCGACTCTAGATGGAGCCACAACAGTTACATCATCAAAGGCAGTTGAATAGATGTTACATAGAAAGTTAGGTTACAAACCAGTTCGAAATAAAATAGAGTTCAACATCGTCTCATACGTAAATAGAGTTCAAATAGTATCTCGTAGCGGAAATTTTCAAAGATCATAGTTCACGATAAACAAAAGACTTGCAGAAATGGAGCAACATTATGCCCACTGATGTCACTCCAGTGCCAACTCATGACGCTTCTCACTCCTGATGATAACAGGCCCCTCCTTCAACACAAGCACAGAAGAGGAACTCCATACCTGAAATCCAAATGTTTGGGGGGCAAAACCCTGAGTACTAATTACTCAGAGGACTTAATGGATAGGGTTTATGGCTGACGCAAAGCTTGCTTACTAGTGAGTTGGTCCTTAGCCGTTACATTTTAAACCAAGTTATGATCATAAAGTAGCAGGATTTGACAGCTGCTATTCTTTCATGATAACTAAGCCATTTGCAGTTAAGAACTTCATGAAATCTTGCATGAATGTAAAGCATATAATAGTCAAGCATGTAGCATTCAAAAACATGGGTCATAATACCTCATATTAGAGTTATTACTACGTTGCCCGTGTGCGATATTTGGCATTCTCACACCTGGTGAGCATCAGCGATTCGAATCGATTTCTAATTCCTGGGAATAACTAAAAATGCCAGAGGCCCATATGCTTACTAACACGACGGATTTCCCACATATGGTCCCCCTCCTCCACTTGTCCCATCCCAAGTTCGATTCACTCCCACCTGACTCCCGGGTTGTGCTCCATTGACGAGCCTGCCGACATCTCGGTCTCCCCGTCATGAGTACCAAGCTCCCCCGGGCCACCTTCCTCTCAACCATTGGGTAGGAACGTGTTTCTGTTCTTCGGATGGCACAAGTAAGGTTTCACCGGCCCCATAAACAGGATAAGCACTCTAGCAATGTTATGCCAATCACCAGCCGAACAGCGAACGGGCCTTATGCGACTCGGGCGGAGCCATCACACCGCAACAACGCACACCGCGAAAAGTAAACTTAATTTCCGCCCGGTCTCCAATTAATCTTCAACATAATAAAGCATATTGGCATAGACAGTGTTCTCTTTCTTTTCAAAACACCTACGTGACGAGTGACATTTCACTCGTATCTAGTCGAGCCTAACATTTCTAGGCAACTCATCCTACGTACCTAATGTAGGTGCTAGGGCCAGGGCGGCCAAGGAGTCTAATGCAATAAGGTTCCAGTCAACACCTAATGCATATGCGTAATCATAAATTATTATTAGCTGGGAGAATATGGTCCTGCCTACCTTCGTCACTAGGGTCCGTGTCCTCGGGTGCGAAGTCAGCGGCCTGCTGCTGCTCTTCTTGCTGCGGGTTCGGCTCCTGATCGTCGGGCTCCTCGATCACTGGCTGCTCCTGTGTCTGCTCCTCGTTCACGGGGTCTAAATGCATGACATGATATCTTCATGAGTGCAAAAGAAACACATGCGTGTATGCATGATAATGAAATGTGATAATCACCATGCACAAGGATTCTCATGCACATGCACATGAAATATGAGTATAATGTTTTATGCATGCATTCAACCATCCACTCATATGCCCCCTTTGTGAATAACATGCCTCCATGAAATAAAATAGCAAATCAACTCCAACAGCGCCCAAACTTTTACCCCATGCAGAAAGTTAACATACGAAGCCACTGCCAAAAATTTAGCCCAAAATGAGTTACAAATAATTTATGAAAAACCTAGCAAGATTTCAGCCCTAGAACTTGTCAGAATTTTCATATTTTATAGGAAGGGATTCTGGTTCTGAAATTTAACCATTACTTAACATGGGGAACATGTACAAAAATCATCAAGCTCTAATTCTACCCTTTTGCAGGACATCTATTTTCCATATATTTCCCACATGCCCAAATTGATATAAACCTCATCCAGTGCCCAAACCCGAATTATCTCAACACCACTTTGTCTACACTTTTGGTAATATAAGTTTCATCTAGACCTCAAAGGAAATTAGGTTTTCAATAGCAAACATACTAACACACATGCATAAACAAGATGTAACAAGGGTGCATTTCTCCCAAATTTTGACCATGTCTCCCTAACCATGGTTATGACATGATGCTTATGATGAATGCTTAATTTAAGATTACTTTAATTTGGTATTTGAGATGCCGGAGCATCACAACCCACCCCCCTTAAAGAAATCTCGTCCCGAGATTTTAGTGTGATGTGGGTGGAATAGTTAAGTAAAACCAGAATGTAAAAAGTATTTGCTGAAGCAAAATGCCAAAATTTAAGTTGTTGGGACATACTCGTTTGAGGTGGATGGAAGGAAACCCGGGTGTTTAGTTTGTAGATATTCTTCAGTTTCCCAAGTTGCCTCTTCTTCGGAGTGATCACTCCATTGCACTTTATAAAAGTTGACGGTATTACGCCTTGTCGACCTTTGCTTTTGGTCCAGGATTTTTATGGGTCGGGCTTCATAGGTAAGGCCAGGCTCAATCTGAATTTGAGACGTGTCCACTTCTTCTTCCGGCACTAGTAAGCACTTTTTAAGTTGTGATACGTGAAACACGTCATGCACTGCTGCAAGGTGTGGTGGTAATTCTAACCGGTAAGCAACGGGCCCGCATTTCTCGGTGATCTTGAACGGGCCAACATACCGTGGTGCTTGCCTTGCTGACTGCCAAAAAGTTAGCCCTAAATGAGTTACAAATAATTTATGAAAAACCTAGCAAGATTTCAGCCCTAGAACTTGTCAGAATTTTCATATTTTATAGGGAGGGATTCTGGTTCTGAAATTTAACCATTACTTAACCTGGGGAACATGTACAAAAATCATCAAGCTCTAATTCTACCCTTTTGCAGGACATCTATTTTCCATATATTTCCCACATGCCCAAATTGATGTACCTACAAACAGTGCCCAAAAATTCTCCAAATTATTTTTTGTACTCCCTACCATGCTAGTAGCCCACTTGAATTTCTATGGAATTTTCCCTACACCCTAAGGTCACTTTTTCCAATTATCAAATTTGGCAAGTAGCATTTTGTCAATTTCAAAACAGTGGCAAAACTAAACATGCGCACCCTCGAATTTTACCAGGGAGCTTCTCATATCATGCATGGCATAGGAAAAATATAGACATGTCATTTTGAACATACATTGTATATACATCATTTTCCTAGTTGCATAAATGAGCAATTTATGCATGAAATGGTGGAACAAGATGCAAACCACTCGTACTATTGTCCACAATCATTCACACAGTGCCATGACACCCTATAAAGGCTAAAACCAAGATCCCATCATTTTAGGAGTTTATTTGTGCCACATTTTTCCATTTATTTTCCCTCAACATGCATGCAAAGATCTAGGGGCAAAATAGTCTTTTCATGGATCCACATCATGTCCATCTTATAGATCTATTTGCAAGAAATTCATAGCCACTGAGTTTGTCTTTTTACGATTTTTTTTTATTTATTATGATTTTCCAAAGTTTAAACAGAGAAAAAGCAAAAAGAAAAAGAAAAACTCTAGATCTAAGGACCTCTGCGCAATTAACCCATAGATCCAGGGGCTAGCTTGCAAGATCTGCAAGACTCAGCCCCCAGCGCATGGGGAATGGGATGTAATAACGCAAAAACCGGGGGGCTAGATCTAAAAAGATCCGCCCCCTTTCTTCTTCCTCCCGCCGCGCGCGGCGGCGCGCGCCAGCGAGTTCCGGCCCGCCGGGGCCGCGACGCGGGGCGCGGGGGATGCGCGGGAGTGAGGGCGACCACCTGGGGTAGGCCTTGTCGGCGGCGGAGGCGAGGTCGAGGCGGGAACGGCGATGCACCGAGCTTGAACTGGAGCGACGGCGGCGCGGTGTGACGTCGAGGCGAAGGCGGATCTCGGCGGTGGAGGCGAGGACGACGACGAGAGTAGGGGGCGGAGGTGCGCAGTGGAGAGGGAAGTGTAGTGGTGGTGGTCTCGGGGTGGGAGGTGGCCGGACAGCGGCGGCGCGAGCTCGACTCTGAGCTCGGCCGCTCCAATGGTGGCTTGGTTTCGGATGGGCGGTGCGGGGTGGAGACGGGACGGGACGAGACGGGAGAGGACGAAAGCATAGGGTTTCGAAAGGGGGACCCCTTCCCCCTGTTTTGATGCGCCCGGCGCGGCCGCTGCGGGCTCGCCGTACTTCCCGTACGCCGGCGAGCCACGCGGCGCGCGTCGGTTCGCGCCATGGGCGCGACGCGGATCGCGGGCCCCACCTGTCAGTGTCCGCGGAAAAAGGAAAAGGAAAATGTGTTTTCCCTACCTCTGTAAATCGCTGTTTTGACCCATTTAACGCCTGAATTTGAAGAAACTCAAATTGGATGAAAAATTCTGCTCTTCAAGATCTACAACTTTGTCGAAATGAACAACCCCAAAAACCAAGTGTAAATATGATTTAAATTGAAAATTGGCTAGCAGCCCTAGTTGTGGACAGGGGACCTTTATTGCTTGGAAAAATAGAAAGTCCTATTTCCAAGCCTTTTCACCCAAAGTGACTTTTGGATAAGTTACTTAGAATTTCAGTACCTACAACTTATTCAATGGGAGCATTGCATGAAAATGATTGTAAGCTAGAGAAAATTTGAATTTACTATGCAAGTCAGATTTGGGTTGGTTTTCTAGGTTGGCAGAGAAAGACCCTAATCACTATGTAAACCTCATCCAGTGCCCAAACCCCAATTATCTCAACACCACTTTGTCTACACTCTTGGTAATATAAGTTTCATCTAGACCTCAAAGGAAATTAGGTTTTCAATAGCAAACATACTAACACACATGCATAAACAAGATGTAACAAGGGTGCATTTCTCCCAAATTTTGACCATGTCTCCCTAACCATGGTTATGACATGATGCTTATGATGAATGCTTAATTTAAGATTACTTTAATTTGGTATTTGAGATGCCGGAGCATCACAACCCACCCCACTTAAAGAAATCTCGTCCCGAGATTTTAGTGTGATGTGGGTGGAATAGTTAAGTAAAACCAGAATGTAAAAAGTATTTGCTGAAGCAAAATGCCAAAATTTAAGTTGTTGGGACATACTCGTTTGAGGTGGATGGAAGGAAACCCGGGTGTTTAGTTTGTAGATATTCTTCAGTTTCCCAAGTTGCCTCTTCTTCGGAGTGATCACTCCATTGCACTTTATAAAAATTGACGGTATTACGCCTTGTCGACCTTTGCTTTTGGTCCAGGATTTTTATGGGTCGGGCTTCATAGGTAAGGCCAGGCTCAATCTGAATTTGAGACGTGTCCACTTCTTCTTCCGGCACTCGTAAGCACTTTTTAAGTTGTGATACGTGAAACACGTCGTGCACTGCTGCAAGGTGTGGTGGTAATTCTAACCGGTAAGCAACGGGCCCGCATTTCTCGGTGATCTTGAACGGGCCAACATACCGTGGTGCTAGCTTTCCCTTCACCCCAAATCGATGCACCCCTTTCATTGGTGACACTCGAAGGTATACGTGATCGCTCTTCTCAAAAACTAGCGGTCTCCTTCTCCTATCCGAGTAACTCTTTTGCCTGGACTGTGCACTCTTCAGGTTACTTTGTATGAATTTTACTTGTTCTTCGGCTTGAGTTACCAAATCAGGGCAAAAGGTGACACGTTCCCCAGGTTCGGACCAGTTGAGGGGCGTTCTACATCTTCTACCATATAGGGCCTCGAAAGGAGCCATATTCAAATTCTTCTGGTAGCTGTTGTTGTAAGCAAACTCTGCCAAGGGCAAACACTCATCCCATTTTGTGGAATAAGTTAAGGCACATGCCCTCAGCATGTCTTCTACGATCTGATTTACTCTTTCAACTTGGCCACTAGTTTGAGGGTGGTATGCCGAGCTGTGAATCAATTTCGTTCCTAGGGCATTCTGCAGTTGTTCCCAGAAGCGAGACACAAAAACTGAGCCCCGATCTGAGGTAATGGTCCGAGGGACACCATGTAAGGAGACAATTTTTGCTATGTAAAGCTCGGCATACGTGTTGGCACGGTTAACTGTCTTTACAGGGAGAAAATGAGCTGATTTCGTAAACCGGTTGATAATCACCCATATGGAATCATACCCCTTTTGGGTACGGGACAATCCCACAACGAAGTCCATGTGTGCATCTTCCCATTTCCATGCCGGAATGTCCAGTGGTTGAAGCATCCCGGCCGGCTTTAGGTGATCAGCTTTCACCCTTCAACACACGTCGCACTCCGACACAGACTTGGCGATCTCTCGTTTCATACGAGTCCACCAGAATTTTTGTTTCAGATCCTGGTACATTTTATTGCTGCCCGGGTGCATGGTAAGCACGGAGGTGTGGGCCTCGTCGAGTATTTTCTTCCGCAACTCCATATCTTTGGGTGCTACTCGGCGATTTTTAAACCACAGGACCCCTTGGTCGTCTAGTGTGAAGCAAGCCTTTTTCAATTCATCAATACCCTCACGAATGTGGGCCATACCCGGATCTTGTTTTTGTGCTACAATGACTAGGTCTTTTATCGTCGGTTCAATGATGAGGCTATAGAGTTTGACTAGCTGTTCGGTTGGCATTTCTATTTCATCCATCTCCCAACATATCACTCTTGCCGTGGGCCGGGCTTCGATCACATTGCAATGAGCCCGACGGCTTAGTGCATCACCTACCGCATTTGCCTTCCCCGGGTGATAATGAATCTCCAGGTCATAGTCTTTTATCAACTCTAACCACCGTCTTTGCCTCATGTTTAATTCGGGCTATGTGAAAATGTATTTGAGGCTCTTGTGGTCAGTGTAGATATGACAAGTGTTGCCCAGCAGATAGTGCCTCCATATCTTCAGGGCGTGCACAACAGTGGCTAGTTCAAGATCATGGGTCGGGTAATTTGCTTCATGTTTCCTTAGTTGGCGGGAAGCGTAAGCGATTACTCTCCCTTCTTGCATTAGGACATAGCCAAGCCCCTGGCCAGAGGCATCACAATACACATCGAAGGGCTTGGTGACGTCCGGTTGGGCTAGCACGGTGCTGTCGTCACCAGCTTCTTTAGTTCCTGAAACCCTTCCTCACACTTCGGACTCCATATGAATTTTGCATTCTTCTTTGTTAATGAGGTCATTGGTTTTACAATTTTGGAGAAGTCCTTGATGAAGCGGTGGTAGTAGCCCACTAGACCAAGGAAACTCCGGATTTCGGTCACTGTTTCTGGCTGTTTCCAGTTCAGGACAACCTCTACCTTGCTAGGATCGACTGCTACCCCCTTCTCTGACAGAACGTGCCCCAAGAACCCTACTTTCTTCAGCCAGAACGCACACTTGCTGAACTTGACATAGAACTTGTGTTCTCTTAGCCGAGTGAGCACTATCCGCAAGTGTTCCTCATGTTCTTTCTCATTTTTAGAGTAGATTAATATGTCATCAATGAACACCACTACGAACTTATCGAGCTCATTCATAAACACCGAATTCATCATATACATGAAGAAAGCCGATGCGATGGTTAACCCAAAGGACATGACCAAATATTCATACAGGCCACATCTGGTCGAGAAGTCTTCCTCTCTGATTTTTATCTGATAGTAGCCAGACCTTAGGTCAATTTTTGAAAAGACCTTCGCCCCAGCTAACTGATCGAACAGAATGTCAATGTGTGGTATTGGGTATTTATTTTTTATGGTCACGGCATTTAACGGCCGGTAGTCCACACATAGCCTTTTGCCCCCTTGGTCTTTCGTTTCTACAAAGAGGGCCGGACAACCCCAAGGTGATGAACTAGGCCGAATGAACCCTTTATCTAGTTGTTCTTGCAGTTATATTTTTAACTCTTTCAGTTCATCAGGTGCCATTCTATACGGTCTCTTGGAAACAGGGGCAGTGCCAGGTACGAGATCTATGCAGAATTCCACATCCCTATCCGAAGTTAGATCCAGAAGCTCCTCCGGGAATACGTCCGGAAAGTCACACACTACTGGAATCTTTTTAATTTCATCAAGCTCGGTTGCATTAACTGTGGGCACCATGTGTTTCATGTCTGGCATATGCACGCGTAAGACCTTGCCACTGACCCTAGATCTTAACTGCACTGTCCTGCTGCCAACATCCAGGACGGCGTCGTTCTCCGTCATCCAGTTCATCCCCAATATAACATCAATCCCTTGGTGTGGCAGCACCACGGGGTTAATGATGAACTTTTCCGTACCAATATCCAAATTTAACTGTCGAACCCCCAGACTGGTATCTATGGGAGCCCCTGGGGCAGTGATGTGGTAATTTTCCCTTAACTTGTACATTTTTAAGCCATGCCTCTGGGCATATGTTTTGCTAATGAATGTATAAGTGGCCCCCGAATCGAATAACACGACGGTCGGATGACCGTTGATCATGAACGTACCAGCGAGTACCGGCACTCTAGTGGGGATCTTCTCCATGTGAATATAGTGCACACGGCCAGTCTTTTGTGCGGGCCCTTTTTGCTTGCCTTGCTGACTGCTGTGGCGGAACCGCCGATTTAATACGGGCTAAGTACACCTGTCACCATTAGCTCACAGTGTACTTAGACCGTACTAAACCCGGTCATCCGTCGAGAAGCCCTCGGCTCTCGATTTGCACCAAATCCCAGATGAACCGACATCACACACATCCGACTCACGGTGGAGCCACAACAGTTACATCATCACAGGCATTTGAATAGATAGTAATAAGACTTTAAGTTACAAACCAGGTTCTGAATAAAATAGGTTCAACATAGGTCCATAATAAAATAGAGTTCGAAATGGTGTCTCGCAGCGGAAATTAAAGATCACAGTTCATGATAAACAAAAGACTTGCAGTAGGAGAGTGACATCATGCCCACTGATGTCACCCCATTGCCAGATCATGACTCGGCTCACTCCTGGTGGTAACAAGCTCCTCCACCCACGCAGGCACAAAAGAGGAACTCCATACCTGAAAACCAAATGTTGGGGGCAAACCCTGAGTACTAATTACTCAGAGGACTTAATGGCATTGGCTTACGGCTGACGCAAAGCTTGCTTACTATCATCTAGGTCCTTAGCCATTGATTTTTATCAAAGGTTGATTATACATAAGGTAGCGGGATTTGACAGCCGCTACCCCTTATGATAGAAAGAGATAACCATTTAGAGTATGATAAATGACGTAAACTTGAAGCATCCAAAAATCAATTAAGTAACCAATCATGTAATATTCGAAAACATGAATCATAATCATATGGTATTAAAGTTATTACTACGTTGCCCGTCAGTGATATTTGGCATTCTCACACCTGGTGAGTATCAGCGATTCGAATCGATTTCTAATTCCCGGGAATAACTAAAAATGCCAGGGGCCCATATGCTTACTCACACGACGGCTTTCCCACATATAGTTCCCCTCCTCCACCTGTCCCATCCCAAGTTCGATTCACTCCCACCTGACTCCCGGGTTGTGCCCCCATGACGAGCCTGCCGACATCTCGGACTCCCCGCCATGAGTACCAAGCTCCCCCGGGCCACCTTCCTCTCAACCAGTGGGTAGGAACGTGTTTCTGTTCTCCGGATGGCACAAGTAAGGTTTCACCGGCCCCATTAACCGGGTAAGCACTTTAGCAATGGTATGCCAACCAGCAGGCGAACAGCGGACGGGCCTTAAACGACTCGGGCGGAGCCATTACACCGCAACAACACACACTTCGAAAAGTAAAGCTTAATCTCCGCCCGGTCTCCTTTTAATCATCAACATCATAGACTATCATGGCGGAACTGCCAGTGTTCCATTTCTTTTTCAAAGTCACCCTACGCGACGAGTGACCATTCACTCGCGTCTACTCGAGCCTAGCATTTCTAGGCAACTCGTCCTACGTACCTAATATAGGTGCTAGGGCCAGGACGGCCAGTGGTTCTAATGCAATAAGGCTCCAAACAATACCTAATGCATATGCGTAATCATAAATCATAATTTGCTAGGAGAATGTAGGGCCTGCCTACCTTCCTCGCTAGGGTCAGTGTCGTCGGTGGTGAGGTCAGACGTGGCCTGCGGGTACTCCTCCTGCGGCTGTCCTTCGGGCTCCTGATCGTCGGGTTCCTCGATCACCGGCAGCTCCTGCGTCTGCTCTTCGTTCACGTGATCTATATTTATGTCATGAGAGTGCACATGAGTGCAACGAAATGCAATGCATGAAATTGTATGGCACTAAAAATCGTACAAACCATCACTCAATAGAGGATTCGTCACGTAGAACATGCACCAAGACAACTAGTCATATAAATGTTAACTAGTAATGAGCACCTCAGGAACATGCACTTGTATGATACAACACAATAAATCCTTCAACCATTTATCCATATAAAGAAATACTCATTTTACTAATTAAACACGCCATTGAGTTTGGATAGCTACACTACTCTAAATGACTTCAAAATTTTTCAGTATGCAGATCTTATACATAAGAAGTTGCTGCCAAAAATTTAGCCCAAAAAGGGTTACAGTGAATTTATTAAAAATCTAACAATTTAGCAGCCCTAGACCTTGTCAGAATTTTCCTATTTTATTGGGAGGGTTTCTGGTCCTGAAATTTTACCAGTGGCCTAGTATGAATATTTAGAGTGTGTACAAAAATTACCAAGCCTAGAATCTAATTATTCGTAGGACATCTATTTCCCACACCTCTATTTGCCATAATAATCCATTTCATACAAAACAGTGGTCTTGGTATGAACATATATACTTTTTGGGTTCCCTACCTCACCAACAAGGTACCATATTTTTCCCGGAAATTTGCTAGCCATTTAAGAACCCTTTTTCCTATTTTCTTTCCCTAGCTAGCAACTTTTGTCATATGATGTTTCAAAGTTCAAACCGAGAAAAAGATAAATAGAAAAAGAAAAACCCGGACCCGAGGACCTCTACGCAATTAACCGTAGCCTCCAGGGGCTAGCTTGCAAGATTTGCAAGACTCAGCCGAAACGCGCGAGGACCGGGATGCAATATCAAAGAAACCGAGGGGCCAGATCTAAAGTTTCCCGGCCCCCCTTCTTCTTCCTCGCGTCGGCCGAGGCCGCGCGGCGCGGCGCGCGCGCGCCGGCGAGCTGGGGCTCGCCGGAGCCGCGACGCGGGGTGGCGGAGGTGCGCGGGAGCTGGGGCCTCACCGTGGGGGTATCCTCGTCGGCGGAGGAGGCGTGGAGCGGCGGGGAACGGCGGCGCTGTAACACCCTAGTTTCAATTCCAGCAATTTTTTACAATAAACTCCAAGCAATTTATTTAATTTCCTAAGGTTTTTGTGTTAGTTTGCATTTATCCTGATTTATTTAATTTAAATAATGCATAAAAGTAACATAGGCCCAACTTCCTTGTGCATTACATGCTGGTGCATTGCCTCTTGTTTGCTTGAATTAAGGATTCAAATTCAAATTCATTTGAATTTTAGACCCATTTTCTATCCCAATTCAAAGGAATTCAAAAAGAAAAAAAAAAGGAAAAAAAAAAGAGCCAGGCCGACCGGCCGGCCCGGCCGACCGGCCAGCCCAGCCCCGCGCCCCCTCTCCCCGCCTGGGCCGGCCCCGCCATCCCGGCACCCCGCCTCCTCCCGCCTGGGCCCCGGCCCGACCGGCCGCCCCGCGCCCCCTTCCTGCCTGGGCTGCCTCCCGGCCCACTCGGCCGCGCCCTCAGCGCGCCGCCGGCCCGCGCCCACGACCCGCTGACCGCCCGGTCCCACGCGTCAGTCCCGTCTCGCTCCTCCCGCCGGAGATCCCGCGCGCGCGCCTTCCCTCTGCTCGCCCTCGCCGACGCCCCGGGGATGGAAACCCCCTCCCCAAATCTCGCCCACGCCTTCCTTAATCGCTCCCCTCTTCAAATCCCGCAGCTCCCGCCCCGGTTCCCCCTTCTCCCTCCTTCCCCTCACTGCGCCGGGTCCGGCTTTCAAAGCCGCCGGGCGGAATCACCGCGGCCGTGCTTATCTCCTTCGCCCAAGGCTCTATAAAACCCACCCCGACGCTCGCCTCCGTCTCCTTTACCTCCCCTCCTCACCAATTTCACCACCGTGCCCTCTCGAGCTTGCAATCGCCGCCGGAGTCTCACCGCGGTAAGCCACTCCGTCGCCAAATTCGGCGTCGGTGTAGCCCTCCGGCCCTGACTCCTCCCCCTCTCGTGTCGCAGGAGCATCCCGGAGCTTCGCCGCCCATCCTCGGAGTCCCGGAGACGCTTCACCCTCACGTTCCACGCGGGCGAACGCCACCCGTGAACCGACGCCGCCGCCGCTCGTCGCTAGACCGCCACCGACCATCTCTCGCCGCCCTCAAGCCCTCGGTGAGCTCGCCGTAACACCCTCGTTCTTTTAGGCTAGCTCTAGTCGAGCCTAGCACCCTCCCTGAGCCGGAACGCCGCCGCGCCGCCGTTCCCGCCGCGCGCCGAGAGCGCCATGGGCGCGGTCACCGTCGCCCGCGGCCCCGTTCTCTCTCCGCCATCGGATCTCGATCCGACGCACGAGAACAGAACCCCGATCCGATCTAACGTCACCGTTGGATCGAGATCCAACCGCTCGCACTCGCCGATGACCGGTCAATACCGGTCAGCGCTGTTCGTTTTGCTAAAGAGCCCCTGGACTTTCGGGAAATCAACCCGCAGTCCACCGACGTTGAAAAGTAATTAGGTTTTAGTCCTGGTTTTAGCGTTTTGGCCCCTGCGCTTCTGAAAATTAGAACCCGCTGTCCAGACCCTGGAGTTTTGCACCAGAACCCTCTGCGGCTAGGTTTAATTACGTATAGGTCCTCGGTTTTTCAAATATAGCCCCTGGTTTAATGTTTCTATCACAGTTATGCCCCTAGGAGCCCGTTTTATGCATAACTTTCACGTTTTAACTCCGATTTGAGTGATTCTTGCGCTCACGCGACCGTGGAAACACGTAGAATGTTTTTAGTACAGTTTTACCTTCTGTTTTTATGATATGATGTACTGTTTCTCACCCTTGGCCAATTGTTTGCATGTATGTATGCGTGGAAATGTTTGTACGTTGCCGTGATCGTGGTTAGACGGTGAGCAGTTTGTTGGTGGCGAGGAGCAGCAGTTTGAGGGTGTTGAGCAGCAGCCTCAAGACCAGTTTGAGCAAGGCAAGTATAACATGGACACAACCCAATAATCCTTTAATCACTTCATATGCACGTGTCTGTTTTGGTATGCCCATAAGGACTGTACCTAGCCTCTTTATCGCAATGTTTACCTATGGGAATGCATGTTGATTAAGTTTTGCTAGTCGCCGCGCGAACTCATGTATCTTTTGTTAATAATTTTGTTTAATGGATCTATGCAATCAAATCCTGAGCTTGACCCTCTGTGCTTCATGTTTCTTTAAAAATGGCTTTTTAGCAACTTGGTTTAGGGGGCATAAGCATGTGGTTTGCTTATGGCCACTCTCCTTAAGGACCGGTTCGCAAAGCGACAACCTGGGATAACAGTGCTACCATGAGACTGGAATGGGACGGTCTTGGCTAATTAATTAGGTTACTTTGGTTTGGGGGTAACTTACCGACGGGGCAAGAGGGGAGGTGAGCTTCTGTGGCCCTCGCGCTACTTGGGTTGAGTGCGTTTATCTCCCCTTGAGGCTTGCTCCACAGCTGCGGACCCTGAAACCTTAGCGGTTACACCTTACCAACGTGATCTTTGTAAAGGCCTCGTAGTGTGCTTGCTAGCCATCTCATCTAAGGTAATGTGGTGGACTACTAGCGTAGCCCACGACTCATGGGTAAAGTTGTACGACCTCTCGAGAGTGTAAAACTGACATGTCAGCCGTGCTCACGGTTATGAGCGGCCCAGATCCTTTATGCAGATTAGTGGTTCTGTTGGGTTTTCAAAGTGGTTCTCATGATCATGTTGTTAAATAATGTTCACATGTTATATCTTGGGTTAAGGGTTATCAACTCTCTTGTAGATGCTAGTTGTTTAATAAAAACTTGACCAACTAAAAGCTCATGCTAAGTGTCAGCCAACCCTAGATGCCTCATAGTTCATGTTGTGCTTGTTGAGTATGAAATACTCACGCTTTCTTTACTTTAAACCTACTGTTGGCTGGAACCCAACCACTGCTCAGCTCCAGAAGACTTCGAAGAGTATGTTCAGGACTTCAACGAGTTCTAGGCGTACCGGTCCACCAGTCGACGTCCCTGTGGTGGCTCATTCGTCTTCGTTTACGCTTCCGCTATGACTCTGGTTTAAAGACATGTTGTCTTGTTGTAATAAAGTGATGTTATACTCTATGTAAACGCTTTATTTATCGTTTAAGCACGTTCTGTGATGTCACTATTGTCATTATATATGTGAGACACGTTCCTGGCACATATATGTTGTCCCGGTTCCGTTGGTTGAGAACTGGGCGTGACAAAGTGGTATCAGAGCCGTGTTGACTGTAGGACGGAAGCCTAGTTAGAAACAGACGTAAATAAGGACCTCTTTCCCCTTTGCCCTCTTGCTGTTTTATGAAAATTTTATTTTGCTATCAAACTATATGTTCACCCTATGTTAAATTATTACTTTTTGCTTTATTCATTCAATCAAATAGAACTGATCTCCATCTTACTCCATCCTCCTTATAGGTCATGGCACGCAGCAAGCAGACCGCCCACAAGAGTACTGGGGGCCGCCTTCGCCGTGTTGCACCACCGACCCCACGGCGTACCCCAGTACCTCGTCCACCCCAGCAGATCGAGCCCCCGTCACCGGAGCTGCCCGAGCCGTTGCCACCACCACCCTTCGAATACGCCCCCATGGACCAGGCGCCACACCCCTTTGAGGGGAATGATCTGCTTCCGGCAGACACTGACCCTGAGGAGGAGGAGGAGGAGGAGGATCCAGTGGAGGTGGTTTACTACCTCGACTCAGACGGCGATGGTGATGCACGGGGAGAGGCTCCATCGCCACGCCTGCCGACACCGACACCTCCTTCCCCGCGTGCGCCGACACCACCACCTTCTCCAGCGGCACCTGCAGCTTCACCGGCACCCCCACCGCCACCGCCTGCCGCACCCGAGTGGCCGTTCCGTGTGGCTGTCCCTTCCGACGAGGGTGGCCAGCGGGAGGTTGACGCCTGGGTCGACCTGACGCACCCACACCACGGTGCTGACCTGGAGTTCCCGGGGCTACTCCGCGACTGCCTCTACGACCTAGGTTACACTACCCATGAGGTCGTCTACCAGGTCCGGCAGCGAGCGCGCCCGGACCACACCACCCTCTGGTCCGCCGGTGCGCAGATCCTGGAGCCCAACCCCAACCATGGGGGACACACCGTGCTGCGCCGGCACTACAGCATCGCGGAGCACGAGACCATGGAGATGGCCATGGAGGATGCTGCTCAGCAGGCCCTTGGGGTCCTCTGCCAGCACTACCACACTCCGCTCTGCCAGACTCAGTACCGCTACTTTCCCCGCCGGCAGTCCGGGGATACTGAGCACGAGATCGCGTCCATCCGGGGCGAGGACTACCGGCAGCTGTTGAAGCTGGTCCGGTATGTGTCAGCCCTGATCACTGCCTATGTCAGGGTGTCCGAGGAGCTCCATCACCGGAACGGTGAGGTGTTCCACCTTCAGGCGCAGCTGGATCGAGTGGCAGGTCCACCACCCCAGGTGCCAGTGGTGGATCCAGCTCAGACTCCACCTCGCCGGAGGCCTGGCACAGGAGAGTTAGGTGGTGCCACCAGGATACTCCCTCGGGATGACTAGTCGTCCTCATGTATCGCGTTAGCACGTTTGTTTAAGTTGTCGTGATGAGTTGGTCATGTGGAACCTAAGTTAAAGTGTGTTGGCTGGTTGTTTGTTATTTTGAACCATGTTTGATTTGGATCTTTGGTTGTGTGCTATCCAGCTGTGGGGATTTGTCCCAGCATGAACAAGTTAATGTTATAAGTTAGTTCGTGGGGTTAAACACTATATCCACTCTATCGCTCTTACTACTTTATCTTTAGTAGTTACCGTTCGTGCACCCTTCTGTTGGCTATATGCTTACGGTGTCTCTGCTACAAACAGATGGTCAACACAAGGCGCAACGCTACTGGTGGAAGTGCTAGCCAGGGTAACCAGGGGGGTGGCAACCCGCTGCCTAACCCTCCACCACTGACACCGGAGCAGTTTTACAACCTCCAGATGCAAATGATGGCAACAATGACCAACGCGGTGCACGCTCTCCAGCAAGCCCAAGCTCAACCACCACCCCCACCACCTCGGGACAGGCGTGGAGATTTCCTGAAGGGTCATCCACCAACCTTCTCCCATGCCACAGAGCCACTGCAAGCTGATGATTGGCTTCGCGCAGTGGAACGCCAGCTGGACATTGCTCAATGCAATGACCGGGAGAGGGTTTTGTATGGTTCCGGTCAGCTAAGAGGTGCAGCCCTGGATTGGTGGGAATCTTACAGACCCCAAGATAGGGATGCTTTCACTTGGGCACAGTTCAGGGAGAACTTCCGCAACCATCATGTGCCCGCAGGGTTGATGAAGATGAAGAAGAAGGAATTTCTTTCCCTGAAGCAGGGCAGCATGTCTGTGACTGAGTATAGGGATAAATTCCTTCAGTTGGCCAGGTATGCCACTGCAGAGGTGGCAGAGGACAGGGAGAAACAAGAATACTTCTTGGAGGGTCTGAATGATGAGCTCCAGTACCAGCTGATGAATCATACCTTTCCTAGCTTCCATCAACTGGTGGACAGGGCTCTTTTCACTGAAAGGAAGCGCCAGGAGATTGAAGAAAGGAAGAGGAAGTACAACAACTCCTCATCAAGCAGCAACACCCGCCCCCGTTTCTCTCAGGGTCCGAGCTCACAGCAGCAGCGGGCTCAAGGACAGCAAGGCTACCAGTCCCAGCAGCGCTATCAGGGTCAGCTAGCTCGCCCTATGTACCCAGCTCAGCGCCAAATGCAGACCACTCCTCCCACCACAAACCAGACTACAGGTGTTGGGCCTTGCTACAAGTGTGGTGGAGCGGGCCACTATGCTAATGCTTGTCCCCGTAGGGTGCAAGGTAACCAACAGGGGCAGCAGTCGGGCCAAAGGCAGAACCCTCCCCAGCTGCAGCAAGGGCGCCCCAATCAACAGAGCAAGACGCCGTGGCAGGGGAAGGTGAATCATGTGACAGCTGAGTCTGCAGCTGAAGCTCCTAACGTCGTGATTGGTACGTTCCTGGTCAACTCTCACCCCGCTACCGTTCTTTTTGATACCGGTGCCACGCATTCATTTATTACCAAATCATATGCTGAGCAGTACAATATTCCTATAAGGTCTACAAGTAGACCCATGGTAGTATCTACACTGGGGGGAACGTTGAGCACAAGTTTAATATGCCCTCGGGTTAGCATAAACATAAGGGGGGTAGAATTCTGCACCAAGTTGATAATCATTGGTTCCGCGGGCATTGATATCATCTTGGGAATGGAAACGCTTGCTAAGTGGGATGTCAGAATTGATTGTGCCAAGCGAACCGTCCACTTAACAGCTCCTGATGGTCAGAAAGTGGAGGTCAGTGCCACAGAACCTTCTGGTTGTCTGCATCAGATGGAGGCGAAGCCCACGGAGGGAATTCGAGTAGTGTGCAAGTACCCGGATGTCTTTCCAGATGAGTTGCCAGGTATGCCACCTGACCGAGAAATTGAATTTTTAATAGAACTTTTACCTGGTACAGCCCCTATAGCAAAAAGGCAATATAGAGTGGCACCCAAAGAACAAGAGTTAATAAAGGAAAATATAGATGAGTTGTTAGGAAAGGGGTTTATACGGCCTAGTTCTTCACCTTGGGCCTTTCCAGTTCTGTTTGTTGACAAAAAGGATGGGACACGGAGGATGTGTGTGGATTATAGAGCCTTGAATGATGTCACCATCAAGAACAAATATCCCTTACCTCGAATAGATGATTTGTTTGATCAGTTGCAAGGTGCATGTGTGTTCTCAAAAATTGATTTGAGGTCGGGCTATCATCAACTGAAGATTCGTCCATCCGATATTCCAAAGACTGCTTTCATTACCAGATTTGGGTTATATGAATATACAGTGATGTCTTTTGGGTTGACAAATGCTCCTGCTTATTTCATGAATCTTATGAACAAGGTGTTTATGGAGTATCTTGACAAGTTTGTTGTAGTGTTCATTGATGATATATTGATCTACTCCAAGACGGAAGAAGAACACGAAGAACACTTGAGGTTAGTTTTGCAGAAGCTGAGAGACCATAAGTTGTATGCAAAGTTGAGCAAGTGTGAGTTTTGGCTTGATCAAGTGCCTTTCTTGGGACATATAGTCTCGAAAGGTGGAATCATGGTGGATCCCAGCAAGATCAGCAGTGTCATGGATTGGAAGGTGCCAGAAGTTGTGAAAGAAGTTCGTGGATTTTTGGGTCTAGCAGGATATTACAGAAGGTTTATTGAGAGTTTCTCCAGGATTGCAAAACCAATGACATCATTGCTCGAGAAGGGTGTTCCATTTAATTGGACTAAGGAGAGGCAAGCTGCATTTGATGAACTAAAGAAGAGACTCACCACAGCCCCAGTGCTTACTCTACCGGACTTAACCAAGAGTTTCACCGTGTATTGTGATGCCTCTAAGGAAGGTTTGGGTTGTGTGCTGATGCAGGAGGGAAAGGTGATTGCTTATGCTTCACGCCAGCTAAGAAAGCATGAGGTCAATTATCCCACTCATGATCTGGAGTTAGCAGCTGTTGTGCATGCTCTGAAGATCTGGAGGCATTATTTGTTCGGGAATAAATGTGAGATATACACCGACCACAAAAGTCTTAAATATATCTTCACACAGAATGAGCTGAATATGAGGCAGAGAAGATGGCTAGAGTTGATTAAAGATTATGACCTGGAGATACATTACCATCCAGGGAAAGCTAATGTGGTAGCGGATGCCTTAAGCAGAAAAAGTTATGTTAATATGGCAGTTGCTTTTCAGATGCCGTTTGAGCTGTGTGTGGAATTTGAGAGTTTGAATTTGGGATTCGTGCATCACACCACAGTAGCAACATTTGAAGCAGAGCCTACCCTGGAACAAGAGATAAGGAACCACCAGAAAACGGACGAGAAAATCCAGGAGATCCGGGAACAGATCAAGTTGGGCAAGGCACCACACTTTCGTGAAGATGAACAAGGTACTGTATGGTACAAGAATCGGATCTGCGTGCCAGATGTGGACAGTATCAAGAAGTTAATACTCAGTGAGGCTCACGACACTGCTTACTCAATTTCATCCGGGCAGTAAAAAGATGTATCATGATCTGAAGGAAAGGTTCTGGTGGTATGGAATGAAGAGAGCAGTGGCAGAATATGTCGCAGTGTGTGACACTTGTCAGCGTGTGAAGGCCGAACATCAGAGACCTGCAGGTTTGTTGCAACCTTTGAAGATCCCAGAGTGGAAATGGGAGGAAATAAGTATGGATTTCATTGTGGGGTTACCCAGGACTCAGAAAGGTACAACTCGATCTGGGTGGTTGTTGATCGGTTGACCAAGGTTGCTCATTTCATTCCGGTGAACACTACCTATTCGGGTGCAAGGTTAGCAGAATTGTACATCTCCAGAATCGTTTGCTTGCATGGAGTGCCTAAGCGGATCATATCTGATAGAGGTTCACAGTTCACATCTCGTTTCTGGGAGCAGTTGCATGATTCTTTGGATTCCAAGCTTCGGTTCAGTACGGCATATCACCCACAGACAGATGGTCAGACGAAAAGAACAAATCAGATTCTAGAGGACATGTTGAGGGCATGTGCTATACAATACGGAACCAGTTGGGATAAGAGTCTGCCTTATGCTGAGTTCTCCTATAACAACAGCTACCAAGCCAGTCTGAAGAAGTCACCGTTTGAGGCACTGTATGGCAGAAGGTGCAGGACACCGCTATTTTGGAACCAAACAAGAGAGAAGCAGGTGTTCGGGCCCGACCTTATCAAGGATGCTGAACAGCAGATCAAGATGGTACGTGAGAATTTGAGAGTTGCTCAGTCTAGACAGAAGAGCTATGCAGATGTGCGACGCAGGGACTTGACCTTTAAGGTTGATGACTTTGTGTATTTGAAGGTGTCACCAATGAGAGGTATCCGGAGGTTTAATATGAAAGGAAAGCTGGCACCAAGATACATTGGTCCATTCAAGATAGTGGAAAGGAAAGGCGAAGTGGCTTATAAGTTGGAGTTGCCACCAAACCTATCTGGCATACACAAAGTGTTCCATGTGTCACAACTAAAGAAGTGTTTGAGGGTGCCGGAAGAACAAGCACCACTGGAAGGTCTGGATGTGCAGGAGGATTTGACATATACCGAACACCCGGTGAAGATTCTTGAAACATCTGAAAGGGTTACCCAAAATAGGAGGGTCAAAATGTGCAGAGTGCAGTGGAAACATCACACGGAAGATGAGGCAACTTGGGAAAGAGAGGAGGAGTTGAGAGCAACTTATCCCGGTCTCTTTGCTAACCACCTATGAGAATCTCGGGGGCGAGATTCCTGTTAAGGGGGATAGGTTTGTAACACCCTAGTTTCAATTCCAGCAATTTTTTACAATAAACTCCAAGCAATTTATTTAATTTCCTAAGGTTTTTGTGTTAGTTTGCATTTATCCTGATTTATTTAATTTAAATAATGCATAAAAGTAACATAGGCCCAACTTCCTTGTACATTACATGCTGGTGCATTGCCTCTTGTTTGCTTGAATTAAGGATTCAAATTCAAATTCATTTGAATTTTAGACCCATTTTCTATCCCAATTCAAAGGAATTCAAAAAGAAAAAAAAAGGAAAAAAAAAAGAGCCAGGCCGACCGGCCAGCCCAGCCCCGCGCCCCCTCTCCCTGCCTGGGCCGGCCCAGCCATCCCGGCACCCCGCCTCCTCCCGCCTGGGCCCCGGCCCGACCAGCCGCCCCGCGCCCCCTTCCCGCCTGGGCTGCCTCCCGGCCCACTCGGCCGCGCCCTCAGCGCGCCGCCGGCCCGCGCCCATGACCCGCTGACCGCCCGGTCCCACGCGTCAGTCCCGTCTCCCTCCTCCCGCCGGAGATCCCGCGCGCGCCTTCCCTCTGCTCGCCCTCGCCGACGCCCCGGGGATGGAAACCCCCTCCCCAAATCTCGCCCACGCCTTCCTTAATCGCTCCCCTCTTCAAATCCCGCAGCTCCCGCCCCGGTTCCCCCTTCTCCCTCCTTCCCCTCACTGCGCCAGGTCCGGCTTTCAAAGCCGCCGGGCGGAATCACCGCGGCCGTGCTTATCTCCTTCGCCCAAGGCTCTATAAAACCCACCCCGACGCTCGCCTCCGTCTCCTTTACCTCCCCTCCTCACCAATTTCACCACCGTGCCCTCTCGAGCTTGCAATCGCCGCCGGAGTCTCACCGCGGTAAGCCACTCCGTCGCCAAATTCGGCGTCGGTGTAGCCCTCCGGCCCTGACTCCTCCCCCTCTCGTGTCGCAGGAGCATCCCGGAGCTTCGCCGCCCATCCTCGGAGTCCCGGAGACGCTTCACCCTCACGTTCCACGCGGGCGAACGCCACCCGTGAACCGACGCCGCCGCCGCTCGTCGCTAGACCGCCACCGACCATCTCTCGCCGCCCTCAAGCCCTCGGTGAGCTCGCCGTAACACCCTCGTTCTTTTAGGCTAGCTCTAGTCGAGCCTAGCACCCTCCCTGAGCCGGAACGCCGCCGCGCCGCCGTTCCCGCCGCGCGCCGAGAGCGCCATGGGCGCGGTCACCGTCGCCCGCGGCCCCGGTCTCTCTCCGCCATCAGATCTCGATCCGACGCACGAGAACAGAACCCCGATCCGATCTAACGTCACCGTTGGATCGAGATCCAACCGCTCGCACTCGCCGATGACCGGTCAATACCGGTCAGCGCTGTTCGTTTTGCTAAAGAGCCCCTGGACTTTCGGGAAATCAACCCGCAGTCCACCGACGTTGAAAAGTAATTAGGTTTTAGTCCTGGTTTTAGCGTTTTGGCCCCTGCGCTTCTGAAAATTAGAACCCGCCGTCCAGACCCTGGAGTTTTGCACCAGAACCCTCTGCGGCTAGGTTTAATTACGTATAGGTCCTCGGTTTTTCAAATATAGCCCCTGGTTTAATGTTTCTATCACAGTTATGCCCCTAGGAGCCCGTTTTATGCATAACTTTCACGTTTTAACTCCGATTTGAGTGATTCTTGCGCTCACGCGACCGTGGAAACACGTAGAATGTTTTTAGTACAGTTTTACCTTCTGTTTTTATGATATGATGTACTGTTTCTCACCCTTGGCCAATTGTTTGCATGTATGTATGCGTGGAAATGTTTGTACGTTGCCGTGATCGTGGTTAGACGGTGAGCAGTTTGTTGGTGACGAGGAGCAGCAGTTTGAGGGTGTTGAGCAGCAGCCTCAAGACCAGTTTGAGCAAGGCAAGTATAACATGGACACAACCCAATAATCCTTTAATCACTTCATATGCACGTGTCTGTTTTGGTATGCCCATAAGGACTGTACCTAGCCTCTTTATCGCAATGTTTACCTATGGTAATGCATGTTGGTTAAGTTTTGCTAGTCGCCGCGCGAACTCATGTATCTTTTGTTAATAATTTTGTTTAATGGATCTATGCAATCAAATCCTGAGCTTGACCCTCTGTGGTTCATGTTTCTTTAAAAATGGCATTTTAGCAACTTGGTTTAGGGGGCATAAGCATGTGGTTTGCTTATGGCCACTCTCCTTAAGGACCGGTTCGCAAAGCGACAACCTGGGATAACAGTGCTACCATGAGACTGGAATGGGACGGTCTTGGCTAATTAATTAGGTTACTTTGGTTTGGGGGTAACTTACCGACGGGGCAAGAGGGGAGGTGAGCTTCTGTGGCCCTCGCGCTACTTGGGTTGAGTGCGTTTATCTCCCCTTGAGGCTTGCTCCACAGCTGCGGACCCTGAAACCTTAGCGGTTACACCTTACCAACGTGATCTTTGTAAAGGCCTCGTAGTGTGCTTGCTAGCCATCTCATCTAAGGTAATGTGGTGGACTACTAGCGTAGCCCACGACTCATGGGTAAAGTTGTACGACCTCTCGAGAGTGTAAAACTGACATGTCAGCCGTGCTCACGGTTATGAGCGGCCCAGATCCTTTATGCAGATTAGTGGTTCTGTTGGGTTTTCAAAGTGGTTCTCATGATCATGTTGTTAAATAATGTTCACATGTTATATCTTGGGTTAAGGGTTATCAACTCTCTTGTAGATGCTAGTTGTTTAATAAAAACTTGACCAACTAAAAGCTCATGCTAAGTGTCAGCCAACCCTAGATGCCTCATAGTTCATGTTGTGCTTGTTGAGTATGAAATACTCACGCTTGCTTTACTTTAAACCTACTGTTGGCTGGAACCCAACCGCTGCTCAGCTCCAGAAGACTTCGAAGAGTATGTTCAGGACTTCAACGAGTTCTAGGCGTACCGGTCCACCAGTCGACGTCCCTGTGGCGGCTCATTCGTCTTCGTTTACGCTTCCGCTATGACTCTGGTTTAAAGACATGTTGTCTTGTTGTAATAAAGTGATGTTATACTCTATGTAAACGCTTTATTTATCGTTTAAGCACGTTCTGTGATGTCACTATTGTCATTATATATGTGAGACACGTTCCTGGCACATATATGTTGTCCCGGTTCCGTTGGTTGAGAACTGGGCGTGACAGGCGCACCGGACGTGCACGACGGCGTCGGCGGCGCGAGCGCGACGTCGAGGCGACCTCGATCTCCTCGGGGAAGGGGAGAACGACGACGAGGGCTAGCGGGGGAGGGGCGGCGTGGAGCGGCGGTTGCGGTGGTGCGGTCGGTTGGGCTCGGGGAGGCCGGGAGGCGGCGGCGCGGCTCGGCCCCGAGCTCGGCCGGCTTCAATGGCGGCGGGCGGGAAAACGGACGGGGCGGCGCGGAGAAGGAATGGGAGGCGAGTGGTTCGGCTAGGGTTTGGACGGGGGGGACTCCGCTCCCTTTTGACGCGCCCGGGAGCGCCGCCCGTGGCTCGCCGTACTCCCTGTACGCCGGCGAGCCACGCGGCGCGCGCCGGTTCGCGGCGCGGGCGCGTCCCGGATCGGCGGGCCCACTGTCAGCGACTCAGAACTGGAAAAAAAAGAAGTGTGTTTTCTAGGCCTCTGTTTTTCGCGATTTTAACCCATTTCCAGGCCGAAATTGGAAAAAGTCCAATTGGAAGAAGTGTTCTACTCTTTGAACTCTACAAGTTTGTCAAAAGGCTCAACTCCAGAATCCAAGTGTAAATGTGGTTTAAATTCAAATTTTGAAATCAGCCCTAGTTAGGGACAGGGTACCTTTATTGTTTGGAAAAAGGAAAAACCCTATTTCCAAGCCTTTTCACCCAAGGTGCCTTTTGTATAACTTGCTTAGAATTTCAAAACCTACAACTTCTTCAATGGGAGTGTTGCATGAAAGTGGCTGTATATTTGTGCAAACTTAGGGTTTTTAAACAAGGCTGATTTGAGTTGGTTTTCTGTACTGACAAAGAAAGACTCCAAACCCTATGTAGCCTTCATTATCTGGCCAAACCCCAATTATGAAAGTTGTTCAAAACTTCATTATCTACAAGTTTGGTAATATGAGTTTCCCCTAGATCCCAATAGATTTAGATTTATGAACAAGAACATATCATAGCACATGTATAAAAATCAGATTTCAAGCATTCCATCTCATCCAATGCAAAACCTAGCTTGTCTATATGCAACACATGATGCTTAATGCATGATTAAGATATGGTAATGTACTTGAGATGCTGGAGCATCACAACCCACCCCCCTTAAGGAAATCTCGTCCCGAGATTTTGATGTGTTGTGGGTGGAGAGTTTATAGAGATGAGAAGGCGAAACATACTCGTTCGAGGTGGACGGAAGGAAACCCGGATACTTGGTTCGCAGGTACTCCTCCGTCTCCCACGTGGCCTCTTCTTCGGTGTGCTCACTCCATTGCACCTTATACATGGTGACCGTGTTACGTCGAGTCGATCGTTGCTTTTGGTCCAGGACTTTCACCGGTCTGGCCTCATAAGTGAGGTCCGGTTCAATCTGAACTTGGGATGTGTCGATCTCTTCCTCTGGCACTCGCAGGCACTTCTTAAGTTGTGACACGTGAAAGATATCATGGACTGCCGTGAGGCGTGGTGGTAGCTCTAACCGGTAAGCCACGGGTCCACATTTCTCGGAAATCTTGAATGGCCCAACGTACCGCGGTGCTAGCTTCCCTTTTACCCCAAACCGGTGCACACCTTTCATCGGCGATACCCGAAGATACACGTGATCACCCTCTTTAAACACTAGCGGTCTCCTCCTTCTATCTGAGTAACTTTTTTGCCTTGACTGTGCCCTTTTTAGGTTCTCCTGTATAAACCTCACTTGCTATTCGGCTTGTGTTACCAAATCGGGCCCGAAGGTGACTCGCTCTCCAGGTTCTGACCAGTTCAGAGGTGTTCTGCACCTCCTCCCATACAGAGCCTCAAAAGGAGCCATCTCCAAGCTCTTTTGGTAGCTGTTGTTATATGCAAACTCTGCTAGGGGCAAACACTCATCCCACTTGGTGGAATAGGTTAAGACACAGGCCCGAAGCATGTCTTCTAGGATCTGATTTACTCTTTCTACTTGTCCACTAGTCTGAGGGTGGTACACTGAGCTGTGGATCAACTTTGTGCCTAGAGACTTCTGTAGCTGCTCCCAGAAACGAGACACAAAGACTGAGCCTCGATCCGAGGTAATGGTCACAGGAACACCGTGTAGGGATACTATTCGTGCAATGTATAACTCAGCATAGGTGGCTGCAGTGTAGGAGGTCTTGACCGGTATGAAGTGCGCTGACTTAGTGAAACGGTCAATGATCACCCATATGGAGTCGTACCCTTTCTGAGTGCGTGGCAACCCTACCACAAAATCCATGTGTATGTCTTCCCACTTCCAAGCCGGGATGTTCAAGGGGTGAAGCATACCGGCTGGCTTTAGGTGATCTGCTTTTACTCTCTTGCACACGTGACATTCTGATACATATTTGGCGATTTCCCGCTTCATGCGGGTCCACCAAAACCTTTGTTTTAAGTCCTGGTACATTTTATTGCTGCCTGGATGCATGGCCAGTACGGATTTGTGAGCTTCTTCTAATATTTTCTTCCTCAACTCCATATCTTTAGGGACTACTAAGCGGTTTTTGAACCATAGGACCCCTTGGTTATCTAAGGTGAAGCAATCCCTCTTTGCCTCAGCAATACCCTCACGTATGTGAGCCATGCCCGGGTTGTGTTTTTGTGCTTCAACGATCAGATCTCTTAGTGTTGGCTCAATGCTGATGTTATATAGTTCGACTAAGAATTCAACCGGCATCTCAATCTCATCCATCTCCCAACAAATCACTCTTGCCGTGGGCCGAGCTTCAATCACATTGCAATGAGCCCGACGGCTTAGTGCGTCAGCTACCACATTCGCCTTTCCGGGGTGATAATGAATCTCCAGGTCATAGTCTTTTATCAACTCTAACCACCTTCTTTGCCTCATGTTTAACTCGGGCTGTGTGAAGATGTATTTGAGGCTCTTGTGGTCAGTGTAGATATGACACGTGTTGCCCAGCAGATAGTGCCTCCATATCTTCAGGGCGTGTACAACTGCGGCTAGCTCAAGATCATGGGTTGGGTAGTTCGCTTCGTGTTTCCTTAGTTGGCAGGAAGCGTAAGCGATTACTTTCCCTTCTTGCATTAGGACACAGCCCAGCCCCTGGCCGGAAGCATCACAATATACATCAAATGGCTTTGTGACATCCGGTTGGGCTAGCACTGGTGCTGTTGTCAGAAGTTTCTTTAATTCCCGGAACCCATCCTCACACTTCGGACCCCACACGAATTTTGCATTTTTCTTAGTCAAGGAGGTCATTGGTTTAGCAATTTTGGAGAAGTCCTTGATAAAGCGGCGGTAGTAGCCCGCTAGACCAAGAAAACTCCGAATTTCTGTGACAGTTTCCGGCTGCTTCCAGTTCAGAACATCCTTTACTTTGCTAGGGTCAACCGCTACTCCCTTTTCTGACAGAATATGCCCCAGGAAACCCACTTCCTTTAACCAGAAAGCGCACTTGCTGAACTTGGCATAGAGCTTGTGTTCTCTTAGCCGAGTGAGTACTACCCGCAAATGTTCTTCGTGTTCTTTTTCATTTTTGGAGTAGATTAATATATCATCAATGAATACCACGACGAACTTGTCGAGCTCGTTCATGAACACCGAGTTCATCATGTACATGAAGAAGGCCGGTGCGTTGGTTAACCCAAAGGACATGACCAGATATTCATACAAGCCATATCTGGGTCGAGAAAGCAGTTTTTGGTATGTCTTCTTCTCTGATTTTTATCTGATAATAGCCCAATCTTAAGTCAATTTTTGAGAAGACTTTGGCCCCAGCTAACTGATCGAACAGGATGTCAATGTGTGGAATTGGATATTTATTTTTGACTGTGACTGCATTTAGCGGCCTGTAGTCCACACAGAGCCTTTTACCTCCCTGATCTTTCTTCTCTACGAAGAGGGCCGGACAACCCCAAGGTGACGAACTTGGCCGAATGAAAGCCTTATCTAGTTGCTCTTGGAGTTGTACTTTTAGCTCCTTCAGTTCATCCGGTGCCATTCTGTATGGCCTTTTTGAGACAGGGGCTGTACCAGGGATGAGGTCAATGCGGAACTCTACATCCCTATCCGGAGGCAGACCTGGCAGTTCTTCCGGAAATACGTCCGGGAAGTCACATACTACCGGGATCTTTTTGATTTCATCAAGTTCAGTTGCATTTACTGTGGCCACCATGTGTTTCATGTCTGGCAGGTGTACCCGTATAACCTTGCTGCTGACCCTAGACCTTAACTGTATTGTCCTACTGCCAATATCCAGTACGGCGTTGTTTTCCGTCATCCAGTTCATTCCCAAAATAATATCAATCCCCTGGTGTGGCAGCACCACGGGGTTGATGATAAACGTCTCGGCCCCTATTTCCAGCCTTAAGTGCCTGACCCCTAGACTGGTATCAATAGGAGACCCTGGGGCAGTGATGTGGTAGTTTTCCCTTAGCTTGTGCATTTTTATGTCATGCTTCTGTGCATATGCTTTGCTAATGAAGGTATGCGTAGCCCCCGAATCAAATAACACGACGGTCGGGTGACCGTTGATCGTGAACGTACCAGCGAGCACCGGCACACCGGCGGGGATCTGCTCTAGGTGGATGTAGTGCACCCGACCCGTCTTCTGTGCCGGCCCCTTCTGCTTGCCCTGCGGGGTGCCGCCTGCTGGATTCGGGCCTTGAATCTTGCGGGGTGCCCTGCAATCCCGACTGAAGTGCCCCACCTTGCCGCAGTTGAAGCAAGGGTTTCCAGGTCCCGGGAGAGCGAGGACACGTGTCGTGGGGGCCGGAGCTTGTGTGCCGGCGGTGAACCTCTGCTGCTGCTGTGGCGCCCGGTGAACCCAGCCCGGCTGATTGGGCCGGACCGTGAAACGGGGCTGCTGATAAAACTGCTGTGGAGGCCTATAGGCTGTCTTCTGCTTCTGGGAGGACCCAGCAGCAGATGTGTTGGCTTGGCGTTTGCGCCTCTGATCTTCATTAGCGACCCGCAGGCGATTCTCCATATCAAGCGCGGTGTCCACCAAGTCGGTGAAGCTCTGGTAGCGACGCCCCAAGTGTGTCTGGAGAGTGGGGTCAAAGCCGCTCAGAAGCCTAGCGGCACGAGAGGGGTCATCTCGCACATCCTCCGGTGCATACTGCGACAGGTGAATGAACGCCTGTACGTACTGCATCACCGTCTTGTTCCCTTGCTTGAGCTCTCGAAATTCCCGCTTCTTTTGTTCCACCAGGCTATCCGGGATATAGTGGGCCCGGAAAGCCTGGGTAAACTCCTCCCAGGTGGGCTCATGCCCAGCCCGCTGCATTTCGAGGAACGTGGCATGCCACGCGCCTGCTAGCCCCTGCAGCAACTGCCCGGCGAACCGCGCCTTCTGCTGCTCAGTCAATTCCGGAAGAAGTGTGAACTTGGACCTAATTGTGCGGAGCCAATCATCTGCGTCCAGCAGTTCAGGACACTTCGTGAAGACGGGGGGTCTCAGCTCCTTGAAGTCCCTGTAGGAGATGCCTCGGTTCCTGGGTTCCCGTGGCTGCAGCTGGCCACGGCCCTGGCGTTCCTCGGCGAGCAGGCGGATCAGCTCGGCCTGCTGCACGACCAGGGTGGCCAACTCCGGTGGGGGTGGAGCGCCATTCGCATGTGGCTCCGAACCCGAGTGCTGCCCATTGCGAGTGTTCACCATCTGCAAGGAGGATGCCAACGTGGTTTACATGAGATTTTCGTGCATCGTAGGTATAGGCTCAGAAATCATGACACGTACATATCTTGTGTGCAATGCAACCAGGTAGTGCAGAAAACCGAATTCCGAATTTAATTAAAACGATCCAAATTAAGGCTCAAGGTTTAGCCATTACATCATAGGATGGTGGTTACATCGACCAACCATCGAATCACACATCAAGTGGCGTCCCATATTACATAAATGGGGTACCCGTATGAGCTCTCACCTCACAAATGTTTAGGTACAACCATAAGTAAGCACGGAGCGCGGCGAAACAAAATATCGCTATCAACGTGCTAGCTACGCGCCACATACTACTACTCCACTAAGACACCCTCTAAGCCTCAGAGTGATCGGTAGTCGCGGCGCCCTCGTCCTGCTCCATCTCCTGAGGCTCGGAGGACTCCCCGTCCTGGGATCTCTCGTACTGCGCGAGGCGCTGCTGGAGCACCGACACCTGCGCCTCCAACTCCTCACGGCGAGCCTGAGCGTCCCTGTGCCTGGCGGCGAAGAACTGGCTGCGGTCCTTCTCCTGAATGTACAGCCCGTACACCTCGCGGGCGTAGTCCACGCACGCGATCTGGGAGCGCGAGGCACCCCGTGCCCGAAGGTCGTCGCGACGGTCCTGCCACGGGTCGTCGTCCTGTCCGAGGGTAGGGAGGAAACGCAGCACCGTGTCACCCGCCTCCCCCTCAGAGCTCAGTACTGCAAGGGCTGTCATGAGAGCACCCTTGCGAGCGTCCTCCCCACTGACTCCGCGGGAAATGATCGTGCGGAAGCTACCGTTTGCTGTGGTGAGGACCACCTTGGCCTCACAGACTCCCGGCTCGTGGATCAGCTGCGTGGAGATGAACGGGCAGGGGCGACGTCCCAACTCACGCATGGCCCTGCACAGGATCAGGGACATGGGACAGTCCTCCCGGCAACGCTCATGGACCCATCCACCCTCGGCAACCGGTGGGGTGTGGGTCATAGGGGGCAAAGGGCGCCCTCCGGTGGCCTTGCGCGCGGTCTGCTTCGTCCTCACCATCTGTTTGGCATAAAAAGGAGATGTCTTAGTTTTATAAGGGAGTGGATTTTAAAATCATGATCAAGACGGATCGGAGGAAACGTGTAGAGTGGTGTCTTAAAATTTCGAGTTCATGCAATACTCATATGTTTAGCAGCAAATCCCATTTGACAGAAAAGAAAATCATGATGCATGATTCGTCCTTATCGATCTCACATCGCACACCCTATTTAGTATTACTAGCGATAATTCGGTGACATATATGCACGGCTCTCTCTAATGCAACTAGGCGTCCACTATCGTTCTTAATATTGCACGTAGTCAGTGTACCTGCAGAAAAATGCATGCTTTCAACATTACCACTCTAAACCTAGAAGTGGCATCCACGCAATTTGCGCCGCGTGGACAACGCATCTGTACGGTCCTCTGCTAGACCGGGCTGGCACCCACGCAAGCAAATTGAATTCTTGCTGCGTCACAACAGAAGAGTGGTCACAAACACCGCAAAGGTGACCACCCCCCTTAAAAATTTCTATCCTACCAGCATGAATGCAGAGTTCACAACTAATCGCAAAACTTCCAATAGCTTCCACCAGTACTGGGGAGGGCTAATGGCCGAAAAGTTGTTTCTCAAAGCATTGAATATGCATATGAGTTCTACCTAGGTCAAAATGTCAGTGATGTCACCTGGATAACACTAACATCCTTAATACGGGCATATCGTATACTCTCTTTTACAAATTACTTGAAAAGGGCTTTCAAAAATAGTTTTGTAAACTAAATCTTGATGATATAACTGTTGTCTGTGTATGATCGGCTCTGATACCAGCTGTGGCGGAACCGCCGATTTAATACGGGCTAAGTACACCTGTCACCATTAGCTCACAGTGTACTTAGACCGTACTAAACCCGGTCGTCCGTCGAGAAGCCCTCGGCTCTCGATTTGCACCAAATCCCAGATGAACCGACATCACACACATCCGACTCACGGTGGAGCCACAACAGTTACATCATCACAGGCATTTGAATAGATAGTAATAAGACTTTAAGTTACAAACCAGGTTCTGAATAAAATAGGTTCAACATAGGTCCATAATAAAATAGAGTTCGAAATGGTGTCTCGCAGCGGAAATTAAAGATCACAGTTCATGAAAAACAAAAGACTTGCAGTAGGAGAGTGACATCATGCCCACTGATGTCACCCCATTGCCAGATCATGACTCGGCTCACTCCTGGTGGTAACAAGCTCCTCCACCCACGCAGGAACAAAAGAGGAACTCCATACCTGAAAACCAAATGTTGGGGGCAAACCCTGAGTACTAATTACTCAGAGGACTTAATGGCATTGGCTTACGGCTGACGCAAAGCTTGCTTACTATCATCTAGGTCCTTAGCCATTGATTTTTATCAAAGGTTGATTATACATAAGGTAGCGGGATTTGACAGCCGCTACCCCTTATGATAGAAAGAGATAACCATTTAGAGTATGATAAATGACGTAAACTTGAAGCATCCAAAAATCAATTAAGTAACCAATCATGTAATATTCGAAAACATGAATCATAATCATATGGTATTAAAGTTATTACTACGTTGCCCGTCAGTGATATTTGGCATTCTCACACCTGGTGAGTATCAGCGATTCGAATCGATTTCTAATTCCCGGGAATAACTAAAAATGCCAGGGGCCCATATGCTTACTCACACGACGGCTTTCCCACATATAGTCCCCCTCCTCCACCTGTCCCATCCCAAGTTCGATTCACTCCCACCTGACTCCCGGGTTGTGCCCCCATGACGAGCCTGCCGACATCTCGGACTCCCCGCCATGAGTACCAAGCTCCCCCGGGCCACCTTCCTCTCAACCAGTGGGTAGGAACGTGTTTCTGTTCTCCGGATGGCACAAGTAAGGTTTCACCGGCCCCATTAACCGGGTAAGCACTTTAGCAATGGTATGCCAACCAGCAGGCGAACAGCGGACGGGCCTTAAACGACTCGGGCGGAGCCATTACACCGCAACAACACACACTTCGAAAAGTAAAGCTTAATATCCGCCCGGTCTCCTTTTAATCATCAACATCATAGACTATCATGGCAGAACTGCCAGTGTTCCATTTCTTTTTCAAAGTCACCCTACGCGACGAGTGACCATTCACTCGCGTCTACTCGAGCCTAGCATTTCTAGGCAACTCGTCCTACGTACCTAATATAGGTGCTAGGGCCAGGACGGCCAGTGGTTCTAATGCAATAAGGCTCCAAACAATACCTAATGCATATGCGTAATCATAAATCATAATTTGCTAGGAGAATGTAGGGCCTGCCTACCTTCCTCGCTAGGGTCAGTGTCGTCGGTGGTGAGGTCAGACGTGGCCTGCGGGTACTCCTCCTGCGGCTGTCCTTCGGGCTCCTGATCGTCGGGTTCCTCGATCACCGGCAGCTCCTGCGTCTGCTCTTCGTTCACGTGATCTATATGTATGTCATGAGAGTGCACATGAGTGCAACGAAATGCAATGCATGAAATTGTATGGCACTAAAAATCGTACAAACCATCACTCAATAGAGGATTCGTCACGTAGAACATGCACCAAGACAACTAGTCATATAAATGTTAACTAGTAATGAGCACCTCAGGAACATGCACTTGTATGATACAACACAATAAATCCTTCAACCATTTATCCATATAAAGAAATACTCATTTTACTAATTAAACACGCCATTGAGTTTGGATAGCTACACTGCTCTAAATGACTTCAAAATTTTTCAGTATGCAGATCTTATACATAAGAAGTTGATGCCAAAAATTTAGCCCAAAAAGAGTTACAGTGAATTTATTTAAAATCTAACAATTTAGCAGCCCTAGACCTTGTCAGAATTTTCCTATTTTATTGGGAGGGTTTCTGGTCCTGAAATTTTACCAGTGGCCTAGTATGAATATTTAGAGTGTGTAAAAAAATTACCAAGCCTAGAATCTTATTATTCGTAGGACATCTATTTCCCACACCTCTATTTGCCATAATAATCCATCTCATACAAAACAGTGGTCTTGGTATGAACATATATACTTTTTGGGTTCCCTACCTCACCAACAAGGTACCATATTTTTCCCGGAAATTTGCTAGCCATTTAAGAACCCTTTTTCCTATTTTCTTTCCCTAGCTAGCAACTTTTGTCATTTTCAAAACAAGGACGAAACCTTACATGCACACTCTCAAATTTCACCAGTGAGCTTCCCATACTATATGTCGCACAAGAAAAATGTAGGCATGCCATTTTGAACACACATTACATATACACCATTTTTCCTATTCGCATAAATACACAAAATGAGCATGACATGGTGAATACAAGGTGAAACTACTCACACTACAGCCCACACCCTTGAAACAGTGCCAAGACATCTCATGTAAGCCAACACCAAGACCTCACAATTTTAGGAAACCATTTAGGCCATCTTTTCCATTTTATGAGTATTTAGCATGTATCCCCAAAAGCAGGGGCAAAATGGTCAATGCTCATCTCCACATCATGTCCATTGCATAGATCTATTTATAAGGAGTTCATAGTGACTGAGTTTGTCTTTTTTGGATTTTTCTTTGAATTTATATGATTTTTCAAAGTTCAAACCGAGAAAAAGATAAATAGAAAAAGAAAAACCCGGACCCGAGGACCTCTACGCAATTAACCGTAGCCTCCAGGGGCTAGCTTGCAAGATTTGCAAGACTCAGCCGAAACGCGCGAGGACCGGGATGCAATATCAAAGAAACCGAGGGGCCGGATCTAAAGTTTCCCGGCCCCCCCTTCTTCTTCCTCGCGTCGGCCGAGGCCGCGCGGCGCGGCGCGCGCGCGCCGGCGAGCTGGGGCTCGCCGGAGCCGCGACGCGGGGTGGCGGAGGTGCGCGGGAGCTGGGGCCTCACCGTGGGGGTATCCTCGTCGGCGGAGGAGGCGTGGAGCGGCGGGGAACGGCGGCGCACCGGACGTGCACGACGGCGTCGGCGGCGCGAGCGCGACGTCGAGGCGACCTCGATCTCCTCGGAGAAGGGGAGAACGACGACGAGGGCTAGCGGGGGAGGGGCGGCGTGGAGCGGCGGTTGCGGTGGTGCGGTCGGTTGGGCTCGGGGAGGCCGGGAGGCGGCGGCGCGGCTCGGCCCCGAGCTCGGCCGGCTTCAATGGCGGCGGGCGGGAAAACGGACGGGGCGGCGCGGAGAAGGAACGGGAGGCGAGTGGTTCGGCTAGGGTTTGGACGGGGGGGGACTCCGCTCCCTTTTGACGCGCCCGGGAGCGCCGCCCGTGGCTCGCCGTACTCCCTGTACGCCGGCGAGCCACGCGGCGCGCGCCGGTTCGCGGCGCGGGCGCGTCCCGGATCGGCGGGCCCACTGTCAGCGACTCAGAACTGGAAAAAAAGAAGTGTGTTTTCTAGGCCTCTGTTTTTCGCGATTTTAACCCATTTCCAGGCCGAAATTGGAAAAAGTCCAATTGGAAGAAGTGTTCTACTCTTTGAACTCTACAAGTTTGTCAAAAGGCTCAACTCCAGAATCCAAGTGTAAATGTGGTTTAAATTCAAATTTTGAAATCAGCCCTAGTTAGGGACAGGGTACCTTTATTGTTTGGAAAAAGGAAAAACCCTATTTCCAAGCCTTTTCACCCAAGGTGCCTTTTGTATAACTTGCTTAGAATTTCAAAACCTACAACTTCTTCAATGGGAGTGTTGCATGAAAGTGGCTGTAGATTTGTGCAAACTTAGGGTTTTTAAACAAGGCTGATTTGAGTTGGTTTTCTGTACTGACAAAGAAAGACTCCAAACCCTATGTAGCCTTCATTATCTGGCCAAACCCCAATTATGAAAGTTGTTCAAAACTTCATTATCTACAAGTTTGGTAATATGAGTTTCCCCTAGATCCCAATAGATTTAGATTTATGAACAAGAACATATCATAGCACATGTATAAAAATCAGATTTCAAGCATTCCATCTCATCCAATGCAAAACCTAGCTTGTCTATATGCAACACATGATGCTTGATGATGCTTAATGCATGATTAAGATATGGTAATGTACTTGAGATGCTGGAGCATCACAACTGCCGCCCGCAGGGTTCGGGCCTTGGATCCTGCGGGGTGCTCTACAGTCTCTGCTGAAATGCCCTGTCTTACCGCAGTTGAAGCAGGGATTTCCGGGTCCTGGGATAGCGGGGACACGGGGTGCAGGGAGTTGAGCTTGTGTGCTAGAGGTAAGGCGCTGCTGCTGCTGTGGTGCCCTGTGAACCCAACCCGGCTGATTTGGCCGGACCACGAAGCGTGGCTGCTGGTAGTGCTGCTGTGGAGGTCTGTACACTGCTTTCTGCTTCTGGGAGGATCCAGCAGCAGCCGTGTTAGCCTGGCGCTTGCGCCTCTGGTCCTCATTTGCGACTCGGAGACGATTCTCCATGCCAAGTGCGGTGTCCACCAGATCAGTGAAACTCTGGTAATGGCGCCCCAAGTGAGTCTGGAGAGTGGGGTCAAGGCCATTCAAGAGCCTAGCTGCTCGGCGGGGATCATCTGCCACGTCTTCTGGTGCATACTGTGAAAGGTGAATGAAAGACTGCACATATTGCATCACAGTCTTGTTGCCTTGCTTAAGCTCCCGAAATTCCCGCTTCTTCTGCTCCATCAAGCTGTCCGGGATATAGTGAGCCCGGAAAGCCTGGGTAAACTCCTCCCAGGTGGGCTCATGCCCAGCCCGCTGCATTTCAAGGAACGTGGCATGCGACGTGCCTGCTGGTCCTTGCAGCAACTGCCCGGCAAACCGCATCTGCTGCTCGTTCAATTCCGGAAGGAGTGTGAACTTGGGCCTAATTGTGCGGAGCCAATCATCTGCATCCAGAGGTTCAGGACACTTCGCGAAGACGAGGGGTCGCAGCTCCTCGAAGTCCTTATAGGAGATGCCTCGGTTCCTAGGCTCCCGCGGTTGCAGCTGACCACGGCCCTAGCGTTCCTCTGCGAGCAGGCGGATCAGCTCGGCTTGCTACACGACCAGGGTGGCTAGTTCCGATGGGGGTGGAGCGCCGTTCGCATGTGGCTCTGACCCCGAGTGTTGCCCATTGCGAGTGTTCACCATCTGCAAGAGGGAGGTCAACCAGGGTTTAAATCCGACAATTCCTTATTACATTCAGATGCGCTGATAAAAATCATAGCATCAAGGACAACATTGTAAATACATGAAATCATGCAATACGATATCATATAATTTGCAATAAAGTGTTAATCCTCCTCTTGCGGCGTTTGGGGAGTGACTACACAAGTGTACCTTTCATCCCAGCGCTGCATCCCAAAACGAGATACAAAGTCAATTTCATCCATTCAACCTACTCCAGCTACTCAAGAACGTACGACAGAGTTCGAGTGAGATTTAAAAGTTCGAATACTACTTAAGGTCTTATCATTACATCGTGGGATGGCGGCTTTAGCGACCAACCATCAAATGGCACATAACAAGGTGTCCATCATTACATGAATGGCGTACACAAATGAGCTCTCACATCTCATCAAGGTTTTTAGTATAGCCACACATAAATGCACGGAGCGGTGTAAAACAAAATATCGCTATCAACGTGCTAACGACACACAAAAGCACCTCATCCTCCTTCTCCATCACCACTCCTCTCTAAGTCATAGAGCGGCCGGTGGGGACGGAGCCCTCTCCTTCCTCCTCCATCTCCATCGGCTCAGAGGACACTCTGTCCAGAGGGTCCTGCTCTGCTGGAGGCGGCTCGTACACCGCGAGGCGCTGCTGTAGCTGAGCCACCTGACCCTCCAGCTCCTCCACTCGAGCACGCGCCTCCACGTGCCTGTGAAAGTAGAAACGGCTCCTGCCCTCAGCGCGGTTATACATCCCATGCATCTCACTGGCAAACTCCATACATGCTACATAGGGTCGTGTGTCAGTGCGGGCCTTGAGCATTTCGTGGCGGCAAACCCACTCGTCGTCCATCTCCTGCGTGGGGAGGTATCGCAGGTCTGAGAGGCCTGCATCCTCCTCGGAGCTCAGAAAAGTGATAGCTGTCATAATTGCCTTCAGATAGGCTTCCTCCTCGTTCGCCCCGTAGACCACGATGGTGTGTGGGTTCGCGGAGTTCGGGTGCGGGATGACCACCCAGGCCCAGCAACTCCCCTGCCCGTGCATGGTCTGCACGGAGTAGAAGGGACAGGAGCGGCGTCCCATCTGCCGCAGGGCTCTGCACAAGATCCGGGAGAGGGTGCAGTCCTCCCGGCAGCGAGTGTGGAGTAGCCCGTCCTCTACCAAGGGTGGAGTGTGGGTCACTGGCGGGAGCGGGCGCCCCCTACCCCCCACGGCCTTACGCGCGGTCTGCTTGGTCCTAACCATCTGTTGGACACAAAAAGAAAGGCTTTTGCATTAAAAATTTTGAGTGAGTTAATACAATATTTTAATGCACTAATGAAAAGGAAAGTGATAAGGAACTTAAGTTCATGATTTCTTTTGTATGCTTTTTAGCAATACCCGTATATAATCAAAGTGATGAACATGATGCATGATTCCTTTGTACCGTCTCATATCACACATCCTAGTCTAGTATATACTACCGGTTATTCGGTGACAATATGCACGGCACTCTCTATTGCAACTAGTCGTTTTCTAGTCGTTCTTAATTTCGCGTGGAGTTAGTGTACTTGCAGAAAAATGCATGCTCATACATTACCACATAGTGTGGCATCCACGCCATTTTGCGCCGCGTGGACAACGCATCTGTACGGTCCTCTGCTAGACCGGGCTAGCACCCACGCAAGCAAATTGAATCTTGCTGCATCACAACAGGAGAATGGTCACAAACACACCAAAGGTGACCACCCCCTTAAAATTTCTAGCCTACCAGCATGAATGCAGAGTTCACAACAATCCGCAAAACCCGATAGCATTCCTCCAATACTGGGGATGGCTATGGCCGAAAAGTTGCTCCTCAAAGCGCCGAATATGCATATGAGTTCTATCTAGGTCAAAACGTTAGCGATGTCACCTGATATACACTAACATCCATAATACGGGCATATCGTTTACTCTCATGTTCAAATTACTTGAAAGGGCTTTCGAAAATAGTTTTGTAAAAGGAAACGGGATAATATAACTGTTGTCTGTGTATGATCGGCTCTGATACCAGCTGTGGCGGAACCGCCGATTTAATCCGGGCTAAGTACACCTGTCACCCTTGACTCGTAGTATACTTAGACCGTACTAAACCCGGTCGTCCGTCGAGAGGCCTTCGGCTCTCGATAACGCCAAATCCCAGAGGAACCGATATCACACACATTCGACTCTCGATGGAGCCACAACAGTTACATCATCACAGGCAGTTGAATAGATGTTACATAGAAAGTTAGGTTACAAACCAGTTCGAAATAAAATAGTATCTCCCAGCGGAAATTTTCAAAGATCATAGTTCACGATAAACAAAAGACTTGCAGAAACGGAGCAACATTATGCCCACTGATGTCACTCCAGTGCCAACTCATGACGCTTCTCACTCCTGATGATAACAGGCCCCTCCTCCAACACAAGCACAGAAGAGGAACTCCATACCAGAAATCCAAATGTTTGGGAGGCAAAACCCTGAGTACTAATTACTCAGAGGACTTAATGGATAGGGTTTATGGCTGACGCAAAGCTTGCTTACTTGTGAGTTGGTCCTTAGCCGTTACATTTTAAACCAAGTTATGATCATAAAGTAGCAGGATTTGACAGCTGCTATTCTTTCATGATAACTAAGCCATTTGCAATTAAGAACTTCATAAAATCTTGCATGAATGTAAAGCATATACTAGTCAAGCATGCAGCATTCAAAAACATGGGTCATAATACCTCATATTAGAGTTATTACTACGTTGCCCGTGTGCGATATTTGGCATTCTCACACCTGGTGAGCATCAGCGATTCGAATCGATTTCTAATTCCCGGGAATAACTAAAAATGCCAAAGGCCCATATGCTTACTAACACGACGGCTTTCCCACATATGGTCCCCCTCCTCCACTTCACCCATCCCAAGTTCGATTCACTCCCACCTGACTCCCGGGTTGTGCTCCCTTGACGAGCCTGCCGACGTCTCGATCTCCCCGTCATGAGTACCAAGCTCCCCCGGGCCACCTTCCTCTCAACCATTGGGTAGGAACGTGTTTCTGTTCTTCGGATGGCACAAGTAAGGTTTCACCGGCCCCATAAACCGGATAAGCACTCTAGCAATGTTATGCCAATCAGCAGGCGAACAGCGAACGGGCCTTATGCGACTCGGGCGGAGCCATCACACCGCAACAACGCACACCGTGAAAAGTAAACTTAATCTCCGCCCGGTCTCCAATTAATCTTCAACATAATAAAGCATCTTGGCATAGACAGTGTTCTCTTTCTTTTCAAAACACCTACGTGACGAGTGACATTTCACTCGTATCTAGTCAAGCCTAACATTTCTAGGCAACTCATCCTACGTACCTAGTGTAGGTGCTAGAGCCAGGGCGGCCAAGGAGTCTAATGCAATAAGGTTCCAGTCAAGACCTAATGCATATGCGTAATCATAAATCATTATTAGCTGGGAGAATATGGTCCTTCCTACCTTCGTCACTAGGGTCGGTGTCCTCGGGTGCGAAGTCGGCGGCCTGCTGCTGCTCTTCTTGCTGCGGGTTCGGCTCCTGATCGTCGGGCTCCTCGATCACTGGCTGCTCCTGTGTCTGCTTCTCGTTCACGGGGTCTAAATGCATGACATGATATCTTCATGAGTGCAAAAGAAACACATGCGTGTATGTATGATAATGAAATGTGATAATCACCATGCACAAGGATTCTCATGCACATGCACATGAAATATGAGTATAATGTTTTATGCATGCACTCAACCATCCACTCATATGCCCCCTTTGTGAATAACATGCCTCCATGAAATAAAATAGCAAATCAACTCCAACAGCGCCCAAACTTTTACCCTATGCAGAAAGTTAACATACGAAGCCACTGCCAAAAATTTAGCCCTAAATGAGTTACAAATAATTTATGAAAAACCTAGCAAGATTTCAGCCCTAGAACTTGTCAGAATTTTCATATTTTATAGGAAGGGATTCTGGTTCTGAAATTTAACCATTACTTAACCTGGGGAACATGTACAAAAATCATCAAGCTCTAATTCTACCCTTTTGCAGGACATCTATTTTCCATATATTTCCCACATGCCCAAATTGATGTACCTACAAACAGTGCCCAAAAATTCTCCAAATTATTTTTTGTACTCCCTACCATGCTAGTAGCCCACTTGAATTTCTATGGAATTTTCTCTACACCCTAAGGTCACTTTTTCCAATTATCAAATTTGGCAAGTAACATTTTGTCAATTTCAAAACAGTGGCAAAACTAAACATGCACACCCTCAACTTTTACCAGGGAGCTTCTCATATCATGCATGGCATAGGAAAAATATAGACATGTCATTTTGAGCATATATTGTATATACATCATTTTCCTAGTTGCATAAATGAGCAATTTATGCATGAAATGGTGGAACAAGATGCAAACCACTCATGCTATGGTCCACAATCATTCACACAGTGCCATGACACCCTATAAAGGCTAAAACCAAGATCCCATCATTTTAGGAGTTTATTTGTGCCACATTTTTCCATTTATTTCCCCTCAACATGCATGCAAAGATCTAGGGGAAAAATAGTCTTTTCATGGATCCACATCATGTCCATCTTATAGATCTATTTGCAAGGAGTTCATAGCCACTGAGTTTGTCTTTTTACGATTTTTATTCGATTTATTATGATTTTCCAAAGTTTAAACCGAGAAAAAGCAAAAAGAAAAAGAAAAACTCTAGATCTAAGGACCTCTACGCAATTAACTCATAGATCCGGAGGCTAGCTTGCAAGATCTGCAAGACTCAGCCCCCAGCGCGCGGGAACCGGGATGTAATAACGCAAAAACTGGGGGCTAGATCTAAAAAGATCCGCCCCCCTTTCTTCTTCCTCCCGCCGCGCGCGGCGCGCGCGCGCCTTCGTGTTCCGGCCCACCGGGGCCGCGATGCGGGGCGCGGGGGATGCGCGGTAGTGAGGGCGACCACCTGGGGTAGGCCTCATCGGCGGCGGAGGCGAGGTCGAGGCGGGAACGGCGATGCACCGAGCTTGAACCGGAGCGACGGCGGCGCGGCATGACGTCTAGGCGAAGGCGGATCTCGGCGGTGGAGGCGAGGACGACGACGAGAGTAGGGGGCGGAGGTGTGCGGTGGAGCGGAGAGTGTAGTGGTGGTGGTCTTAGGGTGGGAGGTGGCCGGACGGCGGCGGCGCGAGCACGACTCCGAGCTCGGCCGCTCCAATGGTGGCTTGGTTTCGGATGGGCGGTGCGGGGCGGAGACGGGACGGGAGAGGAAGAAAGCCTAGGGTTTTGAAAGGGGGACCCCTTTACCCTGTTTTGACGCGCCCGGCGGGGCCGCTGCGGGCTCGCCGTACTTCCTATACGCCGGCGAGCCACGCGGTGCGCGTCGGTTCGCGCCGTGGGCGCGACGCGGATCGCGGGCCCCACTTATCAGTGTCCGCGGAAAAAGGAAAACCCATTTAACTCCCGAATTTGAAGAAACTCAAATTGGATGAAAAATTTTGCTCTTCAAGATCTACAACTTTGTCAAAATGAACAACCCCAAAAACCAAGTGTAAATATGATTTAAATTCAAAATTGGCTAGCAGCCCTAGTTGTGGACAGGGGACCTTTATTGCTTGGAAAAATAGAAAGTCCTATTTCCAAGCCTTTTCACCCAAAGTGACTTTTGGATAAGTTGCTTAGAATTTCAGTACCTACAACTTATTCAATGGGAGCATTGCATGAAAATGATTGTAAGCTAGAGAAAATTTGAATTTACTATGCAAGTCAGATTTGGGTTGGTTTTCTAGGTTGGCAGAGAAAGACCCTAATCACTATGTAAACCTCATCCAGTGCTCAAACCCCAATTATCAAAGTTGTTCAACACCACTTTGTCTACACTTTTGGTAATATAAGTTTCATGTAGACCTCAAAGGAAATTAGGTTTACAATAGCAAACATACTAACACACATGCATAAACAAGATGTAACAAGGGTGCATTTCTCCCAAATTTTGACCATGTCTCCCTAACCATGGTTATGACATGATGCTTATGATGAATGCTTAATTTAAGATTACTTTAATTTGGTATTTGAGATGCCGGTGCATCACAACAATGCGGGAGACATAAATCTCTACGTATCTCTGTGCATTGTATCGGTTCTTCACCGGTATGAAGTGAGCAGATTTGGTGAAGCGGTCAATGATAACCCAGATGAAGTCATAGCCCTTCTGAGTTCGAGGCAACCCCACAATAAAATCCATGTGTATATCTTCCCATTTCCACGCTAGAAGTGCTAAGGGCTGAAGCATTCCCGCGGGTTTTAGGTGATCGGCTTTTACTCTCTGGCATACGTCATACTCGGACACGTACTTTGCGATTTCCCGTTTCATACGAGTCCACCAGAACTTCTGCTTTAGATCCTAGTACATCTTATTGCTGCCCGGATGCATGGTAAACCTGGAGGTGTGGGCTTCGTCTAGGATCTTCTTTCTCAACTTCATGTCCTTAGGTACCACTAAGCGACCCTTGAACCATAGGACGCCTTGGTCATCAAGCGTGAAACACGCTTTCTTCTCATCATCTATACCCTCACGAATGTATGCCATACCTTTATCTTGTTTCTGTGCCGCTATAATTTGCTCTTTGATGGTGGGTTCAATGATGAGGTTATAGAGTTCTATTAGTTGCTCGGTGGCCATTTCGATTGCATCTATCTCACAACATATCACTCTTGCCGTGGGTCGGATTTCAATTACGTTGCAGTGTGCCCGACGGCTTAGTGCATCAGCTACCACATTAGCCTTACCAGGGTGGTAGTGAATCTCCAGATCATAATCTTTTATCAGTTCTAACCATCGTCGTTGTCTCATGTTTAGTTCAGGTTGTGTGAGGATGTATTTGAGACTCTTATGATCTGTATATATGTGACAAGTGTTGCCCAGCAGATGATGTCTCCATATCTTTAGGGCGTGCACCACTACTGCTAGCTCAAGATCATGTGTCGCGTAGTTGGCTTCATGTTTTCTTAGCTGGCGCAACGCATAGGCAATCACTCTCCCTTCTTGCATTAGGACACAGCTAAGCCCATTACCGGAGGCATCACAATATACATCAAATGGTTTAGTGACGTCCGGTTGAGCTAATACTGGTGCAGAGGTTAATGACTTTTTCAAGCTTGTAAAGGCCTCTTCACACTTTGGATCCCACAGATATTTCACGTTTTTCTTGGTTAGGGATGTCATTGGCTTCGCAATTTTGGAGAAGTCCTTGATAAAGCGGCGGTAGTAGCCCGATAAACCGAGGAAACTCCTAATTTCTGTTACTGTTTCAGGTTGCTTCCAATTCAGTACATCCTCCACTTTACTCGGATCGACGGCTATCCCCTTTTCGGACAAGATGTGGCCTAGGAAACTCACTTCCCTTAGCCAGAATGCACACTTGCTGAACTTGGCGTAGAGTTGGTGTTCTCTAAGCTGGGTGAGTATTGTCCGCAGGTGCTCCTCGTGCTCTTCCTCATTCTTAGATTAGATGAGGATGTCGTCAATGAACACGACTACAAATTTATCTAGCTCGTTCATGAATACTGAATTCATCATATACATGAAGAAAGCCGGTGCGTTGGTTAACCCAAAGGACATGACTAGATATTCGTACAAGCCGTATCTGGTAGAGAAGGCTGTTTTGGGTATATCTTCTTCCTTGATTTTTATTTGGTAGTAGCCTGACCTTAGATCAATTTTTGAGAAAACTTTAGCCCCTGCTAGCTGATCGAACAAAATGTCAATATGAGGCAGTGGGTACTTATTTTTGACTGTGACTGCGTTTAACGGTCTATAGTCCACGCACAATCTTTTACCACCTTGGTCTTTCTTCTCCACAAAGAGAGCAGGACAGCCCCAAGGCGATGAACTAGGACGAATGAACCCTTTATCCAATTATTCTTGCAGTTGTGTTTTTAATTCTTTAAGTTCATCTGGTGCCATTCTGTATGGTCTCCTCGAAACAGGGGCCGTTCTTGGAACGAGGTCTATCTTAAACTCCACATCCCTATTTGGAGAAAGCCCAGGAAGCTCCTCCGGAAATACGTCAGGGAATTCACACACTACCGGTATCTTTTTAATCTCTTGAAGTTCGGTGGTGTTTACTGTGGCCTCTATATGTTTCTGTTCTGGTATGTGCACCTTTAGTATCTTGCCAGTAACCTTAGACTTTAATTGCACTTCCCTGCTGCCAACATGTAGGACTGCATCGTTTTCTACCATCCAATTCATACCCAAAATAACATCAATCCCTTGGTGTGGCACCACCACGGGATTGATGACCAAGCTCTCGGGACCGATGTCCACTTTCAATTGTCTAGCTATCAAACCAGTAGTGACAGGGGAACCCGGTGCGGTGATGTGATAATTTTCCTTTAACTTGTACATTTTTATCCCGTGCCTCAATGCATATGACCTGCTAAGAAATGTATGTGTGGCTCTGGAATCAAATAACACGACGGCCGGGTGACCGTTGACGGTGAATGTACCAGCGAGCACCGGCTCTCCGGCCGGAATCTGGTCCATGTGGATGATGTGAAATCGACCTGTCTTAGGCGCGGACCCCTTCTGGTTTCCCTGGCTGCCACCCGTAGGAGTGGGACCCTAGATGCGACGAGATGCCCTACAGTCCCTGCTGAAGTGCCCGGTCTTGCCGCACTTAAAGCAAGGAAGCAAGGACCCCAAGCTCCCGGTGTGAAAGGAGCACGGGGTGCAGGAAGCTGCGCCGGCTGTGGTGGTGCGCTGTAGGTAGGGAATCTCTGTTGCTGCGGTGCCCTGTGGATCCAACCCGACTGATTGGGCCAGACCACAAAGCGAGACTGCTGGTGGTACTATTGTGGCTGCAGGTAGTTGGCCTTCTGCTTCTGAGACGACCTAGGTGCACTGTTGGCCTGACGTTTCCGCTTTTGGTCCTCATTTGCAACACGGAGGCAGTTCTCCATGTCGAGTGCTGTGTCCACCAACTCTGTGAAGCTCTGGTATTGACGCCCCAAATGCATCAAGAGTGTGGAGTCGAACCCGCTCAAGAGCCTAGCTGCCCTGCTAGGATCATCAGCAACGTCCCCAGGTGAATATTGTGATAGATGTATAAAGGACTGCACGTACTGCATCACCGTCCTGTTACCCTGCTTCAGTTTCCTGAACTCTTGTTGCTTCTACTCCATAAGACTCTTCGGGATATAGTGGGCCCGGAAAGCTGTACGAAGCTCCTCCCACGTGATTATGTGACCCTGCGGCTGCATAGCTTGGAACATGGCATACCATGCTCCTGCTGGTCCCTGGAGTAGCTGCGCAGCAAACCGAGCTTTCTCCTGCTCGTTCAACCCAGGAAGCAGTGTGAACTTGGATTCTATCGTGCAGAGCCATTCATTCGCAGCAAGTGGCTCAGGACATGTCGTGAAGACAGGAGGGCGCAGCCCCTCGAAGTCCTGGTATGTAATGCCGCGGAGCTGGTGTTCCGTGGCCGCTGCTGCCCCTGAGCTTGGCGTTCCTCTGCCATCATGTGGATTAGCTCTGCCTGCTGCACAACTAGAGTACCAAGCTCCGGTGGGGGTGGTGCATCGTGTGGCTACTGGCCCGAGGTTAGCCCTTGACGAGTGTTCACCATCTGCAAGAGTGAAGCTAATAGTATTTAGTCTAACCACTTTAAAGCAATTAGATGCGCCGAAACACAGTTACTTGAAACATGTAAGACGGAAACATATAATTGCAGTAAAGTGTTAGCTTCTTTCTTGCAGCGGTTCGACCACCGTCACATCTAGCATAGCCCGTGCGTGTTGACTCTTAATACTCGGCAATCGCGTGGATTTCTGGACAGTAACGACTTTAACGACGAGCTGCTCTTAAACCGTGCATCTTTTGATTATGCTCCTATAGCAAAGTTATTCCTTATTCTGTGTTCTTTCACTTTCGTATAAAAAGTTTTTGGTGATTCCATTAGTGTCTTGATCAAAATTCAGTATACGTCAGTATTACATCAGTTTAGTTCAGATTTCTGAGACTGTATGATTTCAGCTATAACTCCCAAATGAGACTCTTCAAGGAGAAACTTTGTATAACAAATTTGTTCTACACAACTAGTTCTAAAACTTTGATAATGCACTCCAAGTTCAGTTCCTGCACTAAGGGTGTGCAAAATGGGGTTTTTCCTATTGGTGCTGCTTCAGTCCAGATTACAGGCTCATGAAAGATTTGACCATAGCTCCGGATCTGAGCACAATTAGAGAAAACTCCAATTGACAAAATTGTTCACCAGACAGCTCTCTACAACTTTGCTATTCAACTCTTAGCTCAAATCCTTACAAATTTCAAGATATTATCAGTTTTAGCTGCAGCTGTGCGAAATTTCAGATTGCAAGATGCAATCCAAAACGAAGTGCCAACCCAAATTCCATTCACACATCCATCTCAAATGCCACCATGACGTAGAACTAACATTAGTGCCACTTAGAAAGGTTCGAATACCACTAAAGAGTCTTAAGATTACATCATGGGATGGTGGCTACATCAACCAACCCTCAAATAGTGCATAATAAGATAACCATCACGACATCAAATGGCGTACCGAATGAGCTCTCACAACGCACTAATGTTTTAGTACAGCCATGAATCTAAAACGCAGAGTGGAATATTACAAAACATCGCTTTCAACGCGTCACTAACTTAAAGCTTAACTCCCCTCATCCATCCATCAGTCACCCTACACCCTGGAGTTCGCATCGGACGGAACGTTCTCCTCTTCCTCCTCCATCTCCATGGGCTCCGAGGACTCTTTCTCCAAAGGGGCGGGTGCAGGCTGCTGCGGCGGCTCGTACTCTGCCAGACGCTGCTGCAGCTACGCCACTTAGGCCTACAACTGCTCCACACGGGTACGGGTCTCCGTGTACCTATCAAAGTAGAAACGGCTCCGGTCCTCCGCACGGTGGTACATCCCGCGCGCCTCACGTGCATAGTCCATGCACTCTACCAAGGGTCGGGGGCCGTTCCTGTCCCGGAGCTGCTCGCGGCGGTCTAGCCAAGCGTGGTCGAGGTCGTTGGTGGGAAGGTAGCGCAGGACCGTGTGGCTTGCCTCCCACCCGGAGCTCAGCGAAGTGAGGGCTGCCATCACCGCCTTACGGTAAGCCTCCTCCTCGTTGGCCCCATAAGTGGTGATGGTCTCCTGGCCCGTGAACGTCCCTCGTGAAATGACAACTTGAGCCATGCAGTCTCCCTCCTCGTGCACTGTCTGCACCGAGATGAAGGGACAGGGATGGCGCCCCATCTCCCTCAGGGCCCTACACAGCAACTGAGACAGGGGACACTCCTCTCTGCAACGGGTGTGGAGTAACCCATCCTCCACCACAGGGGGAGTATGAGTCACGTTAGGGAGAACGGTGATCCTCGCTCTGGTTGCCTTGCGTGCTGTCTGCTTGGTTCTAGCCATCTGTTTAGATAAGCAAGGTTGTGCACTAGTGAGTGACATATTTTTCACGTGATAGATTATGACAAGGGTACAACAGTGCATCGTATGGCAGGTAAATTTAAAATCACGATTTATTTCATTGCATTTTAATAATACCCCACCATAAATAAAAGCAGTAAATATGATGCATGATTCGTATCTAAACGGTCTCACATCACACATCTAAAAGAAGAGTACATATAGCTATCGATATTTCAGTGACACATATGCACGGCACTCTCTAATGCAACTAGTCGTTTCCTGACCGCTCTTAATTTCGCACGTAGTTAGTGTACCTGCAGAAGAATGCATGCTCATACATTACCACCTAATGTGACATCCATGCGTGACCGCTGCGTGGACAACATTGAGTGGGCCGCTGCACCTTTTTCTCAAAGCCTGACTTTCCACCAGTATTAGGGATTGTCGAGAAGAAGGTGGATCCCAAAACCGAATGTAAATGTGGTGGGTATGAAAGCCTCAAACATGCCCACCACCCTTAAAGAGCTTTTACTTATACAGCATGAATGCAGAGTATACAACCGTTCACAAAACCCAATAGCTTCCACCAATACTGGGGACAGCTATAGCCGAAAAGTTGCTTCCCAAAGCGTCGAATATGCATATGAGGTCTATCTAGGTCAGAATGTCAGTGATGTCACCTGGATAACACTAACATCCTTAATATGGGCATATCGCATACTCTCATTTTTGAATTACTTGAAAAGGGCTTTCGAAAATAGTTTTGTAAACCAAAACTTGATGATATAACTGTTGTCTGTGTATGATCGGCTCTGATACAAGCTGTGGCGGAACCGCCCTGCTTAACCCAGATTAAGCACACCTGCCTCCTTTGGCTCGCAGTGCACTTGAGCTGGACTAAACCAGGTAGTCCGTCGAGTGGCCTTCGGCCCTCGATAACACCAATTTCTAGAGGAATTGACATCACACACACTGACCCTTGATGGAGTCACAACAATTACATCATCTCAGGCAGTTGAATATAGATAATACTTAGACTTTAAGTTACAAACCAGTTCGAAATCAAATACAATTCAACATAGTTTCATAAAAGAACATAGTTCAAATAGTCTCTTGCAGCGGAAAATTTTAAAGTTCATGTTTCATGGTAACCAAAAGACTTGCATAAATAGAACGAGCATCGAGCCCACTGATGCCGCTCCTTGCCAGATCATGACCTTTCTCATTCCTAGTGATAACACGCCCGCCACCAACACAGGCATAGAAGAGGAACTCCATACCTGTATGCCAAAAGTGGGGGCAAAACCCTGAGTACTATTTACTAAGTAGGACTTAATGGACGGGGCTTACGGCTGATGCAAAGCTTGTTTATTAACATATGGATCCTTAGCTATTGCCTTTAGACAGGATCAAGTTAATAAGTGGAAGCAGGATTTGATAGCTGCTTAGATTAGTTGTCTACAAGCAGGGTTTGACAGCTGCTTGATCTATTGCACCCGAGCAGGGTTTAACAGCTGCTCAAGTCGTCATATTTGTAGAAATATCATGAGTGTGACAAAGTGTTGCTTGAAAATAAATCCGGTAAACCATCGTGAGTGTGACAAGTATTGCATGAAATAAATCAAGTATATCCAAGCATGTAGTATTCAAAACCATAAATTCATAATACAACTCATTCAAGTAGTTTACTACTTTGTCCGGCAGTGATACTGGCATTCTCACACCTGGTGAGCATCAGCGATTCGAATCGATTTTTATATTCTCGGGAATAACTAGAAGTATCAGGATGGCATATGCTTACTGACCCCCAGCGTTCCCACATATGCTTCCCCCATCTCCACTTGACCCGTCTCAAGTTCGATTCACTCCCGCCTGACTCCCGGAGCGCGTTGTCGCAGGAGCGTTACCACGCAATGGGTCTGTCCTCCCTTGACACCCGCCTCCGCGGCTACCTTCCTCTCAACCAAGGAACGTGTCTCTGTGCTTGAAACGGCACAAGTAAGACTTTCACCGGTCCATTATTTTGGATAAGCACCCTAGCAATATTATGCCGATCCCAAGCAAACAACGACTGGCCTTATGCGACTCGGGCGGAGTCCACCACACATTGTTCCGGATCTCATCTTTCAAACCCATATCTTCGCCCGGTCTCCATTTAAAACATAACATAATAACAATAACTTCCATAGTGAGATTTCTTCTTTTGAAAAGTGACCCCTACGAGATGAGTAACCTTTATTCACTCGTGTCTACTCATACCTAGCCATTCTAGGCACTCGTCCAACAAACTCTAGGTGTGGGTGCTAGGGCCAGGGCGACCAAGGGATCTAATGCAATTGGTTTCAATCAACTCCTAATGCATATGCGTAATCAATAGTTATTTTATTTGCTGGGAATAGCATGGTCCTTCCTACCTTTTTCGCTAGGGTTAGCCTCCTCGACGACGCACTCAGAGCTCTGCTGCGGGTTCTCCTCCTACTGCGGAGGTTCCTGCTCCTGGTTGTCCGGCTCCTCGATCAACGGCTGCTCCTGCGCCGGCAACTCGCTTGCTGCATCTGTATACATGACATCATATGCGAATGAGTGCACCAGAATGCATATACTTGCAATGGATGTAGATGAAATGCGAATGATAGAATGTAGCAGGTATGTCAGGAATAAATAACATGGTAGTAATTCTACATATTGCATATACGTATACTTAGGGTAATTTATCCTCATTTGTGAATTAATTTATGCACCTATGTTGTAGCACTAAAACATAACCAAATGAGACCAAACTTTTATGACATACAGATTCTGCATACCCAAAGCTACGGTAAAAATTTCAACTCAATTGGAGCTATAATTATTTTATTAAAATTACAACAAGTTCTCAGCCCTACACTTTGTCAGAATTTTCATAAATTATAAGAATGGTATCTGAAGGTGAAATTTTACCAATGAGTTATACTCAGCATGAACTGCATGCACAAAAATTTACAAGTTAAAACTCCCAAGTTTGACAGGACCTCTATTTTCCATATATTAATCTTGTGCGAATTTAAGATGTACAAATGAACAGTGTAAATAGCCTCCTCGAATATACTTTTTGGACTCTATGCATCAACATTAAGCTACCAAATTTTTCAGAGAATTTTCCTAGACATTTATGACCACTTTTTCTAATTATCATTTCCAACATGTAGCATTTTATCATTTTCAAATCACCATTAAAACTTGACATGCAGGGGCTCATATTTTACCAGTGAGATTCACACGCTATATAGGACATAAAAAAATACTAGTGAGTCATATTTATCATACTTTGCATAGGCCTCATTCCCAAGTTATTAAATAATGCATAAAGTACAAGTAAAATGATAAAACCGTGAATGAACAGTAATATCTTAGGTCACCAAAATTATCACAGTGTCCAAATGTCCTAAGGACGCTACCAACCAAGTTTCATCATTTTAGGATTTCATTAAGACCATATTTCCTATTTTTCCTTGATTTAAAATGCATACATAATAATAGGGGCAAAGCCGTACATGCACATCTCCACATCATACCCATTGTGTAGATCTATCAACAAGGAGTACAATGCAACTGAGTTTACCTTTTTACGGTTTTTATTTGATTTATTATGATTTTCCAAAGTTTCAGCCGAAAATCATAAAATAAAATGGAAAAACATCAGATCCAGGGACCTATACGAAATTAAACCTAAGTTACAGGGGCTAGCATGAAAGATTCGCACGACACAGTGAATAGCGTGTGGAGAAAAATGTAATTTCAGCAAAACCCGGGGGTAGATCCGAAGATTTACCACCCCCCCTCGTCATCCTCCCGCCGCGCGCGACGGCGCGGCGGCGAGGTTGGGCTAGCTGGAGCCGCGACGCGGGGCGCGGGAGGTGTCCCGGAGTGCGGCACTCACCCTGAGGTAGGTCTCGACGGCGGAGGTGGCGTGGACGAGGCGGGCGACGCAGTGAACCGAAGGTGGCCGGTGGTGACGGTGGCGCGGCGAGGACGTCGCGCCGAGGGCGATCTCGGCGGTCGAGGGTGGAACGGCGACGAGATCTAGGGCTACGGGTGCGCGGTGGAGCGGCTAGTGCGGTGGTGGCGGTCTAGGGGTGCGGGGAGGACGGAGGGTGGCGGCGTGAGCTCCAACTCCGAGCTTGACCGGCAATGGTGGTCGCGTTGGGTCGCGATGGGATCTAGGGAATGGGGAGGGGAGAGGCGATGAGAGCTAGCCCAGTGAGTGCGCAAGAGCGAGGCGGACTCGGTGACGGTGGTTGGAGGCGCGGAGGTGGACCGAGGCGGCCGGCGCAGCGAGCTTGAGCTCGGCGGCAATGGCGGCCTCGGGCACGCGAGTGAGCGTTGCAGAGAGAGAGCGAGTGAGGAAGTGAGTGAGGGAATGAACCCGGGGCGGTTCCGCGTCCAGGTGAAGGCCGAGGGCGCGCGGGCGCGATCCGTGGCGCGGCGGACTGGCCGTACGCCGGCGTCCACACGGCGGGCATCCGCCCGGCCACGGCGCAGCGCCGAAGCGTGGGGCCCGCCGGTCAGTGGCCCAGAGAAAAGGAGAAAAAGGAGAAATGGAAAATGTGTTTTCTTCCCTTCTGTAAATTGTGTTTTTGGGCTATTTCGAGTCCGATTTTGGAAAAGTGGTAATTGGATGAAATGTTCTAATCTTCAAGCTCTACAACTTTGTCAAAAGGTTCAACCCTCAAATCAGTTCGCAAATATGATTTAAACTTGAATTTATATAGCAGCCTTAGATGGGGACAGTGAACCTTTATTACTTGGGAAATTCAAAACTCCCATTTCTGGGCATTACCTCCCAAAGTTCCTTTTGACAAGTTTGTTTAGAACTTCAAAACCTACAACTTCTCCGATTTGAGCTTTGCATGAAAGTGGCTGTAGGTTAGAGTAAATTTGGGATTTCAAATCAGGACTGGTTTGAACTGGTTTTCTGTACTGACATTTAATGACCCTAATCACCTTGTAAACCTTATTATATGACAAGACTCCAATTAGCAAAGTTGTTTATCTCATGTAGATCTACAGTTTTGTTAATATGGGCTTCTCCCAAATCTCAACAGAATCAAAGATATGACTATAAACATAGTATCACACATGAAATAACAAGGTTTTGCACTTGTAGTCTAAACCAATTTGTTTCCAATGCACAAACACATGTTATGTCATGATGCTCAAGGATGAATGCTTCATGCATGATGAGTGATTATGCACTTGAGATGCCGGAGCATCACACTTAGTGCCCAAGGCCCTGTGTAAACTTTTCAACTCGAGTGGATTTCCAGCTCGTAGTCCTTTATCAACTCGAGCCATCTCCTTTGCCTCATGTTCAGCTCAGACTAGGTGAATATGTACTTCAAGCTCTTGTGATCTATGTAAATATCACACTTATTTCCCATCAAGTAGTGTCTCCAGATTTTCAATGCATGAACGACTGCCGAGAGGCGTAGGACACTACTTTGTTGTCCTGCATCAACACACATCCAATCCTTGTATGAATGCATCGCAGTACACCACAAAGTCTTTCTGTAGATCTGGCAAAGTAAGCACTAGAGTGGTAGTCAGCTTGTCTTTCACACATTGGAAACTTTCCTCACACTTGTCAGCCCACTTCAAGGGCACATTATTCTTGAGCAACACAGTCATCGGCTTCGCAATCTTGGAGAAATTCCCAATGAACCTCCGATAGTATCCTGCTAACCCTAGAAAGCATTTGATTTTGGACACATTGCGAGGTGTCTTCTAGTTGGACACTACTTCAATGTTCTCTGGGTCCACTAACACTCCGCTGTCGACACGTTACCAAGGAAGACAACTTTTTCCAACCAGAATTCACACTCGCTGAACTTTTCATACATCTAGTTCGTGTGGAGATTCCCTAACACAATTCTCAAGTGTTCCTCATGCTCTTCCCTAGTCTTGGAAAAGATCAAAATATCATCGATGAAAACCACCAAAAAATGATCAAGTTCCTTCATGAAGATAATGTTCATCATGTTCACAAAGTAAGCTGGAGCATTGGTCAATCTGAAAGACACGGCAGTGAACTCATGGTGACCATAGTGGGTCACAAATGTTGTCTTTCGAATATTCGCCTCACGGATCCTCATCCCATGGTACCCTGACCTAAGATCGATCTTGCTGAAGAACTAGGCCCCTTTCAACCGATCTAGCAAATCATCAATTCGTGGCAATGGGCACTTGTTCTTTATGGTAACTGCATTCAAATCACGGTAGTCGATGCACATCCTCATGGTTCCATCCTTTTTCTTCAAGAACAGCACCGGGGCTCCCCATGGTGACACACTGCTTCTGATGAAATCCCTTGTGAAGTAGCTCATCTTGCTTCTTCTGCTCATCATACTCCTTCCCAGACATCCTGTAAGGTGCCTTTGCAATAGGTGCGGTCCCTGGCATGAGGTCAATTGCAAACTCTATTGCTCAAACCAATGGTAAGCCTGGCAACTCCTCAAGAAAGACATCGGGGCATTCCCGCACTACCGGTACATCCATTACTGACTTAGCAACAAGGAGTGTAGGTAAGAAGAGGTTAGGGTTCTGACTGGTACAAATTCCATGGTCTTTCCTTCTGGGTGTGTTAACTTCAATAAACATTGTTTGAGAGACGTTTGAGCTCCGGATCGACATCTGTTTAAGTTGTTTTTGGAGTTAGAAAATATAGTTGTAAAAGAAAAAATATTTTTAAGACGTTACTAGGTGTAACTTAGCGGGTTGTTTGAGAGTTTTAAGATTATCACTCAATCATGAAGACACATAAAATCCAACAAAAAAGCGAGAAGATCCAAATCACACATCACATCATCACGTGTTAGCGAATAGCAAGGTACTTGGTGGTCACTACATAGTGATCATAACAATTCATGAGGGTACAAACACGTAGATATGAGGACGTGAAGATACAGAATCGATGATCCCACTAACTTTGTTGACTCTCATAACTGGATAGTTGGGCATGCTGCTGCCACTATGGACTACTATTGGTTGATTAGGACCTGCATCTCTTCAGTATCACTGCCTGGCTCCATGAGAATCTTATCTCCAAGGGGAAAATCCACGATCTTCTTTTTGGCTGTCATGCTTCCTGGAAAGAACAGAAAGTTGGCGACTTCAAGAGCCTTCGCCATCTCTTGAGTAAGTTGATTGTCCTTCTTGCTCTTGCGGAAGCTAGCTCGAACTTGGAGAGCAGTGCAGGGCAAGCCGAAGTTCTCTCTCTTGATCTTAGGTCAGTGTGAAGGCGGCAGTTGCTCCCTTATCTCACGAAGTTCCTTAACACGGCGGGCATATGACTCTCGCCAAGTTGTTAGCATTCTGTCCTCTTTTTCCTGCAGATAGAGTGTCGTGCGTAGAAGGTTTGTCAAGTTTACAGCATTGTACTCATTTTTTTGCTCCAAGTAGGCGATCTTCTTCTTCATTTTCCTATTCTCCTCAATGAGCAGTAGCGTCCTTTCAGTTAGGTCATCCACTTCCTGCCTCAACCGAGCATTGGCGTTCTCAAGCTCACTGAACTGAGATTGTGTGTGTTCCATACGAGCTTAGGCAGTCATCCTCTAATGTTGCTCCCTCCAAGTCCTTTGTTCCCTAATGTTCTGGCAAGTCGTTATCTCCCGTAATAGCATCTCACGATCACCTGTCAAGCGTTGGACTTCAGCTTGTTGCTTCTTGGTCAGCTGCCACTCCAGCTATGTGAAGTCGTTCACCAGACTGAGGAGATACCTGCTCTGCTCCAAGAGACACCTGGCGGTTATCCTGAGACAGGGGTCTTCTTCACGATCTGGGCTTTCTCCATTTCCTGAATCACCTGCCTAGTGCTGAAGTCTGCGGGTACGTCCCGGGGCAAGAAACGGTAAGGAGAGAACTTCAGGTAAGAACGATAGTCCTTGTAGATCTGCTTGAGGGCTGTCGTGGTTACTTTCTGCACTCCTTGGTATATTGTAGGCGAAGTCTCCACACAACGGACTATTTTGAAGTGCAGACCCGCACCGGCCTGAGGCTCTTCTCCAATGTCCAAGTACACTCTGATCGGGTCCCACTCCTCCTTACTCATAGCTAGGTACTGTAGCACCTTTCTCAAACCTCCACCATCCCATAGAGGTGCTTCTCCTCTAGCGCGAACTCCGTCCAGTCCGCTATCTTCCTAACATGAGAAAAGTTTGCGTTAGCAACCGCACTTTGTAAATAGGTAGAAAGCGTTAGTAACCGCACTTTGTAAATAGGTAGAAATTTTGCAAAATAATGGAGTATGTATGAAAACAAGTTTTTGTGCATCTGCAAGGCTTCTATCTACCGTTTCCATTTTTAAAGGTAATTCCGCGAATTCCGCTGTGCCAGAATCGAAGCCTTTAATGGCACGTGATAGTCCTAAAACACATAATGCTATCACATATCATGTCTCATTACAGTACTAGTTCCATACTTAGCGAATCTTAACTCAATACATGCCTTATTTCGGCAAATCATCGGCTTGCAGGCCGGAGTATTATTATGGGAAGCAGAACAGCATCGACATCAGAATAGCCGCGTCTGGGAGAAGCTCCATCACAGGCAAGACTTGAGCGTAGCCCGCATCCTCAGTCCTCGTGCTGATCGTCTCCAGTGACCAGGTTGTCCATCAAAGAAAGGAAGCTGGCTTTCTAGAAAAGCATAAAGAGAAAAGTACTATTCCATTATCCACTCCGGGAAGTGGGTCACGCAACCGGTCCGTTCTCATTACTCTTCCCAACACCAACACCTCACCACCTTGCACCTCTTCCAAACCACCTCTCATAAACTTCTACAATCTACGGCAAGGGCAACTCCCACCTGCCTAAGCCTCATTGCCCTCAGCCGGTAACCAATCACACGAGAGAGAAGAAAAAAAATTCCATGCTTGATGAGGTTTCACCCTTGGTCCGTCCTTCCATGGACGCTAGCTTTACATAAAGATTTTACACTCTGTAGAGAATGTTGTACATCTTACCCACACGAGATGAGATAGGAGCAGGGCGAACATCTAGGAGAGGCATACCTCCAAGGTTAACTAGGAGCCAAGGACGAGAAAAATTTCAGAGGTTATATAATGTTATGCTAAGAGGTGATACAGGGTACAAGCGACAACGGTACACCACGGTTCCGTTTAGAGTGTGCCGCTGCAGACAGCAGGAGGGAATAAGGAATGGAGGCAGGACAGTTCGGAATTTACTTGTCAGTCTAGTGATCCAACATGGCAATGCCAAGTCAGCCAAAAGATCTGAAAAGGGCATGGAGTTATGCATTGTCTACCGGGAAATCCAATGTTGCAACTTGGATTGGCACATTTACAGTGTGGAGGACAAAATATTTGGCAAAAAGTTAATTTTCTCATAGAAAATATTTGTCTACGGACACAGCAATGGCACATTGTACAGTACTAGGCCAAATAATGTCAAACCAACTTGTACAGCAACCGAGGTACCAATATGAACATAACATTTACAGTACACGACCGACAAGTCAAACAAACCAAAAGAATGAACCACGCCCCGGCGGCTGCAACCATTGGCAACAATATTTTAAGACGAGACACCAAAAGATCAAAAGGTCAATAATCAAACTGAATATGTTAATTGCAATGTAATGACAATGTTATCTCTATGTGCATTGTCCTCAATTCCACCTTAAGACACCTATAGGGTTGTCTGACTCATTTTTCTTGCCTCTATTTGGTCCACAAATGAAAAATTCAAGCACTTCGGCCTTCTGGTTCAGGTTCAGAACTAAGATCTGCAATGTTCAAGTAAAAGAAAATTACCTTACCATCTCCGAAGCGGCACATATTATTTAATTTTGGACTAAAACAGCAGATTACACCAGATTTTGAATCTTCAAAATTACCTTTTTGGGGTTTGAATGGGACCATCTGATTCTTCATCAAATCTCTACCAGCATGAATGTTTCCCTGGAGTAAACAGAAAACCATGTAAACCTTTAGTCAAACAGACTCTAGATTGCATTTGCTATATGGACACCAGCATGCTTCTACACATGTTATTACTGTCCCCAATGGTCACAAAAGAGCACCGTTTTGCACATTGGTCAGGGTGGCCGTTGTCACCATATTGTCGTTTCAGCATGAAAGCTCTACTCCCTAGTTGCCTAGTCACAGGTTAGGGTGGTCGTCATTGCCTCGTTGTTGTCTCATGTTGAAGCTTTACTGCCCATTTGCCATGTGGTTCATGGAGATTCCTGTCCCCTTAGGTGTCGATGCATCTATTGCTTGGATCAAGGAGATGCTTTGCTCCATGACATTGTCTTCCCAGCTAGGAGCATTAATGATATGCAATTTACACTACGGTCTACGTATGCTTCTTGGTTTCGCTGGGGCCAACTCATTATGTCAATAGGGTGTTGGTCGGGTGCAAAGGTGTTTTGAGCGAAATATTTTTTGCCAGCTTTTAGTGTGGATAACAACTGTCTTGAACGTAGCTAAAAATTTTGGTGGTGTTATCGTTTCATCCCTGTACTTCATCAAGCGAAAGTTTAAGCCATTGGAGAGATGACCATGGTACTTTAGGCGTTTTTTTCCTTCTTGAAGGTGTCGTCCTTTGTTCTCCCCTTTCTATGGTAAGTTTTAGCATGTGGCCTTCGTCCTTTTTCTCCTACGATGTTAGTGGCTATGGTTGTTTTGGTGGGCGGTGGTTCGTGTATTTTCTTGTTTCATTGTTCGTAAGCCATAGCTTTCTCCTATACCTGTAAGCTTTTCTACCTATCTTAATGCAATTACGTGCTACGCGTGTTCAACGTGAAAAAAGAATCTACCACTTGAAACAAACCAATGCATATTGTTTCATATGCTCATAAATGAGATGGGCACATCAGGTTGCACGCATGCCCCGGCTAAGAGGTTACTACCTTCTCCCATAGCACTATCCTAAAGAATCAAGACAGCAGATATGTGACTAGTTCCTTGTACATATCAACTATATGGTAATTAAGGATGAAAGGAGAGGAGCCAATATAAATCCAAGTGAATTCGGAAGAGTAAATAATCGAGATACAAGACATTAGCAATCAAACTATCAAAGTTTTAAATATTCATTGCGCGCACCCATAATGACAAACTAAACCTTTTTGTGACCAAAACAGCCCACTTATCATGTCAAGTAACTAACATGCAAGAAAATATCAGTCAATTAACAAAAACATTGTTAGTTTTCTCATAAAACAGGCTGAATAATTTTTAGAATTCCAAATTTAAACAGTCATACTGTTATCAACAAATCGGCATATGTCCATGACCCAGGGGGTAAGATTTTTGCTGACTTCAGGAATCAGAGATGATGGGTTTGAGTTATCGCAATGGCACTCAAACATGACGATAAGCAAAGGAACACTAGATAGACAGCTATCAATGTGGACCAATTAAGCCATTCTTATTCAAGTGCCTGGCAAAACAAGGATCGTATGATGTATCACTCCTAAGAACCGTCCTGTTTGGTACAGCTTATAAGCAGTTTATGGCTAAAATAAGCCGAAACTAGTAGCCAAACAGTGCGCTTTTTTGCAGCTTTTTTTTTTTGCCATGCTTTTTCCTGCCACCTCCATTTGTACTAAAAAGTAAAAGCCGGACAAAACCAGCTTATTTTGGCCACGCTTTTCGCTTATTTGTACAGCTTCTCAGGGAAGCACTTCTCCCTACAGCTGTACCAATCAGGGCCAATAGACAATGGTAAATGGCCCTACTACTAAACAAAGCGCAATCTCTTTTCCCTTGAAAACTGCACATCACACGGTACTGTTTTTTTAATTGACGAACAAATGCTGAAACAGACACACTGGATTTTCCCTTTTGGTTTACAACGAAACAGAGGGTTAATACATCATTGTTTCTACTCAGTTAACTCAAAGCACCATGTAATCTACAACTTCTTCACACAAAATAGTTATCCATAACTAAAGCATATTAAGTGTTTATGTGTGTTGTTGTATATGCTCATCCTGAAACAAACAGTTTTATCTAAGGACAGAAGCTACATGATATTGCCCCCATACTAACCTATCAACAACCCTAATCTAAGTGATTTCCTCTTTCCATTCTCTTAGCACTCACCACTCCATTGTGTAACAAGGTGTAGTACAAAATGATATGTTATTTTCCACACATAGCACAAAATAAGAGAACCATGTTACCCTAGGTATGCCTGTTTTTACCTACAATCTGCCTGCATGCTTTTACTAAACTATAATCTTTTCCTCACATAGAACATAACAAAACACTGTTACTACCTACAGGCTATATGAATGCTTTTATGTAGGTTTTCACCCTCAAACCAGTTGAGCCCTGCGTGCCAACACAGACACCAATGGCAATACAAAAAAAGCAAAACCAGTTTTCAGTTCATTGAATTCACCTATGCGACACTGATACGGATACGTGTATCGGTATCGGAAGGATACGGATACGCGGATACGTCATTTTCCCAAAAGACCTGATATGGGGATACGTTTTGACTTTTTCTAAATAAATAAATAATATGTATATTAAAAAATATAGGAAATTTCCTCCACAAGGTTAGCCTTCTCCAAAATGGTGACTTTGATACCAAAGTGGAGCCTTAATATCAGTTGTTTCAGTACGCTAGACTGGACAAAATCAAGAAGGGAAAGTGGCAAACATAGACTAGTAGGAAGAGTAGATCGAGAAGAAGTAGCCTCATGGGAGTCCAGATTTTGGAGATCACTGCCGGGCGCTGAGCCGCTGACTTCCTTTCCTTCTCCTGCTCGTCATCGGCGTGGCTTGCGGCCCCGCTGTTAGTCGCCGGGCACTGCAGCTCCTCGACGGAAAGGGCATCTGCTCGTCGCCGGCAAACGCGGCGACTCATCGCCGGCAAGCGGGGCTGCTCTTCCGCTCCTGCATCGCCTGGGTGCATGCTTAAGGAGTGGAAGCAGTGCAGGATGTTTCGTCCAGGGGTTAGGGCGTCGGGGACTCAAGGATAGATTTGTCTTGGGCTGGGCTGTGTCCCGCGTGCAAGTAGATACGTATCGGACGCGTATTACCGAGCGGATCAGGCGACGGAAACGCGGACACCACTTGAAAACATTTCCCCCGCGTATCCATATCAGGGTAACAAAGGAATTCACCCATGGCAGGATTTCTTAATCCAAGAAGTTAATCATTAGGTAGGCCTCAATCCAATGGAGGTAAAATAGGTGAATTTATGAAACAAAACATACAATGTAGTATGTACAATCTCATGTGCAGTAATTACTGTATTCAGTGTGAACTGTGTTCCAGCATTATGGCACTTGACAGTATTCCCGCATTATAGAAATTGGCATTGCCTCCAAAAACAGTTCTCTTTAGTCAATTGCCAGTAATAAACTGTTTTCTACAGGTAACCTTACAAAGACATGGGAGGTATTTGATATAACTTGATTATTTTGTGCAGGGGATGAGTAAAATCATTGTTTGTCTTTTTGGCTGTGCTGTAGTTTTTAACGTCTTTCTGTTTATTCCAGAAATGTTCTTAAATCTTTAGGTTGCAGATTAGTTATGAGAAAAATGTTATTTTAATAATAATAAGTTCTGATGCCCTACAGAGTTCATTAGGGAAACATCATATTGGGTTGTGCTATCAGGGACAAGTTTGTACAGATATAAGACAGATCTAGAGGAGAATGCTTGGTTTGCTGCTGAGAAGGCGAAAAATCTGGCATTGATAGCTGAAATTGGAGATGGAGAGGGATTACATGGCCAGATGCATTGCTGGGAAGGAGTGGTGCTTTAAGCCATCAGGCTTCAACTCATGGTCGTGTGTTTCTCCGAAGTATATGTGGTAGTGGTATTGGCAATGAGTTCTAGAAATACCACCAATCCAGTGTTGATAGCTAAACCCCTGGAGCTCATGTTAGGGCAGCTAATTAGCTGAGACCATGGTCTGAACTAATCTAATACACATTATTGGGTCAGAAACTATAAGTACTGCACTAATTTCTATCAATCGAATTAGAAACTGCATTTATTCTTAAAAAAAGTAACTTCCAAGTATATAATCTTAAACTTTCTTATTGACAAGGACATCCCTACCCGCATCATTTATCTTTTTCTGCACAAGACAAGGTTAAATACAATGTCATTTTTCTAAAAAAAAAAACTTGCTATAACATATGGTCTTGAACCTTTATTACTTATGAAGATAATTCTAGCTGCACTAATTCATCTTTTCCTGAACAAGATAAGGTTGTATGCAGGGGACCATGGACTCAAGCTTGAACTCAGTAACTACAATCTACAATATAAGGTGAATATGTTCCTTGATCAATCTAAGCATGCCCTTACTAAGAATTGCTTACTATCTAATGTGAATACATTAATGTTAGTTTTCAGGTTTGAAGCACAAAGGAAGGTCAATTCAAGTGACACACGACAATAAACAGTCAATACCGGCAAGTTTGTAGTTCAATGGTATCTCCACCTCTTGGGGGTGTTGAGGTCCTGGGTTCAACTCCCTGTAGGAGTGAATTTAAACAGGAGGTTGTTGGCTGTTGAAAAAAAATCTGCCCATTGGGGAAACCCGGGGTTCAGGACGTTTTCTCGACCGGTTAAGGTTGGGCTCTTCTACCTTAATTACAATGCCATTGGGGCAGTTCTTCTCCCCACCGGTCGAGTTTTTTAACAATAAACAGTCAATGTGTTGACTGACAGATGTTATTCATGAAGTTCAAGACACTTACAAGATAAGTAGGAGTGTTGTATATGCATCGAAGTGTTATTAAACTTACCTTCAAATGCACATGGATCATCATATGTTGCTATGAACAAACATATATCATCTATGCATATTTTGGTGTAAGCTCAGGCGAACGAATTTCAGAAGGGGCCAAGTAAACCAGCTCAACTAGGAGGAATGTTCTAAGTACAACTATCACCTGCTCCTCCATTCCTGAAACCCCAACCAAATATTGAAATATAAAATAGAGAAGCCAAGCGTTCTTATTCTTACAATTGTGCCATAGTTTCCACCTTGAGAATTAGAGTTATTCTCTACCCCTTGTTTTCTTGTGAATCTTTGTGGTTGTAGCAGCATGTATACCTTGCTTAATTTGGTAGACATTGATAAAATGTGTGCTTGGGAGAAATTATTTGGCGCAGGTGGTTTTTGGTTCATCAGGCTACACGGATCAAGTTATTGGCACGATTCTATGACAATAAAATTGAGTATAGCGCAGCATCACTTACCTATGTCGCTACAAGAGACAGTCCAAGCAGAGTAAAGATACTAATAGTACACGAAATTGGCACCAAGATTACTCACTGATGTGACTGCTTCTTTCTCCTTCAGCTTCTCCTTCTCTTTGTCTCTCTGCAGCTTGGAAACAAGGCCAGCCCTCCTCTTGCCCTTGGGAATGGCATCTTCCAGTTCAGACACTGCCAAGGGCTTCTTGTCCCGGACCTTCCAAATGTCTCCCCTGCGGATGAGCAGCTTGGCGGCCTTCCAGCCGTCGATGCTTGTATCGATGACGGTGACGTCGGTCCTGCTGCACCTCTCCCCGTCGGCATCCGCGGTTCGCTCCGCCCGGCGGCGCTTCTTGCCCTTGGCGACCTTATCCTTCTTGTCCTTATGGGGGCGCGGTCCAAGGAGGGCGGGGATCGGCTGGTAATCATCGGTTCTCGGGCGGGGCCGGGACTGCTTGCGGAAGGCCTTGGGGGGCGGGGTGCCCGGTGGGGCGGAGGACGGAACAGCGAAGACTTCGGAGATCACGGCGGCGAGCTTCAGCTGCGGCGGCGGCTGTGGGGAATTGGTAGAGCTAGGGTTTGGCCGCGAGGAATTGCGTGCCGGACGCGGTTGTTGCTGCTGTGGCAGATGTTTGGGCTTAGAGGCGGCTTTATGAAGCGGCTCCCTGACGACGACGGCGAGGTCAGTGTGGAGATTGGAGGAATAAGGCGCCGGGGGCGGGAGATCCTGGGGCTGGAGCTGTCGGCTCCCGTAGAGGAGGTCGTCGATGTTGAGGTGGGAGGGGAAGGAGAGTCCCCCTTTGGCGTGCAGCCGGTGGAGCCATGATGGCGTGCTGCTGGCGGCGGCAGCGGCAGCGCTGAGCACCGTCTGGCAGCACGGCATTGCCTTCCGTCGTCACTCGTCACCCTCCGGCTGCGAGGGTGGTGGGGACTGGAAGCCTGGGACTCGTGACGACTGAAGAGGACGAAAAGGAAGGAAGGAGAAGGGAAGGGACGTGGGGGCCATCCGTAGAAAAATAAATTAGGGCTATTTAGATAAAGGCCATTATAAATTTCTTGGATCCGAGATATGCCATCAACCTTTCAGAAAGTAGTCACTAAACTTTGCAACGGTTTGGAACTACACCACTGTATACGCATAACAGGCATTGAGCCAACAGGCATTGGGCCCAGTGTCGAATACGTACCTCTGTATGGTCCATTTTGCCCCTGCCTGCTCGGATAAGGCTTAGGCGGCCAGCCGCTCGTCACCCTCGCTCATCTCCCCGGCCACCTCTCTCTGCCCCCATTCGTCTCCAACCCACCACCCCCCACCGCACAAGAACCCTAACCCTAGAACTCTTATCACAGGCCAAGGGGACCTCGAGCGTAGCAGCAATGAGCGGATCTAAGGTCAGGGACGAGGTACGGGAGTAGTCCAGGGTCGAGCTCAACGCCGAGCGAACGAGAGGAGGCTCTTCTCGTTGATTGCCTGCAATGTGGAGTAGAAGTAATCAAGATCAGGAGCAAGCAGAAAGAGTCATTGAACGAAGTCTTTTTCAAGTGTCCCAACAATATCAAGGTGAGTACATTTGGCGTTTTGAATTTCTGTTTTAATCGGTTCCGGCAGTTAGCTTAATGCAGTTCGTGGCCAATAGGAGGACCCGGCGACGTGTGGATTCATCAGAAGTGAGAAGCAATATGCCGCTTACATTCGCGGATTGGCAAAGCCTGCATATTTCAATCTTGAAGTTGTGGCTCAAGACCATGGTTTTAAATTTGCTGAACTGAAGCTGCAGTTAGATGAAGTCAAGAGAGGAAGAAAGCAATTGTACTAGACACGCCTTTATTAGTCACTCTGTTCGTAGGTGTAATCGTCGGTGTGTTGGTAACTGTCAAGTGGACATGGACTTGAGTTAGTAGTTTGTGTAAGGGATGCTTGGTGTGTTGGGTGTCATGGTCTGTACATGAACACTGAAGTGTAACGAATCTAGCTATAATGTGGAATTTAACTCGTTATTTGCACATGTTGTTAGCTAAATATAATGGATCTGAGAATATTCAATGTAGTTCACCGCTATCACACAGAAATGTGTAACTAACATAGAAACTGACAATAACAAATGGACAATATCGCCATTCACCACTGGCATAAAAGTGCATACATTGGCATATATAGCATTCGACGTACCACATAGCACACATAGCTAATCGCATTTGGTAGAGTACCATAACTGACATTACAAGTCTAAGTAGCATATGATAGAGTACCATAACTAATATTACAAGTCCAGAAAGTGATAGAGTACCATAGCTAAACATTAGTCCAAGAGTCACATGCACCTATGTCGTACACCATTGCAGAAAATAAGGTCACAGGACGCCTAGCAGTTCTTTGAGGCTTTTAACCACCTTTGGAGGTGGTGCATGTAGGACCGAAGACTGTGACTAGAGTGGGGTGAATAGGAGCAGTTAAAAACTCAAACTCAAACCCCCCCACGGTGCACTCTCATGAAAACATGCAAAGCCGGTACCGTCCACTGAACATATACATACCGGATTGCTAGCGGAAGCACTCAAATCAACGCCCAAAAGAACAGACGCAAAATGAGTAACAAACAACGCTGAAAAACCACCCACCAGACGATTTGGATACCCACCGGACAGTATAGGCAAGAGCCACCGGACGATATAGGTAACCACCGACGAAAAATCTACGGCAGCCTATATCGTCCTGTGGTGCCACCGGACGGTCCTGTGGTGCCACCGGATGATATAAACCGAGAGAACCTACAACAGTCTATATCATCCTATGGTGCCACTGGACAGTCCTGTGGTGAACCACCAGACGGTCCTGTGGTGCCACCGGATGATATAGCTCAAACAAAAACAACAATCCGAAACTTGAGCTTCCGAAGCCAAAACTTGGCCAAACTTTCACCAATCTTCACGAAATTTAGCATACACTATCCTAACTCCATTCCAATGCTATTTCCAAAAGATCTATGGAAAAAGATCAAGGAATTAGCGAAAATTTCAGATCTCGTGAAGAGGAAACCTTTGGGCAAGAAAATGGGAAAACTCAAGAACAACTTGATCATGGCAATCCTTCGGGTTGAGATGTTCTAAGACATAATCTCCACATCCTTGCAAGTCCAAAACACCAGCAAAAGAAGGGATTCAACCTCGGCCAAAGCAAACACCCGGAAAGCCAAGAATTGAAGCCAAAAACCAAAGGGAAAGGGGAGGAACAAGGCACACAAACTTGCTGCTGAAATCACTTGGATTAAATAGCCCAAAAGGGTCTTAAGATTCAGATTACAACCAAGGATCTCGTCCCAAGCATCCACCCTCACCTTTCCTCTTGATTTGGAGGCTAGATCTCACCCTAACCCTCCTAAACTTTGAGCTCTTTGCTTAGGGACGAAAATCACACACAAGATACAAACCCTACCAGCCAAGAGAAGTTCTAATGACCAGCTCTTATGCTATTTATACCTAGACTCAGTTTTGGCAGTTTTACATAAATATCCCTAACACTAGAAATGCCCTGAGGGGCTGAAACGAAGAGGTACAAGATATTTCAGGACGGACAACCACGATGAAGTCTTGATTTTTGTAAGTTCCACGCAGTCCTTAGATGTTTTTCATGTGGCCGATAGTCCAATCCGCGATCCGCCCCCGGTTTTGAAGTCAGAAATCGGGAAACTTTAGGAAGTCTCCATCTGGGCTGAAATTGGCCCATCTTCTCTATCTTGGCGAGTCATAGCCCAACTCACCAAGGCTTGGGTAGCTTGGGTGGCGGTTTTGAGCCGAAGCCGCCAAAGCCTCCCTCGCACGCCTATGCGCCATGCACTCGGGTTGGAGCACCACGGTGGCACACAGCTTCTCCAGTCCATCGAAGTCACCTCGCAATCCATCAGAGGTGTTGACAACGGAATTTGGCCGCCCCTATTAATGGGCCAAGATCGGCTTTGGGCTGGAAAGAAGTCGTCCAAGGGAGCGACGGCGGAATGATAGAACAGGCCATTGGGCCTTGTATCGTAGATTAAAGAGTCCAGTTTTAGTTAGTTAGGGTTTGTAGCTTAATTACGGAAGGGCAGGTTTGTTGCCCTAGTCTACGGACTATAAAAATGTATCTTTACTATCGAAATAAAGTTGCTGACATACGTTCATCGAGCAGCGGCTGTCTCCACATCCCCTCGGCGCATCGCCACCTCTAGCGATTAGAGTTTCAAGTAATCATCATGCTGCCTTAACGATTTGGTTCGTTACAGGCATTACGACATTAGTCGCTTGGCAAATCGTGTACTGAAGCGTTTTTGATGGCACGGTTTGTTAGTTACCGTGATGAATCTCGCGATAAGCTTTGCTTAGCGTGAGATCCATTAGTTACCCCGATGAATCTCATGTCAAGCCTAGCTTGGTATGAGATCCATCACGTGTATGAGCAGATATGCTTGCACGTTGGCTTATATACAACTTGTTGTCATGCTAGTATCTGTTGTGGCACATGCTTTTACGATGCCGGCTTGTTATCAGTTTAGCATGTCACAAGGTTTAGAGCTGAGATTAGATCTGTTCTCATAGTTTTATCTACAGATCACATGTTAGTAGGAAGATCCGATGTATACCCTGTCCTGCCTTTTATGGCTTTATCAATGATGCATCTGTGTCCATATCGTTCCTATAGAATCTTTGGTACATCAGTAGCTGTAAGGCATATTTGACGTTCATCTAGATGTTTTAGCTGACTAGAATAGATCTAGTTGTGCTTACTTGTCCTTTATTTAAGTACTTCTATATATTGTATCTGGATATATTGTTGGTAAGATAGCAGGGTTCTGCCGATGAAGAAGATCTGATCTAGGATGAGCCGATCCGAGTGATCCGGCTAGTATTTAACGTTTAATCTGTTTTGTCTGCTTATACAGGGGAAACAGGTGGCACGCCCAAGCAACACCGAGCCAAGAATGATCGGCTGATCCGTGCAGCGGATCGTGGGTCGCAGTATGGAGGGCGGTCCCAACGATCCACATACACCTCCCGGCCCTATTGTGTGAAGCTCTCTAAGGAATTACCCATCGGTTTCCTGGTGCAACACATTTTTGGCATGCTCGGTGGGACCAATCTCGATCCATCTACATGGCTGGCGGCAAAGAAAATCGTAACGTCAGCACCGACGAGGGCGGAGAAGAACTCGCCACCATTGAGAGACCTGAGGACCTGCCTGAGATGCACTTAAAGCGTTACACCAAAATCATCGAGGAACTCAAGGGCAAAGTACTCGCCATGTATCAGAAGTCTCGCCATAGCGGCATCATGTTACATGGATGCCCTTCGTCTCTTCTTGACGAAGTCGATCTCCTGACCCCCTCGCAGCGGCGTATTGAGCTTCTCCGTGAGGAGATAAACAGGATTACCGCGCATGCTTTGATCAGACAGTCTGAGGCGGTCATAAACCGCATGGATACTATCATGGTCAAGACGGTCAGAGCAGCGTTGGCCGGTGAACCTCTTCACATCACCGGCCCTGAATTGAATGGCTACGTGGGGGAAGCCATGTTTTACTCCAGGCCGCTCACACCCATCCACATTGAGGTGCAGGGAGATAACATCGCAGAGTTCATCATGCATCCTCCACGTGATAAGCTCCCTCTACAGACCAAGGCTTACTCAACTCCACCCTTGGTCATACCTGACGGCTTTGTATGCCAGCTGAGGTACTGACAGCTGGAAGAAGGAGAGGCACCTTCTCCCCCGTACCCTAACCCAGTCCTCATCAATTCATCATGAGGACCGAAGCAAAACCCTCCTCCGGAAGCCAAGCCTACCATGGATTCGCTCCACATGGAGCAGCAAAAGCGCCAGACCAAGAGCTAGCTGACTGGCAAAACGCCTATGGGACTGGGCCGATCCATAATGATCAGGCCATTTTTGTTGCGGGGACGGGCCTCGATATGTCTCGGAAAGATCTTTCCGAGATTTTAAAGTACCAATACGGTATTACACCTCTACCAGGGGCCATCACCTATGCAAAGCCTTACCCAGAGGTATACGACCATCTCGAAGCTCCTCCCAAGTTCAAGATCCTAGATTTTACCAAGTTTAGTGGCAGCGACGGTGCTAGTGCCGTAGAGCACATCAGCCGGTACCTCGCGCAGCTAGGGATCGCATCAAGGGCCGAACATATGAAAATTTGGCTGTTCTCTCTATCGTTGACCGGGCCAGCCTTCGGTTGGTACACCACGTTGGCTCCTGGGTCCATTACCACTTGGAAGTAGCTAGAGGAAAGCTTCCATGCTCAGTTCTTCTCGGGATCCGATGAAGCCACGTTCACAGACTTGAACAGCATCCACCAGCTCCCGGGAGAGACAGTGCACAAGTACATCCAATGGTTCCGTGAGCTAAGGAACCATTGCTACTCCCTCCACCTCGACGAGAAGATTCTGGCCCAGATAGCGTACAATGGGCTAAACAAGGCCGTCAAGGCGGTGTACGGGCCAACCGATTTCAATTCTATCGGCCATTTAGTGTCAAAGGTTGTTGCTTATGAGCGGAGCCACCCAGAAGTCTTGCAGGAGAGGCAAAGATGGAGTATCGGCTATATCCAAGCCGATGAAGATGACGCCCTAGATGATGCTGATGCTTACCTTGTTCAGTGGGCAAGGGCTAACAAGCCTCTATAGTGCCAACGGGTGAAACAGGTTGAGCCGATCCCGGGCTACGACTTCGATGTCTCAAAGACTGAAGCCATCTTTGATATGCTCGTCAAAGAAAAGTTGTTAGTGCCGTTGCCTGGACATCTAGTCCCTACGGCAGGAGAAATGCGTGGCCGCAAATACTGCAAATGGCACAATAAGTTAGACGGGCACGACACCGATGACTGCAGGATCCTGTGGTCTGAAATTCAAAAGGCCATAGAGCAAGGCAGGCTGGTCTTTGCTCGCGTTCCAATGAAAATAGACACGATGCCTTTCCCGGTCAACGCCGTCTACGCTACAAATCCATTGCCCGACGAGTGCTACTCGAAGTTCGTATCCGAATCGATGAGCTGAGCGTGCTTGGACAGGGCTATTTCTTCTGGCCGGATCCTACACCGGGCAATCAACATCAGTTTTTGCATCTCCTTCGAGGTCCTGCCGCGTCAATCAACATGGTTCACGCATCTAAGGACGAGAAGGGCAAAGCTAAGGCGGATCCTCTCGACGATGTTCCTCTCGAGTTTAGGGCCGAATGAGAGCCAATGGACCGGCCTCATTGCTCTCCTAGTGTGATGAGTGATTGTCAACGACTCAAGCCCTCCGATGGACTAGAGGCCCTCCGATGGACTGGAGGTAGATGATGAAGACATCGATGGACTGAGGCAAAAGCCCTCCAATGGACCGTAGGCAATGCTCGGCGTCGGTCGGCCATGGAAGTTCGGTACACGAAGGGACGGATCGGCAACGGTGGTGTAAGCCCTCCGATGGACTGCGAGGCAACTCCGATGGACTGGAGAAGCCGGGTGCCACCGTGGTGCTCCAACCCGAGTGCATGGCGCGAAGGCGTGCGAGGGAGGCTTTGGCGCCTTCGGCTCAAAATCGCTACCCAAGCTACCCAAGGCTTGGTGAGTTGGGCCACAACTCGCCAAGATAGAGAAGATGGGCCAAGTCCGGCCCAGACGGAGACTTCCTAAAGTTTCCCGGTTTCTGACTTCAAAACCGGGGGTGCAAAGGCGGATTGGACTACTGGCCATGTGGAGGACATCCGAGGATTGCGTGGAAGTTAAGAAGATGCTAGAGTAGAACAGCCGGGAGCTTAAGGCCCAGGATAAGATGTTGGAGAAGGCAGCTAAGAAGCTGCAGAAGTTGAAAGCCCAACTTGCTGAGGCTTTAGCGGAGAATGAGAGGTTGAGGAGTGTGAGACCCCAACCCAGTGAGGTTGAGTGCCCTACCTGCGAGTCTTTCATGACGGAGCTTGGTGACTAAAGAGATAGGTATACCAAGTAGGTAGAGGAGATAGATGAGCTGAAGGCTGAGCTAGGCAAACTCCAGTCCAAACTGGATGAGCCTACTTTGAGTGGAGAGCTTGAGTGTGAGTTTTGCCCCTGTCTAGCTAGAGAGCTAGCTGTTCTGAAGGAGAAGTTTGAGGGGTAGCTCATGGAGCTTGAGGAGCTTAGGGCTAGACCTACGCTTTTGGGTGCGTGTATGGTCCGTACTACTTTGAGAGGTGAGTTAGACCAGTTGAGAGCTGACTTTGAGGTGCTTTCAGCACCTACTAACACTTGTGAGAACTGCCTAACCCTTAGGATGCAGCTGGTGGATAGGGATGCCACCATTAGAAAGTTAGAGAAAGCTGCTGTGGTTCCCTCCCTAGACTGTGACACTTGTGCTATCCAGACTGTAGTTCTGGAGGATCTAAGGGAGGAGGTGTTGTCTTTGTAGAATGAAAACAACAGGTTGAGAGAGGTACTCAGTTGGGTATATGCGAGGCAACCCCAACTAGAGATGATCATAGAGAGCACCAAGAGAGCTGAGGGTGAGACGAGTGGTGTTGGGTTTGGAGAGTGCAACACTTCGGGTGAGAAGAGTGCCCCAATTAAGGTCAAGACTGCACCTACCCAGCTAGGAGAGACTGTTGATGGGGTTTACCATGAGCCACCCAAGGCTGCCCCAAAGAAGCAGTACTAGACACCCAAGCCTTCCAAGGCTAAGCTGGACAAGATTGTTGAGGAAGAGCTTAAGCCTAAGGGCAAGAAGCCAGTCCAGCAGCCTGAGCCACCCAAGGCCACACCACCTAAGCCCAAGTCCCAGCCTAACCCAGTTCCTAGGAGGCCTATCTACCACTGTGAGTTTTGCCAGCAGAATGGCCACCTAGAGGAGTTTTGCTTCAGGAAGAAGCGGGTTGAGAGGTAGGAGAGAGCTTGGGGGAACCAGGATCAGTTCTACCAGGATGGTAGGCAAGATCCTCCCCACCGCGGTGAGATGAGAGACCGCTTTGCCGGTGGTGAGAGAGGAGTCGGCTTTCAGGCTCGTGCTCCTGGTGGTGAGAGACACTTTGCCGGTCGAGCTCCTGGTCGTCTTCAGCGCGGCTATGGACCTCGTGACCGAGGGTTTGTGAGAGAGCTTGAGAGGCCACGCTTTGGAGGTTGTGGTTACCCTGATCGTCGTGATGATTTCTTTGATTGTGCTTACCCCACTTTTGAGCAGATGGCTCGGCACTGGTACAGCAGTTTTGGTACTAACCCCAGTGCCGGACCGTTTGCTCATCGTCGCTTTACTTGACTTTGTAGGATCGAGGTATGGAGGACGTGTTGATCATAGACTCTGGTTGCTCTAGGCACATGACAGGGCACCGCAAGTGGTTCTCCAGCCTTAACCCCGTGAGCACCAAGGAGTACATCTCATTCGGGGACAATGGTCAAGGTAAAGTGATGGGTGTTGGTTCTGTTTCACTCTCTGCTAAGCTTTCCCTAAGAGAAGTTGCTTTTGTTCGGAATCTAGGGTTCAATTTGGTCTCTGTTTCGCAACTTCTTGATGAAGGTTTTGAGGTTCGTTTTAAGAAGGGTGCGTGCTGCGTTCTTGATGCTGAGGAGACCCTTGTTTGCTCTTTGCTGCCTTTTGGTCAGGTTTTTAAGGTCGACCTCACATCTGTTTCTGGCCCTGCGCGCTCTTTGGTTGCTAGTCCTTCTGCTGATATATGGAAGTGGCATAGGAGACTTGGTCACTTGAGCTTTGATCTGCTAGTCAGGTTAAGTTCAATGGGCCTAATCCGAGGATTGCCCAAATTGAGAGCTGAGAAGGACTTAGTTTGCCACCCTTGTCGTCATGGCAAGATGGTTGCTGCTTCTCACACTCCTGTGTCTCAGGTTATGACCTCCTATCCGGGTGAGCTACTCCATATGGATACAGTAGGTCCCGCTCGGGTAGCGTCGGTCAGTGGGAAGTGGTACGTGCTTGTCGTTGTGGATGATTTTTCGCGGTTCTCGTGGGTATTTTTCATGGAGTTTAAGGATGAGGTGTTTGGTTTTGTTCGGGATCTGGTACTGAGGTTGAGAAACGAGAGTCATAAAGCCATGAGGGCTATCCGCAGTGACAATGGCGGAGAATTCAGAAACTCTCGGTTCGAAAACTTCTATCGTGACCTAGGTCTTGAGCACCAGTTTTCTTCTCCATATACCTCACCGCAGAACGGTGTTGTGGAACGCAAGAACCGCACACTTGTTGAGATGGCACGGACGATGCTCGATGAGCATAGGACTCCGAGGCGCTTTTGGGCTGAGGCAGTGAATACAGCCTGTTACATTGCGAACCGGATCTTCTTGCGAGTTTTTCTTGGGAAGACCTCGTATGAACTTCGGTTTGGTAGGCAGCCCAGCGTCAAGCATTTGCGAGCGTTTGGCTGCAGGTGCTTTGTGCTGAAGAAGGCGGGGCATTTGGACAAGTTTGAGTCACGTTGTTTGGATGGGATTTTTCTAGGGTATGCTTCTAGTTCTAGGGCTTTTTGTGTGTGGATTTTAGAGGCCAAGCAAGTTATTGAGACTTGTGAGGTTTCTTTTGATGAAACTATGCCCTGCACAACCCCTGCCTTTAAGCTTTCAGGTGATGATGAAGAAGGCACCCCCATCTTTGAGGATGAGGAAGGTGCGGTCAATGATGGTGATGCAGGAGCCACTGCACCGGCTGCAGCTTCTGCCCCCTCTACTACGAGCTCAGATGATGAAGGAGGACCCTTGCCCACGGCTTCCTCCTCACTCCCCCGATAGCAAGCTCATGCAGAGGCTGGACCCGCTGAGGACGCAGGGGAGGTGACCTCCGAAATTGTTCCATCTCGGCAGGTCCAGCGTGATCACCCTCCACACAGGATGATTGGAGACATTCACCAGCGTGTCACACGCTCTTCGGTTAATGCTCTAGCCATTTTCTCTCACTCTACATATGTTGCCTCTTTTGAGCCCCGGGATGTGTCATATGCATTATCTGATCCTAACTGGGTGAACGCCATGCATGAGGAGTTAGAGAACTTTGAGAGAAACCATGTCTGGGATTTAGTTGAACCTCCACTAAACTGTCGCCCTATAGGTACCAAGTGGGTTTTCAAGAACAAATAGGGTGAGGACGGAATGGTTGTGAGGAACAAAGCGAGATTGGTAGCCCAGGGTTTCTGTCAGAAGGAGGGGATAGATTATGAGGAGACCTTTGCCCCTGTAGCTCGTTTGGAAGCCATTAGGATTTTGCTTGCCTTTGCGGCCTCTAAAGGCTTCAAACTGCAGCAAATGGATGTCAATTCTGCTTTCCTGAATGGGTTCATAGAGGAGGAGGTATATGTGAGACAACCTCCTGGCTTTGAGAGTGCTAGATTTTCAGATCGGGTATATAAGTTGACGAAAGCCCTTTATGGTCTGAAGCAAGCTCCTAGAGCTTGGTATGCTAGGTTGAAGAGTTTCCTGCTCAAGTCTGGGTTTGTGATGGGTTCAGTAGACAAGACCTTATTTTTGTTGAGTCATGGAGGTGACACCCTGATAGTTCAGATATATGTTGATGACATAATCTTTGGTGGTTCATCTCACGCTTTGGTGTCTTGTTTTGCTGAACAGATGAGCAGGAAATTTGAGATGAGTCTTATGGGTGAGCTCCAGTTCTTCCTCGGGCTGCTGATCAAGCAAGGCCTTGAGGGTACCTTCGTCCATCAAGCCAAGTACACAAGGGACATACTCAAGAAGTTTAACATGGGTGACTCTAAACCCATAACAACTCCTATGAGTACAAACACGACGCTTGATGCTGATGAAGATGGGGATGCGGTGGACCAGAAGGAATTTCGAGCGATGATCGGCTCATTTCTGTACTTGATGGCGACCAGGCCGGACATTCAGTTCGTGGTCTGCCTTTGTGCGCGTTACCAGGCTTCTCCTAGGACTTCTCATCGTCAAGCGGTGAAGCGCATTTTCAGGTATCTGAAATTCACTCCTGAGCTTGGTCTTTGGTATTCCTCGGGTTCTTCTCTTTCTCTTAGAGGGTTCTCAGATGCTGACCATGCTGGCTGCCGAATTGATCGCAAGTCAACCTCCGGCACATGCCAACTCTTAGGAACCTCTCTTGTCTCTTGGTCCTCCCACAAGCAAGCTAGTGTAGCTCTTTCCACCACTGAAGCAGAATATGTTGCTGCTGCTTGTTGCTACTCCCAGCTTTTATGGATGAAAGCCACCCTTAGTGATTTCGGCCTTTGGTTTGGTAGAATCCCTCTCCTAGTTGACTCTATTTCTGCTATTTCTGTAGCTAAGAACCCCGTTTTGCACTCTAGAACCAAACACATAGACGTGAGGTTTCACTTTCTGAGAGATCACTATGAGAAAGGAGACATAGACTTGATCCATGTAGTATCAGCAAATCAGTTGGCCGATATCTTTACCAAGCCCCTAGAGTTTGACACTTTTACGCGTCTGAGAGGTGAGCTTGGAGTGTGCTACCCCTTTTAGTCAGGGATAGAGTGCTATTGATAGCTTCTGTAGTTTAAATTTTGCTTTTATCTTGCTTTTATTTCTCTTTGTCTCTTTTGCATATTGTATCATATCATGCACTGGATTGTATCATATGCATTTTCACTTCATTAGCACTAGAGCTCTTTTGGAATGTAGAGTTAGTACTTGCTTGTGCTAGATGGTACAGTGCTTGCTTGATCATGGTTGGCTAAGCTCTCTTGAGTCTATTGAATACTAATTGTGAGCTAAGTCATTTTATTCTTTGTAAATCAAAAACCATGATCACCACTTGATTTGGCTACCTAGCATGTGTAGGATTGTTGAATGCTATGCTATCTTTTCATACCTGGATATGCTAGTTGTATGCCTTTGCAAAGTTAATGTCTAAGCTTTTCTGACACCTTGATTAAATTGAAATCTGAATAAAAATGCTTACAAGTGTGTCTTATGTGATGAATTGAGAAAGATTCAGGTGGGTTTGCTTGTCACACTGATCTAGTTCGAGACAGCTTGCCTTTGCACTTTGGCATGAACTTGGACTAGACTGTGTATGACCAAAACCTTGTCTTAAGCTTCTGATGGTTATATAACCTAGCCTTGGCATTGGTTGGTAAGAAGTGGCAAAAGACAAGTAAATAACTCTTGACACAAAAAGAACTTACTTCTGAATACAAATGTTTAAATCTGAAATTCGCAAGTCTCTAAAATGCTTATGGCTAGTTGTATATGCTTTGGTTGAGAGTAGCACACCTTGTATGCATTGCTAGCATCTTGTTGTTCATGCCTATCTTGCTAGGTGCTATTCATATTGGTGATGCTTTCTTTTCATTAACCCTGAAAAATAAGCTTACTCTTGATATGTGTAAGATAGATTCATTTGAGCTTGTTGTATGCTTCCTTGCCCTCACTTGCTCTGTATGTTAGAACTTGTGATTACTAGCTTTCCATCCCTTCTAAGCTCTTTCAGTTGCACTCCTTGCATTTCATGGCATATTTTGAGGGGGAGTTATCTAGTTCAGGGGGAGTTGAGTTCAAGGAACCCTTGATGTGTCCATTGTCAACAAGGAGGAAAAATTTGGGGAGAGATTAGTGTACTTCTCCAAGGAGAAGAAATTTAAAAATATGGACAAGGGGGAGAACTCAGGAGAGATTTTGTTGAGGGAGAGCTTTGCATTCATATTGCATTTGTGAGGATGCATTTCAGGGGGAGTTTGAGTTTTTAGCATGCTCTTTGCATCGGTGCGTTGAGCCTTTTGCCTCTGTCTTAAGGAGCCGATGCTTTGTTTTCTTTTGTTGTCTCATTGTGCCCTGTTTCTTTGCTTGTATTTGGTTCTTGGGCATTTTGAGCAATTTTCTTCTTTCTTTCTTTCTTTTTCGGTTTTACGCTTTTCTCTTGTCTTTGTTCTATTTCATGTTACAGGTTGAAGGTGTTGACAATGCACTCATCAAGGGGGAGATTGAGAGCCAATGGACCGGCCTCATTGCTCTCCTAGTGTGATGAGTGATTGTCAACGAGCTCAAGCCCTCCAATGGACTGGAGGCCCTCCGATGGACTGGAGGTAGATGATGAAGACATCGATGGACTGAGGCAAAAGCCCTCCAATGGACCGTAGGCAATGCTCGGCGTCGGTCGGCCATGGAAGCTCAGTACACGGAGGGGCGGATCGGCAACGGTGGTGTAAGCCCTCCAATGGACCGCGAGGCAACTCCGATGGACTGGAGAAGCCGGGTGCCACCGTGGTGCTCCAACCCGAGTGCATGGCGCGAAGGCGTGCGAGGGAGGCTTTGGCGGCTTCGGTTCAAAACCGCCACCCAAGCTACCCAAGGCTTGGTGAGTTGGGCCACAACTCGCCAAGATAGAGAAGATGGGCCAAGTCCGGCCCAGACGGAGACTTCCTAAAGTTTCCCGGTTTCTGACTTCAAAACCAGGGGTGTAAAGGCGGATTGGACTACTGGCCACGTGGAGGACATCCGAAGATTGCGTGGAAGTTAAGAAGATCAAGTCTTCATCGTGGTCATCCATCCCGATATTTCGGGTTCTTTTCTGTTTTAGCCCCTCCGGGCGTTTCTAGTGTTAGGGGTCTATGTGTAAAAATGCCAAAACTGAACCGGTGTATAAATAGCCTAAGGGCTGGTCATTAGAGGTTGTCTTGGCAGCTAGGTTTTCATTTCCTTAGGGTAATTTTCGTCCTCAACCTTTGAGCTCCAAGTTTAGGAGGGTTAGGGTGAGATCTAGCCTCCAAATCAAGAGGGAAGGTGATGGTGGTTGCTTGGGACGAAATCCTTCGTTGTAATCTGACCTAAAACCTCTTTTGAGGCTCATAATCGAAGTGATTTCGTGCAGCAACATTGTGTGCTTCTCCTCCCTTTGTTCTCTTTGGTTTTTGGCTTCAATCCTTGGCCTTTTGGGTGTTTGTTTTGGGCAAGGTTGAATCCTTTGTTTTTCTTGTGTTTTGGACCTGCAAGGACGTGGAGAATATGTCTTAGAACATCTCAATCCCAAAGGATTGCCACGAGCAAGTTGTTCTTGAGCTTTTCCCCTTCTTGCTCAAATATTCACCTCTTCACGAGAACTGAAATTCCCGCTAATCCCGTGATCTTTTTTCATAGATCTTTTGGGAATAGTTTTGGAATGGGGCTAGGATAGCCTGTGCCAATTTTTGTGATGTTTGGACAAGGTTTGGTTAAGTTTCGGATTGCTTTTGTGTGAGGTTTCCTGCTGTCCAGTTTTCCTGCTGGTTTTGTCCGTCTTAAAGTCTTGTTTGGTTTAGGGGTTAAACCTTTGAATTTTGGGCTGAAATTTTGTGGAGCTCTTTATTAGTGAATCATAAAGCTCCCATAAAAATTTCAGATCATTTGGAGGTGTTTTGACCTGGTTTTGGTATTTTTCTTTTAGGGTTGGTCTGTCAGTTTTTAACCACCGGACAGTCCGGTGGTTAACCACCGGACAGTCCGGTGGCTCTAGGAATTTTATTCCTTGTCCAATTAAGCTGAAAATTTGTGGAGTTGTTCCTTGGCCCCTTCTTAACCTCTAGTAAAAATTTCATATTTTTAGAAGTTGGTTTGGTAGGGTTTTGATTCGAATCTTTTTAGAGTGTCAGGCTGTAAGCACCGGACAGTCCGGTGGTCACAACTTGCTCCAATTGGCCTGAAATTTTCTAGAGTTGTTCCCTATTGGCTTGTGAAGGTGTGGTAATTTTGGGTGATTTTTTGGAGCTTCTCTTGAGGGGTTTTGAGATTTTTCTTCGCAGCCCTGTCTGTTTGAAATCTGTAGTTCCCCGGAGTTGGTTCCTTTTGCGCTTCTTTTCTTAGCCATTTGAGCGTGTGCTTCCGCTTGGTGCTTGGTACGTATCTGTTCAGTGGACGGTACCAAGCACGTGTTTTGAGCTAGATACGTATCCTCTCAGTGGACGGTGTCTAGTTTCGTTGTGGGCGTTGTTTCCGTTTTGCACTGCGGTGGGGGTTTGAGTTTGAGTTTTCAAGTGCTCCTATTCACCCCCCTCTGGTCGCACGTCTCGGTCCTACACCGAAGAGCATACTTTGGTCCAAACGGTGCAAAGGAGTCGACGATGTCGTCCCAACTCAGGGGTGCTGATGGGCATGTACGCACGCCATCATCAACAGAACGAGGAGCGACGTCGTGCTGAAGAAGATGCGGCCTATCATCATCAGCGTCGCCATCACCTTGAGGATCGACGCCGCGAAGAACAGAGCCGCGAGGATCGACGCCGTGAAGAGTAGAGGCGACACCAGTCACGCCGCGACGCCATGAAACACGACGAGCACTGGCGCTGCCGCTACTTCCACTTCTGCTGGACGCAAGGTACGGAGAGGCTACCCACCATTGATGATTGTCCAGAGTGTTCCAACCGCAGGGGCTACCGTGGCAAGACGTCCGTGTTCGAACGACTGGAGCGCGCCTCATCACCACGACGACGTTGCACGGCCTCGCCGCGCTGCCACCGTGATCCTACTCCTCCACCATGGTGTCCCCCTGTCTCCACCACCAAAGCGGCGCTCTGTGTCCCCGCCACCGGCGCGCTCACCTCCCCCGGCAAAGCAGGACGACCCGAAAGACTCCCGGCGTCGTTTAGAATGCCACCTGGCGAGGTGGTGTCCCGAGGGCTTGACCAAGATGCAAAAGTGCAGGGTTCAGCGCTTGCGCTGCCTAGAGTTAGCCGAAGAGAAATATCTTCGGCAGCTCAAGAAGATTGGAGGCATCATGGATATTCCAAGCTTACAGCCTAGACGAAATTTTGTTTGGAAACGGAAGCCCCAGTCTGACGCAGCAGAAATGTGATGCCCCCGGCATCTCAAAAGCCTTAACACACCGTTAGAGACAAACTAATAATGAATTAAGACTTGATTATGCTTAGAGAGTAACGAAGACTAGCTAGAGAAATCACTAAGTCAAAATTTTTCTAGGAAGAATACAAAACTCTACGTGGTTTGGTTGTTTGAGTCACCACCCACAAGCTTTCATGCAAAACCCCAAATACAAAAGTCTTAGTTCGGAGTGTTAACTTCAATTTTGATAATATGACCATCTTCAAAATCATATGTTATGTGGTTTAAAAGTCGAGACCAAACTCAACCAGAAATTCTTTGGAAGGTGCCAATTGTGATCGTGAACAAATTTGGACCCTAATAAAACTTTTAGATTCATTAAGCAACTGAGCTTAGCTCCATTATCAAAGTTGTCATACATACCGTGAACTTCACTTTTGTTACCCTGAGCACGGTTTAAAACTATCTTTAATCTACTCTAAATTTTGACCCCAAATACCTCATGAAATCAGCCCTAAGCTAGTCCATAGAAAATTCCCAATCTGAATTTCAGCTCATCCCAAATTTGAATCTGAAATTACTTTTGATTTCACTATACAACTTTGGAATCTTCCTTTCTATGAAGTGAAATTAAACTTATCACCTTTCAAATGCACCTAGAGTGGAAGTGTTTGGACTTCATTTGAGTATTCAAAAGTTTGAATATTCAAAAGTTTGAAACAAGAAAGGCTCTACTTAAATTGAAGCTGCAGTTTTACCAAACCTTCAACAATGTTTGTGCTTGTAATTCAAAATCTGTGGTGATCCAAGCAAAACTTTGTATACCAAACTTGTAGGTAATTCTATTAGGAACAACTTTGGTAATTGGAGTGTTAACATGCACTGTGATTTGGATGGTGTTTTGGGTCTCTTTATGTAAATCTGTGAATCTGCCAAAACCTGACCTGTGTTGTAAATTCAAAATTCCCTTGACCTACAGCCAAAATCTTGCAATGCTTTTATTGAGAAGTTTGTAGATCATGCAATTCTGAACAACTTTGGTATGAAGCTATTTTTATAATATAGGCAAGAAAAGGGAGTTTTTAGAATTTATAATCTGATGGTTTCAGTCGGTCAAACTTGGGTCAGCAACTTAAATTCAAAATTAAGCCACAAACTTCAACAGAACCTAGTATTCAAGTTTATAAGGATGTTGTAGGGTATAAAATTTACAACAGTTCTTGTATTTTTAGTTTGGTCCAATTCGGCCTCTAGGGTGTCAAAAACATTGAAATTCAGATGAGTGTCTCTGCAGTCAAATGGCCCTTTTCTATTTTCGTCACTTTAATCTCCCTTCTGTGTCTATGACATGTGGGCCCCACCCGTCGGGCCTCAAATCCCAGCCGACCGGAAACCGCCGTCCGCTCCTGGTTTTGGAAAACAACTTCCGCCTTCCATGGACTCGGTTCCATAGACCACGCCTTCACCCCTCCTCTTGGCCCCACCTGTCGGCGTCACGTGGTCTACGGACTTGGTTCACACGCACAGGCCACCTCCCTCCTCCTCCTCTCCCTCGCGCCCACGCGGCGGACGCCGCCTGCCAACGCCGCGTGTGGCCGGCCGAAGCCGATGCTGAGGAAGCGCCCCTCTTGCGCCCTCCACTCCCTTCATCTGGACGCCCTCCCGGCCACATTCGCGCTCGCTCACTCACTCGCCTCTCCCTCTGCCCTCGCCCTCCTCGCTCGCGCAGGGTGCACGCCACCGACCGCCATTAGCAAGCCGCGGCGAGCTCATGCACCGGCCAGCTCAAGCCGCCTCAGCTCCGTTCAGCGCGCACACCGCACTCACCACACCTTCCTCCACCTTTTCCCCAACCAACCCGCGTCAATTGCTCCCTCTTCGCCCTATTCCACCTCGTGGCCGCCATGAACGCCGCCATGGCCGGCCTTCGGCGAGCTCATGCGCCGGTCTCCTCTGGCCCTCTCCCTCCACGCCTCCACCGTCACCACTCCCGTGCAGCCCTCCTCCATTGCTTCCCTACACCCTCGGCCTCCACTAGTGCCTCATGTGCCCCCTCCACGTGCGGCCCCCATGAGCACCGCCGTGACCACCACGCTCACCGTGGAGACCCATCTTCGAGCCACCCCCGTGACTCCACTCCTCCTCCGCCGGACTCGCCACACTGTCATGTAGCCGAAGCTCCCCTCCGCTCCCCTTCCCATCACCGGAGCCGGTAGCTCGAGCCGCGGCCGCCACAAGCTCCGTGCGCCACCGCCGCTACGGTTCACCGACTCGCACCGCCTCTCCTCTCCACCTTCGGCGACGAGGTCTAAGGGAAATGGAAGCCCACAGCCGGGAACACCCTCGGCACAGTGCTCGGCTCCAAGTTCGCGGCCCCACGCCACCGGCGGAGCGCCGCCTTAACCCTCCTGCGCCGCGGCGTTCGCCCTGTCCCGAGGAAGAAGAAAGGGAGGGTGCCTTTGCACAAAACCCGTTGTCCTTTCCCTTTTTTGTTTCTCTCTGTTTTGTACTATTCACTGAGTCTCAGTTCTTTTCCTTGCAGGCCCCTGGAAGTTAGGTTTATTTACGTTTAAATACCAGGTCTAAGGTCTTTCGATTTGAACTCTTTTATTTCGGCAGTGAACTTTGAAAAATCATATAAAATCGTAGAAAAACCATAAAAATGCAAACTTAGTTGCATTGTGCTCCTACTGAGTAGATCTACAAGATGGGTATGATGTGGATCTATGGAAAGACAGTTTTGCCCTTGTTTAGTTGCATGCATGTTAAAACAACATAAATGTCAAAAGTGGATCAAATGAACTCCAAATACCATGAAACTTGGGCAGTGGCTTTAGTGTGATATTTAGGCACTGTGTGAATTTTTGTTGCAGTAGCATTTGCTGTTAAGTGACTAATCTACCCCTAGGCTTAGGTTTTTGCAATAAAAATGCATGGGAAGTACTTGCCATGTGAAACTTGCTCCAAATATTATACTAGATTCTATAGACACTCTCTATAGTATATTTAGCCTGCTAGTAAAATTGGAAGCTCTGCATGTAAGGCTTGACTGGTGATTTGAAAATGACAAAGTGCTACGATGATTTAATCAATAAAATAGAAAAGTAGGGCTTAATAGGCTCCAAAAATTCCACTAAATTTCTTGCAACCATATTATGGTAAGATTATGCTTGTGTGAAGTTTTCAGGCAGTTTGGTTGCTGTTCATGGGGGGTTTATATGTAACTAATTACATAGTGCCAATGGTGACGAAAATAGAACTGGGATGCTCTGTTTCAAACTAGTAATGCCTTACATGTATAAATAGATGCTTGTTTTATGCTTGCTTGCATTGGGTATGATAAAGAACATTCACATTGATACTTAATCATGTTTTAATTCCATGTGTTGCATTAAGAATATCTGATTGCGTGCTTACTCTAAGTCCATAAAGGTACTTCTATGTCACCAGTACTACAGTGATGTTACTAGATGTTCAATACCTAAAAATTCATATGTGTTATGTGATTGTTTGAGTGTATGCCTGCTCTAGGTCAAGAAAAATACTACAATTACTAGTGCTAAGAGTGATGTCTTGAACTATCAATTCATTGCATGTGTAAATATATGATTGACTAGTACTTCGCTTGCATGTAGTGTGAAACGAGGCAACTCAACTTAGTACTTGATCATGTAATAACTTATATCTTGCCATGTGAATGCTGGATTGCATAGCTGATTGATTGTCCTAGATGCATACGGTCACTTCTTGTTAAATAGTTGTCAATCACCTTTCTATCCATGAAATGATTGTTCCCACGTATGCTTGATATTCATGCATCTCATTCATTACATCATGCATATCATTCATATAGTGACGCTTGTTACAGATACGTGATCAAGAAACAAGTACGTGGAGCTACATCAAACAACGGTGGTCCAGAAGTCCAACTAAGCCCCAAGCACGACCTAGAGTGCCCATCAGTCGTGTGTGGAAGGAGAAGTTGTCCAAGTGATCAAGGGGTTGCCTGGGGCAAAGCCTCACAACCCGGCAAACTAACAGTAGCTTAGTTTGTTGGTTTTATTAAATTGAATCAAAGGTAGGCAGGGCCATGATTTCTCCCAGCTAATATAATCTTGTTGATGAGTACGCATCTGCATTAGGAGTTGCTTGAAACCAATTGCATTAGATCCCTTGGCCGCCCTAGCTCTAGCACCTATATATAGAGTACGCAGGACGAGTGCCTAGAATGGCTAGGTGCGAGTAGATACGAGTGAATAAAGACCACTCGTCCCGTAGGGATTACTTTTCAAATGATAGAAATTTCACTACTATGGAATTTATTATCTTGCTATTTACTATTGTTATATTATGTTTTAAATAGAGACCGGGCGGAGATATGGGCTTGTTTATGATGAGAATTGAGATAATGTGTGGTGGACTCCGCCCGAGTCGCATAAGGCCGGCCATTGTTCGCTTGGGATCGGCATAATATTGCTAGAGTGCTTCTCCGGGAAATGGGCCCGGTGAAACCGTACTTGTGCCATCCAGAGAACAGAGACACGTTTGTTGACGGTCGTAATCTCACGATATCTACCATCAATAACCAACCAAATGGAGCTATGCAAGTGAATAATTATGGACTAACCCTTCTACTAATGAGTTCCATAAGTTTTGTATGAATATTTGGATGCAGGTACTAAAATGCACATAAAATAGATGAAAACAAGCCAATGATCAAATATGAGGCACACTGGCCAAAGTGGCCAGGCCGGCCGACCACATCACCAGGTTGGCCGACCAATGGTCAGGCCTACCTGGTGCAGCCAGGTCGGCCCAGCTGGGGGCTGGCCGCCCGACCAAGAAACAGGGTCGGCCGATCCCTGGTCAGGCCGCCCGACCTCCCAAGTCAGTCAATTGCCACATCATTGATCCACATCATGAAGAAAACACAAGTGCACTCAAATCCAACCGCAAGACCAAGCATCCAATGTATCCAAAGGCCGAAAATGTACCAAGTCACGGATCCACAACGTAATCAATCCGAGGGAGAAGCAAAGTGGCCAATGCAGGCCTGACACGTGGTCGGCCGACCTCCTACAAGGTCGGCCGACCTACCCTCGGAGGCATTTTACACGTGCAACAACCATCCTAACCGCCAACCGCCATGGGGACGCAAGATCAAGCCGTTGGAGTGCAAAGGCGGTGGATCGGGTGGTCGCCCGACCTCGGAGTAGGTCGGCCGACCTCCCCATAGGTCGAGGTTGGCCGACCACCGACCTAGGCCTCCCACCGACCTAAGCCTCCAACAAATACCCCCTCTCTTATGGGACTATAAATAGGCCTGTAGAGCTCATTTGTAAAGGTGTGGAGAAGTTGAGAGCCATATCCTACCTTAGAGAGTGTCATTTTCCACATCTTAGTAGTTAGGATAGTCCTGGGAGTTAGAGTGAGTCGAGCTTTGCCTTGGAGTTCTTGGAGATTCTTCAGAGTCTACGGTAACAGCTCTTGTATCTTTTGTACTCAATCTTCAATATAATTCAGTTATATTTTACTTTATTTCTATCTCTTGTAAGTGTGGTGTACCCTTTATTTTGCATACTTGCTAGGCTTAGACTTGTGGTTATCTTAGTTAGTCAAGTCCCGTTATTCTTGCCGGTGCTATAATCCAACCTGTACGCCAGGCTCTGGTTAGGTCCTCTCCTCTGATCAAGGACGATCTATTGATACTCAAGCTTCGCTTGAGTACGTTTATAGCGTGCCAGCCTATCCACGTAGATTTGCTTGATAGCCCCACTCGGTGACAGCATGTGGTGTGCCTGTGTAATCCAGGACCGTTTGTTCGGTAGGCCCGTAGGTGTTAGCCGGGTCTCCTTCGGTTGTCTACCATCTACCCCCTGACTCCTCGAGGCGCCAGAATTTCGCTCGACGCAAGACCCTGACTTGCTACTTGAGTTTCTTAGTTAACCACGATAGAGTCTTTGCTGCCGAATAGAATAGAGTTTGGGAACTTTATTTCACTCGTTGTCCTCCCAGGCAACTATACCTTTCTACGTGTATCTTAGGTAGTTCAATTTACTTCTTCCCACCATACACCTATCCGTTTACCAGACTTACCCCTGTCTAGTGACTAGCTGGTATATTAATTTAAGTACGGTTCATTTGATTGGAGTTTATTCAACTATACTCTCTCGTCTGCCGCTTTCCTGTGGATAAAAATACGATACTCGGAATACTCTGAGTGAAAAGCTACAGCGGTCTCCGTGCGCTTGCGGAGTAAAATCTTATAAGGCTAAGAGACGCCAACAAGCTTTTCTAGCGCCGTTGCCGGGGAAGCAATAGGCAGAGATATAGTTGATAATCTCTTTTCGAACCCCGTGACTTTAATAAAAATACCAACTAGTCGTTAGCAGGCTTACTTGTCTCTGTTGTTTATGTTGTGGTTGCAACAGAGAGGTGTATGACCGGTTTCGACCTGCCGGAAAATTTCCACAATAACCCAGAGGTTCTGCTTAGGAGGGTCCGTTCCAAGACGATTCACGGGCAGATACCTGTTCCAAGGGAATTGAACCTTGAAACGGCGACGTCAAGTAGTTCCTCGAACGCCGACGACATGGCCGTACCTTCTGAGAAAACCATCCGTGAGTTCTCCATCCCATCCAGTAGCAATGTCACTACGGGACCGGCCGTCAACGCAGGGGAGAACTTTGAACTCAAGCCGGGAGTCATTCACATGGTTCAAGCCATTCCCTTCTATGGTTTAGCAACGGAGGACGCCAACAACCACCTGCAGTAATTCCTAGAAATCTGCAGTACATTTACCATGAAAGGTGCGTACGCCGATGCTGTCAAGTTACGCCTCTTCCCATTTTCACTTGTCGGAAAGGTGAAGCAATGGTTCTACCTCAACCGCGCAACACTGACAACGTGGGATGCGTGCTCAAACGCATTCCTCGCCAAGTACTTCCCTCTGGGAAAGACCAACGCGTTGAGAAACAAGATCTCGAGCTTTCAACAGCTCGTAGATGAAACGGTGGCGAAGGCCTGGGAAAGATTACAGGAATACATAGCAGCCTGCCCCCACCATGGCATGGAAGAATGGCTGATCATTCAGAGTTTCTTTCACGGGTTAAACCGTACTGCTCAATAGCACCTGGATGCAGCCGCTGGAGGATCTTTCCTATCCCAAAGTGTGAGAGCAGCCAAAAATCTGATTGAGAAGATCGCCACTAATCAGGGATGGAAGGAAGATAGGTCACACTCACGATCCCGTGGAGTCCATCACATTGACAGCACGGACATGCTAGCCACCAAGATGGACTTGCTTTTAAAGAAGCTAGAAGACAATCCTGAGACCGCACCAGTCCAGGCCCTCGACACTCGCATGACTTGTGAAGTCTGCGGGAACACGGGGCATTCAGGGAGCAGCTGCCCTGAAACGCGACCGGAAGACGCCAACTTCATCGGTCATTCTAGTAACTTCAACAACGGGAATCGTTCCCAACCAGGCCGGAACACGCGCCCATATATGCCATTCTCCGGACAAGGTAACTCCTCTGGTAACTCACAGCAGTTCAATAAGCCTAGTTCTTTTAATCCTAAAGCTGTGTATGATAGCATTAGTAAAAAGTTTCATGCAAATGATAGACTTTTTGAATCTATTTCCTTGCAAGTGGAAACTTTTAACAGTGCTATGAAAAATCAACTGAGTTTTAATAAAGTGTTAGAAACACAAATAGCTCAGTTGGCTGCCGCTTTGCCTAATGCTAATGCGGAAAAGCTTTCGGGATAACCGGAACCTCGCCCCAAAGAGCATATCAATGCCGTCACCACTAGGGGTGGTAAGTCCACTCAGGACCCTCCACATCCTAGTGGTGCGTCATGCACTAACCATATAGGCAAGGAACAGGAGAAGACCACTGAAACAGAGGAGAATGATGATCCAGAGACCAGCACTGGTGCCGCGAAGGAGAAGGCACCACCGAAAACTCTCCCACACGAGTTTTATGACTCAACGGTGTTGCCATTCCCTCAGCGCAACAAGAAGGCTGCCGCCGATGAACAATATAGTAAGTTTGTTGAGGTCATTAAGAAATTATATGTCAATATACCTCTGCTAGATGCAATGCAGGTACCGACATATGCAAAGTACTTGAAAGATATACTCAACAATAAGAAACTACTGCCATCAGTGGAAATTGTGCACATGGCCGAGGGGTGTAGCGCAGCTATACTCAACCAACCTCCACAGAAGAAGAAGGACCCTGGTAGTCCTACTATTCCATGCTCAATTAGGAACCAAGTCTTCAATCAAGCCTTATGTGATCTCGGAGCAACCGTAAGTGTTATGCCTAAATTTGTCTTCGACAAACTCAATCACGCGGCACTCGTGCCCGCAAGTATGTGCCTGCAACTTGCGGACCAATCTATCCGACACCCCGTGGGAATCGCCGAGGATGTACCGGTGAAGATTCGGAACTTCCTCATTCCCATAGATTTTGTGGTATTGGATGTGGAGATTGATGCCAAGACACCGCTAATTCTTGGGCGGCCGTTTCTGAACACCGTGGAAGCAAGCATAGATGTTGGGGCTGGAGAAGTCCACCTCAACATAAACGGAATGAGGGAGACCTTCTTCTTCAGACTAAAAGTGGAGCAGTGTAGCCAAGTGAAGATCTTCAAGTGCCAAAAGTATGTGCCGAAGCCGCCAATCTATGATGCTTCCGGGAAAGAGATGGACAGTCTCGTAGCATTCATGAAATGGAAGTTAGCCACCGAGGCTGCCATCCGACAACGAGAGGAAGACGAATGGAAGAAGGCGAGAGCCATAAAGGCTAACCGCAAGAACCAGAAAACAGGAGGCAAAGCTCCTGTTAAGAAGATCGGCACCCATGATTTTACAAGACCCATCAACCGAGGGTGCAATAAAAATCAACATACCCATGGAGGCCCTAGGATAAATACTATGAGGCATGTTGACAACGAGCGTGCCTAGGACCCATCCACGACAAATTCCAAGTGGCTCGCAAAGGTACCGCTTACCTCCCCGTACGTATGCTCACGCGACATCCCGAAGGACGGTAAATGGTTCGCTCCCGCCAAGAGGTAAACCTGGCATTATCTTCCGATGGCAGATTTATTTCCCGCTAGTTTAAATTCTCGTTCTCCATTGCATATTTAAATTTTAGCAATGCATAATTTTAATCCTTTACTGCATTCAGTTTATACCCCTCATTTTCGAAAAAAAATATTTAGGGGCCGGCCGACCCTAGACCAGGGCCGGCCGACCCTAGACCAGGGCCGGCCGACCACCACCTACAGAAGGGTAAGCAAGGGGGCTGGTCAGGCCGGCCGACTGCGAGGTCAGGCCGGCCGACCGAGCCCCTGGTCGGCCGACCAAGCCTCCTGGTCCCTCCCTTCCTCTCCTCTATTTTCTCTTCTCTCCTTCACTCTCTCTTTCACTCTTTTCCTTTTTGCTCTTTGCTTCACTCTTAAGCAAGGTAAAGAGGTGAGGGGCAACGTTGAGTGGTCGCCCGGCCGAATGCTCAGGTGGGCCGACCTCATGACGAGGCCGCCCGACCAAGGCTGCTAGTTGTGATGCCCCTGGCATCTCAAGAGCCATAACACGCAGTTAGAGACAAGCTAACGATGGATTAAGACTTAATCATGCTTAGAAGGTAACAAGAAATAGGTGGAGAAGTCACTAAGTAAAAAAAAAATTTCTATATAAGATACAAGACCACACATTTCGTGGTTTGATAGGTCAACACTCACATGCTTTTAAACACAACACCAAATGTAAAACCTCGGGTGAGAAAGTAACCCTAGACCTTTCTATTTGACCGTGTTCAACAATCTAAAGACAAGAGGTTTAAAAGATCAAACCCAAAGTTTCTTGATAAAGTGCCAGCTGTGATCGTGAGCAAATTTGGACCCCAATAAAACTTTTAGATTTCCTTAAGCAACTGAGCTTAGCCCCATTATCAAAGTTGTCATACACACCGTGGACTATGTTTTTGTTACACTAAGCACGGATCAAAACTATCGTCTACTCCCTCATAATTGCAGCCTGATATCTCATGGAAACAACTGGATCAGCCCACACTTAGAAATTTCCCAAGTATGGATTTTTCAGCTTTTCCCAAACTTGAAGATGAAATTACTTTTGATTTCACTATAATACTTCAAAATATTCCTTTCTATGAAGTGAAATCAAACTTATCATCTTTCAAATGCACCTATAGTGGAGGTGTTTAGACTTCATTTGAGTATTCAAAAGTTTGAAACAAGAAAGACTCTACTTAAACTAAAGCTGCAGTTTTACCAAACCCTCAACAATGTTTGTGCTTATAATTCAAAACCTATGGCGATCCAAGCCAAACTTTATAGACTAAACTTGTAGAGAATTATATTAGGAACAACTTTGGTAATTGGAGTGTTGACATGCATAGTGATTTGAATAGTGTTTTGGGACCTTTTCTGTCAGCATGTGATTTCTGTCCAAACTAGATTTGATTAGTAATTTCAAATTTAAATTGGTCTACAGCTACAATCTTGCAAAACTCCAATTGAGAAGTTTGTAGCTCATGAAATTCTGAACAACATTTATATGAAACTCTTTTTATGAAAGTGGCCCTAAGGTGGACTTTAAGAATTTTTATCCGGATGAGTTTAGATGGTCAAACCTGGGTCAGTCAGTTCAATTCAAATTTAAACCAAAAACTTCAACAGAACTTAGTATCAAAGTTTATAACAAAGTTGTAGATCAACAAATTTTGAACACTTCTTGTATTTTGGGTTTGACCTAAATCGGCCTCTAGGATGTTCAAAAACACAACATACAAACAAAGCTTCTAGCAGTCAAAGGGACCTTTTTCCAATTTTTCCAATTTTCTTTTTGGCCTGAGCCAATGACGAGTGGGGCCCACGCGACGGATTCCCGCCCAGGTTCGGATGACGACATCCCAGTGGATCCCACCTTCGTTCCGCTCCCACGAACATGGTCCAGTGGACCTCTTCTCTCCTCTCTCTAACCGGCCCCACCCGTCAATGGCCGTAGGTCTATGGACTCGGTCCGCCGCGCCACCACCGCTTCTCTTCCCCGTTCACCTGCGTGCACGCGGCGCGCGTCGCCTGCCCGTGCCGCGCGTGGCCGGCCGACGCCGACGCTGAGGGCGCGCCCATGCCCTGCTCCCTCCTCTTCACCTGGACGAGATCACGTCCCCCTTCAACTCCCAATCACTCCCGCGGCCTCACTCTCCCTCCCCCAGCGCCCGCTCCCTATGCGCCAGAGCTGTCCGCCATGGCCGCCGCGTCGGCCGAGCCCGGCTAAGCTTGTACACCCCGCTCCTCCGGCCGTTTCCCTCCGATTCGACGCTTGCACCGCAACCTCCATGTCCTGTCCTTCGTTTTCCCCAAGAAATCGGAGTCGTTCGCCACCTCAACAGCCATCTCCCACGGGCGAACGCCATGGACGAGTCCATGGCAAGCTTCGAGCTGCCGCCGCCTCGGGCTGCCTCTCGCCCCGCCGAAGCGCGTCCCGCGCTCGCCTCGTGCTCCTCCACCCAACCCCCACGTCCTCGGTCGCCGTTATCGCCTCCTCCACCCTCGCCCCGAGCGCCGCCGCCATGGCCACCATGGCAAGTTCCGCACCGCCGTGGGGGACCCCATTCGGGCCGACCCCACGCCTCCACGCCCCCACCGTTGGGTTCCCCTCGCCCTCGCGCAGCTGTAAGGCCCAACCTCAACGTCTACCTCCTCCTACCCCGGCGGATTGGGCTGCGCCGCCGCCACCATGGCCAAGCCGACGCCGTCCCGTTCACCGCCACCGAACCGCCTCTCCTCTCCACCTCCGTCGACGAGATCAGGGGGAGATGGAAGCCCGCGACGGGGAACACGCCCCCGGGCCCACTCGGCTTCAAGCCGAGCCTCCACGCCGCCGGCGGAGCGCCGCCTTACCCCCTGCGCCGCGGTGTCCGCCCGGTCCCGAGGAAGAAGAAAGGGAGGGCGACTTCGCACAAAACCCCCTGGCCTTTTTCCTTTTTGTTTCTCTCTGTTACGTACTATGCACTGAGTCTGTGTACGTTTCCTTGCAGGTCCCTGGACTTTGGGGTTAATTGTGTTTCGGTCCTTGGATATGAGTATTTTTCCTTTTAGGTTTATTATATCTGCAGTAAACTTTGAAAATTCATAGTAAATTGAGTAAAAATGGTAAAAATTGCATTGTGCTTCTCTTTAGTAGATCTACAGATTGGATATGAAGTGGATATGTGAAATGACTGTTTTGCCCATGGTTGCGTGCGTGAATGATTAACTAAGACAAACACCAAAAGTGATGTAAATGAACTCCGATTTGCATGAAACTTGGACAGTAGCTCTGATAGGATATTTAAGCACTTTGTGATTTTTGGTAGCCCTAGCATTACTTGTTTAATTACAGTTTTGCCCTCATGCATGTAGATTTGTGTTTTATTAGCATGGGAAATGATTACTACATAAAATATGCTCTAAATGCCTCTTTGAAATTTGTATATGCTCTACCTCGGATAGTTAGCCTACGGTTCAAGTGTGAGGCTGTGCATGTTAAGTCTTGGTGCAGATTTGAAATTGAGAAAATATCACTTGCCTAACTAAATAATAGGAAAAAGTGGTTTTAAGGAGATAATTCCATAGAAAATTTGGTAGCTCCCTAATGATATATAGGTTCCAAGAGGTATTTTTGTGAAGTTTGTGAGCACTGTTTTGATGTGCATTTAAAATAGACCTAGATAACTATATGGGAAATAGATGTCCTATCAAACTATAGATTTTATGCTTGTTGCTCGTAAGTAACGTAATAGGAGAAATTGTAGCCTTTGTGGTGCCTATTCATATACTTGATATATTTAACTTGTTGAACCAAAATAAATACCACCACCCTTCATGCATGTATTGCTTATTTTATCGGTCATAACATCAATATGAGAGCTATATGACCAGTAACTTGATAAGTGCACGTGCGGTTGTAGTGTATGAGCGATTGGGTGAATGCTTGCTCTAAATCCATACCGGTACTTTTGTTAAAGTAGTTTATAAATCACCATGTTGTTGATCCCTGAAATGATTCACTGTGTGCGTGATCCTCATGCATCTCATGTATTGCATATGCACATCATTCATATAGTGGCGCTCATTGCAGATACGTGATCAAGAAACGAGCGCGTGGAACTACCTCAACCAACGGTGATCCAGAAGACCAACTAAGCCCCAAGCATGACCTGGAGTGCCCATCAGTCGTGTTTGGAAGGGGGAGTTGTCCAAGGGATCAAGGGGTTGCCTGGGGCAAAGCCTCACAACCCGACAAACTAACATTAGCTTAGTTTGTTGGTATTCTTAAATGAAAGTAAAGGTAGGCAGGACCATGCTTTACCCAGCAAATATATTTGATGAATGCTTACGCATCTGCATTAGGAGTTGTTTGGAACCAACTGCATTAGACTTCCTGGCCGCCCTGGCCCTAGCACCTAAAATAGAGTACGTAGGACGAGTATGCCTAGTAATGCTAGGTACGAGTAGACACGAGTGAATGGAGTCACTCGTCCCGTAGGGATTGCTTTTCATAAAAGAAATCTCACTATTATGAATCTTACTTTGATTATGACATGTTTTAAATGGAGACCGGACGGAGATATGGGTATATAAGAAAAATGATGATGATGAGATGGATGGTTTGGTGGGCTCCGCCCGAGTCGTATAAGGCCCGTCCGTTGTTCGCCTATTGGTCGGCATAACATTGCTAAGGTGCTTATCCGGGATAATGGACCGGTGAAAGTCTTACTTGTGCCATCCGAAGAACAGAGACTTGTTCCTACCATGGAACTGAGGGCGCTTATCTCATGGGAGGGCTGGACCCGACGAACCGAGGTAACGCTCCATGGGGCTAAACTCAGGGAAGTGGCGGGTTGGAATCGAACTTGGGATGGGACAAGTGGAGATGGGGGCTATATGTGGGAACGCGATGGCTAGTAAGCATATACCCCTGGCATTTTTAGTTGTTCCCGGGAATTAACAAATCGATTCGAATCGCTGATGCTCACCAGGTGTGAGAATGCCAATGCCTTTGACGTCCGAACGTAGTAATAATTCAAATACTTTATGCTTATAATCATGTTTCTCTATTACAACATGCTTGGATGTATATGATCCGTTCCCTTATTCCTGGTGCTGCCCGTCCACTAGTAGGAGGTCGATGGACTTGGGAGATGCTTTGGAGTCGAGGGAGGGCTGACCCGACGTACCGTGGTATCGCTCCTGAGACGGCTACTCCCAGGGGTGTGATGGAAGTGCTATGAATCTTGGAACGGGACATGTGTTTGTGTTTTACTTACTGCAAGTATTTACTTTATGATATAAATGATCTTCTTGATTTATGAATAGCAGCTGTCAAATCCTGCTATCTTATGTCAACATGACTTGGTTTAAAAATCAACAGCTAAGGATCCACATGATTAGTAAGCATGCTTTGCGTCAGCCGTAAGCCCCGTCCATTAAGTCCTACTGAGTAATTAGTACTCAGGGTTTGCCCCCACTTTTGGATTACAGGTGCTGACGACATCCGGACAGCTGTGTGGAGGTGGTAGTACCGGTGGGCTCGGTGCTATTCGCCTTGTTTATCTCTACTTGAAGACTAGCTGAGTTTTATTTCCGCTGTGAGATGTTTTGAACGTTTCCGCTATATGTATCTATACATGTATATTTTGACTTCGCTTCCGCTATATTTGAACATGTATTTGACTATTTATCTTCGGTTTGTAAACTAAGTCTACTTATTTTCTACTTCAACTGTTTGTGATAATGTAATCTGTTGTGGCTCTTTCGAGGGCTGAATGTGTGTGATGTCGGTATTCTCGGGCGATGGTTACATTGAGTGCCCTTTGGGTAGCTCGACGGACTACCGGGTTTAGTCCGGCCTAAGTGCACTGTGAGCCAGAGGTGGCAGGTGTGCTTAGTCTGGATTAAGCAGGGCGGTTCCGCCACAGCTGGTATCAGAGCCGATCAAACACAGACAACAGTTATATCATCAAGTTTTGGTTTACAAAACTATTTTCGAAGGCCCCTTTTCAAGTAATTCCAAAAATGAGAGTATACGCTATGCCCGTATAAGGATGTTAGTGTTATCCAGGTGACATCACTGACATTCTGACCTAGATAGAACTCATATGCATATTCGACACTTTGGGAAGTAACTTTTCGGCCATAGCTGTCCCCAGTACTGGTGGAAGCTATTGGGATTTGCGAATGGTTGTAAGCCCTGCATTCATGCCCCGTAGTAAAAGCTCTTTAAGAGTGGTGGGCATACTTTGGATGCTTTCATACCCACCACACTTACATTCGGTTTTGGGATCCACCTTTTTCTCGACAATCCCCAGTACTGGTGGAAAGTCAGGCTTTGAGGAAAAGGTGCATCGGCCCACCAACGTTGTCCACGCAGCGGTCACGCGTGGATGCCACACTAGGTGGTAATGTATGAGCATGCATTCTTCTGCAGGTACACTAACCACGTGCGAATCTAAGAACGACTAGAGAACGACTAGTTGCATTAAGGAGAGACGTGCATATATGTCACCGAAATATCGTTAAATATATATAATATACCAAGGATGTGTGATGCGAGACCGAATAGGACGAATCATGCATCATTCCATCTCGTCGCATGTGCCTAGCTATGTGTTTGCTTGAAAGCAACTAGATTCTTACTGCATCTATAACTATGTTTGTTTGGTAGTAACAAGTTGCACATGAGTTTTGTCTGTGGCTACTGTTTCTGATGTGAAGTTCAAGATGCAAATAGAATTGGTACAGATTTTATATAAGATGATAGTAGCACGTAAGGTTGTAATCACTTTGTTAGACAATATTTTCTCCGAACATGCTTGGGTTTCAAAGCCCAACTTAAAACGTGTTAAAAACCAAAATCTGCACTTATGCGACCTACAGTGTGAAATTTCAAATCTGGTAATACTCTAAAGGCATTTAAGGAAAATTTTCAACTTTCTATACCAAAGTCGTAGAGAACAAACTTAGGTATGCCTATGGCATCCCGATCTTTTGCAGACTATCTTAATTCACCTCTGGTAATTGGCTGCAAGCTGTACACGTTAGAAGGAAAGGTAGTAATCAGGTCCCAGAATTGGTAGTAGTCTCCCCTTTTTGGCATATTTTATTGAGCTCGTAAATGTAACACCTGTGTTATACAAAAGATTTTCGAAAGCCATGTCGCCACTGACTTAAGCTTTATTGACCTCGTCAAAGATATCATAAGAAGAGTGAAGAATAGGCGAAGCTGAAGAAGACTTCACAAACACTACTTCGATTCAACATATACGGCCTAGGATGCTTCAGTTAATGAGGTTCTATAAGCCCGAAGATCAAGTCAAGACAGTCAGACGTGTTACCACCTAGGTCCTAGTTGCTATGACTCGGTAGGCATGTCTACACCCATAAGGATGACGCACAAGCCCCTGATGTACCGAAGCATACAAAGAAGATTTTCCAACACACATCGCCGGAGCGGGACGAGTTTCTCCAGTCGACCCAACTAACGAAATATCGACTCCTACATCGACAACACGCGATTATTCGACTAAAGGGCTTCGCCACGCCTGAAGATGAAGTCAGGGTAGTTCGTACATGTTTACTTTTACGTACTGGGTCCATAGGATTCTATAGGCCTAGCCATCGAAACAATAAGCAAGCCTCCAAGAAGTCTTCGAGAAGAATGCCCAAGCCTTCATCATCGAAGACTTTTCTCCAATCAACCCAACATACATAGCATCAACATCTACGTCGACGCAACAAGTTGAAGCTCCACCAAGACAGAAACGAGTCTAGAAGAAGCCTCGATCGAGAGTTGACCGCCGCTCACATGTCCCTAGGCAAGGATATAGAGTTCCTATCTGGCAACATGAGAGATAAAAAGAAAGCATCCTGGATCAACCACGACTTCGGCAACGTCCTCAGATTTGGCGTTTAATCAAGATTCAACACCATGGTGTCTCTCACATGAAGCTCAATGCCGCATCAACATGAATAAAAGGAGAAGCTCGCTTTTGACCCAATTGTTTTAAATCCTACGATTAGGCAAACCGTACGGGTATCGATTTGTGTAGGTAACCATGTTTGGCCAGACATTGAGTAAATATGGTTTATTGTGTTACTCGAGCCTAACTCCTTGGAATCAACTCTAGTGTATCATGTCTTTACCAACAATTGCAATTTCTTGAGTTCCAAGCTTCACTATTCCGTGCATTTCAAGCTCCTGCACTCCCCGCATTTCGAACTCTTGTGGTGCACATGCTTTGAGCTCTCGCCAATTTATGTACTTCCAAATCCATGCAACACCATGACTCAAAGGTTGGCGGTTCATATGTTTCTCGTTCTCATGATTCTTGTGTTTCCAGCCCTTGAAATCTATGTGCCTTCGACTCTTTGATTCAGGTCACCCATACATTGACATTCATGTGCTCCCAACCCCATGTTCGTGTCTTTCCATAACCTTGCATTGCTTGCATCTCCTGACGTTGGATAGCTATGCCACTCTTGATGTGGTGTTTACCCGAGTAGTCCATGGTGCCGCGACGGAACCTAGGGTCCCATGTGTATGGCCGACACCGGGTAAATCCCTAGGCTCGCGCTGTATCAAGACATACAAAGGCATGACGCCGCTTAAGTTGTGGAACATTCGTATCCATTTTCTATCCCCTTGTCAACCCAATACATCTAATTCGTGGATACGATTTACTCTATTTACGCTACCGCATTGTATCATTTTCTTGCTTTGTTTCACCTTGCCTTTCTTGATCTATGGGGAAAGATCCACCGAAATCCCACTATTGTTCGCATTTTTCCATCGCCTGGTTGAGCCAAGTCTTCCTCGATCCGTGGAGACGGGTCAATTCTATGTTCACACTTAATCCACACCTTTTCGTTGCCTTGGTTACTCTTGCTAGTAGTGATGCATGGGGATGATCAATCCTATCCCTATGGTTACCTTGATCATCTTTAACGTCTTGTAATTGTGGGAATGCTTGATTCTAGTTCCACTGTCTTGTTACATCATTCCACTGCCTTCTTACAACTTACCTCTCTTGATCTGTGGGAACCATCAACTCTGTTTCCACTGCTTTCTCTTACATTCCTTTCTTGTATATATTGAACCTTATCTCCTGAAGGTGAACTCAGCATCCTACGCTGCACTAAGTTTTTGTTCTCAGCTAGTGCTTTCATCGCATTGCCCTTTTCAAGAGTTGCTTCATTCTTCTTTTGAAATTATCTTCAAAGTTGGGCTCACTAACCTTGGTGTTCTGTTAGTAAGCATAAGTCCTCTGCCTATACTTTTCTTGGTCAGTCTTGATCAATTATATGAAATCATACAAACCATCACCTTATCTAGGTGAATATGTCCTATCCTCTTTCCACGGCATCTTTCTCGAAACAATGAGTAGAATGTGCTATGTATCACCACATCTTACTCTTTGAAGAATGTTCAGATTAAATATCTTATATGTGTACACAGTCCCTATCAAATGAAATGAATGTGTCTCTCAAAAGCACATCCATTGATAACCCTTTGAATCCCAAGAGCCTTCGTGGTTCGGTCCTCCAATTGTGTACACCTTGCTTCTAATTGTTCTAAAACCTATATATTCATCACGTTTCTAAATCTTGGTGTCAAAGTCAGGGAGTAACCCTGTTCCATTACTCGAGTAAATCGCTGTCGTTTTCGCATTGGCCACACCGTCCTTGTGGTTTATTCATTCGCTCTCATATAAGACACAACTTGGTGAGTATCTTAGAAAGGCCACCATGGACCAATTAAAAGAAGCTTTGTAACTACCTTGTGTTAAAGAGGCACTAACCATTCACGAGCCAGTTAACAAAGCAATTTGAGGAAGGATTAAGTGTTACCTTGTATGTCAGAAGCACCCGAACAATGATGCCAAAACCATTTACATTGGGCAGTAAGCCATAGGACCCCGCTTCCTCCAAATCTCGGGACGAGATTTCTTTAAGGGGGTGGGTTGTGATGCCCCTGGCATCTCAAGAGCCATAACACGCAGTTAGAGACAAGCTAACGATGGATTAAGACTTAATCATGCTTAGAAGGTAACAAGAAATAGGTGGAGAAGTCACTAAGTAAAAAAAAAATTTTCTATATAAGATACAAGACCACACATTTCGTGGTTTGATAGGTCAACACTCACATGCTTTTAAACACAACACCAAATGTAAAACCTCGGGTGAGAAAGTAACCCTAGACCTTTCTATTTGACCGTGTTCAACAATCTAAAGACAAGAGGTTTAAAAGATCAAACCCAAAGTTTCTTGATAAAGTGCCAGTTGTGATCGTGAGCAAATTTGGACCCCAATAAAACTTTTAGATTTCCTTAAGCAACTGAGCTTAGCCCCATTATCAAAGTTGTCATACACACCGTGGACTATGTTTTTGTTACACTGAGCACGGATCAAAACTATCATCTACTCCCTCATAATTGCAGCCTGATATCTCATGGAAACAACTGGATCAGCCCACACTTAGAAATTTCCCAAGTATGGATTTTTCAGCTTTTCCCAAACTTGAAGATGAAATTACTTTTGATTTCACTATAATACTTCAAAATATTCCTTTCTATGAAGTGAAATCAAACTTATCATCTTTCAAATGCACCTATAGTGGAGGTGTTTAGACTTCATTTGAGTATTCAAAAGTTTGAAACAAGAAAGACTCTACTTAAACTAAAGCTGCAGTTTTACCAAACCCTCAACAATGTTTGTGCTTATAATTCAAAACCTATGGTGATCCAAGCCAAACTTTATAGACTAAACTTGTAGAGAATTATATTAGTAACAACTTTGGTAATTGGAGTGTTGACATGCATAGTGATTTGAATAGTGTTTTGGGACCTTTTCTGTCAGCATGTGATTTCTGTCCAAACTATATTTGATTAGTAATTTCAAATTTAAATTGGTCTACAGCTACAATCTTGCAAAACTCCAATTGAGAAGTTTGTAGCTCATGAAATTCTGAACAACATTTATATGAAACTCTTTTTATGAAAGTGGCCCTAAGGTGGACTTTAAGAATTTTTATCCGGATGAGCAAACCTGGGTCAGTCAGTTCAATTCAAATTTAAACCAAAAACTTCAACAGAACTTAGTATCAAAGTTTATAACAAAGTTGTAGATCAACAAATTTTGAACACTTCTTGTATTTTGGGTTTGACCTAAATCGGCCTCTAGGATGTTCAAAAACGCAACATACAAACAAAGCTTCTAGCAGTCAAAGGGACCTTTTTCCAATTTTTCCAATTTTCTTTTTGGCCTGAGCCAATGACGAGTGGGGCCCACGCGACGGATTCCCGCCCAGGTTCGGATGACGACATCCCAGTGGATCCCACCTTCGTTCCGCTCCCACGAACATGGTCCAGTGGACCTCTTCTCTCCTCTCTCTAACCGGCCCCACCCGTCAATGGCCGTAGGTCTATGGACTCGGTCCGCCGCGCCACCACCGCTTCTCTTCCCCGTTCACCTGCGTGCACGCGGCGCGCGTCGCCTGCCCGTGCCGCGCGTGGCCGGCCGACGCCGACGCTGAGGGCGCGCCTATGCCCTGCTCCCTCCTCTTCACCTGGACGAGATCACGTCCCCCTTCAACTCCCAATCACTCCCGCGGCCTCACTCTCCCTCCCCCAGCGCCCGCTCCCTATGCGCCAGAGCTGTCCGCCATGGCCGCCGCGTCGGCCGAGCCCGGCTAAGCTTGTACACCCCGCTCCTCCGGCCGTTTCCCTCCGATTCGACGCTTGCACCGCAACCTCCATGTCCTGTCCTTCGTTTTCCCCAAGAAATCGGAGTCGTTCGCCACCTCAACAGCCATCTCCCACGGGCGAACGCCATGGACGAGTCCATGGCAAGCTTCGAGCTGCCGCCGCCTCGGGCTGCCTCTCGCCCCGCCGAAGCGCGTCCCGCGCTCGCCTCGTGCTCCTCCACCCAACCCCCACGTCCTCGGTCGCCGTTATCGCCTCCTCCACCCTCGCCCCGAGCGCCGCCGCCATGGCCACCATGGCAAGTTCCGCACCGCCGTGGGGGACCCCATTCGGGCCGACCCCACGCCTCCACGCCCCCACCGTTGGGTTCCCCTCGCCCTCGCGCAGCTGTAAGGCCCAACCTCAACGTCTACCTCCTCCTACCCCGGCGGATTGGGCTGCGCCGCCGCCACCATGGCCAAGCCGACGCCGTCCAGTTCACCGCCACCGAACCGCCTCTCCTCTCCACCTCCGTCGACGAGATCAGGGGGAGATGGAAGCCCGCGACGGGGAACACGCCCCCGGGCCCACTCGGCTTCAAGCCGAGCCTCCACGCCGCCGGCGGAGCGCCGCCTTACCCCCTGCGCCGCGGTGTCCGCCCGGTCCCGAGGAAGAAGAAAGGGAGGGCGACTTCGCACAAAACCCCCTGGCCTTTTTCCTTTTTGTTTCTCTCTGTTACGTACTATGCACTGAGTCTGTGTACGTTTCCTTGCAGGTCCCTGGACTTTGGGGTTAATTGTGTTTCGGTCCTTGGATATGAGTATTTTTCCTTTTAGGTTTATTATATCTGCAGTAAACTTTGAAAATTCATAGTAAATTGAGTAAAAATGGTAAAAATTGCATTGTGCTTCTCTTTAGTAGATCTACAGATTGGATATGAAGTGGATATGTGAAATGACTGTTTTGCCCATGGTTGCGTGCGTGAATGATTAACTAAGACAAACACCAAAAGTGATGTAAATGAACTCCGATTTGCATGAAACTTGGACAGTAGCTCTGATAGGATATTTAAGCACTTTGTGATTTTTGGTAGCCCTAGCATTACTTGTTTAATTACAGTTTTGCCCTCATGCATGTAGATTTGTGTTTTATTAGCATGGGAAATGATTACTACATAAAATATGCTCTAAATGCCTCTTTGAAATTTGTATATGCTCTACCTCGGATAGTTAGCCTACGGTTCAAGTGTGAGGCTGTGCATGTTAAGTCTTGGTGCAGATTTGAAATTGAGAAAATATCACTTGCCTAACTAAATAATAGGAAAAAGTGGTTTTAAGGAGATAATTCCATAGAAAATTTGGTAGCTCCCTAATGATATATAGGTTCCAAGAGGTATTTTTGTGAAGTTTGTGAGCACTGTTTTGATGTGCATTTAAAATAGACCTAGATAACTATATGGGAAATAGATGTCCTATCAAACTATAGATTTTATGCTTGTTGCTCGTAAGTAACGTAATAGGAGAAATTGTAGCCTTTGTGGTGCCTATTCATATACTTGATATATTTAACTTGTTGAACCAAAATAAATACCACCACCCTTCATGCATGTATTGCTTATTTTATCGGTCATAACATCAATATGAGAGCTATATGATCAGTAACTTGATAAGTGCACGTGCGGTTGTAGTGTCTGAGCGATTGGGTGAATGCTTGCTCTAAATCCATACCGGTACTTTTGTTAAAGTAGTTTATAAATCACCATGTTGTTGATCCCTGAAATGATTCACTGTGTGCGTGATCCTCATGCATCTCATGTATTGCATATGCACATCATTCATATAGTGGCGCTCATTGCAGATACGTGATCAAGAAACGAGCGCGTGGAACTACCTCAACCAACGGTGATCCAGAAGACCAACTAAGCCCCAAGCACGACCTGGAGTGCCCATCAGTCGTGTTTGGAAGGGGGAGTTGTCCAAGGGATCAAGGGGTTGCCTGGGGCAAAGCCTCACAACCCGACAAACTAACATTAGCTTAGTTTGTTGGTATTCTTAAATGAAAGTAAAGGTAGGCAGGACCATGCTTTACCCAGCAAATATATTTGATGAATGCTTACGCATCTGCATTAGGAGTTGTTTGGAACCAACTGCATTAGACTTCCTGGCCGCCCTGGCCCTAGCACCTAAAATAGAGTACGTAGGACGAGTATGCCTAGTAATGCTAGGTACGAGTAGACACGAGTGAATGGAGTCACTCGTCCCGTAGGGATTGCTTTTCATAAAAGAAATCTCACTATTATGAATCTTACTTTGATTATGACATGTTTTAAATGGAGACCGGGCGGAGATATGGGTATATAAGAAAAATGATGATGATGAGATGGATGGTTTGGTGGGCTCCGCCCGAGTCGTATAAGGCCCGTCCGTTGTTCGCCTATTGGTCGGCATAACATTGCTAAGGTGCTTATCCGGGATAATGGACCGGTGAAAGTCTTACTTGTGCCATCCGAAGAACAGAGACTTGTTCCTACCATGGAACTGAGGGCGCTTATCTCATGGGAGGGCTGGACCCGACGAACCGAGGTAACGCTCCATGGGGGCTAAACTCAGGGAAGTGGCGGGTTGGAATCAAACTTGGGATGGGACAAGTGGAGATGGGGGCTATATGTGGGAACGCGATGGCTAGTAAGCATATACCCCTGGCATTTTTAGTTGTTCCTGGGAATTAACAAATCGATTCGAATCGCTGATGCTCACCAGGTGTGAGAATGCCAATGCCTTTGACGTCCGAACGTAGTAATAATTCAAATACTTTATGCTTATAATCATGTTTCTCTATTACAACATGCTTGGATGTATATGATCCGTTCCCTTATTCCTGGTGCTGCCTGTCCACTAGTAGGAGGTCGATGGACTTGGGAGATGCTTTGGAGTCGAGGGAGGGCTGACCCGACGTACCGTGGTATCGCTCCTGAGACGGCTACTCCCAGGGGTGTGATGGAAGTGCTATGAATCTTGGAACGGGACATGTGTTTGTGTTTTACTTACTGCAAGTATTTACTTTATGATATAAATGATCTTCTTGATTTATGAATAGCAGCTGTCAAATCCTGCTATCTTATGTCAACATGACTTGGTTTAAAAATCAACAGCTAAGGATCCACATGATTAGTAAGCATGCTTTGCGTCAGCCGTAAGCCCCGTCCATTAAGTCCTACTGAGTAATTAGTACTCAGGGTTTGCCCCCACTTTTGGATTACAGGTGCTGACGACATCCGGACAGCTGTGTGGAGGTGGTAGTACCGGTGGGCTCGGTGCTACTCGCCTTGTTTATCTCTACTTGAAGACTAGCTGAGTTTTATTTCCGCTGTGAGATGTTTTGAACGTTTCCGCTATATGTATCTATACATGTATATTTTGACTTCGCTTCCGCTATATTTGAACATGTATTTGACTATTTATCTTCGGTTTGTAAACTAAGTCTACTTATTTTCTACTTCAACTGTTTGTGATGATGTAATCTGTTGTGGCTCTTTCGAGGGCTGAATGTGTGTGATGTCGGTATCCTCGGGCGATGGTTACATCGAGTGCCCTTTGGGTAGCTCGACGGACTACCGGGTTTAGTCCGGCCTAAGTGCACTGTGAGCCAGAGGTGGCAGGTGTGCTTAGTCTGGATTAAGCAGGGCGGTTCCGCCACACTAGTCGCCCGACCTCCCTGTCGGTGGACAAGGTCTCTCCCTCACTTGCACCTCCCTTCCAACATACTCAAGACACACACTCAAGTGGTTGCCTGACCAGCTTACAAGGCCGCCCGACCTCTCTTTCTTTTTCTTTCACCCCTCTTTCTTCCTCACTGCATGCCACCCGGTCGCCCGACCAGCACTCAAGGCCGGCCGACCATGGCATTGGGTCGGCCGACCCCTGTAGCTGGCCGCCTGACCCATTGGCTGCCCCATTCAGCTATAAATAGTAGCCCTCACCTCCTTTTTCAATGCACCAAGCAGCAGCAAGCAATTCCCTTCTCTCCCTCTCTTAATCTCCTTGTTTAGTAGTAGTTTAGCTCTTGCTTTGCCAAAATAATACCCAAATAAAATCTAGTTGAACAAAAATAATTTAGCTATTAGCTTCTCTCTTCGGCAAGACCACGAACGAGTTGTGGTGGTGTCACACCCCGCAAGGACGACTAACCGCTAACGAGCATTTTATTTTGTCGTCTCGTAGTTTTTGTGGTCATTTTTTGTGCAGGATGAAGCGCGCATTCAAGAGGGCAAGAAGTGCCATCAGCAAGGCCGGGCAGCACATACGGTTCCCGACGTCCTCTAGCTCGCAAAACTCGCAGACGGTGTCCGACAGATGTTCATCGAGTGCTGGGCCAGGAGGAGGAGAAGCTTCGTCCTCCGTCATCGGGCCCGTATTGCTGCTGGGTTCTCATATCCAAACGCGCAATCAAGACGAGGCCGACTCGCTGAGGCGACTCCACACCAAGCCTATCACCCTCACCAAGTGCTTCGATGAAGTCCTCATGACAAGCACAGGTATGGATGACGAATTTGATGAAATTTTCAGTATGGTAGGCTGGGAGAATTTTGCACATGTTAGCGAGGGAGGCTTGGTCCTCCTCACAAAGGAGTTTCTTATGACCCTCCGAGTAGTATCACTGGAGTCCGGCACAACGGTTCACTTCAGACTCTTTAACTCTGAGCATGAACTGACACTCCGTCAGTTCAGCAATGCTCTCGGGTTCTCACCCCGCTGCTCTATAGCAGCCGAACCCGTAGGCTTCAATGCAACAGAGTTCTAGAAAGAACTAGCTAGGCCGAACCATAAGGGGGGAAGAAGAGCATCACAAACATTAAGCACCCCACTATGCGGTTCATGGCCCGCTGGATTATCATCGTAGTCCTGCCCCGCAATGACACACGTTGCGTGACCATAGAGGACATAAAAATCCTCTATGCCATGTGGCGTAAGCAGAAATATGCACCTGTCACCGCCATGCTCTACCACTGGATGAAACTAGTTTGGGATGAAAATTCCATATCAATCACGTCATTCGTGACGAGGACTGCATCCGAACTAGGGGTATTAGCTAATGCCCAGGTGGCATTCTTACCCCCTGACACACCCAATCTAGTCACCGCGAGCCATTTCATCCGGGCACACTTCCTGCACAAGAACCCCAGCACGGACACGTATGTCATGATCTATAAGGGGTACAACTTTGAAGTGCCTTTACCAGCGCCTTAGTTCAAAATCTACCATGTGGACACACTCTCTATGCCATTAGAGAACCTCCCAGAGGAAGAGCTTTTAGAGGAGCCCAGGCATAGTGTAGCGGGAGTCATCACCAAGGCACAAAGGAGGGCAGCCCAAGAGCGCTTACAGAAGCAAGCCCAGGATGCGCAGACCGCTGGGACGGGACCTACCTGGTTCCATACCGCGGCTGGCACGTCCTGGCACACCCAGGGACCAGACCTGACGTGGCAGCCCCACGGGGGATCTGGAACACAATGGGGACATGAGCCGAGCGCTGCATTCTCACAGCAGCAAGGAGGAGGAACCTTCTATAGATTTGGGTCAGCACCATACGAGGCAGGACCATCTGCCTCTGCACGCTTTGCAGGAGACCCGTTGAGTGCCATCTTTGGGTCCCTGACCATTCAAGACTAGCGCACAGCTAGGATGGCCCAGTAGCTTAACCAAGTAGATGAGCGCACTCAGGTCATCCAGCAGACCCAGGATGAATAGTACAACCGCCTCCTCAAAATAGAAGCGACGGCTCAGCGCACCTTTGATGAGTCTTCCAGTACTACGGGTACTACCCCGAGTAGCTTCATTGAAGCTTGGGGGGAACCCGAATCGATAGCTAGGTATGTATGACAGTCCCCCCGATTTCTGCACCACTCATGTATCTTTGCTTTGAGAGTCTATTAGTTTATTTGCTCAACTCAGTTTGTTTAATTTAGTTTGTCTATTCCAGTATATAAAAAAAATCCCATGCTTTAATGATAAATTCATATGCTAGCTTCATTTTGGACATGATGAATAGTTGCTCTATCAAGTGAATGATTTAATTCTTGCATGTGACTTATGCTTAGCTTAATTTTGAGTTTGTGAATAAAAGAAGTAAACCAAGGTTCTATCTTGTGGATTCCATTTGTGATAACAAGTCTAATTTGTTGTGAGATGAATTATATGACTTGAATATGGGATAATTCTCTCATTCTCTTAGTAAGATGAACATCTCAGGTTTTTATTTTTGAAAATAACAAAATAGAGCTCCCCTTGGTCAAAAATACCTACCAGACCCAAAAATGCCTCAATTAGTTGAAACTGCTATAAAGAGCTGCTTAGTGATATTTTGAGCTTTGTCAAATTTTGAGTCTCTTTGAGTAAAAATATCACCTTCTGTTGATAGCTGGAGTACAAAAGCAAAAATGCAAGTGATCCATTCCGGACTTTGCATCCACCAAAATGTCTCCAAATACTTCTCATAATCCCTAGCCTTCAAATCTCAAGGAGTAAGGGTATGGAGCCAAAAAGAAAAGCATGCAAAAGCATGGCAAAAAGAAAAATAAAATGCGTGCAAAAGCACGGCAAAATAAAAAGTATGTAAGTTCAAGCATGGCAAAAATAAATAAAAGCTCCATATCCACTTCGAATCTACAAAGGCTACAAGGGATGAATACTAAGAGAAAGAGGCATACAATACCACCACTCATACTCCAGTGATCAATAGAAGAAGTGATAGAGTACACTCTTTGGTCCAATTTTTGGCTTAGCAAAATAAATATCCTAAGTGTGCCACATTCTCCTTACCCAAAGCTCCACAAAGGCCTTAGTGTAGGAAAGTGTTGGCCGAATCCTGGCCCTTGGTGAGGATACATTTTTGAACGCCTGAGAGCACCTTGGGGAAGCTACTTTTGTTTTGAAAAAAAAATCTTATAAACTCCTAAGAGAAACATCCAAAAAGAGCAGGTTAGAAGAACTCCTGTACAATGGTCGTTTCAGCTCTCAACCACCCAAGGCAAGGTAAGCAGAAAGATGCACCATATGTAGTACACAAGGTGAGCTTCAATTATTTCACTTCTCAAAACAAAAGCATGAGTATTGAGTCATGTATAAGAATTTATCATCATCTTCATATTGTAGAAACTACTGATCCACTCTCAGTCTTAGCTTTGCTCGAGGACGAGCAAAAGTTTAAGCTTGGGGGGGTGTTGACGGTCGTAATCTCACGATATCTAACGTCAATAACCAACCAAATGGAGCTATGCAAGTGAATAATTATGGACTAACCCTTCTACCAATGAGTTCCACAAGTTTTGTATGAATATTTGGATGCAGGTACTAAAATGCACATAAAATAGATGAAAACAAGCCAAGGATCAACTATGAGGCACACTGGCCAAAGTGGCCAGGCCGGCCGACCACATCACCAGGTCGGCCGACTAATGGTCAGGCCTACCTGGTGCAGCCAGGTCGGCCAACCTGGGGGCTGGCCTCCCGACCAACAAACAGGGTCGGCCGACCCTTGGTCAGGCCGCCCGACCTCCCAAGTCAGCCAATTGCCACATCATTGATCCACATCATGAAGAAAACACAAGTGCACTCAAATCCAACCGCAAGACCAAGCATCCAATGTATCTAAAGGCCAAAAATGTACCAAGTCACGGATCCACAACGTCATCAATCCGAGGGAGAAGCAAAGTGGCCAATGCAGGCCTGACACGTGGTTGTCCGACCTCCTACAAGGTCGGATGACCTACCCTCGGAGGCATTTTACACGTGCAACAACCGTCCTAACCGCCAACCGCCATGGGGACGCAAGATCAAGCCGTTGGAGTGCAAAGGCGGTGGATCGGGTGGTCGCCCGACCTCGGAGTAGGTCGGCTGACCTCCCCCTAGGTCGGCCAACCACCAACCTAGGCCTCCCACCGACCTAAGCCTCCTATAAATACCCCCCTCTCATATGGGACTATAAATAGGCCTGTAGAGCTCATTTGTAAAGGTGTGGAGAAGTTGAGAGCCATATCCTACCTTAAAGAGTGTCATTTTCCACATCTTAGTAGTTAGGATAGTCCTGGGAGTTAGAGTGAGTCGTGCTTTGCCTTGGAGTTCTCAGAGATTCTTCTGAGTCTGCGGTAACAGCTCTTGTATCTTTTGTACTCAATCTTCAATATAATTCAGTTATATTTTACTTTATTTCTATCTCTTGCAAGTGTGGTGTACTCTTTATTTTGCATACTTGCTAGGCTTAGACTTATGGTTATCTTAGTTAGTCAAGTCCCGTTATTCTTGCCGATGCTATAATCCAACCTGTACGCTAGGCTCTGGTTAGGTCCTCTCCTCTGATCAAGGATGATCGATTGATACTCAAGCTGCACGTTTATAGCGTGCCAGCCTATCCACGCAGATTTGCTTGGTAGCCCCACTCGGTGATAGCGTGTGGTGTGCCTTTGTAGTCCAGGCCCATTCATTCGGTAGGCCCGTAGGCGTTAGCCAGGTCTCCTTCGGTTGTCTACTATCTACCCCCTGACTTCTCGAGGCGCCGGAAATTCGCTCGACGCAAGACCCTGACTTGCTACTTGAGTTTCTTAGTTAACCACGATAGAGTCTTTGCAGCCAAATAGAATAGAGTTTGGGAACTTTATCTTACTCGTTGTCCTCCCAGGCAACTATACCTTTCTACGTGTATCTTAGGTAGTTCAATTTACTTCTTCCCACCATACACCTATCCGTTTACCAGACTTACCCCTATCTAGTGACTAGCTGGTATATTTATTTAAGTACGGTTCATTTGATACGAGTTTATTCAACTATACTCTCTCGCCTGCCGCTTCCCTGTGGATAAAAATACGATACTCGGAATACTCTGAGTGAAAAGCTACAGCGGTCTTCGTGCGCTTGTGGAGTAAAATCTTATAAGGCTAAGAGACGCCAACAACGTTCCTACCCACTGGTTGAGAGGAAGGTGGCCTGGGGGAGCTTTGATCTCATGACGGGGAGACTGAGATGTCGGCAGGCTCGTCATGGGGGCACAACTCGGGGGTCAGGCGGGATTGAATCGAACTTGGGATGGGACAAGTGGAGAAGGGGGATATATGTGGGAACGCGATGGCTAGTAAGCATATGTCTCCTGGCATGATAGTTATTCCCGGGAATTAGAAATTGATTTGAATCGCTGATGCTCACCAGGTGTGAGAATGCCAATATCACTGCCAGACAATGTAGTAATCCACTTGAATATGTTGTACTATGAATTCATGTTTTGAATACTACATGCTTGGATATACATGCTTTACTTTAATGTAACTTATTATTGTACTCATGATTAGTATTGGTACGATGAATTTAAGTAGTTGTCAAATCCTGCTTCTATAGAATAAATCAAGCAGCTGTCATATCCTGCTTCCACATGTTAACCTGACTCTATTTAAAATCAATAGCTAAGGATCCAATTCTTAGTAAGCAAGCTTTGCGTCAGCCATAAGCCATTTCCATTAAGTCCTACTGAGTAATTAGTACTCAGGGTTTGCCCCCACTTTTGGATTACAGGTGAGGAGTTCTTCGTGTGCGCTTGTGCTGGAGGTGGTAGTACCGGTGGGCTCGGTGCTACTCGCCTTGTTCGTCTCTACATGAAGGCTACGACTTAAGTATTTTATTTCCGCAGCGAGATGTTTTTGAAATCGCTTCCGCTATATTTTGAACATGTATTTGACTACATATATTTGGTTTGCAAGAACTTTATCTTATTTTCACTATTAAACTGCCTGTGATGATGTAACTGTTGTTGCCCTTTCAAGAGCTGGATGTGTGTGATGTCGGTATCCTCGGGCGATGGTTACATCGAGTGCCCTCCAGGGTAGCTCGACGGACTACCGGGTTTAGTCTAGCCTAAGTGAACTGCGAGCCAGAGGTGGCAAGTGCACTTAGTCTGGATTAAGTAGGGCGGTTCCGCCACAAGAAACATCAACGAAGCCGGCACCAGCCGAGCCGGCTTAGCTAGACGCACAGGAAGGCTCATCGCGCATGGTCGGTCATGGTTCCACCAGCGACAACGATGACATGGAAGATGAGGTCAACGAGGTGATCAAGAAGGCCACAGCAGGTATAAATATGGTCTTTTATTTACCTGAAGATTTTTGTCCTCCCAGCAGTGAACAGATGGCCGAGTCAATGGCGCAGCATAGCCTCGGCCCCGCTGCTGCAATTTTTGAAAAGCCGATCGACAAGAAGTATCGACATCTGAAACCTCTCTACGTGAAGGGTTTCATCAACGGCAAGCCAGTTGGTGGGATGCTCGTCGACGCAGGCGCAACTGTTAATATCATGCCATATTCCTTGTGCCGCAAGATTGGGAGGTCTGCCGACGATCTTGTGAAGACCAACGTCACCCTCAACGACTTCAAGGGCACTTCATCCCAAGTCAAAGGGGTCTTTAATGTAGAGCTAACGATTGGCCACAAGACACTCAACACCTCTTTGTTCGTGGTCGACGACCATGGTCCATATTCGGCTCTCCTTGGCCGAGACTGGATTCATGCCAACTGTTGTGTGCCCTCCTCAATGCATCAATGTTTGATCCAATGAGACGGGGACAACATTGAAGTTGTACCTGTGGACGATTCTTGCAGCATTGCACAATCGTCCACGTCAGATGAAGCAGAGTGCCTTTCGGATCGACAAGAGCTGAACTGGAGTTTCGTAGAAGAGGCAAAAAACGTGATCACACCGGTTCTAGCAATCGGCACCTATCTTTAGACGGTGGTCCACTTCAGCCAATGGCGTCGGCCGATTCTCATCGGCTGATAAATCCCGATAGCGTGTCTACGGCCTCATAGGCCATAGTGGCCGATCTGCGTGATCGGCCCCAAAAAATTTATAATCATGTTTTTGGATGTAAAATAGGATTGGCCAGTCTGGGTGATCGGCCATAGAACATCATTGTAGTTCATACTTCATCTAATGAAGGTGTTTTGACATGCGATGACCAATTGCCTGATGACGAGGAAAAACCCGAAATTGCACCCCTCCATCCAACCCGACATCATCAAGCTCTACCCAGGAATTTGCCGAGGAAGGTAAAATCGGCTTTGGATTTACCCCCTTTGATGAGCTTGAGGCAGTTGACATCGGTCCAGGCGATCGCCCTAGGCTAACATGGGTAAGTAAGAAGCTTTACCCAGAATTCAAGACTGAACTGATAAAACTGCTTAGGGAGTTTCCCGATTGTTTTGCCTGGGAATACCACGAGATGCCTGGGCTGGATCGGTCTATCGTCGAACATCGGTTGCCAACGAAACCTGGGTTTCGTCTGTTTGCACAACACCCCAGGAAGATCGATGCGAAGATTGTAGATACAGTCAAAGAGGAGATAGAAAAGATGATTCGTGCTGGTTTTATTCGTCCCTGCCGATACGCCACCTGGATATCGAGCATTGTTCCTGTGTGGAAGAAAAATGGGAAGCTCAGGATATGTATTGATTTCAGAGATTTGAACAGAGCTACCCCAAAAGACGAATATCCCATGCCTATCGCCGAATCGCTTGTCGATGCCGCAGCTGGTCACAAGATGATGAGTTTTCTTGATGGTAATGCCGGATATAACCAGATATTCATGGCCGAAGAAGACGTCTACAAGACAGCTTTTCGTTGCCCTCAAGGTTTATTCGAGTTTGTGGTTATGACTTTTGGTTTGCGTAATGCTGGGGCTACTTACCAGCGGGCCATGAATTATATTTTCCACGACTTGATCGGCCGGCTTGTAGAGATTTATATCGATGACGTGGTGGTGAAATCGGTCTTGTAAGAAAATCATTTTAGCCGATCTTCGCCAAGTCCTCGAGTGTACTCGGAAGCATGGAATGAGGATGAACCTAGATAAGTGCGTGTTTGGCGTCATGGCTGGCCAATTTCTTGGTTTCATGATCCATGAGAGGGGAATCGAAATTGGCTCAAAAAGCAAAGATGCCATCGAAACAATGATGCCACCGAAGACCAAGAAAGAGCTTCAGAAACTCATTGGCAAGATTAATTACATCAGGAGGTTCATCCCTAACCTATCTGCTAAGATTGAAGCATTCATGCCGTTGATCAAGACGCAAAAGAGTGAAGAATTTATATGGAGACTTGATCAACAGCTGGCGTTTGATAATCTGAAGAAGTATCTAACCACACTGTTGGCGTGTCTTAGTCTTATAAGATTTTACTCTGCAAGCGCACGGAGACCACTGTAGCTTTTCACTCAGAGTATTCCGAGTATCGTATTTTTATCCACAGGGAAGCGGCAGGCGAGAGAGTATAATTGAATAAACTCAAATCGAATGAACTGTACTTTATAAATATATCAGCTAGTCACTAGACAGGGATAATTCTGGTAAACGGATAGGTGTATGGTGGAAAGAAGTAAATGTAACTACCTAAGATACACGTAGAAAGGTATAGTTGCCTGGGAGGACAACGAATGATATAAAGTTCCCAAACTCTATTCTATTTGGCTGCAAAGACTATGTCGTGGTTAACTAAGAAACTCAAGTAGCAAGTCAGGGTCTTGCGTCGAGCAAAATTCTGATGCCACGAGGAGTCAGGGGGTAGATAGTAGATAACCGAAGGAGACCCGGCTAACGCCTATGGGCCTATCGAACGAACGGGCCTGGACTACATAGGCACACCACACGCTGTCGCCGAGTGGGGCTACCAAGCAAATCTACGTGGATAGGCTGGCACGCTATAAACGTACTCAAGCAAAGCTTGAGTAGCAATAGATCGTCCTTGAGGTTGGATTATAGCACCGGCAAGAATAACAGGACTTGACTAACTAAGATAACCACAAGTCTAAGCCTAGCAAGTATGCAAAATAAAGGGTACACCACACTTGCAAGAAATAGAAGTAAAATATAACTGAATTATATTGAAGATTGAGTACAAAAGATACAAGAGCTGTTACCGCAGACTCAGAAGAATCTCCGAGAACTCTGAGGCAAAGCATGACTCACTCTAATTCCCAGGACTATCCTAACTACTAAGATGTGGAAAATGACACTCTCTAAGGTAGAATATGGCTCTCAACTTCTCCACACCTTTACAAATGAGCTCTACAGGCCTATTTATAGTCTCATATGAGAGGGGGGGTATTTGTAGGAGGCTTAGGTCGGTGGGAGGCTGAAGTCAGTGGTCGGTCGACCTAGGGGAGAGGTCGGCCGACCTACTCCGAGGTCGAGCGACCACCCGATCATCCGCCTTTGCACTCCAACGGCTTGATCTTGCTTCCCCAGGGCGGTTGGCGGATAGGACGGTTGTTGCATGTGGAAAATGCCTCCGAGGGTAGGTCGGGCGACCTTGTAGGAGGTGGGGCAACCACATGTCAGCCTTGCATTGGCCACTTTGCTCTTCTCTCAGATTGATGACATTGTGGATTCGTGACTTGGTGCATTTTTGGCCTTTGGATACATTGGATGCTTGGTCTTGCGGTTGGATTTGAGTGCACTTGTGTTTTCATCAAAATGTGGACCAATGATGTAGCAAGTGGCTAATTCGGGAGGTCGGGCGGCCTGACCAGGGGTCGGCCGACCCTGTCACTGGGTCGGGCGGCCAGCCCCCTGGTCGGCCGACCTGGCTGCCCTAGGCAGGCCTGACCCTTGGTCGGCCGACCTGGCCACTTTGGCTAGTGTGCCACATATTCGATCCTTGGCATGTTTTCATCTATTTTATGTGCATTTTGGTACCTGCATCCAAATATTCATACAAAACTTGTGGAACTCATTAGTAGAGGGGTTAGTCCATAATTTATTCACTTGCATAGCTCCATTCGGTTGGTAATTGACGGTAGATATCGTGAGATTACGACCGTCAACACCCCCAAGCTTAAACTTTTGCTCGTCCTCGAGCAAAGCTAAGACTGAGAGTGGATCAGGAGTTGCTGCAATATCGAAGATGATGAGAAATTCTTATATATGACTCAATACTCATGCTTTTGTTTTGAGAAGTGAAATAATTGAAGCTCACCTTGTGTACCACCTGTGGTGCATCTTTTTGCTTTCCTTGCCTTGGGCGGTTGTGAGATGGAACGACCATTGTACATGAGTTCTTCTAACTTGCTCTTTTTGGATGTCTTTCCCAGGAGTTTTCAAGATTTTTCAAAGCAAAAGTAGCTTCCCCAATGTGCTCTCAGGCTCTTAAATGTGTATCCTCACCAAGGGCCAGGATTCGGCCAACACTTTCCTACACGAAGGCTTTTATGGAGCTTTGGGTAGGGAGAATGTGGCACACTTAGGATATTTATTTTGCTAAGCCAAAGATTGGACCAAAGAGTGTACGCTATCACTTCTTCTATTGATCACTGGAGTATGAGTGGTGGTATTGTATGCCTCCTCTTAATACTCATCCCTTGTAGCCTTTTGTATGTTTGGAGTGGATATGGAGCTTTTATTTATTTTTGCCATGCTTGAACTCGCATGCTTTTCATTTTGTCATGCTTTTGCACGCATTTTTTTTTGCCATGCTTTTGCATGCTTTTCTTTTTAGCTCCATACCCTTACTCCTTGAGATTTGAAGGCTAGGGATTATGAGAATATTTGGAGACATTTTGGTGGATGCAAAGTCTGAAATGGATCACTTGCATTTTTTTTGCTTTTGTACTCCAGCTATCAACCGAAGGTGATATTTCTACTCAAAGAGACTCAAAATTTGACAAAGCTCAAAATAGCGCTAAGTAGCTCTTTGTAGAAGTTTCAACTAATTGAAGCATTTTTTGCTCTGGTAGGTATTTTTGACCAATAGGAGCTATATTTTGTTATTTTCAAAATAAAAACCTGAGATGTTCATCTTACTAAGAGCATGAAAGAATTATCCCATATTCAAGCTATGTCATTTATCTCACAACAACTTAGGCTTGTTATCACAAATAGCATCCACAAGATAGAACCTTGGTTTACTTCTTTTATTCACAAACTCAAAACTAAGCTAAGCATAAGTCATATGCGAGAATTACATCATTCATTTGATAGAGCAACTATTCATCATTTCCAAAATGAAACTAGCATGTGAACTTATCAATAAAGCATGGGAGTTTTTTTTATATATATGCTGAAATAAACAAACTAAAATTAAGCTAACTAAATTAAATAAACTAGATTGAGCAAACAAACTAATAAACTCTCAAAGCAAAGATACATGAGTGGTGTAGAAAAATTCGGGTTCCCCCCAAGCTTCAACGAAGCTACTCGGGGTAGTACCCGTAGTACTAGAAGAATCGCTGGGACTCATCAAAGGTGCACTGAGCCGTCGCTTCTATTTCGAGGAGGCGGTTGTACTGTTTGTCCTGGGTCTGCTGGATGACCTGAGTGCGCTCATCTACTTGGTTAAGCTGCTGGGCCATCCCAGCTGTGCGCTGGTCCTGAATGGTCAGGGACCCAAAGATGGCACTCAACGGGTCTCCTACAAAGCGTGCAGAGGTAGATGGTCCCGCCTCATATGGTGCTGACCCATATCCATAGAATGTTCCTCCTCCTTGCTGCTGTGAGAATGCAGCGCTCGGCTCATGTCCCCATTGTTCCAGATCCTCCGTGGGGCTGCCACGTCGGGTCTGGTCCCTAGGTGTGCCAGGACGTGCCAGCCGCGGTATGGAACCAGGTAGGTCCCGTCCCAGCGGTCTACGCATCCTGGGCTTGCTTCTGTAAGCGCTCTTGGGCTGCCCTCCTTTGTGCCTTGGTCATGACTCCCGCTACACTATGCCTGGGCTCCTCTAAAAGCTCTTCCTCTAGGGCACTCTCTAATGGCATAGAGAGTGTGTCCACGTGGTAGATTTTGAACTGAGGCGCTGGTAGAGGCACTTCAAAGTTGTACCCCTTATAGATCATGACATACGTGTCCGTGCTGGGGTTCTTGCGCAGAAAGTGTGCCCGGATGAAATGGCTCTTGGTGACTAGGTTGGGTGTGTCAGGGGGTAAGAATGCCACCAGGGCATTAGCTAATATCCCTAATTCGGATGCAATCCTCGTCACGAATGACGTGATTGATATGGAATTTTCATCCCAAACTAGTTTCATCCAATGGTAGAGCATGGCGGTGATAGGTGCATATTTCTGCTTATGCCACATGGCATAGAGGATTTTTAAGTCCTCTATGGTCACGCAACGTGTGTCATCACGGGGCAGGACTACGATAGTAATCTAGCGGGCCATGAACCGCATAGTGGGGTGCTTAATGTTTGTGATGCTTTTCTTCCCCTTGTAGTCCGGCCCGGCTAGTTCCTTCTGAGAGCCAATGGACTGGCCTCATTGCTCTCCTGGTGTGATGAGTAGGTCAACGAGCTCAAGCCCTCCGATGGACTAGAGGCCCTCCGATGGACTGGAGGTAGATGGTGAAGACCTCGATGGACTGAGGCAAAAGCCCTCCAATGGACCGGAGGCAATGCTCGGCGTCGGTCGGCCATGGAAGCTCGGTACACGGAGGGGCGGATCGGCAACGGTGGTGTAAGCCCTCCGATGGACCGCGAGGCGACTCCGATGGACTGGAGAAGCCAGGTGCCACTGTGGTGCTCCAACCCGAGTGCATGGCGTGAAGGCGTGCGAGGGAGGCTTTGGCGGCTTCGGCTCAAAACCGCCACCCAAGCTACCCAAGGCTTGGTGAGTTGGGCCACAACTCGCCAAGATAGAAAAGATGGGCCAAGTCCGGCCCAGACGGACACTTCCTAAAGTTTCCCGGTTTCTGACTTCAAAACCGGGGGTGCAAAGGTGGACTGGACTACTGGCCACGTGGAGGACATCCAAAGATTGCGTGGAAGCTAAGAAGATCAAGTCTTCATCGTGGTCGTCCGTCCCCGATATTTCGGGTTCTTTTCTGTTTTAGCCCCTCCGGGCGTTTCTAGTGTTAGGGGTCTATGTGTAAAAATGCCAAAATTGAAGCGGTGTATAAATAGCCTAAGAGCTGATCATTACAGGTAGTCATAGCTGCTAGGTTTTCATTTCTTTAGGGTAATTTTCGTCCTCAAGCTTTGAGCTCCAAGTTTTGGAGGGTTAGGGTGAGATCTAGCCTCCAAATCAAGAGGGAAGGTGAGGGTGGTTGCTTGGGACAAAATCCTTCGTTGTAATCTGACCTAAGACCTCTTTTGAGGCTCATAATCAAAATGGTTTCGTGCAGCAACTTTGTGTGCTTCTCCTCCCCTTGTTTTCTTTCGTTTTTGGCTTCAATCCTTGGTTTTTTGGGTGTTTGCTTTGGCCAAGGTTGGATCCTTTGTTTTCCTTGTGTTTTGGACAAGCAAGGACGTGGAGATTATGTCTTAGGACATCTCAATCCCAAAGGATTGCCACGAGCAAGTTGTTCTTGAGCTTTCCCCTTTGTTGCCTAAATATTCACCTCTTCACGAGATCTGAAATTCCCGCTAATCCCTTGATCTTTTTCAATAGATCTTTTGGGAATAGCTTTGGAATGGTGCTAGGTTAGTGTGTGCAAAATTTTGTGAAGATTGGTGAAGGTTTGGTCAAGTTTTGGCTTCAGAAGTTTAAGTTTCGTGTGCCTGTTTTTCTGTCTGTCTATAATGTCCGGTGGCTGTCTATTTCGTCCGGTAGTTGGTTCTTTTGATCAAACCTACTCCAAATGACCTAAACTTTTGTGGAGCTCTTATCCTGTGAATCATAAAGCTTCCATAAAAATTTCAGATTTTTTGGAGATGTTTTGACCCGGTTTTGGTATTTTTTCTTTTGGGGTTGGTCTTTCAGTTTTTTAACCACCGGATAGTCCGGTGGCTCTGCACCGGAAGGTCCGGTGGCTTTAGGACTTTTATTTCTTGTCTAATTGTGCTGAAAATTTGTGGAGTTATTCCTTGGCCCCTTCTTAACCTTCAGTGAAAATTTCATAATTTTTGGAGTTGGTTTGATTGGGTTTTGGTCCGAATCCTTTTGGAGTGTCAGGCTGTAAGCACCGGACAGTCCGGTGGTTAACTACCGGACAGTCCGGTGGTCATAACTTGCTCCAATTGGCCTGAAATTTTCTAGAGCTATTCCCTATTGCCTTGTGAAGGTGTGGTAATTTTTTTGGGGTTGTTTGGAGCTTTGCCTCTAGGGTTTTGAGATTTTTCTTTGCAGCCCTGTCCGTCTGAAATCTGCAGTTTTCCGGAGTTGGTTCCTTTTACGCTCTTTTTCTTAGTCGTTTTAGCGTGTGCTTCCGCTTGGTACTTGGTATGTATCTGTTCAGTGGACGGTACTAAGCACGTGTTGTGAGCTTGATACGTATCCTCTCAGTGGACGGTGTCTAGGCTCGTTGTGGGTCTTGTTTCCGTATTGTACTGTGGTAGGGGTTTGAGTTTGAGTTTTCAAGTGCTCCTATTCACCCCCTCTAGTCGCACGTCTCGGTCCTACAAGTGGTATCAGAGCCGGTCAGGTTTCCTATACCTTAACCGGTGTCGAAACCTTAGCGACAATGACTTACTCCGGGAAAATTCCCGTCCTTGGCTCCGATGGCTATCCCTACTGGAAAGGTAGGATGGAGGCGTTCTTTGTTAGCTAGAGTCAGGACATATGGGATGCTACTCAGAGTACAACTTTTGTGGTGCTTCCAGTCGCTGAGCGTACTACGCAGGATATCGTGGCTCGGCATGAGGCGAATGCCAAGGCTGTTAACTTTCTCTTTTCCAGGCATGGTCCTGTGGATTATGAGAGAGTGAGTCACCTTAAGACTACTCGTGAGATATGGCTACTGCTTAGTGCACACCATGAGGGTACTGCGACGATTAAGGCTAGGCTTGTGGAGACTTACGCAACGAATATGAAAATTTCATCCAGAAGTTGGGAGAGTCTGTAGACGACTTGTTTGGTCGCTTTCAGTCGATCATTAATAAGTTGCGTGTCAACTCTGCCCCCACTGAGCTCCCATACACCGATCATCAGCAGTCTGTCAAGTTGCTGTATGCTTTGGATAGAAAAGTGTGGGAAATCAAGGTGAACTCAATCATTGAGTCGGCAGGGTATGATATGATAGGAGTAGAGGCGCTCTATAGCAAGCTCAAGGCCACAGAAGTAGATTACAAGTTGAGGAATTCCCTTGCTTGTACAGGTTCTAAGAGTCTGGCCTTGGCTACCCCCTCTAGTGAGTCTATTGCTAAGCCCCTTATGCACAACTTCTCGTTTTCTGCTTTGATGTCTATGACAGAGGAGTAGTTGGCGTCGCTTGGGGATGAGGAGCTATGTCTGGTGTCTAGTCGCTTTTAGCGCGCCTATGACAACCGGATGAGCAAGAAGAGGGGCGAGCGGCCCAAATGCTTCGAGTGCGGAGAGGTCGGCCACTTCATGGCCGAGTGCCCCAACAAGAACGACTACTACAAGAAGGGCAAGAGCTACTCCTGCGACTCCGACAAGTACCACTCCGCCAAGCCCAGCATTGACAAGCACTGCTCCAGCAAGCACGGCTTCGGCAAGCGTCCCTTCGGCAAGAAGAACTTTCGGAAGGCTTTCAAGAGCTACCAGAAGGACAACCGAAAGCGGGACAAGGCCTTCTTTGCCGAGATCGGGTTCTGCAGCAGTGGATCTTCTTCCTCTTCGTCCTCGTCGAGCTCAAGCGATAAGGAGATCACGTACAGGAAGGACAAGAGGAACGATCAAGGAGGTCCAGCTGGCTTGTGCTTCGTCTCCACTAACTCCAGGCGCAAGAACAAGGACAAGAGGAGCTCGGTTTGCTCCATGGCGCTTGAGGACAAGGAGAACAAGGATGACGGCAGCAACTCTTCTTCCAATGATGAGGTAACTCCTGAGCAAGCTGAAATCCTTGAGATGCTAGAGCTGAATAGCTGAGAGCTGAAAGCCCAAGACAAGATGTTGGAGAAGGCAGCTAAGAAGCTGTAGAAGTTGAAAGCCTAACTTGCTGAGGCTTTAGAGGAGAATGAGGGGTTGAGGAGTGTGAGACCCCAACCTAGTGAGCTTGAGTGCCCTACCTGCGAGTCTTTCATGACGGAGCTTGGTGACCAGATAGATAGGTATGCCAAGCGGGTAGAGGAGATAGATGAGTTGAAGGCTGAGCTAGGCAAACTCCAGTCCAAACTGGATGAGCCTGCTTTGAGTGGAGAGCTCGAGTGTGAGTCTTGCCCCCATTTAGCTAGTGAGCTAGCTGTGCTGAAAGGGAAGTTCGAGGGGCAGCTCATGGAGCTTGAGGAGCTTAGGGCTAGACCTGCGCTTTTGGGTGCGTGTATGGTCTGTCCTACTTTGAGAGGCGAGTTAGAGCAGTTGAGAGCTGACTTTGAGGTGCTTTCAGCACCTACTGACACTTGTGATAACTGCCTAACCCTTAGGATGCAGCTGGTGGATAGGGATGCCACCATTACGAAGTTGGAGAAAGCTGCTATGTCCCTCTCTAGATTGTGATACCTGTGCTGCCCAGACTGTAGTTCTGGAGGATCTGAGAGAGGAAGTGTTGTCTTTGCAAAATGACAACAGCAGGTTGAGAGAGGTGCTCAGTTGGGTATATGCGAGGCAACCCCAGCTAGAGATGATCATAGAGAGCACCAAGAGAGCTGAGGGTGATACAAGTAGTTTTGGTTTTGTAGAGTGCAGCACCTCGGGTGAGAAGAGTGCCCCAATTAAGATCAAGACTACACCTACCCAACCAGGTGAGACTGTTGATGGGGTTTACCATGAGCCACCCAAGGCTGCCCCAAAGAAGCAGTACTGGACACCCAAGCCTTCCAAAGCTAAGTTGGACAAGATTGTTGAGGAAGAGCTTAAGCCCAAGGGCAAGAAGCCAGTCCAGTAGCCTGAGCCACCCAAGGCCACACCACCTAAGCCGAAGTCCTAGCCTAACCTAGTTCCTAGGAGGCCTGTCTACCACTGTGAGTTTTGCCAGCGGAATGGCCACCTAGAGGAGTTTTGCTTCAGGAGGAAGCGGGTTGAGAGGCAGGAGAGAGCTAGGGGGAACCAGGATCAGTTCTACCAGGGTGGTAGGCAAGATCCTCCCCACCGCGGTGAGATGAGAGACTGCTTTGCTGGGGGTGAGAGAGGAGGCAGCTTTCAGGCTTGTGCTCTTGGTGGTGAGAGATGCTTTGTCGGTCGAGCTCCTAGTCGTTTTTAGCACGGCTACGGACCTCATGATCGAGGGTTTGTGAGAGAGCTTGAGAGGCCACGCTTTGAGGGTCGTGGTTACTCCAGTCGTGGTGATTTCTTTGACTGTGCTTACCCCACTTTTGAGCAGATAGCTCAGCATTGGTACAACAGTTTTGGTACTAACCCCAGTGCCGGACCGTTTGCTCACCGTCGCTTTACTTGACTTTGCAGGATCGAGGTATGGAGAATGTGTGGATCGTGGACTCCGGTTGCTCTAGGCACATGACAGGGCAACGCAAATGGTTTTCCAGCCTCAACCCCGTGAGCACCAAGGAGTACATCACATTCGGGGACAATTGTAAAGGTAAAGTATTGGGTGTTGGTTCTGTTTCGCTCTCTGCTAAGCTTTCCCTGAGAGAAGTTGCTTTTGTCCGGAATCTAGGGTTCAATTTGGTCTCTGTTTCGCAGCTTCTCGATGAAGGTTTTGAGGTTCATTTTAAGAAGGGTGCTTGTCGCGTTCTTGATGCTGAGGAGACCCTTGTTTGCTCTTTGCTACCTTTTGGTCAGATTTTTAGGGTCGACCTCACATCTGTTTCTGGCCCTGCGCGCTGTTTGGTTGCTAGTCCTTCTGCTGATATATGGAAGTGGCATAGGAGACTTGGTCACTTGAGCTTTGATCTGCTAGTCAGGTTGAGTTCAATGGGCCTAATCCGAGGATTGCCCAAATTGAGAGCTGAGAAGGACTTAGTTTACCACCCCTGTCGTCATGGAAAGATGGTTGCTGCTTCTCACATTCCTGTGTCTCAGGTCATGACCTCCTATCCGGGTGAGCTACTCCATATGGATACAGTAGGTCCCGCTCGGGTAGCGTCGATCAGTGGGAAGTGGTACGTGCTTGTCTTTGTGGATGACTTTTCGCGGTTCTTGTGGGTATTTTCATGGAGTTTAAGGATCAGGCAATTGGTTTTGTTTGGGATCTGGTACTGAGGTTGAGAAACGAGAGTCATAAGGCCATAAGGGCTATCTGCAGTGACAATGGCGGAGAATTCTGAAACTCTCGGTTCGAAAACTTCTGTCGTGACCTAGGTCTTGGGCACCAATTTTCTTCTCCATATACCCCTCCGCAGAATGGTGTTGTGGAACGCAAGAACCGAACACTTGTTGAGATGGCACGGACGATGCTCGATGAGCATAGGACTCCAAGGTGCTTTTGGGCTGAGGCAGTGAATACGGCCTGTTATATTGCAAACCGGACCTTCTTGCGAGCTTTCCTTGGGAAGACCTCGTATGAACTTTGGTTTGGTAGGCAGCCCAGCGTCAAGCACTTGCGAGCGTTTGGCTGCAGGTGTTTTGTGCTTAAGAAGGCGGGGCATTTGGACAAGTTTGAGTCTCGTTGTTTGGATGGGATTTTTCTGGGGTATGCTTCTAGTTCTTGGGCGTTTTGTGTGTGGATTTTAGAGGCCAAGCAAGTTGTTGAGACTTGTGAGATTTCTTTTGATGAAACTATGCCCTGCACAACCCCTGTCTTTGAGCTTTCAAGTGATGATGAAGCCCCATCTTTGAAGATGAGGAAGGCACAGATGATGTTGGTGATGCAGGAGCCACTGCACCGGCTGCAGCTCCTGCTCCCTCTGCTACGAGCTTTGATAATGAAGGAGGACCTTTGCCCACGGCTTCTTCCTCACTCCCCCGACAGCAAGCTCATGCAGAGGCTAGCCCCGCTGATGACGCAAGGGAGGTGACTTTCGAGATTGTTCCATCTCGGCAGGTCTAGCGGGATCACCCTCCACACAGGATGATTGAAGACATTCACCAGCGTGTTACACGCTCTTCGGTTGCTTCTCTAGCCTTTTTCTCCCACTCTGCATATGTTGCTTCTTTTGAGCCCCAGGATGTGTCACATGCATTATCTGATCCTAACTGGGTGAACGCCATGCATGACGAGTTGGAGAATTTTGAGAGAAACCATGTCTGGGGTTTAGTGGAGCCTCCACCAAACTGTCACCCTATAGGTACCAAGTGGGTTTTCAAGAACAAATAGGGTGAGGATGGGATGGTTGTGAGGAACAAAACGAGCTTGGTAGCTCAGGGTTTCTATCAGAAGGAGGGGATAGATTAAGAGGAGACCTTTGCCCCTGTAGCTCGTTTGGAAGCCATTAGGATTTTGCTTGCCTTTGCGGCCTCTAATGGCTTCAAACTGCAGCTAATGGATGTCAAGTCTGCTTTCTTGAATGGGTTCATAAAGGAGGAGGTATATGTGAGACAACCTCCTGGCTTTGAGAGTGCTAGATTTCCAGACCAGGTGTATAAGTTGAGGAAAGCCCTTTATGGTCTGAAGCAAGCTCCTAGAGCTTGGTATGCTAGGTTGAAGAGTTTCATGCTCAAGTCTGAGTTTGTGATGGGTTCAGTAGACAAGACCCTATTTCTGTTGAGTCGTGGCGGTGACACCCTGATAGTTTAGATATATGTTGATGACATAATCTTAGGTGGTTCATCTCACGTTTGGGTGTCTAGTTTTGCTGAATAGATGAGCAGGGAATTTGAGATGAGTCTCATGGGTGAGCTCTAGTTCTTCCTCGGGCTACAGATCAAGCAAGACCCTGAAGGAACCTTCGTCCATCAAGCCAAGTATACAAGAGACATACTCAAGAAGTTTGAGATGGGTGACTCCAAGCCCATGATGACCCCTATGAGTACAAACACGGCGCTTTATGCAGATGAAGATGGGGAGGCGGTGGACCAGAAGGAATTTCAAGGGATGATCGGCTCACTTATGTACCTGACGGCGACCAGACCGGACAGTTAGCGGTCTGCCTGTATGCGCGCTACCAGGCTTCTCCTAGGATTTCTCACCTTCAAGCGGTGAAGCGCATTTTCAGGTATCTGAAATTCACTCCAGAGCTTGGTCTTTGGTACTCCTCAGGTTCTTCTCTTTCTCTTAGAGAGTTCTCAGATGCTGACCATGCTGGCTGCCGGATTGATCGCAAGTCAACTTCCGGCACATGCAAACTCTTAGGAACCTCTCTTGTCTCTTGGTCCTCCCGCAAGCAAACTAGCGTATCCCTGTCTACCACAGAAGCACAGTACATAGCTGCTGCTAGCTGCTGTTCCCAGCTGTTGTGGATGAAAGCCAACCTTAGTGATTTCGGCCTTAGGTTTGGAAAAATACCTTTCCTAGTTGACTCTACTTCTGCTATTTCTGTAGCTAAGAACCCGTCTTGCTCTCTAGAACCAAACACATATACGTGAGGTTTCACTTTTTGAGAGATCACTATGAGAAGGGAGACATAGACTTAATCCATGTAGTATCTGCAAACCAGTTGGCCGATATCTTTACCAAGCCCCTAGAGTTTGACGCTTTTGAGCGTCTGAGAGGTGAGCTTGGAGTGTGCTATCCCTTTTAGTTAGGGATAGTGTGCTATTCCTTTTAGTAAGGAATAGTTTCTGTAGTTTAGATTTTGTTTTATCTTGCTTTTATTTCTCTTTGTCTCTTTTGCATATTGTATCATATCATGCATTGCATTGTATCATATGCATTTTCACTTCACTAGCAGTAGAGCTCTTTTGGAATGATGAGTTAGTGCTTGCTTGTGCTAGATTGTACAGATGCTTGCTTGATCATGGTTGGCTAAGCTCTCTTGAGTCTATTGAATACTAGTTGTGATCTAAGTCATTTTATTCTTTGCAAATCAAAAACCACGATCACCACTTGATTTGACTACCTAGCATGTGCAGGATTGTTGAATACTATGCTATCTTTTCATACCTAGAAATGCTAGTTGTATGCCTTTGCTAAGTTAATGCCTAAGCTTTTGACACCTTGCTTAAATGGAAATCTAAATTCAAACGCTTACAAGTGGTGTCTTATGTGCTAAATTGAGAAAGATCCAGGTGGGTTTGCTTGTCACACTGATCTAGTTTGAGACTGCTTGTCATTGCACTTTGACAAGAACTGGGACTAGGCTGTGTATGACCAAAACCTTGTCTTAAGCTTCTGATGGTTCTTTGAGCCTAGGCATGGCGTTGGTTGGTAAGAAGTGGCAAAAGACAAGTAAATAACCCCTGGCACAAAAAGAACCTAATTATGACTACAAATGTTTAAATCTAAAATTTGCAAGTCTCTAAAATGCTTATGGCTAGTTGTATATGCTTTGGTTGAGAGTAGCACACCTTGTATGCATTGCTAGCATCTTGTTGTTCATGCCTATCTTGCTAGGTGCTATTCATGTCGGTGATGCCTTCTCTTAAAACCTCCCTGAAAAACAGGCTTGCTCTTGATATGTGTAAGATAGATTCATTTGAGCTTGTTGTATGCTTCCTTGCCCTCACTTGCTCTGTATGCTAGAACTTGTGATTACTAGCTTTCCATCCCTTCTGAGCTCTTTCAGTTGCACTCCTTGCATTTCATGGCATATTTTGAGGGGGAGTTATCTAGTTCAAGGGGAGTCGAGTTCAAGGACCCTTGATGTGTCCATTGTCAATAAGGGGGAGAAATTAGTGTACCTCCAAGGGGAGAAATTTAAAAATATGGACAAGGGGGAGAACTTAGGAGAGATTTAGTTGAGGGGGAGCTTTGCACTCATTTTGCATTTTTGAGGATGCATTTTAGTGGAAGTTGAGCTTTTAGCATGCTCTTTGCATCGGTGCGTTGAGCCTTTTGCCTCTGTCTTGAGGAGCCGATGCTTTGCTTTCTTTTGTTGTCTCATTATGCCCTGTTTCTTTGCTTGTATTTGGTTCTTGGGCATTTTGAGCAACTTCCTTCTTTCTTTCTTTCTTTTTCGGTTTTACGCTTTTCTCTTGTCTTTGTTATATTTCAGGTTACAGGTTGAAGGTGTTGACAATGCACTCATCAAGGGAGAGATTGAGAGCCAATGGACTGGCCTTATTGCTCTCCTAGTGTGATGAGTGATTGTCAACGAGCTCAAGCCCTCTGATGGACTGGAGGCCCTCCGATGGACTTGAGGTAGATGATGAAGACCTCGATGGACTGAGGCAAAAGCCCTCCAATGGACTGGAGGCAATGCTCGGCATCGGTCGGCCATGGAAGCTCGGTACACGGAGGGGCGGATCAGCAACGGTGGTGTAAGCCCTCCGATGGACCACGAGGCAACTCCGATGGACTGCAGAAGCTGGGTGCCACCGTGGTGCTCCAACCCGAGTGCATGGCGCGAAGGCGTGCGAGGCAGGCTTTGGTGGCTTCGGCTCAAAACCGCCACCCAAGCTACCCAAGGCTTGGTGAGTTGGGCCACAACTCGCCAAGATAGAGAAGATGGGCCAAGTCCGGCCCAGACAGAGACTTCCTAAAGTTTCTTGGTTTCTGACTTCAAAACCGGGGATGCAAAGGTGGATTGGACTACTAGCCACGTGGAGGACATCCGAAGATTGCGTGGAAGCTAAGAAGATCAAGTCTTCATCGTGGTCGTCCGTCCCCAATATTTCGGGTTCTTTTCTGTTTTAGCCCGTCCGGGCGTTTCTAGTGTTAGGGGTCTATGTGTAAAAATGCCAAAACTGAACCGGTGTATAAATAGCCTAAGAGCTGATCATTAGAGGTAGTCTTGGCAGTTAGGTTTTCATTTCTTTAGGGTAATTTTCATCCTCAAGCTTTGAGCTCCAAGTTTAGGAGGGTTAGGGTGAGATCTAGCCTCCAAATCAAGAGGGAAGGTGAGGGTGGTTGCTTGGGATGAAATCCTTCATTGTAATCTGACCTAAGACCTCTTTTGAGGCTCATAATCGAAGTGGTTTCGTGCAACAACTTTGTGTGCTTCTCCTCCCCTTGTTTTCTTTCGTTTTTGGCATCAATCCTTGGCTTTTTTGGGTGTTTGCTTTGGCCAAGGTTGGATCCTTTGTTTTCCTTGTGTTTTGGACTAGCAAGGACGTGGAGATTATGTCTTAGAACATCTCAATCCCAAAGGATTGCCACGAGAAGTTGTTCTTGAGCTTTCCCCTTTCTTGCCCAAATATTCACCTCTTCACGAGATTTGAAATTCTCGCTAATCCCTTGATCTTTTTCAATAGATCTTTTGGGAATAGCTTTGGAATGGAGCTAGGTTAGTGTGTGCAAAATTTCGTGAAGATTGGTGAAGGTTTGGTCAAGTTTTGGCTTCGGAAGTTTAAGTTTCGTGTGCCTGTTTTTCTATCTGTCTATAACGTCCGGTGGCTGTCTATTTCGTCCGGTGGTTGGTTCTGTGATCAAACCTGCTCCAAATGACCTAAAATTTTGTGGATCTCTTATTCTATGAATCATAAAGCTCCCATAAAAATTTTAGATTTTTTGGAGGTGTTTTGACCGGGTGTTGGTATTTTTCTTTTGAGGTTGGTCTGTCAGTTTTTTAACCACCGGACAGTCCGGTGGCTCTGCACCGGACGGTCCGGTGGCTCTAGGATTTTTATTTCTTGCCTAATTGAGCTGAAAATTTGTGGAGTTGTTTCTTGGCCCCTTCTTAACCTTCAGTAAATATTTCATAATTTTGTGAGTTGGTTTGATTGGGTTTTGGTCCGAATCCTTTTAGAGTGTCAGGCTGTAAGCACCGGACAGTCCGGTGGTTAACCACCGGAGAGTCCGGTGGTCACAACTTGCTCCAATTGGCCTGAAATTTTCTGGAGCTGTTCCATATTGCCTTGTGAGTGTGTGGTAATTTTTTGGGGTGGTTTGGAGCTTTGCTTCTATGGTTTTGAGATTTTTCTTTGCAGCCCTATCTGTCTGAAATCTGCAGTTTCCCGGAGTTGGTTCCTTTTGCGCTCTTTTTCTTAGCCGTTTGAGCGTGTGCTTCCGCTTGGTGCTTGGTACATATCTGTTCAGTGGACGGTACCAAGCACGCATTGTGAGCTTGATACGTATCTTCTCAGTGGACGGTGTCTAGGCTCGTTGTGGGTGTTGTTTCCGTATTGTACTGCGGTGGGGGTTTGAGTTTGAGTTTTTGAGTGCTCCTGTTCACCCCCCTCTAGTCGCACGTCTCGGTCCTACACCTTCCAGAACTCTATTGCATTGAAGCCTACGGGTTTGGCTGCTATGGAGAAGCGGGGTGAGAACCTGAGAGCATTGCTGAACTGATGGAGTGTCAGTTCATGCTCAGAGTTAAAAGAGTCTGAAGTGAACCGTTGTGCCGGACTCCAGTGGTACTACTCGGAGGGTCATAAGAAACTCCTTTGTGAGGAGAACTATGCCTCCCTCGCTAACATTTGCAAAATTCTCCCAGCCTACCATACTAAAAATTTCATCGAATTCGTCATCCATACCTGTGCTTGTCATGAGTACCTCATCGAAGCACTTGGTGAGGGTGATAGGCTTGGTGTGGAGTCGCCTCAGTAGGTCGGCCTCGTCCTGATTGCGTGTTTGGATTTAAGAATCCAGCAGCAATACGGGCCCGGTGACGGAGGACGAAGCTTCTTCTCCTTCCGGACCAGCACTTGATGAGCCTCTGTCGGATACTGTCCTCGAGTCCTGCGAGCTGAGCTGTAGGACGTTAGGAACCGTATGTGCTGCCCCGCCTTGCTGATGGCACTTCTTGCCCTCTTGAATGCGCGCTTCATCCTGCACAAAAATTGACCACAAAAACTATGAGACAACAAAATAAAATTAGCGTTAGCGGTTAGTCGTCCTTGCAGGGCTTGACACCACCACAACTCGTTCGTGGTCTTGCCGAAGAGAGGGGCTAGTAGCTAAATTATTTTGCTCAACTAGATTTTTATTCGGACGCTACTTAGCTAAGCAAAGAGCTAAATCAACTACTAAACACAGGATTTAAAGAGGGAGAGAAGGGAGCTTGTGTGGTGCATTGAAGAAGGAGGTTGGAGGGCTGTATTTATAGCTGAATGAGGGCATCAGGAAGGTCGGGTGGCCAGCTGAAGGGGTCGGCCGACCCATGGCCGTGGTCGGCCGGCCTTCTCCCATGGTCAGGCGACCGAAGTGCCTGGTCGGGCGACCTTGGCTGTGGTCGGCCGGCGTGGAGACTGTGGCGGAACCGCCCTGCTTAACCCAGATTAAGCGCACCTGCCACCTTTGGCTCGCAGTACACTTAAGCTAGACTAAACCCGGTAGTCCGTCGAGTGGCCTTCGGCCCTCGATAACACCAATTTTCCAGAGGAACCGACATCATACACATTGACCCTCGGTGGAGCCACAACCATTACATCATTACAGGCAGTTGAATTATAGACAGATAATAGAATTTATATTACAGACCCGTTCAAATTAAAGTTCCAAATCCAACATAGTCATAGGATAATATAAGTTTTCAAATGTCTCTCAGCGGAAGATAGAAATAGTTCAGAGTTCAGGTCATGCAGCGGAATTTGCAAAAGAGAAACAACATCATGCCCACTGATGTTGTCCTGTTGCCACAACGTCATCTTCTAATCGTGTTGCACGCATGTGCCCCCTCCAATGCAGGGACAGATCAGAAACTCCATACCTGTGAGCCAAAAATGGGGGCAAACCCTGAGTACTAATTACTCAATAGGACTTAATGGACATGGCTTACGGCTGACGCGAAGCATAGCTTACTAATCATTGTTTGTCCTTAGCCATTGATTTTATTTCAACAAAGTGTTAATTTGATGATAGCAGGATTTGACAGCTGCTATCCTTCATCGTATTAAGAACAGATCATGATAACAGGGTAACTCTTTGCAGAAAAGTAAATCATAAAAACTTGCATGAGAGTAATCCATCATCAGTTGCATATAAGAAATCCATCATGTACACCAAACATGTTGCATTTGAAAACATGATCATAAGTATAGTAATTTGAGATTTGTTACTACGTTGCCCGTGTGCGATATTTGACACTCTCACACCTGGTGAGCATCAGCGATTCGAATCGATTTTTAATTCCCGGGAATAACTAAAAATGCCAAGTGATATATGCTTACTAGCCATCGCGTTCCACACATATATCCCTCATCTCCACCTGTCCCGTCCCAAGATTCACAGCGCCCCCACCTAACCCTTGGGAGTAGCCGTCTCAGGAGCGATACCACGTGAACCGGGTCAGCCCACCCTCAACTTCCAAGCACCTCCCAAGTCCATCGGCCCCCGATCAGTGGATGGGCAGCACCATGAATAATAGGACGGGGCCGGTAAGACTTTCACCGGTCCCACGACCCGGATAAGCACTCCTAGCAATGTTGTGTCAATCAGCAGGCGAACAGCGAACAGGCCTTATGCGACAGGGGCGGAGCCGGAGAACAACAACGCACACCACAAAAGTAAATGTACGCTCCGCCCCGTCTCAATTTAATATCAACATAGATAACCATAAATTGCATCATAGTAAGATTTCTGAGGTTTTGAAATATCATCTACGCGACGAGTGACAGTGCTCACTTGTGTCTACTCGTACCTAGCATTTCTAGGCATACTCGTCCTACGAACTCTATTCATAGGATCTAGGGCCATGGCGGCCAGGAAGTCTAATGCAGTTGGTTCCAAACAACTCCTAATGCAGATGCGTAAGCAATTCATCAAATATATTTGCTGGGTAAAGCATGGTCCTGCCTACCTTCTCCGCTTGGGTTTATGGGTGCTTCCGTGGCAGTGTGATCAGCAGTCGCGTGCGGGTCTTCGGGCTCGTCCTCGGGCTCCTCAATCAGCGGTTGCTCCGGTGGCAGCTCCTCGTTCGCGGGATCTATATGCATGAAAGGTGCAGGCATGAGTGCATACGGATGCAAATGTATGCACTTGTTGTAGATGAAATGCCAATGTTAATGTGCAGCAGATACTTTATGAGAAATGATACGTATGCAGTAGATGAATCACTGTACATGTATGTGCGTAGGGTAAATTATGCTAATTTGTGAATAAAATCATGCCTCTGAGTTCTAGTAGTTCCACTAACTTAAATGGTACCAAACTTTTATGACAAGCATACACTTCATACTCAAAGCTACTGTCAAAAGTTCAGCTCAATTGGAGTTATAATTATTTTATTAAAATTCCAGCAATTTCTCAGCCCTACACTTTGTCAGAATTTTCATAAATTACTGGAAAGGTTTCTGAAGGTGAAATTTTACCAGTGAGCTATACTTAGTATGAACTACCTGTACAAAAATTTACAAGCTAAAACTCCCAAGTTTTGACAGGACACCTATTTTCCATATACAAATCCAATGCAATTTAAGTTGTACATATAAACAGTGAGAGTAGCTTCCAAACATATACTTTCTGGATTCTACAGCACTCCCATATGCTACTAGAATTTTGGTAGAATTTCTCTTGCACATTAGGATCCATTTTTCCATTTATCAAGTTCTTCAAGTCAAGATTTGTCATTTTCAAATCACCATCAAAACTATACATGCAGGGGCTCATATTTTACCAGTGGTGTTCATAAGCTATATAGGACCTGAGAAAAATACTAGTGAGCCTTATTTCACATATTTTGCATGGACCCCATTTTCAAGTTATCAAATAATGCAGAAAGTACATATAAAACGGTAAAACCATGAATGAACAGTAGGGTATTGAGTCACCAAAAATTATCACAGTATCAAAACACCCTAAAAAGGCTACTGACCAAGTTTCGTCATCTTTGGATTCCATCTAGGCCATGTTTCCTATTTTTCATTGATTTATCATGCATATTTAAAAACAGGGGTAAAACCGTACATGCACGCCCCCACATCATACCTACTGTGTAGATCTATTTACCAGGAGTACAACGCAACTGAGTTTACCTTTTTACGATTTTTATTCGATTTTATATGAATTTCCAAAGTTTCAGCCGAATATAGGAAAAAGAAATGGAAAAAGGATAGAACCGAGGACTAAAACACAATTAACCCTGTACGCCAGGGGCTAGCACGTAAAAACGCCAAGACTCAGTAAACAGCGCGGGGGTCAGAAATGTAAATAACCCACACTCCGGGGGTAGCTTGCAAAACCCCCGGCCTTTCTTCCTCCTCCCGCCGCGCGCGACGGCGCGGCGGCGCGCGCGCCGGCGAGCTCGGGCTCGCCGGAGCCGCGACGTGAGGCGCGGGCGGTGTCCCTAAGCGAGGGCTACTACCTCCGGTAGAAGTCGTCGGCGGCGGGGCAAGGGCGAGGCGGCAACGGAGCGTGAACGGCGGTGAGGGCGGCGCGGCGAGGACGTCGCGCCGAGGTCGATCTCCGCGGTTAGAAGTGGAACGTCGACGAGATCTAGGGTTTCAGGTGCGCGGGAGCGAGGCGGAGTCAATGGCGGGGGTCTAGGGGCGTGGGGTGGACGGAGACGGCCGGCGCGAGCTCGCACCGAGCTTTGCCGGAAATGGAGGCCCGCGTCGGTCGCCTCTCGATCTGGCGGTGGGGAGTGAGAGAGGCGACGAGGTCTAGTGGAGAAGGGGCAGGGTGGAGTGGCGAGTGCGGTGAGGTAGACCTTGAGGCGAGGGAAGGACGGACGGCGGCGGCGTGCGCCCGGGACCGAACTCGAGCTCGTCAATGGCGGCTCGGTCTCACGCGGCGAAGTGGAGGCGAGAGGGCTCGGGAGTGGCAGGCGACGAGTGGAGGCGAAAGAGGGGAGAGAGGCGCGTCGGCCTTGGGTTAAAGGCATGGCCGAGGGAGGGCGATCCGTGGGCGAGGCGAACGGGCCGTACGCCGGTGAACGCGTGGCGTTCACCGGCCGCGACACCGTGGCCACCCAGTGTCCTTCCCAGTTTTTGTGTTTCTTCCCTTCGATTCAATCGCATTTTTAGGAAAGGTAGTAATTGGACGAAATGTTGGTCTCTTCCAGTTCTACAAGTTTGTCAAAAGGCTCTAACTCTAATTCGGTCTGGAAATATGAATTCCATTTGAATTTAGCTGACAGCTCTAGATGGGGCAGAGTACCTTTATTCCTTGTGAAGGGAAAAACTCCCATTTCTGGGTTTTAACTTCTAAAAGGCCCATTGACAAGTTTGTTTATAATTTAGTCATCTATATTTCATTCCATTTGGGTTTGACATGAAAATGACTTTAAGTTGGAGAAAAACCAAATTTACCAACTGGTCAGATTTAAACTGTGTTTCTAGGCTGACAGAAAATGGTCCAAATCATTTACTAGATTTCATTTTCTAACCAGACCCCAATTGAAAAAGTTGCTCCTTAGATCATTACCTACAACTTCTCTAATTTGATCTTTGCATGAATGTGGCTGTAGGTCAGAGTAAACTTAGAATTTCAAATCAGCCCCAATTTGAACTGGTTTTCCGTACTGTCATTAAATGACCCTAATCACCTTCTAAACCTCATTATCTGACAAGACCCCATTTGGCAAAGTTGTTTATCTCATGTGCCTCTACAGTTTTGTCAATATGAACTTCCCCCAGATCTCAATAGAATCAAAGATACGACTATAAACATAGCATCACACATGAAATGACAGGGTTTTCCACTATGTATTATAAACCAAACTTGTTTCCAATGCACCCACACATGTTATGCCATGATGCTCAAGATGAATGCTTCATGTAAGATGAGTGATTATGCACTTGAGATGCCAGAGCATCACAACCCACCCCCCTTAAAGAAATCTCGTCCCGAGATTTGTTGATGTGATGTGGGTGGATAAGTTAAATTAGGATGCAGTGCATTGTGTAGGATTTCGAATAAAATTTGTATTTAGATGGTTATACATACTCGTTTGTAGTAGCTGAAAGAAAACCTGGGTATTTGGTTTGCAAGTATTCTTCTTGCTCCCAAGTCGCTTCTTCTTCGGAGTGATTACTCCATTGCACTTTGTAAAAGTTGATTGCTTTTCTTCTTGTTGCTCTTTGTTTTTGGTCGAGGATTTTTATAGGACGTTCCTCATAGGTGAGGTCAGGCTCAATTTGAACTTGTGAGGTGTCCACTGCTTCTTCCGGCACTCTTAAACACTTCTTAAGTTGCGAGACATGAAATATGTCATGAACCGCAGCCAGATGTGGAGGTAGCTCCAACCGGTAAGCAACTGGCCCACACTGCTCAGTGATCTTAAACGGACCTACGTACCTCGAGGCTAACTTCCCTTTCACACCAAAACGATGTACCCCTTTCATTGGTGACACCCGAAGGTACACATGATCATCTAACTCAAAGACCAACGGTCGTCTTCTTTTATCAGAGTAGCTCTTTTGTCTAGACTGTGCTCTTTTCAAGTTGCCGTGTATAAGTTTAACTTGCTCCTCGGCTTGTGATACCAAATCAAGGCCAAAGGTGACACGTTCTCCTGGTTCGGACCAGTTTAGGGGTGTTCTACATCTCCTACCATATAGAGCCTCGAAAGGAGCCATCTCAAAGCTCTTCTGGTAGCTGTTGTTATAAGCAAACTCTGCTAGGGGGAGACACTCATCCCATTTGGTGGAATAAGTTAAAGCACAAGCCCTCAACATATCTTCTAAGATCTGATTTACTCTCTCAACTTGGCCGCTGGTTTGTGGATGATACGCCGAACTGTGAATCAAGGTAGTTCCAAGAGCGGTTTGCAAATGCTTCCAAAAGCGTGACACAAACAATGAGCCTCTGTTCGAAGTGATGGTCAGAGGAACACCGTGTAGTGCCACAATTCGAGAGATATATAACTCGGCATATTGTTTTGCTCGATAAGTGGTCTTGACAGGAAGGAAATGTGCGGCTTTCATGAATCGGTCAATGACTACCCAGATCGAATCATACCCTTTCTGTGTGGGAGGTAGGCCCACAATGAAGTCCATGTGTATGTTTTCCCATTTCCAGGCGGGAACCTCAAGCGGTTGAAGCATACCCACAGGCTTTAGGTGATCAGCTTTTATTCTTTGACACACGTCACACTCGGACACGTACGTGGCGATCTCTCGTTTCATACGAGTCCACCAAAACTTCTGTTTCAGGTCTTGGTACATTTTGTTACTGCCCGGGTGCATAGTGAACATAGACGTGTGAGCTTCATCTAGAATCCTCTTCTTCAACTCCATATCCTTAGGGACCACTAACCGATTTTTGAACCACAACACACCTTGGTCATCAAGTGTGAAGCATGCTCTCTTCTTCTCATCCATTCCTTCATGAATGAATGCCATGCCCTTATCTTGCTTTTGTGCAGTTATGATTTGTTCTTTGATAGTGGGCTCGATAATAAGGTTATAGAGCTCAGCTAGCTGTTCTGTAGGCAATTCGATTTCATGTATCTCGCAACATAGCACTCTTACTGTGGGCCGGGCTTCAATCACATTGCAATGAGCCCGACGGCTTAGCGCATCCGCTACTACATTAGCCTTGCCTGGATGATAATAAATTTCCAAGTCATAATCCTTTATCAACTCTAACCACCGTCGCTGCCTCATATTCAATTCGGGTTGGGTGAGGATGTATTTGAGGCTCTTGTGGTCGGTGTAGATATGACAAGTATTGCCTAGCAGATAGTGCCTCCATATTTTCAGTGCCTGTACCACTGCTGCCAGTTCTAGATCATGAGTTGGGTAATTGGCTTCATGTTTTCTCAATTGACGGGAAGCGTAAGCGACTACCCTCCCTTCTTGCATTAGCACGCAGCCAAGCCCATTGCCGAAGGCGTCACAATACACATCGAATGGCTTCGTGACGTCCGGTTGTGCTAGTACTGGTGCGGTTGTCAAGGATCTCTTCAAACTCTGGAAGGCTTCCTCACAGTTCGGACTCCATGTGTACTTAGCATTTTTCTTGGTCAATGAGGTCATTGGCTTTGCCGTTTTGGAAAAATCCTTGATAAAGCGGCGGTAGTAGCCCGCTAAACCGAGGAAACTCCGGATCTCAGTTACGGATTCGGGTTGCTTCCAATTTAGTACACTCTCTACCTTGCTGGGATCAATAGCTACCCCCTTCTCGGACAATATGTGACCCAAGAAGCTTACTTCTTTTAACCAAAACGCGCACTTGCTGAACTTGGCATAGAGTTTGTGTTCCCTGAGCCGAGTGAGTACAATCCGCAAGTGTTCTCTGTGTTCTTCTTCATTTTTGGAGTAGATCAGTATATCATCAATGAATACTACCACAAATTTGTCCAGTTCATTCATGAACACCGAGTTCATCATATACATGAAGAAAGCCGGTGCATTGGTCAATCCGAAAGACATGACTAGGTACTCATACAAGCCATATCTAGTCGAGAAAGCCGTTTTGGGGATATCCTCCTCTCTGATTTTTATCTGATAGTATCCTGATCTTAGGTCAATTTTTGAGAAGACTCTAGCCCCAGCTAGTTGATCAAACAGAATGTCAATATGTGGCAGTGGGTATTTGTTTTTTACTGTGACTGCATTTAGAGGCCGATAGTCCACACATAGCCGTTTATCACCTTGGTCTTTCTTTTCGACAAAGAGGGCTGGGCACCCCCAAGGTGACGAGCTAGGGCGGATGAAACCTTTATCCAGCTGTTCTTGAAACTGTGTTTTCAACTCTTTAAGTTCATCTGGTGCCATCCTGTACGGTCTCTTAGAGACGGGTGCCGTACCTGGAACCAGCTCGATGCTAAACTCAACATTCCTATCCGGTGGAAGACCAAGCAGCTCCTCCGGAAACACGTCTGGGAATTCGCATACTACAGGTATCTTTTTGATTTCTTGTAGCTCAGTTGCATTCACAGTAGGTTCGATGTGCTTCTGATTTGGTATGTGGATCTTTAGAATCTTTCCACTGACATTAGACTTTAGTTGTACTGTCCTGCTGCCAATATCCAGGACTGCATGGTTTTCGTTCATCCAATTCATTCCCAATATGACATCGATCCCTTAGTGTGGCAGCACCACAGGACTAATGATGAAATCTTCCCCTCCTATGCTTAAAAGTAACCTCTTTACTATCAAATTCGTGTTAATGGGGTTTCCAGGTGCAGAGATGTTGTAGCTTTCTTTTATGCAAGAAGTTTTTATCCCATGCTTCGATGCATATGACTGACTGATGAAGGTGTGCGTGGCCCCAGAATCAAATAGTACGACGGTTGGGTGACCGTTGACTGAGAACGTACCAGCGAGTACCGGTTCCCCGACGGGGATCTGCTCCAAGTGAATGTAGTGCACTTGGCCCTTCCGCGGTGCGTTCCCCTTGGGCTTGCTCTGCTGACTGCCACCCGCAGGAGTGGGGCCTTGGATCCTGCGAGGAGCGCGACACTCCCTGCTAAAGTGGCCTGTCTTGCCACAATTGAAGCAAGGATTCCCGGGTCCCGGTGCGGTGGGAGCATGAGGAGCGGGAAACTGCGCGGGTGCACGGTAGGCCGGGTACTGCTGCTGCGGAGCTCGGTGGAACCAACCCGATTGATTGGGCCGGATCACGTAGCGGGGCTGCTGCTGGTAATTGGCCTTCTGCTTCTGAGACGGCCCCTGTGCACTACTGGCCTGACGCTTCCTTTTCTGGTCCTCATTAGCAACACGGAGGCGATTCTCCATGTCCAGTGCAGTGTCGACCAGCTCCGAGAAGCTCTGGTAACGACGCCCGAGGTGTGTCTGGAGGGTGGGGTCGAAACCCTGCAAGAGTCTGGCCGCTCTGCTAGGATCATCTGCCACATCCCTAGGCGAGTACTGTGACAGCTGTATGAACGTTTGCACGTACTGCATCACCGTGCGACTGCCCTGTTTGAGCTCCCTGAACTCGCGCTGCTTCTGCTCCATAAGACTTGCCGGGATGTAGTGGGCCCGGAAGGCAGTACGGAGCTCCTCCCATGTGACAACGTGATCCCGCTGCTGCATAGCCTGGAACGTGGCGTACCAAGCTCCCGCGGGGCCCTGAAGTAGCTGTGCCGCAAACCGAGCTTTTTCTTGCTCAGTCAACCCCGGAAGCAGTGTGAACTTGGACTCGATTGTACGGAGCCAGTCATCTGCTGCGAGCGGCTCAGGGCATGTAGTGAAGACAGGAGGGCGCAGACCCTCGAAGTCTTGGTAGGTGATGCCGCGGGGCTGGTGTTCCCGTGCCCGCTGTTGCCCCTGTGCTTGGCGTTCCTCTGCCATCATGCGGATCAACTCCGCCTGCTGCACAACCAGAGTAGCCAGCTCCGGCGGAGGGGGTGCATCGTGTGGCTGCTGGCCCGAGGTTTGTCCCTGACGAGTGTTCACCATCTGCAAGAGTGAAGCTAACAGTGTTTAGTCCAACCACTTTAAAGCAATTAAATGCGCCGAAACACAGTTACTCAAACATGTAAGATGGAAACATAATTGCAGTAAAGTGTTAGCTTCCTTCTCGCAGCGGTTCGACCACTGTCGCATCTAGTCATAGCTCGATGTGCTGGCGTTTAACACTCGGCTATCTCGTGAATTTCTGGACAGCAACAACTTTAACGGTGCGCTGCTCTTAATCCGTGCATCTGTTGATTATGACCCCCTAGCAAAGTTACTCCATGTTCAGTGCTTTTGAACTTTGTTATAGAAAGTTTTTTGCCAACCCAGCCTGGAAATGGTTCGAATTTTAGCTTTTGCGGGGAGGTGTCAGTTCTGTCCAGATTTAATGACCTGGACATTTCTAGTTATAACTCTCAATCGGTACACTTACAGAGAAAACTTTGTATAGAAAAGTTATTGGCCACTGTAGTCTCTACAACTTTGGTAATAATTTCCCAGTTCAATTTCCGCACGAAGGTTGTGCAAAGACCCCTTTTTCTAACTGTACCATTCCAGTTCAGAATGCATGTTCAGTGGAATTCTGAACATAACTCCGAAACCGAATGCATTCAGCGAAAACTTCTATTGACAAAGTTGTGCACCAGGGACTTTCCTACCTCTTTAGTATAAAACTCCTAACCCCAATCATCCCAGATTTCAAGATACACTCAATTTTTGCTGCTGCGTACAGAATTCCAGATTCGCAAACAGCAAACAAAATGGAGCTACCATCCCACATTCATCCACGCATCATATCTCAACTTCCACACGGACTTAAACATACTTCAAGTGCAACATAATAAGGTTCAAATACTACTAGGAGGTCTCAATATTACATAGGGGGGATGTGGGTTCCATCAATCCCATCATCAAATAGCAAACATTTAATTGTCCACAACATAAGCAAATGGCGTACTCAATGAGCTCTCTCAGCTCACCAATGTTCAGTACAGCCCTGCATCAAAACGCGGAGCGGCATATTGCAAAACATCGCTATCAACGCGTCACTAACTTAATGCTTAACTCCCTTCCATCAATCCATCAAACACCCTGCACCCTGGAGTTGGCGTCAGAGGGGTCGTTCTCCTCCTCCTCTTCCACCTCCATGGGCTCCGAGGACTCCTCCTCCTCCTCCTCCAAGGGCGCGGGCTGCTGCGGCGGCTCGTACTCGGCTAGACGCTGCTGCAGCTGCGCCACTCGGGCCTCTAGCTCCTCCACACGGGTACGGGTCTCCGTGTACCTGGAAAAGTAGAAGCGGCTCCGGTTCTCCGCGCGCTGGTACATCCCGTGCGCCTCACGCGCATAGTCCATGCACGCTACCAAGGGCCGAGAGCCGTTCCTGTCCCGAAGCCACCCACGGCGCTCCTGCCAAGCGTGGTCGAGGTCGCGTGTGGGGAGGAAGCGCAGGACCGTGTGGTCTGCCTCCCACCTGGAGCTCAACGAGGTGAGGGCTCACCGCCTTACGGTAAGCCTCCTCCTCATTGGCTCCGTAAGTGGTGAGGGTCTGCTGGCCCGCGAACGTCCCCCGTGGAAGGACAACCTGGGCCATGCAGTTGCCCTCCCCGTGCACCATCTGCACCGAGATGAAGGGACAGGGACGACGCCCCATCTCCCTCAGGGCCCTACACAGCATCTGGGACAGGGGACACTCCTCTCTGCAGCGAGTGTGGAGCAACCCATCCTCCACCACAGGGGGAGTGTGGGTCACGTCAGGAAGAACGGTGGTCCTGGCTCCGGTGGCTTTGCGTGCGGTCTGCTTGGTCCTGGCCATCTGTTTTGGGTAAACAAGGTTGTGCATTAGTGAGGGATATATTTTTCGTATGAGATATTAAGCCAAGAGTACAATAGTGCATCATATGGAAGGTAAACTTTTAAAATTGCGATTTATTTCATAGCATTTTAATAATATCCCACCATAAATAAAAGCAGTAAACATGATGCATGAATCGTGTCTAAACGGTCTCACATCACACATCTAAAAGAAGAGTACATATAGCTATCGATATTTCGGTGACACATATGCACGGCACTCCCTAATGCAACTAGTCGTTCCCTGTCAGTTCTTAATTCCGCAAGTAGTTAGTGTACCTGCAGAAAAATGCATGCTCATACATTACCACATTGTGTGGCATCCACACGTGACCGCTGCGTGGACAACGTTGGTGGGCCGATGCACCTTTTCCTCAAAGCCTGACTTTCCTCCAGTACTGGGGATTGTCGAGAAAAAGGTGGATCCCAAAACCAAATGTAAGTGTGGTGGATATGAAAGCCTCAAACATGCCCACCACCCTTAAAGAGCTTTTACTTATATAGCATGAATGCAGAGTTCACAACCGTTCGCAAAACCCGATAGCTTCCACCAGTACTGGGGATAGCTATGGCCGAAAAGTTGTTTCTCAAAGCGCCGAACATGCATATGAGTTCTATCTAGGTTAGAATGTCAGTGATGTCACCTGAATAACACTAACATCCTTACACGGGCATAGCGTATACTCTCATTTTTCAATTACTTGAAAAGGGCTTTCGAAAATAGTTTTGTAAACCAAAACTTGATGATGTAACTGTTGTCTGTGTATGATCGGCTCTGATACCAGCTATGGCGGAACCGCCCTGCTTAACCCAGATTAAGCGCACCTGCCACCTTTGGCTTGCAGTACACTTAAGCTAGACTAAACTCGGTAGTCCGTCGAGTGGCCTTCGGCCCTCGATAACACCAATTTTCCAGAGGAACCGACATCATACACATTGACCCTCGGTGGAGCCACAACCATTACATCATTACAGGCAGTTGAATTATAGACAGATAATAGAATTTATATTACAGACCCGTTCAAATTAAAGTTCCAAATCCAACATAGTCATAGGATAATATAAGTTTTCAAATGTCTCTCAGCGGAAGATAGAAATAGTTCAGAGTTCAGGTCATGCAGCGGAATTTGCAAAAGAGAAACAACATCATGCCCACTGATGTTGTCCTGTTGCCACAACGTCATCTTCTAATCGTGTTGCACGCATGTGCCCCCTCCAATGCAGGGACACATCAGAAACTCCATACCTGTGAGCCAAAAATGGGGGCAAACCCTGAGTACTAATTACTCAATAGGACTTAATGGACATGGCTTACGGCTGACGCGAAGCATAGCTTACTAATCATTGTTTGTCCTTAGCCATTGATTTTATTTCAACAAAGTGTTAATTTGATGATAGCAGGATTTGACAGCTGCTATCCTTCATCGTATTAAGAACAGATCATGATAACAGGGTAACTCTTTGCAGAAAAGTAAATCATAAAAACTTGCATGAGAGTAATCCATCATCAGTTGCATATAAGAAATCCATCATGTACACCAAACATGTTGCATTTGAAAACATGATCATAAGTATAGTAATTTGAGATTTGTTACTACGTTGCCCGTGTGCGATATTTGACACTCTCACACCTGGTGAGCATCAGCGATTCGAATCGATTTTTAATTCCCGGGAATAACTAAAAATGCCAAGTGATATATGCTTACTAGCCATCGCGTTCCACACATATATCCCTCATCTCCACCTGTCCTGTCCCAAGATTCACAGCGCCCCCACCTAACCCTTGGGAGTAGCCGTCTTAGGAGCGATACCACGTGAACCGGGTCAGCCCTCCCTCAACTTCCAAGCACCTCCCAAGTCCATCGGCCCCCTATCAGTGGATGGGCAGCACCATGAATAATAGGACGGGGCCGGTAAGACTTTCACCGGTCCCACGACCCGGATAAGCACTCCTAGCAATGTTGTGTCAATCAGCAGGCGAACAGCGAACAGGCCTTATGCGACAGGGGCGGAGCCGGAGAACAATAACGCACACCACGAAAGTAAATGTACGCTCCGCCCCGTCTCAATTTAATATCAACATAGATAACCATAAATTGCATCATAGTAAGATTTCTGAGGTTTTGAAATATCACCTACGCGACGAGTGACAGTGCTCACTCGTGTCTACTCGTACCTAGCATTTCTAGGCATACTCGTCCTACGAACTCTATTCATAGGATCTAGGGCCATGGCGGCCAGGAAGTCTAATGCAGTTGGTTCCAAACAACTCCTAATGCAGATGCGTAAACAATTCATCAAATATATTTGCTGGGTAAAGCATGGTCCTGCCTACCTTCTCCGCTTGGGTTAGTGGGTGCTTCCGCGGCGGTGTGATCAGTAGTCGCGTGCGGGCCTTCGGGCTCGTCCTCGGGCTCCTCAATCAGCGGTTGATCCGGTGGCAGCTCCTCGTTCGCGGGATCTATATGCATGAAAGGTGCAGGCATGAGTGCATACGGATGCAAATGTATGCACTTGTTGTAGATGAAATGCCAATGTTAATGTGCAGCAAATACTTTATGAGAAATGATACGTATGCAGTAGATGAATCACTGTACACGTACGTGCGTAGAGTAAATTATGCTAATTTGTGAATAAAATCATGCCTCTGAGTTCTAGTAGTTCCACTAACTTAAATGGTACCAAACTTTTATGACAAGCATACACTTCATACTCAAAGCTACTGTCAAAAGTTCAGCTCAATTGGAGTTATAATTATTTTATTAAAATTCCAGCAATTTCTCAGCCCTACACGTTGTCAGAATTTTCATAAATTACTGGAAAGGTTTCTGAAGGTGAAATTTTACCAGTGAGCTATACTTAGTATGAACTACCTGTACAAAAATTTACAAGCTAAAACTCCCAAGTTTTAACAGGACACCTATTTTCCATATACAAATCCAATGCAATTTAAGTTGTACATATAAACAGTGAGAGTAGCTTCCAAACATATACTTTCTGGATTCTACAGCACTCCCATATGCTACTAGAATTTTGGTAGAATTTCTGTTGCACATTAGGATCCATTTTTCCATTTATCAAGTTCTTCAAGTCAAGATTTGACATTTTCAAATCACCATCAAAACTATACATGCAGGGGCTCATATTTTACCAGTGGTGTTCATAAGCTATATAGGACCTGAGAAAAATACTAGTGAGCCTTATTTCACATATTTTGCATGGACCCCATTTTCAAGTTATCAAATAATGCATAAAGTACATATAAAACGGTAAAACCATGAATGAACAGTAGGGTATTGAGTCACCAGAAATTATCACAGTATCAAAACACCCTAAAAAGGCTACTAACCAAGTTTCGTCATCTTTGGATTCCATCTAGGCCATGTTTCCTATTTTTCATTGATTTATCAATCATATTTAAAAACAGGGGTAAAACCGTACATGCACACCCCCACATCATACCTACTGTGTAGATCTATTTACCAGGAGTACAATGCAACTGAGTTTACCTTTTTACGATTTTTATTCGATTTTATATGAATTTCCAAAGTTTCAACCGAATATAGGAAAAAGAAATGGAAAAAGGATAGAACCGAGGACTAGAACATAATTAACCCTATACGCCAGGGGCTAGCACGTAAAAATGCCAAGACTCAGTAAACAGCGTGGGGGTCAGAAATGTAAATAACCCACACTCCGGGGGGTAGCTTGCAAAACCCCTCGGCCTTTCTTCCTCCTCCCGCCGCGCGCGACGGCGCGGCGGCGCGCGCGCGCCGGCGAGCTCGGGCTCGCCGGAGCCGCGACACGAGGCGCGGGCGGTGTCCCTGAGCGAGGGCTACTACCTCCGGTAGAAGTCATCGGCGGCGGGGCGAGGGCGAGGCGGCAACGGAGCGTGAACGGCGGTGACGGCGGCGCGGCGAGGACGTCGCGCCGAGGTCGATCTCCGCGGTTAGAAGTGGAACGTCGACGAGATCTAGGGTTTCGGGTGCGCGGGAGCGAGGCGGAGTCAATGGCGGGGGTCTAGGGGTGTGGGGTGGACGGAGACGGCCGGCGCGAGCTCGCACCGAGCTTTGCCGGAAATGGCGGCCCGCGTCGGTCGCCTCTCGATCTGGCGGTGGGGAGTGAGAGAGGCGACGAGGTCTAGTGGAGAAGGGGCGGGGTGGAGTGGCGAGTGCGGTGAGGTAGACCTTGAGGCAAAGGAAGGACGGACGGCGGCGGCGTGCGCCCGGGACCGAACTCGAGCTCGTCAATGGCGGCTCGGTCTCACGCGGCGAAGTGGAGGCGAGAGGGCTCGGGAGTGGCAGGCGACGAGTGGAGGCGAAAGAGGGGAGAGAGGTACGTCGGCCTCAGGTTAAAGGTGCGGCCGAGGGAGGGCGATCCGTGGGCGAGGCGAACGGGCCGTACGCCGGTGAACGCGCGGCGTTCACCGGCCGCGACACCGTGGCCACCCAGTGTCCTTCCCAGTTTTTGTGTTTCTTCCCTTCGATTCAATCGCATTTTTAGCCTACTTAGATTCCAATTTAGGAAAGGTGGTAATTGGAAGAAATGTTGGCCTCTTCCAGTTCTACAAGTTTGTCAAAAGGCTCCAACTCTAATTCGGTCTGGAAGTATGAATTCCATTTGAATTTAGCTGACAGCTCTAGATGGGGCAGAGTACCTTTATTCCTTGTGAAGGGAAAAACTCCCATTTCTGGGTTTTAACTTCTAAAAGGCCCATTGACAAGTTTGTTTATAATTTTGTCATCTATATTTCATTCCATTTGGGTTTGACATGAAAATGACTTTAAGTTGGAGAAAAACCAAATTTACCAACTGGTCAGATTTAAACTGTGTTTCTAGGCTGACAGAAAATGGTCCAAATCATTTACTAGATTTCATTTTCTAACCAGACCCCAATTTAAAAAGTTGCTCCCTAGATCATTACCTACAACTTCTCTAATTTGAGCTTTGCATGAATGTGAATGTAGGTCAGAGTAAACTTAGAATTTCAAATCAGCCCCAATTTGAACTGGTTTTCTGTACTGTCATTAAATGACCCTAATCACCTTCTAAACCTCATTATCTGACAAGACCCATTTGGCAAAGTTGTTTATCTCATGTGCCTCTACAGTTTTGTAAATATGAACTTCCCCCAGATCTCAATAGAATCAAAGATACGACTATAAACATAGCATCACACATGAAATGACTGGGTTTTCCACTATGTATTATAATCCAAACTTGTTTCCAATGCACCCACACATGTTATGCCATGATGCTCAAGATGAATGCTTCATGTAAGATGAGTGATTATGCACTTGAGATGCCAGAGCATCACAGAGACGCGGTCGTCTGACCATAATTGCCTGTCTGCTCCACTTTGCTTGGGTTGGAAGCAAGAGAAAAAGAAGGAAAAGAAGACGCATGGAGGGGATGGTGGTCGGGCTTCCACGATGATGAGGTTGGCTGGCCTGGGGTTTGCCTCTTGTGCTGTGGAGGGAAGATGCAGGGGGTCAGGCGACCTCAACAGTGGCCGGGCGGCCACCGGCGGTGCCCTTCCCCTCTTGTGCTTTGCTTAGGAAGTGAGGCAAAGGGAAAGAGAGGGAAAAGAGAGAAAGCAAAGCTAAAGAGAAAGGGAAAGGAGAGGGGGAGCATGAGAGTGAAGAGAGAAAAGAGGGGAGAGAGGGAGGCCGGCGTGGTCGGGCGGCCTGGCCATGTGGTCGGCCGGCCTGACCAGTGCTTCCATGCCGCCCCCTTTGCAGGGTGATGGTCGGCCGGCCTCATGATGAGGGGGCCGGCCCTTGTATATATATTTTTTTCTAAAAAAATGGAGGGTGTAAACTAAATGCAATAAAAGATTAAAATTGTGTATTGCCAAAAATTTAAATATGCAGTGGAAGATGAGAGTTTAAACTAGCGGGAAATAAATATGCCGTCGGAAGATAATGCCAGTTTTACCTCTTGGCGGGAGCGAACCATTTACTGCCCTTTGGGATGTCGCGTGAGCGTACGTACGGGGAGGTAAGCGGTACCTTTGCGAGCCACTTGGAATTTGTCATGGATTGGTCCTGGGCGCGCTCGTCGTCAACATGCCGACCTTCTTAACAGGAGCTTTGCCTCCTGTTTCCTGGTTCTTGCAGTTAGCCTTCTTGGCTCTCGCCTTCTTCCATTCGTCTTCCTCTTGTTGTCGGATGACAGCCTCAGTGGCTAACTTCCATTTCATGAATGCTACGAGACTGTCCATCTCTTTCCCGGGAGCATCATAGACTGGCGGCTTCGGCACATACTTTTGGCACTTGAAGATCTTCACTTGGCTACACTGCTCCACTTTTGGTCCGAAACAGAATGTCTCCCTCATTCCGTTTATGTTGAGGTGGATTTCTCCAGCTCCAACATCTATGCTTGCTTCCGCGGTGCTCAGAGACGGCCGCCCAAGAATGAGCGGTGTCTTTTCATCAATCTCCATATCCAATACCATAAAGTCCATGGGAATGAGGAAGGTTTGAATCTTCACTGGAACATCCTCGTCGATTCCCGCGGGGTGTCTGATAGACTGGTCCGCAAGTTGCAGGCACATACTCGTGGGGACGAGTGCCGCATGATTGAGTTTGTCGAAGACTTGATTGAAGACTTGGTTCCCAATTGAGCATGGAATGGTAGGACTGCCAAGGTCTTTCTTCTTCTGTGGAGGTTGGTTGAGTATAGCTGCGCTACACTCCTCGGTCATGTGCACAATTCCGCTGATGGCAGTGGTTTCTTATTGTTGAGTATATCTTTCAAGTACTTTGCATATGTTGGTACCTGCATTGCATCTAGTAGAGGTATATTGACATATAATTTCTTAATAACCTCAACAAACTTACTATATTGTTCATCGACGGCAGCCTTCTTGTTGCGTTGAGGGAAGGGCAACACCGTTGAGTCATAGAACTCATGTGGGAGAGTTTTCGGTGGTGCCTTCTCCTTTGCGGCACCAGTGCTGGTTTCTGGATCATCATTCTCCTCCGTTTCGGTGGTCTTCTCTTGTTCCTTGCCTGTATGGTTAGTGCATGACGCACCACTAGGATGTGGAGGGTCTTGAGTGGACTTACCACCCCTAGTGGTGACGGCATTGATATCCTCTTTGGGAGGAGGTTCCGGTTGCCCCGGAAGCTTTCCCGCATTAGCATTAGGAAAAGAGGCAACCAGCTGAGCTATTTGTCTAAAAATGCCAAAACTGAACCGGTGTATAAATAGCCTAAGAGTTGGTCATTAGAGGGAGCCTTGGCAGCTAGATTTTCATTTCCTTAGGGTAATTTTCGTCCTCAAGCTTTGAGCTCCAAGTTCAGGAGGGTTAGGGTGAGATCTAGCCTCCAAATCAAGAGGGAAGGTGAGGGTGGTTGCTTGGGACGAAATCCTTCGTTGTAATCTGACCTAAGACCTCTTTTGAGGCTCATAATCAAAGTGGTTTCGTGCAGCAACTTTGTGTGCTTCTCCTCCCATTGTGCTCTTTGGTTTTTGGCTTCAATCTTTGGCTTTTTGGGTGTTTGCTTTGGCCAAGGTTGAATCCTTTGTTTTCCTTATGTTTTGGACTTGCAAGGACGTGGAGATTATGTCTTAGAACATCTCAATCCCAAAGGATTGCCACGAGCAAGTTGTTCTTGAGCTTTTCCCTTTCTTACCCAAATATTCACCTCTTCACGAGATGTGAAATTCCCGCTAATCCCTTGATCTTTTTCAATAGATCTTTTGGGAATAGCTTTGGAATGGAGCTAGATACGTATCCTCTTAGTGGACGGTGTCTTGCTTCGTTGTGGGTGTTTTTCCGTTTTGAACTGCGGTGGGAGTTTGAGTTTGAGTTTTCAAGTGCTCCTATTCACCCCCCTCTAGTCGCACGTCTCGGTCCTACAGACTCCACGGGATCATGAGTGTGACCTAACTTCCTTCCAACCCTGATTAGTGGCGATCTTCTCAATCAAATTTTTGGCTGCTCTCACACTTTGGGTTAGGAAAGATCCTCTAGCGGCTGCATCCAGGTGCTCTTGAGCAGTACGGTTTAACCCGTGAAAGAAACTCTGAATTATCAGCCATTCTTCCATGCCATGGTGGGGGCAGGCTGCTATGTATTCCTGTAATCTTTCCCAAGCCTCCGCCACCATTTCATCTGCGAGCTGTTAACTCGAGATCTTGTTCCTCAATGCGTTAGTCTTTCCTAGAGGGAAGTACTTGGCGAGGAATGTGTTTGAGCACGCATCCCACGTTGTAAGTGTTGTGCGGCTGAGATAGAACCATTGCTTCGCCTTTTCGACAAGTGAAAATGGGAAGAGGCGTAACTTGACAGTATCGGCGGACGCACCTTTCATGGTAAATGTGCTGCAGATTTTTAGGAATTGCTGCAGATGGTTGTTAGCGTGCTCCATTGCTAATCCGCAGAAGGGAATGGCTTGAACCATGTGAATGACTCCTAGCTTGAGTTCGAAGTTCCCCCCTGCGTTGAGGGTTGGTCCCGTAGGGACATTACTGCTGGATGGGATGGAGAACTCACGGATGGTCTTCTCGGAAGGTACGGCCATGTCGTTGGTGTTCGAGGAACTGCTTGACGTGGCTGTTTCAAGGTTCAATTCCCTTGGAACAGGTATCTGCCCGTGAATGGTCTTGGGACGGACCCTCCTAAGCAGAACCTCTGGGTTATTATAGAAATTTTCCGACAGGTCGAAACCGGTCATACACCTTTCTGTTGCAACTACAACATAAACAACTGAGACAAGTGAGACTGCTAACGACTAGTTGGTATTTTTATAAAAGACACGGGGTTCGAAAAGAGATTATCAACTATATCTCTGCCTATTGCTTCCCCGGCAACGGCGCCAGAAAAGCTTGTTGGCGTCTCTTAGCCTTATACGATTTTACTCCGCAAGCGCACGGACACCGCTGTAGCTTTTCACTCAGAGTATTCTGAGTATCGTATTTTTATCCACAGGGAAGCGGCAGGCGAGAGAGTATAATTGAATAAACTCAAATCGAATGAACCGTACTTTATAAATATACCAGCTAGTCACTAGATAGGGGTAAGTCTGGTAAACGGATTGGTGTGTGGTGGAAAGAAATAAATGAAACTACCTAAGATACATGTAGAAAGGTATAGTTGCCTGGGAGGACAAGGAGTGAGATAAAGTTCCCAAACTCTATTCTATTCGGCTGCAAAGACTATGTCGTGGTTAACTAAGAAACTCAAGTAGCAAGTCAGGGTCTTGCGTTGAGCGAAATTCCGGCGCCTCGAGGAGTCAGGGGTAGATAGTAGACAACCGAAGGAGACCCGGCTAATGCCTACGGGCCTACCGAACGAACGGGCCGGACTACACAGGCACACCACACGCTGTCACCGAGTGGGGCTACCAAACAAATCTACATGGATAGGCTGGCACGCTATTAACATACTCAAGCAAAGTTTGAGTAGCAATAGATCGTTCCTGATCAGAGGAGAGGACCTAACCAGAGCCTGGCGTACAGGTTGGATTATAGCACCGGCAAGAATAACGGGACTTGACTAACTAAGATAACCACAAGTCTAAGCCTAGCAAGTATGCAAAATAAAGGGTACACCACACTTGCAAGAGATAGAAGTAAAGTAAAATATAACTGAATTATATTGAAGATTGAGTACAAAAGATACAAGAGCAGTTACCGCAGACTCAGAAGAATCTCCGAGAACTCCGAGGCAAAGCTCAACTCAATCTAACTCCTAGGACTATCCTAACTACTAAGATGTGGAAAATGACACTGTCTAAGGTAGAATATGGCTCTCAACTTCTCCACACCTTTACAAATGAGCTCTACAGGCCTATTTATAGTCTCATATGAGAGGGGGGTATTTGTAGGAGGCTTAGGTCGGTGGGAGGCCGAAGTCAGTGGTCGGTCGACCTAGGGGAGAGGTCGGCCGACCTACTCCGAGGTCGAGCGACCACCCGATCAACCGCCTTTGCACTCCAACGGCTTGATCTTGCTTCCCCATGGTGGTTGGCGGATAGGACGGTTGTTGCACGTGGAAAATGCCTCCGAGGGTAAGGTCGGGCGGCCTTGTAGGAGGTGGGGCGACCACGTGTCTGCCCTGCATTGGCCACTTTGCTCTTCCCTCGGATTGATGACGTTGTGGATCCGTGACTTGGTGCATTTTCGGCCTTTGGATACATTGGATGCTTGGTCTTGCGGTTGGATTTGAGTGCACTTGTGTTTTCTTCAAAATGTGGACCAATGATGTGGCAAGTGGCTGATTTGGGAAGTCGGGCGGCCTGACCAGGGGTCGGCTGACCTGGCTGCCCCAGGCAGGCCTGACCCTTGGTCGGCCGACCTGGTGATGGGGTCGGCCGACCTGGCCACTTTGGCCAGTGTGCCACATATTCGATCCTTGGCATGTTTTCATCTATTTTATGTGCATTTTGGTACCTGCATCCAAATATTCATACAAAACTTGTGGAACTCATTAGTAGAGGGGTTAGTCCATAATTATTCACTTGCATAGCTCCATTCGGTTGGTAATTGACGGTAGATATCGTGAGATTACGACCATCAACAGACGCCACCTATGATGGCACCGCCTTGTCTCAACGTCCCATTTATTGTTTATCTGTCGACGGACGAGACGACCATTGGCTCGGTGTTGATCCAAGAAGTCGATGGAAAAGAGTGAGTCATCTACTACCTGAGCCGACGATTACTTGATGCTGAAACCAAGTATTCTGAGATGGAGCGTTTATGCTTATGTTTATACTTTGCATGCACCAAATTGCGCCATTACTTGCTTAATGCTAAAACTTGGGTAGTATGTAAAGCCGATGTTATTAAGCATATGTTGTCAGCCCCTATTCTTAAAGGGAGGCTCGGCAAATGGATGTTTGCTCTATCGAAGTTTGATATCAGGTATAAACCGGTCAGGGCTGTAAAAGGCCAAGCATTAGCCGATCTCATTACTGAGCGATTGGCTCCACATCAAAATTTCGTCGGCATATCGTCCTGGGCTTTGTTCTTTGATGGTTCTGCCTGCGACGCTGGCTGCGGTATCGGGCTTCTCATTATTTCCCCTCGGGGGGCACAATACGAGTTTGCCTTTCGCCTCAGCGAGCGATGCACTAACAATCAAACAGAGTATGAGGCTTTGTGTAAGGGCCTCGAGTTGGTGCTTGAGGCAGGGGCTGAAGTAGTCGAAGCTTTCGATGATTCTAGAGTTGCCATCAATTAGTCGACAGAAGATTTTAATTGTGCTAGTGATCTATTGTATCCCTATCTTCTACGTTGTCAAGAATTGATGGCAAAATTCAGATTTGTTCGATTAACACGGATACCAAGGGAGGACAATCTTGAAGCCAACAAGCTTGCGCAAATAGCTTCTGGATATGCCGAACAAGATGATAGCGTTTGTGTTGACGTCATGCCGATTGATGCAAACGACTAGAGAGCCGATCTCCTCAACTACTTGAGGGATTTGGCTCGGGGGGCAGATAAGAAGACAAGGCATCGTGCTCTGAAACATGTGCTTATTGGTGATGAGCTGTACTTCAGGACCTTGGAAGCGTTATTGTTAAAATGTTTGGGGCCATCAGAAGCATTGAAAGTTATGCACGATGTCCACGAGGGAGTATGTGGTACCCACCAATCGGCTCATAAAATGAAGTGGCTGATTAGAAGATCAGGGTATTATTGGCCAACCATGTTAGAAGATTGCTTCAAATACTACAAAGGTTGCCAAGAGTGTCAGAGGTTCGGAGCCGTTCAGATGGCGCCGGCTGGACCGTTGAATCCTATTGTCAAACCATGGCCATTTAGAGGCTGGGGATGGATATGATCGGTCAAGTTAACCCTCTGACCAGCAAGGGACACAAATGGATTTTGGTTGCCACTGATTATTTTACCAAGTGAGTAGAGGCCGTGCCAATGAAAAACATCACAGCTAAGGACGTGGTGAATTTTGTCAAGGAACATATTATTTACAGGTTTGGCATTCCACAAACTATCACCACAGATCATGGGACTGTCTTTTTGGCTGAAGAATTCAAAAATCTTGCCAAAGAGATGGGTATCACATTGCTGCAGTCGTCCCCATACTACGCTCAGGCCAATGGTCAGGCCGAGGCATCGAACAAGAGTCTCATCAAGCTGATCAAAAGGAAGATAGACAAATATCCTAAGTAATGGCATGATCGGCCCGCAGAGGCATTATGGGCGTACAGGATGTCGTGTCACGGGGCGACTAAGTGCACTCCATACCAGTTGGTGTATGGCCAAGCGGCCGTTATGCCGTGGGAGGTTAACATCGGCTCTCGCAGGGTTCAATTTCAGAATGACCTATCAGCCGATGATTATGCATCTCTCATGAACATCAACATAGATGACTTAACGGAGTTTCGGCTATGGGCTTTTGAAAAAAATAGAGACAACAAAGCCAGCGTAGCGAAGGCTTACAATTAGAAAGTAAAGCCGAAAAACTTCAAGGTAGGCGATCTTGTTTGGGAGTTTGTCTTGCCAGTTGGAACAAAAGATCCAGCGTTTGGAAAGTGGTCACCTAACTGGCACGGGCCCTATCGCATAGTAGAGCTCTAGGTAATTCGTATAGGATGGAAACATTAGAAGGGGTTCGGTTCTTCAAAAACGTCAACGGCAAATATTTGAAGAGATATTATCCTAGCATGTGGATCAGATCCTAACTTGAGCAAGAACCGATATGGAAACAACCAGATGGAAGTGGCCGATGCCTTGCTATCGCCTCTAAGGAAAATTTGACCGATGCGTTGCCATCTAGTCATAACATGAGCTGATGTACCAGAACATCGCCTTTAGAAGAAAAATAAGGGTAACAATAATAATATAAAACAAGCAACTACTGGTGGAGAGGGCCAATGCGTGCCATTGGCCATAGCCGATGTTAGGCATTGCCTTCAGTACAAAAATACAGGACAAACATAATGTTCTTAACCGAGCTACACGCTCGGGGGGCACAACTGACAATGTTCGAGTGATTCGATGAGTCATGTAGAGGAAGACGCTGGTAGGCTCTGAAGATATTGGCAGATTGCAGTCAAAGCTTTCATTCTGACCTTGTCAGCGGAGTCGATCACTTGATGATTTGATTCATCAGAGCCAATGATCAGACTTTTGTTTAACTCACGGATGCGTGCAATACTGCCTTTGAGTGACATGGATAGCTTTTGCTTGTTATTTGTGAGCATCTTCATGCTTGCATCATTGGCTTGGATGGCTGCGTCAACCTGAGATAGCTCTTCCTCAAGACGCTTGATTTCATCAGTTATTTGTGATCTCCTCGCATCAAGTGCTTGCCTGGACGTCTTCAGCCTTGCTTCTTCACTGTCGTCATCTAGGTCTGCCTTAAATTGATTTGCTGCTGCACATACCTTGGTGATTTCCTCTTGCAGGGCCGCCTGGTTGTTACGAGTAGCTATCCGTGACGTGGCGGCCAACACATCCTCTCGAAGGAATCCAAGGTGAGCTGTTGGTCGGAGCGCTTGCTTCAGGCTTAAAGGCAGCATATCAATGATCGGCTCAAGGGCCGTGCGGATGCCGTCACATGCAATGACCAATTTCTCAATTGGGGTTTCCAGTTGCTTGGCGATGTCTTTAAGGCTCGAGGTCACATCGGCCGGTGGAGTCGAAGGAGGGCTCTCAGTCACCAAAGATTCACCGATGGTTGAAGGGTCAAAGTTCAATAAGGATGCAGCATCAAAGGCCTGGTAGCAGCATGGTTAGTTTACAAACTATAGATGAAGAAGACTTGTAGTTCAGAACACACCTGTGGAGGGCTGACTTCCATGTGGTCTTCGTCTGTCCGGCCGGATGTATCCTTGTTGACGGGCGTAATCTCACGATATCTACCGTCAATTACCAACCAAATGGAGCTATGCAAGTGAATAAATATGGACTAACCCCTCTACTAATGAGTTCCACAAGTTTTGTATGTGTATTTGGATGCAGGTACCAAAATGCACATAAAACAGTTGAAAACACGTCAAGGATCAAAAGATGGAAAGCACTGGTCAAGGTGGCCAGGTCGGTCGAGCCACACCCAGGTCGGCCGACCAGGGCAAAGCCTGCCCTTGCTCAGCCAGGTCGGCCGACCAGGGGGCAGGCCGCCCGACCCACTGACAGGGTCGGCCGACCCCTGGTCGGGCCGCCCAACCTTCCAAGTGGGCCACTTGCCACCTCATTGATCCACGTCATGAAGAAACACAAGTGCACTCAAATCCAACCGCAAGACCAAGCATCCAATGCATCCAAAGGCCGAAAATGCACCAAGTCACGGATACTCAACGTCATCAATCCGAGAGAGAAGCAAAGTGGCCAATGCAGGCCTGACATGTGGTCGCCCGACCTCCTACAAGGTCGGCTGACCTACCCTCGGAGGCATTTTACACGTGCAACAATTGTCCTAACCGCCAACCGCCATGGGGAAGCAAGATCAAGCCGTTGGAGTGCAAAGGCGGTGGATCGGGTGGTCACCCGACCTCGGAGTAGGTCGGCCGACCTCCCCCCTAGGTCAGCCGACCACCGACCTAGGCCTCCCACCGACCTAAGCCTCCTACAAATACCCCCCTCTCATAAGGGACTATAAATAAGCCTGTAGAGCTCATTTGTAATGGTGTGGAGAAGTTGAGAGCCATATCCTACCTTAGCGAGTGTCATTTTCCACATCTTAGTAGTTAGGATAGTCCTGGGAGTTAGAGTGTGTCGAGCTTTGCCTCGGAGTTCTCGGAGATTCTTCTGAGTCTGCGGTAACAGCTCTTGTATCTTTTGTACTCAATCTTCAATATAATTCAGTTATATTTTACTTTATTTCTATCTCTTGCAAGTGTGGTGTACCCTTTATTTTGCATACTTGCTAGGCTTAGACTTGTGGTTATCTTAGTTAGTCAAGTCCCATTATTCTTGCCAGTGCTATAATCCAACCTGTACGCCAGGCTCTGGTTAGGTCCTCTCCTCTGATCAAGGACGATCTATTGATACTCAAGCTTCGCTTGAGTACGTTTATAGCGTGCCAGCCTATCCACGCAGATTTGCTTGGTAGCCCCACTCGGTGACAGCGTGTGGTGTGCCTGTGTAGTCCAGGCCCGTTCGTTCGGTAGGCCCGTAGGCATTAGCCGGGTCTCCTTCGGTGGTCTACTATCTACCCCCTGACCCCTTGAGGCGCCGGAATTTCGCTCGACACGAGACCCTGACTTGCTACTTGAGTTTCTTAGTTAACCACGACATAGTCTTTGCAGCCGAATAGAATAGAGTTTGGGAACTTTATCTCACTCCTTGTCCTCCCAGGCAACTATACCTTTCTACGTGTATCTTAGGTAGTTCAATTTACTTCTTTCCACCATACACCTATCCGTTTACCAGACTTACCCTTGTCTAGTGACTAGCTGGTATATTTATTTAAGTACGGATCATTCGATTTGAGTTTATTCAATTATACTCTCTCGCCTGCCGCTTCCGTGTGGATAAAAATACGATACTCAGAATACTCTGGGTGAAAAGCTACAACGGTCTCCGTGCGCTTGCGGAGTAAAATCTTTTAAGGCTAAGCGACGCCAACAAGCTTTTCTGGCGCCGTTGCCGGGGAAGCAATAGGCAGAGATATAGTTGATAATCTTTTTTCGAACCCCGTGTCTTTCATAAAAATACCAACTAGTCGATAGCAGGCTCACTTGTCTCTGTTGTTTATGTTGTGGTTGCAACAGAGAGGTGTATGACCGATTTCGACCTGCTGGAAAACTTCCACAATAATCCAGAGTCTCAGCTTAGGAGGGTCCGTCCCAAGACCGCTCACGGGCAGAGACCTATTCCAAGGGAATTAAACCTTGAAACGGCCACGTCAAGTAGTTCCTCGAACACCGACTCGTCAAGTAGTTCCTCAAACACCGACGACATGGCCGCACCTCCTGAGAAGACCATTCGTGTGTTCTCCATCCCATCCAGCAGCAATGTCCCTACGGGACCAGCCGTCAACGCAGGGGAGAACTTTGAAATCAAGCCGGGAGTCATTCATATGGTTCAAGCCATTCCCTTTTGCGGATTAGCAACGGAGGATGCCAACAATCACCTGCAGCAATTCCTGGAAATCTGTAGTACATTTACCATGAAATGTGCATCCGCCGATGCTGTCAAGTTACGCCTCTTCCCATTTTCACTTGTCAAAAAGGCGAAGCAATGGTTCTACCTCAACCGCGCAACACTGACAACATGGGATGCGTGCTCAAACGCATTCCTCGCCAAGTACTTCCCTCTGGGAAAGACCAACGCGTTGAGGAACAAGATCTCGAGCTTTCAACAGCTCACAGATGAAACGGTGGCGGAGGCTTGGGAAAGATTACAGGAATACATAGCAGCCTGCCCCCACCATGGCATCGAAGAATGGCTGATCATTCAGAGTTTCTTTCACAGGTTAAACCATACTACTCAAGAGCACCTGGATGCAGCCGCTGGAGGATCTTTCCTATCCCAAAGTGTGAGAGCGGCCAAAAATCTGATTGAAAAGATCGCCACTAACCATGGATGGAGAGAAGAAAGGTCACACACACAATCCCGTGGAGTCCATCACATCGACAACACGGACATGCTGGCCACCAAGATGGACTAGCTTTTAAAGAAGCTAGAAGACAATCCTGAGACCGCACCAGTCCAGGCCCTCGACACTCGCATGACTTGTGAAGTCTATGGGAACACGGGGCACTCAGGGAGCAGCTGCGCTGAAACGCGACTGGAAGACGTCAACTTCATCGGTAATTCTAGTAACTTCAAAAACGGGAATCGTCCCCAACCAGGCTGGAATTTGCGCCCATATATGCCGTTCTCCGGACAAGGTAATGTGGCGGAACCGCCCTGCTTAATCCAGACTAAGCACACCTACCACCTCTGGCTCGCAGTGCACTTAGGCCAGACTAAACCCTGTAGTCCGTCGAGAGTACTTCGGCTCTCGATAACACCATTCCCAGAGGAACCGACATCAAACATATCTGACTCTCGAAGGAGCCACAACAGTTACAAGCATCGCAGGCAGTTGAAATATAAGATAGATAGACTTAGTTTACAAACCAAGTATATGATGTTGAATACATTTATAATATAGCGGAAGCGTTTGCAAAATACATATATATAGCGGAAGCGTTTTCAAAACATCTCGCAGCGGAAACAAACTCAAGTAGTGTTCATGAAGAGATGAACAAGGTGAGTAGCACCGAGGCCACCGGTCCTACCACCTCCAACATAGTTATCCAGATGTCGCTAGTACCTGTGATCCAAAAGTGGGGGCAAACCCTGAGTACTAATTACTCAGTAGGACTGAATGGACGGGGCTAACGGCTGACGCAAAGCATAGCTTACTAGTCAGGTGGATCCTTAGCCATTGACTTTTATACAAGGTCATGTTGACATAAGATAGCAGGATTTGATAGCTGCTATCCATTAACCATGAAGGTCATTGATATTATAAAATAAATACTTGCATGAAAATAAAACATGAAAACCCATCGGTAACTTGCATAATAGTATATCGTACACATCCAAGCATGTTGTATTGAAAAGCGTGATTAAATAAACAACATGTTAAAGTGGATTACTACTTTGCCCGTCAGTGGTATTGGCATTCTCACACCTGGTGAGCATCAGCGATTCGAATCGTTTTTTATATTCTCGGGAATAACTAGAAGTACCAGGATGGCATATGCTTACTAACCCCCGACATTTCCACGTATGCTTCCCCCATCTCCACTTGTCCCATCCCAAGTTCGATTCAATCCTTCCGTAGTTCCCAGGTTGTGCCGCCTTAGGAGCGTTACCTCAGCGTACCGGGTCCAGCCCTCCCTCGACTACAAGCTCCCCAAGGTGTTACAGTAGGAGTCTGTCTCTGTTCTTCGGATGGCACAAGTAAGACTTTTACCGGTCCATTATCCCGGATAAGCACCCTAGCAATGTTATGCCGACCAATAGGCGAACAACGACCGGCCTTATGCGACTCAGGCGGAGTCCACCACACATTATTCCAATTCTCATCATTCAATTCCATATCTTCGCCCGGTCTCCATTTAAAACATAACATAATCAAAGTAAGATTCATAATAGTGAGATTTCTTCTCTGAAAAGCAATCCCTACGGGACGAGTGACCTTTATTCACTCGTATCTACTCGCACCTAACCATTCTAGGCACACGTCCTGCGAACTCTTGATACAGGAGCAAGGGCCAAGGCGGCCAAGGAATCTAATGCAATTGGTTTCAACCAACTTCTAATGCATATGCGTAATCAACAATTATTTTTATTTTGCTGGGAATAGCATGGTCCTGCCTACCTTTGATTGTTCTTAAGAAAACCAACAAACTACCGGGTTGTGGGGCTTTGCCCTAGACAACCCCTTGAAGCAGGGACGGATTTAATCAGCGACCCTTCGTCTTCTTGCACCGGATATAGCTTATCGTCCGATTCCATGATCACTGGTTTCTCCTGCGCTGACAGCTCCTTGCACGCGGGGTCTATATGCATGATAAAATGCAACATGAGTGCAAAGGAATGTATTGACATGCATATGGTGCAGGTGAAAGGTAATTCATGGTGAGTAGCAATGTGACAAAAGACGTAAGTGTTGTCATTCTAATTTATACCACAAGAAAGGAAACCATGCAAACTTTTTATTAAGAAATCATACAATCCATCATTAAGAACCATACAAACCATCACTAAGAAATCCTACAAACCATCACTCAAGCCTAGTATAATCTATCATACTTAACTAATTAGAAACTTTCAACAAAATACATGGTACAGTAGTCTAACACGTGTACATGCATTCAATTAGGGTAATTTATTCTCATTTGTGAATTAATCTAAGCAACTAAGTTACAGCAGTAAAACATAGCCAAATGAAACCAAACTTTTATGGCGCACAGATCTTGAATACCCAAGACTACTACCAAAATTTCAGCCCAATTGGAGTTGTAATTATTTTATTAAAAATACAACAATTTCTCAGCCCTACACATTGCCAGAATTTTTATAAATTATAGGAATAGTTTCTGGAAGTAAAACTCTACCAGTGAGCTATAGTTGGCATGATCTGCATGTACAAAAATCAGCAAGCACGAAATCCATAGTTTGATATGACACATATTTTCCATATATTTATCTTATGCAAAATAAGATGCACTTATCAACAGTGTTAATAAATTTTCTAAAAATACTTTTTGGACTCCCTATCATACTGGTAGCATACCATATTTTTCATAGAATTACCTTTGCATTTTAAAGTCATTTTTTCTAATTATCAAATCTAGCAAGTAGCATTTTGCCAATTTTAAAACAACAGCTAAAACATAAATGCACAATCTCATACTTTACTAGTGAGCTACTCATAATATAAAAAGTACATGAAAAATACCAGAGGTCATATTTGAGCATATTTTATGTAGCATTCATTTTCCAAGTTAATTAAATACACAAAACACATGCATAAGGGCAAAACAGTAAATAAACAGCCAATGCTAGGGCTACCAAAAATCACACAGTAACTAGATGCCATAACAAAGCTACTGTTCAAATTTCATAATTTTAGGAGCTCATTTAGTCTATTTTTACCATTTATTTACCCTCATCATGCATGCACTAAACTAGGGGCAAAATAGACTTTTCACACATCCACATCTTACCTATCCTGTAGATCTACTCAAGAGGAGTCCATAACCACTAAGTTTGTCCATTTTGGATTTTTCTACAAATTACTATGTTTTTCCAAAGTTTCAGCCCATTTATTAACAAAAGAATAAAAGATAAACCTAGATCTGGGGACTCAAACGCTATTTCCCGAGCTCCCAGGGACCTGCACAGAAGAGTTTATAAACTCAGTGCATAGTTGTCGTAACAGGGCGATGAATACTCAAAAACTGTAGGGGGTTTTGTGCAAGACTTTGGGTCCTTCTTCTACCTCGGGACGACGGCTAGGGGAGGCGCGACGCCCGGCGTTCCCGAGCTCGGCGACGCGCGAGGAGGCGCGCGCTTGGAGCCGAGAGGGCTCTGGAAGGTGGGCTCGGCCTCGGGGATTGCTTTCCCCAAGATCTAGCCGCGTGGGGTGGCGTGGACGAGCAGCGCGGAGGCGGTGAACCGGGACGCGTCGGCTCGGCGTGGCGTGGCGTCGCGGCGACTCGATCCGGCGGTCGCGGGGTGGAACGGCCACGCTGGCGGGCGCGTGAGCCGCGCGGTGGAGCGGCGGTTGGGCCATGGAGGCGAGGGGAGGGCCGGAAGGTGGCTTCCCGCAGTGAGGGCCGGTGGCAATGGCGGTGCGCGACGGCGTCACCCGCGGAAAGGGCAAGGGAGGCGGTGGGAGGCTCCGAGGCTTGGCGGGGAAGGTGGAGGACGGTGAGGCGAGCGCGAGGCGCGCGTTGGCGGGGCGAGAGGCAGCCCGAGGCGGCCGGCGCTGTGATCTTGCCGTGGCGGCAATGACGGCGGGCGTGCTGCGTTTATGGAGGAATAGGCGGAGGGAGGCGACGAGGCCTAGCGCGTTGGACGCGGGAGGTGGTGGCGAGCGTAATGGCGGTGGTCTGGAGGCACGGGGAGCAGCAGAGGTGGCCACGGAAGGTCGAGCTCTGAGCTCGGTAATGGCGGCGGCGTTCGGTGCGGAGAGGAGAGGCAGAGAGCGAGGGAGTGAGAGGGCAGAGAAGGGGTGCCCCCCGCGGCTTAAGGCCGAAGGAAAGGTTGGCCTCAGCCGGGAATGTGTCCAGGTGCGGAGCGAGGGTGCGGAGCGAGGGTGCGAGGCGCTCACCGCGTGGGCGCGTCGGAGCGGGGGAGAAGGAGAAGACGCGGTGGGTGGACTCGGTCCGGTGGCCGGGGCGGCTGACAGGTGGGCCCGGGGTGAGAGAAAGAGAGGATGGTGCAATGGACCCGGTGTACAAAATGATGGAAATGTGGGACCCGCTGCTGCTGCCGTTTCCCGCCTGGACGCGAGGACGCGACAGGTGGGGCCCGCGTGTCATTAAGACGAAAAGGGAAATTCGAATTCCGAAATGGAAAATCAGTTTTGACCAAAGAAACCTGTTTCTGAAATTCGCCTATTTGGCCAACTTAGGGGCCGAATTTGAAAATGCCACAATTGGATGAAACGTTCCAAACTTTGAGCTCTACAACTTTCTTATAAACTTTCATACCATGTTCTACTCAAAAATATGATTTAAATTTGAATTTAATCTGCTGACCAATGTTTGACCAACAAAATCCTCTAGTTTAGAAATTTTAAAAGTCTAGTTTCTAATCACATTCACTCAAAGAGTTTTGTGCCAATGTTGTTCAAAACTTCAATATCTACAACTTTTTCAATAAAAGCATTTCAAGATTTTGGCTTAATAATCAAGAAAATTTAAAATTACTAAACTGGTCATGTTTGGACAGAATTCACATGCTGACAGAAAAAGATCCAAAACTCTATGCAAAACTTACTGCATGTCAAAGAACCAATTACCAAAGTTGTTCATCCTAAAATTGTCTACAAGTTTGGTATAAAAAGTTTCACCTAGATCACAACACATTCCAAGTTATAGTGACAAGTTTGGAGGCCTACTCAGGAAAAACTGAATTTAATTGATTCAAATGACTTGGTCTACTTATGCACTCAATATAAAATGTTCATGAGATGATGCACATATGTCAATGATGCAATTGTAATGCACTTGAGATGCTTGAGGCATCACAACCCACCCCCCTTAAAGAAATCTCGTCCCGAGATTTTGATGTGATGTGGGTGGATAAGTTAAATGAGAAGAGAGTGCATAGTGTATGAATTTGAAACTTTAAACTGCTGTGACGTACTTATTTTGAAGTGGATGGAAGAAAACCAGGATACTTTGTTTGCAAAAATTTCTCTTGTTCCCATGTTGCCTCTTCTTCGGAGTGATTACTCCATTGCACTTTGTAGAAGTTAATGGTCTTTCGTCGTGTTGATCTTTGCTTTTGGTCAAGGATTTTTATGGGCTTCTCTTCATAAGTGAGGTCAGGTTCAATCTGGATCTGAGATGTATCAATCACTTCCTTTGGCACTCGTAAACACTTCTTGAGTTGCGAGACATGAAACACGTCATGAACCACAGCAAGATGTGGTGGTAGCTCTAACCGGTAAGCAACTGGCCCACATTGCTCTGTGATTTTGAACGGACCCATGTACTGTGGTGCTAACTTGCCTTTTACACCGAACCGATGTACTCCCTTCATTGGTGACACCCGGAGTTACACAGGATCACCCTTCTCAAAGACTAGTGGTCTCCTCCTATTATCTGAGTAGCTCTTCTGTCTAGACTGTGCTCTTTTCAGTTTGCTGTGTATGAATTTAACTTGCTCTTCTGCCTGCGTTACCATGTCAGGTCCAAACGTGACACGCTCACCTGGTTCAGACCAATTCAGTGGCGTTCTACACTGTCTACCATAAAGAGCTTTGAAAGGTGCCATTTCCAAACTCTTTTGGTAACTATTGTTGTAAGCGAACTCCGCCAAGGGGAGACATTCATCCCACTTGGTGGAATAGGTCAATGCACATGCTCTCAACATATCTTCTAAGATCTGGTTCACTCTTTCGACTTGGCCGCTGGCTTGTGGATGGTATGCTAAACCACAAATCAAATTGGTCCCAAGAGCAATTTGCAGTTGCTCCCAGAAACGGGACACAAACAGTGAGCCTCTGTCCGAAGTGATGGTTTGAGGAACACCGTGCAAGGAGACAATCCTGGCTATATAAAGTTCGGCATAGGTCTTAGCGTGGTAAATTGTCTTCACAGGAATGAAGTGAGCTGATTTCATGAATTGGTCTATAATCACCCATATGGAATCATACCCCTTCTGTGTGCGAGGCAAACCCACTATGAAGTCCATGTGTACATCCTCCCATTTCCACGCTGGAACTGCTAATGGCTGGAGCATACCAGCAGGCTTTAGATGATCTGTCTTGACTCTCTGACACACGTCGCACTCAGACACATACTTCGCGATCTCCCGTTTCATATGGGTCCACCAGAATTTCTGCTTTAAGTCTTGGTACATCTTATTGCTGCCCGGGTGCATGGCGAACATGGAGGCGTGAGCTTCATCCAGGATTTTCTTTCTCAACTCGATGTCCTTAGGTACCACTAAGCGATTTTTAAACCATAGGACGCCCTCTTCGTCAAGCCTAAAACAAGCCTTCTTTTCATTGATCTCATCTCTAATGTGGGCCATGCCCTTATCCTGCTTTTGTGCTGCAATGATCTGATCCTTTATTGTAGGTTCAATGATGAGGCTATATAGTTCAGCATGCGGCTCTGTAGGCATTTCGATCCCATCCATCTCACAACATATAACTCTTACCGTTGGACGAGCTTCAATGAAGTTGCAATGAGCCTTATGGCTTAATGCATCCGCTACCACATTTGCTTTCCCAGGGTGATAGTGGACCTCCAAGTCATAGTCTTTGATTAACTCCAACCAACGACGTTGCCTCATGTTTAGTTCTAGCTGTGTGAATATGTATTTTAGACTTTTATGATCGGTGTATATGTGGCAAGTGTTGCCCAACAAGTAATGCCTCCATTTCTTCAGTGCGTAAACAACTGCAAGCAGCTCAAGGTCGTGAGTCAGATAATTCACCTCATGTTTCCTCAGTTGGCTAGATGCATAGGCGATAACTCTGCCCTCTTGCATTAAAACACAACCGAGGCCACTACCGGAGGCATCACAATACACATCAAGTGGCTTGGTGATGTCTGGCTGAGCAAGAACAAGTGCTGAAGTTAGGAGTTTCTTCAACGTTCCAAATGCTTCTTCACATTTTGGGCTCCACGCAAACTTTGCATTTTTCTGGGTCAACGCTGTCATAGGCTTTGAAATTCTTGAGAAATCCTTGATGAAGCGGCGGTAATACCCCGCTAAACCAAGAAAACTCCGTATCTCTGTCACAGTTTGTGGCTGCTTCCAATTCAGCACATCTTCCACCTTGCTGGGATCAACAGCCACTCCCTTTGCTGACAAAATATGGCCTAGGAATGCCACTTCCTTTAGCCAAAACGCACACTTGTTGAACTTGGCATAAAGTTTATGTTCTCTAAGGCGAGATAGCATTATTCGCAAGTGTTCTTCGTGCTCTTTTTCATTCTTGGAATAAACCAAAATGTCATCAATGAATACTACCACGAATTTGTCAAGCTCCTTCATGAACACCGAGTTCATCAGGTACATGAAGAAAGCCGGTGCATTAGTCAACTCGAAGGACATGACAAGATACTCGTAAAGCCCATACCGCGTGGAGAAAGCAGTCTTTGGTATGTCTTCCTCTCAGACCTTAATTTGATGGTACCCGGATCTAAGATCAATCTTGGAGAAAACTGTGGCTCCCCCAAGCTGATCGAATAGGATATCGATGTGTGGCAGTGGGTACTTGTTCTTGACAGTAACAACATTCAGCGGTCGATAGTCTACGCATAACCTCTTACCACCTTGGTCTTTCTTCTCAACAAAGAGAGTGGGACAGCCCCAAGGTGATGAGCTGGACCGAATGAACCCTTTGTCTAATTGCTCTTGCAATTGAGTTTTCCGTTCCTTTAGTTCATCAGGCGCCATTCTATATGGCCTCTTGGAGACAGGAGCGGTGCCAGGTACAAGCTCGATGGCGAACTCAACATCCAGAATTCACATGCTGACAGAAAAAGACCCAAAACTCTATTCAAACCTTACTGCATGTCAAAGCACCAATTACCAAAGTTGTTCATCCTGAAATTTCCACAAGTTTAATATAAAAAGTTTCACCTAGATCACAACACATTCCAAGTTATAGTGACAAGTTAGGAGGCCTACTCAGGAAAAACTGAATTTAATTGATTCAAATGACTTGGTCTACTTATGCACTCAATATAAAATGTTCATGAGATGATGCACATATGTCAATGATGCAATTGTAATGCACTTGACTTGCCTGGGGCATCATAGGTAACTCCTCTGGTAATTCACAACAGTTCAATAAGCCTAGTTCTTTTGATCCTAAAGCTGTGTATGATAGCATTAGCAGAAAGTTTCATGCAAATGATAGACTTTTTGAATCTATTTCTTTATAAATGGAAACTTTTAATAGTGCTATGAAGAATCAACTGAGTTTCAATAAAATGCTAAAAACACAAATAGCTCAGTTAGCTACCTCTTTGCCTAATGCTAATGCGGGAAAGCTTCCGGAACAACCGGAACCTCCTCCCAAAGAGCACATTAATGCCGTCACCACTAGGGGTGGTAAGTCCACTCAGGACCCTCCACATCCTAGTAGAGCGTTACGCACTAACCATACAGGCAAGGAATAGGAGAAGACCACCGAAACGGAGGAGAATGATGATCCAGAACCCAGCACTGGTGCTGCGATGGAGAAGGCACCATCGAAAACTCTTCCACACGAGTTTTATGACACAACGGTGTTGCCCTTCCCTCAGCGCAACAAGAAGGTTGCCGCCGATGAACAATATAGTAAGTTTGTTGAGGTCATTAAGAAATTATATGTCAATATACCCCTATTAGATGATATGCAGGTACCGACATATGCAAAGTACTTAAAAGATATACTCAACAATAAGAAACCACTGCCATCAGCGAAAATTGTGCATATGACCGAGGAGTGTAGCGCAGCTATACTCAACCAACCTCCACAAAAGAAGAAGGACCCTGGCAGTCCTACCATTCCATGCTCAATTGGGAACCAAGTCTTCAATCAAGCCTTATGTGATCTCAGAGCAAGCGTCAGTGTTATGCCTAAAATTGTCTTCGACAAACTCAATCACGCGGCACTCGTCCCAACGAGTATGTGCCTGCAACTTGCGGACCAGTCCATCCGACACCCCGCAAGAATCGCCGAGGATGTTCCGGTGAAGATCCAGAACTTCCTCATTCCCGTGGACTTTGTGGTACTGGACATGGAGATTGATGCCAAGACACCGCTCATTCTTGGGCAGCCGTTTCTGAGACCCGCAGAAGCAAGCATAGATGTTGGAGCCGAAGATGTCCACCTCAACATCAACGGAATGAGGGAGACATTCTCCTTCAGACCAAAAGTGGAGCAGTGTAGCCAAGTGAAGATTTTCAAGTGCCAAAAGTATGTGCGGAAGCCACCAGTCTACGACGCTTCCGGGAAAGAGATGGACAGTTTCGTAGCATTCATGAAACGGAAGTTAGCCACCGAGGCTGCAATCCGACAACAGGAAAAAGACAAATGGAAGAAGGCGAAAGCCATGAAGGCTAACCGCAAGAACCAGGAAACATGATGCAAAGCTCCTGTTAAGAAGGTCGGCACCCATGATTTTACAAGACCAATCAACCAAGGGTGCAACAAAAATCAGCATACCCATGGAGGCCCTCGGACAAATACTATGGTGCATGTTGACGACAAGCGCGCCCAGGACTCATCCACGGCGAATTCCAAGTGGCTCGCAAAGGTACCGCTTACCTCCCCATACAAACGCTCACGCGATATCCCAAAGGGCGGTAAATGGTTCGCTCCCGCCAAGAGGTAAATGTGGCATTATCATTCGACGGCATATTTATTTCCCGCTAGTTTAATTTCTCATCCTCCACTACATATTTAAATTTTTGCAATGCATAATTTTAACCCTCCTTGCATTTAGTTCATACTCTCATTTTCAAAAAAAAAAAATCAGGGTCGGCCGACACCATCTTGAGGCCGGCCGACCACCACCCGCGAAGGTAAGGCAGTGGGGGGCGTTCAAGTGGCTGGCCGACCACGGACACAGGTCGCCCGACCAAGTGCATCACCCCCTTTTTCTTTTAAATGGATAGGGGCATTCTCATGAGGTCGCCCAACCATGATTTTGAGTCGGCCGACCACCACTTTCGTGCTTTCGGTGCATCTTCTCTCTCTCACTCACTCAAAGCACCGTACTCGAGTGGTCGCCCGACACCCCAAGAGGCCGGCCGACCAAGGTGGTGGCCGCCCGACCGGCCTCACCAGTTGTCCGACCGGCCTGCCCCTCTTCCCTTTGCTGCACGCCCACGCAAGGTCGCCTGACCACCTCACCAAGGCCGGCCGACCACCAGGCACAAGTCGGCCGACCCCCATGCCTGGTCGCCCAACCCCCCTGCTGCCCCATTCAGCTCAGCCCTCACCTCCATCTTCAATGCACCAAGCAGCAGCACTACAAACAACTCCCTTCTCCCTCTCTTAATCTCTTTGCTTAGTAGTAGTTTAGCTCTCTTTGCTTAGCCAAAATAATGTCCGAATAAAAATCTAGTTGAGCAAATAAATTAGCTACTAGCCCCTCTCCTTTGGCAAGACCACGAACAAGTTGTGGTGGTGTCACGCCTCGTAAGGATGACTAACGACTAACGCTAATTTTATTTTGTCGTCTCGTAGTTTTTGTGGTCACTTTTTGTGCAGGATGAAGCGCGCTTTCAAGAGGGCCAGAAGTACCATCAGCAAGGTGGGACACCACATACGGTTCCCGACGTCCTCTAGCTCACAGAACTCGTGGACGGTGTCCGACAGAGGCTCATCAAGTGCTGGATCGGGAGGAGAAGAAGTTTCGTCCTCCGTCACCGGGCCTGTATTGCTGCTGGATTCCCAAATCCCAACGCGCAATCAAGACGATGCCGACCTGCTGAGGCGACTCCACACCAAGCCTATCACCCTCACCAAGTGCTTCGATGAGGTACTCATGACAAGCACAGGTATGGATGACGAATTTGATGAAATTTTCAGTATGGTAGGCTGGGATAATTTTGCAAATGTTAGCGAGGGAGGCATAGTCCTCCTCACCAAGGAGTTTCTTATGACCCTCCGAGTAGTATCACTGCAGTCCAACACGACTATTCATTTCAGACTCTTTAACTCTGAGCATGAACTGACACTCCGTCAGTTCAGCAATGCTCTTGGGTTCTCACCTCGCTGCTCCATAGTAGCCGAACCTGTAGGCTTCAATGCAACAGAGTTCTGGAAAGAACTAGCCGGTCCGGACTATAAGGGGAAAAAGAGTATCACAAACATTAAGCACCCACCATGAGGTTCATGGCCCGCTGGATTACCATCGTAGTCCTTCCCCGCAATGACACACGTTGCGTGACCATAGAGGACTTAAAAAATCCTCTATGCCATGTGGTGTAAGCAGAAGTATGCACTTGTCACCGCCATGCTCTATCACTAGATGAAACTAGTTTGGGATGAAAATTCCATTTCAATCACGTCATTCATGACGAGGATTGCATCCGAGCTAGGGGTCTTAGCAAATGCCCAGGTGGCATTCTTACCCCCTGACACAACCAACCTAGTCACAGAGAGCCATTTCATCCGGGGACACTTTTTGCGCAAGAACCCCGGCACAGACACCTATGTAACGATCTATAGAGGGTACAACTTTGAAGTGCCTCTACCAGCACCATAGTTCAAAATCTACCACGTGAACACACTCTCTATGCCAATAGAGGGCGTCTCGGAGGAAGAACCTTTAGAGAAGCCTAGACATAGTGTAGCGGGAGTCATGACCAGGGCACAGAGGAGGGCAGCCCAAGAGCGCTTACAGAAGTAAGCACAGGATGCGCAAACCGCCGGGACGGGACCTACCTGGTTCCATACCGCGACTGGCACGTCGTGGCAAACCCAGGGAACAGACCCGACGTGGCATCCCCAAGGAGGATCTGCATGGGGACACGAGTCGAGTGCTGCGTTCTCTCAGCAGCAAGGAGCAGGAACCTACTTTGGGTATGGGTCAGCACCGTACGAGGCAGGACCATCTGCCTCTGCACGCTTTGCAGGAGACCCGTTGAGTGCCATCTTTGGGTCCCTGACCATTCAGGACCAGCGCACAGCTGGGATGGCCCAGCAGCTCAATCAAGTAGATGAGCGCACTCAGGTCATCCAGTAGACCCAGGACGAACAGTACAACCGCCTCCTAGAACTAGAAGCGACGGCTCAGCGCACCTTCGATGAGTCCCAGCGATTCTTCCAGTACTACGGGTACTACCCCGAGAAGCTTCGATGAAGCTTGGGGAGGACCCGAATTGACAGCTGGGTATGTATGACAGTCCCTCGATTTTTGCACCACCCATGTATCATTGCTTTGAGAGTTTATTAGTTTGTTTGCTCAATCTAGTTTGTTTAATTTAGTTTGCTTAATTTAGTTTGTTTAATTCAGTATATATATATAAAAAAAGAAAACTCTCATGCCTTAATGACAAGTTCACATGCTAGCTTCATTTTGGAGATGATGAATAGTTGCTCTATCAACTGAATAATTTAATTCTTGCATGTGACTTATGCTTAGCTTAGTTTTGAGTTCGTGAATAAAAGAAGTAAATCAAGGTTCTATCTTATGGCTACCATTTGTGATAACAAACCTAAGTTGTTGTGAGATGAATGATATGACTTGAATATGGGATAATTCTTTCATGCTCGTAGTAAGATGAACATCTCAGGTTTTTTTTTTGAAAATAACAAATTATAGCTCCCCTTGGTCAAACATACCTACCAGAGCCAAAAATACCGCAATTGGTTGATAGTTGGAGTACAAAAGCAAAAATGCAAGTGATCCATTCCGGACTTTGCATCCACCAAAATGTCTCCAAATACTTCTCATAATCCCTAGCCTTCAAATCTCAAGGAGTAAGGGTATGGAGCCCAAAAAAAGAAAAGCATACAAAAGCATAGCAAAAAGAAGAATGCGTGCAAAAGCACGGCAAAATGAAAAGCATGCTATTTCAAGCATGGCAAAAATAGATAAATGCTCCATATCGACTCCAAATGAACAAAAGGCTACAAGGGATAAATACCAAGAAAAGGAGGCATACAACACCACTACTCATACTCCAGTGATCAATAGAAGAAGTGATAGAGTACACTCTTTGGTCCAATCTTTGGCTTAGCAAAATAAATATCCTAAGTGTGCCACATTCTCCCTACCTAAAGCTCCACAAAGGCCTTAGTGTAGGAAAGTGTTGGTTGGATCTTGACCCTTGGTGAGGATACACATTTGAGCGCTTAAGAGCACCTTGGGGAAGCTACTTTTGTTTTGGAAAAAAAATCTTGAAAACTCCTGAGAAAGACATCCAAAAAGAGCAAGTTAGAAGAACTCCTGTACAAATGGTCATTCCATCTCTCAACTGCCCAAGGCGAGGTAAGGAAATAGATGCACCACAGGTAGTACACAAGGTGAGCATCAATTATTTCACTACTTGAAACAAAAGCATGAGTATTGAGTCACATATAAGAATTTCTCTTCATGTTCAATATTTCAGCAACTCCTGATCCACTTTCAGTCTTAGCTTTGCTCGAGGACGAGCAAAAGTTTAAGCTTGGGGGGTGTTGACGGTCGTAATCTCACGATATCTAACGTCAAATTACCAACCAAATGGAGCTATACAAGTGAATAAATATGGACTAACCCTTCTACTAATGAGTTCCACAAGTTTTGTATGAATATTTGGATGCAGGTACCAAAATGCACATAAAACAGTTGAAAACATGCCAAGGATCAAAGATAGAGTCCACTGGCCAAAGTGGCCAGGTCGGCCGACCAGGGCCAGGCCGAGTCTGACTCAGCCAGGTCGGCCGACCAGGGGGCTAGCCGCCAAACCCACTGACAGGGTCGGCCGACCCCTGGCTAGGCCGCCCAACCTCCCAAGTCAGCCATGTGCCACCTCATCGATCCATATCATGAAGAAAACACAAGTGCACTCAAATCCAACCGCAAGACCAAGCATCCAATGTATCCAAAGGCCGAAAATGCACCAAGTCACGGATCCACAACGTCAACAATCCGAGGGAAGAGCAAAGTGGCCAATGCAGGGCTGACACGTGGTCGCCGGACCTCCTACAAGGTCAGCCGACCTATCCTCGGAGGCATTTTACACGTGCAACAACCGTCCTAACCGCCAACCGCCATGGGGACGCAAGATCAAGCCGTTGGAATGCAAAGGCGGTGGATCGGGTGATCGCCCGACCACGGGCTAGGTCGGCTGACCTCCCTCCTAGGTCGGCCGACCACCAACTTCGGCCTCCCACCGACCTAAGCCTCCTACAAGTACCCCCTCACATATGGGACTATAAATAGGCCTGTAGATGTGGCGAAACCGCCGATTTAATCCGAGCTAAGTACACCTGCCACCTCTGGCTCGCAGTGCACTTAGACAGAACTAAACCCGGTTGTCCGTCGAGCTACCCAAAAGGGCACTCGATGTAACTATCACCCCGGAATGCCGACATCACACACATTAAGCTCTCGAAAGAGCCACAACAATTACAACAACCCATCATTTCATACAAACATAGTTTGATCGATTTCAAATACTTTGCTCAAAATATTGTACAAATGTAGTGGAGTAAAGCTTCAAAATAATCTCGCAGCAGAAAACATATGGTATACAGATACATTGCAGTGGAAGAATAGAAACTTCAAGGCATGACACCGAGCCCACCGTGGTCATCCTTGCTCACAAACTGACATGTACCTAGAGAAAAATATCAACAACAAACGGTGAGTATGTGGGGTACTCGTAGGACTTACCCGAGGGTGGTATCAGCCCGACATATTTGAGAGTATGCAAGGCTGTTTGTGGACTTGAACTCTAACCCGCATAAGCTTACTACAAGAGAGTCCTTACTTTCATGTTTCATTCAATGTTAAACCAGAAGCCTCAATTTATTCATTTTATCATCATGGTCCATCCTTCATATATCTCATCATTTCAACATATATAGCATCATAAAGTAGCTTGCAAAAATGTAAACATACAAGGACAAGCATGTAATATAAAAAGCATGATTAAATAAATAACATATTAAAGTTATTACTACGTTGCCCATCAGTGATATTGGCATTCTCACACCTGGTGAGCATCAGCGATTCGAATCGATTTCTAATTCCCGAGAATAACTAGAAGTACCAGGGGTATATGCTTACTAGCCATCGCATTTCCACATATAGCCCCCATCTCCACTTGTCCCATCCCAAGTTCGATTCCAACCCGCCATTCCCTAGGTTTAGCCCCCACAGAGCGATACCACGACGGGTCAGCCCTCCGCGAGAGTGAGCGCCCCTAGGGTCCGGTAGGACCAAGTCTCTATTCTTCGGATGGCACAAGTAAGACTTTCACCAGGTCCATTTCCTGGATAAGCACTCTAGCAATGTTATGCCGATCAGCAGGAGAATAGCGGACGGGGTCTTAAACGACTCGGGCGGAGTCCACCAAACCATCCACATCATTTTTCAACATAATATACCCATATCTCCGCCCGGTCTCGATTTTCCATCACATCATATCATATTGCTTTTGAATTAAATTTTTGTAAAACATTTTGAGCCCTACCATCTCGCGAGTATATACCTTCACTCGACTTCTACCATCTAAGCATGGCTAAGCATAGACTTTGATCTATTCATACTACATAGGATATCAGGGATTTATGCATGTGGGGTTTCATACAACTCCTAAACGTAATGCACAAACAAATATAGGGTGGTGGAACTCCCTAAATAGGTGTAGATGCCTAAGGGGCCTACCTTTGTTGTTGCAAACTTGAACAAACTAATTAAAGTTAGTTTACTGGGTTGTGAGGCTTTGCCCCAGGCAACCCCTTGATCAATTGGATAGCTCCTCCTTCCAAACACGACTGATGGGCTCTCCAGGTTGTGAGTGGGTCTTAGTTGGTTTTTTGGACCACCATTGCTTGACGTAGCTCCACGCACTTGTTTCCTTGATCACGTATCTGCAATAAGCGTCGCTACATGAAGGATATGCATGATGCAGTGAATGGATGCATGAGGGTGAATCACGTACATGAACAATTATCTTAGAATTTGGCAGAGAAGTGATTGATGAATTATGTTAACAAGAAGTGGTTTCATGCATCCAGAACAAGCATACATTTATTCATGAAATGAACACTTAATAAGATCACCCTAGTACTAGTGACCTAGCGGTACTTTTATGAGCCTATAATAAGCATACATCCCAAAGAAGCACATAAACACCTAGCAAGTTGTTTACCATAAAGAGAACAAGTCAAGTGCAGCAACATGTACATGAAAGACACACAAGGACAACGCAAAGATCAAAGAAACAATATTAATTGTTTTACTGAAAGGAGTCATTTAACATTAAAAGGGACACTTCACTTCTGGTAAGAGCATAGAACCAAATGACTTCAACTATTTATAACATGTAGAAACTAAGTACACCATGTTACAGGCAAAATTTCAGCTACATTGAAGTTATAATTAATTTATTAAAATTCTAGCAAGTTATCAGCTCTTTATATTTCTAGATTTTTCTTAAATTATGGAAATGGTTTCTGGCCATGAAATTCACCCAGTGAGCATTATTTATCATAACCAACATGTACATAAATTAGCAAATGAAATATCCCTAGTTTGATAGGACATCTATTTCCCATATAGTTATCTAGGTTCATTTTAAATGTACATTAAAACAGTGCTCACAAGCTTCACCAAAGTACTTTTTGGAACCTATATATCATTAGCAAGCTACCAAATTTTCTATAGAATTATTTATGCACCCTATAACCACTTTCTCATTTTATTTGTTTAAGCATCTGATATTTTGTCATTTTCAAATCACTATTCAAACTCAACATGCAAAGCCTCAAACTTTACCTGCAAGCTATGCATAGCATAAGGTGTGTCTCAAAAATCTTGTACAACCTTTGGAGCAAGTTTCATATGGTAAGTACTTCCCATGCATTTTTATTGTAAAAACTTAAGCCTAGGGGTAGATTAGTCACTTAACAGCAAATGCTACTGCTACCAAAAATCACACCGAGCCTATACAGCACACCAAAGCTACTGTCCAAGTTCCATAACATTTGGAATTCATTTAGCCCACTTTTGTCATTTATCTAGTTTTAGCATGCATGCAACAAACCAAGGGCAAAACAGTCATTTCACACATCCACATCATAACCATTCAATATATCTATTTAAGAGGAGTCTAATGCAACTGAGTTTACTCATTTTGGATTTTTCTGTGATTTTATATGATTTTTCAAAGTTCACAGCTCAAAGAAATTTAATTTAAAACAAAATCCTACTGTCCAGGGACCTAAACACAATTAACTATATACTTCAGGGGCCTGCAAAGAAGAGATCCACGACTCAGTGAATAGCACCAATATCCGCATGCGCAAAAACGAGAAATAGCAGGGGGTTTCTGAGAAAAGGGCTTTCTCCAACCTCTCTCTTCTTCCTCCTTCGGTCGCGCGCAGGGGAGGGGACGGCGGCGCTCCGCCGGCGGTGTGGGCTGGGCACTTGGAGCCGAGGCAGTCTGGTGGCGTGTTCCCCGCCGCGGGCTTTCATTTCCCCCTAACCTCGTCATCGGTGGTGGAGAGGAGAGGCAGCGCGGCGGCGGTGAACCAGATGGCGGAGTGCGGCGACGAGGCATCTCGATTACGGCGGGGTAGGAGGCATTAGGATCTCGGGTCAGGCCTCACAGCTGCGCGGGGACAGGGCGAACCCAGCGGAGGTGAGGTTAGGGCACGGGGATGGCCGGGAGGGGGTCCTCCACGGTGCGGTCGCATGGTCACGACGGTGTTCATGGCGGCCGCGCGTGGAGGGGCGCATGAGGCACTGGTGGAGGCTGAGGGTGTGGGGAAATGGTGGAGGAGGGCTGCACAGGTGTGGTGACGGTGGAGGCGTGGAGAGAGAAAGTCGAGGGTAGCCGGGGCATGAGCTTGCGCTCCCATGGCCATGGCGGTGGCCATGGCGTGCACGCACGTGGAGAGCGCTCGGGCAGTGCAGGGCTCTGGGCTCTTAGGGGATTCGGTGGAGGGTATCAAGGCGATGGTGGTGGTTGCGACGCATGGAGGGGATGCGGACCGAGACGGCCGGTGCACAAGCTTATCACGAGCTCGGGCTCGGTGTCCATGGCGGACGCGTTGGTGCTGCTCAAGAGATAGAGAGGGCGAGGAAGAGAGTGAGCGGGGAGCGAGCGTAGGAGGACGGGTTCGCGTCTAGGTGCGGCCGCGGCAAGAGCAGCGCGGGCAGGGGCGCGGCCTCGGCGCTGGCATGGCCTGCCAGCGTCGGGCGCGTGGCGACGTCGCCCAGGGCGCGGCGTGCGCCGGTTGGGGAAGAGAAAGAGGGGGAGGTGGGTGGACGTCGTTCGTAGACCATGTGTCACTGACAGTTGGGGCCACGAGCATGGAAACAGGAGATGGTCCATGGAACTGGTTCGCGAGGGAGTTTGAAGGTGGGGCCCACAGCCGGGTGTTGACATCCAGCTCTGGGCGGGAATTCAATGGGGCCTGCTAGGTGGGACCCACATGTAAGTGACACAGAAATCCCGAAATTGGAGGGAAAAAGGAAAACACCAGTTTGACTGTTAGGACCCTTATTTGTATTCCATGTTTTTGAACATTCTAAAGGCTAAATTAGGTGGAACTCCAATTACAATAAGTGCTCTAAAATTTGTGACCTACAACTTTCTTATAAACTTTTGCACTATGTTCTATTGAAGTTTGTGGCTTAAATTTGAATTTAAGTGGCTGACCAAAGTTTGACCGACTGAACCCATCAGATTAGAAATTCTAAAATTCCCTTTTCTAGCCTTTCTCATAAAAAGAGTTTCATACCAAAGTTGTTCTGAATTTCATGAGCTACAAACTTCTCAATAAAAGCATTGCAAGATTTTGGCTGTAGGTCAACGGAATTTTGAATTTACAACACAGGTCAGGTTTTGGCAGATTCATAGATTTACATAAAAAGACCCAAAACACCATCCAAATCACAGTGTATGTCAATACTCCAATTACCAAAGTTGTTCCTAATAGAATTATCTCAAGTTTGGTATATAAAGTCTTGTGTGGATCACCACAGATTTTGAATTACAAGCACAAACATTGTTGAAGGTTTGGTAAAACTGCAGCATCAATTTAAGTAGAGTCTTTCTTGTTTCAACCTTTTGACTACTCAAATGAAGTTCAAACACTTCCACTCTAGGTGCATTTGAAAGGTAATAAGTTTAATTTCACTTCATAGAAAGGAATATTCTGAGATTGTATAGTGAAATCAAAAGTAATTTCAGATTCAAATTTGGGATGAGCTGAAATTCAGACTTGGGAATTTTCTAAGTATAGACCAGCTTGGGGCTGATTTCATGAGGCATTTGGGGTCAAATTTTAAAATAGTTCAAGACAGTTTTAAACCACACTCAGGGTAACAAAAGTGAAGTTCACAGTATGTACGATAACTTTTATACTGGAGCTAAGCTTAGTTGCTTAATGAATCTAAAAGTTTTATTATGGTCTAATCTTGGTCACGATCACAATTGGTACCTTTCAAAGAACTTCTGGTTTGATTTGGTCTTGACTTTTAAACCTTCTAACATATGATTTTAAAGATGGTCATAATATCAAAGTTGAAGGTAACATCCTGAACTAAGACTTTTGTATTTGGTGTTTTGCATAAAAGCTTGTGGGTGGTGACTTAAAAAACCAAACCACGTAGAGTTTTGTATTCTTCCTAGAAAAATTTTGGCATAGTGATTTCCCTAGCTAGTCCTCATGGCTCTCTAAGCATAATCAAGTCTTAATTCATTATTAGTTTGTCTCTAACTATGTGTTAAGGCTTTTGAGATGCCGGGGGCATCACAGTAGAGCTCAATTGTAAAGGTGTGGAGAAGTTGAGAGCCATATTCTACCTTAGAGAGTGTTATTTTCCACATCTTAGTAGTTAGGATAGTCCTGAGAGTTAGAGTGAGTCTACCATATTGACGGCTCTGACATGCTCGCTGCCAAAATGGACCTCCTGCTAAAGAAGCTGGAGGGTGCTCTTGAAGTTGTGCCGGTCCAGGCACTGGATTCTCGCATGACTTGCGAACACTGCGGGAATACCGGCCACACGGGGAATAGCTGCCCCAAAAATGGATCGGAGGATGTCAACTACGTCACCAACAATAGCTTCAACAACAGGCCTTGTCCACAACCAGGTTGGAATTCATGACCCAACTTACCTTTCGCTGGTCAAGGTATGTTTTCTGGTAGTTCTCAGCAGTTTAACAAAAATCTTTTCGATCAAAAAGCCATGAACGATAGCATAAGTAAGAAATTCCATGCAAACGATATGGTTCTAGAATCTTTGTCGCTTCAATTGGAAACTCTTAATAGCGCCATGAAGAACCAGCTGAGCTTTAATAAAATGGTAGAAACTCAGATAGCTCAGCTTGCTGCTGCTTTGCCTAGTCCTACTTCGGGGAAGCTTCCGGGATAGCTTGACCTACCCCCGAAGGAGCACATAAATGATGAAACCACCAGGGGTGGAAGGTCCACACAAGACCCCCCACATCCTAGAACTGCAGGGAAGGAACAGGAAAAGCAGGCCACACCAGAGGAGCAAGAAGAAGTGGTTCGTGAACCACAACTGGTGAAGGCCGCACCATGAGTTCTATGACACTACCGTGCTCCCTTTTCCTCAAAGGCAGAAGTCGACGACCAGTTCGGCAAATTTGTTGAGGTAATTAAGAAATTATATGTCAATATTCCATTACTAGATGCAATGTAGGTGCCTACGTATGTTAAGTACCTGAAGGACATCCTTAACACTAAAAAGCTGCTGCCGTCCACCGAAGTCATGCACCTCACGGAAGAGTGTAGCGCTGCTATACTCAACTAGCCGCCAAAAAAGAAACAGTATCCTAGGAACCCTACCATCTCGTGGTCAATCAGGACCCAAAATTTTGATCAAGCTCTCTGTGATCTGGGAGCATGTGTGCGCGTTGTTGGCATTTCTTAGCCTACTGATATAAATCCGCAAGCGCATGGAAACACATTGCAGCTTTTTACCCAAGAGTATTCTAGGGTATCGAAATCCATGAGGAATGAGGATCGTAGAACAAATAGAACCGAATAGCTTAACCATCAGTTGTAGAGACAAAAGACAGGGCAGAGCAAGTTCACTACTTCAAATAAAACAATTTAACTTTACTAAACAAACTAGTATTCTACTCAGCAGGTTTACTTAGAAATTGAGGCTATAGAACCACTTCCGAGCACCAGAGTGCAGGTAACCTAGACGAGAAAAGGCGAGCACTACAGAACTCAGCTATGCGTCGATGACTACTGATCCAAACGACGGGGTTGGACTACATAGGACACACACCCACTGTCACACCAACCAAAAATGCGTGGGACAAGACACCTTCCAAGGCAAACTCTTGTCTAGACACCACGTCTACATAATCGAGTTTACTACTACACTGGTTCGAAGCCAGAGAGCAAGCATAACTGTACAGCTAAACTACATAGAACACACTTGGCACCCATAAACTACTAAGCAAAGTACTGAGTACATAAATAAAGTAAGTCTGCAATAAATAAAGGAGGGAACAAGGAACCTTACTGTATCCTAGAAATAGAATAATAATTCCTTTGAGAATAAGAGCTCGGGAATAGAAGACCAAAGAGAATTCTGACTCCTTCACTATACAACTCACTACTCACTCTTGATACAACTTGGCTCTCTCTACAATGCCAAGGATGGCTTCACTACAATACTCTACACTCAACTACACAACCACACTAGTGTTATCTTGACCCACCACACCTTGCAAGTGGCCTCTCCGGGGGGGGGGGGGGGTTTATAGCTTGGATGGCTGAGGAGGGTACTTGTAGGTGTGCTAGGTCGGTAATTGAGGTAAGTCGGTGGCCGGACGACCAAGGCGGTGGTCGGCCGACCATCCTGGAGGTTGTGCAGCCCTCTGATGCACCGTTTTTGTTGATCCTATGGCTAAGATGTACTCCATACGTCGGTTGATAGTTGTGGCAGTTGAGACATGTGAAAATGCCTCCGAGGGAAGGTCGGTCGACCCTAGGGGAGGTTGGGCGACCATGTGTCAGTTCTGGATTTGCTGCATGGCCCTTTCCTTGGATTGGTGACATCATTGATCCATGGTTTGGTGATCTTCTGACGCTTGGATGCCTCAGCCAGTTGATCCATTGGTTGTATTTGACATGTTTTGTGTTTCTTTGCATTCAGGTCCTAGATCAGTGACGTGGCAGGGTCGGGCGACCATGGGCCAAGGTCGGGCAACCTTGCCTCCTGGCCTTGGGCTTCCTAGTGCCCCTGATGGTCGGGCGGCCTAGGTAGAGGTCGGCCAACCCTGGGGGATGGTCGGCCGACCAAGTGGTCTGGTCGGCCTGCCATGGATCTAGCCCATTGCCTCCCTCCTTGCCATGTTGTCTCCATTATGTTCATTTATCCATTGTATTGAATATGAGAAGCTCCTAAATACAACTTTCATGCCCAACTCGTGGAACTATGTTGCACTAGGAAACCGACAGGTAGTACACTAGAGAGCTCCACACAATAGGGCTGGGAGGTGTATGTGGACTGTAGGAATCGCTCCTCCTTGCTGCGACCCACGATCAGCCGAACGGATCAGCCGATCGTCTCTGGCTTGGTGGTGATTGGGCGTGCCACCTGGCTTATGACCTAGCCAAGAAGGTTGTGGTGGTGGTGATGGCGTTGGTCAGCTCCTGTTTCCCCTGTATAAGCAGACAAAACAGATTAAACGTTAAATACTAGCCGGATCGCTCGGATCGGCTCATCCTGGATCGGATCTTCTTTGTCGGGAAGGCCCTACTGTCTTACCAATAGCATATCAAGATATAATATATAAAAGTGCTTAAATAAAGGAAGAAGAAACACGACTAGATCTAGTCTAGTCGGCTAGAACATCCAGATGAACGTCAAACATGCCTTAAATCTTCTAATATACCAAAGATTCTATAGGAACGATATGAAAACAGGTGCATCTTTGATAAAACGATAAAAGGCAAGGCAGGGTATACATCGGATCTTCCTAATAACACATGATCTGTAGATAAAACTATAAGAACAGATCTAATCTATACCTAGGGCCTTGCTATATGCTAATCTAATAACGAACCAGCAGCGTGATAGCATGCATCACAAGAGATATTAGCATAGCAGCAAGTTGTGCATGAGCCAACGTGCAAGCATATCGGCTCATACTCGTGATGGATCTTATGCCAAGCTAGGCTTGACATGAGATTCATCGAGATAACTAATGGATCTCGCGCTAAGCAAAGCTTATCGCGAGATTCATCATGGTAACTAGCAAACCGTGCCATCAAAAATGCTTCAGTACACGATTTGCCAGGCAACTAACGTTGTAAAGCCTATAACGAACTAAATCATTAAGGCAGCATGATGATTACCTGAAACTCTAGTCGCTAGAGGTGGCCATGCACCGAGGGGATGTGGAGACAGCCGCTGCTCGATGAACGTATGTCATGAACTTTATTTCGATAGTAAGGGTACATATTTATAGTACGTAGACTAGGGCAACAAACCTGCCCTTCCGTAATTAAGCTACAAACCCTTACTAACTTAAACTTGACTCTTTAATCTACGATACAAGGCCCAATGGCCTGCCTTGCCATCCGCCGTCGCTTCCTTGGATGGCTTCTCTTTAGCCCACAGCCGATCTTGGCCCATTAATAGGGGCGGCCAAATTCCGTTGTCAATACATGCCCCCTGGTTTTGTGTCACGCCCGGTTTCAACGAACAAAACCGTGCAACATATATATATATGCGCCAAGAAATGCCTCGCATATACATGACAAATTACAAAGTACCACAACACATGCCAAAGATAAAAACGTGCATAACATTAAATATATCATTATTACACTGTGACACAAGTGTTTAACTCAGAGTATAACGTAGCATAGTAGAAGCATAAAAACATAAAGATAACGGGCGCCACAGGGACGTCAACTGGTGAACGAAACGCCTAAAACTCGTCGTAGTCTTGCACATAGTCTTCATTACCTCCATCATCTGAGCAGCGGTTGGATTTTGCCCCCAACAAGGAATAAATATAAAGAAACAAGCGTGAGTACAAAATACCCAACAAATACAACATAAACCATGAGGCTCTATGGTTAGCTGACATACTGCATTAGCTTTTAATTGAAAACTTTATTTAAGGCCTAATTACTATGAATTAGTAACAAAACCATTAGCCAAAAGATATTGCATAAGAAATTAAATAAGATTAAACAGATATAACCATTGTTATAACCATAAACAAAACCAAGGAACCTCAGCCAAGGGTCCTTCTAATCACTGGGAAGGGTCTGGGCCGTTCATAACCGTGAACACGGCTAACATGTTAGTTTTACACTCTCGAGAGGTTGTACATCTTTACCCACAAGTCGTGAGCTACGCTAGGAATTTAATACATTACCGGAGATGAGATGACTAGCAAGCGCACTACGAAGCCTTTACAAAGATTGCGTTAGTAAGGTGTAACCGCTAAGGTTTCAGGGTCGCAACGGTGGTGTCCGCCTCCAAAGGGAGAAGCACATACATATAACGAAAAGCACACTCAACCATTAGGTAGCGCAGCGACCACTGATGCTAACCTCCCCTCTTGCCCTGCAGGTAAGTTACTGCCAAACCAAAACAACCTAATTAGTTAGCTAAGATCGTCCCATTCCAATCTTGTGGTAGCACTGTTGTCCCAGGTGGTCGCATTGTGATTCGGTCCTTAGGGAGAGAACTAGCAAAAGCACACGAGCACATTGCTCAAGCTCCCTAAACCATGTTGCTAAAAAGCCATATTAAAATGGACATGAACCGATCAGGGTCAAGTCCAACAATTAATTGCATAGGATTATTAATCAAAATTAAATTAACAAAAGGACATGAGTTTGCGCAGCACCTAGCACAACTTAACCATATGCATCCCAGAAGGTAAATATATAAGGATAAAAGTGGCTAGGTAAACCTTACAGGCATATAAATTAAAATGCACATGCAGTAAATAAAAGGTTATTAGGTGTTGTTTATGTTATACTTGCCTTCTTCAAATATTCCTTGCTGCTGCTCAGAGGCTTCTGGAGGTTGCTCTTCAAACTCAACAGGCGGATCAACGTCTACGCACGATACACGGCACCAACAAGCATACACATGATCACACATGCAAGCAAACAAATGCAAAAGGTAAGAAACAGTACATTATGACGTAAAAACAGAAGGTAAAACGTATTTACAATTATTCTACTCATTGCTACGGTCGCGTAGGCGCGAGAATCATCGAAAACAGATTTAAAATGTGAAAGATATGAGCTTTTGAATGCTGTTAGGACTGAAATGTAAATATTTTTCGAAATTTCGGATTAAAATGATAAAACAGACCCTCCTCTACTACTGGCCTGGACGGCGGCTTGATTTGGAGAAAGCTGAGGGTCTCTTTTGCAAAACAACAGCGGCTGACCGTAGTTGACCGGTATTGACCAGGTCACCGGCGATCCTGGGCCACTTGATCTCGATCCTATGGCTTGGAAAGGAAGATGAGGGGGTTAGCCGACGGCGACCTCAGCTGGCGGCGGCTCATCGCCGGCACATCGCCGGAGGGAGGCAGCATCCGCGCCCTGGTGCACGGATTGGAGCCGGATTTGGCCAGGGAGCAAGGGCGGCTCAAGTCGAACTCACCTAGGGGCTTGGAGAGGGCGGAGGCGCGACGGAGAGGGCCGGCGGCGAGGTGAAGCGGACGACAGCGGTAGGTGCCTGCGGAACGCCGTCGAGGAAGCGGCTGCTGACGCCTAGAGTTCACGGGATGGCTCTGGGCTTCTCCTTCGGTGGTGGAGACGAGGTTAGGGTGGCCGGAGACAGTCCTCCGCGGCGGAATTGAACGGCAGGGGCGGCTTACCACAGCAGCCTTCGATGAGCAATCGCCGGCAGCTCAGAGGAAGACGGGGCTCACGGCTGGCACGGTGAGTTTCCCCACGTCGGTGCGGAGTTTGGGGACCAACAAGTGGAACCGAGGGTGCAGCGGAGACGGCTGCCGGCAGTGGCGGCTCACCGTGCGGTTCTAGCGGCAGAGATTGAAGGCGGTGGCGGCGCTAGGGCTTGAGCGAGTGAGTGGGTGGCCAAAAGGGATGGCGACGGAGGCAGAGAACCCTTTTATAGGGTGGCGCTGAAGAATTCGACTCAGGTTCGAGATTGGCCCGGGGCCATAAGACAGAGAGGGAACGAGAGAGGGAGGCGGTGAAGGGAGCTGGGCCGCGGGCGGGCCCAAGCGGAAGGCGTGCAGGTGGGCTGAGGGAAGGAGGCTGGGGTCGCTGGGCTGGTTCCCTCACCTTTTCTCTCTTTTTTTTAAAACATTTTGAATTTCTTTTGAATTGAGATAGCAAGAGCTCTATTAATTCAAATAAATTTGAATTTCCATCCTTAAACCACACAATCAGAAAACAATGCACCAGCATGAATGCAACAACACGTTGGCCTAATTCATTTTATTTACTTTATTTTGTAAAAAAAATCATTTGAATGCTCATTCTTAAACAAGAAATTCCTTAATAAATTGAGAAAACATTTAATTGTTTTATAATTCTGAAAATGAAAATTAGGGTGTTACATTTTGGCAAATAAAGATTTATTTATTTCAAACCAGACGAGTGGGAACCCTGGCAATGCACGTCCCATCGTTCTGAACCACAACACGGTCTTCCATGGCAACCGCCATGATGACTTGTGCGACCCTTTGGCTTCCCGTATGGCGCCCCTTCGCCTTCCATCGCCTCACGCTTAATAAAAGGCAGGGCTCCCCTATTCCTCTCAAATCGGCATCCACTCTTCCCCTTCCTTCAGCCAACAAGAGCCGAGAAAACCCCCTTTTCAGCCATGTCTTCCTCCGGCAGCAACCACCCGCCATCGCCGCATTCTTCCCCCTCTGTCGCCTCCACTCCAGGCGCGGCGGCCGATGCGCCAGCACCGCTGCCGCCTTGGCCGGCCGTACCGCTGGGTTTAGCTCCACTGCCGACGGCAGGAGCCGACCAGGCTGCTCCGGCCGTTCCAGCAGCCGATGAGGAGCGATCCCCAGACTAAGCCGCCAAAGCCGCTTGGCTAAAGGTCCGGGGCGAGGACATCCCGTCCCCTCCACCCGGCGTGAAGATCAACCTCAGCTGCACCGAGGACCCGGAGGACGCGGTCGCCTCCCCTCCATGGGTCCCTCGCCCGGACCATGACTCACCCAAGCGCCCCACCAAGAGAAGGCGCCTGGGGACGCCGCCCTCCGACGATGAAGCGGAGGGCAATGAGGAGGAGGACAGCGATGGGGAGGATGACGCCGACGAGCCGGAGTATTCCTCCGATGAAGCCGAGCCAGAGGAGCTAGACGAGGATGAAGACCTCGCGGCTTAGTACGAGGAGGGCTCGTCTGACCTTCCTCCCACCGAGAGTGAGGACGCCGGCGACGAGGTCAACAGCGAGAAGGAAGGAGCTGATGAGGAATCAGCTAGTGATAGTGATTCTTAGAGCATCCTATCCCAGTAGCAGTAGGATTAGCCTAGGTTTTAATGTTAGCCGTTTCATCGGCTGTTCTAGAAGAAAAATCCCTAGCTTTTGGATGTTAACAGCCGTAGTATCGGCTTAGGGATGTAAATATATTTTGCTATGTATAATGAAATTTCCCTTTCTAAACTTCTGTTCCTTTTTCCATTTCCTTTGCCGATTCCCCTTTGCACTAAAATCGGCACAGCAGCATCGCGCTGACCTGAGAAGTTCCTTTATCGGCTCTAACTCAACTTGACGAGTGTTGGCGTTTCTTAGCCTACTGAATAAATCCACAAGCGCATGGAAACATGTTGTAGCTTTTCACCCAAGAGTATTCTGGGGTATCGAAATCCACAAGGAACGAGGAGTAACTCAACGTAGAAAGGTAGGAACGTACTCAACGTAGAAAGGTAGGAACGAACAACGAAACTAGCAATTGTAGAGATAAAGACAGATGAAAGCAGGCTCACTACTTTAAATAAGACAACTTAACTTTACTAAACAAACTAGTATTCTACTCAGCAGGTTTACTTGGACACTAAGGCTATAGGACCACTTCCAGGCACCAGAGTGCTGATAACCCAGACGAGAAAGGCGGGTACTATAGAACTCAGCTATGCGTCGATGACAACTTATCCGAACGACGGGGTTGGACTACACAGGACACACACCCGCTGTCACCAGGTGGGACTACCAACCAAAACTGCGTGGGACAAGACACCTTCCAAGGTAAACTCTAGTCTAGACACCACGTCTACACAACCGAGCTTACTACTACTCTGGTTCGAAGTCAGAGAGCAAGCACAACTTTATAGCTAAACTACACAGAGCACACTTGGCACCCGTAAACTACTGAGCAAAGCACTAAGTAAGTAAATAAAGTAAGTATGAAATAAATAAAGATGGGAACAAGGAACTTTACTCAATCCTGCAAATAGAGTAATAATCCCTCTGAGGCTGAGAGCTCAGGAATAGAATACCGAAGAGGAATCCGACTCCTTCACTCTACAACTCACTACTCACTCTTGATACAACTTGGCTCTCTCTACAATGCCAAGGGTGGCTTCACTACTATACTCTACACTCAACTACACAACCACACTAATCTTCTCTTGATCCACCACACCTTGCAAGTGACCTCCCGGGGGGTATTTATAGCTTGGAGACCGAGGGGGGTACTTGTAGGTGCTCTAGGTCGGTAGTGGAGGTAGGTTGGTGTCCGTACGGCTAGGGGGGTGGCCGGCCGACCATCAAAGGTGGTCGGGTGGCCACTCATTTTGCCGCCTTTGACCATCCAATGGTTGATATGCATTCCTGGAGTCGGTTGGTAGTTATTGGAGTCGGTGCACGTGAAAAATGAGTCGGTGGGGTGGTCGGCCGACCACCCTCATTGGTCGGGCGGCCACTCCCCTGGATTGCTGATGTCACCGATCCGTTGCATGATGTTCTTCCGACCCTTGGATGCATTGGATTCCTGATCCAATGGTTGCATTTAACTTCTTTTGTGCTTCTTTGCATGCAGGTCGAAAGTCCGGATTGATGACGTGGCCGGGCGACCATGGTGAAGGGTCGGGCGGCCACCTCAGCAGGGCTGAGTTGGATTGAGAGCTGACCAGGCTGACAAGGTGGTCGGGCGACCCTGACAGGTGGCCGGCCGACCCCTTAATGTGGTCGGGCGGCCACGGGATAGGGTCGGGCGGACATGGCCCTGTGCCCATTTGCTCTCCCCTTCCCACATTGCCTGTCTTTTGTACAATCTTTCGATATTTTGGTCATGACATGCTCCTGCATCCAACTTTCATACACAACTCGTGGAACCAGTTAATAATACATGAAACCTTGATAAATTATGCCCTCAAACATGAAGTATTGGTGGTCAAAAATAGATTTTATCGACCGCCAACACCCCCCCACACTTAGACCTTTGCTCGTCCTCAAGCAAAGAGTAGAGTTAAGCATAAGTGGGAAAGGCATAACATCATCATCCACTATAGCAAGCACAAGAGTACTTCCAACTATTTCATCTCACCTAGGATTTCAGTGGTGTCTACACTTGGGTTTTAGAATGTTGAAGCATGGAATAAGAGTATCAAAGTTAACTTCTGGTTCCTAGCCACATGAGTAAAGAGGTTTTCAAGATTTTCAAAAGTAGGGCATACCAACTCTTTTGATCTCAAGTCCAACTCTCGATCACTCATAGGACAAGGTGTCCTTGCCAACATCTTGTATTTCTCACCTCCTATATTGCTAAGGCTTTTTGTGGAGCTCTAGGTAGTGGGGAGAACGAGGCTTTCCTATCATGCTTATGTTGTCGAATCAAATCAAGTGTCAAGAAAGAATTCATAATCAAATGAGATTTGGCCAAGTGCAAGTGTAGTGTATGGATCTTGTCTCTTGTGGTGCTTGATATGAGTCCCATTTTTGGGTAGAGGGCATGGAGTTCTTTTCTTTTCTCTTTCTCATTTTTTTTCTCATCCTTTTCTTTCTTTCACACTTTTTTTTTCAAACTTCCATGCCTCTCTTTCTTTTCAAACAGAACTGAATGGGATCATTGACATCTTATTGCACACCTATTTGAGAGACTTTATTTCATGGAACGTGCGTGTGAAGGCCAAAAATTCTCAATTGATTCAAACTCTTATAATGGCACAAGGTTTGATAAGACTCAAAACAATCAAGGTAGCAAGAATATACAAGTTTTCTTTTCATATGTGGCACTGGTAGGACAGGAACTTGAGATCATCAAAGATGAAGCCTTTATTTTGTTTTGCAAAATAAAAATCTTTCTCATGCGGGAGGTTCCTTTAGTTTCCTCTAATTAACTTATCTCACATGGATCAACAATCTCAACTCAAGTGGGTTCCTAATCAAGATAGTATCCAAAGGCAAGATTACTCTAGCATAGGAAATAAAATGGTGCAAGCACAAGTAAGATGTGACATTATGAACATGTAGAGCATGATTTGATCAAGTTCATGTGTAAAGCACAAATAAAAATGGAGGTACATGAATGTAACATGCAAATCTGACCTCCTGGAGTGGGTTCGACGTGTTGATGGGCCGTTTAGCCCAATACCATGGTCGGGCAACCATGTGAGAGGGTTGGGCGACCCTGATAGGTGGCTGGCCGACCCATAGAGGTGGTTGGGCGGCTGTTGGCTGTCGTTATTTCCCTATTTCGACCGCCAATTCCTCGGTGAATAATTAGGGTATGAGCCAAATTCTATGCATTATGTATGTTGAACTAATAGCTTCCACGAGTTTTGGTGGTTGAAACTGTTTTGTAGGGGACGCTCAAATTCCACAGAAATATACATCATATGAAGTAGGGGGTAAATTGGATAAGGGGCAGGGCCGCTCGGCCCCACATGCAGGCCGGCCGACCTCCACCAGGTCGCCCGACCCCTTTGTCCTGCCTTAAGCCATGCCACGTCACCTGCATGCAAGAATACAACGGATTAGTGACGTCATCGATCTGACATCGTTCAATCCTCAACGTCCAATACTAAGACGGTTAATCGGACAGCGGAGGAGGAAGCACATGGGCTGCCTGACCTAAGAGGGAGGTCGCCCGGCCAACTACCTTGGCCGCCTGACCTATGTAACACGTGCCCAGTTGGTTACCGACCTTGGAAGGAGTCCTGGACCGTCGATGAAGCGAAGGCGGTGGATCTAAGGGCCAGCCGACGAAGGAGGACGCCGCCCGGCCCCACATGCAGGCTGCCCGGCTTGGAGGAGAGGCCGCCCGGCCCCACTTGTCATCCACATGCAAGTGCATTCACTCCTAAGCAGCCATGCATGCGAGGGAATATTCCCTAGGATCAAGGGAGCATCTCCACCTATCCAAGGCACCTCCTCCACTATAAATAGAGAGGCACCCCCCTCACTCTCACTTGCACCATTGTACTATCTCCACTCTCTCCTTTGGGGAGGTGCCCCCTTTTGGGTGGCACTACCCCTTAAGTTCAAGGTTTTGGTAGGAGTTAGAGTCAGGCTCTGCCTGTTTCGGAGCGGTCTTCAGGAGTCTAGTATGAGTCTCTTGTATCTTTCCTTTCCTGTAAGACTTTGAGTTTATTTAATATATTTCTTTATTTAAGTTCAAGCATTTACTTTCCTGCCTATGGTTATGATCGTAGTGTAGGGATGTCATTAGACTTTAGTAAGCATTGTTCTATGAGGTTATGGTTAATCTAGTCTTTTTACTTGCGGGTTCCTTGTTCACGCTATTAGTTAAGTCGTAGCAGTTGTGATGCTTCCACTTGTTTGTAGCCAAGTGGAGGATGTGAATAACCAGAGTTTACTCTGGAAGTTCACCTTAGTTTGCAACCAGCCCCACGCAGCTCTGGGTGCCTTGTGTGTACCGCACAGGCTTTACGTAGCTTCTCTCGATGAGCAGCGTTAGGAGTCTCTGTATTCCACCCTGTTGTTCGGGCTGGCGTCAGGTTGTGATCCAACATGTATGTAGACGCATAGTTGGGCTCCCTAGAACCCGCCTTTCTCGGCTGGGTAATTAGCACTCTGGTGCCTGGCAGTGGTTCTATAGCCGCGATGTCCGATGCAGTAAAGATGACTAGACCAAACCATAACCTCGTGTCACGACCTTAGTAGAGTGACAGTTGGAGCTAGCTTTGTCTTTTGGCTTGACCTTAGTAAAGGAAGATCTCATCAGGAACCAGATCCGTCTCGTTGTCCTCCTAGCTTCACATTGAGCTATGTATCCTTGTGGAGTGTGTCTGTGTGCCGTTATCCTTTCTTTTACCGTTTAGAATGAAAGTGTAAAATAACAAGATGTTTGATAAGTTAATATCTCTATCTCAATGCTTCCTTGTGGATAAATACGATACCTTGGAATGCTCCTAGGTGAAAGCTACAGTGGTCTCTGTACGCTTGCGGAGTAAAATCTGTTAGGCTAAGAATCGCCAACAGCGGCCACCCAACTCTGGGTGTTCGACCCGTGTGCTGGTGCATTTTGTCGAGGGAGCCGTGGGGAGACGTGACAAGTCCGCGCGACGCGTTTTTGTGAAAAATAGGTGGCCGGGCGGCCACTATGTGTCGTCGGGCGGCCACTGCGTTTCGCCCAATTCCCTTGAAAATTTCTGAGTAGCGAGGTTGTACCCTGTACGTCGTGTTTTCTCATGTTTTCTGCAGGGTTAGTGACAGGGAGTCGAATGGCTTTGCCCATTCTACTCAGGCTCATTATTGGAAAGGAGACAAACCTACTTTATAAGATGAAACAAATATAAGGCACTTATTACATTAAAGAATAAGTTCAAAACAACCTAAGGATTGAATGGATGAAATTAAATGCGCCTATGATAACTAGATGCACCGGGCGCCTATGGTGCGGGAGGATCATAGAGATCGGGGCGCCCAGTTGCATCCACAAGACGGCGGACTTTGGCAGAGAGTCCCTTCCTAAGGATGTTGATCTTATCATCAATCTCCATCCGCCAAAGCTCACCCTTAGCACAACGCTCTTCTAAGTTCTGAAACTTAGCCTTGAGCGCTGCTAGCTCCTTCCTTAGTGACGCCACCGTGTCTTTCTCCTCCTCCTCCTCATCCGAGGAGTCCTCGAACTGTCTAGGCGGCCCCTTGATTGAAGGCGTCCTGGCCACCCTCTCCACTGTACTTCGTGGTGGCGTTGAGTCAATGGACTCATCGATGGAGGCGTCGGGCTTTGAAACCCTAGGGATGAACACCTTAGCATACCCACGCGTAGGAGTTTTCATCCCACGGAGGGTATGGGTGGACGGGCTAGGAAAGACCGGCTCCTTGGATGGTCCAGCGGCCTCCTCTTGGAAGAGGCTTTTGACACAGTTCACGGGGGCAATTACCCCCATGGTAGGACATGGAGACGGATGGGCCACCATCTTGCCGATGGTTCTGGCCGGAGACAGGGCCCTCCCTGGCCTGTCCACGCTGTGGGAATGGCATGGGGAGTCAGGACGGCCGTCACGGGTAGTCGGGCGGCCCCGGGGTGAGTCACCCATGGCCGGGTGGCCATGGGGTGTGGTCGGGCAGCCATGGGGATTGAACCCCGTCGGCCAGGGCGACTCCTAGACCGATGTTTCTATGCTTTCCTCGAACGGGATGGCTTGGAGAGGTTGCGGTGAGTCCATGGAAGCGGGGTTGTAGGTTGCGGTGGTGTCCGATGAGATGGAGATGGCAACCTTGCGCTTGCCCCGAGGGGAGAGAGGTGCCATGACAAAGTGGAGATGAAGGTGGAGTGTAGATGGGGAAGAAGACGACTCCTCGTCCTTAAAACATCGGAGAAAAACGCCCTCATCCACTCAACAGCCCCATAGATACTGGATCGACGCTCCCAACTCAAAATTTGAGTTTTCAGTGGCCGGGCGGCAAAAGGAGGTGGTCGGGCGACCACCGCCTATGGGCAGCCGACCCACCCTTAGGGTTGGGCGTCCAGGCCCAAAGTGACGTGACTGAGCCCTAACAGCTGGGCTTCTTTTCCATGGCCAGCCGACCCACCTAAGTGGTCGGGCGGCCACCTAAGATGGCCGGGCGACCTTTCCTAACTCAGGCCAGGCGTGCCGCGAGTTGAGGTTTGGCCCAAGGGTGCATTGCGGATCCAACTATGCGTGCAGAACAGCGATTTTGTTGAGATTTTGGAGAATAAGATGAGATTAGATAGGATTTTAAGTGAGAAAAGAAACTAGTGTACATGGCTTCTTTTATGGTCTGAGCTCGACCATGGACGCGTGATCAAACTACCTCATGCAGCTCAAAGACGTCCACTTCTTCCAGCGTAGGCATTTTAGGCTCTAGAAAGATTTTAAGGCGTTGCCCATTTGCCTTGAAAACCTTCCGATCATCGTCCTGGAGGGTGACGGCACCGTGATTGGCGGCTTCAACGACCGTAAAAGGTCCTTCCCACTTACTTCTAAGCTTACCATGACCAAACAAACGAACTCGGGAGTTAAAGAGTAGTACCTTATCTCCTGGTTTGAATGTCTTGATCTTGATCCGCTTATCGTGCCATCTCCTGGTGCGCTTCTTGTATAGCTTGGCACTGTGGTATGCCTTCTCCCTCCATTCCTCCAGTTCGGCCAGTTGAATTTGCCTTCTTACTCCTGCCGATTGGAGATCGATGTTCCACCTCTTTACCGCCCAGTGAGATTTGAACTCTAATTCCACTGGGAGATGACAAGTCTTGCCGTACACCATCTGGTATGGTGTCATGCCAATGGGAGTCTTATATGCCATGCGATATGCCCAGAGAGCATCGGGTAGCTTGGATACCCATTCTTTTCCCATAGCTTTGACTGTCTTTTGCAATATGTTCTTGATTTGTTTGTTCGACGTCTCAGCTTGGCCACTTGTCTGTGGATGATAAGGGGTGGCAACACGGTGGTCCACACCGAGGTCAGCGAGACACTTCCTGAAGCGCTTGTCAATGAAGTGTGCGCCTCCATCACTGATAATGACCCGTGGTACTCCAAAGCGAGGAAAGATGGTCTCCCAGAACATCTTTATGGAGTGTCTTGAGTCCGATGCGGGACATGGCAGTACTTCTACCCATTTTGACACGTAGTCCACTACGACCAGAATATACTCCTTGTCTCCATTCTTGGGAAAAGGTCCCATGAAATCTATGCCCCACACGTCGAATACATCAATTTGAAGATTACTTGTGAGTGGCATAGCATCTCTTGGATTTATATTTCTTTGGCGCTGGCACCTTGGACACCGTCGCACGAACTCTTTTGCATCCTCGTACATAGTGGGCCAGTAAAACCCACTCTGCCAGATTTTTGCGTGAGTTCGATAAGCCCCATAGTGTCCTCCGTAGGAGGATGCATGGCATCTATCTAGGACTTGCGGTGCTTCACAAGCTAGAATGCAGCGACGTAGGAGTCCATCTGTGCAGAGTTTGTATAGGTAGGGGTCATCCCAGAGATAGAATCGGCTGTCGTGGGCCAATTTCCTCTTGTCTGCTCCCTCAGGGACGTAGCCAGCAACGATGTAATTCACCAGATTAGCATACCAAGGTTGGGCTATTGTCACCTTAAGGAGCTGATCATCTCTCATGTAGTCATAGATCGGCAAGGGAGATGTTTCTTCAAATTTCATCCGTGAGAGATGATCTGCGACTGAATTTTCTACTCCCTTCTTGTCTCTGATTTCAATGTCAAATTCTTGGAGTAACAGGACCCACCGGATCAGGCATGGCTTTGCATCTTTCTTGGTGTGGAGGTATTTGAGAGCTGCATGATCTGTGTACATGATAACTTTTGCTCCTACCAAGTATGATCTAAACTTGTCAATTGCAAAGACCATTGCTAGTAATTCTTTCTCGGTGGTCGAGTAGTTCAGTTGCGGGCCAGTAAGAGTTTTGCTCGCATAAGAGATAGCATGGTGCTTCTTATCATTGGTTTGGCCCAGTACTGCCCCAACAGCGTAATCGCTTGCATCACACATGATTTCAAATGGTTTGTTCCAATCAGGCGGCTGGATGATGGGTGCTGTGACCAGTGCTTCTTTGAGCTTGTGAAAACCTTTGAGACATTCCTCATCAAACACGAAGGGAGCATCCTTGGCTAGCAAATTAGTCAGAGGCCGTGCTATATGGGAGAAATTTTTGATAAATCTCCTGTAGAACCCAGCATGGCCTAAGAAGCTTCGGATGGCCTTGATGTTTGTAGGCGAAGGTAGCTGTTCAATGACCTCAATCTTTGCACGATCTACCTCAATGCCTCTTTCTGAGATTCTGTGGCCTAGCACAATACCTTCTCTGACCATGAAATGACATTTTTCCCAGTTTAACACCAGGTCGACCTCTTTGCATCTCTGCAGAACTTTTTCCAAGTTTTCAAGGCATTGGTCAAAGCTCTTGCCATAGAAGTCGTCCATGAAAACTTCCATAATATTTTCAATGAAGTCGGAGACGATTGCCATCATGCACCGCTGGAATGATGCTAGAGCATTACACAGCCCGAACAACATTCGCCGGTAGGCAAACGATCCGTAAGGGCATGTGAAGGTGGTCTTACTCTGGTCCTCCGGGTGAATCGGAATCTGGTGGTAGCCAGAGTAACCATCGAGGTAGCAGAAGAAAGAGTGATTAGCCAGCCTCTCTAGCATTTCGTCGATGAAGGGAAGAGGAAAATGATCCTTCCTGGTGGCGGTATTCAGTTTCCTGTAGTCAATGCACATCCGCCAACCGGTGACAGTTCTTTGTGGAATTAATTCATTGTTCTGGTTCTTAACGACTGTCATCCCTCCCTTCTTAGGCACAACTTGTATGGGGCTGACCCATTCACTATCTTGTACGGGGTAGATGATACCCGCGTGTAGGAGTTTGAGCTCTTCCTTCTTTACTACTTCTCGCATCGCATTATTCAATCTGCGCTGAGGTTCCCGCATGGGTTTGTGGTCAACCTCCATAGGTATGCGGTGTGTGCACAGGTTGGGACTAATTCCCTTTAGGTCTTGGAGAGAGTATCCAAGCACAGTACTACACTTCTCCAGAACAGAAAGCAATCGCCGGCTCTCACTCTCTGTCAGCTTGTCGCTGATGATCACCGGTTTGTCCTCTTTTCCGTGGAGGAAGGCGTACTTCAGGCTAGGCGGAAGTTGTGTGAGCTCAATTTTCAGAGCTTTGGGCCGCAACGATTCACCAAGTTCTTCGAACTCGAGCGGTTCCTCTTCCGCACTGAAGTCGCTAATAGCCTCTTCCTCTAGGCTTTTGTATTGACCCATTTCCTCAAGTGAAAGGCTCATCACTTCTTCCATGGGGTCAATCTCTGGCTTTGCTTCTGTTTTGGCATTGAGTGATCTGTCGATGTTCACGTTGATGTCCTCATTGCCCAACTGAAGCTGCAATCTCCCTCTGTATATATCTGAGCTGGTGAGGGCTGCGATTGGGATCCCTACCGCAATCAATGGTATGGATCCCTCGGGGATGTTAAAGACATGGAAGTCCAAGAACACCTGAGTATCCCGCAAGGTTGTTGGTACTATCCGGAGCACACCTTTGCATTTCAAATATCTGCCATCTGTCCATTTCAAACGGATGTCTGATTTTGATAGTGGCTCAACGAGGAAATGATTGTCCATCACATACTTAGGAATTATGTTCACTCCAATACGTGGGTCGTATATGATGTCTTGCGGTTGAAGCCTTGATAGCTGGCCAGGGATGACAATGGGGTCCGGATAGAATTTTATTGCTTTTGTGTCCAGGCGTCTCTCCTCTAGCCAATCCCGATTGATAGCTGCTGAAAGCCAGAGTAGGTCCTCCTTCATATGTTCTCTGTGGTCTGGTAAAATGTATGATGGTTTGGAGGCCCTGGTGAAGCGTCGGTCTTGTTTAGGCAACCGAGAGGCGTTGCCAAACTCCATGAATATTTCGTCCTCGAAAGAGAATGGAGGTGCCGATGGAGGAATCGTCAAGGCTAAACTGACCCTCTTAGTTTGCTGTGACGATGGTTCTGGGATTTCTTCGATTCGGGGAGATGGTGGTGGTGGTGGAGTAGGCTTATGTGTGATTTGTCGCTCTTCAGTAGGATTTTGGCTGGGTGGCTTCTGTGGAGGTTGTTCTTCTAGAGTGCCAAGGTCAGAAGCCTTCTCAAGAATTTTGTTGAGAATTTTTCGAGCCTCGCATGGCTTTAGGTGTGAGAACGATCCTCCTGAAGCTAGATCGAGGCAAAGGTCAGCACCAGGTGAGAGACCTCGGACGAAGTGCTGTAGTAACATTGCCTCGGGAATAGCCAAGTCTGGGCCTGAGGATGTCAGGCGGTTGAAGCGTGCCCATGCTGCCCCCAAGTATTCTCTCTCTCGTGGTCGAAATGAAAGTACTTTGCAACGGAGATCAACAACCTTGTTTGGCGGAAAGAAGCGCAGACAAAAACTGGATTTAAGCTCTTCCCAACTCCCTTTTACTTTGCTGACCATCTGATTGCACCAGATTTTTGCATCCCCCATTAGCGAGAACGGGAAAAGCAACCATCGTAGAGTCTCACTGGACATCCCTGAGATGACCAAACAGCTGCATAGCTGCTTGAACTCCCGGAGGTGTGAGTAAGGGCATTCAGATTCCAATCCTCCGAATGATTGATCCCAAACCATGGCTATCAAGCCGGGACGTAGCTAATAGCCGTCTGCTGTGATGGGTGTGGATGATGATGCGAGTCGATAGATAGGCGTGGAATCCATATGGTGGTAGGTGATATGTGGTATTTGGTGGGGATATATGTGGTGGAGTGTACAATGTGAGTATGGACGATCCTTAGGTTCTAGTCAAGTTAGGTACCGTTCCCCGGCAACGGCGCCAGAAAAGCTTGTTGGCGTTTCTTAGCCTACTGAATAAATCCGCAAGCGCACGGAAACACGTTGTAGCTTTTCACCCAAGAGTATTCTGGGGTATCGAAATCCACGAGGAACGAGGAGTAACTCAACGTAGAAAGGTCGAAACGAACAGCGAAACCAGCAATTGTAGAGATAAAGACAGAGGAAAGTAGGCTCACTACTTTAAATAAGACAACTTAACTTTACTAAACAAACTAGTATTCTACTCAGCAGGTTTACTTGGACACTAAGGTTATAGGACCACTTCCAGGCACCAGAGTGTTGATAACCCAGATGAGAAAGGCGGGTACTATAGAACTCAGCTATGCGTCGATGACAACTTATCCGAACGACGGGGTTGGACTACATAGGACACACACCCGCTGTCACCAGGTGGGACTACCAACCAAAACTGCGTGGGACAAGACACCTTCCAAGGTAAACTCTAGTCTAGACACCACGTTTACACAACCGAGCTTACTACTACTCTGGTTCGAAGTCAGGGAGCAAGCACAACTGTATAGCTAAACTACACAGAGCACACTTGGCACCCGTAAACTACTGAGCAAAGCACTAAGTAAGTAAATAAAGCAAGTATGAAATAAATAAAGAAGGGAGCAAGGAACTTTACTCAATCCTGGAAATAGAGTAATAATCCCTCTGAGGCTGAGAGCTCAGGAATAGAATACCGAAGAGAAATCCGACTCCTTCACTCTACAACTCACTACTCACTCTTGATACAACTTGGCTCTCTCTACAATGCCAAGGGTGGCTTCACTACTATACTCGACACTCAACAACACAACCACACTAATCTTCTCTTGATCCACCACACCTTGCAAGTGACCTCCCGGGGGGTATTTATAGCTTGGAGACCGAGGGGGTACTTGTAGGTGCTCTAGGTCGGTAGTGGAGGTAGGTCGGTGTCCGTGCGGCCAGGGGGTGGCCGGCCAACCATCAAGGGTGGTCGGGCGGCCACTCATTTTGCCGCCTTTGACCATTCAACGGTTGATATGCATTCCTGGAGTCGGTTGGTAGTTATTGGAGTCAGTGCACGTGAAAAATGAGTCAGTGGGGTGGTCGGCCGACCACCCTCGTTGGTCGGGCGGCCACACCCCTGGATTGCTGACGTCACCGATCCATTGCATGATGTTCTTCTGACCCTTGGATGCATTGGATTCCTGATCCAACGGTTGCATTTAACTTCTTTTGTGCTTCTTTGCATGCAGGTCGAAAGTCCGGATTGATGACGTGGCCGGGCGACCATGATGAAGGGTCGGGCGGCCACCTCAGCAGGGCGAGTTGGGTTGAGAGCTGACTAGGCTGACAGGGTGGTCGGGCGACCCTGACAGGTGGCCGGCTGACCCCTTAAGGTGGTCGGGCGGCCACGGGATAGGGTCAGGCGGCCATGGCCCTGTGCCCATTTGCTCTCCCCTTCCCACATTGCCTGTCGTTTGTACATTCTTTCAATATTTTGGTCATGACATGCTCCTGCACCCAACTTTCGTACACAACTCATGGAACTAGTTAATAATACATGAAACCTTGATAAATTATGCCCTCAAACATGAAGTATTGGTGGTCAAAAATAGATTTTATCGACCGCCAACAACGAGCCGATCTGCTCACTTAGCCGATTTTTAGAAAACAATCGGCTCACTAGTCAACATCGAATCGGCTCTGTCTTATTGACTTAGTCAAACATAACGTGACAAGCCGATAAACCAGAGGACGCGCTTCCTCCGACCAAAATTTCCAAATCCCTCACTAGTCAGTGCCTCATAAAGGCATACGCACTGAACCAGAACTCGTCTTCTTTCCTCTCACCGCTGACGAACACTTTTCCACCACCTCCTATTTCAAACGACTTGCGAAAATAGCGGCATCAAGCAGCACAACAGAAGAACAGACTCTTTGCGGGCGCGTGTTTGGATTGAAGGTAAAGACCTCGACTATCTTCTGCAATTAAGATTGTCATAAAACTGTTATCTTTACCTTGCCCTTGTTCTTCAATCATCAAGGCCGACAAGATATTGATCCCAACCTCGGCCAATTCCAATTCTTTTAGTCTAGGACCCAAATCCTATGAGCCCCCATACGGCCTCGTTAGAACAGAGACCAAACGCTTGCCTTTTGTCCATGTTGACCTAGACCTAAATCTGTGGACTGACCAACTCCGCGCCTGGCCATTCCCCATGGATGGGTGGGCTGATTGGTAAAAACGCGTTGAGCGCGCCTATAGTTCCACTTGGCAAACCATGCGCATAGCCAATGCTCTCACCCTATGTCTCTCTCCCATGGAGAAGGACGACAATCGGCTACTTCTGGTCGGACAGCCTGAACTGTTTCCTGTTTGGCTTTGGCCCCATTACACCCACCCTCCTGGACGTTGTCATGATCTTAGGGCTAGATGTGCAATCCACCTGCTCTTCTCCCTTTCACCTAGTTGAATGTCCTTATAAGAAAATAGTGGAAAAGAGCAGTACCCGAAACTGGAGCCAGTATATCGCCCAGCACAACAAGCAATCTGGTTCAGTTTCGAAGAAAGGGCACATCGCCTTTTTGAATTTGTGGCTTGACCATTTCTTCTTCAATGGTCCTTCTCTAGCCCCGACCAAGAATTACCTCAACTTGTCCATTGCGCTGGCTCAAGGCCGATCCATTGTCTTAGGAAAACTCTTTCTAGGCATACTATACCGCCACCTCTCTTTGAACACCCAGCGCATACTGGCTGGACAACGCATCAAGACAGGCGGTCCTTGGTGGTTTGTTCAGCTCTGGAGTCAACTGTACTTCCATAATGAAATTCCAGATTTCCCATCACTCGAGTCCCAGTCTTTTCCAGACCTCACAGGCAGGTCCATCCGTTGTACCTCATTTGGCCAGGCCTTGCATCAATTACCTATAACCCAGACCGATGCAGCTGAAACAGCCAAGTGGTACAAATGTTTCTATAGCTCACAAATCGCTCCTGCATATAATGCGTACACCGAATCCGAGCAATTTGAGAACCCATCCTTCTTCAGACTAGATGTCTTTAGTACTAATGAAGAAACTCGAGCAATATTCAGCATTATGTCTACCCTTTGTCTCCTTCCAGTTAGCATGAGCACCGGTAACAGAATTAACAAGCCAGGATATGAATCATACCAACCTGTTCTAGCTACTCGCCAGCTCGGCTTGAACCAGACTTCTCCTCGCCTGATCATCCATGAAAAAAATCCAAAGCCAAGCTGATATATCTGACTCCCTGGTAGCCACAAAAGCATACTCCATCTTTTCTGATTTGGAGTTGAGTATATCTAGCACGATGGAATTCGTGTACACAGCCGATGGCTTCGACTTCTGGTGGAATTTCTGGAGGACCCACCTTTTCCACAATGCCGTGGCATCGACTCTTTTAGCCATCGACCCCGAGCATGAAACCACATCGGAAGAGGTAATCTCCTATTTGATTTGGCCTTCTTCGTGCATTGTTGCTTCATGATACGACCGAATTTCTTGATCATAGATGGAGGCAGAGCCTGTTCCCACTGACGACGCAGGCCAGCCATTCAAGTATCTGCAAAAGGCACCACTACCTTTGTACCAGGCCGACATGCCTTCCCTTGACAAGGCCATCTTTTCTTCCCCTGGGGTGAAGCGCAAGAGGGAGGGGAAAGGGTTTCGCTAGCCGAGGTTCAAGAAAGCCGCCATCAAGCCCAAACCTGTCATCTCGGTTCAGACCCTTTCTTCTGAATCGCCAGTAAGTTCCACTTTGCCTTGGATTCAGTAGTGAAAGTTGTACTGACCATCTTCTATGTGCAGGATCATAGCTTCCACGGCCAGGAGTAGGAAGAGGCCGAGAAAGAGAATTCCCCTGAACCTCCTAGTTCTTCTCCTACGGATACATCCGGTCGGACAGACGAAGCTCTCATGGAAGTCAGCCCTCCACAGGTACCTCTTCAACTGCATATCCTTTTCTCCGTTCATGGACTAACCTCACTGTCGCCAGACCTTTGATGCTGCATCCATGCTAAACTTTGATCCTTCAACCATCGGCGAATCTTTGGTGACTGAGAGTCCTCCCACAACTCCTCCGGCCGATGTGACCTCGAATCTCAAAGAAATCACTAAGCATGTAACACCATAATTTTATTTTCAGTATTTTACAATAAATTTAATGTGGTCTATTGTGATGCCCCTAGCATCTAGAAAGCCTTAACACACAGCTAGAGGCCGGCTGATAATGAATAAAGGCTTAATCAAGCTTAGAGAGTAATGAGAAAGATGTGGAAAAGTCACTAAGTCAAAAATTTTCTATCCAAGATACCATACCACATATTTCGTGGTTGGATAGGTCAACACTCGCATGTTTTTGGGCCCTACACCAAATACAAAACAGCAGGGAAGAAAGTAACCCTAGACTTTTCTGTTCGTCCATGTTCAAAAATCTAAAGACAAGAGGGTTAAAAGATCAAACCAAATCCAACTAACGTTTCTTCCGAGGGTAGCAAGTGTGATAGAGACCAAACTTGAGCCCTAATAAAACTTTCTAGTTCATTAAGTATTTGAGCTCAACTCCATTGTCAAAATTGTTGTACATGTTATGGACTACCCTTTTGTTACACTGAATATGGTTTGAATCTGTCATTAACCTATTATAAATGGCACCACACTTCTCTTGGAAATCAGCCCAAGAGAGTCTATACTTAGAATAATTCCCCAACCGTAGAATTTCAGCCCTTTCCAAACTTGAATCTGAAATTACTTTTAATTTCATTATAGCACTTGAAAACCTTCCTTTCTATGAAATGGAATTGAACTTACCATCTTTCAAATGCACCTATTGTGGAAGTGACTGGACTTCATTTGATACTTCAAAAGTGGGAAACAAGAAAGCCTCTACACAAAGTGAAATTTCTGTTTTACCAAACCATGGAACACATTTGTGTCTATAATTCAAAATCTGTTGGGATTCAGGCCAACTTTATATTATCAAACTTGCAGATAAAGTGCTGGAGAACAACTTTATTAATTGGTGTTTAATCATATATTGAGGTTTGAATGGAGTTTAGTATCATTTTCTACCAACACAGAAAACCAGTCCAAATCTGACCTGTTTAGTAAACTCAATGTTTCTATAACCTACAGCCATTTTTATACAAAGCTCAAATTGAAGAAGTTGTAGGTTATGAAATTCTAAACAATGTTGTCAAAAGGTACCTAGGGCGATAAAGCCCAGAAATATGAGTTTTGAATTTCCCAAGTAATAGAGGTTCCCTGTCCAAATTGAAGGCTGCAATATAAATTCATGTGTAAATCATATTTCCACTTAGAATTTGGCATTTGTCCTTTTGACAAACTTGTAGAGCTTGAAGAGTAGAACATTTTATACAATTGGGGTTTTGTCAAATTCGGGCTCTAAGTCAGTCAAAACGAAGATTTTCAGAAGTGAGAAAAACCAAATTGAGTGTGTTTTCCTTTTTCTCTTCCCTCTCCCGTTGACAGGTGGGGCCCGCAACCTGGCGCCGCGCCCACGCCCAGATGTCGCGCGCCACGCGGACTCCGGCGTACGGCCGACGTGCCCGCAACGCGGATCGACGCCCCCGCACCGCCGTGCCGTGCCCTTCCTTCACCTGGACACCATCCCGACTCCATTCGCGGCTCACTCTCACTCGCCCTCGTTCCCTTCCCTGGCTGGTTTCCTCCCGCACGCGGGCATCGGCCGCCATGGCCAACGAGATCGAGCTCGCGCCGTTGCCTCCTCTGGCCTCCCCCTTGCCCAGCTACTGGGAGCATCACACTCCTCTCGAGCTCCTCTCTGTTTTACCTAAGATCCTAGAGCCTATCGGTGCCCGAGGGCTCTCCGCGTTCGTGCACGCCATGACCGCTCGCCATGGCCAAGCTCACGGCGAGCTCGCGCCTCCGCCACCTCGGGCCACCTCCGCCTCATCTGACGCGTCCCCCGCGCTCGCCTCATCCTCCTCCACCAAAACCCCAAGATCTAGAGCCTCGCCATGGGCCCTAGCCCCTCTTCCACCGCGCCGCCCACCATGGCCGCAATGGCAAGCACCACCTCGCCGTGGAGGACCCCCTTCGGGCCATCCCCGCGCCTCCAACTTGCCTCCGTTGGGTTCCTCTCGCCCTCGCGCAGCTCACACACCCTCCCTTGGCCCTCTACTCCGGCCGTACCTCCGGATCGAGCCACCCCGCCGCCGCGTCCCAGCTTTCGGTGCGCCTCCGGTTCACGCGCGTTCCCCGCCAGCTCTGACCCTCCCGCGCGACGAGATCTTGAGGAAAGGAATCTCCAGGGCTGGGCACACGCTCCGCAACCTCTACGGCTCCAAGTACGCGGCTCCTCGCGCGTCGCCGCGCGTGGGAACGCCGTCGCGCCGCGCGGTTCAGCCGCGGCCGGAGGAAGAAGATGAAAAGGAGGAAGTTTTCCCCGAAACCCCCTCTATTTTATGTTATTTGCGCACGCTGTTCATTGTGTCTTAGAGATCTTTCAAGCTAGCCCCTGAAGTATATAGTTAATTACGTTTAGGTCCCTAATCCGTATGAATTTCAACTGGATGCATTTTTCAAAACCCGAGAACTTTGGAAATTCATAGTAAATAGAATAAAAATCCTAAAAGTGTAAACTCAGTTGCATTGGACTCCTCTTGAGTAGATCTACATGCTAGGTATGATGTGGAAGTGTGAATTGACTGTTTTGCCCCTGGTTTATTGCATGCACGATTAGGGTAAATAAATGATAAAAGTGGACCAAATGACCTCCAAAAATTATGAAACTTGGACAGAAGTTTTGTTATGGCATCTAGGTACTGTGTAAATTTTCTTGCAGTAGCACTCACTGTTAAATGCCTGATCTACCCCTAGGCTTAGGTTTTTGCAATAAAAATGCATGGGAAGTACTTACCATACGAAACTTTCTCCAAAGGCGGTACAAGATTTTTGGGACACACATTGTGCTAGATTTCGTTTGCTGGTAAAATTTGAGCCTCTGCACGTTAAGTTCGAGTGGTGATTTGAAAATGACAAAGTGTCACATGCTTAACTAAATAAAAAGGAAAAGTGGTCTTAGGATGCATAATTAATTCCATGGAAAATTTTGTAGCTTGCAAATGGTACGTAGGTTACAAAAAGTAGTTTTGTGAAACTTGTGAGCACTGTTTTGATGTACGTTTAAAATAGACCTAGATAACTAGATGGAAAATAGATATCCTATCAAACCATGAATATATCACTTGCTGATTTTTGTACATGTTGTTTAGGCCGTGTATTGTTTGTTGGGTAAATTTCATGACCAGATACTCATTCTATAAATTATGAAAAATCTGGAAAGATAGAAGACTGGTAACTTGCTAGAATTTAATAACTAAATTATAACTCTTTTATGGCTGAATTTTGGACAGTTATATGGTGTGACTCGTTATGCTTGTCATAAAAGTTTTAGCTCATTTGTCATTTCCTGACTGCATGAACTCGAGTATGCATTTTATTCATAAAGTGGGCATGTGGTTTTTGATTAGATGTGAAGGTGTTTGATTACAATTGATATCATCGTGCATGTGGGATGGTTTCTAGCTGCATACTATCTAACATTCTTAGTGTCACACTTGATTAAGGAATTAGCTTACTCACCCATGTAAAACACCTAAAGTCAATATAGGGTTTTAATCCATTAAATATACAAAAATGCATGATATACCTAGTGAATGATTCCTATAAATGTATGAAGAATAAGATTTTGACTGGTTACTGAATGCCCCACCGCACATGTCTTAGTGATCTATCTAACCATTACTTGTTTTCGCCGAATGACATCATTACATGTGTGTCGTCTGATCACTAAATTGAGAGTGCCATTATATGATTGATCGAGTGCATGTTGCTCTAGGTTCATAGAGGTACTCGTTGTTTAAGTAATTTATTAATCACTCTTTCCATCTGCCCATGAAATGATTGCCCATATATGTACTTGATGATTATGCATCTCATTCCTTGCATCACCACGCATGTCATCCATATAGTGGCGCTTATTGCAGACACGTGATCGAGAACCAAGTGTGTGGAACTACTTCAACCAATGGTGATCCAAAAGACCAACTAAGACCCATTCACGACCTGGAGGGCCCATCAGTCGTGTTTGGAAGGAGGAGTTGTCCAAGGGATCAAGGGGTTGCCTGGGGCAAAGCCTCACAACCCGGCAAACTAATAGTAGCTTAGTTTGTTGTTTTTATTAAAGTGAATCAAAGGTAGGCAGGACCATGCTTTACCCAGCAAATATATTTGATGACTTACCTACGCATCTGCATTAGGAGTTGTTTGAAACCAATTGCATTAGACTCCCTGGCCGCCCTGGCCCTAGCACCTAAAATAGAGTACGTAGGACGAGTATGCTTAGTAATGCTAGGTACGAGTAGACACGAGTGAATGGAGTCACTCGTCCCATAGGGATTGCTTTTCATAAAAGAAATCTCACTGTTATGAATCTTACTTTGATTATGATACGTTTTAAATGGAGACCGGGCGGAGATATGGGTATATAAGATAAATGATGATGATGATATGAATGGTATGGGGGACTCCGCCCGAGTCGCATAAGGCCGGTCGTTGTTCGCCTATTGGTCGGCATAGCATTGCTAGGGTGCTTATCCGAAATCCATGGGCCGGTGAAAGTCTTACTTGTGACGTCTCAAGCAAGGGGCACGTTCCTACCCACTGGTTGAGAGGAAGGTGGCCGCGGAGGCGGGTGTCAAAGGAGGGCAGAACCCGACGTAACCGAGGTACCGCTCCTGCGACAACGCGCTCCGGGAGTCAGGCGGGTGTGGTCATCTAACTTGAGACAGGACAGGTGGAGATGGGGGAAGCATATGTGGAACGCTGGGAGTTAGTAAGCATATGCCATCCTAGTGCTTCTAGTTATTCCCGAGAATCTAAAAATCGATTCAAATCGCTGATGCTCACCAGGTGTGAGAATGCCAATACCACTGACGGGCAAAGTAGTAATCCACTTGAATATGTTGTATTATGAATTCATAGTTTTGAATACTACATGCTTCACTTTCGGATAACTTATTATTGTACTCATGATTAGTATTATTGATAGGATGAACTAAGTAGTTGTCAAAATCCTACTTCTACACGATAAATCAAGCAACTGTCAATCCTGCTTTCACCTGTTAATTTGATCCTATTTAAAAATCAACAGCTAAGGATCAAATTCTTAGTAAGCAAGCTTTGCGTCAGCCGTAAGCCAATTCCATTAAGTCCTACTAAGTAATTAGTACTCAGGGTTTGCCCCCACTTTTGGATTACAGGTACTGGCGACACTGGACAACTATATTGGAGGTGGTAGTACCGGTGGGCTCGGTGCTACTCGCCTTGTTTATCTCTACATGAAGATTTGTTGAGTTTCATTTCCGCTGTGAGATGTTTTGAAACGCTTCCGCTATGCATGTATATTTTTAAATCGCTTCCGCTATCTTTGAACATGTATTTGACTATTACCTTCGGTTTGTAAACTAAGTTTACTTATTCTCTACTTCAATTGCCTGTGATGATGTAATCTGTTGTGGCTCTTTCGAGGGCTGAATGTGTGTGATGTCGGTATCCTCGGGTGATGGTTTCATCGAGTACCCTTTTGGGTAGCTTGACGGACTACCGGGTTTAGTTTGGCCTAAGTGCACTGCGAGCCAGAGGTGGCAGGTGTGCTTAGTCTGGATTAATCAGGACGGTTCCGCCACATCTATTTAATTTTCTAAGGTTTGATATGCCTAGGCCTGCATTTTCATGATTTATTTTTATTAAACAAGTAATTTAAATCCATCATATGTCAACATTGTTTATGCATTCATGCCGATGCATGGTTTTATTATTTGTATGAACAAAGGATGAGAATTCAAATTTATTTGAATTTCAGTTTGGTTTTGCTTCTAGTTTTAAAAAAAGAGAAAAAGGAGAGAAAAAGAAAACAAAAAGGGGACGAGCAGGCCAGCAACCCGGCCGGCCCACCCATCCCACCTTCCCCCCTAGCGGCCGCCAGGCCCAGCTCGGCCAGCCCAGCAGCGGCCTCCCTCTCCCTTGCTTCCTCTCTCTACGCCGCAGGACCCGCCCGTCAGAGCTTCTTCTTCCTCACGCTGAAATCCCGCTCCTCTCTGCCTGTGGCCTCTCTCGCCGCCTCCTGTGTCCCCCTCCTCCAAATCACATTCGACGCGGACATGAGGGCGAACCAGGAACCGAGCCGAGTCGGACCCCAGATGGTGCGCTCCACCGAACCCTGCCTTGAGCTCGACTCGGACTCGCTGTTACCCTGTGAAGGGGTCCACAAGATCCGCCACCGCGCCCTTTTTCACCTCCAAACCCTAGCCGAGCCCTAGTTTCCCCTGCGCCGGCGAATTTCGCCATCGGAGCTGCAAGGTGAGCTTGCCGCCGCAGCGGAATTCGCCGCCGTCACAGCCTCTCCAACCAAATTTACCACGTTGCCACCTTCACAGGACCTCCGCGACCTCGTTCCGCCGGTTCTTGGAGCCCCGTAATCGCTCTTCACCGCCTTTCCGCGAACACCAAACCGCCTCGCCGCACGCGCTCGTTGTCGGCCGCCTCCATCGCGCCTTCGCCCTCCCCAAGCCCCTGGTAGGGTTCGCCGCACCTTTCTCTCTCTCTTGGGCTTGCTCTAGTGGTCCTTAGCCCTCTCCCGCGCCCAGAGCGCCTTGCTCCGGCGAGCCGCCGCCGCCAGTGGTCGGACGCCGCCGTGGCCAAAGGTCGCCGCCGGCCGTTCTCTCCCCTTCTGTCTAGAGTCGTCGGATCTTGATCCAAGGGCCTTGATTCGCCGGTGACCGGTCAACCGGAGTCAATCGCCGGTCAGCCGTCGGCGTTTTGCTAAAGAGTCCTTATCCTTTCTGGTAATCAACCTGAGGTCCCTTTTAGTAGAATGCAGGCCCTGACTTTATCTTTTAAACCCAAGTTTTCGAAATGTATTTACAATCAGGTCATATCACCTTCGAAAGGCTATAACTTCACCGTTTTAAATCTGTTTTCGGCGATTCTCGTGCCCACGCGATCGTATAAATGTGTAGAATAATTTTAAGTACTGTTTCTTATCTTTTGTATTTGTTTGCTTGCATGTGTGATCATGTGAATGCTTGTGTGGCGCTTTACGATCGTGCATAGACGTTGATCCAGCTGTTGAGTTCGAAGAGCAACCTCTAGAAGCCTCTGAGCAGCAGTAAGGAATATTTGAAGAAGGCAAGTATAACATAAACAACACCTAATAACCTTTTTTATTTACTGCATGTGCATTTTAATTTTGTATGCCTGTAAGGTTTACCTAGCTACTTTTTTCCTTATATATCTACCTTTTGGGATGCATATGGTTAAGTTGTGCTAGGTGCTGTGCAAACTCATGTCCTTTTGTTAATTTAATTTTGATTAATAATCCTATGCAGTTAATTGTTGGGCTTGACCCTGATCGGTTCATGTCCATTTTAATATGGCTTTTTAACAACATGGTTTACGGAGCTTGAGCAATGTGCTCGTGTGCTTTTGCTAGTTCTCTCCCTAAGGACCGAATCACAAAGCGACCACCTGGGACAATAGTGCTAACACAAGATTGGAATGGGACGATCTTAGCTAATTAATTAGGTTGTTTTGGTTTGGGAGTAACTTACCTGCGGGGCAAGAGGGGAGGTGAGCTTCTGTGGCCCTCGCGCTACTTGGGTTGAGTGTGCTTTACGTTATATGTATGTGCTTCTCTCCTTGAGGCTTGATCCACGGTTGTGGAACCTTAAACCTTAGCGGTTATACCTTACCAACGTGATCTTTGTAAAGGCTTCGTAGTGCGCTTGCTAGTCATCTCATCTCCGGTAATGTGATGAACTCCTAGCGTAGCTCACGACTTGTGGGTAAAGATGTACAACCTCTCGAGAGTGTAAAACTAACATGTTAGCCGTGCTCACGGTTATGAGCGGCCCTGACCCTTCCCAGTGATTAGAAGGATCTTTGGCTGAGGTTCCTTGGTTTTGGTTATGGTTATGATAATGGTTATATCTGTTTAATCTTACTTAATTTTCTTATGCAATACCTTTTGGGATAATAGTTTTTTTACTTATTCATAGTAAGTAGGTCTTAATAAAAGTTTTCAATTAAAAGCTAATGTAGTTTGTCAGCTAACCATAGGGCCTCATGGTTTATATTATATTTGTTGGGTATTCTGTACTCACGCTTGTTTCTTTATATTTATTCCTTGTTGGGGGGAAAATCCAACCGCTGCTCAGATGATGGAGGTAATGAAGACTATGTGCAAGTCTACGACGAGTATTAGGCGTTTCGTTCACCAGTTGACGTCCCTATGGCGCCCGTTATCTATATGTTTTATGCTTCCGCTATGCTACGTTATAGTCTGAGTTAAACACTTGTGTCACAGTGTAATAATGATATATTTAATGTTATGTACGTTTTTATTTTTGGCATGTGTTGTGGTACTTTGTAATTTGTCATGTATATGCGAGGCGTTTCCTGGCGCATATATATGTTGCACGGTTTTGTTCTTTGAAACCGGGCGTGACAAAGCAACTGGAAGCTCCAATTGAAAAACTGGTTGTTGCATGTGACGGGATTCGTATGGCTCTTGAGTCGATAGGCGATGTGCTACCCTCAAGCCTGAAGTAGGTGCTTCAACCCATAGCTCACCTTGGATTTCTCCTTGAAGATGTACTGGCCGCTGCGTCACGCTTAGCTTCCCTTAACAACCAGCCGGCCTTGAAAGAAAAGATCACCAAGGCATGTGCAGCAGCAAACAAATTCAAGGCAGACCTGGATGACGACAGTGAAGAGGAGAGGTTGAAGACGTCCAGGCAAATACTTGATGTGAAGAGGGTGAAGATAGCTGATAAAATCAAGCGTCTTGAGGAAGAACTATCTCAGGTTGATGCCGCCATTCTGGTCAACGATGCAAGTATGAAGACGCTTGTTGATAACAAGCAGAACCTGTCATTGTCGCTCAAAACTAGCATCGCGCATATCCGAGAACTCAACAAGGGATTGATAATCCGCTCTGACGAACCAGATCGCCAGATCATCAACTCTGCTGATGCGATCAGAACAAAGAACTTGACTGCAATTCACCAATACCTTCAAAAGCTACCGGCGTCTTCCTCTACATGATTTCATATTTGTTTCCTGAACATTGTTAGTTGTGCCCCCGAGTGTATAGCTCGGTCAAAAACATTATAGTTTTTTGTATTTTTTTTGTACTAAAGGCGATGCCTAACATCGGCTATGGCCAATGACATGCACCAGCACTGCTACTCGTGGTTGCTTGTTTACATTATTTTTTTCTTCTAAAGGCGATGCTTTTGGTACATCGGCTCTTGTTAGGACCAGATGGCAACGCATCGGTCAAACTTTTCTCTGGAGGCGATGCCAAGGCATCGGCTATTCTTGTCCGGATGTTACCACATCAGTTCTTGCCTCAGTCAAGATCCGATCCACATACTAGGATAATATTTCTTCAAATATTTACCATTGACGTTTCTAAAAAATCGGACCCCTTCCAATGTCTCCATCCTATATGAATTTCCTGGGGCAGTCTCCACAATGCGATAGGGCCCGTGCCAGTTAGGTGACCACTTTCCAAATGCTGGATCTTTCGTTCCAACTGGCAAGACTAACTCCCAGACGAGATTGCCTACTTTGAAATTCTTCGGCTTCACTTTCTTGTTGTAGACTTTCGCTACTCTAGCTTTGTTGTCTCTAATTTTTTCGAAAGCCCATAACCGAAGCTCTGTTAAATCATCTATGTTGATGTTCATGAGAGATGTATAATCATGCTGACAGATCATTCTGAAATTCAACCCTACGAGAGCCGATATTAACTCCCACGGCATAACGGCCTCCTGGCCGTACACCAACTGGTATGGAGTGCACTTAGTCGCCTTGTGTGATAGGTGTAAGCCCGATCTTCGTAAGGTATGTCAGTTTAGGGGTGGAGAACTCGACGTTGACGAAGAAGGCTCCAAGTGTCACGCCCAGTTCTCAACCAACGGAACCGGAACAACATATATGTGCCAGGAACGTGTCTCACATATATTATGACAAAAGTGACATCACAGAACGTGCATAAACGATAAATAAAACGTTTACATAGAGTATATCATCACTTTATTACAATAAGACAACATGTCTTTAAACCAGAGTCATAGCGGAAGCGTAAACGAAGATGAACGAGCCGCCACAGGGACGTCGACTGGTGGATGGGTACGCCTAGAACTCGTTGAAGTCCTGAACATACTCTTCGAAGTCTTCTAGAGCTGAGCAGCGGTTCAGCCAACAGTAGGTTTAAAGTAAAGCAAGCGTGAGTATTTCATACTCAACAAGCATAACATGAACTATGAGGCATCTAGGGTTGGCTGACACTTAGCATGAGCTTTTAGTTGGTCAAGTTTTATTAAGCGACTAGTTACTACAAGTGAGTTGATAAACCATTAACCCAAGGTATAGCATAAAAGATTTAAACAACAACAACAACATTAACATTAGAACCAACTTCCAAACCCAACCAGGAACCACTAATCAGCATAAAGGATCTGGGCCGCTCATAACCATGAGCACGGCTGACATGTCAGTTTTACACTCTCGAGAGGTTGTACATCTTTACCCACAAGCCGTGTACTATGCTAGGAGTTCATCACATTGCCTGAGATGAGATGACTAGCAAGCACACTACGAAGCCTTTACAAAGATCATGTTGGTAAAAAGTAACCGCAAGGAATCAAGCGCCGCAATTGTGGTGTCCGCCTCAAAAAGGGAGAAGCACAGCACACTCAACCTAAGGTAGTGCAGCGACCACAACTGCTTACTCCCCCTCTTGCCCCGCAGGTAAGTTACTTCAAATCAAAACAATCTAATTAATCAGCTAAGACCGTCCCATTCCAGTCTCATGGTAGCACGGTTGTCCCAGGTTGTCGCTTTGTGAACCGGTCCTTATGGAGAGCGGCCATGACCAAACCACTAAGCACATGCTCATGCCCCCTAAACCAAGTTGCTAAAAAGCCATTTTTAAAGAGACGGGAACCACTCAAGCACACAGCACAGAGGTTCACGCTCCGAGATAGATTGCATAGGTCCATTAACAAGATTATTAACAAAAGTAACATGTGTTCGCGCAGCAACTAGCAAAATTTGACCAACATGCAACCCATAGGTAAACATTGCGATAACAGAGGCTAGGTACAGTCCTTATTGGCGTACAAAATTAAACACATGCATATGAAGTGATTCGATGATTATTGGGTTGTGTCCATGTTATACTTGCCTTGCTCAAACTGGTCTTGAGGCTGCTGCTCAACACCCTCAAACTGTTGCTCTTCTTCACCAACAAACTGCTCACCGTCTAAACACGTACACGGCAACATACAAGCATTTCCACGCATATATACATGCAAACAATTAACAAAAGGTGAGAAACAGTACATCATATCATAAAAACAGAAGATAAAACTGTATTAAAAACATTCTACGCATTACCACGATTGAAACTAGGGGCTAGATTTGAAAAAACGTGGAAGTTATGCATAAAACGGGCTCCTAGGGGCATAACTGTGATAGAAACATTGAAACCAGGGGCTAGATTTGAAAAACTGAGGACCTAACCATAATTAACTATAGCCGCTGAGGGTTTCCAAGCAAAACCGCCAGGACCTGGACCACGGGTTCAAAAACCGGAAAGTCCAGGGGCCAAACCGAAGAAAACAGGACCTAAATTTAATTATTTTTCAAAGCCGGTGGACCGTGGGTTGATTCTAGAGAAACGCGGGGACTTTTCTGCGAAAATCCCGCGCTGACCGGGTCTACGCCGACGCGGTGCTGACGCGGCGCGCGCGTGGCGCGACACGTCGTCCTGACAGGTGGGACCGCGCTGTCGGGTTAAGTGAGGCGACGTGGCGCTCTGTGATTGGCCCGCGAAGGGGTACGCTGCGTTTTAATCACGGCCGTTGGCAATAGATCGGACGGCCAGGGTGCACGGGGACGGGAAGGCGCCGGCGGCGACCAAAACCCACAGCGGGGTTCGGTCCGCGCGGCGGTGGCTCGCTGGCGTGGTGCACGCTAGGGCCTAGGGGTGGTCCTGCTGGACTAGATCTAGCTCGGGAGAGAGAGGGGGCCGAGGCGAAGCTCACCGCGGGATCGAGGGAGATGGGGAGCGGATGGCAGGGCTTGGCGACGGTGACCGGCGGACGGGTTCGGGCGGCGCTTGCGGACGAGAGCGTCGGAGGCTTGGCCTCGCGTCAAGTCCTCCTGGAACGGCTCCACGAAGACCCTGCGAACGTGATGGGGGCGGTTAGAGGGCCAGAGAGGGCACACCGACGGCGAATTCGGCGTCGCAGCGGCTTACCGAAGCGGAACTCCGGTGGTGGATTGCAGGCGCGTCGATGCACGGGAGCCGAATTGGGGAGATGGAGTGGTAAAGGAGCTCGGGGCGACACTCGGGGTCGGGTTTTATAGGGGTTTAGGGCGCTAGGGCACTGCGTACGCGAGATAGGTGGACGGCGGCTTTGAAGCTCGTCAAGGCGCCGTGAAGGGAAGGAGGGAAAAGGGGAACCCAGCGCTGCAGGTGAGGGATTGAAGGCGAGGAATTAAGGAAGGGGACGCGGCCTCGGATTCGGCATTCCCCGCGGGCGGAGCGCCAGCGTCGCCCGGGCAGAGAAGGAAGGCGCGATGACTACGGCGAGAGGAGGGAGACGGGCCTGACCGGTGGGGTCTGCCTGTCAGTGGGGGGATGGGGCGCGGGAACGCTGCGGGCCGGGCGGCGCGCTGAGAGGAGAGGGGGCGCGGGTGTCACGCCCAGTTCTCAACCAACGGAACCGGAACAACATATATGTGCCAGGAACGGGTCTCACATATATCATGACAATAGTGACATCACAGAACGTGCATAAACGATAAATAAAACGTTTACATGGAGTATAACATCACTTATTACAATAAGACAACATGTCTTTAAACCAGAGTCATAGCGGAAGCGTAAACGAAGATAAACGAGCCGCCACAGGGACGTCAACTGCTGGGCTGGTACGCCTAGAACTCATTGAAGTCCTGAACATACTCTTCGAAGTCTTCTGGAGCTGAGCAGCGGTTAGGTTCCAGCCAACAGTAGGTTTAAAGCAAAGCAAGCGTGAGTATTTCATACTCAACAAGCATAACATGAACTATGAGGCATCTAGGGTTGGCTGACACTTAGCATGAGCTTTTAGTTGGTCAAGTTTTTATTAAACAACCAGCATCTACAGGTGAGTTGATAAACATTAATCCAAGATATTGCATGTGAACATTATTCAACAACCAGAACATAAGAACCACTTTCAAACCCAACGAAAACACTAATCTGCAAAAAGGATCTGGGCCGCTCATAACCGTGAGCACGGCTGACATGTCAGTTTTACACTCTCGAGAGGTCGTACATCTTTACCCATGAGTCGTGGGCTACGCTAGTGGTCCACCACATGACCTTAGATGAGATGGCTAGCAAGCACACTACGAGGCCTTTACAAAGATCACGTTGGTAAGGTGTAACCGCTAAGGTTTCAGGGTTCGCAGCTGTGGAGCAAGCCTCAAGGGGAGATAAACGCACTCAACCCAAGTAGCGCGAGGGCCACAGAAGCTCACCTCCCCTCTTGCCCTGTCGGTAAGTTACCCCCAAACCAAAGCAACCTAATTAATTAGCCAAGACCGTCCCATTCCAGTCTCATGGTAGCACTGTTGTCCTAGGTTGTCGCTTTGCGAACCGGTCCTTAAGGAGAGTGGCCATAAGCAAAACACATGCTCATGCCCCCTAAACCAAGTTGCTAAAAAGCCATTTTTAAAGGAACATGAACCACAGAGGGTCAAACTCAAGATTTGATTGCATAGATCCAATAACAAAATTATTAACAAAGATACATGAGTTCGCGCAGCAACTAGCAAAACTTAACCAACATGCAACCCATAGGTAAACATATCGATAAAAGAGGCTAGGTACAGTCCTTATTGGCATACAAAACTTAGACACATGCATATGAAGTGATTAAAGGGTTGTTAGGTTGTGTTCATGCTATACTTGCCTTGCCCAAACTGGTCTTGAGTCTGCTGCTCAACACCCTCAAACTGCTGCTCTTCGTCACCAACAAACTGCTCACCGTCTAACCACGTTCATGGCAACGTACAAGCATTTCCACGCATACATACATGCAAACAATTATCAAAAGGTGAGAAACATTACATCATATCATACAAACAGAAGGTAAAACTATACTAAAAACATTCTACATGTTTCTACGGTCGTGTGAGCGCAAGAATCACTCAAATCGGAGTTAAAACGTAGAAGTTATGCATAAAACGGGCTCCTAGGGGCATATCTGTGATAAAAACAGTAAACCAGGGGCTAGTTTTCAAAAATCGGAGACTTATGCGTAAATAAACCTAGCCGCAGAGGGTTCTGATGCAAAAACTCCAGGGTCTGGACGGCGGGTTCTATTTTTCAAAAGCACAGGGGCTAAAACGCTAAAACTAGGACTAAAATCTAATTACTTTTCAACGCTGGTGGACTGCGGGTTGATTTCCCGAAAGTCCAGGGGCTCTTTAGCAAAACTATCGGCGCTGACCGGTATTGACCGGTGATCGGTGCGTGTAAGCGGTTGGATCTCGATCTAACGGGTGACGTTAGATCGGATCGGGGCTCTGATCTCATGCGTCGGATCGGGATCCGACGGCGGAGAGAGGCCGGGGCCGAGGGCGACGGTGACCATGCCCATGGCGTTCTCGTCGAGCGGCGGGGCCGGCGGCGCGGTGGCGTTCCGGCTCGGAGAGGGTGCTAGGCTCCACTAGAGCTAGCCCAAAAGAGCGAGGGTGTTGCGGTGAGCTCACCGAGGGCTTGAGGGCGGCGGGAGATGGTCGGTGGCGGTCCAACGACGAGTGGCGGCGGCGTCGGTTCACGGGCGGTGTTCGTCCGCGTGGAACGCTGGGGTGGAGCGTCTCCAGGACTCCGAGGATGGGCGGCGAAGCTCCGGGGTGCTCCTGCGACACGGGAGGAGGAGGAATCAGGGCCGGAGGGGCTTCGCCGACGGCGAATTTGGCGTCGGGGCGGCTTACCGAGGCGAGGCTCCAATGGCGATTGCGAGCTCGAGAGGGCACGTGAGTGGAATAGCTTTGGTGGAGAGGTGAAGGGGACGGAGGCGAGCCTCGGGGTGGGTTTTATAGGAGTCTAGGAGGGCCGGGGCGGCGGGTGCGCGCGAGCTGGTCGCCGGCCCTTGAACGCGAGTAATGGCGTGGTTAGGGCAGGTGCGGGGAGAAGGGGAAACTGGCGCAGGAGCTGCGGGATTGAAGAGGGGAGCGATTAAGGAAGGCATGGGCGAGATTCGGGGAGGGAAGCTTCCTCCCCGCGGCTGACCATTTGAGTGAGCGGAAGAAAGGAAAGGCGAGGGGATCACGGCAAGAGGAGGGAGAAGACCCTGACCGGTGGGGCCGGCCGGTCAGTGGGCGCGGGGCGCGCGGCCCAGCTGGCAGCGTCGCGCAGAGAGAGAGAGAGAGGAGGGGCGCAGGCGCGGTCTTGGGCCGAAATCGGCCCAGGCGGAAGAGTGAGCGCGCGGGGGAAGGGGCTGGCTGGGCCGAATTCGGCCTGGCTGGCTCCTTTTTTTTTCTTTTCTTTTTGAATTCTTTTGAATTGGAGAAAGAAGGCTCTAAAAATTCAAATAAATTTGAATTTGAATCCTTAATTCACACAAACAAGAAACAATGCACCAGCATGAATGCACAAGGAAGTTGGGCCTATGATTTATTTTATACAAGCATTTATTTTAAATAAAACCTGTTAAATGCAAACTAAACATACAAGCCTTAGGAAAATTAAATAAATTGCTTGAATTTTATTGTGAAGTGCTGGAATTTAAACTAGGGTGTTACAGCGGGCGAGCTGGGCCGGCCATTTCGGCCCATGCGGGAAGAGGGGCGGGGGTTGGCCGGGCCAGGGCCCAGGCAGGGAGAGGGGCGGGGGCTGGGTGGGCCGGTCGGCTAGGCCGGCCGGTCGGCCTGGCTCCCTCCCCTTTTTTTTTCTTTTTCTTTTTCTGTTTTTGAATACTTTTGAATTGAGATAGAAAATGGTTCTAAAATTTAAATAAATTTGAATTTGAATCCTTAATTCAATCAAACAAGAACAATGCACCAGCATGTATGCACAAGAAAGTTAGGCCTAGGTTACTTTTATGCATTTATTTATTTTAAATAAATTTAAATAAATCATGCAAACTAACACATAAACCTTAGGAAAATTAAATAAATTGCTTGAATTTTATTGTAAAATGCTGGAATTTAAACTAGGGTGTTACAAACCTACCCCCGTTAACAGGAATCTCGCCCCCGAGATTCTTATAGGTGGCTAGCAAAGAGACCAGGATAAGCTGCTCTCAACTCTTCCTCTCTTTCCCAAGTTGCCTCATCCTCCGTGTGATGTTTCCACTGCACTCTGCACATTTTGACCCTCCTGTTTCTGGTAACCCTTTCAGATGTTTCAAGAATCTTCACTGGGTATTCAGTATATGTCAGATCCTCCGGCACATCCAGACCCTCCAGTGGTGCTTGTTCTTCCGGCACCCTCAAACACTTCTTTAGTTGGGACACATGGAACACATTGTGTATACCAGACAGGTTTGATGGCAACTCCAACTTATAGGCCACTTCGCCTTTCCTTTCCACTATCTTGAATGCACCGATGTATCTTGGTGCCAGCTTCCCTTTCATATTAAACCTCCGGATTCCTCTCATTGGTGACACCTTCAAATATACAAAGTCATCAACCTTAAAGGTCAAGTCCGTGTGTCGCACATCTGCATAGCTCTTCTGTCTGGACTGAGCAACTCTCAAGTTCTCACGTACCGTCTTGATCTGCTGTTCAGCATCTCTGATAAGGTCGGGTCCGAACACTTGCTTCTCTCCTGTTTGGTTCCAAAATAACGGTGTCCTGCACCTTCTGCCATACAGTGCCTCAAACGGCGACTTCTTCAAACTGGCTTGGTAGCTGTTATTATAAGAGAACTCGGCATAAGGCAGAGTCTTATCCCAACTGGTTCCGTACTGTATAGCACAGGCCCTCAACATGTCCTCCAGAATCTGATTTGTTCTTTTAGTCTGACCATCTGTCTGTGGGTGATATGCTGTACTGAACCAAAGCTTGGAATCCAATGAGTCATGCAACTGCTCCCAAAAACGAGATGTGAACTGTGAACCTCTATCAGATATGATCCGCTTAGGCACACCATGCAAGCAAACGATTCTGGAGATGTATAGCTCTGCTAGTCTGGCACCCGAATAAGTAGTGTTCACCGGAATGAAATGAGCAACCTTGGTCAACTGATCAACAACTACCCAGATCAAGTTGTAACCTTTCTGAGTCCTGGGTAACCCCACAATGAAATCCATACTTATTTCCTCCCATTTCCACTCTGGAATCTTCAAGGGTTGCAACAACCCTGCAAGCCTCTGATGTTTAGCCTTCACACGCTGACAAGTGTCACATACTGCAACATACTCTGCCACTGCTCTCTTCATTCCATACCACCAGAACCTTTCCTTCAAGTCATGAGACATCTTGGTATTGCCTGGGTGAATGGAGTAAGCGGTGTCATGAGCCTCACTGAGTATTAACTTCTTTATACTGTCCACATCTAGCACGCAGATCCGGTTCTTGTACCATACAGTACCCTGTTCATCTTCACAGAAGTGTGGCGCCTTGCCCACCTTGATCTGTTCCCGGATTTCCTGAATTTTCTCGTCCGTCTTCTGATGTTTCCTTATCTCTTGTTCAAGGGTAGGCTCTGCCTCAAAAGTTGCTACTGTGGTGTGGTGCACGAATCCCAAATTCAGACTCTCAAATTCTGGATACAGCTCAAGAGGCATCTGAAAAGCAACTGCCATGTTAACATAACTTTTTCTGCTTAAAGCATCTGCTACCACATTAGCTTTCCCTGGATGGTAATGTATCTCCAGGTCATAATCTTTAATCAAGTCTAGCCATCTTCTCTGCCTCATATTCAGCTCATTCTATGTGAAGATATATTTAAGACTCTTATGATCGGTGTATATCTCACACCGATTTCGAAATAAATAATGCCTCCAGATTTTCAGAGCATGCACAACAGCTGCTAACTCCAGATCATGAGTGGGATAATTGACCTCATGCTTTCTTAACTGGCGTGAAGCATAAGCAATCACCTTACCCTCCTGCATCAGCACACAACCCAAACCTTCCTTAGAGGCATCACAATACACGGTGAAACTCTTGGTTAAGTCTGGTAGAATAAGCACTGGGGCTGTGGTGAGTCTCTTCTTTAATTCATCAAATGCAGCTTGCCTCTCCTTAGTCCAAATAAATGGAACACCCTTCTCGAGCAATGATGTCATTGGTTTTGCAATCCTGGAGAAACTTTCAATAAACCTTCTGTAATATCCTACTAGACCCAAAAATCCACGAACTTCTTCCACAACTTCTGGCACCTTCCAATCCATGACACTGCTGATCTTGCCAGGGTCCACCATGATTCCACCTTTTGAGACTATATGTCCCAAGAAAGGCACTTGATCAAGCCAAAACTCACACTTGCTCAACTTTGCATACAACTTATGTTCTCTCAGCTTCTGCAAAACTAATCTCAAGTGTTCTTCATGTTCTTCTTCCGTCTTGGAATAGATCAGTATATCATCAATGAACACCACAACAAACTTGTCAAGATACTCCATAAACACCTTGTTCATAAGATTCATGAAATAAGCAAGAGCATTTGTCAACCCAAAAGACATCACTGTATATTCATATAACCCAAATCTGGTAATGAAAGCAGTATTTGGAATATCAGAAGGACGAATCTTCATTTGATGATAACCCGACCTCAAATCAATTTTTGAGAACACACATGCACCTTGCAACTGATCAAACAAATCATCTATTTGAGGTAAGGGGTATTTATTTTTGATGGTGACATCATTCAAAGCCCTATAATCCACACACATCCTTCTTGACCCATCCTTCTTATCAACAAACAGAACCGGAAAGGCCCAAGGTGAAGAACTAGGCCGAATAAACCCCTTTCCTAACAACTCATCTATATTTTCCTTTATTAACTCTTGTTCTTTGGGGGCCACTCTATATTGCCTCTTGGCTATTGGTGCTGTACCAGGTAAAAGTTCTATTAGAAATTCAACATCTCGGTCAGGTGGCATACCTGGCAGCTCATCTGGAAAGACATCTGGAAACTCACGAACCACTCTAATCCCATCTGTGGGTTTAACCTCCATTTGATGCAGGTAACCAGAAGGACTTGTCGCACTGATTTCTACCCCCTGACCATCTGAAGCTGTAAGGTGAACAGTTCGTCTGGCACAATCTATCTTGACACCCCACTTATTAAGAGTTTCCATCCCCAGAATGACATCAATGTCCACTAAGTCCATTGCTATTAGCTTGGTGTAAAACTCTACCCCCTTATGACGATGCTAACCCTGGAGCATATCAAGTCGGTATTTATCTTTCCCCCAGGTGATGAGATTACCATAGGCCTTTTCATGGGGCTTATATCTATATTGTGTTTCTCAGCATATGCCTTTGAAATGAAAGAGTGAGTTGCGCCGGTATCAAAAAGTACGGATGCAGGATGGTTTTTAACGAGGAACGTACCAAGTACAATGTTAGGAGCTTCCGATGCAGTCTCAGCAGTCACGTGGTTCACCCTCCCTTGCCATGGCGCCTTGGCTTGTTGATTGGGGCGCCCTTGCTGCTGTTGCGGAGGATTCTGCCTCTGGCCCTGCTGACCAGGTTGGTTTGCTGGCGTCTTCTGGGGGCAGACATTGGCATAATGCCCTGTACCTCCACACTTGTAGCAGTTCCTGCCTGAGGGAACCTGTGCCTAGTTCGTTGGGGTAGGGTTGGACTGCACCTGGCGCTGAGCTTGATAAGCAGGACGATTAGGCTGAGTCTGATAACGCTGCCCCTGGCCAACCTGTTGACCCTGGCTGCGCTGCTGCTGGTAACCCTGCTGTTGAGAGCCTTGACCCTGGGGAAAGCGAGGGCGGGTGTTGCTGCCTGATGAAGGGTTATTGAACTTCCTCTTCCTTTCCTCGATGTCCTAGCGCTTCCTCTCAGTGAAAAGTTCCCTATCCACCAATTGATGAAAGCTGGGGAAGGTGTGATTCATTAGTTGATATTGGAGCTCATCATTTAAGCCCTCCAAGAAGTATTCTTGTTTCTCCCTGTCCTCCGCCACCTCTGCAGTGCCATATTTGGCCAACTGGAGGAACTTGTCCCTATACTCAGTCACAGACATGCTGCCCTGCTTCAGGGAAAGAAACTCCTTTTTCTTCATCTTCATCAGCCCTGCAGGCACATGGTGGTTGCGGAAGTTCTCCCTGAACTGTGCCCAGATGAAAGCTTCCCTATCCTGGACTCTGTAAGACTCCCACCAGTCCAGTGCTGCACCCCTCAGCTACCCAGATCCATACAAAACCCTTTCCTTGTCGTTGCACTGTGCTATATCTAACTGGGTTCCACAGCACGAAGTGAGTCATCCGCCTGTAGTGGCTCTGTAGCATGAGAGAAACTGGGAGGATGGCCCTTCAAAAAGTCTCCACGCCTATCTCTAGGTGGCAGGGGTGGTGGTTGAGCTTGAGCCTGCTGGAGAATTTGGACAGCGTTGGTCATTGTTGCCATCATCTGCTTCTGGAGATTATAGAACTGCTCCGGTGTCAGTGGTGGAGGGTTGGGCAGTGGGTTGCCACCCCCCTGGTTACCCTGGTTAGCATTTCCACCAGCAGCGTTGCGCCTTGTGTTAACCATCTGTTTGTAATAGAGATACCATAAGCACATAGCCATCATATGGGTGCACAAGCAGTAGCGACTAAAGGTAAAGTAGTAAGAGCAATAGAGTGGATATAGTGTTTAACCCCACGAACTAACTTATAACATTAACTTGTTCATGCTGGGACAAATCCCCACAGCTGGATAACACACAACCAAAGATCCAAATCAAACATGGTTCAAAATAACAAACATCCAGGCATCACAACTTAACTCAAGTTCCACACGACCAACTCAACACAACGACTTAAACAAACGTGCTAACGCGATACATGAGGACGACTAGTCATCCCGAGGGAGTATCCTGGTGGCACCACCTAACTCTCCCGTGCCAGGCCTCCAGTGAGGGGGAGTCTGAGCTGGGTCCACCACTGGCACCTGGGGTGGTGGACCTGCCACTTGGTCCAGCTGCGCCTGAAGGTGGAACACCTCACCGTTCCGGTGATGGAGCTCCTCGGACACCGTGACGTAGGCAGTGATCAGGGCTGACACATATCGGACCAGCTTCAGCACCTGCCAGTTGTCCTCACCCCGAATGGACGCTATCTTGTGCTCAGTATCCCCGGACTGCCGGCGGGGGAAGTAGCGGTACTGAGTCTGGCAGAGCGGAGTGTGGTAGTGCTGGCAGAGGACCCCAAGAGCCTGCTGAGTAGCATCCTCCATGGCCATCTCCATGGTCTCATGCTCCGTGATGCTGTAGTGCCGGCGCAGCACGGTGTGTCCCCCATGGTTGGGGTTGGGCTCCAGGACCTGCACACCGGCGGACCAGAGGGTGGTGTGGTCCGGGCGCGCTCGCTGCCGGACCTGGTAGACGACCTCATGGGTAGTGTAACCCAGGTCGTAGAGGCAGTCGCGGAGTAGCCCTGGGAACTCCAGGTCGGCACCGTGGTGTGGGTGCGTCAGGTCGACCCAGGCATCGACCTCCCGCTGACCACCCTCATCGGAAGGGACAGCCACGCGGAACGGCCACTCGGGTGCGGCAGGTGGTGGCGGTGGAGGTGCCGGTGAAGCTGCAGGTGCCGCTGGAGAAGGTGGTGGTGTCGGCGCAAGCGGGGAAGGAGGTGTTGGTGTCGGCAGGCGTGGCGGTGGAGCCTCCTCTCGCACCTCACCGTCGTCGTCGGAGTCGAGGTAGTAAACTACCTCCACTGGGTCTTCCTCCTCCTCCTCCTCCTCCTCCTCAGGGTCAGTGTCCGCCAGAAGCAGACCATTCCCCTCAAAGGGGTGTGGCGCCTAGTCCATGGGAGCGTACTCGAAGGGTGGTGGTGGCAACGGCTCGGGCAGCTCCGGTGACGGAGGCTCGATCTGCTATGGTGGACGAGGTACTGGGGTGCACCTTGGGGTCGGTGGTGCAACACGGCGAAGGCGGCCCCCGGTACTCTTGCGGGCGGTTTGCTTGCTGCGTGCCATGACCTATAAGGAGGATGGAGTAAGATGGAGATCAGTTCTATATGATTGAATGAATAAAGCAAAAAGTAATAATTTAACATAGAGTGAACATATAATTTGATAGCAAAAAAAAATTTTCATAAAACAGCAAGAGGGCAAAGGGGAATGAGGTCCTTATTCACGTCCGTTTCTAACTAGGCTTCCGTCCTACAGTCAACACGGCTCTGATACCACTCTGTCATGCCCAATTCTCAACCAACGGAACCGGAACAACATATATGTGCCAGGAACGTGTCTCACATATATTATGACAAAAGTGACATCACAGAATGTGCATAAACGATAAATAAAACGTTTACATAGAGTATATCATCACTTTATTACAATAAGACAACATGTCTTTAAACCAGAGTCATAGCGGAAGCGTAAACGAAGATGAACGAGCCACCACAGGGACGTCGACTGGTGGACGGGTACGCCTAGAACTCGTTGAAGTCCTGAACATACTCTTCGAAGTCTTCTGGAGCTGAGCAGCGGTTGGGTTCCAGCCAACAGTAGGTTTAAAGTAAAGCAAGCGTGAGTATTTCATACTCAACAAGCATAACATGAACTATGAGGCATCTAGGGTTGGCTGACACTTAGCATGAGCTTTTAGTTGGTCAAGTTTTATTAAGCAACTAGTTACTACAAGTGAGTTGATAAACCATTAACCCAAGGTATAGCATAAAAGATTTAAACAACAACAACAACATTAACATTAGAACCAACTTCCAAACCCAACCAGGAACCACTAATCTGCATAAAGGATCTGGGCCGCTCATAGCCGTGAGCACAGCTGACATGTCAGTTTTACACTCTCGAGATGTTGTACATCTTTACCCACAAGCCGTGTACTACGGTAGGAGTTCATCACATTGCCTGAGATGAGATGACTAGCAAGCACACTACGAAGCCTTTACAAAGATCACGTTGGTAAAAAGTAACCACAAGGAATCAAGCGCCGCAATTGTGGAGTCCGCCTCACAAAGGGAGAAGCACACAGCACACTCAACCTAAGGTAGTGCAGCGACCACAACCGCTTACTCCCCCTCTTGCCCCGTAGGTAAGTTACTTCGAACCAAAACAATCTAATTAATCAGCTAAGACCGTCCCATTCCAGTCTCATGGTAGCACGGTTGTCCCAGGTTGTCGCTTTGCGAACCGGTCCTTATGGAGAGCGGCCATGAGCAAACCACTAAGCACATGCTCATGCCCCCTAAACCAAGTTGCTAAAAAGCCATTTTTAAAGAGACGGAAACCACTCAAGCACACAGCACAGAGGGTCACGCTCCGAGATAGATTGCATAGGTCCATTAACAAGATTATTAACAAAAGTAACATGTTTTCGCGCAGCAACTAGCAAAACTTAACCAACATGCAACCCATAGGTAAACATTGCGATTATAGAGGCTAGGTACAGTCCTTATTGGCGTACAAAATTAAACACATGCATATCAAGTGATTCGATGATTATTGGGTTGTGTCCATGTTATACTTGCCTTGCTCAAACTGGTCTTGAGGCTGCTGCTCAACACCCTCAAACTGCTCTTCTTCACCAACAAACTGCTCACCGTCTAAACACGTACACGGCAACATACAAGCATTTCCACGCATATATACATGCAAACAATTAACAAAAGGTGAGAAATAGTACATCATATCATAAAAACAGAAGATAAAACTATATTAAAAACATTCTACGCATTACCACGATCGCGTGAGTGCAAGAATCATTCAAAACGGAGTTAAAACGTGGAAGTTATGCATAAAACGGGCTCCTAGGGGCATAACTGTGATAGAAACATTGAAACCAGGGGCTAGATTTGAAAAACCGAGGACCTAACCATAATTAACTATAGCCGCTGAGGGTTTCCAAGCAAAACCGCCAGGACCTGGACCACGGGTTCAAAAACCGGAAAGTCCAGGGGCCAAACCGAAGAAAACAGGACCTAAATTTAATTATTTTTCAAAGCCGGTGGACCGTGGGTTGATTCTAGAGAAACGCGGGGACTTTTCTGCGAAAATCCCGCGCTGACCGGGTCTACGCCGACGCGGTGCTGACGCGGCGCGCGCGTGGCGCGACACGTCGTCCTGACAGGTGGGACCGCGCTGTCGGGTTAAGTGAGGCGACGTGGCGCTCTGTGATTGGCCCGCGAAGGGGTACGCTGCGTTTTAATCACGGCCGTTGGCAATAGATCGGACGGCCAGGGTGCACGGGGACGGGAAGGCGCCGGCGGCGACCAAAACCCACAGCGGGGTTCGGTCCGCGCGGCGGTGGCTCGCTGGCGTGGTGCACGCTAGGGCCTAGGGGTGGTCCCGCTGGACTAGATCTAGCTCGGGAGAGAGAGGGGGCCGAGGCGAAGCTCACCGCGGGATCGAGGGAGATGGGGAGCGGATGGCAGGGCTTGGCGACGGTGACCGGCGGACGGGTTCGGGCGGCGCTTGCGGACGAGAGCGTCGGAGGCTTGGCCTCGCGTCAAGTCCTCCTGGAACGGCTCCGCGAAGACCCTGCGAACGTGATGGGGGCGGTTAGAGGGCCAGAGAGGGCACACCGACGGCGAATTCGGCGTCGCAGCGTGTGATGCCCTGGCATCTCAGAAGCCTTAACACACGGTTAGATGAAGGCTAACGACGGATTAAGGCTTAATCAAGCTTAGTGATTAACAAGAAACATGTGGAGGAGCCACTAAATCAAAATTTTCTACACAAGATACAAGACCACACATTTCGTGGTTGAATAAGTCAACACTCACATGCTTTTGAGCTCAACTCCAAATGCCAAACCTCAGATAAGAAAAGTAGCCCTAAACCTTTTGTTGGACAAAGTTCAAAAATCTAAAGACAGGAGGTTTAAAAGGCCCAATCCAAAGTTCCTTGATAAGTGCCAGTTGTGATCGTGAGCAAACTTGAGCCCTAATAAAGCTTTCAAATTCATTAAGTACCCGAGCTCAACTCCGTTGACAAACTTGTTGTACATGCTATGGACTATCCTTTTGCTACATTGAGCATGGATCAAAACTATCGTCTACTCACTCAAATTTTCACCTACATATCTCATGGAAACAACTAGATCAACCCACACTTAGAATTTTTCCTAAGTATGGATTTTCAGCTTTTCCCCAAACTTGAATCTGAAATTACTTTTGATTTCACTATACAACTTCAATTTCTCCCTTTCTATGAAATGAAATTGAACTTATCACCTTTCAAATGCACCTATTGTGGAAGTGATTGGACTTCATTTGATACTCCAAAAGTTTGAAACAAGAAAGTCTCTACACAAAGTGAAATTTCTGTTTTAGTAAACCTTGGAACATAATTGTGTCTATAATTCAAAATCTGTTGGGTTCCAGACCAAAGTCATATTACCAAACTTTTAGATAATCTACTGGAGAACAACTTTGGTAACTATAGTTTGATCATACACTGATTTTTAAATGAAGTTTAGGGTCATTTTCTACCAACATAGAAAACCAGTTCAAATCTGACCTGTTTAGTAATCTCAATATTTATATGACCTACAGCCACTTTCATGCAAAGATCAAATTAGAGAAGTTGTAGATGTTGAAATTCTAAACAAACTTTTCAATATACACTTTGGGTGGTAAAGACCAGAGATAGGACTTTTGATTCTCACAATCAGTAGAGGTACCCTGTCCAAACTGGGAGCTGCAACCTAAATTCAAATGAAATTCATATTTAAACTTAGAATTTGGTGTTGAGCCTATTGACAAACTTGTATACCTTGAAGAGGCCAACATTTCCTCCAATTACCGTTTCTCCTAAATCGGCCTCTAACAGGGTTAAAAATGGGAAAAACTGAAAGGGAGAAAACACAAACAAGAGGGGGTTTTTGTTTGAGTGACTGACGGGTGGGGGCCACAGCGCGGGGACGACACGGTGTCGCGGCCGGCGTCCACCGCGTGGTCGCCGGCGACCGGGCAGCGCCGCGCGCCCACGGATCGCCGCCCTGGCTCGCCGCCCGCGCCTCGCTTCACCTGGCCGCAACCCCGTCCAAGTGCCTCCCCTTTCACTCGCTCGCACCCTTTCCCCCTTGCTCCCTGCCTCTTCTCCCCGAGCTCAGCGGCGCGGCCGCCATTGAAGCCCCACGGCGAGCTCGCGTCGCCGCCCCCTCGGGCTTCCTCCGCCCCATCCGACCCGCGCCCGAACCTCGCCGCAGCTCGCTCCACCGATTCCCCAAGCTTTCGTTCCCCATTAGCGCTCCTCGACCCTCTTCCCCGAGCGCCCTCACGCGCCGCACCAGCCACCGCCATAACCGCCGTGGAGAGCCCTCTTCGGACCGTCCCCGAGCCACTAGGCTGCCACCGCCGTGTTGGCCGTCCTCACGCGCAGCTCCAGCGCCCTTCAGCTCCGCCATTCGAGGCCGCACCGGCGAGAACCACCCCGCGCCGCCACGCACCGCCGCGCCGTGGCCGCCTTCGGTTCACCGCGCTGCGCTGCTCGTCCCCTTCCTCCAGTGCGACGAGACCTTGGGGGAAACGATCGCCGTCGCCTAGAGCACCCCCGGCCACCTCGTCGGCTCCAACCCCGCGCCTCCACACGCCGGCGCGAGCGCCGGAACGCCGGTGGCGCCGCGCGTTCACCCCCTGCGCGCCCCGGTTCACCGCCGCCGCTCCTCCTCTCTGCTCCAGTCCGCGCGCCGAGATCTGGGGGAAGCGTCTCTCCGTCGACGGGAACACCGTCCGCCACCGCCTCGGCTCCAAGTCCGGCAGCCAGGCCGCCGGCGCAACCCGCCGTCCCCTTCCCTGCGCGTCGGCCAGAGGAGGAAGAAGGAGAGGCCAGTTTTGCGAAAAGGCCCCTGTCGTTTTGTCTATTTCCATTCAAGTTCAATGCACTATTCACTGAGTCTACGTATACTTGCGCGCAGGTACCTGGAGACTACGGTTAATTCCGATCTAGTCCTCGTCGGTTTGATTTTCCATTTAAATGCATTTATTTGAGCTGAGAACTTTAGAAAATCATAACAATTCAAATAAAAATCATAAAAAGGTAAACTCAGTTGCATTGTGCTCCTTGTAAATAGATCTACAGGATGAGTATGATGTGGATGAGTGAAAAGTCTGTTTTACCCCTGGTTTAGTGCATGCATGGTGTAGGTAAATAAATGGTAAAAGTGACCTAAATGGACTCTGAATGCTATGAAATTTGGGCAGTAGCTTTGTTATAGCATCTAGGTACTTTGAGAATTTTTCTTGCAGTAGCACTCACTGTTAAATGACTGATCTACCCCTAGGCTTAGGTTTTGTAATAAAAATGCAGGGGAAATACTTACCATACGAAACTTTCTCCAAAAGCTGTACTAGATTTTTGGGACACACCTTGTGCTAGGTTTAACTTGCTGATAAAGTTTGAGCCTCTGCATGTTAAGTTCGAGTGGTGATTTGAAAATGACAAATGCTACTATGATTTAATCCATAAAATAGAAATGGAATGCTAGTATGTACTCAGAAGTGACTTTCAGTATACTCCTTATAAGTAGATAATTGGTTAATCCATAGTATAGCACCCGATGTCTGCTTACATCTTGAAGTCGTATAACTGAACACCTGCGTACTAGCTAATATAACTATTATGCCCCTTCTTAGTTAAGGTAACAATAATGTACATGCCATGATTAGTCATTATAAGAGTCTAAACTTAATATCATGCTTGTAAACCATGTGTGTACAAACTAAACTAAAGATGACACTACCACACTCTCTTTTGATCAATAACTTGACTAGTGCAAAGAGAGTTGTTTAAACGCATGTGTTGGGTGCATGAAAGTACTACCATCCATATGCTAGGAACGGTGTTTCAAACTAGTAATACCTTACAGGTATAAATATATGGTTGTTGTATGCTTTGCTTGAGTATGATAAAGAACAGTCACATTGATACTTAATCGTGTTTTAATCCCATGGGTTGCATTGAGAATGCCCGATTGCGTGCTTACTCTAAGTCCATAAAAGTACTTCTGTGTCACCAGTAGTACTACCTGATGTTACTAGATGTTCAATACATGAAACTTTGTATGTGTTAAGTGGCTGTTGAGTGTATGCCTGCTCTAAGTCAAGAAAGGTGCTACTATTACTAGTGCTAAGAGTGATGTCTTAAATTGATAGTCCATTGCATGTGTAAGTATATGATGACTAGTATTGCGCTTGCATGTAGAGTGAAACGAGGCATCCCAACTTAACACTTGATCATGAAATGAATTATATCTTGCCGCGTGAATGCTTAATTTCATAACTGAATGATTGTGCTAGATGCATACTGGCACTTCTCGTTAGTATAGTTGTCGATCACTTTTCTGTCCATCCATGAAATGGTTATTCGTGTATGTGTTTAATACTTATGCATCTCGTACACTGCACCGTGCATACCATTCATGTAGAAACGCTTCTTGCAGATACGTGATCAAAAAGCAAGTGCGTGGAACTACATCAAGTATCGGTGTCCAAAAGACCAACTAAGACCCACTCACGACCTGGAGAGCCCATCAGTCGTGTTTGGACGGAGGAGTTGTCCAAGGGATCAAGGGGTTGCCTGGGGCAAAGCCTCACAACCCGGCAAACTAACAGTAGCTTAGTTTGTTGGTTTTCTTAAAATAAAACAAAGGTAGGCAGGACCATACTATACCCAGCAAACATCTTATGTCTTGATGATTAGGCATATGCATCAGGAGTTGTTTGGGACCAACTGCATTAGACATCCTGGCCGCCCTGGCCCTAGCACCTATACATAGAGTTCGTAGGACGACTGCCTAGAATGGCTAGGTACGAGTAGATACGAGTGAATGGAGTCACTCGTCGCGTAGGTGATTTTACAAACCTCAGAAATCTTATTATGATACAATTTATGATTATTATTGCTGATGTTAAATAAAGACCGGGCGGAGATATGGGTATGTTATGAAAAAATGATGATGATGAGATGAATGGTTTGGTGGACTCCGCCCGAGTCGCATAAGGCCCGTTCGCTGTTCGCCTGCTGATCGGCATAACATTGCTAGAGTGCTTATCCGGGATAATGGACCGGTGAAAGCTTACTTGTGCCATCCGAAGAACAGAGACAGACTCCTACCGTGACACCTTGGGGAGCTTGTAGTCGAGGGAGGGCTGACCCGACGTGACCGTGGTATCGCTCCTAAGGCGGCACAACCTGGGAACAACGGAAGGATTGAATCGAACTTGGGATGGGACAAGTGGAGAAGGGGGCTATATGTGAGAACGCGATGGCTAGTAAGCATATACCCCTGGCATTCCTAGTTATTCCCGGGAATTAACAAATCGATTCGAATCGCTGATGCTCACCAGGTGTGAGAATGCCAGATATCGCACACGGGCAACGTAGTAATAACTGTAACATGCTGTTTATTAAATCACGTCTTTTCATACAACATGCTTGGATGTGTATGATCCGTCTCACTATTCAGGGTGTCGCCCGTCCACTGCTAGGAGGTCGATGGGCTTGGGAGATGCTTTGAGGTCGAGGGAGGGCTGACCCGATGTACCGTGGTATCCCTCCTGAGACGGCTACTCCCAAGGGGTCGGATGGAGGCACCGTGAATTTTGGGACGGGGCATGTGTAGAATAGGGGTATATTTTGGATATTATGCAAGTTACTGATGGAACTCATGTTTTACTTTGATGGTACTCATGCTTTACTTTCATGCAAGTATTTACCTTATGATATAAATGATCTTCTTGATTTATGGATAGCAGCTGTCAAAATCCTGCTATCTCATGTCAACATGAACTTGGTTTAAGAATCAACAGCTAAGGATCAAGATCTTAGTAAGCAAGCTTTGCGTCAGCCGTAAGCCATTTCCATTAAGTCCTACTGAGTAATTAGTACTCAGGGTTTGCCCCCACTTTTGGATTACAGGTACCGACGATTCTGGACAACTGTGTTGGAGGTGGTAGTACCGGTGGGCTCGGTGCTACTCGCCTTGTTTATCTCTTCATGAAGACTATTTAAGTATATTGTTTCCGCTGCGAGATTTTTGAAAATGCTTCCGCTATACATACTCTGAATTCGACTCCGCTATACATGTATATTTTTAAATCGCTTCCGCTATCTTTGAACTTGTATTTGACTATTATCTTCGGTTTGTAAACTAAGTCTACTTATTCTCTACTTCAACTGCCTGTGATGATGTAATCTGTTGTGGCTCTTTCGAGGACTAAATGTGTGTGATGTCGGTCTCCTCGGGCGATGGTTTCATCGAGTGCCCTTTGGGTAGCTCGACGGACTACCGGGTTTAGTCCGGCCTAAGTGCACTGTGAGCCAGAGGTGGCAGGTGTGCTTAGTCTGGATTAAGCAGGGCGGTTCCGCCACAGCTGGTATCAGAGCCGATCATACACAAACAACAGTTATATCATCAAGTTTTGGTTTACAAAACTATTTTCGAAAGCCTCTTTTCACGTAATTCAAAAATGAGAGTATGCGATATGCCCGTATAAGGATGTTAGTGTTATTCAGGTGACATCACTGACATTCTAACCTAGATAGAACTCATATGCATATTCGGCGCTTTGGGAAGCAACTTTTCGGCCATAGCTGTCCCCAGTACTGGTGGAAGCTACTGGGATTTGCGAATGGTTGTAAACCCTGCATTCATGCCCCGTAGTAAAAGCTCTTTAAGGGTGGTGGGCATGCTTTGGATGCTTTCATGGCCACCACACTTACATTTGGTTTTGGGATCCACCTTTTTCTCGACAATCCCCAGTACTGGTGGAAAGTCAAGCTTTGAGGAAAAGGTGCATCGGCCCACCAACGTTGTCCACGCAGCGGTCACGCGTGGATGCCACACTAGGTGGTAATGTATGAGCATGCATTCTTCTGCAGGTACACTAACCACGTGCGAAACTAAGAACGACTAGAGAACGACTAGTTGCATTATGGAGAGACGTGCATATATGTCACCGAAGTATCGCTAGCTATATATAAAATACATAGGATGTGTGAAGTGAGACCGGATAGGATGAATCATGCATCATTCATCTCATCTCATGTGCTTTGCTATGTGTGGGATTGAAAATGACTTGATACATATGTTATCGTACGCATGGTTGTTAGGAATAACAAATTAACATGAGAATTTCATGCATGATGCTAACGATGGTATGTGAACGGAAATCCAAAAAGAACAAGATTGAAATGTTGAATAAGGTGCTTATAAGACGTGAAATTATGACCTTTGCCGAAGATTGTACCTCTGCATTAATACAAACGTTTTTACTAGAAACTTTCTACAACAAAACTGAAGAGAAACAATGAAACAAATAATTGTTCCTCTTAGGTTTGATTCAAAGGTGTTGGTGAAGTTAGCCAACAGTCACTTTAAGTTAGAACCCCACAACGGGACCATTACGCTAAAAATCCAAAAGGGATATGGTAAAAACTCTCGAATGCTCGAGACCATTTTGGGTTCCTTCCAAAAAGCTAACCGCAACCTGTTCACGTCAGAAGGGGAGCGATAAAAAGTCGTGTTACATGTGATGATAGGGTCGTTTTCATTACACTTTCTCAAGCACGGAAGTACGATCGCACTATGACCGTACCAAGATTTTTAGATACTTGAATTAACACATGCCTTATTCTTCCTGCTACAGATGTCGCAGCCCTTCGACTTATGCCCTAACTACCAAGAGTCCACGAGAGCTAGAACGACACTACCTCGAGACCCTAAGAAGAGAAAAACGGGAGAATCTTCCACTGAGGCAGCCTCAATTCAACACCTGCGACCCGGGATGGTTCTATTAAAAGAATTTGTCAAGCCTGAAGATCAAATCGGGATGGTCAGTATGTGTCGACAACTGGGTAAAGGCCCAGGAGGATTTTATAGGCCTAGCCTCAAGAATGGTGCCAAGCTGAATTTGTGGATGATGTCTCTGGGAAAGAACTGGGATCCGACGGCACGCTCATATGGACCCACACGTCCATTCGATGGAGCACAAGCCCCAACAATACCAGACGCTTTCAAGATGATTGCTCAAACTGCGAACTCCACTGCAGGCGAGTTTCCTCAGATTAACCCGGACATATGCATCGTCAACTACTACACCAACTCCGGGAAGCTCGGACTTCACCAAGACAGGGACGAGTCAGAGAGTAGCCTTAGCAAGGGTTTACCTTTCATATCCATCTCCATAGGAGACACCGCTGAGTTCTTGTTCGGCGACACGAGAGACAAAGACCAAGCGACCAAGATCAACCTCGAATCTGGTGACGTTCTCATACTCGGTGGAGAATCAAGACTATTGTTTCATGGCATTTCCCATGTGAGGACCAACACTGCACCAAGTTGGTTGAAAGAAGAAACGGGCATTCGTCCGGGACGCATCAATTTTACATTTAGGCAGTACTAGCTAGGTACCAATTCGTGCGGGGGGCGATCATCGTGAGCTGCTGTAATCCGAGGATTCTGATTCTCATAGCTGATAGGTGTCTCCTGTACCTAGCTCCTTAGAATCAATATGTACCTAATCCTCGTGACTAGCGTATCTTGTTGGTCCTGTAATGCATTCTAAATTCCTAAGTCGTCATGTTCCGAGCTCTAGTATTCCGGAACTTCAGTCTTTGTAAACCATGATGCTCTACTTTGTCGTCATGATGTTTCAAAATTCTAGTTATGGCGATGCCCCAAAACCCTGAGGACCCCATGCCTCGTTTCATGGATTTATATCGTTCGCATGTTAGGCTCTATAGGCCCACCATTTGGCACATTTTCTTATGGCTTTGAAATCAAATCACCACTGCTCTTAGGCCTGGCTGCCCTCACCAGAGGTATCACAACAAGGGAATGAGAAGATGAAGATGAAGAATACTTCATAGCTGCGGTTTCAGGTCAACGTCTGTGACTCGAGAGGATCCTACTGAAGGGAATCGCCAAGCCTGGAGATGAAGTCAGGATAGCTCATACATGATTACCTTTACATACTGGGTCCTTAGGATTCTATAGGCTTAACTACTGGAACAATAAGCAAGCCTCCAAGAAGCCTCTGAGAAGAATGCCCAAGCTTTCGTCATCGGAGACTTTTCTCCAATCAAACCAACATACACAGCGTCAACATCTACACTGATACAATTTGAAACTCCACCTCGACTCCGGCAACGACCTCAGATTCAGTGCCTAATCAAGATTCCAACACCATGGTGCCACCCACGTGAAGCTCCGCGCTGCATCGACATGACTGGAAGAAGAAGCTAACTGTCGACCAAAAATGTTTTTAAATCCTACGATTAGGCAAACCGTACGAGTATCGATAGGTGTAGTAACAATGCTTAGCTATGACATGTATTGGCTGCACATAGAATAAGTACGGTTCACTACGCCATTTGATCCTAACTTCGTAGAATCAACTCTAGTGTATCATGCCTTTCCCAAAAAATTGCAAGACATGAGTTCCAAGCTCCACTGTCCTGTGCATTTCAAGCTCTTGCACTCCACGCATCTCAAACTTTTGTAGTCCACATGTTTTGGGTTCACGCCAAATTCATGTACTTCTGAGTCTATGTCACCACCCCAACTCAACAGTTGATGGGCCCTATTTCTCTCGTTCTCATGATTCTTGCGTTTCCAACCTTTGGAATCTATGAGCTTTCGACTCCTTGGTCTACGTCACCAATACATCGAGATTCATGTCATACATACTACTTGTTCAGGTCCTTATGTAACCTGATAATTGTTCGCATCTCCTGAAATTGGATAGTTGTGCCACTCTTGACGTAGTGTTTACCCGAGCAGTCTGTGGTGCCGCGACGGAACCTAGGGCCTCGTGTGTACGGCCGTCACTCGGTTCCACTAGGGGCGCGCTGGTATCAAGACATGCAAAGGCATAACACCGCTACAATTGTGGAACATTCCTACCCAACTTCTAACGCCTTGTTGACCTCTATCCCTCTAATTCGTGGAAATAATTCACTCTATTTCCACTGCCGCCTAGTATCGTTTCTTTGCTTTGTTTCACCTTGCCTTTCTTGATCTGTGGGAAAAATCCGTCTCAATCCCCGTATCGTTCACATCTTTGCCTCGCCTTGTTGAATCATGTTCTTCTCGATCAGTGGAGACGGATCGACTCTATGGTTCCACTCGTCCACATCTTTTCGTTGACTTTGTTCATCCTTGCTAGTCGTGCTTCATGGGGATGATCAATTTTAATCTCCATGGTACGATTACAACCATTGGTCCTAGTCTCGGACTCCTCTATGCTTACCTTGATCCGCTTTAACGACCGTATCTGTGGGAATGCTTGGTTCCATTTCCACTGTTTTGCTACATCATTCCATGGCCTTCTTCCAATTTGCCTCGCTTGATTTGTGGGGAGCACTCAACTCTGTTTCCACCACTCTATCTTATGAATTCTTCCTTTGTACAAATTGAATCTTATCTCCTAAAGAAGAACTTCAGCATCGTCCACTGCACTAAGCTTTAGTTCTCAGCTAGTGCTTTCATCGCATTGTCCTTTTCAAGAGTTGTTTCATTTTTCTTTTGAAGTTATCCTCAAAGTTGGGCTCACTAACCTTGGTGATCTGTTAGTAAGCATAAGCCCTCTGCCTGTACTTTTCTTGGCCAATCTTGATCAATTATATGAAATCATACAAACTATCACCTTATCTAGGTGAATATGTCCTATCCTCTTTCCACGGCATCTTTCTTGAAACAATGAGTAGAATGTGTTATGTATCACCACATCTTACTCGTTGAAGAATGTTCGGATTTAAATATCTTATATGTGTACACAGTCCCTATCAAAGGAAATGAATGTGTCTCTCAAAAGCACATCCATCGATAACCCTTTGAATCCCAAGAGCCTTCGTGGTTCGGTCCTCCGATTGTGTACCCCTTGCTTCTAATTGTTCTAATACCTATATATTCATCACGTTTATAAAATCTTGGTGTCAAAGTTAGGGAGTAACCCTGTTCCATTATTCGAGTAAAGCACTGCCGTTTTCACATTGGCCACACCGTCTATGAGGAGTGTTCATTCGCTCTCATATGAAACACGACTTGCCGAGCACCTGGGAAGGACCACCTTGGACGTATTCAAAAGCTTTGTAACTCACTTGTGTTAAAGAGGCACTAACCATTCACGAGCCAGTTAACAAAGCAAATTGATGAAGGAGTAAGTGTTACCATGTGTGACAGAAGCACCCGATCAGCAAGGCCAAAACCTTTTACATTACGCAGTAATCCCTAGAACCCTGCTTCCTCCAAATCTCGGGACGAGATTTCTTTAAGGGGGGTGGGTTGTGATGCCCTGGCATCTCAGAAGCCTTAACACACGGTTAGATGAAGGCTAACGACGGATTAAGGCTTAATCAAGCTTAGTGATTAACAAGAAACATGTGGAGGAGCCACTAAATCAAAATTTTCTACACAAGATACAAGACCACACATTTCGTGGTTGAATAAGTCAACACTCACATGCTTTTGAGCTCAACTCCAAATGCCAAACCTCAGATAAGAAAAGTAGCCCTAAACCTTTTGTTGGACAAAGTTCAAAAATCTAAAGACAGGAGGTTTAAAAGGCCCAATCCAAAGTTCCTTGATAAGTGCCAGTTGTGATCGTGAGCAAACTTGAGCCCTAATAAAGCTTTCAAATTCATTAAGTACCCGAGCTCAACTCCGTTGACAAACTTGTTGTACATGCTATGGACTATCCTTTTGCTACATTGAGCATGGATCAAAACTATCGTCTACTCACTCAAATTTTCACCTACATATCTCATGGAAACAACTAGATCAACCCACACTTAGAATTTTTCCTAAGTATGGATTTTCAGCTTTTCCCCAAACTTGAATCTGAAATTACTTTTGATTTCACTATACAACTTCAATTTCTCCCTTTCTATGAAATGAAATTGAACTTATCACCTTTCAAATGCACCTATTGTGGAAGTGATTGGACTTCATTTGATACTCCAAAAGTTTGAAACAAGAAAGTCTCTACACAAAGTGAAATTTCTGTTTTAGTAAACCTTGGAACATAATTGTGTCTATAATTCAAAATCTGTTGGGTTCCAGACCAAAGTCATATTACCAAACTTTTAGATAATCTACTGGAGAACAACTTTGGTAACTAGAGTTTGATCATACACTGATTTTTAAATGAAGTTTAGGGTCATTTTCTACCAACATAGAAAACCAGTTCAAATCTGACCTGTTTAGTAATCTCAATATTTATATGACCTACAGCCACTTTCATGCAAAGATCAAATTAGAGAAGTTGTAGATGTTGAAATTCTAAACAAACTTTTCAATATACACTTTGGGTGGTAAAGACCAGAGATAGGACTTTTGATTCTCACAATCAGTAGAGGTACCCTGTCCAAACTGGGAGCTGCAACCTAAATTCAAATGAAATTCATATTTATACTTAGAATTTGGTGTTGAGCCTATTGACAAACTTGTAGACCTTGAAGAGGCCAACATTTCCTCCAATTACCGTTTCTCCTAAATCGGCCTCTAACAGGGTTAAAAATGGGAAAAACTGAAAGGGAGAAAACACAAACAAGAGGGGGTTTTTGTTTGAGTGACTGACGGGTGGGGGCCACAGCGCGGGGACGACACGGTGTCGCGGCCGGCGTCCACCGCGTGGTCGCCGGCGACCGGGCAGCGCCGCGCGCCCACGGATCGCCGCCCTGGCTCGCCGCCCGCGCCTCGCTTCACCTGGCCGCAACCCCGTCCAAGTGCCTCCCCTTTCACTCGCTCGCACCCTTTCCCCCTTGCTCCCTGCCTCTTCTCCCCGAGCTCAGCGGCGCGGCCGCCATTGAAGCCCCACGGCGAGCTCGCGTCGCCGCCCCCTCGGGCTTCCTCCGCCCCATCCGACCCGCGCCCGAACCTCGCCGCAGCTCGCTCCACCGATTCCCCAAGCTTTCGTTCCCCATTAGCGCTCCTCGACCCTCTTCCCCGAGCGCCCTCACGCGCCGCACCAGCCACCGCCATAACCGCCGTGGAGAGCCCTCTTCGGACCGTCCCCGAGCCACTAGGCTGCCACCGCCGTGTTGGCCGTCCTCACGCGCAGCTCCAGCGCCCTTCAGCTCCGCCATTCGAGGCCGCACCGGCGAGAACCACCCCGCGCCGCCACGCACCGCCGCGCCGTGGCCGCCTTCGGTTCACCGCGCTGCGCTGCTCGTCCCCTTCCTCCAGTGCGACGAGACCTTGGGGGAAACGATCGCCGTCGCCTAGAGCACCCCCGGCCACCTCGTCGGCTCCAACCCCGCGCCTCCACACGCCGGCGCGAGCGCCGGAACGCCGGTGGCGCCGCGCGTTCACCCCCTGCGCGCCCCGGTTCACCGCCGCCGCTCCTCCTCTCTGCTCCAGTCCGCGCGCCGAGATCTGGGGGAAGCGTCTCTCCGTCGACGGGAACACCGTCCGCCACCGCCTCGGCTCCAAGTCCGGCAGCCAGGCCGCCGGCGCAACCCGCCGTCCCCTTCCCTGCGCGTCGGCCAGAGGAGGAAGAAGGAGAGGCCAGTTTTGCGAAAAGGCCCCTGTCGTTTTGTCTATTTCCATTCAAGTTCAATGCACTATTCACTGAGTCTACGTATACTTGCGCGCAGGTACCTGGAGACTACGGTTAATTCCGATCTAGTCCTCGTCGGTTTGATTTTCCATTTAAATGCATTTATTTGAGCTGAGAACTTTAGAAAATCATAACAATTCAAATAAAAATCATAAAAAGGTAAACTCAGTTGCATTGTGCTCCTTGTAAATAGATCTACAGGATGAGTATGATGTGGATGAGTGAAAAGTCTGTTTTACCCCTGGTTTAGTGCATGCATGGTGTAGGTAAATAAATGGTAAAAGTGACCTAAATGGACTCTGAATGCTATGAAATTTGGGCAGTAGCTTTGTTATAGCATCTAGGTACTTTGAGAATTTTTCTTGCAGTAGCACTCACTGTTAAATGACTGATCTACCCCTAGGCTTAGGTTTTGTAATAAAAATGCAGGGGAAATACTTACCATACGAAACTTTCTCCAAAAGCTGTACTAGATTTTTGGGACACACCTTGTGCTAGGTTTAACTTGCTGATAAAGTTTGAGCCTCTGCATGTTAAGTTCGAGTGGTGATTTGAAAATGACAAATGCTACTATGATTTAATCCATAAAATAGAAATGGAATGCTAGTATGTACTCAGAAGTGACTTTCAGTATACTCCTTATAAGTAGATAATTGGTTAATCCATAGTATAGCACCCGATGTCTGCTTACATCTTGAAGTCGTATAACTGAACACCTGCGTACTAGCTAATATAACTATTATGCCCCTTCTTAGTTAAGGTAACAATAATGTACATGCCATGATTAGTCATTATAAGAGTCTAAACTTAATATCATGCTTGTAAACCATGTGTGTACAAACTAAACTAAAGATGACACTACCACACTCTCTTTTGATCAATAACTTGACTAGTGCAAAGAGAGTTGTTTAAACGCATGTGTTGGGTGCATGAAAGTACTACCATCCATATGCTAGGAACGGTGTTTCAAACTAGTAATACCTTACAGGTATAAATATATGGTTGTTGTATGCTTTGCTTGAGTATGATAAAGAACAGTCACATTGATACTTAATCGTGTTTTAATCCCATGGGTTGCATTGAGAATGCCCGATTGCGTGCTTACTCTAAGTCCATAAAAGTACTTCTGTGTCACCAGTAGTACTACCTGATGTTACTAGATGTTCAATACATGAAACTTTGTATGTGTTAAGTGGCTGTTGAGTGTATGCCTGCTCTAAGTCAAGAAAGGTGCTACTATTACTAGTGCTAAGAGTGATGTCTTAAATTGATAGTCCATTGCATGTGTAAGTATATGATGACTAGTATTGCGCTTGCATGTAGAGTGAAACGAGGCATCCCAACTTAACACTTGATCATGAAATGAATTATATCTTGCCGCGTGAATGCTTAATTTCATAACTGAATGATTGTGCTAGATGCATACTGGCACTTCTCGTTAGTATAGTTGTCGATCACTTTTCTGTCCATCCATGAAATGGTTATTCGTGTATGTGTTTAATACTTATGCATCTCGTACACTGCACCGTGCATACCATTCATGTAGAAACGCTTCTTGCAGATACGTGATCAAAAAGCAAGTGCGTGGAACTACATCAAGTATCGGTGTCCAAAAGACCAACTAAGACCCACTCACGACCTGGAGAGCCCATCAGTCGTGTTTGGACGGAGGAGTTGTCCAAGGGATCAAGGGGTTGCCTGGGGCAAAGCCTCACAACCCGGCAAACTAACAGTAGCTTAGTTTGTTGGTTTTCTTAAAATAAAACAAAGGTAGGCAGGACCATACTATACCCAGCAAACATCTTATGTCTTGATGATTAGGCATATGCATCAGGAGTTGTTTGGGACCAACTGCATTAGACATCCTGGCCGCCCTGGCCCTAGCACCTATACATAGAGTTCGTAGGACGACTGCCTAGAATGGCTAGGTACGAGTAGATACGAGTGAATGGAGTCACTCGTCGCGTAGGTGATTTTACAAACCTCAGAAATCTTATTATGATACAATTTATGATTATTATTGCTGATGTTAAATAAAGACCGGGCGGAGATATGGGTATGTTATGAAAAAATGATGATGATGAGATGAATGGTTTGGTGGACTCCGCCCGAGTCGCATAAGGCCCGTTCGCTGTTCGCCTGCTGATCGGCATAACATTGCTAGAGTGCTTATCCGGGATAATGGACCGGTGAAAGCTTACTTGTGCCATCCGAAGAACAGAGACAGACTCCTACCGTGACACCTTGGGGAGCTTGTAGTCGAGGGAGGGCTGACCCGACGTGACCGTGGTATCGCTCCTAAGGCGGCACAACCTGGGAACAACGGAAGGATTGAATCGAACTTGGGATGGGACAAGTGGAGAAGGGGGCTATATGTGAGAACGCGATGGCTAGTAAGCATATACCCCTGGCATTCCTAGTTATTCCCGGGAATTAACAAATCGATTCGAATCGCTGATGCTCACCAGGTGTGAGAATGCCAGATATCGCACACGGGCAACGTAGTAATAACTGTAACATGCTGTTTATTAAATCACGTCTTTTCATACAACATGCTTGGATGTGTATGATCCGTCTCACTATTCAGGGTGTCGCCCGTCCACTGCTAGGAGGTCGATGGGCTTGGGAGATGCTTTGAGGTCGAGGGAGGGCTGACCCGATGTACCGTGGTATCCCTCCTGAGACGGCTACTCCCAAGGGGTCGGATGGAGGCACCGTGAATTTTGGGACGGGGCATGTGTAGAATAGGGGTATATTTTGGATATTATGCAAGTTACTGATGGAACTCATGTTTTACTTTGATGGTACTCATGCTTTACTTTCATGCAAGTATTTACCTTATGATATAAATGATCTTCTTGATTTATGGATAGCAGCTGTCAAAATCCTGCTATCTCATGTCAACATGAACTTGGTTTAAGAATCAACAGCTAAGGATCAAGATCTTAGTAAGCAAGCTTTGCGTCAGCCGTAAGCCATTTCCATTAAGTCCTACTGAGTAATTAGTACTCAGGGTTTGCCCCCACTTTTGGATTACAGGTACCGACGATTCTGGACAACTGTGTTGGAGGTGGTAGTACCGGTGGGCTCGGTACTACTCGCCTTGTTTATCTCTTCATGAAGACTATTTAAGTATATTGTTTCCGCTGCGAGATTTTTGAAAATGCTTCCGCTATACATACTCTGAATTCGACTCCGCTATACATGTATATTTTTAAATCGCTTCCGCTATCTTTGAACTTGTATTTGACTATTATCTTCGGTTTGTAAACTAAGTCTACTTATTCTCTACTTCAACTGCCTGTGATGATGTAATCTGTTGTGGCTCTTTCGAGGACTAAATGTGTGTGATGTCGGTCTCCTCGGGCGATGGTTTCATCGAGTGCCCTTTGGGTAGCTCGACGGACTACCGGGTTTAGTCCGGCCTAAGTGCACTGTGAGCCAGAGGTGGCAGGTGTGCTTAGTCTGGATTAAGTAGGGCGGTTCCGCCACACAGCGGCTTACCGAAGCGGAACTCCGGTGGTGGATTGCAGGCGCGTCGATGCACGGGAGCCGAATTGGGGAGATGGAGTGGTAAAGGAGCTCGGGGCGACACTCGGGGTCGGGTTTTATAGGGGTTTAGGGCGCTAGGGCACTGCGTACGCGAGATAGGTGGACGGCGGCTTTGAAGCTCGTCAAGGCGCCGTGAAGGGAAGGAGGGAAATGGGGAACCCGGTGCTGCAGGTGCGGGATAGAGGGCGGGGAGTTAACGAAGGGGACGCGGCCTCGGATTCGGCATTCCCCGCGGGCGGAGCGCCAGCGTGGCCAGGGCAGAGAAGGAAGGCGCGGTGATTACGGCGAGAGGAGGGAGACGGGCCTGACCGGTGGGGTCCGCCTGTCAGTGGGGGGATGGGGCGCGGGGGCGCTGCGGGCCGGGCGGCGCGCTGAGGGGAGAGGGGGCGCGGGCGAGCTGGGCCGGCCATTTCGGCCCATGTGGGAAGAGGGGCGGGGGCTGGGCCGGCCGGTCGGCTGGGCCGGCCGGTCGGCCTGGCTCTCTCCCCCTTTTTTTTTTCTTTTTCTGTTTTTGAATACTTTTGAATTGAGATAGAAAATGGTTCTAAAATTCAAATAAATTTGAATTTGAATCCTTAATTCAATCAAATAAGAACAATGCACCAGCATGTATGCACAAGAAAGTTAGGCCTAGGTTACTTTTATGCATTTATTTATTTTAAATAAATTTAAATAAATCATGCAAACTAACACATAAACCTTAGTAAAATTAAATAAATTGCTTGAATTTTATTGTAAAATGCTGGAATTTAAACTAGGGTGTTACACCGAGCCAGGAGGTTCGAATCCTTGCAATCACTACACCACTGCTCCGATGGTTATCGACCGCGTGACGCGCGCAATCGACCTTGCCAAGAAGGCTATCGTTCCTGCAATGCAACCGAAGAACACCAGCAAGAACGAGGAAAGAACGCAATCAAAAATTAACTTGTGCTCACAAAGTTGGGGTTTTACAAACCGATACATGAACGACGAATTGTTCTCGAAAGAAAACTTCTAAACAAAACCCAAGCCCTAACTCGTGCGGTGGCTACTGTTTATATAGATTTTAGGGCGACCATATGAAGCCTAGACGTGTCCGTGATGGACTCCAAGACGATACATGGGCCAAAAGCCCGAATAGAAAAAAACCAGCCCCTGGACAGATTCTGTCCGCTAACTTCCGAAGTGAATTCCCGATGACTCCGAACTCCAACTGATCTCAAACCAGTGGCATTGGAAAGGTTATCTTCTTAGCTTTCTAGGCATATGTGGATCGTCGAAATTGGTGTCCGTTTGCGGCCTGCGCGACGATTTTAGTGAAGACTGGTCCTGAAGGCCAAGAAAGTCGTCTCCGAGTAGAATTGGGCCTCCATCTTAACTTGGACGCCCCTTTGGTCCTCCTCCTGGTCCGTGGTCTCCAAGGCATTCATGGTCCTCTCCTAAATTCCTAAGTACAATATAATCAATAATATCATTAGGTAGCATACCATCCTTATAAGTAGAATTACGGGCACCTAGAAACGAGCTCACCTGTTGATTCAATTGTTTTGCACGTGCTCTTGTAATTGGTCCTTGCATAACCATAGGAGTGATGTCCTCATCATCCTCCCCCTCTTGAAGCGAAGTCGTCCTCGACGCTAACTCATCCTCTTCTCCCAAGTATGGTTTCAAATCTGCAACATTAAAGGTGGGACTAAGCCCAAAATCTGCAGGCAACTCAAACTTGTATGCATTATCATTAATCTTTTCAAGCACCTTAAAAGGACCAGCAGCTCGAGGCATAAGTTTGGACTTCCTAAAATCTAGAAAACGTTCTTTGCGCAAGTGTAACCACACCAAATCACCCGCTTCAAAAAGCACTTGTTTTCTACCTTTACTGCCAGCAAGTTTGTACTTCTCATTCATGTTTTCAATATTACTCTTAGTTGTTTCATGTAAGCTTTTTATAAAATCAGCACGTTGTAACGCATCTAAATGCAAAGGTTCCTCAAAAGGCAAAGATATCAAATCAATAGGAGCACGAGGATTAAAACCATAAACCATTTGGAAAGGGCTAAGCTTTGTGGTAGAGTGAACGAATCTGTTGTAAGCAAACTCAATATGAGGCAAACACTCTTCCCATATTTTCAAATTTGTTTTAAGAACAGCCCTCAGCATAGTAGACAAAGTTCGATTAACAACTTCAGTTTGACCATCAGTTTGGGGATGACATGTAGTAGAAAATAAAAGCTTTGTCCCCAATTTATTCCATAAGCTCCGCCAAAAGTGACTCAAAATTTTGCATCACGATCCGAAACAATAGTAGTTGGCATCCCATGTAAACGAACGATCTCATGGAAAAACAAATTAGCAATGTGAGAAGCATCATCCGTTTTATGACAAGGTATAAAATGTGCCATCTTTGAAAAATGATCCACCACAACAAAAATACTATCTCTCCCCCTCTTAGTCCGCGGCAAACCCAAAACAAAGTTTTCATAGAAATATCAGCCCAAGGAACACTAGCAACCGGGAGAGGCAAATAAAGACCATATGGATTTAGGCACGACTTAGGTTTATTGCAAGTAGTGCAACGTGCAACATACCGTTCAACGTCCCGCTTCAATTTAGGCCAAAAGAAATGAGCGGTCAGCACTTCCGTTGTTTTCTTTACACCAAAATGACCCATCAATCCGCCTCCATGTGCTTCCTGTGAAAAAAAAAGACGAACGGAACTATCTGGAACGCATAACTTGTTAGTCCGAAAAAGAAGTCCATCATTCAGCACATATTTATTCCATGTTCGGCCCTCTGTACAATTTTCAAAAGCCTCCTTAAAATCAAAATCAGCAGCATACAACCCTTTTATGGTCTCTAAACCAAAGATGCGATGATCAAGTTGTGACAACATAGTATATCGGCGAGATAAAGCATCCGCAATGACATTGTTTTTCTCTTTCTTGTGCTTAATGATATATGGAAACGACTCTATAAATTCAACCCATTTAGCATGTCGTTTATTTAGCTTAGCTTGACTTCTAATATGTTTCAATGATTCATGATCAGAATGGATAACAAATTCATTAGGCCAAAGATAATGCTACCAAGTCTCCAAAACACGCACCAAAGCATATAACTCTTTATCATAAGTCGAATAATTCAGCGAAGGCCCATTCAATTTTTCACTAAAGTACGCAACAGGTTTACCTTCTTGTAGAAGCACACCTTCAATCCCAATTCCGTTCGCATCACATTCAAGCTCAAAAGTCTTACCAAAATCCGAAAGTTGTAGTAGAGGTGCATGTGTCAACTTATCTTTCAATGTGTTGAAGGCTTTTTCTTGCGTTGTACCCCAATGGAACATCACACCTTTCTTCGTCAATTCATTAAGTGGGGCAGCGATGGTGCTAAAATCCTTCACGAAGCGCCGATAGAAACCTGCAAGACCAAGAAAACTGCGCACCTGTGTAATAGTAGTCAGTGTCAGCCAGCTCCGAATAGCATCAATCTTCGTCTCATCCACTTCAATGCCCTGTGGAGTAACAATATAGCCAAGAAATCCAACTCGATCGGTGCAAAAGGTGCACTTCTCAAGGTTAGCAAATAAGCGCGCATCGCGTAGCGCAACAAAAACAGCACGTAGGTGATCAAGATGTTCATCAAAAGATTTGCTATAGATTAATATGTCATCAAAATAAACCACCACAAATTTCCCAATAAAAGAACGGAGAACCTCATTCATTAAGCGCATGAAAGTACTAGGTGCATTAGTTAACCCAAAAGGTATGACCAACCACTCATACAAGCCAAACTTTGTTTTGAAAGCAGTTTTCCACTCATCACCTAGTTTCATTCTAATTTGATGTTAGCCACTACGCAAATCAATTTTGGTAAACATGACAGAGCCACTTAATTCATCAAGCATGTCATCTAAACGAGGAATAGGATGAAGATAACGAATGGTTATATTATTAATGGCTCGACTGTCAACACACATATGCCACGTACCATTTTTCTTAGGAACCAAAATGACAAGAACAGCACAAGGACTAAGACTTTCACGTACGTACCCATGGTCCAGTAGCTCTTGGACTTGTCTCTGTATCTCCTTAGCCTCCTCTGGATTGGTCCTATATGCAGCACGGTTGGGCAAAGTAGCATCCGGGATCAAATCAATTTGATGCTCAATTCCTCGCAAGGGTGGTAGGCCGGGTGGAATCTCAGCAGGAAAGACATCCTTAAACTCCTGCAAAAGGTTAGCAACAGCAGGCGGCAACGAGGGAGGCATATCATCAAGCGAAAATAGAACCTCTTGCACAATAAAGCATATCCGAAAACATCATCAAAGGCAGACGCAGCAAGATCAGATTTTGTTGCAAACATAGCACCACCCTTTAACTTAATAGCAGGAGAACTAGTAGGTGGTGTAGACGGTTCAGTTTTAAGTGGAGCAATAGATTTTGACGCTTGCTAATTTTCAGAAGTTAAAGCCTTATCACGTTATGCAGTTTCAGCTATGGCCTTATCACATTTCACAATTTCAGCAGGGGTCAAAGGAAGCAAAGTAATTTTCTTGCCTTTATGCACAGAAGTGTATGTATTAGTTCTACCATGGTGTGTTGCATCAGTATCAAATTCCCAAGATCTACCCAACAAAAGAGAACATGCTTGCATAGGAACAACATCACAATCGGCATAGTCATGGTAGGTACTAATAGAAAAATGTACACGTGCAGTATGTGTTACCTTGGCCTTACCGCTGTTGTTAAGCCATTGAATATGATATGGATGAGTGTGGGCACATGTCGAAAGACCAAATTTTTTGACAAAATCAGCACTCACCAAATTATTTCAACTCCCACCATCAATAATAGTATGAATATGGCACTTGTTGATGATAAAATAAATCTGAAATAGATTATGCCGCTGCAACTTGTCCTCATGTTCCACCTGTGCACTCAAAACACGCTGAACAACATAGGTGCCATTGTGAGTGTAGTCTTTCGCATCATCTCCGCAAAAGCTGCTGACTCCTCCTCTGACGCCTATACATCCTCCTTAGCTTCACTAGTGCTGATGTAACCACCATTATCTGTAGCAATATAGGCTCGCTTGCTAGGACACTCCCTCATGACATGTCCCATCCCTTTGCACCGATGGCACACAATGTTTGCTGATGTGGTAGGTGTTGTAGCAGAGATAGTGTCGGTCTTCCCTGTTTTTGGCACAAAAACAGATTTGCTCACCTCGGGCGTAGAAGGCGTCACTGGTGGTGGTAAAGTACGTCTCGTGTCAGGCGGTGCTGCACGTCCCTTGCTCGATTGCAACCTGGAAGAAGATGAAACACCAAAAGTATTGTGCGAAGATTGCGCACGGTCCTGCAATTCTTGTTCAGCCAAAACAGCAATATGGAACAACTGGTCTATGGTGTTATAGTCTTTGTAAGCAACAATATTTTGAATATCTTTGCGCAGCCTAGAATAAAAACGTGTCATAATATCATCATCTTCCTCATCAATATCACAACCCATGGCAACATGCAAATCATTATAGTATTCATGAACAGAACGATTGCCTTGATCAAAACGTTGCAATTTCTTTTTCAAATCATGGTTATAAGAAAGAGGAATAAAATGACTACGCATAGAATGTTTAAGCTTAGACCATGTATCTGGGTCTTGACCACGTTTAACTAAATCATTCCACCAAAGTATAGCATAACCAGTAAATTCACTAGTAGCATATCGAACACGCTGATTAGCAGGAATCATATGAGAGTTAAATTTTTGTTCAACCGTCATCTCCCAATCTAAGTAAACATCAGCATCATATGAACCATCAAAGGGAGGAATTTTAAATTTAACCCTGGCAAACTGGTTATCATTATCACCTCTATTACCTTTGTTTCCTTTGTTGCCGTGACGTGGAGGTGGTGGAGGTGGTCGATGTGGTTTCTTACCCTGTTTACCAGACCGCCAATCCTGTTTACTATATGCTTCGTCATCCCCTTCCTCACTGGAAACCTTGGACTGGGACTTCTCAGATGGCGAAGAAGAAGAAGTAGAAGTAGCAACCTTGTTTTCAACAGCGTCGAGTCGCGTCGACAAATCATCCATCACATGTCGTATATCGTGCAAAGCTGGAGTGACGTCTGCCCTGAAATCACTAAGAAGCTTGTTTTGCGCAGCAATAAGTCTTTTTAGTTCGCCCTTTGAGACATAGCCATCGTCGTCGCCTTGAAAGAAGGGATCAAGTCCTGCCATGGTTAGTGACACAAGACAGAGAAAAAAAAACAAGATTATCCGTAACAAGTAGGAAGGTGGGATTGCTCACACTCCAAGCGTATACCAAGCGCTTGCAAATGTTCTTACCGTGCACAGCAAAAGACAATGGCGATCCTAGAAGAGGCGAAGATGGTCAAGAGACAATAACAAACCTGAACAGTGGGATGATTGCAAGAGACCGACCTGTACTGCTCAAGAGAAATATAGTGGAGCTTAGGATGGCTCAATATGTGGCTAAGCAAAAACAATATCGTAACAAATTAGCAAAACTGAATAATGATACAATGCAGGAGGTCGTTGCTGGCCAAAAGCTATTCAAAATCAAAGCACCCAAGTATGACAAATTGGAAGGTGGAAGGTGGAGAGGTGAAAGAGGAAACGAAAACTTGCTGAATCTTTTCTATATTTTTTTTACACTGTTTTTTTTCACTTTTTTTTCACTATCTTTTTTTTTGCAACTTTTTTTTCACTTTTGTTCACAGCAGAGAAGGACCACAGAAAATTTCAAAACAAACGGAAACATGATATGGACTATAGAAGGAAAACAGCGAGAACAAGCACGTCAAACAGAAGCGTGCCGAAACTTCGATGGCCGAAATCCTGATCTTCTGGGCCGATTTTCGCAAAAATACGGTCGCTGAACCCGCTAAGCAGGGAGAACCAGATGCGAAATTTTCTGTAGATTTCTGGAATGTACTTATTTGCCCTATTCCGAGTTCCGAGCGAAAAGTTACGGCCGTTTTACTGAGGATACCTCAAATTAGGGTTTCAACAGCTGTAGAAAAGATGAACGTGGTGTGGATGATGGAAAACGGATGGATGATGATGGAAATAGGGGCATTACGATGATGAACAAACCCTAACCAGCAACAAACTCAACCACAGGGGATGAAAACTCAGCAAAGCAACTAAAAACGAATATTGCGGCACTATGGTTATGGGACAGCGGAATTTTTTTTGGCTTTTTGTGGACTCTAGGTATGAAAAACAAATCTAATCTAAAGGATACAAGGGATTACCTAACAGGCAACCTGGAAACTGATACCAATTGATAGGTGTAAGCCCGATCTTCCGTAAGGTATTTAATTTAGGGGTGGAGAACTCGACTTTAATGAAGAAGGCTCCGAGCCAGGTGGTTCGAATCCTTGCAATCACTACACCACTGCTCCGATGGTTATCGACCGCGTGACGCGTGCAATCGACCTCGCCAAGAAGGCTATCGTTCCTACAATGCAACCGAAGAACACCAGCAAGAACGAGGAAAGAACGCAATCAAGAATTAACTTGTGCTCACAAAGTTGGGGTTTCACAAACCGATACACGAACGGCGAATTGTTCTCGAAAGAAAACTTCTAAGCAAAACCCAAACCCTAACCGTGCGGCGGCTATTGTTTATATAGAGTTTGGGGCGACCATATGAAGCCTAGACGCGTCCGTGATGGACTCCAAGACGATACATGGGCGAAAAGCCCGAATAGGAAAAAAAAACAGCCCCTGAACAGATTCTGTCCGCTAACTTCTGAAGTGAATTCCGGATGACTCTGAACACAAATGACCTTAAACCAGCGGCATTGGAAAGGTTATCTTCTTAGCTTTCCAGGCATATGTGGATCGTCGAAATCGGAGTCCGTTTGCGGCCTGGGCGACGATTTTAGTGAAGACTGGTCCTGAAGGCCGAGAAAGTCGTCTTCGAGTAGAATTGGGCCTCCATCTTGACTTGGACGCCCCTTTGGTCCTCCTCCTAGTCCGTGCTGGTCTCCAAGGCCTTCATGGTCCTCTCCTAAATTCCTAAGTACAATATAATCAATAATATCATAAGGTAGCATACCATCCTTATAAGTAGAATTACGGGCACATAGAAACGAGCTCACCTGTTGATTCAATTGTTTTGCACGTGCTCTTGTAATTGGTCCTTACATAACCATAGGAGTGATGTCCTCATCACCGTGACATGACATCCTGTATGCCCACAACGCCTCTGCAAGCCGATCATGCCATTGCTTAGGATATTCATCTATCTTTCTTTTGATCAGCTTGATGAGACTCTTGTTCGACGCTTCAGCCTGACCATTGGCCTGAGCGTAGTAAGGGGACGACTGCAGCAACGTGATACCCATCTCTTTGGCAAAATTTTTGAACTCTTCAACCAAAAAGATGGTACCTTGATCCGTGGTGATAGTTTGTGGAATACCAAACCGGTAGATGATTGCTCCTTGACAAAGTTCACCACATCTTTGGCCATGACGTTCTTCATTGGCATGGCCTTTACCCATTTGGTAAAGTAATCAGTGGCAACCAGGATCCACTTGTTTTCCTTGCTGGTCGGAGGGTTGACTTGACCGATCATATGCATGCCCTAGCCTCTAAATGGCCATGGTTTAACAATAGGATTTAACGGTCCAGCTGGCGCTCTGGACGGCTCCAAACCTCTGACACTCTTGGCAACCTTTATAGTATTTAAAGCAATCCTCCAACATGGTTGGCCAATAATACCCTGACCTCCTAATCAGCCACTTCATTTTATGAGCCGATTGGTGGGTGCCACATACTCCCTCATGGACATCGTGCATAACTTTAAGTGCTTCTGTTGGTCCCAAACATTTTAGGAATAGCCCTTCCATAGTCCTGAAGTATAGTTCATCACCAATAAGCACATGTTTCAAAGCATGATGTCTTGTCTTCTTATCTGCCCCCGAGCCAGATTCCTCAAGTAATTGAGGAGATCGGCTCTCCAGTCCTTTGTATCAATAGGCATGATGTCGACACAAATGCTATCGTCTTGTTCCACGTATCCAGAGGCTATCTGTGCTAACTTGTTGGATTCAAGGTTGCCTTCCCTTGGTATCCATGTTAGCCGAACAAATCTGAATTTCACCATCAATTCTTGACAACGCAGGAGATAATGATATAATAAATCACTGGCACAATTAAAATCCTCTGTTGACTGATTGATAGCAACTCCTGAATCACCGAAAGCTTCCACCACTTCGGCTCCTACCTCAAGCAACAACTCAAGGCCTTTGCACAAAGCTTCATACTCAGTTTGGTTGTTAGTGCGTCGCTCACAGAGGTGAAAGGCAAATTCATATTGTGCCCCCGAGGGGAGATAATAAGAAGCCCAATACCATACCTAGCGTCGCACGCAGAACCATCGAAGAACAAAGCCCAAGACGATATGCCGACGAAATTTTGTTGTGGAGCCGATCGTTCAGTAATAAGATCGGCTAATGCTTGGCCTTTCACGGCCCTGGCTGGTTTCTACCTGATATCAAACTCCGAGAGAGCAAACATCCATTTGTCGAGCCTCCCTTTAAGAATAGGAGCTGACAGCATATGCTTAATAACATCGGCTTTACATTCTACCCAAGTTTCAGCATTAAGCAAGTAATGTCGCAGTTTGGTGCATGTAAAGTATAAACATAAGCATAAACGCTCCATCTCAGAGTACCTGGTTTCAGCGTCAAGAAATCATCGGCTCAAGTAGTAGACGACCCGCTCCTTCCCACCGACTTCTTGAATCAGCACAGAGCCGATGGTCGTCACGTCAGTCGATAGGTAAACGATGAGCGGGACATCCAGATGGGGTGGAGCCATCATTGGTGGCGTTGTTAGGTACTTCTTCAAGTTATCGAATGCCAGCTGTTGATCAGGCCCCCATATGAATTCTTCACTCTTTTGCGTCCTGATCAACGGCATGAATGCTTCAAGCTTGGAAGACAGATTAGGGATGAATCTTCTGATGTAGTTAATCTTGCCAATCAGCTTCTGAAGCTCGTTCTTAGTCTTTGGTGGCATCATCGTCTCGATGGCGTCCTTACTTTTTGAGCCAATTTCAATCCTCTTTCATGGATCATAAAACCATGAAATTGGCTAGCTGTGACACCAAACGCGCACTTATCTGGGTTCATCCTCATCCTGTGCTTCCGAGTGCGCTCGAGAACTTGGCGAAGATCGGCTAAATGATTTTCTTGCAAGACCGATTTCACTACCACATCGTCGATATAAACTTCAACAAGCCGGCCGATCAAGTCGTGAAAAATATAATTCATGGCCCGCTGGTAAGTAGCTCCAACATTACGCAAGCCAAAAGTCATGACCATGAACTCGAATAGACCTTGAGGGCAATGAAAAGTTGTCTTGTAGACGTCTTCTTCGGCCATGAATATCTGATTATACCCGGCATTACCATCAAGAAAGCTCATCATTTTGTGGACGGCCGCAGCATCAACAAGTGATTCGGCAATAGGCACGGGTATTCATCCTTCGGGGTAGCTCTGTTCAAATCTCTGAAATCAATACAGATCCTGAGCTTTCCGTTTTTCTTCCACACAGGAACAGTGCTCGATATCCAAGTGGCGTATCGGCAAGGGCGAATAAACCCAGCACGAATCATCTTTTCTATTTCCTCTTTGACCGTATCTACAATCTTCGCATCGATTTTTCTGGGGTGTTGTGCAAACGGACGAAACCAGGCTTTATTGGTAACCGATGTTCGACGATAGACCGATCAAGACTAGGCATCTCGTGGTACTCCCAGGCAAAACAATCAGGAAACTCCCTAAGCAGTTCTACTAATTTGGTCTTAAATTCAGGGTCAAGCTTCTTACTTACCCATGTTAGCCTAGGGCGATCGCCTGGACCGATGTCAACTGGTTCAAGCTCATCAGAAGGAGTAAAACCAAAGCCGAGTTTACCTTCCTCGGCAAATTCCTGGGTAGAGCTTGATGGTGCCGGGGATGGATGGGGAGGTGCGATCTCAGGTTTCTCATCATCATCGGGCGATTGTTCATCGCACGTCAAAACATCATTGTTAGAAGAAGTATAAATTACATTGATGTTTTGCGACCAATCACTCAAATTGTCCAATTCAGAGTTGTTACAAAAAATATGATTACAAATTTTTTGGGGCCGATCGCGCGGATCGGCCACTACGGCCTGTGCGTCCGTAGATACACTACTAGCATCTATTAGCCGATGAGGATCGGCTGATGTCGTCGGCTGAAGCAGCCTACTGTCTATAGGCGAGTGCCGATTGGTAGAACCGGCGTGATCACGTTTTTGCCTCTTCTACGAAGCTCCAATTTAGCTCCTGCCTATCCGACAGACACTCTGCTTCATCTGATGTGGACGATTCTGCAACGCTGTGAGAATCGTCTGCGGGCACGACCTCAATGTTGTCACCATCCCACTGAATCAGACATTGGTGCATTGAGGAGGGCACGCAGCAGTTGGCATGAATCCAGTCTCGGCCAAGGAGAGCCGAGTAAGGACTGTTGGCGTCTCTTAGCCTTATAAGATTTTACTCCGCAAGCGCACGGAGACTGTTGTAGCTTTTCACTCAGAGTATTCGGAGTATCGTATTTTTATCCACAGGGAAGTGGCAGGCGAGAGAGTATAATTGAATAAACTCGAATCGAATGAACCATACTTAAATAAATATACCAGCGAGTCACTAGACAGGGGTAAGTCTGGTAAACGGATAGGTGTATGGTGGGAAGAAGTAAATTGAACTACCTTAGATACATGTAGAAAGGTATAGTTGCCTAGGAGGACAACGAGTGAGATAAAGTTCCCAAACCCTATTCTATTCGGCTGCAAAGACTATGTCGTGGTTAACTAAGAAACTCAAGTAGCAAGTCAGGGTCTTGCATCGAGCGAAATTCCGGCACCTCGAGGAGTCAGGGGGAAGATAGTAGACAACCAAAGGAGACCCAGCTAATGCCTACGGGCCTACCAAACGAACGGGCCTGGACTACACAGGCACACCACACGCTGTCACCGTGTAGGGCTACCAAGCAAATCTGCGTGGATAGGCTGGCACGCTATAAACGTACTCAAGCGAGTAACAATAGATCGTCCTTGATCAGAGGAGAGGACCTAACCAGAGCCTGGCATACAGGTTGGATTATAGCACCAACAAGAATAATGGGACTTGACTAACTAAGATAATCACAAGTCTAAGCCTAGCAAGTATGCAAAATAAAGGGTACACCACACTTGCAAGAGATAGAAATAAAGTAAAATATAACTGAATTATATTGAAGATTGAGTACAAAAGATACAAGAGCTGTTACCGTAGACTCAGAAGAATCTCCGAGAACTCCGAGGCAAAGCTCGACTCACTCTAACTCCTAGGACTATCCTAACTACTAAGATGTGGAAAATGACACTCTCTAAGGTAGGATATGGCTCTCAACTTCTCCACACCTTTACAAATGAGCTCAACAGGCCTATTTATAGTCCCATAAGTGAGGGGGGTACTTGGAAGAGGCTTAGGTCGGTGGGAGGACGAGGTCGGTGGTCGGCCGACCTACCCCGAGGTCGGGCGACCACCCGATCCACCGCCTTTGCACTCCCACGGCTTGATCTTGCGTCCCCATGGCGTTTGGCAGTTAGGACAATTGTTGCACGTGGAAAATGCTTCCGAGGGTAGGTCGGCCGACCTTGTAGGAGGTCGGGCGACCACGTGTCAGCCCTGCATTGGCCATTTTGCTCTTTCCTCGGATTGTTGACGTTGTGGATCCGTGACTTGGTGCATTTTCGGCCTTTGGATACATTGGATGCTTGGTCTTGTGGTTGGATTTGAGTGCACTTGTGTTTCTTTGTGAATTGGATCAATGACGTGGCAAGTGGCTCACTTGGGTGGCTGGGCGGCCTGAACCAGGGGTCGGCTGACCCAGTCATTGGGTCGAGTGACCAGCCCCCCTGTTCGGCCGACCAGGCTGAGTCAGGCTCAGCCTGGCCATGGTCGGCCGACCTAGGGTTGGGTCGGTCGACCTGGCCATTGGGTTGGGCGACCAACCCCCCTGGTCGGCCAACCTGGCTTAGTCAGGCTCAGGCTGGCCTTGGTCGGCCGACCTAGGATTGGGTCGGCCGACCTGGCCATTTTGACCAGTGAGCACCATCTTTGATCCTTGACATGTTTTCAGCTGTTTTATGTGCATTTTGGTACCTGCATCGAAATATTCATACAAAACTAGTGGAACTCATTAGTAGAAGGGTTAGTCCATATTTATTCACTTGCATAGCTCCATTCGGTTGGTAATTGACGGTAGATATCGTGAGATTACAACCGTCAACAAGGACCATGGTCATCGACCACGAAAAAGGAAGTGTTCAGTGTCTTGTGGCCAACTGTCAGCTCGACATTGAGGACCCCTTTGACCTGAGACGAAGCGCCCTTGAAGTCGTTGAGGGTGACGTTGATCTTCACCAGATCGTCGATAGATCTCCCAATCTTGCGGCACAGGGAATACGGCATGATGTTGACAGTTGCACCCGCGTCAACAAGCATCCCGCCAACTGGCTTGCCGTTGATGAAGCCCTTTACATAGAGAGGCTTGAGGTGCCGATACTTCTTGTCGATTGGCTTTTCGAAAATAGTGGCAGCGGGGCCGAGGCTGAGTTGCGCCATCGACTTGGCCATCTGTTCGCTGCTGGGAGGACAAAAATTCGCGGGGAGGTAGAAGACCATGTTCATACCTGCTTCGGCCTTCTTGATCACCTCGTTGACCTCATCTTCAATATCATCGTCGTCGCTGGAGGAATCATCATCGACCATGCGCGACGAACCTTCTTGTGCATCCTATTTAGCCGGCTCAGCTGGTGCCGGCTTTATTGACGCCACAGTAACGTCAAGTTGGGGCTTGTGTTTCCAAACAAGATTACGTTCGGGACGCAAGCTTGGAACCTGAATGATGCCCCCAATCTTCTTGAGTTGCCGAAGATACTCTTCTTCAGCCAGTTCTTGGCAGCGTAAGCGCTGGACGCGTCGCTTCTGGGTCTTTGTCAAACCCTCGGGGCACCACCTCTCCAGGTGGCACTCTAGACGACGTTGCAGGTCTTTTGTGTCGTCCGGCTTTGCTGGAGGAGGTGAACACGCCGGCGGTGGAGACGCGGACCACCGCTTTGGTGGTGGAGATGGAGGACGCCGTGGCGGAGGGGTAGGGTTAAGGCGACAGCGTGGCGAGGCCGTGTGCTGTCGTCGCAGTGATGGCGCACATTCCAGGCGTTCGAACACGGACGCCTTGCCATGGCGACTCCTGCGGTTGGAACATTCTGGACAAGCATCAAGGATGGGGATCCTCTCCGTACCTTGCGTCCAACAGAAGTGAAAGTAGGGGCAGCGCCAATGCTCCTCACGATTCATGGCGTCACAGCGCGCTTTGTACCACCGCTATTCCTCGCGGCGCCGTTCCTCGTGCCACTGGTCTTGGCGACGTCGTTCTTCAAGATGACGGCGACGTTTGCGATGGTAGGCTTCCTCCTCTTCAGCCCGACGCCGCTCCTCATTCCACTGATGATGGCGTGCGTACATGCCTATCAGCACTCCCGAGTTGGGGCGACATCGCCGATTCCTCTGAATCGTTCTTACCGAAGTATGCTCTTTGGCCTTAAACTCTAGAGGGATGTCGTCGAGAGGATCCGCCTTGGCTTTTCCCTTCTCGTCCTTGGATGCATGAACCATGTTGATTGACGCGGTAGAACCTCGGAGGAGATGGGAATACTGATGTTGATTGCCCCGGTGCAGGATCCTGCCTGTAGAAATAGCCCTGCCCAAGCGTGCTTAGGACATGGACTCGGATACGAACTCTGAGTAGCACTCGTCGAGCAACAAACTTGTAGCGTAGACGGCGTTGACTGGGAACGGCATCATATCTGTCTTCATCGGAGTGTGGGCAAAAACCAGCCTCCCTTGCTCTATGGCCTTCTGAATTTCAGACCGCAGAATCCTACAGTCACCCGTATTGTGCTCGTCTAGCTTGTTATGCCACTTGTAGTACTTACGGCCACGCATCTCCTCAGCCGGCGGGGTTTGATGCCCAGGAAGTGGCACAAATAGCTTTTCCTTGACGAGCATGTCAAAGATGGCTTCGGTCTTTGAGACATCGAAGCCGTAGCCTGGGATCGGCTCAGGCTGTTTCACCCACTAGCACTGCAGCGGCTTGTTGGTTCTTGCCCACTAAACGAGGTAGGCATCGGCATCGTCCAAGGCGTCATCTTCCTCGTCTTGGATACAGCCGATGCTCCGTCTTTGCATTTCCTGCAGAACCTCTGGATGGCTCCGCTCATAGGCAGAATCTTTTGACACTAAATGGCCGATGGAATCGAAATCAGTCGGCCTATTTATTGCCTTGACAGCCCTGTTCAGCCCGTTGTAAGCTATTTGGGCCAGGATCCTCTCATCAATGTGGAGAGAGTAGCATCGGTTCCTCAACTCGTGGAACCGTTGGATGTACTTGTGAACAGGTTCCCCTGGGAGCTGATGGATGCTATTTAGGTCGGTGAACGTAGCTTCATCAGACCCGGAAAAGAATTGAGCATGGGAACTCTCTTCCAATTGTTTCCAAGTAGTGATCGACCCGGGGGCCAACATAGTGTACCACCCAAAAGCTGGCCTGGTCAGTGATAGAGAAAACAACCGAATTTTCATATCTTCGGCCCTTGACGCGACTCCTAGCTGTGCGAGGTACCGACTGACATGTTCCACGATACTAGCCCCGTCATTGCCACTGAACTTGGTGAAGTCAGGGATCTTGAACTTGGGGGGCACCTCCAGATGATCATATACCTCTAGATAGGGCTTCGCCTATGAGACGGCACCCCGCAGAGGCGTGATGCCGTATTGGCTCTTCAAAATCTCAGAAAGGTCTTTCCGAGACATGTCGAGGCCCGTCCCTACAGCATACATGGCCTGATCACTGTGGATCGGCCCGATCCTGTAGGCGTTTTGCCAGTCCATCATCTCCTGGTCCGCCGTCTTTGCCGGTCGATGTGGAACTGTTTCGTGCGTAGGCCTAGCTTCTGGCGGATTTTGCTTTGACCCTCGCGGCGGGTTAACGTGGAATGGGGGAGGAGAAGCGGGTCAACGTGGAATGGGGGAGGAGGTGCTTCTCCTTCCTCCTGCAGTCGGTATCTCATTTGGCATACAAAACCGTCAGGTATGACCAAGGGAGGAGTCGAGTATACCTTGGTCTCTAGAGGGAGCCTATCGCGCGGAGGATGCATGATGAACTCTGCGATGTTGTCCCCCTGTACCTCGATGCGGATTGGCATGAGCGGCCTAGAGTAGAACATGGCTTCTCCCACGTGGCCGTTCAACTCGGGGCCGGTGATGTGGAGGGGCTTAGTGGCCAACGCTGCTCTGACCATCTTGACCATAATGTTATCCATAAGGTTTATAACCGCCTTAGACTGTCTGATAAAGCGTGTGCGGTAATCCGGTGTATCTCCTCGTGGAGCGCTTCAGTGCGCTGCTGCGAGGGAGTCATGAGGTCTACTTCGTCGAGAAGCGACGAAGGGACTCCACGTAGCACGAAGCCACCGTGCGGGACCTCCCATACATGGCGAGCACTTTTGTGATGCTCCGGCATCTCGAGTGCATTTTCATCCCACATACATGCAACATTCATCATGATGCATCATACAATGACATGCATTTGAACCCCATGGTCAAATTTGATTGATGTGCCACTTGCTAAACCCTGTTTTCTGCGTGTATGTCTCTGTGATTGTGCCCATAACTTTGATTCTATTTAGATCTGGGTAAAACTCATATTGACAAACTTGTAGACAATTTGATGATAAACAACTTTGGTAATTGGTGCTTTGACATGCATTAAGGTTTGCATAGAGTTTTGGGGCTTTTTCTGTTAGCATGTGAATTCTGTCCAAACATGACCTGTTTAGTAATTTTAAATTTTCTTGATCCTCAAACCACAATCTTGCAATACTTTTATTGAGAAAGTTGTAGGTCTTGAAATTCTAAACAACATCGGTATAAAACTCTTTGAGTGAAAGTGACTAGAAAATAGACTTTTAGAATTTCTAAACTGGAGGGTTCTGTTGGTCAAACCTTGGTCAGCAGCTTAAATTCAAATTTACACCAGATTTTTTAATATAACATGGTATACAAGTTTATAAGGGAAATGTATAGGAACAAATTCAGAACATTTTATCCAATTGGGGTATTCTCAAATTTGACCTTTAACTCATTCAAAAACACGAAATACAAACAAGGGTTCCTGTAGTCAACAGGGGTTTTATCAATTTCGGAATTTTCCCTCTTTTTCTCTCTCTATGACAGGCGGGTCCCACCTGTCGGGCCCCTCGGATTCCCGCCTGCGGGATTGGAAAATATGGCCGCTCCAGCCCAGTCCCACCTGTCAGCCTCTACATGTCTATAGACCGCGTCTACCCACTCAATCACTCCTCTTCCCCTTTCCACCGCCTCCACGCGGCCGACGGCGTACGGCCGAACGCCGCGATGGCCTGGCCGCGCCGAGGCCATAAGGTCGAGTCCGCGTCCAGCACCTCCAGCCTCCTCCCCTCCCCTCTGTCTCGCCCTCCCCCTCTCACCGCTCCACTGGGCGCCTCCCTCTCTGTCCCTACCATTTCCGCGCCGCCGCCATTGCCGCGAGCTCGGACCAACCCCACGCCCGCCGCTCCGGCCGTCCTCGTGCCTCCCACTCACCGCGCCGTCCTTCCTCACGCGCCGCTCCAGCGACCCCCGTAACCCTAGGCCGCCACCTCCCCAACCTCGCGGCGCATTACCACGCCGAAGGTCGCCGCCCCGCCATAGCCAGGGGCTCGGGCTCAAGCTAGCACCACCACTTCGCTCGCCCTCCCGCCTCCACACCCCGTGCCATCCATCCCCGGCCTCTACTCCGCCATTTCCCCTAGCTCTAGCCCGCCGGCGCTGCTCCGCCGAGCCGCATTCCGCCGCCGCACTCCGCACCCCAGAGAGCTCTGTCGCCGGCCTCCTCCACCGCTTCTCTGGCGAATCGAGGTAGGGGGTAAGGCTCCCCACTCCCCCCTCTCTCTCCCCAACCACTGTCGGCGAGCCCGCGGGCCCCGCGCGGCCGGTTCCACGCGCGCCGCCGCCGGTCAAACCTCCCCCGACGGGAGGTTGAAGAATGGCAGGAGTTTTGCATTTTTTCCCTCGGGTTTTTGACGTTTCGCGGGTAGACCCAAGGCGCTGTGTAATGTGTCTTGCAGATCTTCTATTCTAGCCCCTGTGAGTTACGGTTAATTACGTTCATGTCCTCGATCTATGAGTTTTTCCATTTATTTCATTTATATTAGGCTGTGAACTTTGAAAAATCATAACAATTCAAAAAGAATCCAAAATGGACAAACTCAGTGGCTATAGACTCCTCTTGAGTAGATCTACAGGATAGGTATGATGTGGAAGTGTGAAAAGACTGTTTTGCCCTTGTTTAACTTGCATGCATGTGAGGGTTGATAAATGGTAAAAGTGGATCAAATGAACTCCAAAAATTATGAAACTTGGCCAGTAGCTTTGTTATGGCTTCTAGGTACTGTGTGAATTTTGGTAGCCCTAGTATTGATTGTTTAATTACTGTTTTGCCCTTATGCATGTGTTTTGTGTATTTAATTAACTTGGAAAATGAAGGCTATATAAAATATGCTCAAATATGACCTCTGGTATTTTTTATGTACTTTATATAGTATGGATAGCTTACTGGTAAAGTTTGAGGCCTTGCATGTGAAGTTTGAGCGGTGATTTGAAAATGACAAATTGTACATGTTTAAATAAATAAAAAGGAAAAGTGGTCTTAGAATGCATAATTAATTCTATGGAAAATTTGGTAGCTTGCTAATGATGCATAGGTTCAAAATAGTACTTTTATGAAGCTTGTGAATACTGTCTTGATGTGCATTTAAAATAGACCTAGATAATTAGATGGAAAATAGGTGTCCTATCAAACTATGGATTTTGTGCCTGCTGATTTTTGTATATGATGTTCATGCAATGAAATGCTTGCTGTAGAAATTTTAAGTCCAGAACCTATTCCTATAAATTATGAAAAATCCGAGAAGCTATAGGGCTGATAAATTGCTGGAATTTTAATAAATTAATTTTGACTTGGTTATAGCTGAAATTTTGGCTGTAGCTTTATGTGATATACTCCTTCATGAAATAAAAATTTGAGCTCGTTTGGAACTATATAACGGGAGGGTTTGATATAAGCAGTTTAATTCAATAAATAGAAAAACTTACATAATGAACCTAAGTGTATTTGATGTAAAAGTGTAATGTTGCTTGCTATACCATGCTACTTGCTGCAAGTCCATGTGATATCATGAATGATGGGTCGAACTAGCTTTTAGTGATTGTTTGTATGATTTCTTAGCGATGGGTTGCACGATTTTTTAGGAAAGATGTTAAGTTTTCTCATTATGGGATGTGTTTGATCTAAGTTTAATGAGCCTTTTTGTCACAAACTACTGGATTATGCATTATGCTTTATTTGCACTCATGATTGCACTATGTCATACATATAACTTGTACCATATGCATGTAATTGCATTCCCTTGCACTCACTTGCATATTATATCATGCATATAGATTCCGCGAAAGAAGGATCAACACAAGAGCTGCTATTGACCGATAAGCCAAACAACTAATTGCACCAAGAGCAAGAAGACGACGTGTCACTGATTTCATCCGTCCCTGTTTCAAGGGGTAGCCTTGGGCAAAGCCTCACAACCCGGCAAACTAACTTAGATTAGTTTGTTGGTTTTCATATGAATAATCAAAGGTAGGCAGGACCATGAATTCTCCCAAATAATACTATCTTGATTGATGATTACGCATCTGCATTAGGAGTTGTTTGAAACCAACTGCATTAGACTTCCTAGCCGCCCTGGCCCTAGCACCTATACTTAGAGTTCGTAGGACGAGTGACTAAAAATTGCTAGGTACGAGTAGACACGGGTGAATGGAGTCACTCGTCGCGTAGGTGGTTCCAAAATTTACAGAAAATCTCACTCAGGTAAGTTATTCTATATGCTTCTGATTTAAATGGAGATCGGGCGGAGATTTTATGAGTTACTTACTGATTATTATATTGTGCATTGGACTCCGCCCGAGTCGTATAAGGCCGGTCGTTGTTCGCCTATTGGTCGGCATAAAATTGCTAGAGATGCTTATCCAGGATAATGGACCGGTGAAAGTCTTACTTTTGCAATCCGAAGAACAGAGACTTGGTCCTACCATCGGGCCCAGGGGCGCTTGGGTGTTGACTTGTGGAGGGCTGGACCCGGTGCGCCGTGGTAACGCTCCATGGGGGCTAAACCTGGGGAATGGCGGGTTGGAATCGAACTTGGGATGGGACAAGTGGAGATGGGGACTATATGTGGGAACGCGATGGCTAGTAAGCATATACCCCTGGCATATTTAGTTGTTCCCGGAAACTAAGAAATCGATTCGAATCGCTGATGACTCACCAGGTGTGAGAATGCCAATACCACTGACGGGCTAGTAGTAATCCACTTGAAATTGTTGTATAATTAATTCATGATTTTGTATATTAACATGCTTGGATGTGTATGATCCGTCCCACTATTCATGGTGCTGCCCATCCACTGATAGGGGCCTGATGGACTTAGGAGGTGCTTTGAGGTCGAGGGAGGGCTGACCCAACGTACCGTGGTATTGCTCCTGAGACGGGTACTCCCAATGGTTCGGTGGGGGCGCTGTGAATCTTGGGACGGGACATGTGTAGATGAGGGGTATATCTTGGATGTGTATGATATACTATTATGCAAGTTACTAGTGGATTCTCATGTTTTTACTTTAATGCAAGTATCTGCTTTATGATATCAATGACCATGGTTAATGGATAGCAGCTGTCAAATCCTGCTATATTATGTCAACATGACCATGTATAAAATCAATGGCTAAGGATCCACCTGACTAGTAAGCTATGCTTTGCGTCAGTTGTAAGCCCCATCCATTAAGTCCTACTGAGTAATTAGTACTCAGGGTTTGCCCCCACTTTTGGATTACATGTACTGATGACAGCTGGATAACTGTGTTGGAGGTAGTAGTACCGATGGGCTCGGTGCTACTCGCCTTGTTCATCTCTTCATGAAGACTATTTGAGTTTGTTTCCGCTGCGAGATGTTTTGAAAACGCTTCCGATATATATATTCTGAATTCTCTTTCGCTATATTTGAACATGTATTTGGTTTCATCCATTTGGTTTGTACATTAAGTCTATTATTGTCTATTTCAACTGCAGTGATGATGTAATTGTTGTGGCTCCTTCGAGAGTCGGATGTGTTTGATGTCGGTTCCTTGGGAAATGGTGTTATCGAGAGCTCGAAGGACTCTCGACGGACTACCGGGTTTAGTCTGGCCTAAGTGCACTGCGAGCCAGAGGTGGCAGGTGTGCTTAGTCTGGATTAAGCAGGGCGGTTCCGCCATAGCTGGTATCAGAGCCGATCAAACACAGACAACAGTTATATCATCAAGTTTGGTTTACAAAACTATTTTCGAAAGCCCTTTTCCAGTAATTCAAAAATGAGAGTATGCGATATGCCCATATTAAGGATGTTAGTGTTATCTAGGTGACATCACTGACATTCTGACCTAGATAGAACTCATATGCATATTCGGCGCTTTGGGAAGCAACGTTTCGGCCATAGCTGTCCCCAGTACTGGTGGAAGCTGTTGGGATTTGCGAACGGTTGTAAACCCTGCATTCATGCTGACTAAGTAAAAGCTCTTTAAGGGTGGTGGGCATGTTTGAGGCTTTCATACCCACTACACTTATATTCGGTTTTGGGATCCACCTTTTTCTCGGCAATCCCAGTACTGGTGGAAAGTCAGGCTTTGAGAAAAGGTGCAACGGCCCACCTACGTTGTCCACGCAGCGGTCACGCGTGGATGCCACATTAGGTGGTAATGTATGAGCATGCATTCTTCTGCAGGTACACTAACCACGTGCGAAACTAAGAACGACTAGAGAACAGCTAGATGCATTAAGGAGAGACGTGCATATATGTCACCGAATTATCCCTAGCTATAATGAAATACATAGGATGTGTGATGTGAGACCGAATAGGACGAAACATGCATCTTGTATCTTTTGTTATCATTCTAGGGGATACTATTAAAAGACAAATGGAATAAATCGTGACTTAAACCTACCTTTTGCACGTTTCGCTACATAAATCTGTCAATTGTAAGCAACTAATACAATTCGCTAAGTAAAAGCCTCTCCTATGGAGTTTCCCGGAAAAATGTTTCGTTCGAGAGTTATAACTGAAAACCTTCGGGTTCGAAAATCTGGACACCCATACTGACGAGACACAGCGCACAAGTTTTCCGTTAGCAAATACGATTGCCCAAGCCTACAAGATGACGGCTAACACTTTATGTGCCATCTAGTTATTCTATTCACTTACATGCTTTCATGCATTAGAATATAATTATGGTGCTATGATCTTTTTATCACCGCATCGACTGCACAAAAGTTCTTGGACTAAACTCGACTGGCTTTATTTCTGCAGATGGTCACCCCACCAGAGACATCTGCTCAGGGGGCTGCTTATGGAGCACCATCTCCTTCTGAGTTGGCCACTCAGGTCGCTCAGCAACTCATCAACCTGATAGCTCAAGAGCAACAACGGCGCGACCCGCAAGAAATCAGTTACACTGACTTTGCGGCGCTACAACCGCCAATCTTCACCACTGCCACAGATCCATTGGATGCTGATGACTGGCTTCGGATCATCGAGTCCAAGTTCAGTCTACTGCCCCGACTCACTGAGCAACAGAAGGCTCGCTTCGCGGCACAGTGTCTACATGGTCCCTCGGGGGCCTGGTGTGCTTTATTCCTGGCAATGCAACCAGCTGGGCACCAGGTCACGTGGGATGAGTTCTGTGCAGCTTTTCGGGCACACTACCTCCCGCCTAGCCTCATCGGGCTCAAGCAACCGGAATTTCGTGCACTTCAACAAGGGAACATGTCTGTACTCGAATACGTGCAGGCCTTCATCCACCTGTCGTAGTACTCCCCTGAAGATGTCGACACCGACCCGCGTAGGGCTGCCCGTCTGTTGGAAGGGTTTGATCCCACTCTCCTGACTCACTTGGGGCGCCGCTACGACAGCTTCACCGAGTTGGTAGATGTCGCCATCGACATGGAGCAACGCCTCCGTCAGGCCCATGAGGACCAGCAGAGGAAAAGACTTGCAAGTACACCTCCACCGAGTCCATCTCAGCGGCCATGGGTTGAGCATCAATTCCCACCGCACATATACTACCTAGAAGAGCCTTCGCAACAAGAACAATACAGTGGGGCACAACAACCCATATCATCCTGCCATGTACCACCTCCTCCACCTGCTTCAATGCCACCCGCCAAACCAAGCACCGACTATACCTGCTTCAAATGTGGGAAGGCCGGACATTTCAGTCACACCTGTCACTCGCACCGAAAGACTTCAGGATCAGTGCTTACGGCCGAAGGGAAGAGCTCAGCCCCAAAAATGGGCCAACTGCACTACAGCCAGCTTGAGCAAGTTTCGAAGGGTGAACCAGTCTTGGCTGGCACATTTCTTGTCAATGACCACCCTACGGTTGTTCTGTTTGATTCTGGAGCGACTTTTTCATTCATCAGCAAAGCGTATGCACTGAAGCAAGGGTATGAAATTATAGAGTTGAAACAGAAATACCACATCACAGCTGCAGGGTCATCTATCAATACCAATCACATAGTGAGGGACTTGTGTTTGCAAGTAGGAGAATAAAGCTTGTTCATCAGTCCTATAGTACTTCCACAACTAGGGATTGATGTTATTCTTGGTATGGAATGGTTGAAATAACACAACACTATGATAGATGTTGGGAGTAGAACCGTTCAATTGTGCTCAAGCAGTGGGACCGATGTGATTATTCATGTGGCACTTCATAAGCATGTGTCTCACACGGTTAATGTTGCAGAAGCTCAAACCGAGGCACAAGCACTTGCAAAGATCCCTGTAACTTGCGAGTATCCGGATGTGTTTCCAGAAGAGCTGCTCGGACTACCGCCAGATAGAGATGTAGAATTCATAATAGACCTTGTTCCAGGCACGGCACCTGTCTCCAAGATGCCATATAGGATGGCGCCTGATGAACTCAAGGAACTGAAAACACAACTGCAAGAGCAGTTAGACAAAGGGTTCATTCGGCCTAGCTCATCACCGTGGGGCTGCCCCGCCCTCTTTGTTGAGAAGAAAGACCAAGGTGGTAAGAGATTATGCGTGGACTATCAACCATTGAATGATGTTACAATCAAGAATAAGTACCCATTGCCACACATTGATATTCTATTTGATCAGCTTGGGGGAGCCACAGTTTTCTCTAAGATTGATCTTAGGTCCGGGTACCATCAAATTAAGGTCCGAGAGGAAGACATACCAAAGACTGCTTTCTCCATGCGTTATGGGCTTTATGAGTATGTTGTCATGTCCTTCAGGTTGACTAATGCACCGGCTTTCTTCATGTACTTGATGAACTCGGTGTTCATGAATGAGCTTGACAAATTCATGGTAGTATTCATTGATGACATCCTGGTTTATTCCAAGAATGCGAAGGAGCACGAAGAGCATTTGCGAACAGTGCTATCTCGCCTTAGGGAACATAAACTTTATGCCAAGTTCAGCAAGTGTAACAGACATCAAAGCAGAAAACGAGAAGTTGTGTAACAGGGGGTAAGTAGCAGACTCACTAGAGGGGTAGCCAAGGCCAGACTCTTGGAACCTGTACAAGCGAGGGAATCCCTCATCCTGTAATCTACTTCGGTGGCCTTGAGCTTACTATAGAGCGCCTCTACTCCTATCATATCATACCCTGCCGACTCAATGATTGAGTTCACCTTGATTTCCCATACTTTTCTATCCAAAGCATACAACAATTTGACAGCCTGCTAATGATCAGTGTATGGAAGCTCAGCGGGTGCAGAGTTGACATGCAACTTGTTAATGATCGACTGAAAGCGACCAAGCAAGTCATCTACTGACTCTCCCGGCTTCTGGATGAAATTCTCATATTCACACCGGTAAGTCTCCACAAGCCTAGCCTTAATGGACGCGGTACCCTCATGGTGTGCACTAAGCAGTGACCATATTTCACGCGCCGTCTTGAGATGACTCACTCTCTCATAATCCATGGGACCATTGTAGGACCGAGACGTGCGACTAGAGGGGGGTAGGGTGAATAGGAGCACTTAAAAACTCAAACTCACGAACCCCTGGTGCAGACTGACAGACACTACCCGCAACAAACACTAGACACCGTCCACTAAAAGGAAACGTGTCTAGCAGCACTTGGTGTCGCCCACTGAACGGGTACACACCAAGCGAGCGGAAGCACAAGACTCAACGATCACAAGATCGCAAGTCAAGCGAAACAACGACTCACGCACTAGCGTCTTGTCCGCCACTCAACGCACCAAAATGCGCCTTACTGATTCACAGCAAGTTAAGAGTATGGGCAGCAACAAGGAACACTAAATACGAGGTCGAAGCAAAGAGCCAAAACACCAAAAATAGCAGGCTGCCTAGATTCTATAGGATGTTCCGCTAGCCGTTATAGGATGTTTCGGTGAACCGGATGTTCCGGTGACGTCTATAGGATGTTCCGGTAGAATCTAAGCCTGACCTACCGGATGTTCCGATAGCCACTATAGGATGTTCCGGTGAGCCGGATGTTCCGATAGTCGCTATAGGATGTTTCGGTAGAAACCTGGAACTTGAGTTTTCAAACCCAAAACCTAACCAAACCTTGTCCAATCTTCACGAACATTGACACAGGCTATCTGAGCACTATTCCAAAGCTATTTCCAAAAGATCCATGGAAAAGATCAAGGAATTAGCGGGAATTTCAAATCTCGTGAAGAGGTAAGCTTTGGGCAAGAAAAGGGGAAAACTCAAATTCGACTTGCTCGTGGCAAACCTACAGGTTTGAGATGCACTAGGGCATAATCTCCACATCCTTGCAAGTTCAAAACACCGACAAAAGAAGAAATTCACCCATGGCCAAAGCAAACACCTCAAAAGCCAAGGATTGAACTCAAAAACCAAAATAGAGAAGGGGAAGGAAGAGGGCTGCACACAAGCACTTCAATTTTAGAGGAATATTGCTGGATTAATCACAAAATTAAGTGCATACAAAGTTTCTACAGCCTACCACCCTTCATCCCCCTCTTGAGGTGAAGAACACTAGGCTAGGGGACTCAAATCCTAACCCTAATGCTCTCCTTTCTCTCTTTGGCACTTGGCTGATTAGAAACTAAGCCTAGGGTTTTCTAATAGTGGAAGAGTCACCTAAATGACCAGCCACTTAGGTATTTATAGCCTAGGCCTAATGACACCATTTAACACTAAGACCCTTACTCTAGAATGCCCGAAAGGGGCTGAAATGAAAAAGATACAATCGGACGACTACGATGATACTTTGATCTTCTTCTTCTCCACTTCTCGCTTGGATGTACGCCACGTAGCCAGTAATCCGAAAGCTTCCCTCGGTTTTGAAGTCAGAACCAAAAAACTTTATTCTGCGGGCTTCTTGGGCCGGGTCTTGGCCCAATCTTCTATCTTGGTGAGTCGGAGCCCAACCCACCAAATCATGTGAACTTGGGTGGCGGTTTTGAGCTGAAGCCGCCAAAGCCTCCCTCGCACGCCTTCGCGCCATGCACTCGGGTTGGAGCACCACGGTGGCACCCGGCTTCTCCAGTCCATCGGAGTCGCCTCGCAGTCCATCAGAGGGCTTACACCACCGTTGCTGAACCACCCCTCCGTGTACCAAGCTCCCATGGCTGACCGACGCCGAGCATTGCCTCCTGTTCATTGGAGGGCTTTTGCCTCAGTCCATCGAGGTCTTCATCGTCCTCTACCTCCAGTCCATCGGAGGACCTCTAGTCCATCGGAGGTCTTGAGCTCGTTGACAATCACTCATCACACCAGGAGAGCAATGAGGCCGGTGCATTGGCTCTCAACCAAGCCCAGAAAAGTGAAAGTTAACAGCCTTGGCATTCGCCTCATGCTGAGCCACGATCTTAGGCGTAGTACACTCAGCAACTGGACGCACCACAAAAGTCATACAATTAGTTGCATCCCATATGTCCTGACTCTGGCTAACAAGGAACGCCTCCATCCTACCCTTCCAGTAGGGATAGCCATCGGAGCCAAGGACCGGAATCTTCCTAGAGTAAGTCATCGTCGCTACGGTTTCATCACCGGTTAAGGTATGAGGAAACCTAACCGGCTCTGATACCACTTGTAGGACCGAGACGTGCGACTAGAGGTGGGGGTGAATAGGAGCACTTGCAAACTCAACCCCCCGTAGTGCAAACTGAAACAACACACACAACAAAACTAGACATCGTCCACTGAGAGGATACGTATCTAGCTCACAACACGTGCTTGGTACCGTCCACTGAACAGATATGTACCAAGCACAAAGCGGAAGCACACGCTCAAACGGCTAAGACATAGAGCGCAAAAGGAACAACTTCGGGAAACTGCAGATTTCAGACAGACAGGGCTGCAAATAAAAATCTCAAAACCCTAGAAGCAAAGCTCCAAACCACCCCAAAAAATTACCACACCTTCACAAGGCGATAAGGAACAGCTCCAAAAAAATCAGGCCAATTGGAACAAGTTGTGACCACCGAACTGTCCAGTGGTTAAGCACCGGACTGTCCGGTGTTCACAGCCAGACAGTCTAAAAAGATTCGGACCAAAACCCAGTCAAACAACTCCAAAAATTATGAAATGTTTACTGAAGGTTAAGATGTGGCCAAGGAACAACTCCACAAATTTTCAGCTCAGTTGAACAAGAAATAAAAATCCTAGAGCCACTGGACCGTCCGGTGCAGACTCATCGGACTGTCCGGTGGTTAAAAAACTGTCAGACCAACCTCAAAATAAAAATACCAAAACCAGCTCAAAACACCTTCAAAAAATCTAAAATTTTTATGGGACCTTTATGATTCACAGGATAAGAGCTCCACGAAATTTCATGTCATTTGGAGCACGTTTGACCACTGAACCAACCACCGGATGAAATAAAAATCCACCGGACGTTATAGACAGATAGAAAAACAGCCACACGAAACTTGAACTTCCGAAGCCAAAACTTGACCAAACCTTCACCAATCTTCATGAAATTTTGCACACACTAACCTAGCTCCATTCCAAAGCTATTCCCAAAAGGGCTATTTAAAAAGATCAAAGGTTTAGCGTGAATTTCAGATGTCGTGAAGAGGTAAATATTTGGGAAGAAAGGGGAAAGCTCAAGAACAACTTGCTCGTTGCAATTCTTCGGGATTGATGTTCTCAGATATAACCTCCACGTCCTTGCAAGTCCAAAACACAAGAAAAACAAAGGATTCAACCTTGACCAAAACAAACACCCAAAAGCCAAGGATTGAAGCCAAAAACCAAAGAGAACAAGTGGAGGAGAAGCACACAAAGTTGCTGCACGAAACTACTTCGATTATGAGCCTCAAAAGAGGTCTTGCGTTAGATTACAACGAAGGATTTCATCCCAAGCAACCACCCTCACCTTCCCTCTTGATTTGGAGGCTAGATCTCACCCTAACCCTCCTAAACTTGGAGCTCAAAGCTTGAGGACGAAAATTACCCTAAGGAAATGAAAACCTAGCTGCCAAGACACCCTCCAATGACCAGCTCTTAGGCTATTTATACACCGGTTTAGTTTTGGCATTTTTACACATAGACCCCTAACACTAGAAATGCCCGGAGGGGCTTAAACAGAAAAGAACCCGAAATACCGGGGACGGACGACCACGATGAAGACTTCATCTTCTTAGCTTCCACGCAATCTTCAGATGTCCTCCACGTGGCCAGTAGTCTAATCCACCGTTGCACCCCCGTTTTGAAGTCAGAAACCGGGAAACTTTAGGAAGTCTCCGTCTTGGCCGTACTTGGCGAGTCATGGCCCAACTCACCAAGCCCTTGAATTGCTTAGGTGGCAGTTTTGAGCCGAAGCCGCCAAAGCCTCCTACGCACGCCTTCGTGCCATGCACTCGGATTGGAGCACCACGGTGGCGCCCGGCTTCTCCTGTCCATCGGAGTCCCGTCGCAATCCATCGGAGGGCTTACACCACCGTTGCTGAATCGCCCCTCCGTGTACCGAGCTCCCATGGCCGACTGACGCCGAGCATTGCCTCCGGTCCATTGGAGGGCTTTTGCCTCAGTCCATCGAGGTCTTCATCATCTACCTCCGGTCCATCGGATGGCCTCCAATCCATCGGAGGGCTTGAGCTTGTTGACAATCACTCATCACACCAGGAGAGCAATGAGGCAGGTCCATTGGCTCTCATTGAGCGATCAAGAGTACCTTTGGGGAAACTAGCTTTCTTTGAAAAAAGTTACTAAAAACACCTGAGATGGGAATCCCAAAAGACGTGCTTGGAGTAGAACCTACAGCTAAGTCGTTCCTCTTCTCAACCGCCCAAGACGTGGTAAGACAAAAAGATGCACCATAGGTATGAGTAAGAGTGATCATTACATACACTATGGTTCGAGGTAAAAGCATGGGTGTCGTCTGTGCATAACTCCTATTTATGAGCATCGATGTTGCGGCAACTCCTGATCCATAACCCATCTTGGCTTTACTCGAGGACGAGCAAAGATCTAAGCTTGGGGGGGTGTTGATGGTCGTTATTGCACCATTTCAACCATCAACTATCCATGAGCATGGAAGGAAAATACATCAAAGTATAGGATAACCCTTGCTACTAACATAGTTCCACAAGTTGTATTGAATATTTGATTGCAGGTGAAAGATCAGCTGACAACAAACAAAATATGGCTAAGTCAGGAGGTGCCTGACAAGAGGGCCAGGCTGCTCGGCCCCACCCCAGGCCGCCCGGCCTGACAAAGTGGCCATTTCACTTCATCTTCGACCTGCATGTGCCTAAGTGATGTGTCAACACAGTTGTGAAGTCCAAACGCTGAAACCATCGTGCAAAGTACCGGAAGGCCTTTCCACATCATCGATCCAGCACATGGATTGGTGAAGTCAGCGATCCTCGGCACTTCAATCCTGCGGCTAAGGAAGAAACACAAGTGAGATCAATGGTTGAGGCAAAAGCACAACAATAACCGCCATAACTGCCATGCAACCGACCTAGGGAAGAAATATGGAGCGTTGGATTAAGCAAGTCGGTGGATCGGACGATCACCCGGGCGCCCGGCCTAGGGGTTGAGTTTAGACTGGAGTCTGCCTAGCTCAGCCTTTAGCTCATCTATCTCCTCTACCCGCTTGGCATACCTATCTCTCTAGTCACCAAGCTCCGTCATGAAAGACTCGCAGGTAGGGCACTCAAGCTCACTGGGTTGAGGTCTCACACTCCTTAACCTCTCATTCTTCTCCAAAGCCTCAGCAAGTTGGGCTTTCAACTTCTGCAGCTTCTTAGTTGCCTTCTCCAGCATCTTATCCTGGGCTTTCAACTCTCAGCTGTTCTGCTCCAGCATCTCAAGGATTTCGGCTTGCTCAGGAGTTACCTCATCATCGGAAGAAGAGTTGCGGCCGTCATCCTTGTTCTCCTTGTCCTCAAGCGCCATGGAGCAAACCGAGCTCCTCTTGTCCTTGTTCTTGCGCTTGGACTTGGTGGAGACGAAGCACAAGCCAGCTGGACCTCCTTGATCGTTTCTCTTGTCCTTCCTGTACGTGATCTCCTCATCACTTGAGCTCGACGAGGACGAAGAGGAAGAAGATCCGCTGTTGCAGAACCCGATCTCGGTGAAGAAAGCCATGTCCTGCTTTCCGTTGTCCTTCTGGTAGCTCTTGAAAGCCTTTCACAAGTTCTTCTTGCCGAAGGGACGCTTGCCGAAGCCGTGCTTGCTGGAGCGATGCTTGTCAAAGCTAGGCTTGCCGGAGTGGTACTTGTCAGAGTCGCGGGAGTAGCTCTTGCCCTTCTTGTAGTAGTCGCTCTTGTTGGGGCACTCAGCGACGAAGTGGCCGACCTCTCCACACTCAAAGCATTTGGGCCGCTCACCCCTCTTCTTGCTCATCCGGTTGTCATAGGCGCGCTGAAAGCGACTAGACACCGGACATAGCTCATCATCCCCAAGTGTCGCCAACTGCTCCTCTGTAACAGACATCAAAGCAGAAAACGAGAAGTTGTGTAACAAGGGTTAGCAACAGACTCACTAGAGGGAGTAGCCAAGGCCAGACTCTTAGAACCTGTACAAGCAAGGGAATCCCTCAACTTGTAATCTACTTCTGTGGCCTTGAGCTTACTAAAGAGCGCCTCTACTTCTATCGTATCATACCCTGCCGACTCAATGATTGAGTTCACCTTGATCTCCCACACTTTTCTGTCCAAAGCATACAGCAACTTGACAGCCTGCTGATCATAGGTGTATGGGAGCTCAGCAGGGGCAGAGTTGACATGCAACTTATTGATGATTGACTGAAAGCGACCAAACAAGTCATCTACTTACTCTCCCGGCTTCTAGACGAAATTTTCATATTCGCGCCGGTAAGTCTCCACAAGCCTAGCCTTAATCGTCGCAGTACCCTCATGGTGTGCACTAAGCAGTTACCATATCTCACGCGCAGTCTTAAGGTGACTCACTCTCTCATAATCCACGGGACCAAGCCCAGAAAAGAGAAAGTTAACAGTCTTGGCATTTGCCTGATGCCGAGCCACGATATCCTGCGTAGTACGCTCAGCGACTGGAAGTACCACAAAAGTCGTACTCTGTGTAGCATCCCATATGTCCTGACTTTGGCTAATAAGGAATGCCTCCATCCTACCTTTCCAGTAGGGATAGCCATCGGAGCCAAGGACGGGACCGGAGTAAGTCATCGTCGCTATGGTTTCGTCACCAGTTAAGGTATAGGAAACCTAACTGGCTCTGATACCACTTGTAGGACCGAGACGTGCAACTAGAGGGGGTGAATAGGAGCACTTGAAAACTCAAACTCACAACTCCCAAAGTGTGCTTTCACACAAACTCAACTCACTTGACACCGTCCACTGAACGGATACGTATGGGGACTAGCAGAAGCTTTCGACTCAACGTCCAAAGAAAGGAGCGCAAGCCGAACTAACACACCCTAAACAATCGTGTAGGGTTGCATAGCATGGGCAAGCTATCAACCCTAGGACACGAAACCGACTCCTAAACAAAAGCACACAACTCCTAAACACCACAACCAACACTAATACAAAAACTACACTAAGCTCGTGTGCAAAGTTGCGTAGTATGAACAAACTACCAACTCTAGGACACACCGAGAGACTAAAGACTAGATACACCTAAGACTCGAACCACAAACAACAACACCACCAAAACAGAGGCAAGGAGAGCAGACCGGACAAAGGCAACCCAAAGACCGGACAACCGGACAGACAGGAAAACCAAAACGCCAAGACCAAAAAAACCAAACACGGACCGAACAGTCCGCTCAGATCAAGAAGACCTGACCGGACAAAACCGAGAAGAAGAAAAAAGCCGGACTTCTAACCCAACAGAACGGACTATCCGAACCCTACACCTCGGACAAGCCCACGGACAAACTAACCTATGACACACCCACGAGGTGGCCGAGCCTCAGTTTCTTCGTCCACACAGACCAAACAGACCACTTGAACGAAACGGACAAACAGACGGATTGTTCGATCAGTTCTTGCTGCTGGCCCGAGTCTGGAACTGAGAAATCAGCCCGTGAATCCACTGAAAAATCGACCAAACCCAAACCAAATCTCAACCAAACTCTACGAAAATTTGCACGGAGGAACTCGAATCCATTCCAAAGCAAACCCCCAAAGAATCAACTGAAAATGATCAAGGGATTTACGGGAATTGCAGATCTCGCGGAGATGGTGAGAGAAAACCTAAGAACCGAAAAACCCCCAAATTCAAACTTGCTCGTGGATGAATTGTTCTAGCACAAGTCTAGAGAGATGTTCCACGTCCTAGCAAGTCAAAACACCGGCAAAAGAAGGTTCCCATCCTTGAACAACACAAAATGAGCCAAAATCCAAGAAACAGGACCAAAAACCAAACTAGAACGGGGAGAGGGAAGGAAGGACGAAAATAGCTGCTCACTCCATGGGATTATGCAAAGAGAAACCGTGGATTGATTCATGAAAACAGATTACAAAGGTTCCCTAGAGCCTACCTCCCATCATCCACCCACTAATGACGAGATTAGACTAAACTAGGCACTCATCCCCTAGCTAATCCTCTCTCTTTCTCTCTTTAGATCTTGGCTGCTAGGGTTAGGAAAACTAGGGTATTGTGGCTGCCAAGCTATGCTCCAAGGGAGCCTCTCAAGTCTATTTATACCCTAGGCCCAAAACGACGCAATTACATTAAGACCCCTACACTAAAAATGCCCGGAGGGGCCAAACCGAAAAGATACAATCCGACGACTACGTTGATGGCTTGATCTTCATCTTCTCCATGCCTCGCTTGGATGTGCACCACGTAGCCAGTAGTCCGGAAGCTTCCCCCGATTTTGAAGTCAGAAACCGGAAAACTTTATTATGCGAGCTTCCTGGGCCGGGTCTTGGCCCAATCTTCTATCTTGGCGAGTCGGAGCCCAACCCACCAAGTCATCTGAACTTGGGTGGCGGTTTTGAGCCGAAGCCGCCAAAGCCTCCCTCGCACGCCTTCGCGCCATGCACTCGAGTTGGAGCACCACGGTGGCACCCGGCTTCTCCAGTCCATCAGAGTCGCCTCGCGGTCCATCAGAGGGCTTACACCACCATTGCCGAACCGCCCTTCCGTGTACCGAGCTTCCATGGCCGACGTACGCCGAGCATTGCCTCCGGTCCATTGGAGGACTTTTGCCTCAGTCCATCGAGGTCTTCATCATCTACCTCCTGTCCATCGGAGGGCTTGTGCTCATTGACAATCACTCATCACACTAGGAGAGCAATGAGGCCGGTCCATTGGCTCTCAATCTCCCCCTTGATGAGTGCATTGTCAACACCTTGAACCTGTAACCTAAAATAGAACAAAGACAAGAGAAAAGCGTAAAACCGAAAAAGAAAGAAATAAAGAAGAAAGTTGCTCAAAATGCCCAAAAACCAAATACAAGCAAAAAAAAGGGCACAATGAGACAACAAAAGAAAGCAAAGCATCGGCTCCTCAAGACAGAGGCAAAAGGCTCAACGCACCGATGCAAAGAGCATGCTAAAAGCTCAAACCCTCCTGAAATGCATCCTTACAAATGCAAAATGAGTGCAAAGCTCCCCCTCAACTAAATCTCTCCTGAGTTCTCCCTCTTGTCCATATTTTTAAAATTTTCCCCTTTGGAAGTACACTAATTTCTCCCCCTTGTTGACAATGTACACATCAAGGGTTCCTTGAACTCAACTCCCCCTGAACTAGACAACTCTCCCTCAAAATATGCCATGAAATGAAAGGAGTGTAACTGAAAGAGCACAGAAGGGATGGAAAGCTAGTAATCACAAGTTCTAGCATACAGAGTAAGTAAGGGCAAGGAAGCATACAACAAGCTCAAATGAATCTATCTTACACATATCAAGAGTAAGCTTATTTTTTAGGGTTAGTTTAAAAGAAACATCACCAATATGAATAGCACCTAGCAAGATAGGCATGAACAGCAAGACGCTAGCTATGCATACAAGGTGTGCTACTCTCAACCAAAGCATATACAACTAGCCATAAGCATTTTAGAGACTTGCAAATTACAGATTTGAACATTTATATCCATAAGCAAGTTCTTTTAGTGCCAGGGGTTATTTACTTGTCTTTTGCCACTTCTTACCAACCAATGCCAAGCCTTGGCTCAAAGAACCATCACAAGCTTAAGACAAGATTTTGGTCATACGCAGCCTAGTCCAAGTTCATGTCAAAGTGCAATGACAAGCAGTCTCAAACTAGATCAGTGTGACAAGCAAACCCACCTGAATCTTTCTCAATTTAGCACATAAGACATCACTTGTAAACATTTTGAATCAGATTTCAATTTAAGCAAGGTGTCATAAAAGCTTAGGCATTAACATAGCAAAGGCATACAACTAGCATATCCAGGCATGAAAAGATAGCATAGTATTCAACATTCCTACACATGCTAGGTAGCCAAATCAAGTGGTGATCATGGTTTTGATTTTCAGGAAAGCAAAAGACTTAGCTCACAATTAGTATTCAACAGACTGAAGAGAGCTTAGCCAACCATGATCAAGCATGCATCTGTACAATCTAGCACATGCAAGTACTAACTCATCATCCTATAAGAGCTCTAGTGCTAGTGAAGTGAAAATGCATATGATACAGTGCAATGCATGATATGATACAATATGCAAAAGAAACAAAGAGAAATAAAAGCAAGATAAAAGCAAAAACTAAACTACAGAAGCTATTCCTTACTAGAAGGAATAGCACACTATCCCTAACTAAAAGGGATAGCACACTCCAAGCTCACCACTCAAACGCGTAAAAGCGTCAAACTCTAGGGGCTTAGTAAAGATATCGGCCAATTGGTTTGCTGAAACTACGTGGACTAAGTCTATGTCTCCCTTCTCATAGTGACCTCTCAGAAAATGAAACCTCACGTCTATGTGTTTGGTTCTAGAGTGCAAGATGGGGTTCTTAGCTACAGAAATAGCAGAAGTAGAGTCAACTAGGAAGAGGGATCCTGCCAAACCTAAGGCCGAAATCACTAAGGGTGGCTTTCATCCATAAAAGCTGGGAGCAGCAACTAGCAGCAGCAACATATTCTGCTTCAGTGGTGGAAAGAGCTACACTAGCTTGCTTGCGGGAGGACCAAGAGACAAGAGAGGTTCCTAAGAGTTGGCATGTGCCGGAGGTTGACTTGAGATCAATCCGGCAGCCAGCATGGTCAGCATCTGAGAACCCTCTAAGAGAAAGAGAAGAACTTGAGGAATACCAAAAACCAAGCTCAGGAGTGAATTTCAGATACCTGAAAATGCGCTTCACTGCTTGACGGTGAGAAGTCCTAGGAGAAGCCGGGTAGCGCGTACAAAGGCAGACCGCGAACTGAATGTCCAGTCTGGTCACCGTCAGGTACAGAAGTGAGCCGATCATCCCTCAAAATTCCTTCTGGTCTATCGCCTCCCCATCTTCATCAGCATCAAGCGCCGTGTTTGTACTCATAGGAGTCGTCATGTGTTTAGAATCCCCCATGTCAAACTTCTTGAGTATGTCCCTTGTGTACTTGGCTTGATGGACAAAAGTTCCTTCAGGGCCTTGCTTGATCTGCAGCTTGAGGAAGAACTAGAGCTCACCCATAAGACTCATCTCAAATTCCCTGCTCATCTGTTCAGCAAAACTAGACACCAAAGCGTGAGATGAACCACTAAAGATTATGTCATCAACATATATCTGAACTATCAGGGTGTCACCGCCATGACTCAACAAAATAATGTCTTCTCTACTGATCCCATCACAAACCCAGACTTGAGCAGAAAACTCTTCAACCTAGCATACCAAGCTCTAAGAGCTTGCTTCAGACCATACAGGGCTTTTCTCAACTTATACACTCGGTCTGGAAATCTAGCACTCTTAAAGCCAGGAGATTGTCTCACATATACCTCCTCCTCTATGAACCCATTCAGGAAGGCAGACTTGACATCCATTTGCTGCAGTTTGAAGCCTTTAGAGGCCGCAAAGACAAGCAAAATCCTAACGGCTTCCAAGTGAGCTACAGGGGCAAAGGTCTCCTCATAATCTATCCTCTCCTTCTGACAGAAACCCTGGGTTACTAATCTCTCTTTGTTCCTCACAACCATCCCATTCTCACCCTGTTTGTTTTTGAAAACCCACTTCGTACCTATAAGGCGATAGTTTGGTGGAGGTTCAACTAAATCCCAGACATGGTTTCTCTCAAAGTTCTCCAACTCCTCATGCATGGCGTTCACCCAGTTAGGATCAGATAATGCATATGACACATCCCGGGGCTCAAAAGTAGCAACATATGCAGAGTGGGAGAAAAAGGCTAGAGAAGCAACCGTAGAGCATGTAACACGCTGGTGAATGTCTCCAATCATCCTGTGTGGAGGGTTATCCCGCTGGACGTGCCGAGATGGAACAATCTCGGAAGTCACCTCCTCTGTGTCCTCAGTGGGGCCAGCTTCTGCTTGAGCTTGCTGTCGGGGGAGTGAAGAGGAAGCCGTGGGCAAGGGTCCTCCATCATCAGAGCTCGTAGCAGAGGGGGCAGGTGCTGCAGCCGGTGCAGTGGCTCCTGCATCACCAACATCGACTGCACCATCCTCATCCTCAAAGATGGGGGTGCCTTCTTCATCATCACCTGAAAGCTCAAAGGCAGGGGTTGTGCAGGGCATAGTTTCATCAAAAGAAACCTCACAAATCTCAACAACTTGTTTGGCCTCCAAAATCCACACACGAAAAGGCCTAGAACTAGAAGCATACCCCAGAAAAATCCCATCCAAACAACGAGACTCAAACTTGTCCAAATGCCCTGCCTTCTTAAGCACAAAGCACCTGCTGCCAAAGGCTCACAAATGCTTGACGCTGGGCTGCCTTCCAAACCGAAGTTCATACGAGGTCTTCCCAAGGAAAGCTCGCAAGAAGATCCGGTTCGCAAGTAACAGGCCATATTCACTGCCTCAGCCCAAAAGCGCCTCGGAGTCCTGTGCTCATCGAGCATCATCCGTGCCATCTCAGCAAGTGTGCGGTTCTTGCATTCCACAACACCGTTCTGCGGTGGGGTATATGGAGAAGAAAACTGGTGCTCAAGACCTAGGTCACGACAGAAGTTTTCGAAGCGAGAGTTTCTGAATTCTCCGCCATTGTCACTGCGGATAGCCCTCATGGCCTTATGACTTGTTTCTCAACCTCAGTACCAGATCCCGAACAAAACCAAACGCCTCATCCTTAAACTCCATGAAAAATACCCACGAGAACCGCGAAAAGTCATCCACAATGACAAGCACGTACCACTTCCCACTGACCGACGCTACCTGAGCGGGACCTACTGTATCCATATGGAGTAGCTCACTAGATAGGAGGTCATAACCTGAGACACAGGAGTGTGAGAAGCGGCAACCATCTTGCCATGACGATAGGGGTGGCATACTAAGTCCTTCTCAGCTTTCAATTTTGGCAATCCTCGGATTAGGCCCATTGAACTCAACCTGACTAGCAGATCAAAGCACAAGTGACCAAGTCTCCTATGCCACTTTCATATATCAGCAGAAGGACTAGCAACCAAACAACGCGTAGGGCCAGAAACAGATGTAAGGTCGACCCTAAAAACCTAACCAAAAGGCAGCAAAGAGCAAACAAGGGTCTCCTTAGCATCAAGAACGCAGCACGCACCGTTCTTAAAACGAACCTCAAAACCTTCATCGAGAAGTTGCGAAACAGAGACCAAATTGAACCCCACATTCCGAACAAAAGCAACTTCTCTTAGGGAAAGCTTAGCAAAGAGCGAAACAGAACCAACACCCAGCACTTTACCTTGGCCATTGTCCCCGAATGTGATGTACTCCTTGGTGCTCACGGGGTTGAGGCTGGAGAACCACTTGCGGTGCCCTGTCATGTGCCTAGAGCAACCGGAGTCCATGATCCACACGTCCTCCATGCCTCGATCCTACGAAGTCAAGTAAAGCGATGGTGAGCAAATGGTCTGGCACTGGGGTTAGTACCAAAACTGTTGTACCAGTGCCGAGCCATCTTCTCAAAAGTGGGGTAAGCACAATCAACAAAACCATCACGTCGATCAAGGTAACCACGACCTCCAAAGCGTGAACCCTCGAAAGCTCTCTCAAAGCCTCGGTCACGACGTCCATAGCCATGCTGAAAGCGACTAGGAGCTCGACCAACAAAGCATCTCTCACCACTAGGAGCACGGACCTGAAAGCCGCCTCTATGCTCACCACCAGCAAAGCGGTCTCTCCTCTCACCGCGGTGGGAAGGATCTTGCCTACCACCCTGGTAGAACTGATCTTGGTTCCCCCAAGCTCTCTCCTGCCTCTCAACCCGCTTCCTCTGAGAGCCAATGGACCGGCCTCATTGCTCTCCTGGTGTGATGAGTGATTGTCAACGAGCTCAAGCCCTCCGATGGACTGGAGGCCCTCCGATGGACTGGAGGTAGAGGAAGACGAAGACCTCGATGGACTGAGGCAAAAGTCCTCCAATGGACCGGAGGCAATGCTCGGCGTCGGTCGGCCATGGAAGCTCGGTACACGGAGGGGCGGTTCGGCAACGGTGGTGTAAGCCCTCCGATGGACCGCGAGGCGACTCCGATGGACTGGAGAAGCCGGGTGCCACTGTGGTGCTCCAACCCGAGTGCATGGCGTGAAGGCGTGCGAGGGAGGCTTTGGCGGCTTCGGCTCAAAACCGCCACCCAATTTCAAATGACTTGGTGGGTTGGACTCCGACTCGCCAAGATAGAAGATTGGGCCAAGACCTGGCCCAGGAAGCCCGCAGAATAAAGTTTTCTGGTTTCTGACTTCAAAACCGGGGGAAGCTTCCGGACTACTGGCTACGTGGCGCACATCCAAGCGAGGCGGAGAAACCGAAGATGATCAAGACGTCATCGTAGTCGTCCGATTGTATATTTTCGGTTTGGCCCCCTCCGGGCATTTTTAGAGTCGGGGTCTTAATGTAATTGTGTCGTTTAGGGCCTAGGGTATAAATAGACTTGAGAGGCTCCCTTGGAGCTTATCTTGGCAGCCACAAACCCTAGTTTTCCTAACCCTAGCAGCCAAGGTCCAAAGAGAGAAAAGAGAGGAGATTAGCTAGGAGATGAGTGCCTAGTTTAGTCTAATCTTGTCATTAGTGGGAGGATGAAGGGAGGTAGGCTCTAGGGAACTTTTGTAATCTGATTTTATGAATTAATCCAAGGTACCTTGTTGAGAAATTCCTTGTCCTAGAGCAGCAATTTCGTTCCTCACTCTTTGCCCCCTTTTCTAGTTTCGTTTTTGGTCCCGTTTCTTGGATTTTGGCTCGTTTTGTGTTGTCCAAGGATGAGACCTTTCTTTTGCCAAAATTTTGCCTTGCTAAGATGTGGTGCATCTCACTAGCCAAGTGCTAGAATCATCCAACCACAAGCAAAGGCCGTTCTTGACGTTTTTCGGTTCCTAGTTTTTCTCACACCACTTCCACGAGATCTGCAATTCCCGTAAATCCCTAGATCATTTTGAGTTGATTTTTGAGGGATTTACTTTGGAATGGAATCAAGTTCCTCTGTGCAAATTTGTGTGAAGTTTGGTTGAGTTTTGGCTTGGGTTTGGTCGATTTTTCGGTGGATTCGCGGGCTGATTTCTCGGGTCCAGACTCGGGCCAGCAGCGAGACCTGACCGGACAATCCGTCCATTTGTCCGGTCCGTTCAAGCGGACTGTCCGGTCTGTGTGACGGAGAAACCGAGGCTTGGCCACCTCGAGTATGTGTCTCGGGTTTCTTTGTCCGAAGTTTTGTCCGGTCTGCTAAACCGGACTGTCTGGTCCTTTGGTTTTCACCGCCCGTAGTTCATTTCTCATCTGTTTTGTCCGATTAGGCCTTCCGGGTAGAACCGGACTGTCCGGTCCGTTGTTCTCTTCGGTACTTAGTGAGTTGAGTTGCTTTGTCCGAAGCTTTATCCAGTCAGGTCTTCTGGGTAGAACCGGACTGTCCGATCTATAGGTTTTTAGGGCTGTTTCAGCTCCATTCTTTGGATTTGTCCGGTCAGTTCTTTTGGTTGAAACAAGTATTGTCCGGTCTAGTGTATTTAGGGCTGTTTTTGTGTGTTTCTTGCTCCGCTTGCTTTGGAGTTTGTTTTTCTTGGTTTCTTTGGTTTTTTGGAGTGTTGTGGTTTGCTTCAAGCTTGTTTTGTGTCAACGACTGCATGCCCATACTCTTCACTCACTGTTCTTAAGTGAGGCACGCTTCGGTGTGTTGAGTGGCTAGTGTGCGACGCTTGCAAGCTTTGTAGCTTGTCTTGTTTTGTTTGTGCCTTGTTGTTCTTGCTTGCTTTGATGGTGCTTTAGTGTCTCGGCTTGGTTAGTGTACCTTATGCTTCCGCTTTGCACCCGATACGTATCTGTTCAGTAGACGGTATCGGTTGTGCGTGTGTCTTCGTAAGAGTGCATTTTGGGGGTTTGAGTTTGAGTTTTTCATGTGCTCCTATTCACCCCCCCTCTAGTCGCACGTCTCGGTCCTACAAGTGGTATCAGAGCCGGTTAGGTTTCCTATACCTTAACCGGTGACGAAACCGTAGTGACGATGACTTACTCCGGGAAAATTCCCGTCCTTGGCTCCGATGGTTATCCCTACTGGAAAGGTAGGATGGAGGCATTCCTTGTTAGCCAGAGTCAGGACATATGGGATGCTACCCAGAGTACGACTTTTGTGGTGCTTCCAGTCGCTGAGCATACTACGCAGGATATCGTGGCTCAGCATGAGGCGAATGCCAAGGCTGTTAACTTTCTCTTCTCCGGGCTTGGTCCCATGGATTATGAGAGAGTGAGTCACCTTAAGACTGCGCGTGAGATATGGTCACTGCTTAGTGCACACCATGAGGGTACTGCGACAATTAAGGCTAGACTTGTGGAGACTTACCGGCGCGAATATGAGAATTTCGTCCAGAAGCCGGGAGAGTCAGTAGACGACTTGTTTGGTCGTTTTCAGTCGATCATCAACAAGTTGCGTGTTAACTCTGCCCCCGCTGCCCTCCGATATACCGATCATCAGCAGGCTGTCAAGTTGTTGTATGCCTTAGACAGAAAAATATGGGAGATCAAGGTGAACTCAATCATTGAGTCGGCAGGGTATGATACGATTGGAGTAGAGGCGCTCTATAGTAAGCTCAAGGCCACTGAGGTAGATTACAAGATGAGGGATTCCCTCGATTGTACAGGTTCCAAGAGTCTGGCCTTGGCTACCCCCTCTAGTGAGTCTGTTACTAACCCCATGTTACACAACTTCTCGTTTTCTGCTTTGATGTCTGTTACAGAGGAGCAGCTAGCGACACTTGGGGATGACGAGTTGTGTCTAGTGTCTAGTCGCTTTCAGCGTGCCTATGACAACCGGATGAGCAAGAAGAGGGGCGAGCGGCCCAAGTGCTTTGAGTGCGGAGAGGTCGGCCACTTCATCGCCGAATGCCCCAACAAGAACGACTACTACAAGAAGGGCAAGAGCTACTCCCGCGACTCCGACAAGTACCACTCCGGCAAGCCAAGCTTTGACAAGCACCGCTCCAGCAAGCATGGCTCCGGCAAGCGCTCCTTCGGCAAGAAGAACTTCCGGAAGGCTTTCAAGAGCTACCAGAAGGACAACCGGAAGCGGGACAAGGCCTTCTTCGCCGAGATCGGGTTCTGCAGCAGCGGATCTTCTTCCTCTTCGTCCTCGTCGAGCTCAAGCGATGAGGAGATCACGTACAGGAAGGACAAGAGGAACGATCAAGGCGGTCCAGCTGGCTTGTGCTGCGTTCTTGATGCTGAGGAGACCCTTGTTTGCTCTTTGCTACCTTTTGGTCAGGTTTTTAGGGTCGACCTCACATCTGTTTCTGGCCCTGCGCGCTGTTTGGTTGCTAGTCCTTCTGCTGATATATGGAAGTGGCATAGGAGACTTGGTCATTTGAGCTTTGATCTGCTAGTCAGGTTAAGTTCAATGGGCCTAATCCGAGGATTGCCCAAATTGAGAGCTGAGAAGGACTTAGTTTGCCACCCCTGTCGTCATGGCAAGATGGTTGCCGCCTCTTACATTCCTGTGTCTCAGGTTATGACCTCCTATCCGGGTGAGCTACTCCATATGGATACAGTAGGTCCCGCTCGGGTAGCGTCAATCAGTGGGAAGTGGTACGTGCTTGTCGTTGTGGACGATTTTTCGCGGTTCTCGTGGGTATTTTTCATGGAGTTTAAGGATGAGGCGTTTGGTTTTGTTCGGGATCTGGTACTGAGGTTGAGAAACGAGAGTCATAAGGCCATGAGGGCTATCCGCAGTGACAATGGCGGAGAATTCAGAAACTCTCGTTTTGAAAACTTCTGTCGTGACCTAGGTCTTGAACACCAGTTTTCTTCTCCATATACCCCTCCGCAGAATGGTGTTGTGGAACGCAAGAACCGCACACTTGTTGAGATGGCACAGACGATGCTCGATGAGCATAGGACTCCAAGGCGCTTTTGGGCTGAGGCAGTGAATACGGCCTGTTACATTGCAAACCGAATCTTCTTGCGAGCTTTCCTTGGGAAGACCTCGTATGAACTTCGGTTTGGTAAGCAGCCCAGCGTCAAGCATTTGCGAGCGTTTGGCTGCAGGTGCTTTGTGCTTAAGAAGGCGGGGCATTTGGACAAGTTTGAGTCTCGTTGTTTGGATGGGATTTTTCTGGGGTATGCTTCTAATTCTAGGGCTTTTCGTGTGTGGATTTTAGAGGCCAAGCAAGTTGTTGAGACTTGTGAGGTTTCTTTTGATGAGACTATGCCCTGCACAACCCCTGCCTTTGAGCTTTCAGGTGATGATGAAGAAGGCACTTCCATTTTTGAGGATGAGGAAGGTGTGGTTAATGATGGTGATGCAGGAGCCACTGCACCGGCTGCAGCTCCTACCCCCTCTGCTACGAGTTCAGATGATGAAGGAGGACCCCTGCCCACAGTTTCCTCCTCACTCCCCCGACAGCAAGCTCAAGCAGAGGCTGGACCCGCTGAGGACGTAGGGGAGGTGACTTCCGAGATTGTTCCATCTCGGCAAGTCCAGCGGGATCACCCTCCACACAGGATGATTGGAGACATTCACCAGCGTGTCACACGCTCTTCGGTTAACTCTCTAGCCTTTTTCTCCCACTCTGCATACGTTGCTTCTTTTGAGCCCCGGGATGTGTCACATGCATTATCTGATCCTAACTGGGTGAACGCCATGCATGAGGAGTTGGAGAACTTTGAGAGAAATCATGTCTGGGATTTAGTTGAACCTCCACCAAACTGTCGCCCTATAGGTACCAAGTGGGTTTTCAAGAACAAACAGGGTGAGGATGGGATGGTTGTGAGGAACAAAGCGAGATTGGTAGCCCAGGGTTTCTGTCAGAAGGAGGGGATAGATTATGAGGAGACCTTTGCCCCTGTAGCTCGTTTGGAAGCCATTAGGATTTTGCTTGCCTTTGCGGTCTCTAAAGGCTTCAAACTGCAGCAAATGGATGTCAAGTCTGCTTTCCTGAACGGGTTCATAGAGGAGGAGGTATATGTGAGACAACCTCCTGGCTTTGAGAGTGCTAGATTTCCAGACCGGGTGTATAAGTTGAGGAAAGCCCTTTATGGTCTGAAGCAAGCTCCTAGAGCTTGGTATGCTAGGTTGAAGAGTTTCTTGCTCAAGTCTGGGTTTGTGATGGGTTCAGTAGACAAGACCTTGTTTTTGTTGAGTCGTGGCGGTGACACCCTGATAGTTCAGATATATGTTGATGACATAATCTTTGGTGGTTCATCTCACGCTTTGGTGTCTAGTTTTGCTGAACAGATGAGCAGGGAATTTGAGATGAGTCTCATGGGTGAGCTCCAGTTCTTCCTCGGACTGCAGATCAAGCAAGGCCCTGAAGGAACCTTTGTCCATCAAGCAAAGTACACAAGAGACATACTCAAGAAGTTTTACATGGGGGATTCTAAACCCATGACAACTCCTATGAGTACAAACACGGCACTTGATGCTGATGAAGATGGGGAGGCGGTGGACCAGAAGGAATTTCGAGGGATGATCGACTCACTTCTGTACCTGACGGCGACCAGGCCGGACATTCAGTTCGCGGTTTGCCTTTGTGCGCGTTACCAGGCGTCCCCTAGGACTTCTCACCGTCAAGCGGTGAAGCGCATTTTCAGGTATCTAAAATTCACTCCTGAGCTTGGTCTTTGGTACTCCTCAGGTTCTTCTCTTTTTCTTAGAGGGTTCTCAGATGCTGACCATGCTGGCTGCCGGATTGACCGCAAGTCAACCTCCGGCACATGCCAACTCTTAGGAACCTCTCTTGTCTCTTGGTCCTCCCGCAAGCAAGCTAGTGTATCCTTGTCTACCACAGAAGCAGAGTACATAGCTGCTGCTAGCTGCTGCTCCCAGCTTTTATGGATGAAAGCCACCCTTAGTGATTTCGGCCTTAGGTTTGGAAAAATCCCTCTTCTAGTGGACTCTACGTCTGCTATTTCTGTAGCTAAGAACCCCGTCTTGCACTCCAGAACCAAACACATAGACGTGAGGTTTCACTTTCTAAGAGATCACTATGAGAAGGGGGACATAGACTTAGTGCATGTAGCTTCTGAAAACCAGTTGGCCGATATCTTTACCAAGCCCCTAGAGTTTGGCGCTTTTGTGCGCTTGAGAGGTGAGCTTGGAGTGTGCTATCCCTTTTAGTCAGGGATATTACGCTATTCCTTTTAGTAAGGAATAGCTTCCATAATCTAGAATTTGCTTTTATCTGCCTTTTATTTCTCTTTGCTTCTTTTGCATGTTGTATCATATCATGCATTGCACTGTATCATATGCATTTTCACTTCACTAGCATTAGAGCTCTTCTGAGATGATGAGTTAGTACTTGCTTGCGCTGGATTGTACAGTTGCATGCTTGATCATGGTTGGCTAAGCTCTCTTGAGTCTGTTGAATACTAGTTGTGAGCTAAGTCATTTTATTCTTTGCAAATCAAAAACCATGATCACCACTTGTTTTGGCTACCTAGCATGTGTAGGATTGTTGAATGCTATGCTATCTTTTCATACCTGGATATGCTAGTTGTATGCCTTTGCTAAGTTAATGCCTAAGCTTTTATGACACCTTGTTTAAATTGAAAATCTGAATCAAAATGCTTACAAGTGGTGTCTTATATGATGAATTCAGAAAGATCCAGGTGGGTTTGCTTGTCACACTGATCTAGTTCGAGACAGCTTGCCTTTGCACTTTGGCATGAACTTGGACTAGACTGTGTATGACCAAAACCTTGTCTTAAGCTTCTGATGGTTATATAACCTAGGCTTGGCATTGGTTGGTAAGAAGTGGCAAAAGATAAGTAAATAACCCCTGGCACAAAAAGAACTTGCTTATGAATACAACTGTCTAAATCTGAAATTTGCAAGTCTCTAAGATGCTTATGGCTAGTTGTATATGCTTTGGTTGAGAGTAGCACACCTTGTATGCATTGCTAGCATCTTGCTGTTCATGTCTATCTTGCTAGGTGCTATTCATGTCGGTGATGCTTTCTTTTCGATAACCCTGAAAAATAAGCTTGCTCTTGACATGTGTAAGATAGATTCATTTGAGCTTGTTATATGCTTCCTTGCCTGTTCTGTATGCTAGAACTTGTGATTACTAGCTTTCCATCCCTTCTGAGCTCTTTCAGTTACACTCCTTGCATTTCATGGCATACTTTGAGGGGGAGTTTTCTAGTTCAGGGGGAGTTGAGTTCAAAGAACCCTTGATGTGTCCATTGTCAACAAGGGGGAGAAATTTGGGGAGAAATTAGTGTACTTTCAAAGGGAGAAGTCTTAAAATATGGACAAAGGGGGAGAACTCATGAGAGTTTTAGTTGAGGGGAGCTTTGCATACTCATGAGAGTTTTAGTTGAGGGGAGCTTTGCATTCATTTTAGTTGAGGGGAGCTTTGCATTCATTTTGCATTTGTGAGGATGCATTTCAAGGGGAGTTGAGCTTTTAGCATGATCTTTGCATCGGTGCGTTGAGCCTTTTGCCTCTGTCTTGAGGAGCCGATGCTTTGCTTCTTTTTGCTTTAAGTTGCCTTGTGTTTTGCTTTTGTTGGGTTTTGAGCAGCTTGAGCATTTCTTTTATTTTCTTTCTTTTTCGGTTTTACGCTTTTCTCTTGTTTTTGATCCATTTCAGGTTACAGGTTGAAGGTGTTGACAATGCACTCATCAAGGGGGAGATTGAGAGCCAATGGACCGGCCTCATTGCTCTCCTGGTGTGATGAGTGATTGTCAACGAGCTCAAGCCCTCCGATGGACTGGAGGCCCTCCGATGGACTGGAGGTAGAGGAAGACGAAGACCTCGATGGACTGAGGCAAAAGTCCTCCAATGGACCGGAGGCAATGCTCGGCGTCGGTCGGCCATGGAAGCTCGGTACACGGAGGGGCGGTTCGGCAACGGTGGTGTAAGCCCTCCGATGGACCGCGAGGCGACTCCGATGGACTGGAGAAGCCGGGTGCCACTGTGGTGCTCCAACCCGAGTGCATGGCGTGAAGGCGTGCGAGGGAGGCTTTGGCGGCTTCGGCTCAAAACCGCCACCCAATTTCAAATGACTTGGTGGGTTGGACTCCGACTCGCCAAGATAGAAGATTGGGCCAAGACCTGGCCCAGGAAGCCCGCAGAATAAAGTTTTCTGGTTTCTGACTTCAAAACCGGGGGAAGCTTCCGGACTACTGGCTACGTGGCGCACATCCAAGCGAGGCGGAGAAACCGAAGATGATCAAGACGTCATCGTAGTCGTCCGATTGTATATTTTCGGTTTGGCCCCCTCCGGGCATTTTTAGAGTCGGGGTCTTAATGTAATTGTGTCGTTTAGGGCCTAGGGTATAAATAGACTTGAGAGGCTCCCTTGGAGCTTATCTTGGCAGCCACAAACCCTAGTTTTCCTAACCCTAGCAGCCAAGGTCCAAAGAGAGAAAAGAGAGGAGATTAGCAAGGAGATGAGTGCCTAGTTTAGTCTAATCTTGTCATTAGTGGGAGGATGAAGGGAGGTAGGCTCTAGGGAACTTTTGTAATCTGATTTTATGAATTAATCCAAGGTACCTTGTTGAGAAATTCCTTGTCCTAGAGCAGCAATTTCGTTCCTCACTCTTTGCCCCCTTTTCTAGTTTCGTTTTTGGTCCCGTTTCTTGGATTTTGGCTCGTTTTGTGTTGTCCAAGGATGAGACCTTTCTTTTGCCAAAATTTTGCCTTCCTAAGATGTGGTGCATCTCACTAGCCAAGTGCTAGAATCATCCAACCACAAGCAAAGGCCGTTCTTGACGTTTTTCGGTTCCTAGTTTTTCTCACACCACTTCCACGAGATCTGCAATTCCCGTAAATCCCTAGATCATTTTGAGTTGATTTTTGAGGGATTTACTTTGGAATGGAATCAAGTTCCTCTGTGCAAATTTGTGTGAAGTTTGGTTGAGTTTTGGCTTGGGTTTGGTCGATTTTTCGGTGGATTCGCGGGCTGATTTCTCGGGTCCAGACTCGGGCCAGCAGCGAGACCTGACCGGACAATCCGTCCATTTGTCCGGTCCGTTCAAGCGGACTGTCCGGTCTGTGTGACGGAGAAACCGAGGCTTGGCCACCTCGAGTATGTGTCTCGGGTTTCTTTGTCCGAAGTTTTGTCCGGTCTGCTAAACCGGACTGTCTGGTCCTTTGGTTTTCACCGCCCGTAGTTCATTTCTCATCTGTTTTGTCCGATTAGGCCTTCCGGGTAGAACCGGACTGTCCGGTCCGTTGTTCTCTTCGGTACTTAGTGAGTTGAGTTGCTTTGTCCGAAGCTTTATCCAGTCAGGTCTTCTGGGTAGAACCGGACTGTCCGATCTATAGGTTTTTAGGGCTGTTTCAGCTCCATTCTTTGGATTTGTCCGGTCAGTTCTTTTGGTTGAAACAAGTATTGTCCGGTCTAGTGTATTTAGGGCTGTTTTTGTGTGTTTCTTGCTCCGCTTGCTTTGGAGTTTGTTTTTCTTGGTTTCTTTGGTTTTTTGGAGTGTTGTGGTTTGCTTCAAGCTTGTTTTGTGTCAACCACTGCATGCCCATACTCTTCACTCACTGTTCTTAAGTGAGGCACGCTTCGGTGTGTTGAGTGGCTAGTGTGCGACGCTTGCAAGCTTTGTAGCTTGTCTTGTTTTGTTTGTGCCTTGTTGTTCTTGCTTGCTTTGATGGTGCTTTAGTGTCTCGGCTTGGTTAGTGTACCTTATGCTTCCGCTTTGCACCCGATACGTATCTGTTCAGTAGACGGTATCGGTTGTGCGTGTGTCTTCGTAAGAGTGCATTTTGGGGGTTTGAGTTTGAGTTTTTCATGTGCTCCTATTCACCCCCCCTCTAGTCGCACGTCTCGGTCCTACATCCTCCTGAAGCAAAACTCCTCTAGGTGGCCATTCCGCTGGCAAAACTCACAGTGGTAGACAGGCCTCCTAGGAACTGGGTTAGGCTGGGACTTGGGCTTAGGTGGTGTGGTCTTGGGTGGCTCAGGCTGCTGGACTGGCTTCTTGCCCTTGGACTTAAGCTCTTCCTCTATGATCTTGTCCAGCTTAGCCTTGGAAGGCTTGGGTGTCCAGTACTGCTTCGTTGGGGCAGCCTTGGGCGGTTTGTGGTAAACCCCATCAACAGTCTCACCTGGCTGGTTGGTGCAGTCTTGATCTTAACCGGGGCACTCTTCTCTCCCGAAGTGCTGCACTCTCCAAACCCAATACCACTTGTCTCACCCTCAGCTCTCTTGGTGCTCTCTATGATCATCTCTAGTTGGGGTTGCCTCGCATGTACCCAACTGAGCACCTCTCTCAACCTATTGTTGTCATTTTGCAAAGACAACATCTCCTGCCTCAGATCCTCCAGAATCGCAGTCTAGGCAGCACAGGTATCACAGTCTAGGGAGGAAACTATAGCAGCTTTCTCCAACTTCCTAATGGTGGCATCCATATCCACCAGCTGCATCGTAAGGGTTAGGCAGTTCTCACAAGTATCAGTAGGTGCTGAAAGCACCTCAAAGTCAGCTCTCAACTGCTCTAACTCACCTCTTAAAGTAGGACAAACCATACACGCACCGAAAAGCGTAGGTCCAGCCCTAAGCTCCTCAAGCTCCATGAGCTGCCCCTCAAACTTCTCCTTCAACACAGCTAGCTCTCTAGCTAGACAGGGGCAAGACTCACACTCGAGCTCTCCACTCAAGGTAGGCTCATCCAGTTTAGACTAGAGTCTGCCTAGCTCAGCCTTCAGCTCATCTATCTCCTCTACCCGCTTGGCATACCTATCTCTCTGGTCACCAAGCTCCGTCATGAAAGACTCGCAGGTAGGACACTCAAGCTCACTGGGTTGAGGTCTCACACTCCTCAACCTCTCATTCTCCTCCAAAGCCTCAGCAAGTTGGGCTTTCAAGTTCTGCAGCTTCTTAGCTGCCTTCTCCAGCATCTTATCCTGGGCTTTCAACTCTCGGCTGTTCTGCTCTAGCATCTCAAGGATTTCGGCTTGCTCAGGAGTTACCTCATCATTGGAAGAAGAGTTGCTGCCGTCATCCTTGTTCTCCTTGTCCTCAAGCGCCAGGGAGCAAACCGAGCTCCTCTTGTCCTTGTTCTTGCGCCTGGACTTGGTGGAGATGAAGCACAAGCCAGCTGGACCTCCTTGATCGTTCTTCTTGTCCTTCATGTACGTGATCTCCTCAACACTTGAGCTCGACGAGGATGAAGAGGAAGAAGATCCGCTGCTGCAGAACCCAATCTCAGCGAAGAAAGCCTTGTCCCGCTTCCGGTTGTCCTTCTGGTAGCTCTTGAAAGCCTTTCGGAAGTTCTTCTTGCCGAAGAGACGCTTGCCGAAGCCGTACTTGCTAGAGCGATGCTTGTCAAAGCTGGGCTTGCCGGAGTGGTACTTGTCGGAGTCGCGGGAGTAGCTCTTGCCCTTCTTGTAGTAGTCATTCTTGTTGGGGCACTCGGCGATGAAGTGGCCGACCTCTCCGCACTTGAAGCATTTGGGCCGCTCACCCCTCTTCTTTCTCATCCGGTTGTCATAGGCGCTGTGAAAGCGACTAGACACCGGACATAGCTCATCATCCCCAAGTGTCACCAACTGCTCCTCTGTAACAGACATCAAAGCAGAAAATGAGAAGTTGTGTAACAAGGGGTTAGCAACAGACTCACAAGAGGGAGTAGCCAACGCCAGACTCTTAGAACCTGTACAAGCAAGGGAATCCCTCAACTTGTAATCTACTTCTATGACCTTGAGCTTACTATAGAGTGCCTCTACTCCTATCGTATCATACCCTGCTGACTCAATGATTGAGTTCACCTTGATCTCCCACACTTTTCTGTCCAAAGCATACAACAACTTGACAGCCTGCTGATGATCGGTGTATGGGAGCTCAGCGGGGGCAGAGTTGACACGCAACTTGTTGATGATCGACTGAAAGCGATCAAACAAGTTGTCTACTGACTCTCTCGGCTTCTGGACGAAATTTTCATATTCGCGCCGGTAAGTCTCCACAAGCCTAGCCTAAATCGTTGCAGTACCCTCATGGTGTGCACTAAGCAGTGACCATATCTCACGCTCAGTCTTAAGGTGACTCACTCTCTCATAATCCACGGGACCATTCCCGGAAAAGATAAAGTTAACAGTCTTGGCATTTGCCTTATGCCAAGCCACGATATCCTGCGTAGTACGCTCAGCGACTGGAAGCACCACAAAAGTCGTACTCTGAGTAGCATCCCATATGTCCTGACTCTGGCTAACAAGGAACGCCTCCATCCTACCTTTCTAGCAGGGATAGCCATCGGAGCCAAGGACGGGAATTTTCCCGGAGTAAGTCATCGTCGCTACGGTTTTGTCACCAGTTAAGGTATAGGAAACCTAACGTGCGACTAGAGGGGGAGTGAATAGGAGCACTTGAAAACTCAAACTCACAATTCCCAAGTGTGCTTTCACACAAACTCAACTCACTTGACACCGTCCACTGAACGGATACGTACGGGGACTAGCGGAAGCTTTTGACTCAACGTCCAAAGAAAGGAGCGCAAGCCAAACTAACATACCCTAAACAATCATGCACGGTTGCATAGCATGGACAAGCTATCAACCCTAGGACACGAAACCGACTCCTAAACAAAAGCACACAACTCCTAAACACCACAACCAACACTAATACAAAAACTACACTAAGCTCGTGTGCAAAGTTGCGTAGTATGAACAAACTACCAACTCTAGGACACACCGACAGAATAAAGACTAGAAACACCTAAGACTCGAACCACAAACAACAGCACCACCAAAACAGAGGCAAGGAGAGCAGACCGGACAAAGGCAACCCAAAGACCGGACAACCGGACGGACAGGAAAACCAAAACGCCAAGACCAAAAATACCAGACATGGACCGGACAGTCCGCTCAGATCAGGAAGACCTGACCGGACAAAACTGAGAAGAAGAAAAAACTCGGACTTCTAACCCAACAGAACGGACTGTCCGAACCCTACACCTCAGACAAGCCCATAGACAAACTAACCTATGACACACATATGAGGTGGCCGAGCCTCGGTTTCTTCGTCCACACAGACCGGACAGACCACTTGAACGAACCGGACAAACGGACGGATTGTCCGGTCAGTTCTTGCTGCTGGCCCGAGTCTGGAACTGAGAAATCAGCCCGCGAATCCACCGAAAAATCGACCAAACCCAAACCAAATCTCAACCAAACTCTACGAAACTTTGCATAGAGCAACTTGAATCCATTCCAAAGCAAACCCCCAAAAAATCAACTCAAAATGATCTAGGGATTTACGGTAATTGCAGATCTCGCGGAGATGGTGAGAGAAAACCTAAGAACCGAAAAACCCCCAAATTCAAACTTGCTCGTGGATGAATTGTTCTAGCACAAGTCTAGAGAGATGTTCCATGTCCTAGCAAGTCAAAACACCGGCAAAAGAAGGTTCCCTTCCTTGAACAACACAAAATGAGCCAAAATCCAAAAAACGGGACCAAAAACCAAACTAGAACGGGGAGAGGGAAGGAAGGACGAAAATAGCTGCTCACTCCATGGGATTATGCATAGAGAAACCTTGGATTGATTCACGAAAACAGATTACAAAGGTTCCCTAGAGCCTACCTCCCATCATCCACCCACTAATGACGAGATTAGACTAAACTAGGCACTCATCCCCTAGCTAATCCTCTCTCTTTCTCTCTTTAGACCTTGGCTGCTAGGGTTAGGAAAACTAGGGTATTGTGGCTGCCAAGCTATGCTCCAAGGGAGCCTCTCAAGTCTATTTATACCCTAGGCCCTAAACGACACAATTACATTAAGACCCCAACTCTAAAAATGCCCGGAGGGGGCCAAACCGAAAAGATACAGTCGGACAACTACGATGACGGCTTGATCTTCCTCTTCTCCACGCCTTGCTTGGATGTGCACCACGTAGCCAATAGTCCAGAAGCTTCCCCTGGTTTTGAAGTCAGAAACCGGGAAACTTTATTCTGCGGGCTTCCTAGGCCGGGTCTTGGCCCAATCTTCTATCTTGGCGAGTCGGAGCCCAACCCACCAAGTTATTTGAACTTGGGTGGCGGTTTTGAGCTGAAGCCGCCAAAGCCTTTCTCGCACGCCTTCGCGCCATGCACTCGGGTTGGAGCACCACGGTGGCACCCGGCTTCTCCAGTCCATCGGAGTCGCCTCGTGGTCCATCGGAGGGCTTACACCGCCGTTGCTGAACCGCCCCTTCGTGTACCGAACTTCCATGGCCGACTGACTCCGAGCATTGCCTCCGGTCCATTAGAGGACTTTTGCCTCAGTCCATCGAGGTCTTCGTCATCTACCTCTAGTCCATCGGAGGGCTTCTATTCCATCGGAGGGCTTGTGCTCGTTGACAATCACTCATCACACCAGGAGAGCAATGAGGCCGATCTATTGGCTGTCACCCAATTGGTGGCCTGGGCGGCCAGCCCCCTCATCGTGCAGCCAGCCCCATGGCTGGGCGGCCAGCCCACTAGGCTGGGCGGGCGTTGATGAACTTGCGACGGCTGTAACTTTTGCATTCAGACTCCAAATTGGGCAAATAATATATATACGTTGGAATCGTCTCGATGAGCTCTACGGATTGGTGGAGTCCTTGCCGGCCTTTGAGATACTTTTTAGTTGTGTATTTTCTGATCTTTCTCTAGCCCTTTATGTGCGAATTCTCTCTTGCTCCAATTGATGTTCTCTTGTATGTGATTTGAGCATCTCCCTGTGATACATCGAAAACCACCAAAACTCATGGAGTTCGTCAGTGTTAGGTAAATAATGCACAGAACTATATATATACCCCATTTATTCACCGAGAGATTGACGGTCGAAATGGTGAAATGACGACCGTCAACACCCCCAAGCTTGAACTTTTGTTCGTCCTCGAGCAAAGCTAAGACATAGGCTCAGTGGATCAGGAGTTGCGTTGATGTCAATGTCCCGAAAGTATTAAGTGCACAACCCAACATTCTACCTTTATGTTCGAACAAACTGGCATAAGTGTACCCCCGACCTTTTTATCCATACCTGGCATTTCTTACCTTGTCTTTGGCGGTTGAGAGATGGAACAATCTCAGTTGAGTGTCACTGAACTCTATCTCCTTTCAAGTTTCATGCTCGGAGGGTTTTGAAAATTTTGAAAAGAAAGCACTAAGTTCCTCAAATGGTACCCTCGATCACTCAAGTGGTTTTATATTCCTCACCAGACCATTGGCCAAACTTTTCCCTATCAACAAAAAGGCTTATGTGGAGCTCAAGGTAGGGATAAAGTTAGCTTACCTATGTCATGTATTTTGTTAAGTCAAAGATTGGTCCTAGCGAAGTTTGTGATACCTCTCATCCCGATCAAAGGAGAATGGATTGGTTTTGTAGGTGGATATGGTCTATGGATGAAAACTCCTTATTTGATGAATCCCCTCTTGAAACTTTGAAGCATTTGAGTACATGGAGCTGTCATTTTCTTTTTGTCTCTCTTTTTTTCTCTCACACACTTTTTTTCTTCTCTCTCTTTTTTTTTCTGATAGCTCCATGTCTCCTTGTATGAGAACTTTGGGGATATTGCTGGAATATTACTTGAGTGTTTATTTGGTGACCATATTTGTTGATAGGTAAGCGGATGATGGATATGGTGGAGAAATATCTGGTGTAAGAGGATGCTTGAATCCAGTGTAGATTTAAGCATGACCAGACGAAGAAAGGCTAGCAAATGGATGTGGATGTGAGGGATTCTGATCGGGATTTGAAGTGCCACTACCTCATAAGAACTCAAAATTTGACAAAACTCAACATAACAATAGGTAGCATATGTAGAGGTTTAACATGTAAAGTATTTGGCTTTGGATAGGTATTTCAAACCATTGAGGAACTTTCTCATTTCAATTTTCAAAAAGAAAACTCCGAGAATTCACCTTACTAGGATCAAGATGGGTTAAACTCATACTTTGATTATATCACATCTCACAACAACTTAGACTTGGTTTGAAAGCACTTACTCCCACAAGGTTAAAGATTAAAGGTAGGATCACGACAAATGCCAATAAGTTCAAATTTTAGGAGAATGTGAAGTTGTATACGAAATACTTACAAGAATTCAACAAAGCAACTATTCATCATTTCCTTTAAGCAAGGGTACAAACAAAGTTCTAGCATTATGGCTAGGAGTTAGCTTATTCATGGTGAAAGCAAATCTTTTTGTAGATGTTTCAATTTATGCAAATTTTTATAACTTTTCTTTTATTTGGGATTACAAGAAGTGAATATTTTTTTGGTGTCATGGCAGTTTTCAGGATTTAAAATATCAAATTGATATAGAGCATTCGGGGTACTCACCGGGTGATCTTCCCCAAGCTTAGTTCTTGCAAGTGATTGCCAAGAAACTGAGCTTCAAAATTACCTGGCATTGCCTCCCGCAAGCTTGCTTGTTCCCTGGGTCACGACGATGGTGCTTTTGTTGCTCACCTGTGTTAGGCGAATTTGCTTCTCTCTCTACTCTTGTTCTGTCTCCTCTATTTCTAAAATGACTTTGATGAGCAGTTCTCGTGCTGCTGTTTGGATCGTCTGCAAAGTGTCAGGAGCTTGGATTTATCTGATTTGATGGTACTACTCCCGTGGATGAATGTCTCTTGTTGGATATCCCGCTCCAACATCATATTTTTGCCTTTAGCCTGATATTCTTCCAAAGTGACACTGTTTCGGTCGCGGCCAGCTGTTTATTCCCAAACAGACTGCATGGAATGATAGAGGTGGATGTTTGTTGGAGTTGACTCCTTTGCATCCTTGGCAGTTTGCCACCAATCTTCGGGAGATGGTTGTTCACCATGTTAGTGATTGGCATGCTGACTCATGTTGCGCCATGCTTGTGATGTCAGGTGGCTCATTGGCGCATTGACTCATGAGTATAGTAGACCAACCTGAACTCTGGTAAACCGCTTTGTCTTGTTGTTCGTCCGGCCAGGGGAAGGGAATTAAGGAACGCTCACTCGTAGCGTTCCTCCATACTTGGGTGATGTCACTACATAGATCTTATGCTAGTTGCAACCTCATACTATAGTGACATCTGGTCTTGTGGTGTTCAATAAGTACTCTCGGGATAAGAGATGGCCTTTATGTTTGCTTCCCAAGTGATGCAGAGCATGGTCAATGTCTTGCACTGATCAACCCCTATTGTAGGTTGAATATCGAAGTCCTTCCTCTCAGGGGTTCGGTTGGATGATGGATCTTTGGCCCATCTTCCCCCAAGCTTGATTCTTGTGTTGTCATGAAACAAACCTTCAGTTGAAGTTTTCATGTTCCGCTTTGACCTTTGTTCAGGTTCCAGTGGAAGGCATTGTCCAATCATGGTGCAAAGAGATACTCAAGATTGAGAGTGGATGCGTGATGGTATTTTCGTTCCTCCTTTATGATCTCCGGAAACCTCCTTCTAGTTTTCCCTGCATGTTAGGGTTCGACATGTGCGCTTGTCTACCTAACAAGATTATTCCTTGGTTGAGCAGAGTAGAGGGCTAGCTTAACTGATCAGGATAAGCTAACCTAAGATAGCACTATTGGAAGATCTTATAGTCGTAGGATCTTAGCATGAAAGTTTGGTTTCAAGTGCTACAATGATAGCACTTCTAGAAGATCCTAGCACGATGAAAGTTTTGTTCCAGGAGCTATCACTAACAGGCATTTTAAAACAACCTCTAAAAAAGAGAATGTTGAAAACAGCTGTTAGAGGGTAAACCTTCATTGATACTAGAAGTATCGATGCTTAAAATTCCATCTCCGTAGACAATAGGTACATCGGGCTCTTGCTCCATGGTTGGTCATTGGAATGTTGATGTAGCGGAAATCCTTTGAACATTGCTTCGTTGGCTTGGAAATTTTGGTTGTTTCTCCAAAAGCTTGTCAAATGCCAGACAATATTCTCCCCCAAGCTTGGTTCCTGCACTGAATGCTGATTCCAAACTTGCTCCCTATCATGCTCTTATTGGGCTTGATACTTGTCGATCATGACATGTGCTACCAGTCGTTGTCTGCCTTTGTGCCACACAACCATCGACTGCACGTCATGACATCGACGTTCTCACCATGCTTATGGTCATTGATTTCGTGTTTGCCTTTGTGGTGCTTAAGACGGAGCTCTGCCTGCGATCAGAGGTGTCTATGCCGACCGAATTTGAGATCTACACCACAACGCTACGGGTACGCAATTCTCCCGTGGGGCAGTAGACCAGCGGTCTACTAGGTGTGCAAGTTCAAGCATGGATGATAGCATATTGTGTTATAGAATTTCATGCGTACCTTAACATGATGCTATCATTTCTCAAAAAGGGCAAGAGGTTGAGCATGAGAATGTCGGCCAAGCGGCCTCTCTTGTCGTGTGGGGAATGAATGCCTCCTGCAACAGGTTAGTGTACAACATATACAAGGGTCCAATATGCATAAGGAATATTAACTACCGGGCCCGTTGTTAACAAAGTGCTAGCAAAATATTTCAATCAAAACATAGCACAAAACCTGTTGTTAAACCATGACTTCCATCCCTTCAACTCTACTCAAAATCACGGTCCTAAAAAAACGGGTGCATTTTTGAAATAACACCGGGATTTTTGTGTCTCCATGGAACTTGAGAGATCCAGCTAGCTCAAGGATCGCGGTTTGTGAACTAGTATGGAACATCACTACCAAAGTCTACACATAGTGTGATGCTTCGGCATCTCAAGTGCATAATCATTCATCATACATGCAACATTCATCATGATGCATCATACAATGACGTGCATTTAAGCCCTAGTTCAAATTTGGTTGAAATGCAACTTGTTAAAACCTGTTTTTCTGCATATATGTCTCTGTGATTGTGCCTATAACTTTAGTTCTATAGTGATATAGGTGAAACTCATATTGACAAACTTGTAGAAAATTTGATGATGAACAACTTTAGTAATTTGTGCTTTGACATGCATAAAGGTTTGTATAGAGTTTTGGGGCTTTTTCTGTCAGCATGTAAATTCTGTCCAAACATGACCTGTTTAGTAATTTTAAATTTTCTTGATGTTAAAGACAAACCTTGCAATGCTGGTATTGAGAAAGTTGTAGGTCATGAAATTCTGAACAACATTGGTATAAAATTCCTTTTGTGAAAGTGCCTAGAAAATAGATTTTTAGAATTTCCAAGCTGAAGGGTTTTGTTGGTCAAACCTGGGTCAGCTACTTAAATTCAAATTTAGACCATATTTTTGAATAGAACATGGTATACAAGTTTATAAGGGAAATGTAGAGAAACAAATTTATAACATTTCATCCAATTGGAGTTTTGCCAAATTCGGTCCCTAATTTGTTCAAATAAGCAAAATTCAGAAAACACCTTTCTTGGTCAAAGCTGCTCTTTCATTTTCGGAACTTTTCCCTCTCTTTCTCACTCACTGACAGCGGGCCCCACACGCAGAGCCGCGCCCGGTTCCCGCCTGCGGGATTGGAAATCCGGCCAGTGGGTCCCACTCACTTTATCCCTCCGCTCACTCGGTCCATCGACCGTCCACTCCACTCCTCCGCCCCGGTCCCACCTCCCATTCTCACCGGTCTATGAACCAGGTCCACCCAATGGCCACCTCCATCCTTCCCCTCTCCGTGACGCGCACGCGGCAGGCGCGCTCTGCCCGCGCCGCGCCGACGCCGGCCGAAGCCACGCCCCGCGCCCCCGCCCGCACCTGGACGGCTTCCCGACCAGGGCCTCCCTCTCCTTCGGCCTTAAGCCGCGGAGGACACCCTCTCCCAACTCCCTCCCTCGCTCCCACTCGGCGCACCGAAGCCGCCGCCATTGACGGTGCTCGGCTCGACCTCGCGCCCACCGCTCCGGCCGTCCCCGTGCCTCTTGCTCACCGCACCGCTCTTCCTCACGCGCCACTCCACCGCTCCACCTAGGCCTAGGCCGCCACCTCCGCAACCTCGCGGCGCATTACCACGCCGAAGTTCGCCGCCCCGCCATAGCCAGGGGCTCGGGCTCAAGCTAGCACCGCCCCTCCGCTCGTCTCCGCTCCCCCACACCCCCACGCCGGCACTCCCCATACTCCCCTCCACCGAAAACCCCAGCCCTAGGCCGGCGAGACCCTACCGCCGAGCCCCACCACCACGCCGGACTTCCGCCTCCCCTGAGCTACGTCGCCGGCCTCCTCCGCTCACCGTCCTCTCTCTCCCCGATCACCGCCGGCGAGCCCGCGGGCCCCGCGCGGCCGGTTCAACGCGCCGACGCCGCCGGTCAACTCCCCACCGGCGGGAGGTTGAAGAAGGCGAGAGTTTTCGCATTTTAACCCTCGGCCTTTTGACATTTCACGGTTAGATCCGACGCGCTGTGCACTGAGTCTCACGAAACTTACAGTCTAGCCCCTGAGGTCTACGGTTAATTATGTATGGGTCCCTGGATCTAATGTTTTTCCATTTATTTTTACATTATTTCGGCTAAAACTTTGAAAAATCATAACAATTAAAATAAAAATCCAAAATGGACAAACTCAGTGGCTATGGACTCCTCTTGAGTAGATCTACAGGATAGGTATAATGTGGATGTGTGAAAGGACTGTTTTACCCCTGGTTTAGTGCATGCATGGTGTAGGTAAATAAATGGTAAAAGTGTACCAAACGAACTCCAAAAATTATGAAACTTGGACAGTAGCTTTGTTATGGCATCTAGGTACTATGTGATTTTTGGTAGCACTAGCATTGACTGTTTAATTACTGTTTTGCCCTTATGCATATGATTTGTGTATTTAATTAACTTGGACAATGAAGGATATATAAAATATGCTCAAATGTGACCTCTAGTATTTTTCATGTACTCTATATAATATGGGTAGCTCATTAGTAAAGTATGAGTTTGTGCATGTTTGTTTTAGCTACTGAATTGAAAATAATAAAATGCTACTAGTTGAAAAAGAAAATAGGAAAAAGTATATTTAAACTCCTAGGAAAATTATGGGAAAAATCTAGTAGCCTACTAGTGATGTCTTGATTTCGGAAAGCAATTTTGTGCACCTTAATACTGCTGTTTTGATTTATATGATTTTCATGGTGAAATAAAATATGGAAAATAGATGTCCTATCAAGCTATGGATTTTGTGCTTGTTAATTTTTGTACAGGATGTTCATGCAATGAAAGTCTTGCTGTAGAAATCTCAAGTTCAGAACCCATTCCTATAAATTATAAAAAATTCGAGAAGCTATAGGGCTGATAACTTGTTGGAATTTTAACGACTTAATTATAACTTGGTTGTAGCTGAAATTTTGACTAAAGCATTATGTAGTATGATTCTGCATGTGGTAAAAGTTTGAGATCAATTTGGGTCGTCTAACTACACGAACTCATGGATGCATTTTTATTCATAAAGTGTTTCTAGAGACAACTTCATTTCATTTGATAGGGACTGCGTACACGTATAAGGAAGTAATCCGTAATAACTTCAAAGACAAAATATGACGATGGTTTGTACGATTTCTTAGTGATGGGTCGTATGATTTCTTAGGAACGATGTTAGGTGTTCTTGTTATGGGATGTATTAAACTGAGAATACTCGCAATCCATTATTCTCAAACGGCTTGATCATGCATTACATTTTATTTGCACCTTATGCCTGAAATCGCATTCGTTGCACTCATGATTTCACTATGTCATGCATATAACACTGTATCATATACATGCATTTGCATTCTCTTGCACTCACTTGCATTTTATCATGCATATAGGCCCCGCGTGCAAGAGCTATCGACACAGGAGAAATCAGTGATCACGTAACCGGACGACAGGCTATATCCGGAGCAAGAAGACGAAGGGTCGCTGATTAAATCCATCCCTGCTTCAAGGGGTTGCCTGGGGCAAAGCCTCACAACCCGACAAACTAATTTAGTTTAGTTTGTTGGTTTTCATAAGAATACTCAAAGGTAGGCAGGACTATGATTTTCTCCCAGCAAACACAACTCTTGTTTGATGATTACGCATATGCATTAGGAGTTGTTTGAAACCAACTGCATTAGACTTCCTGGCCGCCCTGGCCCTAGCACCTATACGTAGAGTTCGTAGGGCGAGTGCCTAGAATTGCTAGGTACGAGTAGACACGAGTGATTGTACTCGTCTCGTAGGTACGGCTTTACAAAGTGACAGAAATCTCACCTATGGAAGTTACTATACATGCTTATGTTTAAATGGAGACCGGGCGGAGAATTATTGAGTTATTTATTGATTATGGTATTGTGCACTGGACTCCACCCTGTCGCATAAGGCCCGTTCGCTGTTCGCCTGCTGATTGGCATAACATTGCTAGAGTGCTTATCCAGGATAATGGACCGGTGAAAGTCTTACTTGTGCCATCCGAAGAACAGAGACAGACTCCTACTGTGACACCTTGGGGAGCTTCTAGTCAAGGGAGGGCTGACCCGACGTGACCGTGGTATCGCTCCTAAGGCGGCACAGCCTGGGAACAACGGAAGGATTGAATCGAACTTGGGATGGGACAAGTGGAGATGGGGGCTATATGTGGGAACGCGATGGCTAGTAAGCATATACCCCTGGCATTTCTAGTTATTCCTGGAAATTAACAAATCGATTCGAATCGCTGATGCTCACCAGGTGTGAGAATGCCAGATATCGCACACGGGCAACGTGGTAATAATTGGAACATGCTGTTTACGAAGTCACGCTTTTAATACAACATGCTTGGATGTGTATGATCTGTCCCACTATTCAGGGTGTTGCCCACCACCGGTTGGAGGTCGATGGACTTGGGAGATGCTTTGAGGTCGAGGGAGGGCTGACCCGACGTACCGTGGTATCGCTCCTTAGATGGCTACTCCCAAGGGGTTGGATGGAGACATTGTGAATCTTGGGACAGGACATGTATTCCTGTTTTACTTTCCTGCAACTATTTACTTTATGATACAAATGACTATCATGATTAATGGATAGCAGCTGTCAAATCCTGCTATCTTATGTCAACGTGACTTTGTTTAAGAATCAACAGCTAAGGATCCACATGATTAGTAAGCATGCTTTGCGTCAGCCGTAAGCCCAGTCCATTAAGTCCTACTGAGTAATTAGTACTCAGGGTTTGCCCCCACTTTTGGATTACAGGTACCGACGATAGCTGGACAACTGTGTTGGAGGTGGTACCGGTGGGCTCGGTGCTATTCGCCTTGTTCATCTCTTCATGAAGACTACTTAAGTATATTATTCCGCTGCGAGATGTTTTGAAAACGCTTCCGCTATATATATAATCTGAAATCGCTTCCGCCATATTTTGACTATGTATTTGATTTCATACCTTGGTTTGTAAATTAAGTCTATTATTCTTTATTTCAACTGCCTGTGATGATGTAATTGTTGTGGCTCTTCGAGAGTCGAATGTGTTTGATGTCGGTTCCTCGGGAAATGGTGTTATCGAGAGCCCGAAGGACTCTCGACGGACTACCGGGTTTAGTCTGGCCTAAGTGCACTGTGAGCCAGTGGTGGCAGGTGTACTTAGTCTGGATTAAGCAGGGCGGTTCCGCCAAACATAGCTCATTTATCCCGACATATCGTTTGATAGAAAGAGGCTAATACAACCTAAGCACCACGCCTAATTTGAAAATTAGCCTCTGGGCACACAGTGGCCCAAGCTATGCTTTCACGGTAAACTTTGGGCAGCATGAACAAGCATGATCAAGAGTTACTCAATGGATAGAACAAAATTGAAGAGAAGGTTTCTGTTTTTCTATTTTTTTTGAATTTTTCAGATAAAAACAAAGAGCAATAACAAAAGGATGAATAACAAAATAACATTCTAACTCAGCGCTTCCCCGACAACGGTGCCAGAAAAGCTTGTTGGCGGTTCTTAGCCTACCGGATTTTACTCCGCAAGCACACGGAGACCGCTGTAGCCTTTCACCCGGGAGCATTCCAAGGTATTGTATTTATCTACAGGGAAGCATTGAGATAGAGATATAAAATTATCATTCATGCAGCTGTTACTACTCTTTCACGTCAACCGATAGCTAGGAAAGGTTGACACCAAACACCATGGGATACAAGACAAGCACCATTGGCAAGAAAACAGGTAAAGCTAGGAAGACAACGAGATAGGGACGGCTATACGGTCTTCTATCTCTGCTAGCATACAAGAGCTATCCGTGCTAAGGGTCGAAAGGATCTCAACAGAGTTATGACTTGCGTCGAGCGAAATTTCGGCGTCTTGAGGGGTCAGGGGGTAGATAGTAGACCACCGAAGGAGACCCGGCTAACGCCTACGGGCCTACCGAACGAATGGGCCTAGGATACACAGGCACACCACACGCTGTCATTGAGTGGGGCTACCAAGCAAATCTTTGTGGATAGGCTGGCATCTACAAACGTGTTCAAGCGGAGCTTGAACAACAATAGTTCATCCTTGGCCAAAGGAGAGGAACTAACCAGAGCCTAGCGTATAGGTTGGATTGTAACACCGGCAAGCATAACAACGATCAATCTATTCTAGTTTAGCACAATTGAGGCCTCAACTTGGTATGCCCAAAAGAAAAAAGGTGCTTAACTGCTGCATACATACCAAGCAAACTAACTAGAGCAGAAAGATAAGTGCATAAAGTAGAAACTTGAAGTACTTGCACTTGTCAATAAAAGGAAAGTAGTGCTCAAGATAAGCAAATGAAATACATTACCGAGTACTTTCGACTGACTCCGATACAGCAGATCTTCTCTAACTCCTAAACTAAACATTGCTTTCAGAATGGAAGCCCCTCCCGTGGGGAGCCTCCTAGAGGGAGAAAGAGAGTTCACATGGTGTGAAATGGTACGAGTTACAAGGTGAGGAGGTGCCTTCTATTTATAGCCTTAAGAGGTGAGGAGTCTTCCATAGGATTCTAGGGTGGGATTATCCTCCAAACCCCCCCCCTTGGGCTGCCATTTGTCCTCCGGGAGGCCCAATTGGTGGCCTTAGCGGCCAGTCCCCTCGCCGTGCAGCCGGCCCACATGGCTGGGCGGCCAGCCCACCAGGGCGGGCGTTGATGAACTTGCGACAGCTATAACTTTTGCATACGGACTCCAAATTGGGCAAATAATATATGCATTGAATCGTCTCGACGAGCTCTATGCATTGGTGGAGTCCTTGCAGGCATTTGAGATACTTTTTAGTTGTCTATTTTCTGATCTTTCTCCAGCCCTTTATGTGCGAATTCTCTCTTGCTCCAATTGATGTTCTCTTGTATGTGATTTGAGCATCTCCCTTTGATACATCGAAAACCACCAAAACTCGTGGAATTCGTCAGCATTAGATAAATAATGCACAGAACTTTATATATACCCGATTTATTCACCGAGAGATTGACGGTCGAAATGGTGAAATAACGACCGTGAACAACCGCCATGCAACCGACCTAGGGAAGCAATATGGAGCGTTGGATGAAGCAAGTCGGTGGATCGGATGATCACCCAGGCCGCCCGACCTAGGGGTGGAGCCGCCCGGCCCCACCAGAGATCGCCCGGCCTCTATCTACCTCTCCAACCGCCTCACCGACCTTAGAAGATATAAATACCCCCTAGGCCTCACTTGTGAAGTGTGGAAGTTGAGTAGTTCATACTATCGCTTAGTCTTGTAGCACTAGGTTAGTCCTGGGAGTTAGAGTTGAGTCTGAGCTTTTGCCTCAGGGATTCCAGAGTCTTCTTCGAGTCTTGGTAAAGCTCTTGTATCTTTCTATCTTTGTACTCTTGTTACTCCAATATAATATATTTCATTGTTCTATCTTCTGTTATACTTTACTTTACTTCTTAACGCTTGCCTAGTGTGGTGTACCTTTATTGCATACTAGATCCAAGGCTTAGGTTTGTGTTGTTCTTAAATTATCTAAATCTTGTTAGACTTGTCGGTGCTATAAGCTTGTCTTAGGCTTTTGATCTAATATTAAATTAGTTCTCACCCTCTGATCAAGGAAGAGCTTTAGTGTTCAAGTTCTAACTTGAACACTAGTATAGCGTGCCATCTTACCCACGCAGATCTGGTTGGTAGCCTCTCTAGGTGACAGCTCTAGAGGTCTCAGTATTCCACCCCGTCGTTCGGTAAGCCCGTAGGCATTAGCCGGGTCTCCTTCGGAGGTCTACTATCTACCTCTTGATCCCTCGAGGCGCCAGAATTTCGCTCGACGCAAGATCCTAGCTTGTTTTCAATTAACTCGGTTCAACCACGAATACTCCTCTACAGCGGTTAAGTAGTAGAGTTTGGAAATCTAATCTCACTCGTTGTCCTCCCAGATAGCTACCTAAGTGTTAGACTTCTTTAGTCCCTGTTTTACTCTTCCCACCATACACTATCTTGTTATCTTACCCCCGTTGTAAGATTAGCTGGTGTTTTATCTAAGTTATAGTACTGCTTGAAAGTTTGACATTTCATTCCACCTATTCGCCCTTGTTTCCCTGTGGATTTTTACGATACTCGGAATACTCTGAGTGAAAAAGCTACAACGAATCTCTGTGCGCTTGCAGAGTAAAATCTGTTATGCTAAGAGACGACAACAATCTTCGACCTGCATGCACAAGAATGGCGTGTCAACATAGCTACGAGGTGGAATCCACACAAGCCACATGCAATCAACCGGAAGGCTCAGCATGTCATCGATCCAACACTTGGATTAGTGAAGTCAGCGATCCTAGGTACTTCATCCCTGTGGCTAAGGAAGAAACACAAGTGAAGGTCAACAGTTGAAAGGAAAACACACTTGTAATCGCCATAAATGCCATACTACCGACATAGGGAGGCATTGAGGATCATTGGATGACAAGAGGCGATGGATGCAAGGGAGGGCTAGGCTGCCCAACCTGAGGTGGGGCCGCTCGGCCTCCTACCGGGTCGCCCATCCTGCCACCTATCCCCTTAACAACCTCACCGACCTCCAAACCGACCTACACCATGTAATACCCCTCTCACTCGAATGGGTATAAATAGGTCCCTAGGCCTCACTTGTGAAGTGTGGAAGTTGAGTAGCTCATACCATCATTTAGTATAGTAGCACTAGGTCAGTCCAGGGAGTTAGAGTTAAGTCTGAGCCCTTGCCTCAGGTATTACGGAGTTAGCTTTGAGTCTTGGTAAAGCTCTTGTATCTTTTCTATCTTTTGTACTCTTACTACTCTAGTATAATATATATATCATTGATCTATCCTTTGAGTTATACTTTACTTTATTTCTTACACTTGCCTAGTGTGGTGTACCTTCTTGCATACTAGACAAAGGCTTAGATTTGTGTTATCCTTAAGTTATCTAAATCTTGCTAGACTTGCCAGTGCTATAAGGTTTTCTTAGGCTTTGATCTAAGATTGAGTTAGTTCTCACCCTTTGATCAAGGAGGAACTTTAGAGTTCAAGTTCTCACTTGAACTCTAGTTTAGCGTGTCATCTTACCCATGCAGCTCTGGTTGGTAGTGTTGCACCAGGAAACCGATGGGTAGTACCCTGGAGAGCTTCACACAATAGGGCCCGGAGGTGTATGTGGACCGTAGGGATCTCTCCTCCTTGCTATGACCCACGATCAGCCGAACGGATCAGCCGATCGTCTCTGGCTTGGCGGTGGTTGGGCGTGCCACCTGGCTTATGACCTAGCCAGGGAGGTTGTCATGGTGGTGATGGCGTTGGTTGACTCTTGTTTCCCCTGTATAAGCAGACAAAATAGATTAAACGTTAAATACTAGCCCGATCACTCGGATAGGCTCATCCTGGATCGGATCTTCTTCGTCGGCAAGGCCCTGCTGTCTTACTAATAGCATATCCAGATATGATATATAAAAGTGCTTAAATAAAGGAAGAAGGAACACGACTAGATCTAGTCTAGTCGGCTAGAACATATAGATGAACAAACATCCTTAAATCTACTAAAACGATAAAAGGCAAGACAGGGTATACATCGGATCTTTCTAATAACACATGATCTGTAGATAAAGCTATAAGAACAGATCTAATCTATGCCTCGAGCCTTGCTACATGCTAATCTAATAACGAACCAGCAGCGTGATAGCATGAGTCACAGAAGATATTTAGCATAGCAGCAAGTTGTGCATGAGCTGACGTGCAAGCATATCGGCTCATACACGTGATGGATCTCATGCCAAGATAGGCTTGACATGAGATTCATCGAGATAACTAATGGATCTCATGCTAAGCAAAGCTTATCGTGAGATTCATCATGGTAACTAGCAAACCGTGCCATCAAAAACGCTTCAGTACACGATTTGCCAGGCGAATAACGTTGTAAAGCCTATAACGAACTAAATCATTAAGGCAGCATGACGATTACCTGAAACTCTAGTCGCTAGAGGTGGCGATGCGCCGAGGGGATGTGGAGACCACCGCTGCTCAATGAACGTATGTCGTCAGCTTTAATTCGATAATAAGGGTACATATTTATAGTCCGTAGACTAGGGCAACAAACCTGCCCTTCCGTAATTAAGCTACAAACCCTAACTAACTTTAGACTGGACTCTTTAATCTACGATACAAGGCCCAATGGCCTATTTTACCATTCGCCGTCGCTTCCTTGGACAGCTTCTCTTTAGCCCAAAGCCGATCTTGGCCCATTAATAGGGGCGGCCATATTCCATTGTCAACACATGCCCCCCTGGTTTTGGCAAACAAAGATTTATTTATTTCAAAACTAGACGAGTGGAAAACCTGGCCATGCACGTCCCATCGTTCTAAACCGCAACACGGTCTTCCATGGCAACTGCCATGATGACTCACGCGACCCTTTGGCTTCCCGTACGGTGCCCCTTCTCCTTCCATCGCCTCACGCTTAATAAAAGGCAGGGCTCCCCTGTTCCTCTCAAATCGGCATCCACTCTTCCCCTACCTTTAGCCAAAAAGAGCCAAGAAAACCACCTTTTCAGCCATGTCTTCCTCCGGCAGCAACCACCCACTGCCGTCGCATTCTTCTCCCTCTATGACCGGGCCACAAGCTCCCATTCCACCTTCTTCTCCCTTCGTCGCCTCTGCTCCTGGCACGGCGGCCGATGCGCCAGCACTGCTGCTGTCCTGCCCGGCCGTACCACCAGGTTTCGCTCCACTGCCGATAACAGGAGCCGACTAGGCTCCTTCGGCCGTTCCAGCAGCCGATGAGGAGAGGTCTCCAGACCAAGCCGCCAAAGCTTGGCTAAAGATCTGGGGCGAGGACATCCCGTCCCCTCCACCCAGGGTGACGATCAACCTCGGCTGCACCGAGGACCCGGAGGACGCAGTCGCCTCCCCTCCATGGGTCCCTCGCCTGGACCATGACTCGCCCGAGCGCCCCACCAAGAGAATACGCATGGGGACGCCGCCCTCCGACGACGACGCAGAGGGCAATGAGGAAGACGAGGAGGAGGATAGCGTCAAGGAGGACGACGCCGATGAGCTAGAGTATTCCTCCGATGAAGCCGTGCCAGAGGAGCCAGGCTAGGATGAAGACCTCGCGGCTCAGTACGAGGAGGGCCCATCTGACCTCGCTCCCACCGAGAGCGAGGACGCCGGCGACGAGGTCGACGGCGAGGAGGAAGGAGCCGACGAGGAATCGGCTAGTGATAGTGATGCTTAGAGCATCCTATCTCAGTAGCAGTAGGATTAGCTTAGATTTTAATGTTAGCCATTGCATCGGCTCTTTCGGAAGAAAAATATCCCTAGCTTTTGGATGTTAACAGCCGTAGTCTCGGCTTAGGGATGTAAATATATTTTGCTATGTATATTAATGAAGTTTCCCTTTCTAAACTTCTGCTTTTTTTTCCTTTGCCAATTCCCCTTTGCACGAAAATCGGCTCAGCAGCATCGCGCTGACCTGAGAAGTTCCTTAATCGGCTCTAACTCAACTTGACGAGCCGATCTACTCACTTAGCCGATTTTTAGAAAACAATCGGCTCACTGATCAACATCGAACCGGCTCTGTCTCATTGACTTAGTCAAACATAACGCGACAAGCCGATGAACCAGAGGACGCGCTTCCTTCGACCAAAATTTCCAAATCCCGCGCTAGTCAGTGCCTCATAAAGGCATACGCACCGAACCAGAACTCGTCTTCTTTCCTTTCGCCGCTGACGAACGCTTTTCCACCACCTCCTGTTTCAAGCGACTTGCGAAAATGGCAGCGTCGAGCAGCACAACAGAAGAACAAACTCTTTGCGGGCGCGTGTTTGGATTGAAGGTAAAGACTCTGGCTATTTCTGCAATTATACCCTTCGCAAAGCTGCCATCTTTACCTTGCACTTGTTCTTTAATCATCCAGGCCGACGAGATATTGATCCCAACCTCGGCCAATTCCAATTCTTTCAGTCTAGAACCCAAATCCTATGAGCCCCCATATGACCTTGTTAGAACAGAGACTAAACGCTTGCCTTTTGTCCATGTCAACCCAGACCTAGATTTGTGGACTAACCAACTCCGCGCCTAGCCATTGCCCATGGACGGATGGGCTGATTGGTTCAAACGCGTTGAGCGCGCATATAGTTCCACTTGGCAAACCATGCGCATAGCCGATCCTCTGACCCTACCTCTCTCTCTCCCATGGAGAAGGACGACAATCTGCTCAGATCCATCGGCTACTTCTGGTCGGACAGCCTGAACTATTTCCTGTTCGGCTCTGGCCCCACGACACCCACCCTTATGGACGTTGTCATGATCTTAGGACTAGATGTGCAATCCACCTGCCCTTCTCCATTTCACCAAGTTGAATGTCCTTATAAGAGAATAGTGGAAAAGAGCAATACCCGAAACTGGAGCCAATATATCGCTCAGCACAACAAGCAAACTGGTTCAGTTTCAGAGAAAGAGCACATCGCCTTCTTGTGGCTGGACCATTTTCTCTTCAATGGTCCTTCTCTAGCCCCGACCAAGAATTATCTCAACCAGGCCACCGCACTAGCTCAAGGCCGGTCCATTGCCTTAGGAAAACTCTTCCGAGGCATACTGTACCGTCATCTCTCTTTGAACACCCAGCGCATATTTGCTGGACAGCGCATCAAGACAGGCGATCCTTGGTGGTTTGTTCAGCTCTGGAGTCAACTGTACTTCCGTAATGAAATTCCAGATTTTTCATCACTCGAGTCCCAGTCCTTCCCAGACCTCACAGGCAGATCCATCCGTTGTACCTCATTTGGCCAGGCTTTGCATCAATTGCCTATAACCCAGACCGATGCAGCTGAAACAGCCAAATGGTACAAATATTTCTACAGCTCACAAATCACCCCTGTATATAATGCATATACCGAATCTGAGCAATTTGAGAACCCGTCCTTCTTCAGACTAGATGTCTTTAGCACTGATGAAGAAACTCGAGCTATATTCAGCATTATGGCTACCCCTTGTCTCCTTCCAGTCAGCATGAGCATTGGTAATAGAATTAACAAGCCAGGATACGAATCATACCAACCTGTTCTAGCTACTTGCCAGCTCGGCCTGAACCAGACTTCTTCTCGCCTGATCATCCATGAGAAAATCCAAAGCCGAGCTGATATATCTGACTCCTTGGTAGCCACCAAAGCATATTCCATCTTCTTTGACTTGGAGTTGAGTTTATCTAGCATGATGGAATTCGTGTACATAGCCGATGGCTTCGACCGCTGGTGGAATTTCTAGAGGCCCCACCTTTTCCACAATGCCGTGGCATCGGCTCTTTTAGCCATCGACCCCGAGCATGAAACCACACTGGAAGAAGTAATCTCCCATTTGATTCGGCCTTCTTCGTGCATTGTTGCTTCATGATACGATCGAATTTCTTGATCACAGATGGAGGCAGGGCCTATTCCAACTGACAACGCAGGCCAGCCACCCAAGTATCTGCAAAAGGCACCACTGCCTTTGTACCAGGCCGACATGCCTTCCCTCGACAAAGCCATCTTTTCTTCCCATGAGGTGAAGCGCAAGAGGGAAGGGAAAGGATTTCGTCAGCCGAGGTTCAAGAAAGCCGCCATCAAGCCCAAACCTATCGTCTCGATACAGACTCTTTCTTCTGAATCACCAGTAAGTTTCACTTTGCCTTGGATTCAGTAATGAAAGTTGTACTAACCATTTTCTATATGCAGGATCATAGCTTCCACGGCCAGGAGCAGGAAGAAGCCGAGAAAGACAATTCTCCTAAACCTCCCAGTTCTTCTCCTAAGGATACATCCGGTCGGATAGACGACGCTCGCAGCATGGAAGTCAGCCCTCCGCAGGTACATTTTTAACTGCATACCGTCTTCGCCTATAGTTCATGGACTAACCTCGCTGTTGTCAGACCTTTGATGCTGCATCCTTGCTAAACTTCAATCCTTCAATCATCGGCGAGTCATTGGTGACTGAGAGTCCTCCCACAACTCCTCCGGTCGATGTGACCTCGAATCTCAAAGAAATCGCCAAGCAACTGGAGACTCCAATTGAAAAATTGGTTGTTGCATGCGACGGAATTCGTACGGCTCTTGAATCGATAGCCGATGTGCTACCCTCAAGCCTGAAGCAAGTGCTCCGGCCCACAGCTCACCTTGGATTTCTCCGTGAAGATGTACTGGCCGTTGTGTCACGCTTAGCTTCCCGTAACAATCAGCCGGCCCTAAAAGAAAAGATCACAAATGCATGTGCAGCAGCAAACCAATTCAAGGCAGACCTGGATGACGACAGTGAAGAGGAGAGGTTAAAGACGTCTAGGCAAGTACTTGATGTGAATAGGGTGAAGATAGCTAATGAAATCAAGCGTCTTGAGGAAGAACTATCTCAGGTTGATGCTGCCATTCTGGCCAACGATGCAAGCATGAAGACGCTTGCTGATAACAAGCAAAAACTGTCATTGTCGTGTAGGACCGAGACGTGCGATTAGAGGGAAGGTGAATAGGAGCACTTGAAAACTCAAACTCAATCCCCCGTAGTGCAAACTGAAACAATACCCACAACAAACCTAGACACCGTGCACTGAGAGGATACGTATCTAGCTCACAACACGTGCTTGGTACCGTCAACTGAACAGATACGTACCGAGCACAAGGCGGAAGCACACGCTCAAACGGCTAAGACAAAGAGTGCAAAAGGAACCAACTTCAGGAAACTGCAGATTTGAGACAGACAGGGCTGCAAAGAAAAATCTCAAAACCCTAGAAGCAAAGCTCCAAACCACCCCAAAAAATTACCACACCTTCACAAGACAATAAGGAACAGCTCCAAAAAAATTCAGACCAATTGGAGCAAGTAGTGACCACCGGACTGTCCGGTGGTCAACCACAGGACTGTTCGGTGCTTACAGCCTGACACTCCAAAAAGATTCGGACCAAAACCCAATAAAACCAACTCCAAAAATTATGAAATTGTTACTAAAGTTTAAGAAGGGGCCAAGGAACAACTCCACAGGATAAGAGCTCCACAAATCCTAGAGCCACCGAACTATCCGATGCAGACCCACCGGACTGTCTGGTGGTTAAAAAACTGTCAGACCAACCCTAAAAGAAAAATACCAAAACCAGGTCAAAACACCTCCAAAAATTCTGAAATTTTGATGGAAGCTTTATGATTCACAGGATAAGAGCTCCACAATATTGCAGGTCATTTGGAGCCTGTTTGACCACTGAACCAACCACCGGACATTATAGGAACCCACCGGACGTTATAGACAGACAGAAAAATAACCACACGAAACTTGAACTTATGAAGCCAAAACTTGACCAAACCTTCACCAATCTTCGCGAAATTTTGCACACACTAACCTAGCTCCATTCCAAAGCTATTCCCAAAAGATATATTGAAAAAGATCAAGGGATTAACGGGAATTTCAGATCTCGTGAAGAGGTGAATATTTAGGCAAGAAAGGGGAAAGCTCAAGAACAACTTGCTCGTAGCAACCCTTTGGGATTGAGATGTTCTAAGACATATGAGAGCCAATGGATCGGCCTCATGGCTCTCCTAGTGTGATGAGTGATTGTCAACGAGATCAAGCCCTCCGATGGACTGGAGGCCCTCCGATGGACTGGAGGTAGATGATGAAGACCTCGTTGGACTGAGTCAAAAGCCCTCCAATGGACCGGAGGCAATGCTCGGCATTGGACAGCCATGGGACTCGGTACACGGAGGGGCGGTTCGGCAACGGTGGTGTAAGCCCTCCGATGGACCGCGAGGCGACTCCGATGGACTGGAGAAGCTGGGTGCCACCGTGGTGCTCCAACCCGAGTGCATGGCGCGAAGGCGTGCGAGAGAGACTTTGGTGGCTTTGGCTCAAAACGGCCACCCAAACTACCCAAGGCTTGGTGAGTTGGGCCACGACTCGCCAAGATAGGGAAGATGGGCCAAGTCCAGCCCAGACGGAGACTTCCTAAAGTTTCCCGGTTTCTGACTTCAAAACCGGGGGTGCAAAGGTGGATTGGACTACTGGACACATGGAGGACATCTGAAGATTGCGTGAAAGCTAAGAAGATGAAGTCTTCATCGTGGTCATCCGTCCGCGATATTTTGGGTTCTTTTCTGTTTTAGCCCCTCTAGGCGTTTCTAGTGTTAGGGGTCTATGTGTAAAAATGCCAAAACTGAACCAGTATATAAATAGCCTAAGAGCTGGTCATTAGGATGAGTCTTGGCAGCTAGGTTTTCATTTCCTTAGGGTAATTTTCGTCCTCAAGCTTTGAGCTCCAAGTCTAGGAGGGTTAGGGTGAGATCTAGCCTCCAAATCAAGAGGGAAGGTGAGGGTGGTTGCTTGGGATGAGATTCTTCGTTGTAATCTGACCAAAGAACCCTTTTGAGGCTCATAATCGAAGTGATTTCATGCAGCAACTTTGTGGGCTTCTCCTCCCCTTGTTCTCTTTGGTTTTTGGCTTCAATCCTTGGCTTTTTAGGTGTTTGCTTTGGCCAAGGTTGAATCCTTTGTTTTTCTTATGTTTTGGTCTTGCAAGGACATGGAGATTATGTCTTAGAACATCTCAATCACAAAGGATTGTCACGAGCAAGTTGTTCTTGAGCTTTCCCCTTTCTTGCCCAAATATTAATCTCTTCACGAGATCTGAAATTCCCACTAATTCCTTGATCTTTTTCAATAGATCTTTTGGGAATAGCTTTGGAATGGAGCTCGGTTAGTGTGTGCAAAATTTTGTGAAGATTGGTGAAGGTTTGGTTAAGTTTTGGGTTCGGAAGTTCAAGTTTCCTGTGGTTGTTTTTTCTGTCTGTCTATAACGTTCAGTGGCTGTCTATTTCGTCCGATAGTTGGTTCAGTAGTCAAACGTACACCAAATGACCTGAAATTTTTTGGAGCTCTTACACTGTGAATCATAAAGCTCCCATAAAAATTTCAGATTTTTTGGAGGTGTTTTGACCTGGTTTTGGGGTTGGTCTGCAAGGTTTATAACCACCGGACAGTCCGGTAGGTCTGCACCGGACGGTCCGGTAGCTCTAGGATTTTTATTTCTTATCCAATTGAGCTGAAAATTTGTGGAGTTGTTCCTTGACCCCTTCTTAACCTTTAGTAAAAATTTCATAATTTTTGGATTGGTTTGGTTGGGTATTGGTGCGAATCTTTTTGGAGTATCAGGTTGTAAGCACCGGACTGTCCGGTGGTGTCCAGTGGTCACAACTTTCTCCTTTTCGTCTGAATTTTTCTGGAGCTGTTCCCTATTGCCTTGTGAAGGTGTGGTAATTTTTTGGGGTGCTTTGGAGCTTTGCTTCTAGGGTTTTGAGATTTTTCTTTGCAGCCCTATCTGTCTGAAATCTGTAGTTTCACGGAGTTGATTCCTTTTGTGCTCTTTTTCTTAGCCGTTTGAGTGTGTGCTTCCGCTTGGTGCTTGGTATGTATCTATTCAGTGGACGGTACCAAGCACGTGTTGTGAGCTAGATACGTATCCTCTCAGTGGACGGTGTCTAGCTTCTTTGTTGGTGTTGTTTCCGTTTTGCACTGTGGTGGGGGTTTGAGTTTGAGTTTTCAAGTGCTGCTATTCACCCCCCTCTAGTCGTACGTCTCGGTCCTACAAGTGGTATCAGAGCCGGTTAGGTTTCCTATACCTTAACCGGTGAAGAAACCGTAGCGACCATGACTTACTCTAGGAAGATTCCCGTCCTTGGCTCCGATGGCTATCCCTACTAGAAGGGTAGGATGGAGGTGTTCCTTGTTAGTCAGAGTCAGGACATATGGGATGCTACTCAAAGTACGACTTTTGTGGTGCTTCCAGTCTCTGTGCGTACTACGTAGGATATCATGGCTTGGCATGAGGCGAATGCCAAGGCTGCTAGCTTTCTCTTTTCCAGGCTTGGTCCCATGGATTATGAGAGAGTGAGTCACCTTAAGACTGCATGTGAGATATGGTCACTGCTTAGTGCACATCATGAGGGTACTGCGATGATTGAGGCTAGGCTTGTGGAGACTTACCGGCGCGAATATGAGAATTTCGTCCAGAAGCCGGGAGAGTCAATAGATGACTTGTTTGGTTGCTTTCAGTCGATCATTAACAAGTTGCGTGTCAACTCTGCCCCCGCTGAGCTCCCATACACCGATCATCAGCAGGCTGTCAAGTTGTTGTACGCTTTGGACAGAAAAGTATGAGAGATCAAGGTGAACTCAATCATTGAGTCGGCAGGGTATGATATGATAGACGTGGAGGCGCTCTATTGTAAGCTCAAGGCCACAGAAGTAGATTACAAGTTGAGGGATTCCCTTGCTTGTACAGGTTCTCAGAGTCTGGCCATGGCTACCCCCTCTAGTGAGTTTGTTGCTAACCCCCTTATGCACAACTTCTCGTTTTCTGCTTTGATGTCTGTGACAGAGGAGCAGTTGGCGTCACTTGGGGATCAGGAGCTATGTTTGGTGTCTAGTCGCTTTTAGTGCGCCTATGACAACCGGATGAGCAAGAAGGGCGAGCGGCCCAAGTGCTTCGAGTGCGGTGAGACCGGCCACTTCATCGCCGAGTGCCCCAACAAGAACGACTACTACAAGAAGGGCAAGAGCTACTCCTGCGACTCCGACAAGTACCACTCCGGCAAGCCGAGCTATGACAAGCACTGATCCAGCAAGCAAGGCTTTGGCAAGCATCCCTTTGGCAAGAAGAACTTCCGGAAGGCTTTCAAGAGCTACCAGAAGGACAACCGAAAGCAGGACAAGGCCTTCTTCGCCGAGATTGGGTTCTACAGCAGCGGATCTTCTTCCTCTTCGTCCTCGTCGAGCTCAAGTGATGAGGAGATCACGCACAGGAAGGACAAGATGAACGATCAAGGAGGTCCAGTTGGCTTGTGCTTCGTCTCCACCAAGTCCAGGCGCTAGAACAAGGACAAGAGGACCTCGGTTTGCTCGATGGCACTTGAGGACAAGGAGAACAAGGATGACGGCAGCAACTCTTCTTCCAATGATAAGGTAACTCGAAATCCTTGAGATGCTAGAGCAGAACAGCTGAGAGCTGAAAGCCTAGGATAAGATGCTGGAGAAGGCAGCTAAAAAGCTGCAAAAGTTGAAAGCCCAACTTGCCGAGGCTTTAGAGTAGAATGAGAGGTTGAGGAGTGTGAGACCCCAATCCAGTGAGCTTGAGTGCCCTACCTGCGAGTCTTTCATGATGGAGCTTGGTGACCAGAGAGATAGGTATGCCAAGCGGGTAGAGGAGATAGATGAGCTGAAGGTTGAGCTAGGCAAACTCCAGTCCAAAATGGATGAGCCTACTTTGAGTGGAGAGCTCGAGTGTGAGTCTTGCCCCTGTTTAGCTAGTGAGCTAGCTGTGCTGAAAGGGAAGTTTTGAGGGGTAGCTCATGGAGCTTGAGGAGCTTAGGGCTAGACCTGCGTTTTTGGGGGCGTGTATGGTCTGTCCTACCTTGAGAGGTGAGTTAGAGCAGTTGAGAGCTGACATTGAGGTACTTTTAGCACCTACTGACACTTGTGAGAACTGCCTAACCCTTAGAATGCAGCTGGTGGATAGAGATGCCATCATTAGGAAGTTGGAGAAAACTGCTCCTGTTTTTCCCTCTCTAGTTTGTGATACCTGTGTTGCCCAGACTGTAGTTCTGGAGGATCTGAGAGAAGAAGTGTTGTCTTTGCAGAATGACAACAACAGGTTGAGAGAGGTGCTGAGTTGGGTATATGCTAGGCAACCCCAACTAGAGATGATCATAGAGAGCACCAAGAGAGCCGAAGGTGAGACGAGTGGTGTTGGGTTTGGAGAGTGCATCACTTTAGGTGAGAAGAGTGCCCCAATTAAGATCAAGACTGCACCTACCCAGCCAGTTGAGACTGTTGATGGGGTTTACCATGAGCCACCCAAGGCTGCCCCAAAGAAGCAGTACTGGACACCCAAGCCTTCCAATGCTAAGCTGGACACGATTGTTGAGGAAAAGCTTAAGCCCAAGGGCAAGAAGCTAGTCCAGCAACCTGAGCCACCCAAGGCCACACCACCTAAGCCCAAGTCCCAGCCTAACCCAGTTCCTAGGAGGCCTGTCTACCACTGTGAGTTTTGCCAGCGGAATCTTCACCTAGAGGAGTTTTGCTTCAGGAGGAAGCGGGTTGAGAGGCAGGAGAGAGCTTGGGGGAATCAGGATCAGTTCTACCAGGGTGGTAGGCAAGATCCTCCCCATCGCGGTGAGATGAGAGACCGCTTTGCTGGTGGTGAGAGAGGAGGTGGCTTTCAGGCTCGTGCTCCTGGTGGTGAGAGACGCTTTGTCGGTCGAGCTCCTAGTCGTTTTCAGCGCGGCTACGGACCTCTTTACCGAGAGTTTATGAGAGAGCTTGAGAGGCCACACTTTGAGGGTCATGGTTATTCCAGTCGTGGTGATTTTTTTGACTATGCTTACCCCACTTTTGAGCAAATGGCTCGGCACTGGTACAACAGTTTTGGTACTAACCCCAGTGCGGGACCATTTGCTCACTGTCGTTTTACTTGACTTTGCAGGATCGAGGCATGGAGGACGTGCGGATCATGGACTCCGGTTGCTCTAGGCACATGACAGGGCACCACAAATGGTTCTCCAGCCTCAACCCCGTGAGCACCAAGGAGTACATCACATTTGGGGACAATGGTCAAGGTAAAGTGTTGGGTGTTGGTCCTGTTTCGCTCTCTGCTAAGCTTTCCCTGAGAGAAGTTGCTTTTGTTTGGAATCTGGGATTCAATTTGGTCTCTGTCTTGCAACTTCTCGATGAAGGTTTTAAGGTTCGTTTTAAGAAGGGTGCGTGCTGCGTTCTTGTTGCTGAAGAGACCCTTGTTTGCTCTTTGCTGCCTTTTGGTCATGTTTTTAGGATCGACCTCACATCTGTTTCTGGCCCTGCTCGCTGTTTGGTTGCTAGTCCTTCTACTGATATATGGAAGTGGCATAGGAGGCTTGGTCACTTGAGCTTTGATCTGCTAGTCAGGTTGAGTTCAATGGGCCTAATCCAAGGATTGCCCAAGTTGAGAGCTGAGAAGGACTTAGTTTGCCACCCCTGTCGTGATGGCAAGATGGTTGCCGCTTCTCGCATTCTTGTGTCTCAGGTTATGACCTCCTATCCGAGTGAGCTACTCCATATGGATACAGTAGGTCCCGCTCGGGTAGCGTCGGTTAGTGGGAAGTGGTACGTGCTTGTCGTTGTGAACGACTTTTCGCGGTTCTCGTGGGTATTTTTCATGGAGTTTAAGGATGAGGCGTTTGGTTTCGTTCGGGATCTAGGACTCAGGTTGAGAAACGAGAGTCATAAAGCCATGAGGGCTATCTGCAGTGACAATGGCGGAGAATTCAGAAACTCTTGTTTCGAAAATTTCTGTCGTGACCTAGGTCTTGAGCACCAATTTTCTTCTCCATATACCCCACCGCACAACGGTGTTGTGGAACGCAAGAACCGCACACTTATTGAGATGGCACGGATGATGGTCGATGAGCATAGGACTCCGAGGCGCTTTTGGGTTGAGGCAGTGAATACGGCCTGTTACATTGCGAACCGGATCTTCTTGTGAGCTTTCATTGGGAAGACCTTGTATGAACTTCGGTTTGGTAGGCAGCCCAACATCAAGCATTTGCGAGCATTTGGCTGCAGGTGCTTTGTGCTTAAGAAGGTGGGGCATTTGGATAAGTTTGAGTCTCGTTGTTTGGATGGGATTTTTCTAGGGTATGCTTCTAGTTCTAGGTCTTTTCGTGTGTGGATTTTGGAGGCCAAGCAAGTCGTTGAGACTTGCAAGGTTTCTTTTGATGAAACTATGCCCTGCACAACCCCTATCTTTGAGCTTTCAGGTGATGATGAAGAAGGCACCCCCATCTTTGAAGATGAGGAAGGTGCAGATGATGTTGGTGATGCAGGAGCCACTACACCGGCTGCAGCTCCTGCCCCCTCTGCTACGAGCTCTGATGATGAAGGAGGACCTTTGCCCGCGGCTTCTTCCTCACTCCTCCGAGAGCATGCTCATGCAGAGGCTAGCCCCGCTGAGGACGCAGGGGAGGTGACTTCCGAGATTGTTCCATCTCGACAGGTCCAGCGGGATCACCCTCCACACAGGATGATTAGAGACATTCACCAGCGTGTTACACGCTCTTCGGTTGCTTCTCTAGCCTTTTTCTCCCACTCTGCATATGTTGCTTCTTTTGAGCCCCGGGATGTGTCACATGCATTATCTGATCCTAACTGGGTGAATGCCATGCATGAGGAGTTGGAAAATTTTGAGAGAAACCATGTCTGGGATTTAGTGGAGCTACGACCAAACTGTCGCCCTATAGGTACCAAGTGGGTTTTCAAGAACAAACAAGGTGAGGATAGGATGGTTGTGAGGAACAAAGCGAGATTGGTAGCTCAGGGTTTCTGTCAGAAGGAGGGGACAGATTATGAGGAGACCTTTGCCCTTATAGCTCATCTGGAAGCCATTAGGATTTTGCTTGCCTTTGCGGCCTCTAAAGGCTTCAAACTGCAGCAAATGGATGTCAAGTCTGCTTTTCTGAACGGGTTCATAGAATAGGAGGTATATGTGAGACAACCTCTAGGCTTTGAGAGTGCTAGATTTCCAGACCGGGTGTATAAGTTGAGGAAAGCCCTTTATGGTCTGAAGCAAGCTCCTAGAGCTTGGTATGCTAGGTTGAAGAGTTTCCTGCTCAAATCTGGGTTTGTAATGGGTTCAGTAGACAAGACCTTGTTTTTGTTGAGTCGTGGCGGTGACACCCTGATAGTTTAGATATATGTTGATGACATAATCTTTGGTGGTTCATCTCACGCTTTCGTGTCTAGTTTTGCTGAACAGATGAGCAGGGAATTTGAGATGAGTCTTATGGGTGAGCTCCAGTTCTTCCTTGGGCTGCAGATCAAGCAAGGCCTTGAGGGTACCTTCGTCCATCAAGCCAAGTACACAAGGGATATACTCAAGAAGTTTAACATGGGTGACTCTAAACCCATGACAACTCCTATGAGTACAAACACGACGCTTGATGCGGATGAAGATGGGAAGGTGGTGGACCAGAAAGAATTTCGAGGGATGATCGGCTCACTTCTGTACCTAACGGCGACCAGACCGGACATTCAGTTCGCGGTCTGCCTTTGTGCGCGCTACCAGGCTTCTCCTAGGACTTCTCACCGTCAAGCGGTGAAGCGCATTTTCAGGAATCTGAAATTCACTCCTGAGCTTGGTCTTTGGTATTCTTCGGGTTCTTCTCTTTCTCTTAGAGGGTTCTCATATGCTGACCATGCTGGCTGCCGGATTGATCGCAAGTCAACCTCCGGCACATGCCAACTCTTAGGAACCTCTCTTGTCTCTTGGTCCTCCTGCAAGCAAGCTAACGTATCCCTGTCTACCACAGAAGCAGAGTACATAGCTGCTGCTCCCAGCTATTGTGGATGAAAGCCAACCTTAGTGATTTCGGCCTTAGGTTTGGAAAAATCCCTCTTCTAATTGACTCTACTTCTGCTATTTCTGTAGCCGAGAACCCAGTCTTGCACTGTAGAACCAAACACATAGACGTGAGGTTTCACTTTCTGAGGGATCACTATGAGAAGGGGGACATAGACTTGATCCATGTAGTATCTGCAAACCAGTTGGCCGATATCTTTACCAAACCCCTAGAGTTTGATGCTTTTATGGGCTTGAGAGGTGAGCTTGGAGTGTGCTATCCCTTTTAGTCAGGGATAGTATGCTATTCCTTTTAGTAAGGAATAGCTTTTCTAGTTTAGTTTTTGCTTTTATCTTGTTTTTATTTCTCTTTGTTTCTTTTGCATCTTGTATCATATCATGCATTGCATTGTATCATATGCATTTTCACTTCACTAGCACTAGAGCTCTTTTGGAATGCAGAGTTAGTACTTGCTTGTGCTAGATGGTTGATCATGGTTGGCTAAGCTCTCTTGAGTCTATTGAATACTAATTGTGAGCTATGTCATTTTATTCTTTGTAAATCAAAAACCATCATCACCACTTGATTTGGCTACCTAGCATGTGTAGGATTGTTGAATACTATGCTATGTTTTCATACTTGGATATGCTAGTTGTATGCCTTTACTAAATTAATGCCTAAGCTTTTATGATACCTTGCGTAAATTGAAATCTAAATTCAAATGCTTACAAGTGGTGTCATATGTGCTATAATGAGAAAGATACTGGGTCGGCCATGCGAGCTCGGTATACGGAGGGGCGGTTCGGCAACAGTGGTGTAAGCCCTCCGATGGACCGTGAGGCGACTCTGATGGACTGGAGAAGCCAGGTGCCACCGTGGTGCTCCAACCCGAGTGCATGGCGCGAAGGCGTGCGAGGGAGGCTTTGGCGGCTTTGGCTCAAAACCGCCACCCAAACTGCCCAAGGCTTGGTGAGTTGGGCCACGACTCGCCAAGATAGAGAAGATGGGCCAAGTCCAGCCCAGACGGAGACTTCCTAAAGTTTCCCGGTTTCTGACTTCAAAACCGGGGGTGCAAAGGTGGATTGGACTACTGGCCACGTGGAGGACATCCGAAGATTGCGTGGAAGCTAATAAGATGAAGTATTCATCATGGTCGTCTGTCCCCGAAATTTCGGATTCTTTTCTGTTTTAGCCCCTCCGGGCGTTTCTAGTGTTAGGGGTCTATGTGCAAAAACGCCAAAACTGAACCGGTATATAAATAGCCTAAGAGCTGGTCATTAGGACGAGTCTTGGCAGCTAGGTTTTCATTTCCTTAGGGTAATTTTCGTCCTCAAGCTTTGAGCTCCAAGTCTATGAGGGTTAGGGTGAGATCTAGCCTCCAAATCGATAGGGAAGGTGAGGGTGATTGCTTGGGATGAAATTCTTCGTTGTAATCTGACCTAAGACCCCTTTTGAGGCTCATAATCGAAGTGATTTCGTGCAGCAACTTTGTGTGCTTCTCCTCCCTTTGTTCTCTTTGGTTTTTGGCTTCAATCCTTGGCTTTTTGGGTGTTTGCTTTGGGCAAGGTTGAATCCTTTGTTTTCCTTGTGTTTTAGTCTTGCAAGGACGTGGAGATTATGTCTTTTTGGGTATCTATCTCAGAGCCTCAAAAGAGGTCTTAGGTCAGATTACAACGAAGGATTTCATCCCAGGCAACCACCCTCACCTTTCCTCTTGATTTGGAGGCTAGATCTCACCCTAAACCTCCTAAACTTGGAGCTCAAAGCTTGAGGACGAAAATTACCCAAAGGAAATTAAAAACTAGCTGCCAAGACACCCTCTAATGACCAGCTCTTAGGCTATTTATACATCGGTTCAGTTTTGGCATTATTACACATAGACCCCTAACACTAGAAACGCCTGGAGGGGCTAAAACAGAAAAGAACCAGAAATATCGGGGACGGACGACCACGATGAAAACTTCATCTTTTTAGCTTCCACGCAATCTTCAGATGTCCTGCACGTGGCCAGTAGTCCAATCCACATTTGCACCCCCGGTTTTGAAGTCAGAAACCGGGAAACTTTAGGAAGTCTCTGTTTGGGCCGGACTTGGTCCATCTTCTCTATCTTGGCAAGTCGTGGCCCAACTCACCAACCCTTGGGTGGCGGTTTTGAGCCGAAGCCGCCAAAGCCTCCCTCGCACGCCTTCGCGCCATGCACTCGGGTTGGAGCACCACGGTGGCACCCGGCTTCTCCAGTCCATCGGAGTCGCCTTGCGGTCCATCGGAGGGCTTACACCACCGTTGCCGATCAACCCCTCCGTGTACCGAGCTTCCATGGCTGACCGACGCCGAGCATTGCCTCCGGTCCATTGGAGGGCTTTTGCCACAGTCCATCGAGGTCTTCATCATCTACCTCCTGTCCATCGGAGGGTTTGATCTCGTTGACAATCACTCATCACACCAGAAGAGCAATGAGGCTGGTCCATTGGCTCTCAATCTTCCCCTTGATGAGTGCATTGTCAACTCCTTCAACCTGTAACCAGAAATAGAACAAAGACAAGAGAAAAGCGTAAAACCGAAAAATAAAGAAAGAAAAAAGAAAGTTGCTCAAAATGCCCAAGAACCAAATACAAGCAAAGAAACAGGGCACAATGAGACAACAAAAGAAAACAAAGCATCGGTTCCTCAATACAGAGGCAAAAGGCTCAACGCACCGATGCAAAGATGTAACACCCTAGTTTAAATACCAGCATTTTTACAATTTATTGCAAGCAATTTATTTAATTTTCTAAGGCTCATGTGTTTAGTTTGCATTTAACATGTTTTATTTAAAATAAATACTTGTATAAAATAAATCATTGGCCCAACTTCCCTGTGCATACATGCTGGTGCATTGTTTCTTGGTTGTTTGAATTAATGATTCAATTTGAGAACCATTCCTACCTAAATTCAAAAGAATTCAGAAAAGAAAAGCAAAAAGGAAAAAAAAGAAAGGGGGGCAGCTAGGCCGGCCAACCAGCCCGGGCCTGCTCGGCTCCACCCCGCCTGGGCTGAAGGCCAGGCCGCCAAGCGCTGGCGCGCCTCCCTCTCTCTCTGCACCTCACTGCCAGGTAGACCCCGTGCCCCGCGCTCGCTGACCACCGGGCCCCACCAGTCAGCGCCTCCTTCTTCCTTCGACCGCCATCTTCGCCGCGTCTTCTGCTCAGCCACGTCGGCGCCTGGAGCGAGCGAAGTTCGAATCCAAGCCCCTACTCCTTTCCTTCGCACCCCGCCCTCAATCCCACGGCCACCGCGACGGTTTCCCCTTTCCCCTCCAGCTTCCTTCACTCCGCCTTCAAGCGCTTTCAAATCCCGAGCGCCATCACCGCGGCCGCGTCTATCCACTTCGCCTAGGCCTCTATAAAACCCACTCCGATGACCGTACTCGTCTCCTTTCCAAACCCTCTGCTCCAATTCGACGCTCGTGCCCACGATCTGTCGCCGGAGCTCCGCCTTGGTAAGCCGCTCCGCCGTTTGATTCGCCGTCGGTGCAGTCTCTCCGGCCTCCTAATCACCCCCATCGCGTTCTAGGAGCTTCGCAGTGCCGTTTCGGGAGTTTTGACGCGAGGACGAGTCTCTAACGCCTCCGTCCGCGAACGCCGACCAAGTTCATCCGCCGCCCTCCGTCGCGAGCCCTCTCCATCGCTCCTCCATCCGAATCGACCCCTCGGTAAGCTTCGCCTTGGCCCCCTCTCTCTCCTGATCTAGCTCTAGGCCTCTAGGACCAACCCTAGACCCCAGCGCGCCCTACTCCGGCGAGTCGCCACCGCGGCGAGCGGTCACCACCGCGTGCAGTGGTCACCGCCGGTGCCCCCTTGCCCTCTCCATCCTGGCCGTCCGATCGGAGATGCACGACCACCGAGCGCCACCTCACCCTCACTTAACCTAGTCAGCGTGGCCCCACTCGTCAGGCCGATGTGGCATGCCACGTGTGCGCCGTGTCAGCGCCGCGTCGGCGTAGACCAAGTCAGCCACAGGTTTTGCAAGAAAGCCCCCGCGTTATCCTGGAATCAACCCGCAGTCCACCTGCGTTGAAAAGTAATTAGGTTTTAGTCCTGTTTTTATCGGCTTAGACCCTGAGCTTTCCGGGATTTGAACCCGCAGTCCAGGCTCTCAGGTTTTTGTCCTAAAACCCTCGACGGCTAGGTTTAATTACGGTAAGGCCTCAGTTTTGCAAAACTAGCCCGTGGTTTAATTGCTTTTATCACAGTTTTGCCCCTAGGAGCTTGTTTTATGCATAACTATCACGTTTTAACTCCGATTTAAGTGATTCTCTCGCTCACGTGATCGTAGCAGTGCGTAGAATGTTTTTAGTATAGTTTTATATTCTGTTTTTATGAGATGACGTACTGTTTCTTATCCTTTTGTTCTTGTTTGCATGTATGCGTGTTTGGGAATGCTTGTATGTTGCCGTGATCACGCTTAGACGGTGAACCTTTTGTTGGAGAAGGCGTGCAGCAGTTTGAAGGTGTTGATCAGCAGCCTAAACAGTTCGAGGAAGGTAGGTATAGCATTAACACAACCTAATAACCATTTAATCACTTCATCTGCATGTTTTTAACTTTGTATGCCCTAAGGACTATACCGTAGCCTCTTTTATCGATATGTTTACCTATGGGAATGCATGTTGGTTAAGTTTTGCTACTTGCTGCGCGAACTCATGAATTCTTTTGTTAATAATTTTGATTAATGGTTCTATGCAATCAAATCTTGAGCTTGACCCTTTGTGGTTCATGTTCCTTTAAAAATGGCTTTTTAGCAACTTGGTTTAGGGGCGTGAGCATGTGTTTTGCTTATAGCCACTCTTCATAAGGACCGGTTTGCAAAGCGACAACCTGGGACAACAGTGCTACCATGAGACTGGAATGGGACGGTCTTGGCTAACTAATTAGGTTGCATTGGTCTGGGAGTAACTTACCGACGGGGCAAGAGGGGAGGTGAGCTTCTGTGGCCCTCGCGCTATTTGGGTTGAGTGCGTTTTTCTCCCCTCGAGGCTTGCTCCACAGTTGCAAATCTTGAAACCATAGCGGTTACACCTTACCAACGTGATCTTTATAAAGGCCTCATAGTGTGCTTGCTAGCCATCTCATCTAAGGTAAGGTGATGGACCACTAGCGTAGCCCACGACTCATGGGTAAAGATGTACGACCTCTCGAGAGTGTAAAACTAACATGTTAGCCGTGCTCACGGTTATGAGTGGCCCAAATCCTTTATGCAGATTAGTGGTTCCGTTTGGGTTTGGAAGTGGTTCTTCTGTTAAAATTTGTTGAATAACGTTCTTATGCAATATCTTGGGCTTAATGGTTCCTCCCTCACTTGTAGTAACTAGTTGTAAAATAAAACTTGACCAAATAAAAGCTCATGCAATGTGTCAGCCAACCTTAGAGCCTCATAGTTCATGTTATGCTTGTGGAGTACGAGTTGAAGTACTCACGCTTGTTTCTTTTATTTCAACCTACTGTTGGCTGGAACCCAACCGCTGCTCAGTTCAAGAAGACTTCGATGTGGCGCAACCGCCCTGCTTAATCCAGACTAAGCACACCTGCCACCTCTGGCTCGCAATGCACTTAGGCCGGACTAAACCCGGTAGTCCGTCGAGACTCCTTCGGGCTCTCAATAACACCATTTCCCGAGGAACCGACATCAAACACATCTGACTCTCGAAGGAGCCACAACAATTACATCACCACAGGCAGTTGAAATAGAGAATAATAGACTTAATTTACAAACCAAATGTATGAAACCAAATGCATGTTCAAATATAGCGGAAGCGAATTCAGAGTGTATATATATCGGAAGCGTTTTCAAAGCATCTCGCAGCGGGAACAAACTCAAATAGTCTTCATGAAGAGATGAACAAGGCAAGTAGCACAGAGACCACCGGTACTACCACCTCCAACACAGTTGTCCAGATGTCGCCGGTACCTGTAATCCAAAAGTGGGGGCAAACCCTGAGTACTAATTACTTAGTAGGACTTAATGGACGGGGCTTACGGCTGACGCAAAGCATAGCTTACTAGTCAGGTGGATCCTTAGCCATTGATTTTATACAAGGTCATGTTGACATCAGATAGTAGGATTTGACAGCTACTATCCATTAACCATGAAGGTCATTGGTATCATAAATTAAATACTTGCATGAAAGTAAAACATTAGGACCCATTAGTAGCTTGCACAATAGTATGTCATACACATCTAAGATATACTCCTCATCTACACATGTCCCGTCCCAAGATTCACAACGCCCCCACCTAACCCCTGGGAGTAGCCGTCTCAGGAGCAATACCACGGTACGTCGAGTCAGCCCTCCCTCGACCTCAAAGCACCTCCCAAGTCCATCTGCCTCCTATCAGTGGATGGGCAGCACCATGAATAGTGGGACGGATCATACACATCCAAGCATGTTGTATTGAAAAACATGAATATAAGCATAAAGTATTTAAGTTATTACTACGTTGCCTGTGTGCGATATCTGGCATTCTCACACCTGGTGAGCATCAGCGATTTGAATCGATTTGTTAATTCCCGGGAATAACTAAATATGCCAGGTGATATATGCTTACTAGCCATCGCGTTCCACACATATATCCCCTATCTCCACTTATCCCATCCCAAGTTCGATTCAATCCTTCTGTTGTTCCCATGTTGTGCCGCCTTAGGAGCGTTACCTCGGCGTACCGGGCCAGCCCTCCCACGACTACAAGCTCCCCAAGGTGTCACAGTAGGAGTCTGTCTCTGTTCTTTGGATGGCACAAGTAAGACTTTCACCGGTCCATTATCCCGGATAAGCACTCTAGCAATGTTATGCCGATCAGCAGGCGAACAGCGAACGGGCCTTATGCAACCCGGGCGGAGTCCAGTGCACAATACCATAAACAATAAATAACTCATAAAATCTCCGCCTAGTCTCCATTTAAAACAGAAGCATAATGATTTCCATAATAGTAAGATTTTTGTGATTGAAATCACCTACGTGACGAATGACTCCATTCACTCGTTTCTACTCGCACCTAGCATTACTAGGCACTCGTCCTACGAACTCTATGTATGGGTGCTAGGGCCAGGGCGACCAAGAAGTCTATTGCAGTTGGTTTCAAACAACTCCTAATGCATATGCGTAGTCATCAAACAAGATTTGTATTAGCTGAGAGAAATCATGGTCCTGCCTATCTTTGATTGTTCTTAAGAAAACCAACAAACTAAACTAAGTTAGTTTGCCGGGTTGTGGGGCTTTGCCCCAGGCAACCCATTGAAGCAGGGATGGATTTAATCAGCGACCATTTGTCTTCTTGCTCCGGATATAGCCTGTCGTCCAGTTCCTTGATCGCTAGTTTCTCTTGCGTTGATAGCTCCTTGCAAATGAATGTCAAAGCGTGCATGAAAATACAAATGAAACAAATGCCTGTCATGTAGCTTGTGACAAAATGAGTCAATTATACCTAGTTCAAATACTTTTCATAATGAGAAAACTTAACAACTTTCCTAAAAATCCATACAACCCATGGTTCAAGAAATCATACAAGCCATCACTAAAAGCTAGTTCGACCCATCATTCGCGATATCATATGGACTTGCAGCAAGTAGCATGGTATAGCTAGCAACACTACACTTTTACAGAAAATGCACTTAGGTTCATTATGTAAGTTTATCTATTCATTGAATTAAATTGCTTATGTCCAACTCTCCTGTTATAAAGTTCCAAATGAGTTCAAATTTTTATGTCATGAAGAAGTATATCACATAAAGCTACAGCCGAAATTTCAGCTACAACCAAGTCATAAATAATTTATTAAAATTCCAGCAAGATACCAGCCCTATAGCTTCTCAGGTTTTTTATAATTTATAGGAATGGTTTTTGGACTTAAAATTTCTACGGCAAGCATTTCATTGTATACACATCATATACAAAAATCAGCAAGCCCAAAATCCATAGTTTGATAGGACATCTATTTTCTATATATTTACTACATGCAAATTAAGAGGTAATTATAAACAGTGTTAATAAATTCTTCAAAAATACTTTCTCGACTCCCTATAATACTAGTAGCATACCAGATTTTTCATAGAATTATCTTTGCATTCTAAAGTCACTTTTTCAAATTATCAAGTCTAGCAAGTATCATTTTGTCAATTTCAAAACAGCAGCTAAAACATGCATGCACAACCTCATATTCCACCAGTGAGTTACTCATACTATGTGAAGCACATGAAAAATACCAGAGGTCACATTTGAGCATATTTTATGTAGCCTTCATTTTCCAAGTTAATTTAATACATAAAACACATGCATAAGGGCAAAACAGTAATTTACCAAGCCATGCCAGGGCTACCAAAAATCACACAGTACCTAGATGCTATAACAAAACTACTGTCCAAGTTTCATAATTTTAGGGGCTCATTTAGTCTATTTTTACCATTTATTTACCCTCAACATGCATGCACTAAACCAGAGGCAAAACAGACTTTTCACACATCCACATCATACCTATCCTGTAGATCTACTCAAGAGGAGTCCATAACCACTAGTTTGTCCATTTTGGATTTTTCTTTGAATTGTTATGATTTTTCAAAGTTCACAGCCCAATATAATTGAAATAAATGGAAAAACCTATAGTCGAGGACTTGAACGCAATTAACTGTAAACTCTAGGGGCTAGATCGTAAGATCCGCAAGACTCATAGTACAGTGCTTCGGATCTAAACGTGAAAACTCAGAACGTCGGGGGCTTAGATGCATAACCCCACGGCTTTCTTCAACCTCTCGCCGGGGCGTGACCTGCGCGGCGGCGCGCGCGTGATTCCGGCCGTCCGGGCCCGGAGGCTCGCCGGCGGGGGTCGAGGAGAAAGAGGAGGAAGTGGGGAACCTTACCCCCTACCTTGATTCAATGGAGGTTGAGCGGAGGAGGCCGGCGACGATGAGCCGAGGACGGTAAGGTCCGGCTGCGAATGGCGGCGCGGTGGAGCAACGCCGGCGGGCTAGATCTAGGGGAAACGGTGGAGTGGAGGCCGAGGATGGACGGCGTGGTGGTGTGGAGGCACGGGGTGCGAGGAACGGAGGGACCGAGCTCGAGCTTCAAGCTCGCGACTATGGCGGGTGGAGACCTTCGGCGTGGCAATGCGCCGCGAGGGTTGGGAAGTGGCGGCCTAGAGCTAGGGGGATCGGTGGAGTGGAGGCCGAGGATGGACGGCACAGTGGCATGGAGGCGCGGGGAGAGCCGGAGCGGTGGGCGCGGGCTTGCCTCCGAGCTCCGTCAATGGCGACAGCTTCGGTGCACGTAGGGAGAGCGAGGGAGAGAGTTGGAGAGGAGGCGCGGGGAGTGAAGGAGGCTGGAACCTCGTCCAGGTTAAGAGGGGCAGGGCGCGGCCTCGGCGTTGGCTCATCCGGCCGGCGTCGAGTACGTGGCGCGTGCGGTCAGGGTGCACTCGCCGCGTGGGTGGAGCCGAGGGGGAAGAGAGGGACGGTGGCGGTTCGGTGGACTGGGTCCACGAACCCTGTGTCGGTGACAGGTGGGACTGGGTACGGGGAAAGAGAGAGGAGGTCCAGTGGACCGGGCGCAGGGACGACGCGCGAGGGTGGGGCCCATCGTCGGCACGATCCAACCGCGTGAGCGGGAAACCGACGCGGTTCTGGCGTGTGGGGCCCGCTGGTCATCGACAGAGGAGATGGGAAAAATCCCGAAAAATGGAAAAGCCAGCTTTGACCAAGGAAGGTGCTTCTGAAATTTGCCTATTTGACCAACTTAGGGCTCGAATTTGGAAATGCTCCAATTGGATGAAATGTTCTAAATTTGTTCCCCTATGTTTTCCTTATAAACTTGCATACCATGTTGTATTCAAAAATATGGTTTAAATGTGAATTTAAACTGCTGACCAATGTTTGACCAACAGAACCCTTAAATTTATAAATTCTAAAAGTATATTTTCTATTCATATTCACTCAAAGAGTTTTATACCATGGGTGTTCAGAATTTCATGATCTACAACTTTCTCAATATAAGCATTGCAACATTTTGGCTTTAAGATCAAGAAAATTTAAAATTACTAAGCTGGTCATGTTTGGACAGAAATCACATGCTGATAGAAAAAACTCCAAATCTATATGCAAACCTTCATGCATGTCAAAGCACCAATTACCAAAGTTGTTCATCATGAAATTGTTTACAAGTTTGTCAATATGAGTTTCACCCAAATCTAAATAGAATCAAAGTTATGGGCACAATCACAGAGACATATGTGCAAAAAACAGGTTTCAACGAGTTGCACATCAATCAAGTTTGACTAGGGCTCAAATGCATGTCATTGCAGGATGCTTCATGATGAATGCTGCACATATGATGAATGATTATGCACTTGAGATGCCGGAGCATCACAACCCACCCCCTTAAAGAAATCTCATCCCGAGATTTTGATGAGATGTGGGTGGATAAGTTAAACGAGAAGAAAGTGCATTGTGTATGAATTTGAAACTTTAAACTGTTGTGACGTACTCAATTTGAAGTGGAGGGAAGAAAACCAGGATATTTTGTTTGCAAAAATTCCTCTTGTTCCCATGTTGCCTCTTCTTCGGAGTGATTACTCCATTGCACTTTGTAGAAGTTAATGGTCCTTCGCCAGGTTGATCTTTGCTTTTGGTCAAGGATCTTTATGGGCTTATCTTCATAAGTGAGGTCAGGTTGGATCTGAATTTGAGAGGTATCGATCACTTCCTCTAGAACTCGTAAACACTTCTTGAGTTGCGAGACATGAAATACGTCATGAACCGCAGCAAGATGTGGTGGTAGCTCTAACCGGTAAGCAACTGGCCCACATTGCTCTGTGATTTTGAACAGACCAACGTATCTTGGTGCTAGCTTTCCTTTTACTCTGAACCGATGCACCCCTTTCATAGGTGACACCTTGAGGTACACATGATCATTCTTCTCAAAGATTAGCGGTCTTCTCTTATCTGAGTAGCTCTTCTGTCTAGACTGTGCTCTTTTTAGATTGCTATGTATGAATTTAACTTGCTCTTCCGCCTGTTTGACCAAGTCAGGACCGAATGTCACACGTTCTCCTGGTTCCGACCAGTTGAGTGGTGTTCTACATCGTCTACCGTATAGGGCCTCAAAAGGAGCCATTTCTAAGATCTTCTGATAGCTGTTGTTGTAGGCGAACTCCGCCAAGGGGAGACATTCATCCCACTTGGTGGAATAAGTCAAAGCGCATGCCCTCAACATATCTTCAAGGATCTGGTTCACTCTTTCAACTTGGCCGCTTGTTTGTGGATGGTATGCCGAACTGTGAATCAAATTGGTCCCAAAAGCAATTTGCAGTTGCTCCCAGAAGTGTGACACAAACAGTGAGCCTCTGTCCGAAGTGATGGTTTGAGGGACACCGTGCAAGGATACAATCCGGGAAATATATAGTTCAGCATATTGTTTCGCCTGGTAGGTGGTCTTGACAGGGATGAAATGTGCAGATTTTGTGAATCGGTCAATAATCACCCAAATGGAATCGTACCCCTTATGTGTGCGAGGCAGTCCCACAATGAAGTCCATGTGTATATCCTCCCATTTCCAGGCCGGAACTGCTAATGGTTGGAGCATACCTGCAGGCTTTAGGTGATCTGCCTTGACTCTTTGACACACATCGCACTCGGATACATATTTGGCGATTTCTCATTTCATACGAGTTCACCAAAACTTTTGCTTCAGATCTTGGTACATCTTGTTGCTGCCCGGGTGCAAGGTGAACATGGAGGTGTGGGCTTCATCAAGAATTTTCTTTCTTAGCTCCATGTCTTTAGGTACCACTAAGCGGTTTTTAAACCATAGGACGCCCTCTTCGTCTAGCCTAAAACAAGCCTTCTTCCTTTCATTGATCTCATCTCTAATGTGGGCTATGCCCTTATCCTGCATTTGTGCTGCAATGATCTGATCCTTTATTGTGGGTTTAATGATGAGGCTATACAGTTCAGCGTGCTGCTCTGTAGGCACCTCGATCTCATCCATCTCACAACATATAACTCTCACCGTCGGGCGGGCTTCAATCACATTGCAATGAGCCCTACGGCTTAATGCATCAGCTACTACATTGGCCTTGCCAGGATGGTAGTGAATCCCTAGATCATAATCTTTTATCAGCTCTAACCACTGTCGTTGCCTCATATTTAATTCGGGTTGTGTGAGGATATACTTGAGACTCTTGTGGTCAGTGTAGATGTGACAAGTGTTGCCTAGCAGATAGTGTCTCCATATCTTCAGGGCGTGTACAACTGCCGCAAGCTCAAGATCATGTGTTGGGTAGTTGGCTTCATGTTTTCTCAATTGGCGCGAGGCGTAGGCGATTACCCTCCCTTCTTGCATTAGGACACAGCCAAGCCCATTGCCGGAGGCATCACAATATACATCAAATGGTTTAGTGACGTCCGGTTGTGCTAGTACTGGTGCAGATGTTAACAATTTCTTCAACGTTTGAAAGGCTTCCTCACAGTTTGTGCTCCACACATACTTCGCATTCTTCTTTGTTAGTGAGGTCATTGGCTTCGTAGTTTTGGAGAAGTCCTTGATGAAGCGGCGGTAGTAGCCTGCTAAACCAAGGAAACTCCGGATCTCAGTCACTGTCTTTGGTTGCTTCCAATTCAGAACATCCTTTACCTTGCTAGGATCAACTGCTACCCCCTTCTCAGATAGAATGTGACCTAAGAAACTTACTTCCTTCAGCCAGAATGCACACTTCCTGAATTTGGCATAGAGCTTGTGCTCTCTAAACCGAGTGAGTACTATCCTCAAGTGCTCCTTGTGCTCTTCCTCACTTTTAGAGTAGATTAATATGTCGCCAATGAACACCACTACAAACTTGTCTAGTTCATTCATGAACACCGAATTCATCATGTATATGAAGAAAGCCGGTGCATTGGTTAACCCAAAGGACATGACCAAATACTTGTATAAGCCATATCTGGTCGAGAAAGCTGTCTTGGGTATATCTTCTTCTCTGATCTTTATCTGATAGTAGACAGACCTCAAATCGATTTTTCAAAAGACCTTAGCTCCAGCTAACTGATCAAACAAGATGTCAATATGTGGCAGTGGGTATTTGTTCTTGATGGTGACAGCATTCAAAAGCCGGTAATCAACACATAGCCTTTTACCACCTTGGTCCTTCTTTTCAACAAAGAGGGCTGGGCAACCCCAAGGTGATGAGCTAGGTCGAATAAACCCTTTATCTAGCTGCTCTTGCAACTGTACTTTCAGCTCTTTCAATTCATCCGGTGCCATTCTGTATGGCCTCCGGGAGACAGGTGCGGTGCCAGGTACAAGCTCGATGGTGAACTCAACATCTCTGTCCGGTGGGAGTCCCGGAAGTTCTTCCGGAAACACATCCGAAAACTCAAAAACCATAGGTATCTTCTCGATCAGCTGAGCTTCTGTGGCATTTACTGTGTGTGACGAATGCTTGTGACTTGGCAGATGAATGTGCATAACTTTCCCACTCTTGCTAGACTTCATTTGAACTGTCCTGCTAGTAATGTCTAACAAGACATTGTGCTCTTTCATCCAATCCATCCCTAAGATAATGTCAATCCCCTGGTTAGGAAGTACCACAGGATCAACATAGAATTCCTCTGTACCAATGCACAAGCGTAAGTGCCTCACAATCTGATTCGTGTCAATTGGTGACCCCGGGGCTGTGATATGGTACTTTTCCTTCATATTATCAATGTGATAACCATGTTTGGTTGCATATGACCTGCTAATGAAAGTGTGTGTTGCTCTGGAGTCAAACAAAACCACTGTAGGGTGCTCATTGATAAGAAATGTGCTTGCCAACTGGTTCACCTTCTGGAATCTGATCTAAGTGGGTATAGTGCACACGACCCTCACTTGGGGCCGAGTCTCGCGCTGGTCCTTTCTTCTTATTCTGGTGTGGGTTGTCTCTAATCAACACTGGTGCCTAGCTTCGCCGAAGGGCAAGACAATTCTTGCTGAAGTGGCCGGTCTTTCCGCACTTGTAGCAGGGGTATTTGGCACTTGGTTTGGCCGGTGGCACTGAAGCAGGCGGATGAGGCGGTACACTGTAGGAGGAGGGATGGTGTTGCGTCCCACAGCGTTGCTCTTGCTGCTAGGGCATGTCAATGTAACAGATGCGCGGCGGTGGAAGATGCACGACCCGTTGCCGCTGAGATGAACCCGACTGGAGTGTGCTTGCAAGTCTTTTCCTCCGCTGATCCTCGTGGGCCTGACGGAGGCGTTGCTCCATGTCGATGGCGACGTCTACCAACTCGGTGAAGCTATCATAGTGGTGCCCCAAGTGAATCAGGAGAGTGGGATCAAACCCGCCCAGCAGACGGGCAGCCCTACGCGGGTCGGTGTCGACGTCTTCAGGGGAGTACTGCGACAAGCGAATGAACATCTGCACGTACTCAAGTACTGACATGCTCCCTTGCTGAAGTGCATGAAATTCCCGTTGCTTAAGCTCAATGAGGCTAGGCGGGAGATAGTGAGCCCGAAAAGCCGCACAAAACTCATCCCACGAGACCTGGTGCCCGGCTGGTTGCATTGCTAGGAATGAAGCACACCAGGCCCCCGAGGGACCATGTAGACACTGTGCCGTGAAGCGAGCCTTCTGTTGCTCAGTGAGTCGGGGCAGTAGACTGAACTTAGACTCAATGATCTGAAGCCAGTCATCAGCATCCAAGGGATCTGTGGCAGCAGTGAAGATTGGCGGTTGCAGCGCCGCAAAGTCTGTGTAACTGATCTCTTGCGGGTCATGCGGTCGTTGCTCTTGAGCTATCAGGTTGATGAGTTGCTAAGCGACCCAAGTGGCCAACTCAAAAGGAGATGGTGCCCCATGAGCAGCCCCCTGTGCAGATGTCTTTGATGGGGTGACCATCTGCAGAAATAAGCCAATCAGGTTTAGTCCAAGAACTTTTGTGCAACCGATGCGGTGATAAAAAGGTCATAGCACCATAATTATATTCTAAATACATGAAAGCATGTAAGTGAACAGAATAGCTTGATTGCAAATAAAGTGTTAGCCAACATCTTGTAGGTTTAGACAAGCGAGTCTGCTAATGGAAACTCGGGCATAGTTTTAGATGCAAGATAATCCTTTTATCAACCTAACTGAGACAACGGCGTAAAGTCGATTTACTAACTGTACTTAGGTTCTCAGCTCCACCTAAGACAACCACTAGTTAACAACTACACTGTACTCCTTCCATGTATTTCCCTGCGATATCGCCTTATAACAAGGTCGTTCCATATGTCGTGCTCTGTAACTTTGTTACCTAGAGTTCCAACTAACTCCTTTTGCAACTCGGTCGAATTCCACTGTTTGTTCGAGTATGCCATTTGGGATCCTTCTTCATAAAATTGACTGTATTGTGAGAGTGAAACGTGCAGAAAGCTTGCTTAAATCACGATTTATTCCATTTGTCTTTTAGTAATATCCCCCCACACTGATAACAAAAGATACATGATGCATGATTCGTCCTATTCGGTCTCACATCACACATCCTATGTATTATATATATATAACTAGCGATAATTCGGTGACATATATGCACGTCTCTCCTTAATGCATCTAGCCGTTCTCTAGTCGTTCTTAGTTTTGCACGTGGTTAGTGTACCTGCAGAAAAATGCATGCTCATACATTACCACCTAGTGTGGCATCCACGCGTGACCGCTACGTGGACAACGTTGGTGGGCCGCTGTACCTTTTCCTCAAAACCTGACTTTCCTCCAGTACTGGGGATCGTCGAGAAAAAGGTGGATCCCAAAACCGAATGCAAGTGTGGTGGGTATGAAAGCCTCAAACATGCCCACCACCCTTAAAGAGCTTTTACTTATACAGCATGAATGCAAGGCTCACAACCATTCGCAAATCCCGATAGCTTCCACCAGTACTGGGATAGCTATGGCCGAAGAGTTGCTTCCCAAAGCGCTGAATATGCATATGAGTTCTATCTAGGTCAGAATGTCAGTGATGTCACCTGTATAACACTAACATCCTTATACGGGCATAGCGTATACTCTCATTTTTGAATTACTTGAAGATGGGTTTTCGAAGATAAGTTTGTAAAACAAAACTTGATGATATAACTGTTGTCTGTGTATGATCGGCTCTGATACTAGCTGTGGCGGAACCGCCCTGCTTAATCTAGACTAAGCACACCTGCCACCTCTGGCTCGCAGTGCACTTAGGCCGGACTAAACCCGGTAGTCCGTCGAGAGTCCTTCGGGCTCTCGATGACACCATTTCCCGAGGAACCGACATCAAACACATCCGACTCTCGAAGGAGCCACAAGTATTACATCATCACAGGCAGTTGAAATAAAGAATAATAGACTTAATTTACAAACCAAATGTATGAAATCAAATGCATGTTCAAATATAGCGGAAGCGAATTCAGAGTGTATATATATCGGAAGCGTTTTCAAAACATCTCGCAGCGGAAACAAACTCAAATAGTCTTCATGAAGAGATGAACAAGGCAAGTAGCACCGAGCCCACCGGTACTACCACCTCCAACATAGTTGTCCAGATGTCGCCGGTACCTGTAATCCAAAAGTGGGGGCAAACCCTGAGTACTAATTACTCAGTAGTACTTAATGGACGGGGCTTACGGCTGACGCAAAGCATAGCTTACTAGTCAGGTGGATCCTTAGCCATTGATTTTATACAAGGTCATGTTGACATTAGATAGCAGGATTTGACAGCTGCTATCCATTAACTATGAAGGTCATTGGTATCATAAATTAAATACTTGCATGAAAGTAAAACATTAGGACCCATCAGTAACTTGCATAATAGTATATCATACACATCCAAGATATACCCCTCATCTACACATGTCCCATCCCAAGATTCACAGTGCCCCCACCTAACCCCTAGGAGTAGTCGTCTCAGGAGCGATACCACGGTACGTCGGGTCTGCCCTCCTTGACCTCAAAGCACCTCCCAAGTCCATCTGGCTCCTATCAGTGGATGGCAGCACCATTGTTGACGGCACTTAAGCACGCCAAACCTTATACTGCAAGCGACAGTATCGTGGTAGCTTTTCCCCAGGATGAGTATCATGGGTTTTGTCAATCCAGGGAACGAACTAATTGAGAACTAACTAATAAGAGTTTAAAGTAAACTAAGGCATAGAGTATAGATCTAAAACTACCTCTAATCTATATCTAATCTGCATCTAATCTACGTTAAAGATAGAAGATAAACAACTAGAACAAGACTAGAACACTAATTAAGGGGTATTAACTAGCTTCTAATCAAGCTCTAATTGGATCCAAGACAAAGCATAATAACGGGCATCACAAATAGATAAGAACAACGAGTAACTAGTAGCTCAAGGTAAACAAGCATGATCAAGCATATTCATCATAGCATAAATAGATCTAGATCAATCAACCTAACCCCCTAGATTGGCTTAACCTTTCCCCGGGCTCCACTGTCACTGGTAACCAGGTAATCGACGAGAAGCTTTCAACAGGCACATGATTAAAGAATGCACCCCCAATCACTTTATATGGTCTAATAACATAATTAGCACAACTAGAACTTCTAATCACCATGATCACAAGAACTAGATATACAACTATATCATTAGTAAGCTAGATCAAAGATCAAAGAACAAGAACACTAGATGAATATAACCTTTAAAAGACATGTTCTAATCAACATGCAAACTAGATCTAAATCTAATTAGAACTAGAACAAGCATAATTAGAACAAGAACATGGTAATTAGACAAGAACAATGCTTCATTAATATACCTGTATCATACTTACAACCATGGCCATACCTACCCTTGATGATACAATTAGACCTCTGGAGCTAGGTAATTAGAGAGCCATGCAAGGCCTCTAATCACCTCTAGGAATTAGAAGAACCCTAATTCTAGCCTAGAAACTCGACCCTCATCTCTCATCTAGTTGTTGTCCCTCTTCTCTACATCTTGTCGCCTTGATAATGAATTGGATGCGTCGGCCAGGGGCCTAGACTGACTATTTATACCCTGGAGAAGACGTGGTAGAAAAGGAAACTCGAACCGACTCCAGGGGGGAGTAGGTCGGCCAACCAAAGGGCTCCAGGTCGGCCGACCTGGAGTCCCTAGACCTCCTCTGCTTTCCATCTTTCGCCGGATGTTTGCTTGATGCTTAAGAAATCTTCGTGCGGAGAAGTTAGGACTCTTAGACCTTCTGGAATTCTCTAATGGGCCGGGCTTTGTCGAAGTCTTCATGTCTTTAACATATTTTGATACTTTTATTGAATATTTGACTCCGGCTTCTAGTAGCTCTCAACAATTAATTGAAGCTCCATTTTGTAAAGTCTTGATCAAATCAGAAGATGAATGAATCAATCAATTCTTCACTACTCTTTGCTTCAATAAATGTTGCTTCAGAGGCTTTTGCTCACTCGAAGTTGATTGATGTAGATTTTGCTAAAAATTGCCTGAAATCCTGCAAAAATGACATACAGCACAATTCCAAGACAATGTTGCAAAATGCACATAAATCGGTGATAAATGTTAGTAGAAGGCATAGTTGACGCTTAATATCGATGAAAAACCACATAAAATGATGTATAATTTTCGTACATAAGCCGCGTCAACAATATCCCCACTCTTAAACCTTGCTCGTCCTCGAGTAAGTCAAAATTTTATAAATAAGTCTACTTATAAACTAACATCAATTAATCAAACTAAAATTAAACTCTCAAAATTTTTCTAAGTTTAGACTAGCAAGATATATAGACAAGTAGATATTCATGTAAGCATATCCCACAATCATATATATATAAGAAATCAAGAATTCATCAAAACAGATCTCCTTATGTTTTCAATAAATTTTTCAAAAGATAAATCAATGATCAAAGATTAAATTATAAGGCCCAAACTCTCATCTTTCCAGGCTCTCAAAGTATATAGACAAGCAGGTTAAGTACTAATCTATAATATATATGTGTAGGCTTTATCTGGAGCTTGGTATGGATCCTAATCAAAATTTAATCTCAATATATTATCAAACTAAGAAAAGAATCTGCTGGAATTACTGAGATTTCTCAAAAAGGTCATGGAATTCATAATGATGAAAAAGGACTAAAGAAAAATATAGAAAAGTGGTCATATGCAAATATATCTATTTGATCTCAAGGCACAAATGAAGTCCTTGTTATCGGATTGCATATGATTGGAGTATTTTCTGGAGTTTTATTGAAGAGGATTCAAAAAGAGGTAAAACAAAAGTAGATCAATGAGGGGCATATCTATAAATTCCTAATTCTACTTTGACCACTTGGTCTCTTTTTTATTCACCCTTTTTTTTTTATATATGTGGCGACCACTTGGTCGTCCTCTTTTTTTTTTTTTTTTTTTTTTTTTTTTTAGACAATACCTCCTCAAAGATTGAATGAAAATTTGACAAGCAATATCCCCACTCTTAGATAATACTCACTTTTGAGTATCTTATTGAATAGTATTTTGGGGATTTGCTTGTCTAAACACCTCTTTTTGTTTTGATTGAAAACTCCAGAAAACAATAGGTTGTGGACAAGGGAGATAAATGAAACGATATTTGGTTTAGGGAGGATATCCAGCGAGTTTTGTAATTTCTCCAATGTAGAGAGTTACAATGCATGGATAATTTGGCTAGCAAATGAAAGATAAGCAAATTGAATGACCAGCTTTGAAATCTCAGACCCTAGATTCAAATCTTAATCCAATTCAGCCAAGAATTAAATTTGATCAAGCTATGGTTTTCAAATAAAAGCTCTAATAGGTAGGGCCTATATAAGATAATCATAAGAATCATTGATTATAACATTAATAGCTCAAATAAAAATTATAAGGAGATCCATAATGACAAAAACTTGAAATCAAATATTAATAAAATGCGGGTCTTTATGAAATATCAAATTTACTATATAAATGCTAAGTCATAATTTAATTAACATGCATTAATTGAGAGTATAAAATTAGCTTAATTAAAAGACATCAGATTACAAGCAAACAAACATTTTTATTTCAAGGATACAACATGATCATGATTAAACTAACTAACATAAAGAAAATAAAATCACTCATAAAAGATAAAACTAAAAATCAAACTTTAAATCTAAACTAACACACTACAAATATAGAGAAACACAAAGGGAACACCGAATTGATAGATATAGGTAAATATTTGCAGAATTTAAAAATGAAAAGAGAAGGTGTTAGAAATTTGTTACCGGATAGTCCTTAAATTTTCTTTTTCATTAAATAACTCCCTGCAAAATAATTCAAATGCACATACTACTCTCGAGGTAACGGTCGAGAGTAGAAACAGTTTACCATAATCTAAAAATATTCCCAATTTCTATTAACTTGTGGCCTAGCTAAACTTAACGAAAAGAAAAACTAAACTAAAGGATGAATGTAAGCATAAGATATAATCATCAAATAGATAAATGAAAGCATTATAGTAGGTATATGATGAATGTAAAGAGGATTAAGAAAATGTTACCGTCCATATGATGAAGCGTAGCCGAATCTCTTTTATCATGGAAGAATGAAAATTAGATGGTCTTCTAATCTTCTTATTGGTTGCTTGCTAATGTACAAACAATCTCATCTTGATACACTTCACTTGTTCATCATCCACCAATCTTCAAGCTTCCCATTTGTGGCTTCACCAAATATAGAAAGTGTTTGATGTATAGCTGAACCGACACCTCTTTAATCATGTTGCTTCATATTGCACCACCTTGTTTAACTCATGGAGTCCATTAAAATAACTTATTATTCTCTGAATTAGCTCATGAGTCTTCTATGTAATCATTGCCCCTTCCTTCTTCCTTGTTATTGTCATCATCTTCCTCCTCTAGTCATCACCATTGTAGCTGACCTCCTCTTTTTCGTAGAATATCTCCTTGATCTTGAACAGAACATGTCTCCAATAATAAATCTATTGGATAGCCCTTTAAATTACCTTTCCAACAAGTACTCATACACCAAAATCCGATTCCATACGAAGGAGTTATGCCATCTTTACTCCAGAGACGTCGTGCTGTCAGAACTTTTCCAGCTCGAGTCACCTCCAATGTTTTGGCCATAAATCCTTGTAGAAAATTCCAAATGAAGCTCCGTTTGATTTGTTGGAAAGCTAACTTGATAAGGCTTCCAAATATAAGAAAACATTCTGCTTTTATCTGATGGATTCGACCAGAACATGATGACATCTTCATGCTTCAGTTTTGGGCTTCAGAGATGTTGACAATTCTCAATCCTTCAATCCTTGGACATCATGGTGGCTTATGTGTTGGTTCATGAAACACTTTCCCTCAATATTATCCATCTTCATCACAAAAGATTCCTCCAATCATCATGAACATAGTCTTATATCTACACAAATAATTTGAACGCATAAATCTACTCCCGGGGTGATAATCGGGAAGTAGATGGAATCTACCTTCATCTAACACATCCAATGATTCCCAACTTGTAAATGTATGCAAGAAATAAGCATATAAACTAAGACAATGATTAAATCAAGTTCTAAACACCATGTTTACAACATGATTGCTAAGTCTCTCTATAGCCATCAAAAATTAAATAACCAAGATTAAAACACCATGCTTTATCAAGGTTGTTAACTCATAACAGCATAAGATAAACAAAGCACATAGCAAAGCTTATAAACTTAATCAAATGAAATTATGTATAACTAGCAAGGTTAATTAACTTCATCATGATGATCAACAATTTAATCTAAGCACCATGCTTACATAAAACTGCTAAATTACAACACTCTAGCGATGTCATAATAAACATGAAAAGCACTCATCATGAAGTTAAATAAACAACCAAGCCAATTATAATGCAAGTATGTAAATCTAATCTAAATGCAAAGGTGGTTTATGCAAGAATGCAACAAGTTTATCCACAAAAGACATGATTAGAAAGAAACTTTTAAATAAACTTAATGATGATGGTCTCAAATTAAATCTAAACACCATGTTTACACTTAATTTTCCGAGAAGAAAACTCGGCCGAGTTTCAGCATAATTATAAAGCATACATCAAAAAGCTTATGAAAATTTCAAAACTAATAAAACAAGTGTGGAGAAACAATGATAATGCAAATGCAAGGAATAAAACTAAATATGCAATGATATGATGATGATTATCTAAATTAAGTTAACTAGCCACAAGCTAAAGAATAAAAGGGTAGTGTCATGCTTCCTATTTCTCTATAAAGACTCTAACAGTATAGACAAATAAATAAAATGGGTTGCCTCCCGAAAAAGCGCTTAATTTAAAGTCATAAAGCTAGACTTCTTACTTGCCTTCGTTGAAGTGAAGCCATGGTCCTTGGAGTAAGAATCCGAAGTGTCCATGCAGCTTGATAACTTGATTGTGCAGCTTCATCGTGTCTTGATCAAAGCATCACTTGTGTGCACAATCCTCTGCTTGTGTGTTCATGTACTAATGTTTTTGAAGCTCCTTGTAACTGAACTTGATCATGAAATACTTCATGGAAGCTTCGCCCAAGCTTTCTTCATCGTCGTTGTCACCATCTTCTTCAAGTAGTCATCACCATTGTTGCTGCTACCTCCTTCTTCGCGGTATATCTTTTAATTTTGAACAGAATATATCTTGAACAATAAATCCATTGGATAGCCTCTGAAATTATCTTTCCAACGAGTACTCATACGTTAAATTCTGATTCCGTATGAAAGAGTTATGCCCGTTTTACTCCAGCGCTGCATTCTGTCCAGATTTGAATTCAGCTCGCGCAGGCTTCAATGATTTGCACATATCTCTTTATAGGAATATCCAAATTGAGTGGTTCTTGTTTCGTTGGAAAGAGGACTTCATGAGCTTTCCAAATATAAGAAAATATTCTATTTTTGCCTTTTGAGGTCGAGCTCCATGTTGATGATATTTCAGCCTTCCGTTTTCAGCTTTCCGATGTTGACAATCTTCATCTTTTGGACTTGTGCCTTGGTGGAATTTGACAGAGTCCACCATGGTTGATCTTGAAGCTTCATGGGCTTGATCCTTGTCTTCAATTCCTCCTCCATTCAGTCCACCCACTCCTCAAGTTGAAACTCAATCAAACTTTTGCAAATTCTGATGATGTCTTTAAATCTTGCAATCCTTTCTTGAATCATCATGAATTTGTCTTGTACTCTTTTACCACATTGATCTCATTGTTTCAAATGAAGTGTGAATTTCTCTACATGGTTAGCTCATAGTGCACACACACATGTATAAAATGAAAGCATCATGGCAACGATTAGAGATAAATGCATGTTCATAAGGTTGATTGAGGTTAAACAAACATTTGATTCATGAATCAAGGACAACTATAATTCAAATTGAAATTATATAGCAAAGCACTAAAGCATATGTAAATCATAGATGAACATGATTCATGAAATCAAACATGGGATAAACAAGGTTATAGGTTCCTAATGATTTTGGCTAAAATAGAGAGATGATTTTGAAAGAAATAAAAATAGGCTTAGATAAAATTCTAACCAGGGTTCTTTTTGTAAAGAGACCAAACGTTTTGAAACTTTAAAAATTTCAGAGATAATATTGTGCACAGATAATAAATCATGAGAAACATGCACATGTTTATGTTTAAAATTTCAAAAGCAATTTGCACAACAATTAAACCTTAACCGAACCACTTCAAGGAGACATAAGCAGTCGGTCAACCTCTACTTTTGCACAAACCTTGGCTCTTAATTTTTTTCTAAACTAACCTTAAAGCCTAAACTTGAGAATTAAAATAGACTAGCAAATCATATCCATCACTTTGCATGAGTAGATTCAATTGACTGATTAAAGTAAAAAAGATCTACTAAAAGAGCATGAACACATGAAATTTCATCTTCATGGTGGCCTGTAAACATGCTTGGAATTAAGCATTGCAAAGCTATGGATTAAAGAACCTAGTCTAGATGATTCTCAAGATAAGAATTAAGGGAACAAAGGTTAACAAAAGGATAAAACAAAACAAAAGAAAGAATAGAAGGGTAACAATCAACCAAACAACCTATTAGTGATCATTGTAAAACTTCTCTAATTAAACATAGGTAAACTTTTTAATTATTTTACGATAAAAATAAAAATTACCTTAGTTTTGAAGAAGTGAAACTATGGTAACTCACCTTCTTCCTTGAATGCCATCATTGCATGCACCATCAAATATTGGAGAGGAACACTTTTGTCTTTCTCGAAATTCAGCCACCCTTGTTCTGACCCCTTTAGTATTTCGACCATAACTTTGTCATCCGAAATCCAAATAATGCAAATTCGGACATTTTCGTGAAGACCACGAAAAGATCTACAACTTTGTCAATTGGACTTTCTTCATTTGACGTCGTTAAGGTCTCCGAATTGGCCCCACAAGGTGCTGCTGTCCTGAATTTCGAGAGTAGCTCGAGATTTGGTTGGAGCTTGGATTGGACTTGAGATAAGCTTTCCATATCTTCACCTTCCTTGTACTCAAGCAATCCTTGATCTCCGGAACCTTCTCGGCTAATCATATCTCCGCTTCCATTATCTGTAGCTTAGAACAAACAAACTCCAAAGAAACATTAGTATTAAAAATAAATTGACACAGCAGACATACCTTTATCATCGGAGTTGCTCCGTGATAGCTGTAGAAAAACTCAATAATAGATCATAAGCAACTAACAGCGTTAGCACCTACTATTAAAGAGCTAGATTGGAAAAGAGAGATTTTTTTTTAATTGGACCGAGGTCCATTAATTTTTTTTTAAATGTTAGTCAAAACAAATATATACAAGAAAAACAATAAACTAACTAGAAATAAAAGACAAATTAGATATATACATAAACCCAAATTAATTAGAACTCGATTAATTAGTTCCCCGGCAACGGCGCCAGAAAAGCTTGTTGACGGCACTTAAGCACGCCAAACCTTATACTGCAAGCGACAGTATCGTGGTAGCTTTTCCCCAGGATGAGTATCATGGGTTTTGTCAATCCAGGGAACGAACTAATTGAGAACTAACTAATAAGAGTTTAAAGTAAACTAGGGCATAGAGTATAGATCTAAAACTACCTCTAATCTATATCTAATCTGCATCTAATCTACGTTAAAGATAGAAGATAAACAACTAGAACAAGACTAGAACACTAATTAAGGGGTATTAACTAGCTTCTAATCAAGCTCTAATTGGATCCAAGACAAAGCATAATAACGGGCATCACAAATAGATAAGAACAACGAGTAACTAGTAGCTCAAGGTAAACAAGCATGATCAAGCATATTCATCATAGCATAAATAGATCTAGATCAATCAACCTAACCCCCTAGATTGGCTTAACCTTTCCCCGGGCTCCACTGTCACTGGTAACCAGGTAATCGACGAGAAGCTTTCAACAGGCACATGATTAAAGAATGCACCCCTAATCACTTTATATGGTCTAATAACATAATTAGCACAACTAGAACTTCTAATCACCATGATCACAAGAACTAGATATACAACTATATCATTAGTAAGCTAGATCAAAGATCAAAGAACAAGAACACTAGATGAATATAACCTTTAAAAGACATGTTCTAATCAACATGCAAACTAGATCTAAATCTAATTAGAACTAGAACAAGCATAATTAGAACAAGAACATGGTAATTAGACAAGAACAATGCTTCATTAATATACCTGTATCATACTTACAACCATGGCCATACCTACCCTTGATGATACAATTAGACCTCTGGAGCTAGGTAATTAGAGAGCCATGCAAGGCCTCTAATCACCTCTAGGAATTAGAAGAACCCTAATTCTAGCCTAGAAACTCGACCCTCATCTCTCATCTAGTTGTTGTCCCTCTTCTCTACATCTTGTCGCCTTGATAATGAATTGGATGCGTCGGCCAGGGGCCTAGACTGACTATTTATACCCTGGAGAAGACGTGGTAGAAAAGGAAACTCGAACCGACTCCAGGGGGGAGTAGGTCGGCCGACCAAAGGGCTCCAGGTCGGCCGACCTGGAGTCCCTAGACCTCCTCTGCTTTCCATCTTTCGCCGGATGTTTGCTTGATGCTTAAGAAATCTTCGTGCGGAGAAGTTAGGACTCTTAGACCTTCTGGAATTCTCTAATGGGCCGGGCTTTGTCGAAGTCTTCATGTCTTTAACATATTTTGATACTTTTATTGAATATTTGACTCCGGCTTCTAGTAGCTCTCAACAATTAATTGAAGCTCCATTTTGTAAAGTCTTGATCAAATCAGAAGATGAATGAATCAATCAATTCTTCACTACTCTTTGCTTCAATAAATGTTGCTTCAGAGGCTTTTGCTCACTCGAAGTTGATTGATGTAGATTTTGCTAAAAATTGCCTGAAATCCTGCAAAAATGACATACAGCACAATTCCAAGACAATGTTGCAAAATGCACATAAATCGGTGATAAATGTTAGTAGAAGGCATAGTTGACGCTTAATATCGATGAAAAACCACATAAAATGATGTATAATTTTCGTACATAAGCCGCGTCAACAACCATGAATAGTGGGACGGATCAGACACATCCAAGCATGTTGTGTTGAAAAACATGAATATAAGCATAAAGTATTTAAGTTATTACTACGTTGCCCGTGTGCGATATCTGGCATTCTCACACCTGGTGAGCATCAGCGATTCGAATCGATTTGTTAATTCCCGGTAATAACTAAATACGCCAGGTGATATATGCTTACTTGCTATCGCATTTCACACATATATCCCTCATCTCCACTTATCCCATCCCAAGTTCGATTCAATCCTTCTGTTGTTCCAAGGTTGTGCCGCCTTAGGAGCGTTACCTCGGCATACCGGGTCCAGCCCTCCCTCGACTACAAGCTCCCCAAGGTGTCACAGTAGGAGTCTGTCTCTGTTCTTCAGATAGCACAAGTAAAACTTTCACCGGTCCATTATCCGGGATAAGCACTCCAGCAATGCTACGCCGATCAGCAGGCGAACAACGAACAAACCTTATGCGACCCAGGCGGAGTCCAGTGCACAATACCATAAACAATAAATAACTCATAAAATCTCCGCCCGGTCTCCATTTAAAACATAAGCATAATGATTTCCATAATAGTAAGATTTTTGTGATTGAAATCACCTACGCGACGAGTGACTCCATTCACTCGTATCTACTCGCACCTAGCATTACTAGGCACTCGTCCTACGAACTCTATGTATGGGTGCTAGGGCCAGGGCGACCAGGAAGTCTAATGCAGTTGGTTTCAAACAACTCCTAATGCATATGCGTAATCATCAAACAAGATTTGTATTAGCTGGGAGAAATCATGGTCCTGCCTACCTTTGATTGTTCTTAAGAAAACCAACAAACTAAACTAAGTTAGTTTGCCGGGTTGTGGGGCTTTGCCCCAGGCAACCCCTTAAAGCAGGGACGGATTTAATCAGCGACCCTTCGTCTTCTTGCTTCGGATATAGCCTGTCATCCGGTTCCTTGATCACTGGTTTCTCCTTCGTTGATAGCTCCTTGCACGCGGGGTCTATATGCATGAAAAAATGCAATATGAGTGCAACGAATGTCAATGCGTGCATGAAAATGTAAATGAAACAAATGCTTGCCAAGTAGCTTGTGACGAACTGACTCAATTATACCTAGTTCAAATACTTTCCATAATGAGAAAACTTAACAACTTTTCTATAAAATCATATAACCCATGGTTCAAGAAATCGTACAAGCCATCACTAAAAGCTAGTTCGACCCATCATTCACGATATCATATGGACTTGCAGCAATTAGCATGGTATAGCCAGCAACATTACACTTTTACAGGAAATGCACTTAGGTTCATTATGTAAGTTTATCTATTCATGTCATGAAGAAGTATATCACAAAAAGATACAGCCAAAATTTCAGCTACAACAAAGTCATAATTAAATTATTAAAATTCCAGCAAGTTACCAGCCCTATAGCTTCTCAGGTTTTTCATAATTTATAGGAATGGTTTCTGGACTTGAAATTTCTATAGCAAGCATTTCATTGTATAAACATCATATACAAAAATCAGCAAGCCCAAAATCCATAGTTTGATAGGACATCTATTTTCCATATATTTATTACATGCAAATTAAGAGGTAATTATAAACAATGTTAATAAATTCTTCAAAAATACTTTCTAGACTCCCTATCATACTAGTAGCATACCAGATTTTTCATAGAATTGTCTTTGCATTCTAAAGTCACTTTTTCAAATTATTAAGTCTAGCAAGTATCATTTTGTTAATTTCAAAACAGCAGCTAAAACATGCATGCACCTCCTCATATTCTACCAGTGAGTTACTCATACTATGTGAAGCACATGAAAAATACCAGAGGTCACATTTGAGCATATTTTATGTAGCCTTCATTTTCCAAGTTAATTTAATACATAAAACACATGCATAAGGGCAAAACAGTAATTTACCAAGCCATGCCAGGGCTACCAAAAATCACACAGTACCTAGATGCTATAACAAAACTACTGTCCAAGTTTCATAATTTTAGGGGCTCATTTAGTCTATTTTTACCATTTATTTACCCTCAACATGCATGCACTAAATCAGAGGCAAAACAGACTTTTCACACATCCACATGATACCTATCCTGTAGATCTACTCAAGAGGAGTCCATAGCCACTGAGTTTGTCTATTTTGGAATTTTCTTTGAATTGTTATGATTTTTCAAAGTTCACAGCCCAATATAATTGAAATAAATGGAAAAACCTATAGATCGAAGACTTGAACGCAATTAACCGTAAACTCCTGGGGCTAGATCGTAAGATCCGCAAGACTCATAGTACAGTGCTTCGGATCTAAACGTGAAAACTCAGAACGCCGGGGGCTTAGATGCAAAACCCCACGGCTTTCTTCAACCTCCCGCCGGGGGGTGACCGGCGCTGCGGCGCGCGCGGGATTCCGGCCGTCCGGGCCCGGAGGCTCGCCGGCGGGGGTCGAGGAGAGAGAGGAGGAAGTGGGGAACCTTACCCCCTACCTTGATTCAATGGAGGTTGAGCGGAGGAGGCCGGCGACGATGAGCCGAGGACGGTAAGGTCCGGCTGCGAATGGCGGCGTGGTGGAGCAACGCCGGCGGGCTAGATCTAGGGGAAACGGTGGAGTGGAGGCCGAGGATGGACGGCGTGGTGGTGTGGAGGCACAGGGTGCGAGGAACGGAGGGCCTGAGCTCGAGCTTCGAGCTTCGAGCTCGCGGCTATGGCGGGCGGAGACCTTCGGCGTGGCAATGCGCCGTGAGGGTTGGGAAGTGGCGGCCTAGAGCTAGGGGGATTGGTGGAGTGGAGGCCGAGGATGGACGGCACGGTGGCGTGGAGGCGTGGGGAGAGCCGGAGCGGCGGGCGCGGGCTTGCCTTCGAGCTCCGTCAATGGCGGCGGCTTCGGTGCGTAGAGGGAGAGCGAGGGAGAGAGTTGGAGAGGAGGCGCGGGGAGTGAAGGAGGCCGGAACCCCGTCCAGGTGAAGAGGGGCAGGGCACGGCCTCGGCGCTGGCTCGGCCGGCAGGCGTCGAGCGCGTGGCGCACGTGGTCAGGGCGCGCTCGCCGCGTGGGCGGAGCCGAGGGGGAAGAGAGGGACGGTGGCGGTTCGGTGGACTGGGTCCACGGACCCTGTGTCAGTGACAGGTGGGACCGGGCGCAGAGACAACGCGCAAGGGTGGAGCCCATCGTCGGCACGTTCCAACCGCGTGAGCAGGAAACCGGCATGGTTCTAGCGTGTGGGGCCCGCCGGTCATAGACAGAGGAAGATGGGAAAAATCCCGAAAAATGGAAAAGCCAGCTTTGACCATGGAAGGTGCTTCTGAAATTTGCCTATTTGACCAACTTATGGCCCGAATTTGGAAATGCTCCAATTGGATAAAATGTTCTAAATTTGTTCCCCTACGTTTGCCTTATAAACTTGCATAGCATGTTGTATTAAAAAAATATGGTTTAAATGTGAATTTAAACTGCTGACCAATGTTTGACAAACAGAACCCTTAAATTTATAAATTCTAAAAGTCTATTTTCTATTCATATTCACTCAAAGAGTTTTATACCAAGGGTGTTCAGAATTTTATGATCTACAACTTTCTAAATATAAGCATTGCAATATTTTGGCTTTAAGATCAAGAAAATTTAAAATTACTAAGCTGGTCAAGTTTGGACAGAAAGCACATGCTGACAGAAAAAACCCCAAATCTCTATGCAAACCTTCATGCATGTCAAAGCCCCAATTACCAAAGTTGTTCATCATGAAATTGTATACAAGTTTGTCAATATGAGTTTCACCCAAGTCTAAATAGAATCAAAGTTATGGGCATAATCACAGAGACATATGTGCAGAAAACAGGTTTCAACGAGTTGCACATCAATCAAGTTTGACTAGGGCTCAAATGCATGTCATTGTAGGCTGCTTCATGATGAATGCTGCACATTGATAAATGATTATGCACTTGAGATGCCGGAGCATCACATTCGAGGAGTATGTTTAGAACTTAAATGAGTTCTAGGCGTACTCGTCCACTAGTCGACGTCCCTGTGGCAGCTCGTTTTGTTTGGTTTACACTTCCGCTATGACTCTGGTTTAAAGACATGTTGTCTTATTGTAATAAAGTGATGATATATACTATGTAAACGTTTTATTTTATCTCTTATGCACGATCTGTGATGTCACTATTGTCATAATAAATGTGAGACTCGTTCCTGGCACATATATGTTGTTCCGGTTCCGTTGGTTGAGAACTGGGCGTGACAAAAGAGCATGCTAAAAGCTCAACTCCCCCTGAAATGCATCCTTACAAATGCAAAAATGAATGCAAAGCTCCCCCTCAATTAAGTCTCTCCCGAGTCCTCCCCCTATGTCAAATACTTCTCCCCCATGTTGACAATGGACACATCAAGGGTACATAGGACTCCCCCAGAACTAGACAACTCTCCCTCAAAATATGCCATGAGATGCAAAGAGTGTACCAGAAATAGCTCAGAAGGGATGGAAAGGTAGTACTCACAAATTCTAGCATACAGAGTAAGTAAGAGCAAGGAAGCATATAACAAGCTCAAATGAATCTATCTTACACATATCAAGAGCAAGCTTTTTTTTCAGGGAGTTTTTAAGAGAAAGCATCACTAACATGAATAGCACCTAGCAAGATAGGCATGAACAACAAGATGCTAGCAATGCATACAAGGTGTGCTACTCTCAACCAAAGCATATACAACTAGCCATAAGCATTTTAGAGACTTGCAAATTTCAGATTTAAACATTTGTATTCATAAGCAAGTTCTTTTTGTGCTAGGGGTTATTTACTTGTCTTTTGCCAGTTCTTACCAACCAATGTCAAGCCTAAACTCAAAGAACCATCAGAAGCTTAAGACAAACACAGCCTAGTCTAAGTTCATGTCAAAGTGCAATGACAAGCAGTCTCAAACTAGATCAGTGTGACAAGCAAACCCACCTAGATCTTTCTCAATTTAGCACATAGGACACCACTTGTAAGCATTTTGATTTAGATTTCAATTTAAGCATGGTGTCATAAAAGCTTAGGCATTAACTTAGCAAAGGCATACAACTAGCATTTCCAGGTATGAAAAGATATCATAGTATTCAAATTCAACAATTCTACACATGCTAGGTAGCCAAATCAAGTGGTGATCATGGTTTTTGATTTGCAAAGAATAAAATGACTCAGCTCACAACTAGTATTCAACAGACTCAAGAGAGCTTAGCCAACTATGATCAAGCAAGCACTGTATAGTCTAGCACAGGCAAGTACTAACTCAACATACCAAAAGAACTCTAGTGCTAGTGAAATGAAAATGCATATGATACAGTGCAATGCATGATATGATACAATATGCAAAAGAAACAAAGAGAAATAAAAAAAAATCTAAACTACAGAAGCTATTCCTTACTAAAAGGAATAGCACACTATCCCTGACTAAAAGGGATAGGACACTCCAAGCTCACCTCTCAAGCGCGCAAAAGCGCCAAACTCAAGGGGCTTGGTAAAGATATCGGCCAACTGGTTTTCAGATACTACATGGACTAAGTCTATGTCCCCTTTCTCATAGTGATCTCTCAAAAAGTGAAACCTCACGTCTATGTGTTTGACTCTAGAATGCAAGACGAGGTTCTTAGCTATAGAAATAGTAGAAGTAGAGTCAACTAGAAGAGAGATTTTTCCAAACCTAAGGCCGAAATCACTAAGGGTGGCTTTCATCCATAAAAGCTGGGAGCAGCAGTTAGCAATAGCAACATATTCTGCTTCAGTGGTGGAAAGGGCTACACCAGCTTGCTTGCGGGAGGACCAGGAGACAAGAGAAGTTCCAAAGAACTGGCATGTGCCAAAAGTTGACTTGTGATCAATTCGGCAGCCAGCATGGTCAGCATCTGAGAACCCTCTAAGAGAAAGAGAAGAACCCGAGGAATACCAAAGACCAAGCTCAGGAGTGAATTTCAGATACCTGAAAATGCGCTTCACCGCTTGACGGTGAGAAATCCTAGGAGAAGCCTGGTAGCGCGCACGAAGGCAGACCGCGAACTGAATGTCGGGTTTGGTCGCCGTCAAGTACAGAAGTGAGCCGATCATCCCTCAAAATTCCTTGTGGTCCACCGCCTCCCCATCTTCATCGGCATCAAGCGCCGTGTTTGTACTCATAGGAGTCGTCATGGGCTTGGAGTCACCCATCTCAAACTTCTTGAGTATGTCTCTTGTATAATGGCTTGATGGACGAAGGTTCCTTCAGGGCCTTGCTTGATCTGCAGCCCAAGGAAGAACTGGAGCTCACCCATAAGACTCATCCCAAATTCCCTGCTCATCTGTTCAGCAAAACTAGACACCAAAGCGTGAGATGAACCACCAAAGATTATGTCATCAATATATATCTGAGCTATCAGGGTGTCACTGCCACGACTCAACAAAAATAAGGTCTTGTCTACTGAACCCATCACAAACCCAAACTTGAGCAGGAAACTCTTCAACCTAGCATACCAAGCTCTAGGAGCTTGCTTCAGACCATAAAGGGCTTTTCTAAACTTATCCACCCGGTCTAGAAATCTGGCACTCTCAAAGCCAGGAGGTTGTCTCACATATACCTCCTCCTCTGTGAATGTCACACCCCAAAATTTCTAATTTTGGTATCTGAATAGATAACAATGAATAAAATGAAGGATTTCTAAATTTTCTAAAATTTTCGAACTTGTAAGTTTTGCTGGATTGAAAGAAGCGTATGTTTTTGAAAAGTTTTTCCAATGATAACTCATTTGTTTGTTGCATTCATGCCGAATTGCATAGTGTTTATGTGTGTAAAATGAGGTTTCAAAATATTTCAAAACCGGCTAGGTTTCAAGTCCATCTCAATTCATATCTCTAAAATCCTAGTCCTTTGCTTCCTTGCCAATTCGAGTTGTATCTCCAAAGTTTCACCGACTCAAAACTATAAACCAATTTTGTTGACCATCCTCTACACTAAGTCACGTCTTTCAACTTATCTAAGTCGTTCTTAAAACCTTTGATGATATCACCCGACCTCACTCTTTTTGCCTCTTTTGAAGTCAACATTTCGACATCCTGTTTCCATGTTTACCTTTTCATCATTTCTTTCCATTGACATCATTTGGTAAAGCCCAGTGTCATTCTCAAGCTCATGTCCCACTGAATGCACTTTTCCTCTCTCTTTCGATAGACACGAGAAATTCCGAATTCGGACCCAATTGATGCCGTCAAATTTTTCTTCTTTTCTTTTTCTCTCGCGTGCATGAAAAGCCCAAGATCCATTCTAATATCACTAAGGGTCGGAGACAAACATTACTCTCATTTGGCCTTGGGCCAAGGCGCGGAATACTTTCTTCCTTTCTTCACCTCTCGCCATTGCTTGGGCCAGCCCTGAACCTTCACAAAACAGCCCAAAACAGCACCTTGCCTCCCCTCCTCCTCTCTTCCCTTCTCCTTGCGCCCCCTCACATGGAGAAAGACGCAGAAAGGGCGCCTCCCTCCCTGCTGGGCGCCCATTCACATCCCCCTCTCTCCCACATTCATTTCCCCATCAATTGCTCTCCTTCATTCCCTAAAATCCCTCCCTCTTTCCTTCCCCTTACCCTTGGACGCCCCTCTCCCTCTCCTCATGACCAGATTAGGAGGAGAAGCCATGGCTGCCTCTCCTTCCCCCATGGCGCCCCCTCACCTCCCTCAACATTCCCCCGCCACCGAAACATGAAAACGGAGTGCTCCCGCCTCAGCGAAGATGATCCCCTGCTGCGTTCTTCGATCCACGCTCAAGCATGCCATGGAGGTTGTCTCCTTGCTGCTGCCTCTGCTGTCCATGGTGTGGAGACCATGGAGGGCGCCCCCGACGATCCCCAACGCTGAGGCATGGCTGCAGCCCTACGGGATCGTGTGCGCAGCGGCATCACCGCCTTGATGTCGCCCATGTCGCCTCTTCCACCACCAAGCCCTAGGTGATGACACCCCACATATGTTCCTCTATGTTTCCTTGTTTTCCGTTGCAAATCATGTTGCATAAATCGAATCCCATCAAGTTCCGGCAAGGTTTACCCATGTGACATCTCACTGCAGTCATGGACAGCCAAGTTGCCCTAGTTGGCACGGGTGTTTTCCGTTGTTCTAGTGACCTAATGGTCATGCCCTTCAACCAAATCTTGTATCTTGTCCTTGAATACATGCCCATAAAATGGTTTTGCCATCGGAGCCATGAAGACCAGCTTTTTGGTGGTCGACGTGTCCGATGTTCCTGCTGTCGAAGACAGCCGTGTTGCTGCCTTTGGTTCATGTTTTGCCGGTGATCCGGTAGTCTCATGGCCGAGCCCTTCTACGGAGATGTGCATAATATCCCTGTACACACCTCCATAAAATGGTTTGTCCATAGGTGTAGCGACGTGAGAGTTATCGCCGTCGCCGTGCTCGCTGCCACTGCAGTCCAGACAGCAGCTTGGCTGCCATTTGACGCATGTTTTTCCCATGATCCGGTTATCCAAACCTTGATCCCTTTGGCTGAGATGTGTCTTACATCTTTCAACATGCTCCTATGTAATGGTTTGGTCATGGGCGCATTGATTTGAGAGTTATGGCTGTCGCCGTGCTCACTGCTCCTACTGTCCTGACAGCCGAGCTGTCACCAAATGGCAAGGGTGCTGCCACCAATTCGTGCCTCCAACCATCAGATCCTTTATACTATCTTGTGTATGTTATAACTGCACATATCTCTGTAAAGTTTAGTGACCATTGGATGAGTGTAGATCATACTTTTTCTGGTCTTTCTACATCGATGTCCAGCTGTCTAGACAGCCTTCGTGCCCTGAATGGCATCTGCATTCCCGGGCAAATCAACGCTCCAATTGCTGATCACTTTTACCATCACGTGCAAAATATCCTTGAACATACCCCTATAAAATTCCTTGGTTATTGGTGCAGCAATGCGAGGGTTACGGCCATCGAAATGCTCGTTGCAGCTGCTGTTCAGACAGCATTGCTGCCCTGAATGCGATCTTTATTTTTCGGAGATCTGTCCACCCAAATGCCAAACCATTTAACCACAGGATACCACATACACCTGCACATGACCCCGTAAAATGTGGTGGTTATTGGATCAGTGTAGACCAGGTTTTGGATGGTCTTTCCGATTGTTATCCGGCTGTCCGCTGATTTCAGAACGCACGCCGGTTAACAAATCCATGTTCCCTGATGATCCAACAATGCTCTTGATGCATCCTATGGTAAAAGTGTGTTGTCAGGAACCCTCTACACTATACCAAAATATCACCATAATACTCCATGAAGAATCCATTTGACACCTCCACCAATGCCCATCCTATGAACCATCTTCCCTAGCAAGTTTCATATGGTCCATTTATTGCCATCAACCACGTCACCAATGTCTTGCTGCAAGTATTTGTCCCTTAAACCATGATCTACTCATAACACTCATCGGCCATTCGACAAACATCAAACTCTCATCATGATGTTTCCCATACACCACAAAATCCTTTTTGTTCCTACCTTCATATCTTTCATCGTGAGTTTATTCTTTTCTAGCCACCTTTATATCCTTGTTAAACATTGTTCCAGATGTTGCGCTCCCATGTTATTAGTAACGACTAATGTTATTTTTATGTTCTTATCAAATTATTTATTTCTATGGTGTATTGTTCTTAGTTCCCCATTGTTTGTTGTTTCAGTTGTTTGCGCTGAGGATCGATGTGCGTGAACAGCAGCAAGAGTACCTTTGAGGAAGGCAAGTATAACATGGACACAGCCCAATAACCACTTAATCACTTCATATGCATGTGTCTAATTTTGTATGCCAATAAGGACTGTACCTAGCCTCTGTTATCGCAATGTTTACCTATAGGGATGCATGTGGGTTAAGTTTTGCTAGTTGCTGCTCAAACTCATGTATCTTTTGTTAATAATTTTGATTAATGGATCTATGCAATCAAATCTTGAGCTTGACCCGCTGTGGTTCATGTTCCTTTAAAAATGGCTTTTTAGCAACATGGTTTAGGGGGCGTGAGCATGTGTTTTGCTCATAGCCACTCTCCTTAAGGACCGGTTCGCAAAGCGACAACCTGGGACAACAGTGCTACCATGAGACTCGAATGGGACGGTCTTGGCTAATTAATTAGGTTGCATTGGTTTGGGAGTAACTTACCGACGGGGCAAGAGGGGAGGTGAGCTTCTGTGGCCCTCGCGCTACTTGGGTTGAGTGCGTTTATCTCCCCTTGAGGCTTGCTCCACAGTTGCGGACCCTGAAACCTTAGCGGTTACACCTTACCAACGTGATCTTTGTAAAGGCCTCGTAGTGTGCTTGCTAGCCACCTCATCTAAGGTAATGTGATGGACCACTAGCGTGGCCCATGACTCATGGGTAAAGATGTACGACCTCTCGAGAGTGTAAAACTGACATGTCAGCCGTGCTCACGGTTATGAGCGGCCCAGATCCTTTATGCAGATTAGTGGTTCTGTTGGGTTTGAAAGTGGTTCTTATGTTAATATTGTTGACTAATGTTCACATGCAATATCTTGGGTTTAATGGTTTATCTACCCACTTGTAGTTACTAGTTGTTTAATAAAACTTGACCAACTAAAAGCTCATGCAACATGTCAGCCAACCTTAGAGCCTCATAGTTCATGTTATACTTGTGGAGTACGAGTTGAAGTACTCACGCTTGTTTCTTTTATTTCAACCTACTGTTGGCTGGAACCCAACCGCTGCTCAGAAGATGAAGGCTTAAAGGAGTACAAATGAAGGATCATGGAGTTCTAGGCGAGCGACCCCCAGTTGGCTTCCCTGTGGATGGCCCGGTGTTTTAGTTATGCTTCCGCTACTCTGTGTTAAAGACTTGATGTCTTATTGTAATTCTTGTTTAAACAATATGTAATAAAGCATTGTCTATGATATCACTGTTAATTGTCTCTATATGTGTGAGATTAGATCCTGGCACACATATAGATTTGCTCTGGTTTTTCTTTTGAAAACCAGGGTGTGACAAAGTGGTATCAGAGCCGTGCTGACTGTAGGACGCAAGCCTAGGTAGCAATGGTCGTCGCTAGGGTTATATTTTTTCTATATTTTGAAAATCTTTCAACTATGTGACCTTTGCATATCTCTTGTTGTTCAAAATTCATCTTCTGCTCTCTATTAATAAAACAATCACCCTCTCTTATCTTTGTTTAAAAATCTTTAGTCTTTGGCCAATATGATATACAAGGCAAGTGAAGATGTTTGTGAAGTTTGAGCTCAACATATCATCATCAACTTATGGACACCTAATGTGAAGTTGAAGAGCACATGACATGCAGTGTCTTCCCCAACTTTCAAGTTTGCAAGAACGTATACCCACTTGCTAGTTTAGTGCTTTGAGTTATATAAGTTTCACCTAAGCCTTTTATATCGCTAGACAAACGATGTTAAGGTTTGAGTGCTAGTGTGGTTTCGTATGGACATAATCATGTTAGTGTGCTCCTATGTTGTTTGCTTTGTTATTGTGATATATGTTTGATTTGGTTCTTTGTAGTGATTGTTGATGTGCTGTTGACCTTTCTGGTTTACAATGGCATCAATAGGTAGATGGGTTTCTTCTATCCATGTCCTTGCTTTGTTCTCTCCCTTGTCCCTTCTGTCTGTTATCTCATTGGTATGGTGAACGCTAGAGAAGAATGCTTAAGACAAATGGTGACAAGTCAACATTCTAATCTCACCCCCTTTCTTCAATTGTGAAGACGAACTACACAAGATTGCTGCAAGTATCATTCTGTTAAGGGGGGTAGATCCCAATTACCAGCAAGAATCACTGAATGGTAGGAGAATAAGAAATAAGTTGGAGCTATGGTTGAAAAACAAAAATAAATGTTGAAAGAATGGAAAACACCTCAGGATGTGAAGGACATCAGAAGCTTCCTTAATATGGCATGGTATTATTGGAGGTTCATTAAGGATTCTCAAAGATTTTAGAGCAACCGATAACCTTGTGCGAGAGAAATGCTAAGTTTCTACGGACTTCAGATCACCGAGATACATCCGAATTGTTGAAGAGAAGGTTGACTACCACACTAGTTTTATCTTAGCCAGATGTCCACAAGAGATCTCAGTGTATGGGGATGCACCATGACAAGGTCAAAGATGTGTTTTGATATGAGTCATAGTTCTTGCATCTGAAGGAACATGAAGGGAATGACTGAACTCATAATCTGGAGTAGCAGGTGTTGTTCATGCTTTAGAGATTTGTAAAGTTACATCAATATAGCTTTGAGTTTCAGATACCTTTGGAGTAACGTGTGGAGCCGAAAGATTCAGTTTTGGATTCTTGAATTCAACCAAGGGAGTTACAATGGAGGTAGAACCTATCTTGAAGCATGTGACTATAAAAAGTTAGTCATAGGGTAAAAAAAAAATCAATGGGATCAAGGAACAACTTGAAGAAGGTAAAGCATCAATCGAGGCATTATATGGTAGAAAGCGTAGAACACCATTACACTCGAACACCAGCTTGGAGAGGAATATTTTATTGGGCCAAGAGTTATAAAAGATAACGAACAAGAAGTACGAACCATCCAAGAGAAACCAAGAGTAACTCAGTCGAGGCAGATAATTTGAAGGGCAACTATGTCTATTTCAAGGTGCCACCTATCAAAGGTCTCTGCAAATTCCAGGTTAAAGAAGAGTTATCACTCAAATACTTTATACTACTCAAGATCCATGCAAGTAGAAGTGAAGTTGTTTATCAGCTTGAGTCACCAGCTAGATTGGCAGATGTGAATAATGTGTTTCATATCTATTAGTTGAAAAAGGGCATCAAGGTACCAGAAGAACAAATATCATTTGATGAGCTCAGTGTGCAAGGTGACCTTAGCTATGCAGAACATACAACTCAGATCAGATACATAAAGTTGCAGAAGAGTTACAAGAAACAAGGTGATCAAAATGTGCAAAGTTAAATGAAGCCACCCGAAACAAGAAGAGTTGAAAGTACTTTTCCCTTATCTTCTTTGCTAGCCAACGCTGAATCTCGGGACGAGATTCTTGTTAAGGGGGGGTAGGTTGTCACACCCCAAAATTTCTAATTTTGGGATGTGAATAGATAACAATGAATAAAATGAAGGATTTCTAAATTTTCTAAATTTTTCGAACTTGTAAGTTTTGCTGGATTGAAAGAAGCGTATGCTTTTGAAAAGTTTTTCCAATGAGAACTCATTTGTTTGTTGCATTCATGCCGAATTGCATAGTGTTTATGTGTGTAAAATGAGGTTTCAAAATATTTCAAAACCGGCTAGGTTTCAAGTCCATCTCAATTCATATCTCTAAAATCCTAGTCCTTTGCTTCCTTGCCAACTCGAGTTGTATCTCTAAAGTCTCACCGACTCAAAACTATAAACCAATCTTGTTGATCATCCTCTACACTAAGTCACGTCTTTCAATTTATCTAAGTCGTTCTTAAAACCTTTGATGATATCACCCGACCTCACTCTTTTTGCCTCTTTTGAAGTCAACATTTCGACATCCTGTTTCCATGTTTACCTTTTCATCATTTCTTTCCATTGACATCATTTGGTAAAGCCCAGTGTCATTCTCAAGCTCATGTCCCACTGAATGCACTTTTTCCTCTCTCTTTCGATAGACACGAGAAATTCCGAATTCGGACCCAATTGATGCCGTCAAATTTTTCTTCTTTTCTTTTTCTCTCGCGTGCATGAAAATCCCAAGATCCATTCTAATATCACTAAGGGTCGGAGACAAACATTACTCTCATTTGGCCTTGGGCCAAGGCACGGAATACTTTCTTCCTTTCTTCACCTCTCTCCATGGCTTGGGCCAGCCCTGAACCTTCACAAAACAGCCCAAAACAGTACCTTGCCTCCCCTCCTCCTCTCTTCCCTTCTCCCTGTGCCCCCTCACATGGAGAAAGACGCAGAAAGGGCGCCTCCCTCCCTGCTGGGCGCCCATTCACATCCCCCTCTCTCCCACATTCATTTCCCCATCAATTGCTCTCCTTTATTCCCTAAAATCCCTCCCTCTTTCCTTCCCCTTACCCTTGGACGCCCCTCTCCCTCTCCTCATGACCAGATCAGGAGGAGGAGAAGCCATGGCTGCCTCTCCTTCCCCCATGGCGCCCCCTCACCTCCCTCAACATTCCCCCACCAACGAAACATGAAAACGGAGTGCTCCCGCCTCAGCGAAGATGATCCCCTGCTGCGTTCTTCGATCCACGCTCAAGCATGCCATGGAGGTTGTCTCCTTGCTGCTGCCTCTGCTGTCCATGGTGTGGAGACCATGGAGGGCGCCCCCGACGATCCCCAACGCTGAGGCAAGGCTGCAGCCCTACGGGATCATGTGCGCAGCGGCATCACCGCCTTGATGTCGCCCATGTCGCCTCTTCCACCACCAAACCCTAGGTGATGACACCCCACATATGTTCCTCTATGTTTCCTTGTTTTCCGCTGCAAATCATGTTGCATAAATCGAATCCCATCAAGTTCCGGCAAGGTTTACCCATGTGACATCTCGCTGCAGTCATGGACAGCCAAGTTGCCCTAGTTGGCACGGGTGTTTTCCGTTGTTCTAGTGACCTAATGGTCATGCCCTTCAACCAAATCTTGTATCTTGTCCTTGAATACATGCCCATAAAATGGTTTTGCCATCGGAGCCATGAAGACCAGCTTTTCGGTGGTCGACGTGTCCGATGTTCCTGCTGTCCAAGACAGCCGTGTTGCTGCCTTTGGTTCATGTTTTGCCGGTGATCCGGTAGTCCAATGGCCGAGCCCTTCTATGGAAATGTGCATAATATCCCTGTACACACCTCCATAAAATGGTTTGTCCATAGGTGGAGCGACGTGAGAGTTATCGCCGTCGCCGTGCTCGCTGCCACTGCAGTCCAGACAGCAGCTTGGCTGCCATTTGACGCATGTTTCTCCCATGATCCGGTTGTCCAAACCTTGATCCCTTTGGCTGAGATGTGTCTTACATCTTTCAACATGCTCCTATGTAATGGTTTGGTCATGGGCGCATTGATTTGAGAGTTATGGCTGTCGCCGTGCTCACTGCTCCTACTGTCCTGACAGCCGAGCTGGCACCAAATGGCAAGGGTGCTGCCACCAATTCGTGCCTCCAACCATCAGATCCTTTATACTATCTTGTGTATGTTATAACTGCACATATCTCTGTAAAGTTTAGTGGCCATTGGATGAGTGTAGATCATACTTTTTCTGGTCTTTCTACATCGATGTCCTGCTGTCTAGACAGCCTTCGTGCCCTGAACGGCATCTGCATTCCCGGGCAAATCAACGCTCCAATTGCTGATCACTTTTACCATCACGTGCAAAATATCCTTGAACATACCCCTATAAAACTCCTTGGTTATTGGTGCAGCGATGCGAGGGTTACGGCCATCGAAATGCTCGTTGCAGCTGCTGTTCAGACAGCAATGCTGCCCTGAATGCGATCTTCATTTTCCGAAGATCTGTCCACCCAAATGCCAAACCATTTAACCACAGGATACCACATACACCTGCACATGACCCCGTAAAATGTGGTGGTTATTGGATTAGTGTAGACCAGGTTTTGGATGGTCTTTCCGATTGTTATCCGGCTGTCCGCTGATTTCAGAACGCACGCCGGTTAACAAATCCATGTTCCCCGATGATCCAACAATGCTCTTGATGCATCCTATGGTAAAAGTGTATTGTCAGGAACCCTCTACACTATACCAAAATATCACCATAATACTCCATGAAGAATCCATTTGACACCTCCACCAATGCCCATCCTATGAACCATCTTCCCTAGCAAGTTTCATATGGTCCATTTATTGCCATCAACCACGTCACCAATGTCTTGCTGCAAGTATTTGTCCCTTAAACCATGATCTACTCATAACACTCATCGGCCATTCGACAAACATCAAACTCTCATCATGATGTTTCCCATACACCACAAAATCCTTTTTGTTCCTACCTTCATATCCTTCGTCGTGAGTTTATTCTTTTCTAGCCACCTTTATATCCTTGTTAAACATTGTTCCAGATGTTGCGCTCCCATGTTACTAGTAATGACTAATGTTATTTTTATGTTCTTATCAAATTATTTATTTCTATGGTGTATTGTTCTTAGTTCCCCATTGTTTGTTGTTTCAGTTGTTTGCGCTGAGGATCGATGTGTGTGAACAGCAGCAAGAGCACCTTTGAGGAAGGCAAGTATAACATGGACACAGCCCAATAACCACTTAATCACTTCATATGCATGTGTCTAATTTTGTATGCTAATAAGGACTGTACCTAGCCTCTGTTATCGCAATGTTTACCTATAGGGATGCATGTGGGTTAAGTTTTGCTAGTTGCTACTCAAACTCATGTATCTTTTGTTAATAATTTTGATTAATGGATCTATGCAATCAAATCTTGAGCTTGACCCGCTGTGGTTCATGTTCCTTTAAAAATGGCTTTTTAGCAACTTGGTTTAGGGGGCGTGAGCATGTGTTTTGCTCATAGCCACTCTCCTTAAGGACCGGTTCGCAAAGCGACAACCTAGGACAACAGTGCTACCATGAGACTGGAATGGGACGGTCTTGGCTAATTAATTAGGTTGCATTGGTTTGGGAGTAACTTACCGACGGGGCAAGAGGGGAGGTGAGCTTCTGTGGCCCTCGCGCTACTTGGGTTGAGTGCGTTTATCTCCCCTTGAGGCTTGCTCCACAGTTGCGGACCATGAAACCTTAGCGGTTACACCTTACCAACGTGATCTTTGTAAAGGCCTCGTAGTGTGCTTGCTAGCCACCTCATCTAAGGTAATGTGGTGGACCACTAGCGTGGCCCACGACTCATGGGTAAAGATGTACGACCTCTCGAGAGTGTAAAACTGACATGTCAGCCGTGCTCACGGTTATGAGCGGCCCAGATCCTTTATGCAGATTAGTGGTTCTGTTGGGTTTGAAAGTGGTTCTTATGTTAATATTGTTGACTAATGTTCACATGCAATATCTTGGGTTTAATAGTTTATCTACCCACTTGTAGTAACTAGTTGTTTAATAAAACTTGACCAACTAAAAGCTCATGCAACGTGTCAGCCAACGTTAGAGCCTCATAGTTCATGTTATACTTGTGGAGTACGAGTTGATGTACTCACGCTTGTTTCTTTTATTTCAACCTACTGTTGGCTGGAACCCAACCGCTGCTCAGAAGATGAAGGCTTAAAGGAGTACAAATGAAGGATCATGGAGTTCTAGGCGAGCGACCCCCAGTTGGCTTCCCTGTGGATGACCCGGTGTTTTAGTTATGCTTCCGCTACTCTGTGTTAAAAACTTGATGTCTTATTGTAATTCTTGTTTAAACGATATGTAATAAAGCATTGTCTATGATATCACTATTAATTGTCTCTATATGTGTGAGAGTAGATCCTGGCACACATATAGATTTGCTCTGGTTTTTCTTTTGAAAACCAAGGTGTGACAGTGAACCCGTGCAGGAAAGCAGACTTGACATCCATTTGCTGCAGTTTGAAGCCTTTAGAGGCCGCAAAGGCAAGCAAAATCCTAATGCTTCCAAACGAGCTACAGGGGCAAAGGTCTCCTCATAATCTATCCCCTCCTTCTGACAGAAACCCTGGGCTACCAATCTCGCTTTGTTTCTCACAACCATCCTGTTCTCACCCTGTTTGTTCTTGAAAACCCACTTGGTACGTATAGGGCGACAGTTTGTTGGAGGCTCCACTAAATCCCAGACATGGTTTCTCTCAAAATTCTCCAACTCCTCATGCATGGCGTTCACCCAGTTAGGATCAGATAATACATGTGACACATTCCAGGGTTCAAAAGTAGCAACATATGCAGAGTGGGAGAAAAAGGCTAGAGAAGCAACCGTAGAGCGTGTAACACGCTGGTGAATGTCTCCAATCATCCTATGTGGAGGGTGATCCCGCTGACCTGCCGAGATGGAACAATCTCGGAAGTCACCTCCCCTGCATCCTCAGCGGGGCCAGCCACTGCTTGAGCTTGCTGTCGGGGGAGTGAAGAGGAAGCCGTGGGCAAGGGTCCTCCTTCATCATCAGAGCTCGTAGTAGAGGGGGTAGGAGCTGCAGCCGGTGTAGTGGCTCCTGCATCACCAACATTATCTGCACCTTCCTCATCTTCAAAGATGGGGGTGCCTTCTTCATCATCACCTAAAAGCTCAACGGCAGGGGTTGTGCAGGGCATAGTTTCATCAAAAGAAACCTCACAAGTCTCAACAACTTGCTTGGTCTCCAAAATCCACACACGAAAAGCCCTAGAACTAGAAGCATACCCCAGAAAAATCCCATCCAAACAACGAGACTCAAACTTGTCCAAACGCTCGCAAGTGCTTGACGCTGGGCTGTCTACCAAACCGAAGTTCATACGAGGTCTTCCCAAGAAAAGCTTGCAAGAAGATCCCGTTCACAATGTAACAGGCCGTATTCACTACCTCAGCCCAAAAGCGCCTCGGAGTCCTGTGCTCATCGAGCATCATCCGTGCCATCTCAACAAGTGTGCGGTTCTTGCGTTCCACAACACCGTTCTGCGGAGGGGTATATGGAGAAGAAAACTGATGCTCAAGACCTAGGTCACGACATAAGTTTTCGAACCGAGAGTTTCTGAATTCTCCGCCGTTGACACTGCGGATAGCCCTCATGGCCTTATGACTCTCGTTTCTCAACCTCAGTACCAGATCCCAAACAAAACCAAACGCCTCATCCTTAAACTCCATGAAAAATACCCACGAGAACCGCGAAAAGTCGTCCACAACGACAAGCACGTACCACTTCCCACTGACCGACGCTACCCGAGCGGGACCTATTGTATCCATATGGAGTAGCTCACCCGGATAGGAGGTCATAACCTAAGACACAAGAGTGTGACAAGCGGCAACCATCTTGCCATGACGACACGGGTGGCACACTAAGTCCTTCTCAGCTTTCAATTTGGGCAATTCTCGGATTAGGCCCATTGAACTCAACCTGGCTAGCAGATCAAAGCTCAAGTGACCAAGTCTCCTATGCCACTTCCATATATCAACAGAAGGACTAGCAACCAAACAATGCGCAGGGCCAAAAACAGATGTGAGGTCAACCCTAAAACCTGACCAAAAGGCAGCAAAGAGCAAACAAGGGTCTCCTCAGCATCAAGAATGTGGCATGCACACTTCTTAAAACGAACCTCAAATCCTTCATCGAGAAGTTGCAAAATAGAGACCAAATTGAACCCCAGATTCCGGATAAAAGCAACTTCTCTCAGGGAAAGCTTAGCAGAGAGCGAAACAGAACCAACACCCAACACTTTGCCCTAACCATTGTCCCCAAATGTCATGTACTCCGTGGTGCTCATGGGGTTGAGGCTAGAGAACCAGTTGCGGTGCCCTGTCATGTGCCTAGAGCAACCGAAACCCATGATCCAGACGTCCTCTATGCCTCGATCCTGCCAAGTCAAGTAAAGCGACGGTGAACAAACAATCCGGCACTGGGGTTAGTACCAAAACTGTTGTACCAGTGCTGAGCCATCTGCTCAAAAGTAGGGTAAGCACAGTCAAAGAAATCACCATGATTGGAGTAACCACGACCCTCAAAATGTGGCCTCTCAAGCTCTCTGACAAACCCTCGATCACGAGGTCCATAGCTGCACTGAAAACAACTAGGAGCTCGACCGACGAAGCGTCTCGCACCACCACGAGCGCGGGCTTGAAAGCCGCCTCCTCTCTCATCACCAGCAAAGCAGTCTCTCATCTCACCGCAGTGGGGAGGATCTTGCCTACCACCTTGGTAGAACTGATCCTAGTTCCCCCAAGCTCCCTCCTATCTCTGAAGCCGCTTCCTCCTAAAGCAAAACTCCTCTAGGTGACCATTCCGCTGGCAGAACTCATAGTGGCAGACAGGCCTCCTAGGAACTGGGTTAGGCTGAGACTTGTGCTTAGGTGGTGTGGCCTTAGGTGGCTCAGGCTGCTGGACTGGCTTTTTGCCCTTGGACTTAAGCTCTTCCTCTATTATCTTGTCCAGCTTAGCCTTAGACGGCTTGGGTGTCCAGTACTGCTTCTTTGGGGCAGCCTTGGGTGGCTTAGGGTAAACCCCATCAATAGTCTCACCTGGCTAGGTAGGTGCAGTCTTGATCTTAATTGGGGCACTCTTCTCACCCGAGGTGCTGCACTCTCCAAACCCAAAACCACTCATGTCACCCTCGGCTCTCTTGGTGCTCTCTATAATCATCTCTAGTTGGGGTTGCCTCGCATACACCCAACTCAGCACCTCTCTCAACCTACTGTTGTCATCTTGTAAAGACAACACCTCCTCCCTCAGGTCCTCCAGAACTACAGTCTTGGCGGCACAAGTGTCACAGTCTAGGGAGGGTATCATAGGAGTACCCTTCTCTGACTTCTTAATGGTGGCATCCCTATCCACCAGCTGCATTCTAAGGGTCAGGCAGTTCTCACAAGTGTCATTAGGTGTTGAAAGCACCTCAAAGTCAGCTCTCAACTGCTCCGACTCACCTCTCAAAGTAGGACAAACCATACATGCACCAAAAAGCGTAGGTCTAGCCCTAAGCTCCTCAAGCTCCTTGAGCTGCCCCTCAAACTTCCCTTTCAGCACAGCTAACTCACTAGCTAAACAGGGGCAAGACTCATACTCAAGCTCTCCACTCAAAGTAGGCTCATCCAGCTTGGACTAGAGTTTGCCTAACTCAACTTTCAGCCCATCTATCTCCTCTACCCTCTTGGCATATGTATCTCTCTAGTCACCAAGCTCCGTCATGAAAGACTCGCAGGTAGGGCACTCAAGCTCACTAGGTTGGGGTCTTACACTCCTCAACCTCCCAATCTCCTCTTAAGCCTCAGCAAGTTGGGCTTTCAACTTCTGCAGCTTCTTAGCTGCCTTCTTCAGCATCTTATCCTGGGCTTTCAGCTCTCGGTAGTTCTGCTCTAGCATCTCAAGGAATTCGACTTGCTCAGGAGTTACCTCATCATCGGAGGAAGAGTTGCTGCCATCATCCTTGTTCTCCTTGTCCTCAAGCGCCATGGAGCAGACCGAGCTCCTCTTGAACTTGTGCTTGCGGTTGGACTTGGTGGAGACAAAGCACAAGCCAGCTGGACCTCCTTGATCGTTCCTCTTGTCCTTCTTGTACGTGATCTCCTCATCACTTGACCTCGATGAGGACGAAGAGGAAGAAGATCCGCTGCTGCAGAACCCGATCTCGGCGAAGAAGGCCTTGTCCCGCTTTCGGTTGTCCTTCTGTAGCTCTTGAAAGCCTTCCGAAAGTTCTTCTTGCCGAAGGGACGCTTGCTGAAGCTGCGCTTGCCAGAGCGGTGCTTGTCAAAGCTTGGCTTACCGGAGTGGTACTTATCGGAGTCGCGGGAGTAGATCTTGTCCTTCTTGTAGTAGTCGTTCTTGTTGGGGCACTCGGCGATGAAGTGGCCGACCTCTCCGCACTCAAAGCACTTGGCCTCTCGCCCCTCTTCTTGCTAATCCAGTTGTCATAGGCGCGCTGAAAGCGACTAGACACCAGACAAAGCTCATCATCCCCAAGCATCACCAACTACTAACAAGAAGTTGTGTAACAGGGCGTTAGTAGCAGACTCACTAGAGGGGGTAGCCAAGGCTAGACTCTTGGATCCTGTACAAGCGAGGGAATCCCTCATCTTGTAATCTACTTCGGTGGCCTTGAGCTTACTATAGAGCGCCTCTACTCCTATCATATCATACCCTGCCGACTCAATGATTGAGTTCACTTTGATCTCCCATACTTTTCTATCCAAAGCATACAACAATTTGACAACCTGCTGATGATCGATGTATGGGAGCTCAATGGGGGCAGAGTTGACACGCAACTTGTTAATGATCGACTGATGTAGGACCGAGACGTGCGACTAGAGGGGGTGAATAGGAGCACTTGAAAAACTCAAACTCAAATCCCCTAAAGTGCGCTGTCACGAAAACACACGCACACCTGATACCGTCCACTTAACAGATACGTATTGGGTGGAAAGCGGAAGCACTCGAATTAATGCCCAACGAAACGGTCGTAAGACGAGCAACCAAACTACACTTAAACAAACAGACACACTACACCTAGATGAACACAAGAAAGCGCAAACAAAACAAGAAAAGCTACAAAGCTTGCAAGTGTCGTACACTAGCCACTCAACACCCCGAAGCATGCCTCACTTAAGATCAGTGAGTGAAGAGTATGGGCATGAGGTGGTTGACACAAAACAAGTTTGAAGCAAACACAAATGAGAAAGAATGACTCGAAACAAGAACCAAAGACCGGACAAAAAATAACCTAAGATCTAGCAGCAAAACACAAGAGAAAGCCACTACGCGTGCAGACAGACCATCCCAAGGGAACAAACAACACGGGCGCAAGAACAAAGGCTGGACTGGACAAGAAAATCAACTGACCGGACAAACTAATGGACCAAACAGCACAAAAGAGAAACACTGAAGATCAGCAAGGGACCGGACAGTCAGGTCTAAGGCAAGGGGCTTGACCGGACAACTCACAGGAAGAAAAAGAACTTGCAGCGCTAAACGGGGGAAGACCGGACAGTCCTATCTAGGGACTTTGGACAAATGAACTGCCAAAACAATTGAGAAGAGCACGAGCAGCTCCCAGCACCAACAACTTCGGACAGTCAGGTCATAGGACATCGGACAATAGGAAGGACTGTCCTGTCCCTTGTTCACTGCAAGCCCAAAGCTGAAACTGAAAACTGCACACGAGCACTTCAAAAATCGAACCAAAAACCGTCCAAACCTTCTCCAAAACTCACGAAATTTTGTACAGAGGATCCTAGACCAATCCCAAAGCAAACCCCAAAAGATCCATGTGAAAAGATCAAGGGTTGCACGGGAATTGCAAATCTCATGAAGGTGGTGAGGGAAGAACGAAAAACCGGAAAACGCCCAAATTCGCACTTGCTCGTGGATAGATTGTTCTAGCACAAGTCTAGAGAGATACACCACGTCCTAGCAAGTCAAAATACCAGCAAAAAAAAGAACTCATCCTTGGACAACACAAATCGAACCAAAATCCAAGTAATGAGACCAAAAACCAAACTAGAAAGAGGGGAAAAGAGGGAGGGATGAAATTGCTGCCCTAGACATGGAATTTCTCAACGAGGAACCTTGGATTAATCATGAAATCAGGTTACACAAGTTTCCTAGAGCCTACCTCCCTTCATCCTCCCACTAATGACAAGATTAGACTAAACTAGGCACTCATCTCCTAGCTAATCCTCTCTGTTTCTTCTCTTTGGACCTTGGCTGCTAGGGTTAGGAAAACTAGGGTATGTGGCTGCCAAGATAAGCTCCAAGGGAGCCTCTCAAGTCTATTTATACCCTAGACCCTAAACGACACAATTACACTAAGACCCCTACTCTAAAACGGCCCGGAGGGGGCCAAACCGAAAAGATACAATTGGACTACGATGACGGCTTGATCTTTTTCTTCTCCACACCTCGCTTGGATGTGCGCCACGTAGCCAGTAGTCTGGAAGCTTCCCCTAGTTTTGAAGTCAGAAACTGGGAAACTTTATTCTGCGGGCTTCCTGGGCCGGGTCTTGGCCCAATCTTCTATCTTGGTGAGTCGGAGCCCAACCCACCAAGTCATCTGAACTTGGCTGGCGGTTTTGAGCCGAAGCCGCCAAAGCCTCCCTCGCACGCCTTCGCGCCATGCACTCGGGTTGGAGCACCACGGTGGCACTCGGCTTCTCCAGTCCATCGGAGTCGCCTCGCGGTCCATCGGAGGACTTACACCACCGTTGCCGAACCGCCCCTCCGTGTACTGAGCTTCCATGGCCGACCGACGTCGAGCGTTGCCTCCGGTCCATTGGAGGGCTTTTGCCTCAGTCCATCGAGGTCTTCATCATTTACCTCCAGTCCATCGGAGGGCCTCCAGTCCATCGGAGGGCTTGAGCTCGTTGACAATCACTCATCACACCAGGAGAGCAATGAGACCGGTCCATTAGCTCTCAATCTCCCCCTTGATGAGTGCATTGTCAACACCTTCAACTTGTAACCTAAAATAGAACAAAGACAAGAAAAAAGCGTAAAACCGAAAAAGAAAGAAAGAAAAGAAATGCTCAAGCTGCCCAAAACCAAACAAAGGCAAAACACAAGGCAGCTTGAAGCAAAAAGGAAATAAAGCATCAGCTCCTTAAGACAGAGGCAAAAGGCTCAACGCACCGATGCAAAGAGCATGCTAAACGCTCAACTCCCCTGAAATGTATCCTCACAAATGCAATATGAGTGCAAGGCTTCCCCTCAACTAAATCTCTCCCAAAGTCCTCCCCCTGTGTCCAATACTCCAAAATCTCTCCCCCTTGTTGACAATGGACACATCTGTGATGCCCCCGGCATCTCAAAAGCCTTAATGCAAAGTTAGACGAAAGCTACTGGTGAATTTGGATTTGATTGTACTTAGAAAGTATTAAGGTTTACATGAAGAAATCACTAAGTCAAAATTTTGTATCCAAAAAGACGAAATCTCACCTTGGTTGGTTGAGTAGCTCGAAATATACACACTTTCATGCAAAACATGAAATACAAAACTCGTAGTTCAAGGTGTTGCTATGCTGACCATTTTTGAAATCAGAAGTTAAAAGGTTCGAAAAATTCAAACCATGTCAACCTACACTTAGAATAAATTTCCCAATGTATTAGTTTCCAGCTTTTCCCCAAACTTCATTTTTGAAATTACTTTTGATTTCACTATAGCACTTAAAAATCTTCCTTTCTATGAAATGAAATTAAACTTATCATCTTTCAAATGCATTAGACCTTGAAGTGGTTGGACTTCATTTGACTCTTCAAAAGTTGAAAACAAGAAGGACTCTACATGAAGTAAATTTGCTGTTTGACCAAACATTGGAACACTTTCGGGATTGTAGTTCAAAATCTGTTGGGGTTCAAATGAAACTTATGTTACTAAACTTGTAGAAAACCTTGTCATGCACAACTTTAATAATTGGGGCTTGGTCATATATTGAGGTTTACATGGTGATTTGGTTCATTTTCTATGAACACAGAAAACCAGTTCAAATCAGCCCTATCTAGTAATTTTAATTTTTCTCTAACCTACAGCCCCTTTCATGCAAAACTTTATTTGAATGAAATGTAGATCTTGAAATTCTAGGAAACAATTTCAAGGGGCATATTTGGTGGAGATGGCTAGAAATAGGACTTCTGAATTTCCCAAGCAATAAAAGTCCACTGTCTAAATTGGGGGCTGCTAGTTGAATTCAAATTTAAATCATATTTGCAGACCTATTTTGATATTAGACCTTTTGGTAAAGTTGTAGAGATTGAAGAGTATCACACTTCTTCCAATGGGGACTTTTTCAAAATAGGTTTCTAAATTGCTCAAATATGCGAGTTACAGAGGCTGAGGAAATACATTTTCTTTTTCCCCTCCCCCGTCTCACTGACAGGTGGGGCCAGCGATCCGCGGGAACAGCCACTGCCGAGCCCATGGCTGCCACGCGGCCGCCGGCATACGGCCGACGTCGCGGTGCCCTAGCCTCCGCCCGACCGGCTCTCCTCTTCACCTAGACGGGAACGCGGCCTCATTCTCCCTCGCCCACCTCTCTGCCTCTGCTGCGCGTCCGGTTCGCGCGAGCGGAGCGAGCCGCCATGGCCAGCTGCCATTGACGGCACGGCAAGCTTGCGCCGCTACCTCTAGTGTCCTCCTTCCGCCCCATAGACGCGCGCCCCGCATGCCCCAAGCCTCCCTCCACCTCCCCTCGTCGGATCTTGGAGCTTTCGACCGCCTCCGTTGTCCTCTCCACGAGTGACGCCACCGTGGCCACGCCGCGCCCCATGCTCGCCATGGAGGACCACCCTTGAGCCATCCCCGCGCCCCAAATCCGCCTCCGATGGGTTCGCCTCGTCCTCGCGCAACCGTGAGGCCCGACCCCAGCCCCTAACTCCTCCTACCTCGCCGGATCGAGACGTCGCGCCGCCGCGTCTACGGTCTCCGGTGCGCCTCAGTTCACGCACGTTCCCCGTCGATCCTGACCACCCCGAGGGACGAGATATTGGGGTACGGGTAGCCCGTTGCCAGGGGCACCTTCCGGATGCAACACGGCTTCTAGTGCCGGCTCCCAGGCGCCGGCGCAGCCCCGCCAAACACCGGCCACCGCGCGCCTCTGCCTCTATCCGGAGGTAGAAGAAGAGTAGGGTTTTTCCCAAAACCCCCTGCCCTTTTCTTGTTTTGCACGCTCAGTTTTGATTACTATGCACTGAGTCTACAAATGCTTGCGTGCAGGTCCCTAGAGACGACGAATAATTCCGATTTAGTCCTCGTCAGTTTGATTTCCCATTTAAATGCATTTATTTAAACTGAGAACTTTAGAAAATCGTAGTAAATCAAACAAAAACCATAAAAAGGTAAACTCAGTGGCTATGAACTCATCATGAGTAGATCTACACAGTGGGTATGATGTGGAGATGTGCATGTACGGTTTTGCCCCTGTTATTGTATATACATGTTAAATTAAGGAAAAATGGAAAACATGGTCTTAATGAAATCCTAAAATAATGAGACTTGGTTAGTAGCTTCCTTAGGACATTTGGACACTGTGAGAATGTTGGTGACCCTAGGTTTTACTGTTCATTCACTGTTTTATCATTTTACATGTACTTTATGCAATATTTAGTAACTTAAAAATGCGGCCTATGCATAGTATGATAAATATGACTCACTAGTAATTTTCTTATGTCTTATATAGCGTGTGAATCTCACTGAAAAAATATGAGCCCCTGCATGTTAAGTTTTAATGGTGATTCGAAAATGATAAAATGCTACATGTTGGAAATGATAATTAGAAAAAGTGGTCATAAAGGGCTAGAAAAATTCTCTAGAAAATTTGGTAGCTTAATGTTGATGCATAGAGCCCAGAAAGTATATTCTAGAAGGCCATTTACACTGTTCATATGTACATCTTAATTCGCACAAGATTAATATATGGAAAATAGATGTCCTGTCAAACTTGGGAATTTTAGTTTATAAATTTTTGTACATGCAGTCCATACTGAGTCTAGCTCACTGGTAAAGTTTCACCTTCAGAAACCATTCCCATAATTTATGAAAATTTTGACAATATGTAGAGCTAAGAACTTGTCGTAATTTTAATAAAATAATTATAACTCAAATTGAGTTGAAATTTTGCTAGTAGCTTTGGATATGCAGAATCTATATGTCATAAAAGTTTGGGCTCGTTTGGTTATGTTTTACTACTACAATTTAGGTGCATAAATTAATTCGCGAATGAGAATAAATTACCATAAGTATATGCATTTGCAATGTGTTAAACTACCATACCATGTTATTTATCCATGACATACCTGCTGCATTCCAACAATTGCATTTCACCTACATTCAGTACAAGCATATGCATTCTTGTGCACTCATTCGTATATGATGTCATGCATATAGATCCCGCGAACGAGGAGCTGCCACAGGAGCAACCCCTGATCGAGGAGCCCGAGGACGAGCAAGAAGACCCGCAGCCGACCACTGATCACATCACCGAGGAAGAACCCTCTTACCCTAGCGGAGAAGGTAGGCAGGACCATACTATACCCAGCAAACCTTTTTGTTTTAATGATTAGGCATATGCATCAGGAGTTGTTTGGAACCAACTGCATTAGACATCCTGGCCGCCGTGGCCCTAGATCCTATGAATAGAGTTCATAGGACGAGTATGCCTAGAAATGCTAGGTACGAGTAGACACGAGTGAGCACTGTCACTCGTCGCGTAGATGATATTTCAAAACTCAGAAATCTTACTATGATGCAATTTTTATGATTATTTATGTTGATGTTAAATCGAGACCGGGCAGAGCGTAAGTTTACTTTTGGGGTGTGCGTTGTTGTTCTCCGGCTCCGCCTGAGTCGTTTAAGGCCCGTCCGCTGTTCATCTGCTGATTGGCATAACATTGCTAGAGTGCTTATCCAGGACATGGGCCTGGTGAAAGTCTTACATGTGCCATCCGAAGAACAGAGACAGACTCGTACTGTGACACCTTGGGGAGCTTGTATTCGAGGGAGGGCTGACCCGGTGTGACCGTGGTATCGCTCCTAAGGCGGCACAACCTGGGAACAACGGGAAGATTGAATCGAACTTGGAATGGGACAAGTGGAGATGGGGACTATATGTGGGAATGCGATGGCTAGTAAGCATATACCCCTGGCATTTTTAGTTATTCCTGGGAATTAAAAATCGATTCGAATCGCTGATGCTCACCAGGTGTGAGAGTGCCAAATATCACTGTCGGGCAACGTAGTAATAACTTTAATATGTTGTTTATCTAATCACGCTTTTCAATACAACATGCTTGGGTGTGTATGATCCGTCCCACTATTCATGGTGCTGCACATCCACTGCTAGGGGGCAGATGGACTTAGGAGGTGCTTTGAGGTCGAGGGAGGGCTGACCCGACGTACCGTGGTATCGCTCCTGAGACGGCTACTCCCAGGGGTTAGGTAGGGGCGCTGTGAATCTTGGGACGGGACAGGTGTAGATGAGGGGTATATCTTGGATGTGTGGGATATACTACTATGCAAGTCACTGATGGTACTCATGCTTTACTTTCATGCAAGTATTTACTTTATGCTATAAATGATCCTCATGGTTAATGGATAACAGTTGTCAAATCCTACTATCTTATGTCGTCATGACCTTGTTTAAAAATCAATGGCTAAGGATCCACATGATTAGTAAGCAAGCTTTGCGTCAGCCGTAAGCCCCGTCCATTAAGTCCTACTGAGTAATTAGTACTCAGGGTTTGCCCCCACTTTTAGATTACAGGTACCGACGACATCTGGACAACTGTGTTGGAGGTGGTAGTACCGGTGGGCTCGGTGCTACTCGCATTGATTATCCCTGCATGAAGACTATTGAGTTTATTTCCCGCTGCGAGTTGTTTTGAAACGCTTCCGCTATTTATACATATTTTTCTCAATCGCTTCCGCTGTATTTTGAACTCATATTTGATTCCATACATGATGGTTTGTAAACTATGTCTATCCCTCTTATATTTCAACTACCTATGATGATGTAACTGTTGTGGCTCCATCGAGAGTCAGATGTGTCTGATGTCGGTTCCTCTGGGATTTGGTATTATCGAGAGCCGAAGTACTCTCGACGGACTACTGGGTTTAGTCTGGCCTAGGTGCACCGCGAGCCAGAGGTGGCAGGTGTGCTTAGTCCGGATTAAGCAGGGCAGTTCCGCCACAAGTTCTAGCATACAGAGGAAGTGAGGGCAAAGAAGCATGCAACAAGCTCAAATGAATCTGTCTTACACAGATCCAGAGCAAGCATATTTGTCAGGGTAGTTTAAAAGAAAGCATCACCAACATAAATAGCACCTAGCAAGATAGGCATGAACAACAAGATGCTAGCTATGCATACAAGGTGTGCTACTCTCAACCAAAGCATATACAACTAGCCCATTTTAGAGACTTGCAAATTACAGATTTGAACATTTATATTCATAAGCAAGTTCTTTTTGTGTCAGGGGTTATTTACTTGTCTTTTGCCACTTCTTACCAACCAATGCCAAGCCTTGGCTCAAAGAACCATCAGAAGCTTAAGACAAGATTTTGGTCATACACAACCTAGTCTAAGTTCATGTCAAAGTGCAATGACAAGCAGTCTCAAACTAGATCAATGTGACAAGCAAATCCACCTGGATCTTTCTCAATTTAGGACATAAGACACCACTTGTAATCATTTTGATTCAGATTTCAATTTAAGCAAGGTGTCATAAACGCTTAGGCATTAACATAGCAAAGGCATACAACTAGCATATATAGGCATGAAAAGATAGCATAGTATTCAACATTCCAACACATGCTAGGTAGCCAAATCAAGTGGTGATCATGGTTTTGATTTTCAGGAAAGAAAAAGACATAGCTCACAATTAGTATTCAACAGACTCAAGAGAACTTAGCCAACCATGATCAAGCATGCATCTGTACAATCTAGCACATGCAAGTACTAACTCATCATTCCAAAAGGGCTCTAGTGCTAGTGAAATGAAAATGCATATGATACAATGCAATGCATGATATGATACAATATGCAAAAGAACCAAAGAGAAATAAAAGCAAGATAAAAGCAAAAACTAAACTATAGAAGCTATTCCTTACTAAAAGGAATAGCAAACTATCCCTGACTAAAAGGGATAGCACACTCCAAGCTCACCTCTCAGACGCGTAAAAGCGTCAAACTCTAGGGGCTTCGTAAAGATATCGGCCAACTGGTTTGCAGATACTACATGGACTAAGTCTATGTCTCCCTTCTACATGGACTACATGGTTCTAGAGTGCAAGACGAGGTTCTTAGCTACAGAGATAGCAGAAGTCGAGTCAACTAGAAGAGGGATCCTACCAAACCTAAGGCCGAAATCACTAAGGGTGGCTTTCATCCACAAAAGCTGGGAGCAGCAACTAGCAGCAGCAACATATTCTGCTTCAGTGGTGGAAAGAGCTACACTAGCTTGCTTGCGGGAGGACCAAGAGACAAGAGAGGTTCCTAAGAGTTGGCATGTGCCGGAGGTTGACTTGCGATCAATCCGGCAGCCAGCATGATCAGCATCTGAGAACCCTCTAAGAGAAAGAGAAGAACCCGAAGAATACCAAAGACCAAGCTCAGGAGTGAATTTCAGATACTTGAAAATGCGCTTCAGCGCTTGATGGTGAGAAGTCCTAGGAGAAGCCTGGTAGCGCGCACAAAGGCAGACCGCGCACTGAATGTCCGGCCTGGTCGCCGTCAGGTATAGAAGTGAGCCGATCATCCCTCAAAATTCCTTCTGATCCACCGCCTCCCCATCTTCATCAGCATCAAGTGGCGTGTTTGTACTCATAGGAGTTGTCATGGGTTTAGAGTCACCCATGTTAAACTTCTTGAGTATGTCCCTTGTGTACTTAGCTTGATGGACAAAGGTACCCTCAAGGCCTTGCTTGATCTACAGCCTGAGGAAGAACTGGAACTCACCCATAAGACTCATCTCAAATTCCCTACTCATCTGTTCAGCAAAACTAGACACCAAAGCGTGAGATGAACCACCAAAGATTATGTCATCAACATATATCTGAACTATCATGGTGTCACCACCACGACTCAACAAAAACAAGGTCTTGTCTACTGAACGCATCACAATCCCAGACTTGAGCAGGAAACTCTTCAACCTAGCATACCAAGCTCTAGGAACTTGCTTCAGACCATAAATGTAACACACTAAATTTAATTCAAGAATTTTACAATAAATTCAATATGGAGTGCCTTGCTTACAGAGCAGAAGCGCAGGGAGATTGATGAGAAGAAAAAAAAGCTCAACCCTGCATCCTCCAACAGCAACACCCGCCCCCGCTACCCCCAGCAGTACCAGCAACAGCGTCAGCAACCACAGCAGCAGCAGTACTAGCAACAGACAGGTCAGGGACAGCGTTACCAGAATCAGAACCAACGCCCTTCCTACAGAGCTATGCCACAGGGGCAGTCCAACCCACCTGCCCAAAATCAGGCTACTATTCCCGTGGTTCGTAACTACTACAAGTGTGGCGACAGTGGGCACCTCGCCAACAACTGCCCTCAGAGGGGGCAACAGCAGCAGCAGGCCAGACAGAACGCCCCACAGCAGCAGCAGCAGGGGCGCCCCAACCAGCAGCATAAGGCACTACTTCAGGGCAAGGTCAATCATGTGACGGCAGAAACTGCAGCAGAAGCCCCAAACGTTGTGCTTGGTACGTTTACAGTCAACTCCAACCCTGCTACAATACTTTTTGATACTGGTGCTACGCATTCTTTTATTACAAGATCTTTTGCTGAAAAACATAACCTCCCCTTAAGCTGCATGAAAAGACCTATGGTAATTAATTCACCGGGGGAAAAGATAACTACCAACACAATCTGTACCAGAGTTAGTATCAACATAAGGGGGGTAGAGTTTCGCACTGGGTTGCTAGTTATTGATTCCATGGATATTGATATAATCTTGGGCATGGACACTCTGGAGAAGTGGGGTGTCAAAATTAATTGTGCTCAACGGACAGTTCACCTAGCAGCATCAGATGGCCAGGAAGTGGGAATCAGCGCATCAAGTCCTTCAGGTTATTTGCACCAGATGGAGGTTAGACCTACAGACGGCATTCGGATAGTGTGTGATTATCCAGATGTCTTCCCTGATGAATTGCCAGGTATACCGCCTGACAGAGATATTAAGTCTTTAATAGAGCTTTTACCTGGCACTGCACCCATAGCAATGAGGCAATATAGAATGGCACCTATAGAGCATGAGGAGGTTAAAAAGAATATAGATGAATTGCTAGCTAAAGGATATATCCGCCCTAGTTCCTCTCCTTGGGCTTTTCCAGTCTTGCTTGTTGAGAAAAAGGATACTGATGTGAAAAAGGATGTGTGTGGATTACCGAGCTCTAAATAAAGTCACCATTAAAAACAAGTACCCGCTTCCCCGCATTGATGATTTGTTTGATCAGCTTCAGGGTTCTTTTGTTTTCTCCAAGATTGATTTGAGATCTGGTTATCATCAGTTAAAAATTCGTCCCTCAGATATTCCTAAAACTGCCTTCACCACTAAGTACGGCTTGTTTGAGTATACAGTAATGTCCTTCGGCCTCACCAATGCTCCTGCCTATTTTATGCAACTAATGAATTCAGTATTTATGGATTATTTAGACAAGTTTGTGGTGGTTTTTATTGATGACATACTGATTTATTCCAAGACTGAAGCAGAACATGAGGAGCATTTAAGGTTAGTTCTTCAGAGACTGAGAGAACACAAGCTGTACGCCAAGTTCAGCAAATGTGAATTTTGGATTGATGAAGTGCGTTTCCTTGGTCACGTCGTCTCCAAAGGAGGAATTGCAGTGGATCCAAGCAAGGTCAGTACTGTCACGAACTGGAAGGTGCCGGAAATACCAAAAGAGGTTCGTGGATTTCTGGGTTTAGCTGGTTATTATCGGAGATTTATTGAGAATTTTTCAAGAATTGCAAAGCCCATGACTTCCCTATTAGAGAAGGATGCAAAATTTAGATGGACAAATGCACAGCAAGCTGCTTTTGTTGAGTTGAAGAAAAGATTGACTACAGCACCTGTGTTGACATTGCCTGACCAGCAGAAGAAATTCATAGTTTATTGTGATGCTTCCAGAGATGATTTGGGATGTGTTCTGATACAGGAAGGCAAAGTGATTGCCTACGCTTCACGGCAGTTGCGCAAGCATGAGTTGAATTATCCTACACACGACCTGGAACTTGTAGCAGTTGTGCACGCACTGAAGATTTGGCGTCACTAAGCGTTGTGAAATTTATATTGATCACAAGAGTCTCAAATATATCTTCACACAGAACGAGTTGAATATGCGGCAGCGAAGATGGCTGGAATTAATTAAGGATTATGATATGGAAATTCATTATCATCCTGGTAAGGCTAATGTGGTGGCAGACGCTCTGAGTAGGAAGAGTTTTGCTAATATGGCTTTGGGTTTCATGATGCCGCATGAGTTATGTGAAGAGTTTGAAAGATTGAGTTTGGGTTTTCTACATCACACTACAGCCGCAACATTTGAGGCAGAGCCGACATTAGAACAAGAAATTCGGGAGCACCAGAAGAATGATGAGAAATTGCAGGAAATTCGTGAATTGCTCAAATCAGGCAAGGCGCCTCACTTTCGGGAAGATGAACAAGGAAATTTATGGTACAAGAATAGAATATGTGTGCCTAATGTGGACAGCATCAGAAAAATTAATTTTGAGTGAGGCTCATGATACGGCTTATTCTATTCATCCCGGCAGCACTAAGATGTACTATGATCTGAAGGAAAGATTTTGGTGGTACGGTATGAAGCGTGCCGTGGCCGAGTATGTAGCTATTTGTGATACATGTCAGCGTGTGAAGGCAGAACATCAGAGACCAGCAGGTTTATTATAGCCGTTGAAGGTACCAGAATGGAAGTGGGAAGAAATAACCATGGATTTTATTTGTGGGTTTGCCTCGTACTCAGAAAGGTTATAATTCAATATGGATAGTAGTGGATCGTTTAACCAAGGTAGCTCATTTTATACCGGTTAACACTACTTATTCAGGTGCTAAGTTAGCTGAGATGTACATCTCCAGAATTGTCTGCCTGCACGGCGTGCCTAAGAAAATTATATCTGACCGACGTTCGCAGTTTACTTCTCGCTTTTGGGAGCAGTTGCATAATTCATTAGACACAAAGCTCAGGTTTAGTACAGCTTACCATCCTCAGACAGATGGGCAGACAGAAAGAACTAATTAGATACTTGAGGATATGTTGAGAGCTTGTGCCATACAGTACGGCATTAGTTGGGATAAGTGTCTGCCATATGCTGAATTTTCTTATAATAACAGCTATCAAGCCAGTCTGAAGAAGTCGCCATTTGAAGCACTATACGGCAAGAGGTGCAGAACGCCGTTGTTCTGGAATCAGACAGGTGAGAAGTAGGTATTTGGACCTGACATAATACAGGATACTGAACAACAATTGCGGATTGTTCAGGAGAATTTGAGAGTTGCTCAGTCTAGGCAGAGAAGTTATGCTGATGTCCGCAGGAGGGATTTGTCCTTTAAAGTGGATGACCATGTGTACTTGAAGGTATCACCAATGAGAGGTATTCGCCGTTTCAACATGAAAGGAAAGCTAGCGCCAAGATACATTGGGCCATTTAAAATACGGGAAAAGAAAGGTGAAGTAGCTTACCGCCTGGAATTACCTTCCAGTTTGTCAGGTGTGCATGATGTGTTTCATGTGTTTCAGTTGAAGAAGTGTTTGAGAGTGCCCGAAGAGCAAGCGCCGCTAGAAGGATTGGAGGTACAAGAGGATCTGACTTACACAGAGCATCCAGTGAAAATTTTAGACACATCTGAGAGGAATATCAGAAACAAAAAGATCAAGATGTGCCGTGTGCAATGGAGTCATCATACAGAAGCAGAGGCAACATGGGAATGAGAGGATGAATTAAAAGTAGCATACCCCGCTCTCTTTGCTAACTAGCCTATCTGAATCTCGGGGCGATATTCTTGTTAAGGGGGGTAGGTTTGTAACACTCTAAATTTAATTCCAGAATTTTACAATAAATTCAATATGGTTTATTTAATTTTCTAGGATTTTATATGCCTAGGCCTGCATTTAATGATTTATTTTATCTACATTTAATTAAAATTAATCATAGGTCAACTTTTGTTGTAAATTCATGCTGGTGCATTGCTTTATTTCTTGTATGGTCTAAGGATTCAAAATTCAAATTCATTTGAATTGATAGAGCTTTTGCCTCTTTATTCAAAGTTATATTCAGAAAATAAAAAGAAAAAAAAAGAGGAGGAGGCCAGCCACCGGGCCAACAGCCCCGCAGCCGGCCCACCCCCTCGGTTCCCCTTCGGTCCAGCTCGGCTAGGCCCAGGCGCAGCCGGCCCAACTCCTCCCCACGCCCTCTCTTTCTCTGATCCGCGGGACCCGCCCGGCAGGGCCTTCTTCCTCCTCACTCCCTCCTCTGCTTTCGTCATTTGCCGCCTCTTCTCTCTGCGCCGTGGCCCCGGCCGCTTCCCGTCCCTGGCTGTGGACCCGAGACCCGCCTTCCCCGCGGCCATGGCCCGCCTATCACCTGCCGCCTTCCCTTCCCTGTTTGGAGTCCGCGTGGAGTTGAGCTAGACCGATTCCGGATCAAACCGAACCCGGGGTGAGCTCATGCCGCACGAGCCCGAGTTGGACCAACAAAAACCGCCTATAAGGAGGTCCCTGAGATCCGCCGCCGCTCCCTTTACGCAACTGAAGTAGTGCCCTAGCCCTAGAGCTCGCCACCGCTCTCAATTTCGCCCTCCAAACCGAAAGGTGAGCCGCCGCCGCGGTTCTTGAATTGCAGCCGGTGACGAGTCTTCCGGCCCTTTTGACCCCCTCCTTGGTTTTGCAGGAGCAACGCGGAGCCTACCCACCAGTTCTTGGACCCTCGGAGCCACGCCTTGTCGCCGTCCCGCGTGCACCGACGCCGCCAGCCGCACCCGCTCGCCGCCGGCTTGCCCCGTCGCATCTCCGCCGCCACCGAGCCCCTAGGTGTGTTCCCCATCGCACCCTCTTGCTCTCCGGCCCGCTCCCTTACCGTGCCGTGCCCCGCAGTGCCCGGAGCAGCGCGCTCTGGCGAGCCGCCGCCGCGGCGATGGTCATCGCCGGCCATCTTCCCCCTTAACACTCAAGAGCCGCACGATCTGGATCCGACGGCCCACAAGCGTCGGCGACCCGGTCAATCGCCGGTCAATACCGGTCAACAGCCGACCGCCGTGGCACTTTTGCTAAAGAGCCCTCCAGCTTTGCAGAAATTAACTCGCAGTCTGTCCATGTACAAAAGTAATTACAAAGTAGCCCTGTTTTTAACAGTTTTGCCCTTTACCTTTTCGGAAATAGAACCCGCAGTCTAAGCCCCTCTGTTTTAGCGCTTTAGTCCTCGGCGGTTAAGTTTATTTACATTTGGGCCCTTGGTTTTCCAAAGTTAGCCCCTGACATTAGTTTTTCTTCGCAATTGTGCCCCTGGAACCCTGTTTTGGGCATAACTTCACCGTTTTAAATCCGATTTTGGCGATTCTCGCGCCCACGCGACCGTAGTGATGTGTAGAATAATTTTATATATGTTTTACCTTCTGTTTTTATGTTATGATGTACTGTTTCTTATCTTTTCCATTTGTTTGCTTGCATGTGTGATCATGTGGATTCTTGTTTGGTGCCGTGTGTCGTGCGTAGACGTTGATCCGCCTGTCGAGTTTGAAGAGCAACCTCCAGAAGCCTCTGAGCAGCAGCAAGGAATAAATTTTGAGAAAGGCAAGTATAACATAAACAACACCTAATAACCTTTTATTTCGCTGCATGTGCATTTTAATTTATATGCCGTAAGGTTTACCTAGCTAATTTTATCCTTTTATATCTACCCTGTAGGATGCATATGGTTAAGTTGTGCTAGGTGCTGCGCAAACTCATATCTTTTTGTTAATTTAATTTTGATTAATGATTCTATGCAATTAATTGTTGGACGTGACCCTGATCGGTTCATGTCCATTTTAATATGGCTTTTTAGCAACATGGTTTAGGGACCTTGAGCAATGTGCTCGTGTGCTTTTGCTGGTTCTCTCCCTAAGGACCGAATCACAAAGTGACCACCTGGGACAACAGTGCTACCACAAGGCTGGAATGGGACAGACTTAGCTGATTAATTAGGTTGTTTTGGTTTGGGAGTAACTTACCTGCGGGGCAAGAGGGGAGGTGAGCTTCTGTGGCCCTCGCGCTGCTTGGGTTGAGTGTGCTTTACGTTATATGTATGTGCTTCTCCCCTTGAGGCTTGCTCCACGGTTGCGACCCTGAAACCTTAGCGGTTACACCTTACCAACATGATCTTTGTAAAGGCTTCGTAGTGCGCTTGCTAGTCATCACATCTCCGGTAATGTGGTGAATTCCTAGCGTAGCTCACGACTTGTGGGTAAAGATGTACAACCTCTCGAGAGTGTAAAACTAACATGTTAGCCGTGCTCACGGTTATGAGCGGCCCAGACCCTTCCCAGTGATTAGTAAAGGACTCTTGGCTGAGGTTCCTTGGTTATGGTTTTGATAATTGTTATATCTGTTTAATCTTATTAAATTCTTATGCAATATCTTTTGGGCTAATGGTTTTGTTATTAATTCATAGTAATTAGGCTTTAATAAATGTTTTAAATTAAAAGCTTATGCAGATGTCAGCTAACCATAGAGCCTCATGGTTTATGTTATATTTGTTGGGTATTCTGTACTCACACTTGTTTTCTTTATATTTATTCCTTGTTGGGGGGAAAAATACAACCGCTGCTCAGATGATGGTGGTAATGAAGACTATGTGCAACACTACGACGAGTATTAGGCGTTTTGTTCACCAGTTGACGTCCCTGTGGCGCCCGTTATGTTTATGATTTATGCTTCCGCTATGCTACGTTATACTCTGAGTTAAACACTTGTGTCACAGTGTAATAATGATATATTTAATGTTATGCACGTTTTTATCTTTGGCATGTGCTGTGGTATTCTGTAATTTGTCATGTATATGCGAGACGTTTCCTGGCGCATATATATGTTGCACGGTTTTGTTCGTTGAAACCGGGCGTGACAATAAAGGTCTTTCCTCAACTTATACACCCGTTCTAGAAATCTAGCACTCTAAAGCCAGGAGGTTGTCTCACATATACGTCCTCCTCTATGAACCCATTCAGAAAAGCAGACTTGACATCCATTTGCTGTAGTTTGAAGCCTTTAGAGGCCGCAAAGGCAAGCAAAATCCTAATGGCTTCCAAACGAGCTACAGGGGCAAATGACTCCTCATAATCTATCCCCTCCTTCTGACAGAAACCCTGGGCTACCAATCTCGCTTTGTTCCTCACAACCATCCCATTCTCACCCTGTTTGTTCTTGAAAACCCACTTGGTACCTATAGAGCGACAGTTTGGTGGAGGCTCAACTAAATCCCAGACATGGTTTCCCTCAAAGTTCTCCAACTCCTCATGCATGGCGTTCACCTAGTTAGGATCAGATAATGCATGTGACACATCCCGGGGCTCAAAAGAAGCAACATATGCAGAGTAGGAGAAAAAGGCTAGAGAGTTAACCGAAGAGCGTGTAACACATTGGTAAATGTCTCCAATCATCCTGTGAGGAGGGTGATCCCGCTGGACCTGCTGAGATGAAACAATCTCGGAGGTCACCTCCCCTGCGTCCACAGTGGGGCCAGCCTCTGCTTGAGCTTGCTGTCGGGGGAGTGAAGTGTAAGCCGTGGGCAAGGGTCCTCCTTCATCATCAGAGCTCGGGGGCAGGAACTGCAGCCGGTGCAGTGGCTCTTGCATCACCAACATCAACCGCACCTTCCTCATCCTCAAAAATGGGGGTGCCTTCTTCATCATGTCTTGAAAGCTCAAAGGCAGGGGTTGTGCAGGGCATAGTTTTATCAAAAGAAACCTCACAAGTATCAACAACTTACTTGGCCTCCAAAATCAACACACGAAAAGCCCTAGAACTAGAAGCATACCCCAGAAAAATCCCATCCAAGCAATGAGACTTAAACTTGTCCAAATGCCCCGCCTTCTTAAGCACAAAGCACCTGCAGCCAAACGCTCGCAAATGCTTGACGCTGGGCTGCCTTCCAAATCGAAGTTCATACGAGGTCTTCCCAAGGAAAGCTCGCAAGAAGATCCAATTCGCAACGTAACAGGCCGTATTCACTGCCTCAGCCGAAAAGTGCCTCGGAGTCCTGTGCTCATCGAGCATCGTCCGTGCCATCTCAACAGTGTGTGGTTCTTACGTTCCACAACACTGTTCTACGATGGGGTATATGGAGAAGAAAACTGGTGCTCAAGACTTAGGTCACGGCAGAAGTTTTCGAAACGAGAGTTTCTGAATTCTCCGCCATTGTCACTGTGGATAGCCCTCATGGCCTTATGACTCTCGTTTCTCAACCTCAGTACCAGATCCCGAACAAAACCAAATGCCTCATCCTTAGACTCCATGAAAAATACCCACGAGAACCATGAAAAATCATCCACAACGTCAAGCACGTAACACTTTCCACTGACCAACCTACCCAAGCAAGACCTACTGTATCCATATGGAGTAGCTCACCCGGATAGGAGGTCATAACCTGAGACACAGGAATGTGAGAAGCGGCAACCATCTTGCCATGACGACAGGAGTGGCATACTAAGTCCTTCTCAGCTCTCAACTTGGGCAATCCTCGGATTAGGCCCATTGAACTCAACCTGGTTAGCAGATCAAAGCTCAAGTGACCAAGCCTCCTATGCCACTTCCAAATATTAGCAAAAGGACTAGCAACCAAACAGCGAGCAGGGCCACAAACAGAAGTGAGGTCGACCCTAAAAACCTGACCAAAAGGCAGCAAAGTGCAAACATGGGTATCCTCAGCATCAAGAACGCAGCACGCACCCTTCTTAAAACGAATCTCAAATCCTTCATCGAGAAGTTGCAACACAGAGACCAAATTGAACCCCAAATTCTAAACAAAAGCAACTTCTCTAAGGGAAAGCTTAGCAGAGAGCGAAACAGAACCAACACCCAGCACTTTACCTTGACCATTGTCCCCGAATGTGATGTACTCCTTGGTGCTCACGGGGTTGAGGCTGGAGAACCACTTGCGGTGCCCTATCATGTGCCTAGAGCAACCGGAGTCCATGATCCACACGTCCTCCATGTCTCGATCCTGCGAAGTCAAGTAAAGCGACGGTGAGCAAACGGTCCGGCACGGGGGTTAGTACCAGTGCCGAGCCATCTGCTCAAAAGTGGGGCAAGCACAGTCAAAGAAATCACCACGACTGGAGTAACCACAACCCTCAAAGTGTGGCCTTTCAAGCTCTCTCACAAACCCTCGGTCACGAGGTTCGTATCCATGCTGAAAACGACTAGGAGCTCGGCCGGTAAAGCGACTCTCACCACCAAGAGCACGGGCCTGAAAGCCGCCTCCTCTCTCACCACCAGCAGAGCGGTCTCTCATCTCACCGCGGTGGGGAGGATTTTGCCTACCACCTTGGTAGAACTGATCTTGGTTCCCCCAAGCTCTCTCCTGCCTCTCAACTCGCTTCCTCCTGAAGCAAAAATCCTCTAGTGGCCATTCTGCTGGCAGAACTCACAGTGGTAGACAGGCCTCCTAGGAACTGAGTTAGGCTGGGACTTGAGCTTAGGTGGTGTAGCCTTGGGTGGCTCAGGCTGTTGGATTGGCTTCTTGCCCTTGGGCTTAAGCTCTTCCTCAACAATCTTGTCTAGCTTAGCCTTAGAAGGCTTGGATGTCCAGTACTGCCTCTTTGGGGCAGACTTGGGTGGCTCATGGTAAACCCCATCAACAATCTCACCTGGTTGGGTAGGTGCAATTTTGGGCTTAACCGGAGCACTCTTCTTACCCGAAGTGCTGCACTCTCCAAACCCAACACCACTTGTCTCACCCTCAGCTCTCTTGGTGCTCTCTATGATCATCTCTAGTTGGGGTTGCCTCGCATATACCCAACTGAGCACCTCTCTCAACCTATTGTTGTCATTTTGCAAAGACAACATCTCCTCCCTCAGATCCTCCAGAATCACAGTCTAGGCAGCACAGATATCACAGTCTAGGGAGGAAACCACAACAGTATTCTCCAACTTCCTAATGGTGGCATCCCTATCCACCAGCTACATCCTAAGGGTTAGGCAGTTCTCACAAGTATCAGTAGGTGCTGAAAGCACCTCAAAGTCAGCTCTCAACTGCTCTAACTCACCTCTCAAAGTAGGACAGACCATACACGCACCAAAAAGCGCAGGTCTAGCCCTATGCTCCTCAAGCTCCATGAGCTGCCCCTCAAACTTATCCTTCAGCACAGCTAGCTGTCTGGCTAAATAGGGGCAAGACTCACACTCAAGCTCTCCACTCAGAGTAGGCTCATCCATCTTGGACTGGAGTTTGCCTAGCTCAGCTCTAAGCCATCTGTCTCCTCTACCCGCTTGGCATACCTATCCCTCTGGTCACCAAGCTCCGTCATGAAAGACTCGCAGGTAGGGCACTCAAGCTCACTAGGTTGGGGTCTCACACACCTCAACCTCTCTTTCTCCTCCAAAGCCTCAGCAAGTTGGGCTTTCAACTTCTGTAGCTTCTTAGCTACCTTCACTAGCATCTTATCCTGGGCTTTCAACTCACAGCTATTCTTCTCTAGCATCTTAAGGATTTTGGCTTGCTCAGGAGTTACCTCATCATCTGAAGAAGAGTTGCTGCCGTCATCCTTGTTCTCCATGTCCTCAAGCACCATGGAGCAGATCGAGCTCCTCTTGTCCTTGTTCTTGCGCTTGGACTTGGTGGAGACGAAGCTCAAGCCAGCTGGACCTCCTTGATCGTTCCTCTTGTCCTTCCTATATGTGATCTCCTCATCGCTTGAGCTCAACGAGGACGAAGAGGAAGAAGATCCGCTGCAGCAGAACATGATCTCAGCGAAGAAAGCCTTGTCCCGCTTCCGGTTGTCCTTCTGGTAGCTCTTGAAAGCCTTCCGGAAGTTCTTCTTGCCGAAGGGACGCTTGCCGATGCCGTGCATGCTGGAGCGATGCTTGTCAAAACTAGGCTTGCCGGAGTGGTACTTGTCGGAGTCGCGGGAGTAGCTCTTGCCCTTCTTGTAGTAGTCATTCTTGTTGGGGCACTCGGCGATGAAGTGGCCGACCTCTCCGCACTCGAAACATTTGGGCCGCTCACCCCTCTTCTTGCTCATCCGGTTGTCATAAGCGCGCTGAAAGTGACTAGACACCAGACATAGCTCATCATCCCCAAGTGTCGCCAACTACTCCTCTGTAACAGACATCAAAGTAGAAAACGAGAAGTTGTGTAACAGGGGGTTAGCAATAGACTCACTAGAGGGAGTAGCCAAGGCTAGACTCTTAGAACCTATACAAGAAAGGGAATCCCTCAACTTATAATCTACTTCTGTGGCCTTGAGCTTACTATAGAGCGCCTCTACTCCTATCGTATCATACACTGCCGACTCAATGATTGAGTTTACCTTGATCTCCCACACTGTTTTGTCCAAAGCATACAGCAACTTGACAGCCTGCTGATGATCGGTGTATGGGAGCTCAGCGGGGGCAGAATTGACACGCAACTTGTTGATGATCAATTGAAAGCGACCAAACAAATCATCTACTGACTCTCCCGGCTTCTGGACGAAATTTTCATATTCACGCCGGTAAGTCTCCACAAGCCTAGCCTTAATCGTCGCAGTACCCTCATGGTGTGCACTAAGCAGTGACCATATCTCACGCGCAGTCTTAAGGTGACTCACTCTCTCATAATCCACGGGACCAAGCCCGGAAAAGAGAAAGTTAGCAGCCTTGGCATTCGCCTCATGCCGAGCCACGATATCCTGCGTAGTACGCTCAGCGACTGGAAGCACCACAAAAGTCGTACTCTGAGTAGCATCCCATATGTCCTAACTCTGGCAAACAAGGAACGCCTCCATCCTAATTTTCCAGTAGGGATAGCCATCAAAGCCAAGGACGGGAATTTTCCCGGAGTAAGTCATCGTCGCTACGGTTTCGTCACCGGTTAAGGTATAGAAAACCTAACCGGCTCTGATACCACTTGTAGGACCGAGACGTGTGACTAGCGGGGGGGGAGGGAAGGTGAATAGGAGCACTTGAAAAACTCAAACTCAAATCCCCCAAAGTGCGCTGTCATGAAAACACACGCACACCAGATACCGTCCACTGAACAGATACGTATCGGGTGGAAAGCGGAAGCACTCGAATTAATGCCCAACGAAACGGACGTAAGACGAGCAACCAAGCTACACCTAAACAAACAGACACACTACACCTAGATGAACACAACAAAGCACAAATAAAACAAGACGAGCTACAAAGCTTGCAAGTGTCGTACACTAGCCACTCAACACACCGAAGCGTGCCTCACTTAAGATCAGTTAGTGAAGAGTATGGGCATGCAATGGTTGATACAAAACAAGTTTGAAGCAAACACAAACGAGAAAGAACGACTCGGAACAAGAACAAAAGACCGGACAAAAAATAACCTAAGACCTAGCAGCAAAACACAAGAGAAAGCCCCTACGCGCGCAGCCAGACCATCCCAAGGGAACAAACAACACGGGCGCAAGAACAAAGGCTGGACTGGACAAGAAAATCAACTGACCGGACAAACTAACGGACCAAACAGCACAAAAGAGAAACACTGAAGATCAGCAAGGGACCGGACAGTCAGGTCTAAGCCAAGGGGCTTGACCGGACAACTCACAGGAAGAAAAAGAACTTGCAGCGCTAAACGGGGGAAGACCGGACAGTCCTATCTAGGGATTTCGGACAAATGAAATGCCAAAACAATTGAGAAGAGCACGAGCAGCAGCTCCCAGCACCAGCAAATTCGGACAGTCAGGTCATAGGACATCGGACAATAGGAAGGACTGTCCTGTCCCTTGTTCACTGCAAGCCCCAAAGCTGAAATTGAAAACTGCACATGAGCACTTCAAAAATCGAACCAAAAACCTGTCCAAACCTTCTCAAAAACTCACGAAATTTTGCACAGAGGATCCTTGACCAATCCCAAAGCAAACCCCAAAAGATCCATGTGAAAAAGATCAAGGGTTGCACGGGAATTGCAAATCTCGTGAAAGTGGTGAGGGAAGAATGAAAAACCGGAAAACGCCCAAATTCACGCTTGCTCGGGGATAGATTGTTCTAGCACAAGTCTAGAGAGATGCACCACGTCCTAGCAAGTCAAAATACCGGCAAAAGAAAGATCTCATCCTTGGAAAACTCAAATCGAACCAAAATCCAAGTAATGAGACCAAAAACCAAACTAGAAAGGGGGGAAAGAGGGAGGGATGAAATTGCTGCTAATTTCTCAATGAGGAACCTTGGATTAATCACAAAATCAGGTTACACAAGTTCCCTAGAGCCTACCTCCCTTCATCCTCCCACTAATGACAAGATTAGACTAAACTCGGTACTCATCTCCTAGCTAATCCTCTCTATTTCTTCTCCTTGGACCTTGGCTGCTAGGGTTAGGAAAACTAGGGTATGTGGCTGCCAAGATAAGCTCCAAGGGAGCCTCTCAAGTCTATTTATACCCTAGACCCTAAACGACACAATTACACTAAGACCCCTACTCTAAAAATGCCTGGAGGGGGCCAAACAGAAAATATACAATCGGACGACTACGATGACGGCTTGATCTTCTTCTTATCCACGCCTCGCTTGGATGTGCGCCACGTAGCCAGTAGTCCAAAAGCTTCCCCCGGTTTTGAAGTCAGAAACCGGGACACTTTATTCTGCGGGCTTTCTAGGCCGGGTCTTGGCCCAATCTTCTATCTTGGCGAGTCGGAGCCCAACCCACCAAGTCATCTGAACTTGGGTGGCGGTTTTGAGCCAAAGCCGCCAAAGCCTCCCTCGCACGCCTTTGCGCCATGCACTCGGGTTGGAGCACCAAGGTGGCACCCGGCTTCTCCAGTCCATCGGAGTCGCCTCGCGGTCCATCGGAGGGCTTACACCACCGTTGCCAAACCGCCCCTCTGTGTACCGAGCTTCCATAGTCGACCGATGCCGAGCGTTGCCTCCGGTCTATTGGAGGGCTTTTGCCTCAGTCCATCGAGGTCTTCACCATCTACCTCCAATCCATCGGAGGGCCTCCAGTCCATCGGAGGGCTTGAGTTCGTTCACAATCACTCATCACACCTGGAGAGCAATGAGACCGGTCCATTGGCTCTCAACTGAAAGCGACCAAACAAGTGGTCTACTGACTCTCCCGGCTTCTGGACGAAATTCTCATATTCGCGCTGGTAAGTCTCCACAAGCCTAGCCTTAATGGTCGTGGTACCCTCATGGTGTACCATATCTCACGCGACATCTTGAGGTGACTCATTATCTCATAATCCATGGGACCAAGCCCGGAAAAGAGAAAGTTAACAGTCTTGGCATTCGCCTCATGCTGAGCCACGATCTCAGGCGTAGTACGCTTAGCAACTGGATGCACCACAAAAGTCGTATTCTGAGTAGCATCCCATATGTCCTGACTCTGGATAACAAGGAACGCCTCCATCCTACCCTTCCAGTAGGGATAGCCATCGGAGCCAAGGACCGGAATCTTCTCGGAGTAAGTCATCGTCGCTACGGTTTCGTCACTGGTTAAGGTATGAGGAAACATAACCGGCTCTGATACCACTTGTAGGACCGAGACGTGCGACTAGAAGGGGGTGAATAGGAGCACTTGAAAACTCAAACTCAATCCCCCGTAGTGCAAACTGAAACAACACCCACAACAAAGCTAGACACCGTCCACTAAGAGGATAAGTATCTAGCTCACAACACGTGCTTGGTACCGTCTACTGAACAGATACGTACCAAGCACAAGGCAGAAGTACACGCTCAAACGGCTAAGACAAAGAGCGCAAAAGGAACCAACTTTAGGAAACTGCAGATTTCAGACAGACACGGCTGCAAAGAAAAATCTTAAAACCCTAGAAGCAAAGCTCCAAACCACCCCAAAAATTACTACACATTCACAAGACAAGAAGGAACAGCTCCAGAAAAATTCAGACAAATTGGAGCAAGTTGTGACCACCGGACTGTCCGGTGGTTAACCACCGGACTGTCCGGTGCTTACAGCCTGACACTCCAAAAAGATTCGGACCAAAACCCAATCAAACCAACTCCAAATATTATGAAATTTTGACTAAAGTTTAAGAAGGGGCCAAGGAACAACTCCACAAATTTTTAGCTCAATTGGACAAAAAATAAAAATCCTAGAGCTACCGGACTGTCCGGTGCAGACCCACCGGACTGTCCGGTGGTTAAAAAACTGTCACACCAACCCCAAAAGAAAAATACCAAGACCCTGTCAAAACACCTCCAAAAAATCTAAAATTTTTATGGGCACTTTATGATTCACAGGATAAGAGCTCCACAAAATGTCAGGTCATTTGGAGCATGTTTGACCACTGTACCAACCACCGGACGTTATAGGAACCCACCAGATGTTATAGACAGACAGAAAAACAGCCACACGAAACTTGAACTTCCGAAGCCAAAACTTGACCAAACCTTCACCAATCTTCACGAAAGTTTGCACACACTAACCTAGCTCTATTCCAAAGTTATTTCCAAAAGATCTATAGAAAAAGATCAAGAGATTACTAGAAATTTCAGATCTCGGGAAGAGGTGAATATTTGGGCAAGAAAGGGGAAAGCTCAAGAACAATTTGCTCGTTGCAATCCATCGGGATTGAGATGTTTTAAGACATAATCTTCACGTTCTTGCAAGTCCAAAACACAAAGAAAACAAAGGATTCAACCGTGGCCAAAGCAAACACCCAATGTGGGGGATAGATATCCCCTGGGCCCTCACGGCATGGATTTAGTACATGGGCCGTTGGAGGGCCCAATGGAGACAGCAGGCCCTCATACAGGTGCCGACTGGTCTCGTGGGCCCGAGAACAGATGATGAGCTTGAAGACCAAGTCAAGGCGCTGTAATTCAGGAAAGGCGTAAAGGAGTTGGTTCAGACACTGTATTCCAGAAGCAGCAAGACTCAGGAAAGGAAGCGTATAATCGTAGATTCTGTGTACTCTTTAGGATTCCAAGCAGGGTAGGACTCATAGATGGGAACCGACTTGTAACCCAAGCCTTACCAGACTATATAAGGCGGGTGAGGGACCCCTACGTAGACAATCAATCATCTCATCGCACACCAGCCACCCAACATCCTAGCCCTCATTGTATCCTTGAGAACTCAGATCAATACAACTCGTAGCAAACAGGACGTAGGGTGTTATGCACATTGTGGCCCGAACCTGTATAAACCCTCGTGTTTAGTCGCATCTCTACGTGAACCATCGAGCTACGCCGATTTCGCCACCCCAAAAGCACTACGTAACACACCCCGTGGTGCATTGCCGGTATCAAACACCGACAGTTGGCGCGCCAGGTAGGGGTGGCGTGATCGACATCAGCTAGCTCCATGGCCGACCACCTCGTCAACAGTTTCACTCTCGGTGACATGATCCAATTTGGATTGATCACCTTCATCGCCGATCGGAGCGGCAACCTTCATCAACTTCGCAGCACATCGGTGCAACCGCGCATCGTCGTGCGACCGTCAGATCATCGCCAAGGACCAGCGCCTCATCAGCCTCCTCCAACTTAGCGTTAAGCCTCAACACGTCGGCGTGAGGCGCCGGCCCCTGTCCAGAATCCGCTTCCGCGTCGTGCTGAGTCGGATCGTGCTCCTCGTGGTTGTTATGACTCAGGAGCGCGAACCAACCGGAGGGTCTCCTTCAGGACCGGATCTACATCGACCACGCTGACTCAAGCGGCCTTAGCTAGGACCACCACCTCGATGCCAACTCGATGTACGGTGCTCTCAACTTCCCCGACTCAAGTCTGGACTTAGATTAGTTGGGGGCCGAGGGCAGGTCCCTTGGGAAACCCCTCTCGAGATCCACGACAGGCCCACGCCTCAGGCAATGCTCCAAGAGCCCGAGGCGAGTTCCTGTTGATACTCACTCTTGGGTCCCACGTCCGCTACGGGTCCCGCCACCACCACCCGCACCGAAGCATACCCGGCCAGCCTCGCCTATCCAGGTTCGCAAAAAGACTCGGGTGGAGCCCTTCGTTCCCTCCGTCCCATTCGGTCTCCGCAACTCCGCCACCACGTACCAGGGGCTTCTCTCCCATGCCTCGGCTCCCCTCAACAATGACAAGGGTGCGCGGGGGGCGCCCGACTCAAGTCAGTCCGTGCCTCTTCTGGACAATTGCATCTACAGCAGGCCCGAGGCACCGCCGATTGGCCGTCGCCTACGGCTCGTCATCGATTCTACCCCGACCGGGAGAACAGCTCGCTGGCGTAGCCCGCAGACTGGCGAGGCTCCCCATCACTCAATGGTCACTCGGGAGGATCATGAAGCAGGCCATCACCATATGATCGGCAACATCGAGACTCCTACGGCTTCTGATCATGGTGCGAGCACCATGACGACCACAGCCCCAGCTTCGAACACCAGCGTGGGGATGGAGACCACGATCACCGGTGGTTCCGAGGGTTCGCTTCCAAGCTCTACCCTCTGTTTTCCTGAGCTCCTCGTGATCAGCAGTGCACCAAACGAGATCGAGGAGGTGGTCTTAGACGACGAGCAACCTGTCCTCGCCGAAACCTCGCAAGATCGCCATAGGAGGGAAAGGGCGAACCGCATCCGTAACATCCAACGTCGTCACATCTTGGGCAACAAAGATCCCATGCTACCCGTTTCGATAGACGAGGTAACCCGAGATAGCGAGGACGATCAAGAAGTTCAGAGCCATCAGCGCAGGAACCAGGCGCAGCAGCGGCGCTGTGATTAGCAAGCCAGTCGAGCCAGGCGACAGTGGGTGGCCGTGCTTCCCGGGTGTAATCTTCTGAAGGAGTTCGAAGGGGTCATGGAGACCCCGAGTCAAGCCGGCGGGGCGCTAGTCAAGCTTTGCGAGCTCCTCCCCAACAACGAGGATGGGGAGGCCATCAAGACCGTTCTCGCTCGAGCAGCGGACCACCTCGTGCCCAGGCATCAGGAGGCAGCTGATGCACGACAGGTCATCAACGGCAACCGCGACGCGCGTCACAGCATCGAGCAGTCTCGCGCTCACTGACACCAGATTGAGATGGATCGGCGGGCAAACTACGACCGGGATTATGGCCCCCCTCAGCATGCTCCAGCTGCCAGGGGTCACTCGGGAGCTGTCTCCATGAACAGCTCCGCTCCCCGAATCAGGTTTGAGCGTGACCCTCGCCCTCAGTCCCCGCCACGCCGGCCAGATGAGGACCGTGGCAATCCGGCTGGCAGCACTGAAGCAGCCGTAGCAGCCTTTGGTCGGAGGATTCAAGACGTCGAATGGCCGCCTAATTTCAAGATCTCAAGCATTGAAAAATTTGAAACGAAGATGGATCCGCGGAACTGGCTGGATGTGTACACTACCACGGCCTGGGCAACCAATGCCTCAGAAGATCTCATGACAGCTACATCCTGATCAAGTTGCGGCAGGATGCGCTTCAATGGTTTCGCCACCTCAGGCGGGGCTACATTGAAGACTGGGGCGACTTCCGTCGCCTGTTTATCGCTAACTTCCAATCACTCTCCGACAAGCCGACGCAGCGATGGGACCTCAAAACCATCAGGCGCAAGGATTCAGAAAGTCTACGATCGTACCTCAAGCGGTTCCAGGCTCTCAGGAATCGTATCCCCGACATATCTGAGGATACGGTGATTGACGACTTCCTCCACGGCTCAAACGGCCAAGTCTTCATCAAGCACATACTGGAAAGAGCGCCCACTACCTCAGAGCGCCTTTTCCAAGAAGCGGACTGCTACATTACAGCGGACGAACGCGCTCGTGACCTTGTCCGCCCCCGACAGGACGATCGGGGCTAACAATGCAGCTGAGTATGAGGCTCTTCTTCACGGTCTTCACATAGCCATATCACTTAGGATTCAGCGGTTAATGGTCTATGGAGATTCTTTAGTGGTCATCAATCAGGTCAACAAGGAGTGGGATCGCTCTACAGAAAGTATGGACAAATACTGCGAGGCAGTTCGCAAACTAGAAGGCAGATTTTGAGGTCTTGAGTATATTCATGTGGATCGGGATCGCAACGTGGATGCTGATATCTTGTCCAAGCTGGGCTCATCACGAGCCAAAGTACCTCCTGGTATCTTCCTCCAAGAGTTCCATCATCCCTCTGTTCAGCTAGATGAGCTGAACACACCTCCCGACCGGCACATCTTTACTCTGGATATGCCGACTGACTGGAGGGCCCCTATCATCAGGTATATCCTGAATGAAGAAACTCCAGATGATAAAGCAGAGGCCGAGCGAATAGCAAGACAGTCTTCCAGCTATGCTCTGATCAACAACGAGTTATACAAGCGTGGTGCCACAGGGGTTTTGTTAAAATGCCTAGATACCTCATCAGGGCAGGGCTTGCTGAAGGAGATACATGCTGGAGTCTGTGGAATTCATGTTGCCTCACGCACATTGGTCGGGAAGGCGTTCAGGGCTGGCTTCTATTGGCCTACGGCAAAGAAGGATGCTGTCGAGTTAGTGCAGCACTGCGAGGCTTATCAATTCCTTGCCAAGCAGCATCATCTTCTAGCACAGCAGTTGCAGAATATACCGGTCTCGTGACCTTTTACCTGCTGGGGGATGGATATGATTGGGCCTTTCAAGAAAGCTCAAGGTGGATATACTCATGTGTTGGTTGCCATCGGCAAGTTCACCAAATGGATTGAGTATAAGCCCACGGCCTCATTAACATCTGCCAAAGCAGTGGAATTTATTCAAGACATCATCTTTCGCTTTGGGATCATGAATTCTATTATCACAGATTTGGTGTCTAACTTCATGGGCTCAGAATTCTTCGATTTCTGCGAGCAAAGGTCTATCCGTATCAAGTATGTCTCGGTGGCTCACCCTAGAGCCAACGGGCAGGTTGAACGAGCCAATGGCATGATTTTGGATGCACTAAAAAAAAAGATCTTTGACAAGAATGAAAAGTTGGCTGGCAAGTGGATACACGAATTACCATATGTGGTCTGGAGTCTTTGAACACAACCTAGTAAAGCCCTCACAGGGAACACGCCCTTCTTCATGGTATATGGATCGGAGGCAGTTTTGCCTGCCAACCTATAGTTTGGAGCTCCACGACTGGCCTTCAAGGATATTGCTGATGCTGAGGCAACACGCATCGAGGAGATCGACTTACTCGAAGAGGAGAGCTTGAACTCTGTTATTCAGTCGGCTCGTTATCAGCAGACTCTACGCCGTTACCATGATCGATACACGAGGCCTCGTTCCTTTTCAATAGGGGAATTAGTGCTATGCAGGGTGCTCAAGACTGCGGGACAGCACAAGCTATCTCCTCCTTGGGAAGGTCCATACATCGTCACAGAAGTCACTCGTCCAGGATCGTATCGTCTGTCTCAAATGGACGGCACACCAATTGGCAACTCCTGGAACATAGAGCATCTGCATAGGTTCTACGCATGAAGTCCTCCTATGCTCTCTAGAGTTAGCGACCAGTGGCGTTCTCTGATCCCTGTCTTCATTGTACTCGTTATACTCTATGAATAAAAAGTACTCTTGGGATAAAGCATTCTATGTTTTCCTCTGTTGTCATTATTTACTCACTGTATATGGGCAACCGACGTAGGTCAGTCGACCGACAGTACAGTGCTACATGCCCACTCTTACTCTTGACGGGGATAACTCCGGCCCCACCATGAGAGCAATCGGCCTAGGTCAGTTGACCGACAGCACGGTGTTATATGCTCTCGTTTGTACTCAAATCAGGGGAGCACTCAAGGCCCCAACAAAACAAAGGCAATCGGCCTAGGTCAGTCGACCGACAGCACGGTGCTACATGCTTTTGCAAGACCTCACAATCGGGGAGCGTTCAAGGCCCCAGTCAAACAAAGATAGTGGGCTTAGGTTTGATGACCTATAGCTCGATACAGCATGTCTTTGCTTCATCATATTACTCTTTCTTACAGTACTCATGCTCATTATCGTTACATCTTACTTTCGTATTTACTGCTATATCATAAGTTTTAACTCAAGTCGCGTTGCCGATTTAACATTGTCTCTTTTCTCTACACAGACACGACTCTCAGGTACGCATAGACTATTTGATTCATTCATACACTAACTCTGTTTTGCAGAACAATAGTTAAAGTGTCGACTCAAAGAGCCAAATATATACACACAGCATTCAGTTCATCGCATTACATGGGGAATCATTGTTTACTCATTGTCACCTACAAGGAGTTCAGCAATCATGTGGGCTTCATCCTCATGCTCAGCCTTCTGGTTCTCGTTTACTATCCTCGCTGGTAAACTCGCCAAGTCGATCTCAGGTTGTGAATTCTTGATGACCATAAGAACGCGAGTATGAACTGTTTTTACTCGCTCAAAAATCTTAGACTTCATGTCATCCATAAAAGTTGCTATTCGATCAGCCAAAGGACGAGGTGTAGCTTTCTCTAGTGCACAGATGTCCAAAATCTTGATCAGAGCGGTGTTTGCAGCCAATGCAGCTTCCTTTGCCTTCTCAAAGGCGTCCTTCAGTTTGTTGTAGTTCTTCTTGCTGGTCTCATAGTTCTTTTTGAAAGCCTCCAACACTTGAGCCTGATGAGCCGCCTCATCTCGGGATTCTTTGAGTGCTGACCTTGTCGAGGCTAGCACCTTCTTCATGTTATCATGGGCACTCTGGGATTCAACCAACTCAGTCTCTTTGTCCTTAAGTGCCTGGCGCGTTAAGGAGTGGCTACTCTTTAAAGCCTCCAAGGAACTGGCAGTTTTACGGAACGACTTCTCAAAGCCATCTCGAGATTCTTGTAGCTGCTGGTACTCATTAGTTCTTTGTTGCATCTTCTCCTGGAGAATGATACAGTTCATACGTGTCACACCCTGGTTTTCAAAAGACAAACCAGAGCAAAATTATATGTGTGCCAGGATCTAATCTCACACATATAGAGACAATATACAGTGATATCACCGAACATGCTTTATTACATAACGTTAAACAACATTTACATAAGACATACACAGAGTAGCGAAAGCGTAACTAAATCTTCGAGCCATCCACAGGGAAACCAACTAGGGGTCGCACGCCTAGAACTGCATGAACCTTCACTTGTACTCCTTTAGGCCTTCGACTTTCTGAGCAGCGATTGGATTTTTCTCCCCAACAAGGAATAAATATAAAGAAGCAAGCGTGAGTACATTTCACACTCAACAAATATAACATAAACCATGAGGCTCTAAGGTTGGATGACAGACTGCATGAGCTTTTAGTTCGTCAAATTTTATTAACAACTATTTACTAAACATGAGTAGATAAACCATTACCCCAAAAGATATTGCATAAGAAATTAAATAAGATTAAACAGATATAACCATTATTATAACCATAACCAAAACCAAGGAACCGAAGGGTCTGGGCCGCTCATAACTATGAGCACGGCTAACATGTTAGTTTTACACTCTCGAGAGGTTGTACATCTTTACCCACAAGTCGTGAGCTACGCTAGGAGTTCATCACATTACCAGAGATGAGATGACTAGCAAGTGCACTACGAAGCCTTTATAAAGATCACATTGGTAAGGTGTAACCGCTAAGGTTTCAGATTCCGCAACCGTGGAGCAAGCCTCAAGGGGAGAAGCACATACATATAACGTAAAGCACACTCAACCCAAGTAGCGCGAGGGCCACAGAATCTCACCTCCCCTCTTGCCCCGCAGGTAAGTTACTCCCAAACCAAAACAACCTAATTAGTCAGCTAAGATCATCCCATTCTAATCTTGTGGTAGCACTATTGTCCCAGGTGGTCGCTTTGTGATTCGGTCCTTATGGAGAGAACTAGCAAAAGCACACGAGCACATTGCTCAAGCTCCCCAAACCATGGTGCTAGAAAAGCCAATTTTACAAGAGACATGAACCACTCAAGCACACAGCACAGAGGGTCAAGCTCACATTAATTGCATAGAACCATTAGTCAAAATTAATTAACATAAAGATATGTGTTCACGCAGCACCTAGCACAACTTAACCATATGCATCCCAAAAGGTAGATATATAACTATAAAAGTAGCTAGGTTCCTTACAGGCATACAAATTTAAATGCACATGCAATGATTAAAAGGTTATTGGGTGGTGTTTATGTTATACTTGCCTTCCTCAAAATTTATTCCTTGCGGCTGCTCAGAGTCTTTTGGATGTTGATCTTGAGTTGCACTTGAGATTGCACGAACAAAATCATCGTCTACGCATTTATCGGATCACCACACAAGCATATAGGTACACACATGCAAGCAAACAAGTACAAACTATAAGAAACAGTACACCATATCATCAAAACAGAAGATAAGACATTTATAAAACTGTTCTACACGTTACTACGAACTCGTGGGCGCAAGAATCGTCGAAAACGGATTTAAAACGGGGAAGATATGAGCTTTTGAAGGTTGCAAGGGCTTGGTTGTAAATACTTTTCAAAAATTAGGCTCAAAAGATTAAAACAGAGGCTTGCTACTAAAGCGTAGCAGGGCGAGTTAATTCTGGTAAAGCTCAGGGTTGTTTTTACAAAATGGTGGTGGCAGCGGCGATGTGGCACGTCCTCATTTGCTAGATCGGCCGACACACACATGGCCACAGAGTCGCGGGTGCAGAAGATCCCACGGATCCGATGTGGGCAGATTTGGATCCCGTGTGGCAGTGGAACGCAGGACACCGGAGCGGGCAAATGGTGGGGCGCCACGTGGCCAAGCGGAGACGGCAGGGGGCAGCTCTGCGCTCGCTCGCTTCGGGCGGGAAGCCAGCAGTCTGTACGGGGCGGGGCCCAGGTGGCGAGCAGGAAAAGGACGGCCGTACGGGAGCAGGCTGGGCCCGGCGGGGCCGGCTCAGGGGCGCTCCACTCCGCTTCGGTGAATGACGTAGATGGGGCCCGCAGGTAGCGCAGCGCCGCCCGGTTGGCCGGAGCAGGTGGGAGAAGGACGGTGGGCACGAGGAATGAGGCGACCAGAGAGGAAAAAGGAAAAAGCTCACCGGAGTCGAGGAAGAAACTCAGATCCACGGAGAACCGAATATGCCCTCATAAAATGGAGACCACCCCGACGAAGATCTTGACGAGACGAACGTCGTGGTGTCCTCGGATTTCGCCGGAGACGACTGATTGAGGAGGAATCGCTTGCCGAATGTTCGCCGGAGTTGGAGAAGACTTCAACCTTCCCGCTCAGATCTAGGGAGTAAGCGTTGCGGGATTGAAAAATGGAGACCAGTTCTGGAAAGAGGACGACGAGAGGATTCCGATGAATATATATATGCACGGGTTTGGGCCGAGTTGGATTTGGGCTTATTTTCGAAATATTTAATTTCGGGTTTAAAATAATTCCAGAATATCTAGAATTATTGTTCGTGCTCCGAAAAAATACTCCGATGTCTCCAAAAATTACACAAAAATTCCTGGATATGTTTTGGCACCCAATGAACTCAAATAAAATATTTAGAGCTCACGAAAAGCTTGGCAAGAGCCTCCAATAAATGAAAATTACTCGAGAAAAAAGGGAAAACCTTCGAGATAAATCCAGAAAATTTCCAGAAACAACTTGATGATGAACAAATATATTTTAAAGGGTTTTCACACTCAAAACATGGCATCCTAGCATGGAGTGATGAGATGATCGGTAGGATTGATGGCGAGGGGGAAAGAGAAGCCTGACACGCGTAGAGGGAGACCATACGACAAGGCGAGGGTAGCACGAGAAGAGATGGTTAGGCCGAAAGAAAGGAGAGACAAAGGAGAAGGAATGCAGGCCAAGCCCAAGAGGGGAAGAAGATTGGGTCAAAAGCACTAGTTAAGATAGGAGGAGGATTTCCAGTTTCAAACTCGTTTATTTTTAAGATTTAAACACGCTATGAATTCAAATAAAATTTGAACTCGAATCCTTAGGCAACCATTCAACATGAAACCAATGCAACGGCATGAATGCAACAATATATTGTCCTAAGTTCTTTTTATTTGTTTTAAAATATATTTGATGAAATCTTTTAAATGCTCATTCTACACAAGAAGAGGCCTTAATAAATTGAGAAAAACAATTTAATTATTTTAAATACTAAAAATGAAATTTAGGGTGTTACAATATGCTTCTATGAGCAGAAAATATGCTAGTTGAGATTCTTGATGGGTTACCTCATGGTTTTTCTTCTCAATATCCAGCTGCCTGCGAAGTTAGCTGCCGTATCTCGAGCTTGGTCTCTATCAGCAATGGCGTTACAGTATTCTGTCTCTTGAGTTACAGCCGCTTGCTTCAGGCGGGCAATTTCAGCAGCAGCAGCTGGCAACGAGCACACGGTTCAGCTTGGGAACTCAGATATTGGTTAAAGTGTAAGGAAAGGTCGAATACATACCTGTTGTCTCAGCTTTGCGCGCAGCCACAGAATCCGCTAGTTGCTGCCTCATAGTGGTAACCCCAAGGCTGGATAGTGCAGCAATCTTCTCATGGATCATGCTGGCCTATTGAACTCCACCTTGTAGTGTCTTCAGCATAGCCTGCAGAGAGTAATTTGAGTTGTTTAGGTGACAGCAAGTGCAATACAGGATATAAAAGGTTGAAAGGTTGGCATACCTCGAAAGATGTCAGTAGCCCTGAGCTTGGGGATGCTGGTACCAATCGGCGACTGTTATCATCTGTTTCAACTGGAGGGGGTTGGGCGTTATCTGGCTCAGTTGTGGCCAGGGTGTCAGATTGTCCTCCCTCGACATGATCAGTATGCTTTGGTTCTTCAGTCTCTTTTTCTCGAGCCGAGTCATGGACTTCAGATGTTGGCTAAGGAGTGTCTCTTGAATCAATCTCAGTTGGTTCCTCCTGGGTGATGTCGGCTTCAGGTAATGGCTCAGGCATAGACATATGCCGCAGTTCTTCTGGAGCTGCTTCGGTCAGTGCCTCCTGCCAGTTATCAGACGGAATTTGTGCCTCGTTCACAGTTTCAGTGGCCTCATCCATGTGAGCATCAGTCTCAACCTCAGGAATATCTGTCGGCACTGTGTTTGCGCAGTTTTCAGGCTCCAAGTCCTTCGGTGCCAGCTCTGTTGAGGCTTGGGGGCTTGAATTCTCAGGCTGTTGGCCCTTGGAGCATGCTGACAGTGGGTCTATGTCCTCATCAGTACATAAAGTGAAGGGAAGTTTACAAGCATCTATGATAATCCAATCTAAGTCCAAATCTTCTGCCATCGGATCAATCTCATCTTCATTAGGTGGCAGACTGGATGCAAAGGGGGTTGCTGTGGTGTCATCGTGATGTTTCTTGGATCGCCTCTCACGATGACACAGTTGAGTTTGCTCTTCTTCTTCATCGTCCTCATCAATCAAGCTAGTCCAGTTTACCCCAACTGATGAGTCATCAGTTTTAGCTACAGTGTGGGAGGAATACATGGATTTCCTGCTAGCTTTATCCGTTGACTCGGGAGAGCTTGTCACATCCTTGATTGTCCTCTTGCTTGTCCTCTGTTTTCGTGTCACCATGGTGCGAGTGGCCATCGCCTTGGTACGCCCCTAGCCAGCTACAGCTCGCATCTTCATGCCACTTAGAGCAGTTGTAAGCTCGGGGGCTGCCTTGGTGATGTCGCTCATACTTGTTTCTTGAGCGGTCTGGGTTGCACGTGGTATCACAATGAAGGTATGCTCTTCGTTGTTTCCTACACCATGAGCAGCAGCAACAACAGCCTCCATCTCCTCGGTGGATAACTTGGATTGTCGTTTTGATAGCCTGTCAGTGCCAGAAGATGTTGGGTTTGATAGGAACTTGGATATATTGCTCTGCATTAACTCTACGTGTCAGGAGCTGATTGCGAGTAAGGTTACTTACAGAAATCAGAGTAAGATCACTTACATTTGGAGTTAGATTCCACGCAAAATATGGTTTAGGAGTACCCTCGTTGTGAGCTTCACCTCTTAGTATCAACTCCACTCGGGCTTTGACATCATCTTCAGTCATAGCTCGGGTTGTCTCTCTAGTTGGATCACTAGCTCCGACATATAAATAGGCAGGGTAAATCCTATCCTTCAGTGGCTGAATGCAGCGATACACAAAACTATGACCACAGCATGGGCAGTAAGGCCATTTTCTTTCAGATTGGCTATCTCTTCTAATAGCACATTGACCTCAGCTTGTTCCTCAACAGTTGGCTCTTCTTCCCAGCTTGCCAGCTTACTATCAGGTTGCCTCCTAGACTTCGAGGGGAGAGAGTTTCCATGCTTTTCTATATAGAACCACTCGGAGTGCCATCCTCTATTGTTGTCTAGAAGAGGGATATCCAAGTAAACAGCTTTGCGATTCTTCCGCAATTCAAAACTTGCCCCTCCAGTAACTTGTAACACCCCATCCCTCACACCGGCTTTGCAGTGGTATAAGTGCTTCCGTAAGCCAAAACGGGGGACAATTCCGAGAAACGCTTCACAAAGGTGGACGAAAATTGAAAGTTGTAGGACGAAATTGGGGTTCAGATGGGTCAGGTTGATTGCATAGAACTGCAGTTAGCCTCACACGAATGAGCAGACAGGGAGACCTAACCCACGTATGAAGAACGGCATGAACACCATTGCCTCGAAGGTGTCCTCAGTTAGAGCAGTATCATCCTTCTTCTCGCATACCCTCCAGTTTGCCACCTCCTTCGGTGGCAGGACGCCCATAGCTACTAATAATTGTAGCATGGGCTCGGTGACAGTGGAGGGGCGGTACGCTAAGTACGGCGAAGGCAACTGCCGGTTCTCATTGTGTGGCAAGCCCTCACTGGTGTTTCCGCGCTCACTCAAGGTTTTCTTCTTGGCAGCCATGGATGTGGATGTCTCTGTTGGGTTGGGGATTCGAGAAGTGAAGAATGCAGTAGTGCTCTGAGTTCAAACAATGGTGGCAGCGGGCTCAGTGGGGAAGAATGGCAGCACGGTTCTTAGATGGATGAAATCGGTTCAGGGTATAGATCTCAAATAACCCTAACGCCGTCAGTAACAGTCCTCAAAAACTGACGGAAATTGCAGCTATCGTTAACATTAACTCGGATCTCATGACGTTAACGGTTCAATCGGATCTTTCTGAGATTAAGTCGTCGATTTCAGTCGGGATGATTTCTTAAAAAGAACGGTTGTTCAGTCGGTATTCATAGCACAAGTTCATGTTTTCTATCACTCGGAGAATGAAGTCTCTAACTCGGCCCAGTGAGTTGAGTCTTGCCCGAACTCTGGGCATAAGCGAAGTGTGATTTCTTTTGTCGTATGATGATTTCGTCTTTACTTCAAAGCACTCAAAAGATGCATTTGACTCGGATGCAAGATTTTCAAAATAAGAACACACAGAAGAACTCAAGAACGAAGGATAATGCGATGGATTTCATTATATAAAAATATAGTTCATCACGGTGGATTACATATAATGGGGGAGATTATCCTAATCTACTCCTAACTGCTACTACTACTACTATGGTGGTGGTGGTGGTGGTTGAGGGCCCGGTCGAGGGCCCGGCCTCATCTCCGCCGTCGTGGCCGCCTGGGCCATCATGGCCGCCGGGGGCATCGTTGTTGTCGTCGTCGTCGGAGTCCTCCTCGCTGTCCTCCTCCTTGTCATTGGAGGAGTCCTGGAAGGCGGCGCGACGGAGGCCCCAGAGCTTGGCACGCTCCTTGGCGTTGTAGCCTTGGGAGTCGTCGGTGTTGGGTTCGGACTCGTCCTCCCGCAGCGGCGTCTCCTCGGGGGCTGGCTCCTCCTCGCTGAAGGAGCCGTCGTCGGGGGAGTCCCCGTCGTACGCGCCACCGAAGAACGCGTCGTTGTAGTCCTCATACTCCTCCTCGCTGGCGCGCGCGTTTCTTGCCCTTTCCTCCGGCCATGGCTGAGAGCGAGGGGGTGGGGAGTTCTTGGGGTTTTCTTGAAGAACTGGGTGCTCAGTGGAGGTGTAATGGATGACCGGGCGATGGCTCTGCTCTTATAGTACAGCCACCCCGCTTCGATCTCTGTGAACATGATTTAATAGGCTGCGTCGTTTCGACTTCCTCCACGCGTCAGTTATCGCTTGGGTGAACAATGGCTGTTGTGTGTTCGAAAGGTTCCTGTTCTTTGGGGCTTTTTTGGATAACTCCTCGGTACCCTCTGCTCGTTTCCTTGGGGTTAACCCATGGGGTGCGGGATTTGTGGGAAAATTATTCTTTTTCCTAAAATCCGAAAAAGCAGGAAGTTTGAGTCGGCTTTCTATGACTCGGAAAGCTGGGGATAGATGGTAACTTGGATAAAAGGATCTGTGGAATGCATTCTGTGAAGTCTAATTGAAGGGTTTAGATCTTCAAGCTGATTGATACTCAAGTCAACTTGAAGCTCGGGGGCTACCCCATGGGGTGCACCTGGCGGTGCACCATGAGAAACAGTGCTGACTCGGATGAGGAACTCATGAGCAGTATGTTATTCTTTCTGGAGTCTAAAGTCAATTAATCTCTAAATTAACTCGAGCCTCGGGGGCTTGTGGGGGATAGATATCCCTTGGGCCCTCACAGCGTGGATTTCGTACATGGGCCGTTTTAGGGCCCAATGGAGACAGCAGGCCCTCATACAGGGTGCCGACTGGTCTCGTGGGCCCGAGAACGGATGATGAGCTTGAAGACCAAGTCAAGGCGCTGTAATTCAGGAAAGGCGTAAAGGAGTTGGTTCGGACTCCGTATTCCAGAAGCAGCAAGACTCAGGAAAGAAAGTGTATAATCATAGATTCTGTGTACTCTTTAGGATTCCAAGCTAGGTAGGACTCATAGATGGAAACCGACTAATAACCCAAGCCTTGCCGAACTATATAAGGCGGGTGAGGGAACCCTACGTAGACAATCAATCATCTCATCGCACACCAGCCACCGAACATCCTAGCCCTCATTGTATCCTCGAGAACTTAGATCAATACAATTCATACCAAACAGGACGTAGGGTGTTACGCACATTGCGGCTCGAACCTGTATAAACCCTCGTGTTTAGTCGCATCTCTACGCGAACCATCGAGCTACGCCGATTTTCAGAGCCAATGGACCGGCCGCATTGCTCTCCTGGTGTGATGAGTGATTGTCAATGAGCTCAAGCTCTCCGATGGACTGGAGGCCCTCTGATGGACTAGAGGTAGATGATGAAGATCTCGATGGAGTGAGGCAAAAGCCCTCTAATGGACCGGAGGCAATGCTCGGCGTCGATCGGCCATAGGAGCTCGGTACACAGAGGGACGGTTCGGCAACGGTGGTGTAAGCCCTCCGATGGACTGCGAGGCGACTCCGATGGACTGGAGAAGCCGGGTGCCACCGTGGTGCTCCAACCCGAGTGCATGCCGCGAAGACGTGCGAGGGAGACGTGCGAGGGAAGCTTTGGCGGCTTCGGCTCAAAACCGCCACCCAAGCTACCCAAGGCTTGGTGAGGTGGGCCACGACTCGCCAAGATAGAGAAGTTGGGCCAAGTCCAGCCCAGACGGAGACTTCCAAAAGTTTCCTGGTTTCTGACTTCAAAACCGACGGTGCATAGGTGGATTGGACTACTAGCCACGTGGAGGACATCCGAAGATTGCGTGGAAGCTAAGAAGATGAAGTCTTCATCGTAGTCGTCCGTCCCCGGTATTTCGGGTTCTTTTCTGTTTTAGCCCCTCCGGGCGTTTCTAGTGTTAGGAGTCTATGTGTAAAAATACCAAAACTGAACCAGTGTATAAATAGCCTAAGTGCTGGTCATTAGAGGTAGTCTTGGCAGCTAGGTTCTCATTTACTTAGGGTAATTTTCGTCCTCAAGCTTTGAGCTCCAAGTTTAGGAGGGTTAGGGTGAGGTCTAGCCTCCAAATCAAGAAGGAAGGTGGGGGTGGTTGCTTGGTACGAAATCCTTCGTTGTAATCTGACCTAAGACCTCTTTTGAGGCTCATAATTGAAGTGGTTTCGTGCAGCAACTTTGTGTGCTTCTCCTCCCCTTGTTCTCTTTGTTTTTTGCCTTCAATCCTTGGCTTTTTGGGTGTTTGCTTTGGCCAAGGTTGGATCCTTTGTTTTCCTTGTGTTTTGGACTTGCAAGGACATAGAGATTATGTCTTAGAACATCTCAATCCCGAAGAATTGCCATGAGCAAGTTGTTCTTGAGTTTTCTCCTTTCTCGCCCAAATATTCACCTTTTCACGAGATCTGAAATTTCCGCTAATCCCTTGATCTTTTTCAATATATCTTTTGGGAATAGCTTTGGAATGGAGCTAGTGTGTGCAAAATTTCGTGATGTTTGGTGAAGGTTTGGTCAAGTTTTGGCTTCGGAAGTTCAAGTTTCGTGTGGCTGTTTTTCTATCTGTCTATAACGTCCGGTGGTTATCTTTTTTGTCCGGTGTTTAGTTCAGCAGTCAAACGTGCTCCAAATGACTTGAAATTTTGTGCAGCTCTTGTCCTGTGAATCATAAAGCTCCCATAAAAATTTCAGAATATTTGGAGGTGTTTTGACCTGGTTTTCGTATTTTTCTTTGGAGGTTGGTCTGTCTGTTTCTAGTACCGGACGGTCCGGTGTGCATATCACTGGATGGTCCGGTGAGTGTTGGAGTTTCATTTCTTATCCAATTGAGCTGAAAATTTGTGGAGTTGTTCCCTGGCCCCTTCTTAACCTTCAGTAAAAATTTCATAATTTTTGGAGTTGATTTGTTTGGGTTTTGATTGAGATCTTTTCGGAGTGTCACACTGTGAACACCGGAGGGTCCGGTGCTCAATCACCGGACGGTCCGGTGATCACAACTTGCTCCAATTGGCCTGATTTTTTTTGGAGCTGTTTTCTATTGCCTTGTGAAGGTGTGGTAATTTTTTGGGGTGGTTTGGAGCTTTGCTTTTAGGATTTTGAGATTTTTCTTTCTAGCCCTGTCTATCTGAATTCTGCAGTTTCCCGAAGTTGGTTCTTTTTGTGCTCCTTGTCTTAGCCGTTTGAGCGTGTGTTTCCGCTTTGTGCTTGGTACATATCTGTTCAGTGGACGGTACCAAGCACGTGTTGTGAGCTAGATACGTATCCTCTCAGTGGACAGTGTCTAGTTTTGTTGTGGGTGTTGTTTCAGTTTGCACTACGGGAGATTGAGTTTGAGTTTTTAAGTGCTCCTATTCACCCCTCCTCTAGTCGCACGTCTCGGTCCTACAAGTGGTATCAGAGCCTGTTAGGTTTCCCATACCTTAACCGGTGAAGAAACCATAGCGACTATGACTTACTCTGGGAAGATTCCTATCCTTGGCTCCGATGGCTATCTCTACTGGAAGGGTGTGATGGAGGCATTCCTTGTGAGCCAGAGTCAGGACATATGGGATGCTACTTAGAGTACGACTTTTGTGGTGCTTCCAGTCGCTGAGCGTACTACGCAGGATATCGTGGCTCGGCATGAAGCGAATGCTAAGGCTGTTAACTTTCTCTTTTCCGGGCTTGGTCCCATGGATTATGAGAGAGTGAGTCACCTCAAGACTGCGCATGAGATATGTTCACTGCTTAGTGCACACCAAGAGGGTACTGCGACGATTAAGGCTAGGCTTGCGGAGACTTACCGGCGCGAATATGAAAATTTCATCCAGAAGCCGGGAGAGTCTATAGACAACTTGTTTGGTCGCTTTCAGTCAATCATTAACAAGTTGCGTGTCAACTCTGCCCCCTCTGACCTCCCATACACTGATCATCAGCAAGCTGTCAAGTTGCTGTATGCTTTGGATTGAAAAGTATGGGAGATCAAGGTGAACTCAATCATTGAGTCGGCAGGGTATGATACGATAGGAGTAGAGGCGCTCTATAGTAAGCTCAAGGCCACAGAAGTAGATTACAAGTTGAGAGATTCCCTTGCTTGTACAGGTTCTAAGAGTCTGGCCTTGGCTACCCCGTTTAGTGAGTCTGTTGCTAACTCCCTTATGCACAACTTCTCGTTTTCTGCTTTGATGTCTGTGACAGAGGAGCAGTTGGCGTCGCTTAGGGATGAGGAGCTATGTCTTGTGTCTAATCGCTTTCAGCGCGTCTATGACAACCGGATGAGCAAGAAGAGGGGCGAGAGGCCCAAGTGCTCCAAGTGCGGAGAGGTCGGCCACTTCATCGCCGAGTGCCCCAACAAGAACGACTACTACAAGGAGGGCAAGAGCTACTCCGGCGACTCCGACAAGTACCACTCCGGCAAGCCGAGTATTGACAAGCACCGCTCCAGCAAGCACGGCTTCAGCAAGCGTCTCTTCGGCAACCGAAAGCGGGACAAGGCCTTCTTCGCCGAGATCGGGTTCTGCAGCAGCGGATCTTCTTGCTCTTCATCCTCGTCGAGCTCAAGTGATGAGGAGATCACGTACAAGAAGGACAAGAGGAATGATCAAGGAGGTCCAGCTAGCTTGTGCTTCGTCTCCACCAAGTCCAGGCGCAAGAACAAGGACAAGAGGAGCTCGGTCTGCTCCATGACGCTTGAGGACAAGGAGAACAAGGATGATGGCAGCAACTCTTCTTCCGATGATGAGGTAACTCCTAAGGAAGCCGAAATCCTTGAGATGCTAGTGCAGAACAGCCGAGAGCTAAAAGCCCAGGATAAGATGTTGGAGAAGGCAGCTAAGAAGATGCAGAAGTTGAAAGCCCAACTTGCTGAAGCTTTAGGGGAGAATGAGAGGTTGAGGAGTGTGAGACCCCAACCCAGTGAGCTTGAGTGCCCTACCTGCGAGTCTTTCATGATGGAGCTTGGTGATCAGAGGGATAGGTATGCCAAGTGGGTAGAGGAGATAGATAGGCTTAGAGCTGAGCTAGGCAAACTCCAGTCCAAGCTGGATAAGCCTACTTTGAGTGGAGAGCTTGAGTGTGAGTCTTGCCTCTGTTTAGCTAGAGAGCTAGCTGTGCTGAAGAATAAGTTTGAGGGGCAGCTCATGGAGCTTGAGGAGCTTAGGGCAAGACCTGCGGTTTTGGGTGCGTGTATGGTATGTCCTTCTTTGAGAGGTGAGTTAGAGCAGTTGAGAGCTGAATTTGAGGTGCTTTCAGCACCTACTGACACTTGTGAGAACTGCCTGACCCTTAGGATGCAGCTGGTGGATAGAGATGCCACCATTAGGAAGTTGGAGAAAGCTGCTCCAGTTTTTCCCTCTCTAGTTTGTGATACTTGTGTTGCCCAGACTGTAGTTCTGGAGGATCTGAGAGATGAAGTGTTGTCATTGCAAAATGACAATAGCAGGTTGAGAGAGGTGCTGAGTTGGGTATATGCTTGGCAACCCCAACTAGAGATCATCATAGAGAGCACCAAGATAGCCGAGAGTGAGACGAGTGGTGTTGGGTTCGGAGAGTGCAGCACTTCAGGTGAGAAGAGTGCCCCAATTAAGATCAAGACTGCACCTACCCAGCTAGGTGAGACTGCTGATGGGGTTTACCATGAGCCACCCAAGGCTGCCCCAAAGAAGCAGTACTGGACACCCAAGCCTTCCAAGGCTAAGCTGGACAAGATTGTTGAGGAAGAGCTTAAGCCCAAGGGCAAGAAGCCAGTCCAGAAGCCTGAGCCACCCAAGGCCACACCACCTAAGCCCAAGTCCCAACCTAACCCAGTTCCTAGGAGGCCTGTCTACCACTGTGAGTTCTGCCAGCGGAATGGCTACCTAAAGGAGTTTTGCTTCAGGAGGAAACGGGTTGAGAGGCAGGAGACAGCTTGGGGGAACCAGGATCAGTTCTACCAGGGTGGTAGGCATGATCCTCCCCACCACGGTGAGATGAGAGATCGCTTTGCTGGTGGTGAGAGAGGAGGCGGCTTTCAAGCCTGTGCTCCTGGTGGTGAGAGACGCTTTACCGGCCGAGCTCCTAGGCGCTCTGGGCGCGGCTATGGACCTCGTGACTGAGGCTTTGTGAGAGAGTTTGAGAGGCCACGCTTTGGAGGTCGTGATCGGACAGATCGTCATGATGATTTCTTTGACTGTGCTTACCCTACTTTTGAGTAGATGGCTTAGCACTGGTACAACAGTTTTGGTACTAACCCTAGTGCCGGACCTTTTGCTCACCGTCGCTTTACTTGACTTTGCAGGATCGAGGCATGGAGGACGTGTGGATCATAGACTCTGGTTGCTCTAGGCACATGACAGGGCACCACAAGTGGTCCTCTAGCCTCAACCCCGTGAGCACCAAGGAGTACATCACATTTGGGGACAATGGTCAAGGTAAATTGATAGGTGTTTGTTCTGTTTCGCTCTCTGCCAAGCTTTCCCTGAGAGAAGTTGCTTTTGTCCAGAATCTGGGGTTCAATTTGGTTTCTGTTTCGCAACTTCTCGATGAAGGATTTGAGGTTCGTTTTAAGAAGGGTGCGTGCCGCATTCTTGATGCTGAGGAGACCCTTGTTTGCTCTATGATGCCTTTTGGTCAGGTTTTTAGGGTCGACCTCACATCTGTTTCTAGCCCTGCGCGTTGTTTGGTTGCTAGTCCTTCTGTTGATATATGGAAGTGGCATAGGAGACTTGGTCACTTGAGCTTTGATTTGCTAGTCAGGTTGAGTACATTGGGCCTAATCCGAGGATTGCCCAAATTGAAAGCTGAGAAGGACTTAGTTTGCAACCCCTGTCGTCATGGCAAGATGGTTGCCGCTTCTCACACTCCTGTGTCTCGGGTTATGACCACCTATCCGGGTGAGCTACTCCATATGGATACAGTAGGTCCCGCTCGGATAGCGTTGGTCAGTGGGATGTGGTACGTGTTTGTCGTTGTGGACGACTTTTCGCGGTTCTCGTGGGTATTTTTCATGGAGTTTAAAGATGAGGCATTTGGTTTTGTTCGGGATCTGGTACTGAGGTTGAGAAACGAGAGTCTTAAGGCCATGAGGGCTATCCGCAGTGACAATGGCGGAGAATTCAGAAACTCTCCATTCGAAAACTTCTGTCGTGACCTAGGTCTTGAGCACCAGTTTTTTTGTCCATATACCCCTCCGCAGAACGGTGTTGTGGAACACAAGAACAGCACACTCATTGAGATGGCACGGGTGATGCTCGATGAGCACAGGACTTCGAGGTGCTTTTGGGCTAAGGCAGTGAATACAGCCTGTTACATTGCGAACCGAATCTTCTTGTGTGCTTTCCTTAGGAAGACCTTGTATGAACTTCGATTTGGTAAGCAACCAGCGTCAAGCATTTGCGAGCGTTTGGCTGCAGGTGCTTTGTGCTTAAGAAGGCGGGGCATTTGGATAAGTTTGAGTCTCATTGTTTGGATGGGATTTTTCTAGGGTATGCTTCTAGTTCTAGGGCTTTTCATGTGTGGATTTTGGAGGCCAAGCAAGTTGTTGAGACTTGTGAGGTTTCTTTTGATGAAACTATGCCCTGCACAACCCTTGCCTTTGAGCTTTCAGGTATAATGAAGAAGGCACCCCCATCTTTGAAGATAAGGAAGGTACATATGATGTTGGTGATGCAGGAGCCACTGCACCGGCTGTAGCTGCTGCCCCCTCTGCTACGAGCTCTGATGATGATGGAGGACCCTTGCCTACGGCTTCCTCCTCATTTCCCTGACAGCAAGCTCAAGCAGAGGCTAGCCCCGCTGAGGACGCAGGGGAGGTGACCTCCGAGATTGTTCCTTCTCGACAGGTCCAGCGGGATCACCCTCCACACAGGATGATTGGAGACATTCACCAGCGTATTACACGCTCTTCGGTTAACTCTCTAGCCTTTTTCTCCCACTCTGCATATGTTGCTACTTTTGAGCCCCGGGATGTGTCACATGCATTATCTGATTCTAACTAGGTGAACGCCATGCATGAGGAGTTGGAGAACTTTGAGAGAAACCATATCTGGGATTTAGTTGAACCTCCATCAAACTGTCGCTCTATAGGTACCAAGTGGGTTTTCAAGAACAAACAGGGTGAGAATGGGATGGTTGTGTGGAACAAAGCAAGATTGGTAGCCCAAGGTTTCTGTCAGAAGGAGGGGATACATTATGAGGAGACCTTTGCCCCTGTAGCTCGTTTGGGAGCCATTAGGATTTTGCTTGCCTTTGCGGCCTCTAAAGGCTTCAAACTGCAGCAAATGGATGTCAAGTCTGCTTTCCTAAACGAGTTCATAGAGGAGGAGGTATATGTGAGACAACCTCCTGGTTTTGAGAGTACTAGATTTCCAGACCGGGTGTATAAGTTGAGGAAAGCCCATTATGGTCTGAAGCAACCTCCTAGAGGAGCTTGGTATGCTAGGTTGAAGAGTTTCCTGCTCAAGTCTGGGTTTGTGATGGGTTCAGTAGACAAGATCTTGTTTTTGTTAAGTCGTGGCGGTGACATCCTGATAGTTCAGATATATGTTGATGACATAATCTTTGGTGGTTCATCTCACACTTTGGTGTCTAGTTTTGCTGAACAGATGATTAGGGAATTTGAGATGAGTCTTATGGGTGAGCTCCAGTTCTTCCTCGGGCTACAGATCAAGCAAGGCCTTGAGGGTACCTTCGTCCATCAAGCCAAGTATACAAGAGACATACTCAAGAAGTTTGAGATGGGTGACTCTAAGCCCATGATGACTCCTATGAGTACAAACACGACGCTTGATCTAATGAAGATGGAGAGACGGTGGACCAGAAGGAATTTCGAGGGATGATCGGCTCACTTCTGTACCTGACGGCGACCAGACCGGACATTCAGTTCGTGGTCTGCCTTTGTGCGTGCTACCAGGCTTCTCCTAGGACTTCTCACCGTCAAGAGGTGAAGCGCATTTTCAGGTATCTGAAATTCACTCCTGAGCTTGGTCTTTGGTATTCCTCGGGTTCTTCTCTTTCTCTTAGAGGGTTCTCAGATGCTGACCATGCTGGCTGCCGGATTTATCGCAAGTCAACCTCCAACACATGCTAACTCTTAGGAACCTCTCTTGTCTCTTGGTCCTCTCGCAAGCAAGCTAGTGTATCCCTGTCTACCACAGAAGCAGAGTATATAGCTGCTGCTAGCTGCTGCTCCCAGCTCTTATGGATGAAAGCCACTCTCAGTGATTTCGGCCTTAGGTTTGGAAAAATCCCTCTTCTAGTTGACTCTACTTCTGCTATTTCTATAGCTAAGAACCCCGTCCTGCACTCTAGAACCTAACACATAGACGTGAGGTTTCACTTTCTGAGAGATCACTATGAGAAGGGGGACATAGACTTAATCCATGTAGTATCTGCAAACCAGTTGGCCGATATCTTTACCAAGCCCCTAGAGTTTGACGCTTTTACGCATCTGAGAGGTGAGCTTGGAGTGTGCTAAAAGGATTGAAACCAAAAACCAAAGAGAACAAGGGGACGAGAAGCACACAAAGTTGTTGCACGAAACCACTTCGATTATGAGCCTCAAAAGAGGTCTTAGGTCAGATTACAACGAAGGATTTCATCCCAAGCAAACACCCTCACCTTCCCTCTTGATTTGGTGGCTAGATCTCACCCTAACCCTCCTAAACTTGGAGCTCAAAGCTTGAGGACGAAAATTACCCTAAGGAAATGAAAACCTAGCTGCCAAGACACCCTCTCATGACCAACTCTTAGGCTATTTATACACCGGTTCAATTTTGGGATTTTTACACATAGACCCCTAACACTAGAAACGCCCAGAGGGGCTAAAACAGAAAAGAACATGAAATATCGGGGACGGACGACCACGATGAAAACTTCATCTTCTTAGCTTCCACGCAATCTTCGGATGTCCTCCACGTGGCCAGTAGTCCAATCCACCTTTGCACCCCCGGTTTTGAAGTCAGAAACCGAAAAACTTTAGGAAGTCTCTGTCTGGGCCGGACTTGGCCTATCTTCTCTATCTTGGCGAGTCATGGCCCAACTCACCAAGCCTTGGGTAGCTTGGGTGGCGGTTTTGAGCCGAAGCCGCTAAAGCCTCCCTCGCATGCCTTCGCGCCACGCACTCGGGTTGGAGCACCACGGTGCACCCAGCTTCTCCAGTCCATTGGAGTTGCCTCGCGGTCCATCGAAGGGCTTACACCACGGTTGCCGATCTGTTCCTCAGTGTACCGAGCTTCCATGGCCGACCGACGCCGAGCATTGCCTCCCGCCGAGCATTGCCTCCGGTCCATTGGAGGGCTTTTGCCTCAGTCCATCGAGGCCTTCATCATCTACCTCTAGTCCATCGGTGGGCCTCCAGTCCATCAGAGGGCTTGATCTCGTTGACAATCACTCATCACACCAGGAGAGCAATGAGGCCGGTCTATTGGCTCTTATGTCGCTCAAAGCCAACGTCGTGCATATCCGAGAACTCAACAAGGGACCGATAATCGACTCTGACGAACTAGATCGCCAGATCATCAACTCTGCCGACGCGATCAGAATAAAGGCCTTGACTGCAATCCATCAATACCTTCAAAGTCTACCGGCGTCTTCCTCTGCTTGATTTCATATTTGTTACCTGAACATTGTCAGTTGTGCCCCCCGAGCGTATTGTGCCCCCCGAGCGTATAGCTCGGTCAAGAACATTATGGTTTTTCTGTATTTTTGTGCTAAAGGCGATGCCTAACATCGGCTACGGCCAATGACACGCACTAGCTCTGCTACTCATAGTTGCTTGTTTATATTATTTTTTCTTGTAAAGGCGATGCTTTAATACATCGGCTCTTGTTAGGACCAGATGGCAACGCATCGGTCAAACCTTTTTTCTGGAGGCGATGCTAGGGCATCGGCTATTCTTGTCCGGACGTTACCACATTGGTTCTTGTCTAAGTCAAGATCCGATCCACATACTAGGATAATTTTTCTTCAAATATTTGCCATTGATGTTTCTAAAAAACCGGACTCCTTCCAATGTCTCCATCCTATATGAATTTCCTGGGGCAATCTCTACAATGCGATAGGGCCCGTGCCAGTTAGGTGACCACTTTTCAAATGCTGGATCCTTCGTCCCAACTGGCAAGACTAACTCCCAGACGAGATCACCTACTTTGAAATTCTTCGGCTTCACTTTCTTGTTGTAGGCTTTCGCCACCCTGACTTTGTTGTCTCTAATTTTTTCGAATGCCCATAACCGAAGCTCTGTTAAATCGTCCGTGCTGATGTTCATGAGAGATGTATAATCATCGGCTGACAGATCATTCTGAAATTGAACCCTGCGAGAGCCGATGTTAACCTCCCTTGGCATAACGGCCTCCTGGCTGTACACCAACTGGTATGGAGTGCACTTAGTCGCCCCGTGACACGACATCCTGTATGCCCACAACGCCTCTGCAAGCCGATCATGCCACTGCTTAGGATATTCATCTATCTTTCTTTTGATCAGCTTGATGAGACTCTTGTTCAACGCTTTAGCCTGACCATTGGCCTGAGCGTAGTAAGGGGACGACCGCAGCAACATGATACCCATCTCTTTGGCAAAATTTTTGAACTCTTCAGCCAAAAAGACGGTCCCTTGATCTATGGTGATAGTTTGTGGAATACCAAACCGGTAGATGATATGCTCCTTGACAAAGTTCACCACATCCTTGGCCGTGACGTTCTTCATGGGCACGGCCTCTACCCATTTGGTGAACTAATCAGTGACTAGGATCCACTTTTGTCCCTTGCTGGTCGGAGGGTTAACTTGACCGATCATATCCATACCCCAGCCTCTAAATGGCCATGGTTTAACAATAGGATTCAACGGTCCAGCTGGTGCCATCTGGATGGCTCCAAACCTCTAACACTCTTGGCAACCTTTATAGTATTTGAAGCAATCCTCCGACATGGTTGGCCGTGATGTTCTTCATTGGCATGGCCTCTACCCATTTGGTGAAGTAATCAGTGGCAACCAGCATCCACTTGTGTCCCTTGCTGGTCGGAGGGTTAACTTGACCGATCATATCCATACCCCAGCCTCTAAATGGCCATGGTTTAACAATATGATTCAACGGTCAAGCTGGTGCCATCTGGATGGCTCCAAACCTCTGACACTCTTGGCAACCTTTATAGTATTTGAAGCAATCCTCCAACTTGGTTGGCCAATAATACCCTGACCTCCTAATCAGCCACTTCATTTCATGAGCCGATTGGTGGGTACCACATACTCTCTCATGGATATTGTGCATAACCTTAAGTGCTTCTGTTGGTCCCAAACATTTTAGCAATAACCCTTCCATGGTTCTGAAGAACAGTTCATCACCAATGAGCCCGTGTTTCAAAGCACGATGTCTTGCCTTCTTATCTGCCCCCGAGCCGGATCCCTCAAATAATTGAGGAGATCGGCTCTCCAGTCATTTGTATCAATCGGCATAACGTCGACACAAACGCTATCATCTTGTTCGGCGTACCCAGAAGCTATTTGTGCTAGCTTATTGGCTTCAAGGTTGTCTTCTCTTGGTATCCATGTTAACCGAACAAATTTGAATTTTGCCATCAATTCTTGACAACGCAGGAGATAAGGATACAATAAATCACTGGCACAATTAAAATCCTCCGTTGACTGATTGATAGCAACTCTTGAATCGCCGAAAGCTTCCACTACTTCGGCTCCTACCTCAAGCAACAACTCAAGGCCCTTGCACAAAGCTTCATACCCTGTTTGGTTGTTAGTACGCCGCTCACTGAGGCGAAAGGCAAATTCATATTGTGCCCCCCGAGGGAAGATAATAAGAAGCCCGACACCACAGCCAGCATCGCAGCAGAACCATCAAAGAACAAAGCCCAAGACGATATGCCGACGAAATTTTGTTGTGGAGCCGATCGTTCAGTAATAAGATTGGCTAATGCTTGGCCTTTCACAGCCCTGGCTGGTTTGTACCTGATATCAAACTCCGAGAGAGCAAACATCTATTTGCCGAGCCTCCCTTTAAGAATAGGGGCTGACAGCATATGCTTAATAACATTGGCTTTACATACTACCCAAGTTTCAGCATTAAGCAAGTAATGTCGCAATTTGGTGCATGTAATGTTTAAACATAAGCATAAACGCTCCATCTCAGAGTACCTGGTTTCAGCGTCAAGTAATCGTCGGCTCAAGTAGTAGATGACCCGCTCCTTCCCGTCGACTTCTTGGATCAGCACAGAGCCGATGGCTGTCTCGTCAATCGACAGGTAAACAATAAACGGGGCATCAAGACGAGGTGGAGCCATCATTGGTGGCGTTGTTAGGTACTTCTTCTAGTTATCAAACGCCAGCTGTTGATCAGGCCCCCATACGAATTCATCACTCTTTTGTGTCCTGATCAACGGCATGAATGCTTCAAGCATGGTAGACAGGTTAGAGATGAATCTTCTGATGTAGTTAATCTTGCCAATCAGCTTCTGAAGCTTGTTCTTGGTTTTTGGCGGCACCATCATCTCAATGGCGTCTTTACTTTTTGAGCCAATTTCGATTCCTCTTTCACGAATCATAAAACCAAGAAATTAGCCAGTTGTGACACCAAACGCACACTTATCTGGGTTCATCCTCATCCCGTGCTTCCGAGTGTGCTTGAGAACTTGGCGAAGATCGGCTAAATGATTTTCTTGCAAGACCGATTTCACCACCACATCGTCGATGTAAACTTCGACAAGCTAGCCGATCAAGTCGTGAAAAATATAATTCATGGCTCGTTGGTAAGTAGCTCTAGCATTACGCAAGCCAAAAGTCATAACCACGAACTCGAATAATCCTTGAGGGCAACGAAAAGCTGCCTTGCAAACGTCTTCTTCGGCCATGAATATCTGATTATACCCGGCATTGCCATCAAGAAAGCTCATCATTTTATGGCCGGCTGCAGCATCAACAAGCGACAATAGGCATGGGATATTCATCCTTCGGGGTAGCTCTGTTCGAATCTCTGAAATCAATACAGATCTTGAGCTTCTTGTTTTTCTTCCACACAGGAACAATGCTCGATATCCAAGTGGCGTATCGGCAAGGGCGAAAAAACCCAGCACGAATCATCTTTTCTATTTCCTCTTTGACCGTATCTACAAGCTTCACATCGATTTTTCTAGGGTGTTGTGCAAACGGACGAAACCAGGCTTTGTTGGTGTGGCGGAACCGCCCTGCTTAATCCAGACTAAGCACACCTGCCACCTCTGGCTCACAGTGCACTTAGGCCGGACTAAACCCGGTAGTCCGTCGAGCTACCCAAAGGGCACTCGATGTAACCATCGCCCGAGGATACCGACATCACACACATTCAGCCCTCGAAAGAGCCACAACAGATTACATCATCACAAACAGTTGAAGTAGAGAATAAGTAGACTTAGTTTACAAACCGAAGATAAATAGTCAAATACATGTTCAAATATAGTGGAAGCGATGTCAAAATATACATGTATAGATACATATAGCGGAAGCGTTCAAAACATCTCACAGCGGAAATAAAACTCAACTAGTCTTCAAGTAGAGATATACAAGGCGAGTAGCACCGAGCCCACCGGTTCTACCACCTCCAACATAGTTATCCAGCTGTCATCAGTACCTGTAATTCAAAAGTGGGGGCAAACCCTGAGTACTAATCACTCAGTAGGACTTAATGGACGGGGCTTACGGCTGACGCAAAGCATGCTTACTAATCATGTGGATCCTTAGCTGTTGATTCTTAAACCAAGTTGTGTTGACATAAGATAGCAGGATTTGACAGCTGCTATTCATTAATCATGAAGATCATTTATATCATAAAGTAAATACTTGCAGAAAGTAAAACACAAACACATGTCCCGTTCCAAGATTCATAGCACTTCCATCACACCCCTGGGAGTAGCCGTCTCAGGAGCGATACCACGGTACGTCGGGTCAGCCCTACCTCGACTCCAAAGCATCTCCCAAGTCCATCGACCTACTACTAGTGGACGGGCAGCACCAAGAATAAGGGAACGGATCATATACATCCAAGCATGTTGTAATAGAGAAACATGATTATAAGCACAAAGTATTTGAATTATTACTACGTTCGGACGTCAAAGGTATTGGCATTCTCACACCTGGTGAGCATCAGCGATTCGAATCGATTTGTTAATTCCCGGGAACAACTAAAAATGCCAAGGGTATATGCTTACTAGCCATCGCGTTCCCACATATAGCCCCCATCTCCACTTGTCCCATCCCAAGTTCGATTCCAACCCGCCACTTCCCTGGGTTTAGCCCCCATGGAGCGTTACCTCGGTTCGTCGGGTCCAGCCCTCTCATGAGATAAGCGCCCCCAGTTCCATGGTAGGAACAAGTCTCTGTTCTTCGGATGGCACAAGTAAGACTTTCACAGGTCCATTATCCCGGATAAGCACCTTAGCAATGTTATGCCGACCAATAGGCGAACAACGGACGGGCCTTATACGACTCGGGCGGAGTCCACCATACCTTGCCACATCATTTTTCATAATATTCCCATAACTCCGCCCGGTCTCCGTTTCAAACATAGCATATGATAATCTTCCATAAGATTTTTGTTTTGAAAACACCTACGCGACGAGTGACTCCATTCACTCGTGTCTACTCGTACCTAGCATTACTAGGCAACTCGTCCTACGAACTAATATATAGGTGCTAGGGCCAGGGCGTCCAGGAAGTCTAATGCAGTTGGTTCCAAACAACTCCTAATGCAGATGCGTAAGCAATTCATCAAATATATTTGCTGGGTAAAGCATGGTCCTGCCTACCTTTGCTTGATCTTAAGAAAACCAACAAACTAAACTAAGTTAGTTTGCCGGGTTGTGAGGCTTTGCCCCAGGCAACCCCTTGAAACAGGTACGGATGTAATCAGCGACCCTTTGTCTTCAGGTTGGGGAAAGACCAACTCCTGGTGAAATCCATTGTACGGCTTCTCGATCAAGAGTGGCTCTTGTGTTGATCCTTGTTTCGCGGAATCTATATGCATGGTATAATATGCAAGTGAGTGCAAGAGAATGCAAATACATGCAATAGGTACAAGTTATATGTATGATACGGTGCGATAATGAGTGCCACGAATGCAATTGTATATATGAGGTGCAAATGATACATAATGCATGCCAAGTAGCTTGTGACGAATTTATTCGGTTACTCTCAATCTAAACACATTCCTTAATAAGAAAACTTAACAACTTTCCTAAGAAATCATACAGCCCATTGCTAAGAAATCGTGCAAACCATCGCCACATTTTATCTTTGAAGTTATTAGGAATAATTGTTCTATATGTGTACACAGTCCCTATCAAATGAAATGAAGTTGTCTCTTAAAGTTAAACATATACATGCAATTTAATGAACACGCTACCTTTATGAATAAAATGCACTCATAAGTTCATGTAGTTAGAAAACTCCAATCGATCTCAAATTTTTACCACATGCAGCAACATACTCCATAACGCTACTAGATTTTTCCCAAAATTTTCCTAGCAGTTTAAATACACTTCTTCCTATTATTTAGTTAAGCATGTGACACTTTATTATTTTCAAAACACCATTCAAACTTTACATGCAACGTCTCAAACTTTACCCGCAAGCTACCCATACTATATAAAGCACATGAAAAATACCAGAGGTCATATTTGAGCATCTTTTATATAGCCTTCATTTTCCAAGTTAATTAAACACACAAATCACATGCATAAGGGCAAAACAGTAATTAACCAGTCAATGGTAGGACTACCAAAAATCACACAGTACCTAGATGCCATAACAAAGCTACTGTCCAAATTTCATGATTTTTGGAGTTCATTTGGTCCACTTTTACCATTTATTTACCTACACCATGCACGCACTAAACCAGGGGCAAAACAGTCTTTTTACACATCCCCATCATACTATCCTGTAGAGCTACTCAAGAGGAGTCCATAGCCACTGAGTTTGTCCATTTTGGATTTTTATTTGAATTACTATGATTTTTCAAAGTTCATATGCCAAAACCGGAAGTTAGTCAAATATAACCCTGTAAATGGACCTATGCGTGATTAACCATCACTTCAAGGGGCTAAAATGCAAGACTCTCAAGACTCATTGAACAGAGCTCGGGATGGGGAGTGAAATCGCAGAACACAGGGGGTTTAAATGCAAAACCACCTCTCTCTTCTTCTTCCTCGGGCAGGGGAGAGGAGGCGCGCGGCCGGTGGCGTGGGCGGGCGTGGATCCGGGCGTAGAGGCGGGGACTTGGAGCCGAGGTGAGGTCGCGACGTGGGCTAGGTCTCGCGGACTCCGTTCCCTAAGATCTCGTTGTTCGGGGTGGCGTGGTCGAGCGGCGCGGGGTGGTGAACCGAAGAGGCCACGGCGCGACGGAGTGCGGCGGCCGCGGCTCAATCCGCCGGCTCCGGTGAGGGGAAGGGCCACGGGGTGGCGCGCCGGTTGCGCGGGGAGATGGGGAAGCCGCTGGGGTTGAAGTGGGGGCAGGGGATGGCCGGAGGGTAGTCGTCCGCGTCGACCCCAAGCTCGGCCGAGCGGCAATGGTGACGGCGCGCGGGGAAGAGTGCTAGAGGCTCCGGCGGTGGACAAGGGTTTGGGGGGAAAGGTGGAGGACGGCGAGGCGAGCGCGAGGCGCGCGTCGGCGGTGCGGGAGGGGGCTCGAGGCGGCGGTTGCTGTGTGCGCGCCGCGGCGGCAATGGCGGCGGGCACACTGCGCTTGTCGAGGGGAGGCGGAGGGTGACAACGAGGCTTAGCTCTTTGGACGCGGGAGGTGGAGACGGAGGTGATGGTGGTGATCTGGGGGCGCTGGGAGCGGCGGAGCGGCCGGCGTGAGCTCGGCTCCGAGCTTCGGCAATGGGGGGCCGTGGGGCTCTGAGCGGGAGGAATAGGCGAAGGAGAGGGGGCGAGTGAGAGAGCGAGGCGGGGTTGAGGGCGTGGAGACGAGACGGCCTGGAAAACGTCCAGGTGCAGAGGGGTCGAGGAGGACAGAGCGCGGCGTCGGCTTCGGCCGGCGTCGTCCACGCGCGGTGTGGGCAGGGCGCGAGCGCCGCGTGCGCGTGAGGGAAAGGAGGAGGGAGAAAGTTGCGGTGGATGGACGTGGTCCACGGACCCGGTGTCAATGACGAGTGGGGCTGAGGTGGGGTGGTAAAGGGGGTCTATGGACCATGCGCACCAAGCAACGGAGCAGTGGGACCCACAGCTGCTGCCGTTTCCCGCCCGGATGCGAGGACCCGACAGGCGGGGCCCACATGTCATTGAAACGGGAAGGGAATTCAAAATCCGAAAATGGAAAAGTCAGCTTTGACCAATGAAACATGCTTCTGAAATTCACCTGTTTGACCAACTTAGGGGCCGAATTTGGCAAAATTCCAATTGGATGAAATGTTCTAAATTTGTTCCTCTACATTTCCCTTATAAACTTGTATACCATGTTATATTCAAAAATGTGGTTTAAATTTAAATTTAACCTGCTGACCAAGGTTTGACCAACAGAACCTTCCAGCTTAGAAATTCTAAAAGTCTATTTTCTAGACAGTTTCACAAAAGAAGTTTTATACCAGTGTTGTTCAGAATTTAATTATCTACAACTTATTAAATTGGAGTTTTGCAAGATTATGGCTGTAGACCTGTTTAAATTTGAAATTACTAAACAAATCAAGTTTGGACAGAAATCATAGGGTGACAGAAAAAGCTCCAAAAGTCTATGCAAACCTTCATGCATGTCAAAGCACCCATTATCAAAGTTGTTCATCATTAAATTATCTACAAGTTTATCAATATGGGTTTCACCTATATCACTATAGAACTAAAGTTATGGGCACAATCACAGAGACATATATGCAGAAATCAGGTTTCGACAAGTTGCATTTCAACCAAGTTTGAATTGGGGTTCAAGTGCATGCTAATGTATGATGCTTTATGAGGAATGTTGCATGTATGATGAGTGATTATGCACTTGAGATGCCGGAGCATCACAGTTGGTAACCGATGTTCGACAATAGACTGATCAAGACCAGGCATCTCGTGGTACTCCCAGGCAAAACAATCAGGAAACTCCCTAAGCAGTTCTACCAATTTGGTCTTAAATTTAGGGTCAAGCGGGCAGTTGAAATGGAGAGTAATAGACTTAATTTACAAACCAAATATATGAAACCAAATACAATTTCAAAATATAGCGGTAGCGATTTCGGAGTATATATAGCGGAAGCGTTTTCAAAACATCTCGCAGCGGAAACAAACTCAAATAGTCTTCATGTAGAGACGAACGAGGCATGTAACACCGAGCCCACCGGTACCACCACCTCCAACACAGTTGTCCAGATGTCGCCGGTACCTGTAATCCAAAAGTGGGGGCAAACCCTGAGTACTAATTACTCAGTAGGACTTAATGGATGGGGCTTACTAGTCGGGTGGATCCTTAGCCATTGATTTTATACAAGGTCATGTTGACATAAGATAGCAGGATTTAACAGCTGCTATTCATTAACCATGAAGGTCATTGATATCATAAAGTAAATACTTGCCTAAAAGTAAAACATGAGAACCCATCAGTAACTTGCATAATAGTATATCATACACATCCAAGATATACCCCTCATCTCCACCTGTCCCGTCCCAAGATTCACAGCGCCCTCACCTAACCCTTGGGAGTAGCCGTCTCAGGAGCGATACCACGGTACGTCGGGTTAGCCCTCCCTCGACCTTAAAGCACCTCCCAAGTCCATCGGCCCCCTATCAGTGGATGGGCAGTGCCATGAATAGTGGGACGGATCATACACATCCAAGCATGTTGTATTCAAAAGCGTGATTAAATAAACAACATGTTAAAGTTATTACTACATTTGGGTGTCAAAGGCATTGGTATTGGCACACCTAGTGAGCACCAGCGATTCGAATCGATTTGTTAATTCCCGGAAATAACTAAAAATGCCAGGTGAGATATGCTTACTAGCCATCGCGTTCCACACATATATCCCTCATCTCCACTTGTCCCATCCCAAGTTCGATTCAATCCTTCTGTTGTTCCTAGGTTGTGCCGCCTTAGGAGCGTTACCTCAGCGTACGGGGTCCTGTCCTCCCTCGACTACAAGCTCCCCAAGGTGTCACAGTAGGAGTCTGTCTCTGTTTTTCGGATGGCACAAGTAAGACTTTCTCAGGTCCATTACCCCGGATAAGCACCTTAGCAATGTTATGCCGACCAAAAGGCGAACAATGGACGGGCCTTAAACGACTCAGGCGGAGTCCACCATACCTTGCCACATCATTTTTCACAATATTCCCCCGCCCGGTCTCTATTTCAACCATAGCATATAATAATCTTCCATAAGATTTTTGTTTTGAAAACACCTACGCGACGAGTGACTCCATTCACTCGTGTCTACTCGTACCTAGCAATTCTAGGCAACTTGTCCTATGAACTCCAATATATAGGTGCTAGAGCCAGGGCAGCCAAGGAGTCTAATGCAATTGGTTCCAAACAACTCCTAATGCAGATGCGTAAGCAATTCATCAAGTATATTTACTGGGTAAATCATGGTCCTGCCTACCTTTGATTGTTCTTAAGAAAACCAACAAACCAAACTAAGTTAGTTTGCCGGGTTGTGAGGCTTTGCCCCAGGCAACCCCTTGATCCCTTGGACAACTCTTTCTTCCAAGCACGACTGATGGACCCTCTAGGTCGTGAATGGGTCTTACTTGGTCTTTTGGATCACCGTTGGTTGAAATAGTTCCACGCTCTTGCTTTTCGATCACGTATCTGCAGTAAGCGTTTCTATATGAATGATGTGCATGATGCAGTAAACGGATGCAGGAGTAACAAGCACACATAAGAACAATCCTTTTTTGGACGAACAATTTGACGATTGAGAGACTACATAAACAGGGAGTATGTTTATAGACATAGAAAAAGCATTCACCCATATAATCATATATTGGCACGCAACACATGATTTGATACATGATCGTGTATTAACTTAAGTCGTCCTTTTCATTAACACAAACAAGCAAACTATCACACCAACATTTATTTAACTAGCTGCACATAATGTGGCTTATTTTGAGTTATCGCTATTTAGCTACATTCAAACCCTATATTGATTTTAGGTATCTTGTAAGAATACGTAAATTTATTTCTTAACAGGTGTGACATGAGAAGTGGTAAATAGTATGCAGCTAGAAATCATTCAATATTCACGATGATACCAATTGTAAATAGACACCTATACATATAATTAAATAACACATGCCCACTTTATGAATAAAAAGCATTACTTATGTTCATGTAGTTAGACAACTCCAAATGAGCTTAGATTTTTATGACATGTAGGTTTATACTACATTATGCTTCTGTCAAAATTTCAGCCACAGAGGAGTTATAAATTAATTATGAAAATTCTAGCAAGTTATCAGTCCCATAGTTTCTCAGATTTTTCATAAATTATAGGTATGGTTTCCGAAGGTGAAATTTTACCAGTGACCTATACTTAGCATGGACTGCATGTACAAAAATTTGCAAGTTAAAACTCCCAAGTTTGACAGAACATCTATTTTTCATATATTACTCCTGTGTGACCTTGAGATGTACATATGAACAGTGTAATTAGCCTTCTCGAATATAGTTTCTGGACTCTGTGCACCAATATTAAGCTACCAAATTTTCCAGAGAATTTTCCTAGCAGGTTATGACCACTTTTTCTAATTATCCTTTCCAATATGTAGCATTTTATCATTTTCAAATCGCCATTAAAACTTAACATGCAGAACTTCATATTTCACCAGTGGGCTACTTATACTACCCAAAGTATATAAAAAATGCCAGAGAGTCATTTTGAGCATATTCTATGTAGCCTCCAATTGCTAAGTTAAATAAATGCACATAACACATGTATAATGATAAAAGGGTAATTAAACAGCAAGTGCTAGGGCTACAAATATTCACATAGTGCTATAATGCCACAAGAAAGCTACTGTCCAAGTTTTATAATTTTTGGAGTTCGTCCAGTGCACTTTTGACATTTTTCTAGTTTTAGCATGCATGCAACAACCCAAGGGCAAACAGTCATTTCACACATCCACATCATAACCATTCAATAGATCTACTTAAGAGGAGTCTAATGCATCTGAGTTTGCCTTTTTATGATTTTTTTGATTTGTTATGAATTTTCAAAGTTCACAGCTTTAGATAATTGCATTTAAACAAAAATCACATCGACCATGGACCTTAACACAATTAACTATATACTTCAGGGGCCTGCGAGGAAGTAAGCACAGACTCAGTAAACAACGCACTAGACTTGAATCGAATTGGATACAAATACAAGGGGTAGCACGCAAAATCACCCTCTTCTTCCTCACGCCAGGTGCACGGCGCGCAGCGGGAGAAGGGAGGCGGGGCTGCGCCGGCAACGGTGGGACCGGACCTGGAGCCGATGTGCCCCGGGGAGGCGTTCCCGTACACGGGCTTCGAGATCCACTAGGCCTTGGCCGGTGGGGAGGACGGGAGGCGCGGATCGAGGACGGGGAACCGATGGCGCACCGGCTTGTCATGGCGCGGCGGTGCGTCTCGGTCCCGGCGAGGGAGAGGTCGAACGGCGGCGACGTCTCGCGCTTCGGGTGCGTGGGGTCGAGGCGGAGGCGGTCGTGGAGGTATTGAGGCGGGGAAACGCCGGAGGGTGGTGCGCGTCGGTGATGACCGTCGGTGAACTCACCGTGAACTCGGTGTCGCGGACGTCGAGCGGCGGCTCGATCCACCCAATGGGGAGGAGGAAGGCGACGAGGTCTAGAGCCCCGGGTGCGCGAGGTCGTGAAGAAGGCAGTGGTGAAGCTCTAGGGGTGCAGGGAGGACGGAGGGCGGTGGCGGAGCTCGAGCTCCGAGCTCGCCCGTCAATGGCGGCCGCGAACTGCGAAGGCGAGAGAGAGGGTCTCGGTGGACAAAACAGCGAGGGGAGAAAGGGGAACGAGAGAGAGTTCCGCCCTCGGCTTAAAGCCACGCTCAGGGGCTCGATCCGTGGTGCGGAGGCGGTGACCGTACGTCGGCAGCCGCGTGGCGGCCACTGGCTCGGCCAAGGCTGCCGCCCCGGGTCGCGGGCCCCACTTGTCTGTGACTCAGAAAAAGGAAAAGTGAAACTGTGTTTTCTCCCCCTCTATAATTCGCCTTTTTGACTGATTTGCAGGCCGATTTTTGAAAAACCCCAATTGGAAGAATTGTTGATCTCTTTGAGTCATACAATTTTGTCAAAAGGCTTGATCCCAAATTGTATGTGGAAATATGATATAAATTTGAATTTAACTAACAGCCTTAAATTTGGACAGGAGACCTGTTTTGCTTAGAAAATTCAAAAGTCTTATTTCCTTGTGTTTTCACCCCAAGTGCTTCTTGACAAGGTTGCTTAGAATTTCAAGGGCTACAACTCATTCAATTAGAGTCATGCATGAAAGTGGATGTAGGTTATAGAAACATTGAGATTACTAAACAGGTCAGATTTGGACTGGTTTTCTGTGTTGGTAGAGAGTGACCATAAACTCCTTTTAAACCTCAGTATGTGACCAAGCTCTAATTACCAAAGTTGTTCATCACTCAATTGTCTCCAGTTTTGGTATAATAAGTTTCACCCAAATCCCTACAGATTTTGAGGTACAAGTACAATCATATCCAGAATTTGGATCCAACAGCAGGGTTATTTTATGTAGGGTCTTTCTTGTTGTCAACATTTGAAGGATCAAATGAAGTCCAACCACTCCTACACTAGGTGCATTTGAAACGTGATAAGTTTAATTTCACTTCATAGAAAGGAAGATTTTGAAGTTGTATAGTCAAATTAAAAGTAATTTCAGAATCCACTTTGGGATAAGCTGAAATCCTAGGGTTGGGGAATTATTCTAAGTATAGACTCTCTTGGGCTGACTTCCAAGAGAAATGTTGTGCCATTTATAATAGGTTAATGACAGATTTATGAGAGCCAATGGACCGGCCTCATTGCTCTCCTGGTGTGATGAGTGATTGTCAACGAGCTCAAGCCCTCCGATGGACTGGAGGCCCTCCGATGGACTGGAGGTAGATGATGAAGACCTCGATGGACTGAGGCAAAAGCCCTCAAATGGACCGGAGGCAATGCTCGGCGTCGGTCGGCCATGGGAGCTCGGTACACGGAGGGGCGGATCGGCAACGGTGGTGTAAGCCCTCCGATGGACCGCGAGGCAACTCCGATGGACTGGAGAAGCCGGGTGCCACCGTGGTGCATGGCGCGAAGGCGTGCGAGGGAGGCTTTGGCGGCTTCGGCTCAAAACCGCCACCCAAGCTACCCAAGGCTTGGTGAGTTGGGCACGACTCGCCAAGATAGAGAAGATGGGCCAAGTCCGGCCAAGACGGAGACTTCCTAAAGTTTCCCGGTTTCTGACATCAAAACCAGGGGTGCAAAGGCGGATTGGACTACTGGCCACGTGGAGGACATCCAAAGATTGCGTGGAAGCTAAGAAGATCAAGTCTTCATCGTGGTTGTCCGTCCCCGATATTTCGGGTTCTTTTCTGTTTTAGCCCCTCCGGGCATTTCTAGTGTTAGGGATCTATGTGTAAAAATGCCAAAACTGAACCGGTGTATAAATAGCCTAAGAGCTGGTCATTAGAGTGAGTCTTGGCAGCTAGGTTTTCATTTGCTTTGTGTAATTTTCGTCCTCAAGCTTTGAGCTCCAAGTTTAGGAGGGTTAGGGTGAGATCTAGCCTCCAAATCAAGAGGGAAGGTGAGGGTGGTTGCTTGGGACGAAATCTTTCATTGTAATCTGACCTATGACCTCTTTTGAGGCTAATAATCGAAGTGGTTTTGTGCAGCAAATTTGTGTGCTTCTCCTCCCTTTGTTCTCTTTCGTTTTTGGCTTCAATCCTTAGCCTTTTGGGTGTTTGTTTTGGGCAAAGTTGAATCCTTTGTTTTCCTTGTGTTTTGGACTTGCAAGGACGTGGAGATTATGTCTTAGAACATCTCAATCCCAAAGGATTGCCACGAGCAAGTTGTTCTTGAGCTTTTCCCCTTCTTGCCCAAATATTCACCTCTTCACGAGATCTGAAATTCCCGCTAATCCCGTGATCTTTTTCCCTAGATCTTTTGGGAATAGTTTTGGAATGGGGCTAGGATAGCCTGTAACAATTTTCGTGATGTTTGGAGAAGGTTTGGTCAAGTTTCGGATTGCTTTTGTGTGAGGTTTCCTGCTGTCCAGTTTTCCTGCTGGTTCTGTCCGTCTTCAAGCCTTGTTTGGTTTAGGGGTCAAACCTTTGAATTTTGGGCTGAAATTTTGTGGAGCTCTTTATCAGTGAATCATAAAGCTCCCATAAAAATTTCCGATCATTTGGAGGTGTTTTGACCTGGTTTTGGTATTTTTCTTTTCGATTTAGTTTGTCAGTTTTTAACCACCGGACGGTCCGGTGGCTCTAGGAATTTTATTCCTTGCCCAATTGGCCTGAAATTTTCTGGAGTTGTTCCCTATTACCTTCTGAAAGTGTGGTAATTTTGGAGGATTTTTTGGAGCTTTTCTTGAGGGGTTTTGAGATTTTTCTTTGCAGCCCTATCTGTCTGAAATCTGCAGTTCTCCGGTGTTGGTTCCTTTTGCACTCTTTTTCTTAGCCGTTTGAGCATGTGCTTCCACTTGGTGCATGGTACGTATCTGTTTAGTCGACGGTACCAAGCACATGTTGTGAGCTAGATACGTATCCTCTCAGTGCACGGTGTCTAGTTTCGTTGTGGGCGTTGTTTCTGTTTTGCACTGCGGTGGGGGTTTGAGTTTGAGTTTTCAAGTGCTCCTATTCACCCCCCTCTAGTCGCATGTCTCGGTCCTACAAGTGGTATCAGAGCCTGTTAGGTTTTCCATACCTTAACCGGTGAAGAAACCGTAGCGACTATGACTTACTCTGGGAAAATTCCCGTCCTTGGCTCTGATGGCTATCCCTACTGGAAGGGTAGGGTGGAGGCGTTCCTTGTTAGCCAGAGTCAGGATATATGGGATGCTACTCAGAGTACGACTTTTGTGGTGCTTCCAGTCGCTGAGCGTATTACGCAGGATATCGTGGCTCAGCATGAGGCGAATGCCAAGGCCGTTAACTTTCTCTTCTCCGGGTTTGGTCCCATGGATTATGAGAGAGTGAGTCACCTTAAGACTACGCATGAGATATGGTCACTGCTTAGTACACACCATGAGGGTACTGCGATGATTAAGGCTAGGCTTGTGGAGACTTACCGGCACGAATATGAGAATTTTGTCCAGAAGCCGGGAGAGTCAGTAGACGACTTGTTTGGTTGCTTTCAGTTGATCATCAACAAGTTGCGTGTCAACTCTGCCCCCACTGCCCTCCATATACCGATCATCAGCAGGCTGTCAAGTTGCTATATGCTTTGGACAGAAAAATATGGGAGATCAAGGTGAATTCAATCATTGAGTCGGCAGGGTATGATACGATTGGAGTAGAGGCGCTCTACAGTAAGCTCAAGGCCACCGAGGTAGATTACAAGATGAGGGATTCCCTCACTTGTACAGGCTCTAAGAGTCTGGCCTTAGCTACCCCTTCTAGTGAGTCTGTCACTAACCCCATGTTACACAACTTCTCGTTTTCTGCTTTGATGTCTGTTACAGAGGAGCAGCTAGCGACGCTTGGGGATGATGAGTTGTGTCTGGTGTCTAGTCGCTTTCAGCGCGCTTATGACAACCGGATGAGCAAGAAGAGGGGAGAGCGTCCCAAGTGCTTCCAGTGCGTAGAGGTCGGCCACTTCATTGCCGAGTGCCCCAACAAGAACGACTACTACAAGAAGGGCAAATGCTACTCCTATGACTCCGACAAGTACCACTCCGGCAAGGCAGGCTTTGACAAGCACCGCTCCAGCAAGCACGGCTCCGGCAAGCGCCCCTTCAGCAAGAAGAACTTCCGAAAGGCTTTCAAGAGCTACCAGAAGGACAACCGGAAGCGGGACAAGTCCTTCTTCACCGAGATCGGGTTCTGCAGCAGCGGATCTTCTTCCTCTTCGTCCTCGTCGAGCTCAAGCGATGAGGAGATCACGTACAGGAAGGACAAGAGGAACGATCAAGGCGGTGCAGCTGGCTTGTGCTTCGTCTCCACCAAGTCTAGGCGCAGGAACAAGGAGAAGAGGAGCTTGGTTTCCTCCATCGCGCTTGAGGACAAGGAGGGCAAGGATGACGGCAGCAACTCTTCTTTCGATGATGAGGTAACTCCTGAGCAAGCCGAAATCCTTGAGATGCTAGAGCAGAACAACCGAGAGCTTAAGGCCCAGGATAAGATGCTGGAGAAGGCAGCCAAAAAGCTGCAGAAGTTGAAAGCCCAACTTGCTGAGGCATTAGAGGAGAATGAGAGGTTGAGGAGTGTGAGACCCCAACCCAGTGAGATTGAGTGCCCTACCTGCGAGTCTTTCATGACAGAGCTTGGTGACCAGAGAGATAGGTATGCCAAGCGGGTAGAGGAGATAGATAAGCTGAAGGCTGAGGTAGGCAAACTCCAGTCCAAACTGGATGAGCCTACTTTGAGTGGAGAGCTTGAGTGTGAGTCTTGCCCCTGTCTAGCTAGAGAGCTAGCTGTTCTGAAGGAAAAGTTTGAGGGGCAGCTCATGGTGCTTAGGGCTAGACCTACGCTTTTGGGTGCGTGTATGGTCTGTCCTACCTTGAGAAGTGAGTTAGAGTAGTTGAGAGCTGACTTTGAGGTGCTTTCAGCACCTACTGACACTTGTGAGAACTGCCTAACCCTTAGGATGCAGCTTATGGATAGGGATGCCACCATTAGGAAGTTGGAGAAAGCTGTTGTGGTTCCCTCCCTAGACGGTGACACTTGTGCCATCCAGACTGTAGTTTTGGAGGATCTAAGGGAGGAGGTGTTGTCTTTGTAGAATGACAACAACAGGTTGAGAGAGGTGCTCAGTTGGGTATATGCGAGGCAACCCCAACTAGAGATGATCATAGAGAGCACCAAGAGAGCTGAGGGTGAGACGAGTGGTGTTGGGTTTGGAGAGTGCAGCACTTCGTGTGAGAAGAGTGCCCCAATTAAGGTCAAGACTGCACCTACCCAGCTAGGAGAGACTGTTGATGGGGTTTACCATGAGCCACCCAAGGCTGCCCCAAAGAAGCAGTACTGGACACCCAAGCCTTCTAAGGCTAAGCTGGACAAGATTGTTGAGGAAGAGCTTAAGCCCAAGGGCAAGAAGCCAGTCCAGCAGCCTGAGCCACCCAAGGTCACACCACCTAAGCCCAAGTCCTAGGCTAACCCAGTTCCTATGAGGCCTGTCTACCACTGTGAGTTTTGCCAGCGGAATGGCCACCTAGAGGAGTTTTGCTTCAGGAGGAAGCGGGTTGAGAGGCAGGAGAGAGCTTGGGGGAACCAGGATCAGTTCTACCAGGGTTGTAGGCAAGATCCTCTCCACCGCGGTGAGATGAGAGACTGCTTTGCCGGTGGTGAGAGAGGAGGCGGCTTTCAGGCCCGTGCTCCTGGTGGTGAGAGACGCTTTACCGGCCGAGCTCCTAGTCATTTTCAGCGCGGCTATGGACCTCGTGACCGAGGCTTTGAGAGAGCTTTCGAGGGTTCACGCTTTGGAGGTCGTGGTTACCCTGATCGTCGTGATGATTTCTTTGATTGTGCTTAGCCCACTTTTGAGCAGATGGCTCGGCACTGGTACAGCAGTTTTGGGACTAACGCCAGTGCCGGACCATTTGCTCACCATCGCTTCACTTGACTTTGCAGGATCGAGGCATGGAGGACGTGTGGATCATGGACTCCGGTTGCTCTAGGCACATGACAGGGCACCGCAAGTGGTTCTCCAGCCTCAACCCCGTAAGCACCAAAGAGTACATCACATTCGGGGACAATGGTCAAGGTAAAGTGATGGGTGTTGGTTCTGTTTCGTTCTCTGCTAAGCTTTCCCTGAGAGAAGTTGCCTTTGTCCACAATTCGGGGTTCAATTTGGTTTCTGTTTCGCAACTTCTTGATGAAGGATTTGAGGTTCATTTCAAGAAAGGTGCGTGCTGCGTTCTTGATGCTGAGGAGACCCTTGTTTGCTCTTTGCTGCCTTTTGGCCAGGCTTTTAGGGTCGACCTCACATCTGTTTCTGGCCCTGCGCGCTATTTGGTTGCTAGTCCTTTTGCTGATATATGGAAGTGGCATAGGAGACTTGGTCACTTGAGCATTGACCTGCTAGTTAGGTTAAGTTCAATGGGCCTAATCCGAGGATTGCCCAAATTGAGAGCTGAGAAGGACTTAGTTTGCCACCCCTGTCGTCATGGCAAGATGGTTGCCGCCTCTCACATTCCTGTATCTCAGGTTATGAACTCCTATCCGAGTGAGCTACTCCATATGGATATAGTAGGTCCCGCTTGGGTAGCGTCGGTCAGTGGGAAGTGGTACGTGCTTGTCATTATAGAAGATTTTTCGCGGTTCTCGTGGGTATATTACATGCAGTTTAAGGATGAGGCGTTTGGCTTTGTTCGGGATCTGGTACTGAGGTTGAGAAACAAGAGTCATAAGGCCATGAGGGCTATCCACAGTGACAATGGCGGAGAATTCAGAAACTCTCATTTTGAAAACTTCTGTCGTGACCTAGGTCTTGAACACCAGTTTTCTTCTCCATATACCCCTCCGCAGAACGGTGTTGTGGAACGCAAGAACTGCACACTTGTTGAGATGGCACGGACAATGCTCGATGAGCATAGGACTCCGAGGAGATTTTTGGCTGATGCAGTGAATACGGCCTGTTACATTGCGAACCGGCTTTTCTTGCGAGCTTTTCTTGGGAAGACCTCGTATGAACTTCGGTTTGGTAGGTAGCCCAGCGTCAAGCATTTGTGAGTGTTTGGCTGTAGGTGCTTTGAGCTGAAGAAGGCGGGGCGTTTGGACAAGTTTGAGTCTCGTTGTTTGGATGGGATTTTTTTGGGGTATGCTTCTAGTTCTAGGGCTTTTCGTGTGTGGATTTTAGAGGCCAAGCAAGTTGTTGAGACTTGTGAGGTTTCTTTTGATGAAACTATGCCCTGTACAACCCCTGCCTTTGAGCTTTCAGGTGATGATGAAGAAGGCACCCCCATCTTTGAGGATGAGGAGGGTGCAGTTAATGATGGTGATGCAGGAGCCATTGCACCGGCTGCAGCTCCTGCCCCCTCTGCTACGAGCTCAGATGATGAAGGAGGACCCTTGCCCACGACTTCCTCCTCACTCCCCCGACAGCAAGCTCATGCGGAGTCTAGACCCGCTGAGGACGCAGGGGAGGTGACCTCCGAGATTGTACCATCTCGGCAGGTCCAGCGGGATCACCCTCCACACAAGATGATTGGAGATATTCACTAGCGTGTCACACGCTCTTCGGTTAACTCTCTAGCCTTTTTTTCCCACTCTGCATGTGTTGCTTCTTTTGAGCCCCGAGATGTGTCACATGCATTATCTGATCCTAACTGGGTGAACACCATGCATGAGGAGTTGGAGAACTTTGAGAGAAACCATGTCTGGGATTTAGTTGAACCTCCACCAAACTGTTGCCCTATAGGTACCAAGTGGGTTTTCAAGAGCAAACAGGGTGAGGATGGGATGGTTGTGAGGAACAAAGCAAGATTGGTAGCCTAGGATTTCTGTCAGAAGGAGGGGATAGATTATGAGAAGACCTTTGCCCCTATAGCTCGTTTGGAAGCCATTAGGATTTTGCTTGCCTTTGCGGCCTCTAAAGGCTTCAAACTGCAGCAAATGGATGTCAAGTCTGCTTTCCTGAACGGGTTCATAGAGGAGGAGGTATACGTGAGACAACCTCCTGGCTTTGAGAGTGCTAGATTTCTAGACCGGGTGTATAAGTTGAGGAAAGCCCTTTATGGTCTGAGGCAAGCTTCTAGAGCTTGGTATGCTAGGTTGAAGAGCTTCTGGCTCAAGTCTGGGTTTGTGATGGGTTCAGTAGACAAGACCTTGTTTTTGTTGAGTTGTGGCAGTGACACCCTGATAGTTCAGATATATGTTGATGACATAATCTTTGGTGGTTCATCTCACGCTTTGGTGTCTAGTTTTGCTGAACAGATGAGCAGGGAATTTGAGATGAGTCTTATATGTGAGCTCCAGTTATTCCTCGGGCTGCAGATCAAGCAAGGTCTTGAGGGTACCTTCGTCCATCAAGTCAAGTACACAAGGGACATACTTAAGAAGTTTAACATGGGTGACCCTAAACCCATGACAACTCCTATGAGTACAAACACGGCGCTTGATGCTGATGAAGATGGGGAGGCGGTGGACCAGAATGAATTTCGAGGGATGATCGGCTCACTTCTGTACCTGACGGCGACCAAGCCAGACATTTAGTTCGCGGTCTGTCTTTGTACGCGCCTACCAGGCTTCTCCTCGAACTTCTCACCGTCAAGCGGTGAAGCGCATTTTCAGTTATCTGAAATTCACTCCTGAGCTTGGTCTTTGGTATTCCTCGGGTTCTTCTCTTTCTCTTAGATGCTGACCATGCTGGCTGCCGGATTGATCGCAAGTCAACCTCCGGCACATGCCAACTCTTGGGAACCTCTCTTGTCTCTTGGTCCTCCCGCAAGCAAGCTAGTGTAGCTCTTTCCACCACTGAAGCAGAATATGTTGCTGCTGCTAGTTACTGCTCCCAGCTTTTATGGATGAAAGCCACCCTTAGTGATTTCGGCCTTAGGTTTGGTAGAATCCCTCTCCTAGTTGACTCTACTTCTGCTATTTCTGTAGCTAAGAACCCCGTTTTGCACTCTAGAACCAAACACATAGACATGAGGTTTCACTTTCTGTGAGATCACTATGAGAAGGGAGATATAGACTTGATCCATGTAGTATCAGCAAACCAATTGGCCGATATCTTTACCAAGCCCCTAGAGTTTGACGCTTTTACGCGTCTAAGAGGTGAGCTTGGAGTGTGCTATCCCTTTTAGTCAGGGATACAGTGCTATTCCTTTTAGTAAGGAATAGCTCCTGTAGTTTAAATTTTGCTTTTATCTTGCTTTATTTCTTTGTCTCTTTTGCATATTGTATCATATCATGCATTGCATTGTATCATATGCATTTTCACTTCACTAGCACTAGAGCTCTTTTGGAATGCAGAGTTAGGACTTGCTTGTGCTAGATGGTACAGTGCTTGCTTGATCATGGTTAGCTAAGCTCTCTTGAGTCTATTGAATACTAATTGTGAGCTAAGTCATTTTATTCTTTGTAAATCAAAAACCATGATCACCACTTGATTTGGCTACCTCGCATGTGTAGGATTGTTGAATGCTATGCTATCTTTTCATTCCTGGATATGCTAGTTGTATGCCTTTGCTAAGTAAATGCCAAAGCTTTTCTGACACCTTGCTTAAATTGAAATCTGAATCAAAATGCTTACAAGTGTGTTTTATATGATTAATTGAGAAAGATCCAAGTGGGTTTGCTTGTTACACTGATCTAGTTCGAGACAGCTTGCCTTTGCACTTTGGCATGAACTTGGACTAGGCTGTGTATGACCAAAACCTTGTCTTAAGCTTCTGATGGTTATATAACCTAGGCTTGGCATTGGTTGGTAAGAAGTGGCAAAAGACAAGTAAATAACCCTTGGCACAAAAAGAACTTGCTTTTGACTACAAATGTCTAAATCTGAAATTTGCAAGTCTCTAAAATGCTTATGGCTAGTTGTATATGCTTTGGTTGAGAGTAGCACACCTTATATGCATTGCTAGCATTTTGTTGTTCATGCCTATCTTGCTAGGTGCTATTCATGTTGGTGATGCTTTCTTTTCATTAACCCTGAAAAACAAGCTTACTCTTGTTATGTGTAAGATAGATTCATTTGAGCTTGTTGTGTGCTTCTTTGCCCTCACTTGCCCTGTATGCTAGAACTTGTGATTACTAGCTTTCCATCCCTTCTGAGCTCTTTCAGTTACACTCCTTGCATTTCATAGCATATTTTGAGGGGGAGTTGTCTAGTTCAGGGGGAGTTGAGTTCACGGAACCCTTGATGTGTCCATTGTTAACAAGGGGGAGAAATTTGGGGAGAGATTAGGGTACTTCTCCAAGGGGAAGAAATTTAAAAATATGGACAAGGGGGAGAACTCAGGAGAGATTTTATTGAGAGAGAGCTTTGCATTCATATTGCATTTGTGAGGATGCATTTCAAGGGGAGTTTGAGTTTTTAGCATGCTCTTTGCATCGGTGCGTTGAGCCTTTTGCCTCTGTCTTGAGGAGCCGATGCTTTACTTTCTTTTGTTGTCTCATTGTGCCCTGTTTCTTTGCTTGTATTTGGTTCTTTGGCATTTTGAGCAACTTTCTTCTTTCTTTCTTTCTTTTCTGGTTTTACGCTTTTCTCTTGTCTTTGTTCTATTTCAGGTTACAGGTTGAAGGTGTTGACAATGCACTCATCAAGGGGGACATTGAGAGCCAATGGACCGGCCTCATTGCTCTCCTAGTGTGATGAGTGATTATCAACGAGCTCAAGCCCTTCGATGAACTGGAGGCCCTCCGATGGACTGGAGGTAGATGATGAAGACCTCGATGGACTGAGGCAAAAGCCCTCAAATGGACTGGAGGCAATGCTCGGCGTCGGTCGGCCATGGGAGCTCAGTACACGGAGGGGCGGATCGGCAACGGTGGTGTAAGCCCTCCGATGGACCGCGAGGCAACTCCGATGGACTGGAGAAGCCGGGTGCCACCGTGGTGTTCCAACCCGAGTGCATGGCGCGAAGGCGTGCGAGGGAGGCTTTGGCGGCTTCGGCTCAAAACCGCCATCCAAGCTACCTAAGGCTTGGTGAGTTGGGCCACGACTCGCCAAGATAGAGAAGATGGGCCAAGTTCGGCCTAGTCGGAGACTTCCTAAAGTTTCCCGGTTTCTGACTTCAAAACTGGGGGTGCAAAGACGGATTAGACTACTGGCCACGTGGAGGACATCCAAAGATTGCGTGGAAGCTAAGAAGATCATGTCTTCATCGTGGTCGTCCGTCCCCGATATTTCAGGTTCTTTTCTGTTTTAGCCCCTCCGGGCGTTTCTAGTGTTAGGGATCTATGTGTAAAAATGCCAAAACTGAACCGGTGTATAAATAGCCTAAGAGCTGGTCATTAGAGTGAGTCTTGGCAGCTAGGTTTTCATTTGCTTTGTGTAATTTTCGTCCTCAAGCTTTGAGCTCCAAGTTTAAGAGGGTTAGGGTGAGATCTAGCCTCCAAATCAAGAGGGAAGGTGAGGGTGGTTGCTTGGGACGAAATCCTTCATTGTAATCTGAACTAAGACCTCTTTTGAGGCTAATAATCGAAGTGGTTTCGTGCAGCAACTTTGTGTGCTTCTCCTCCCTTTGTTCTCTTTGGTTTTTGGCTTCAATCCTTGGCCTTTTGGGTGTTTGTTTTGGGCAAGGTTGAATCCTTTGTTTTCCTTGTGTTTTGGACTTGCAAATACGTGGAGATTATGTCTTAGAACATCTCAATCCCAAAGGATTGCCACGAGCAAGTTGTTCTTGACCTTTTCCCCTTCTTGCCCAAATATTCGCCTCTTCACGAGATCTGAAATTCCCGCTAATACCATGATCTTTTTCCATAGATCTTTTGGGAATAGTTTTGGAATGGGGCTAGGATAGCCTGTGCCAATTTTCGTGATGTTTGGAGAAGGTTTGGTCAAGTTTCGGATTGCTTTTGTGTGAGGTTTCCTGCTGGTTCTGTCTGTCTTCAAGCCTTGTTTCGTTTAGGGGTCAAACCTTCGAATTTTGGGCTGAAATTTTGTGGAGCTCTTTATCAGTGAATCATAAAGCTCCCATAAAAATTTCAAATCATTTGGAGGCGTTTTGGCCTGGTTTTGGTATTTTTCTTTTCGGGTTAGTCTGTCAGTTTTTAACCACCGGACAGTCCGGTGGTTAACCACCGGACGGTCCGGTGGCTCTAGGAATTTTATTCCTTGTCCAATTGGCCTGAAATTTTCTGGAGTTGTACCCTATTACCTTGTGAAGGTGTGGTAATTTTGGGAGATTTTTTGGAGTTTTTCTCGAGGGATTTTGAGATTTTTCTTTGCAGCCCTGTCTGTCTGAGATCTGCAGTTCTCCGGAGTTGGTTCTTTTTGCACTCTTTTTCTTAGCCGTTTGAGCGTGTGCTTCCGCTTGGTGCTTGGTACGTATCTTTTCAGTGGATGGTACCAAGCACGTGTTGTGAGCTAGATATGTATCCTCTCAGTGGACGGTGTCTAGTTTCGTTGTAGGTGTTGTTTCCGTTTTGCACTACGGTGGGGGTTTGAGTTTTCAAGTGATCCTATTCACCCCCCCCCCCTCTAGTCGCACGTCTCGGTCCTACAATTTAAACCAAGCTCAGTGTAACAAAAGTGTAGTTCATAGTATGTACAACAACCTTGAAAATGGAGGTGAGCCCAGGAGCTTTATGAATTTGAAAGTTCCATTAGGGTCCAAATTTAGTCATGATCATAATTGGCATCTTTCAAAGAATTTCTAGCTTGACTTGGTCTCGACTTTTAAACCTCATAATCTATGATTTTAAAGATGGTTGTAATACCAAAGTTGAAGATAACATCCTGAACTAAGACTTTTGTATTTGGTGTTTTGCATAAAAGCTTGTGGATGGTGACTTAAACAACCAAACCACTTAGAGTTTCGCATTCTCCTAGAAAAATTTTGGCTTAGTGATTTCTCTATCTCTTCGTTACTTTCTAAGCGTCATCAAGTCCTAATTTATTATTAACTTGTCTCTAGCTACGTGTTAAGGCTCTTGAGATGCTGGGGGCATCACAACCCTCCCCTCTTAAAGAAATCTCGTCCCGAGATTTGAAGGAAGCGGGGTTTTACGGCTTACTGCGTAATGCGAATGGTCTTTGGCTCGAGGTTCGTGTGCTTCTGTCACACATGGTAATATTCGAATCGTCTATTAGCTTTGTTAACTGGCTCATGAATGGTTAGTGCCTCTTTAACACAAGGTACTTACAAAGCTTCTTTTAATTGGTCCATGTTGGCCTTTCTAAGATACTTGCCAAGTTGTGTTTTATATGAGGGAGGACGAATAAACCACTAGAAGGTGTGGCCATAGTGCGAAAGCGACAGCGACTGATTCGAACATTAGAACAGGGTTACTTCCTGACTTCGACACCGAGATTTTGAAACGTGACAATTATATAGGTCTTGAAATAATAGAAGCAAAGTGTCCAAAATCAGAAATTTAACCAAGTAGAATCTCGTAACTGAAAGAAATGCCAATGGAATCAATGGATGTGTTTTTGAGAGATACATCCATTTAGTTTCGATAGGGACATATAAGATATTAAGTCGAAAGATCTTCAAAGAGTAAGATGTGGCGAAACCTAGCACATCCTACTCATTGTGACAAGAAAGGTACAAAAGGCATAAGATAGAACATATTCACCTTGACAAGGTGATAGTTTGTACGATTTCCTAGTTTTGGTCAAGACTGACCAAGAAAAGTCTAGGTATATATGATGTGTGCTTACTAACGAAACAACAGACAGTGTTAGTAAACTCAACTTTGAGGATAGTTTCGAAGAAGGACAAGGCAACTCTTGAGAAGGCTGATGTGACACAAACACTAGCCGAGAACAAAGCTTAGTGCATCGGATAATGCTGAAGTTTACCTTCAGGAGATAAGGTTCAATACATACGACGAAAGGAAACATAAGAGAAAGCAGTGGAAACAGAGTTGATGGTTCCCACAGATCAAGAGAGGTAAGTTGTAAGAAGGCAATGGAATGATGTAGCAAGACAGTGGAAATGGAATCAAGCATTCCCACAAATACAAGACGTTAAAGATAATCGAGGTAACCATAGAGATAGAATTGATCATCCCCATGAATCACGACTAGCAGAGTAAACAAAGCAATGAAAAGGTGTGGACGACAGTGGGATTAAGATGGATCTTTCCCCATAGATCAGGAAAGGCAAGGTGAAACAAAGCAGGGAATGATACAAGGCGGCAGTGGTAATAGAGTAAATTATCTCCACGAATTAGATGTATAGAGGTCCACAAGGCGATAGAAAATGGATATGAATGTTCCACAACTGAAGCGGTGTCATGCCTTTGTGAGTCTTGATACCAGCGCGCACCTAGTGACACAACCGAGCGACGACCGTACACACGGGGCCCTAGGTTCCGTCGCGGCACCATAGACTGCTCAGGTAAACACTACATCAAGAGTGGCACAACTATTCCAATTTCAGGACATGCGAACAATATCAGGTTACATAAAGACCTGAACAAGTAGTAGGTATGACCTGAATCTCAATGTATTGGTGAAGTAGACCAAGGAGTCGAAAGCTCATAGATTTCAAAGGTTGGAAACACAGGAATCATGAGAACGAGAGACATAGGGCCCATCAACTGTTGAGTTGGGGTGGTGACATAGACTTGGAAGTACATGAATTGGCGTGAACCCAAAACATGTGGGCTACAAAAGTTTGAAATGCGTGGAGTACAAGAGCTTGAAATGCACGGAACAGCGGAGCTTGGAACTCTAGTTTTGCAATTGTTGGGAAAAGCATGATAAACTAGAGTTGAGTTCAAGAAGTTAGGATCAAGTGGCACTGTGAACCGTACTCACTCAATGTGCAGCCAATACATGACAAAGCTAAACATTGTTACTACACCAATCGGTACCCGTACGGTTTGCCTAATCGTAGGATTTAAAAACATTTTTGGTTGACAGCTAGCTTCTTCTTCCAGTCATGTCGATGCAGCGCGGAGCTTCACGTGGGTGGCACCATGATGATTGTTGCCTTTATAGACCATCAATTTTGAAAACTGTTGCTGGAGTCGAGGTTGATCTTGAAAGGTTCCTTTTTATATCTCATGTCATCAACTTAAGAACTCTAAGTGTTGCTAGGGGTATGTAAGCGACAGTAGAGCCTTGCTACGGCATCTTCTGGACCCATTCTTGTCTTGGTGGAGCTCCAACTTGTATCGGTGTCGATGTTGACACTGTGTATGTCGGGTTGATTGGAGAAAAGTCTTCGATGATGAAAGCTCGGGCATTCTTCTCAAGGACTTCTTAGAGGCTTGTTTGTTGTTCCGGGGGCTAGGCCTATAGCATCCTATGGACCCAGTACGTAAAGGTAAACATGTATGAACTACCCTGATTTCATCTTCAGGCTTGGCGATTCCCTTCAGTAGAATCCTCTCGAGTCGTAGACGTCGAACTGAAGTCGCATCTATGTTGTACTCTTCATCTTCGTCTTCTCATTCTCTTGTTGTGATACCTTTGGTGAGGGTAGCCAGGCTTAGAGCAGTGGTGATTTGATTTCCCAGCTTAAGAAAATATGCCAAAGGGTGGCCTATCCGAATACCGAGGTACGGTTACCACCTTTCCTTCTAATGTGTACAGCTTGTGACCAACTATCGGAGGTGGATTAAGAGGATTTGCAAAAGATCAGAATGCCATAGTCAAGCCTAATGTTTCTATTCTACATCATTGGTATAGAAATGCTTGTTAGCTCTACTTCGAGTTGGTCCATAATTCAAGTTTCAACGAAACCTAACGATAACTTTGGAACAAGGCACACTCCGAAGAGACTCCAATTGACAAAGTTTTGCACCCAAAAGTGCACGTCAAGTTTGATATACAAACCTTAACTCAGGTGCTCCTAGATTTCGAGTTACACTAGGACTTAGCTACAGCTTTCTAGAGTGTAGTTTCAGATTTTTGTTGCCTACGTCACTCATCTCCATATTAGCACAAGACTAGGGAATGTTTCTGAAATGCACATTAAAGGGTTCCGATAAGAGTGATTTTTATATGATGTGGTGCATTAGTCCTATGTAATTAACAGAACCAGAAATTTTGAGACGTGCAGTTATTACATTTAATCCTCATGATGCACTTGCATTTTCAACCATGTATCAAAATAGTAGCAACACATGTACAATTGCAATATGAATCTAATTACTTTCAATCAAACACATAGCAAAGCAAAGGAGATGAGATGGAATGATGCATGATTCGTCCTATCCGGTCTCACATCACATGTGATGCCCCTGGCATCTCAAAAGCCTTAACACGCAGTTAGAGACAAGCCAATACCGAATTAGGACTTAATGATGCTTAGAAAGTAACATGGACTGGCTAGAGAAATCACTAAGTCAAAATTTTTTTTTTAGGAGAATACGAAACTCTACGTGGTTTGGTTGTTTAAATCACCACCCACAAAATTTTTAGGCAAAACACCAAATACAAAAGTCGTAGTTCGGGATGATATCTTCGACTTTGATATTATGATCATCTTTGAAATCATATGTTATGAGGTTTAACAGTCAAGGCCAAATCAAACCAGAAGTTCCTTGGAAGGTGCCAATTGTGATCGTGAACAAATTTGGACCCTAATAAAACTTTTAGAATCATTAAGCAACTGAGCTCAGCCCCATTATCAAAGTTGTCGTACATACTGTGAACTCCGCTTTTGTTACCCTGAGAATGGTTTAAAGCTGCCTCTAACTATTTTTAATTTTTGACCCCAAGTACCTCATGAAATCAGCCCCAAGTTAGTCCACAAAAAAGAAATTTCCCAAGTTGAATTTCAGCTCACTCCAAAATTTGAATCTGAAATTACTTTTGTTTTCACCATACAACTTCAAAATCTTCCTTTCTATGAAGTGAAATTAAACTTATCATCTTTTAAATGCACCTGGAGTGGAGGTGTTTAGACTTCATTTGAGTATTCAAAAGTTTGAAACAAGAAAGACTACTTAAACTAAAGCTGCAGTTTTACCAAACCCTCAACAATGTTTGTGCTTGTAATTCAAAATATGTGGTGATTCAAGCCAAACTTTATATACCAAACTTGTAGAAACTTTTATTAGGAACAACTTTGGTAATTGGGGTGTTGACATGCATAGTGATTTGCATAGTGTTTTGGGTCTTTTTCTGTCAACACATGAAATCTGTTCAAACCTGACCTGTGTAGTAAATTCAAATTTTCTTGGTCTTACAGCCATAATATTGAAATGGTTACATTGAGAAAGTTGTAGCTCATAAAATTCTGAACAAGATTGATATAAAACTCTTTGTATGATAGTGGTCACAAAATGGACTTTTAAAAATTTCTAAGCTAAGGGTTTCAGTTGGTCAAACCAGGGACAGCAAGCTAAATTCAAATTTAAACCACTTTGTTACACAGAACATGACACCATGGCTTTTGACAAAGTTATAGATATAAAAGAGTACAACATTTCTTCCAATTGAAGTTTTCCCAAAATCGCCCTGTAGGTTGTTCAAAAACACGGTTTTAAAACGAGTGTCTCTGCAGTCAAACCTTCCTTTTCTATTTTTCAGCATTTTCGTTTTGCTTCGTCCCAATGACGTGTGGGGCCCGCCTGTCAGCCCGCGGAATCAGCCGAGACGCAAACCACCATTGCCCCCGGTTTTGCAAAAACCACCTGCACCCCTCGCGAACCCGGTCCACTGGACCATCCTCTCATTGCCCCGCCCCGGCCCACCTGTCAGGGAGACCGGTCCATAGACCCATTCCACCGCGTGGCCACCGGCCTCCTTCTCCTCTCCCGCTCACACACGCGGCGCCCGGCGCCTGCGCGCGCCGCGCCGTGGCCGGCCGAGGCCGCGCCCCTGCCCGCTCGCGCCAGAGCCCCCCTTGCTTGAACTTGGACGCCCTCTCGGCGAGGTTCACCACGCCTCACTCCCTTAGCTCCCAGCTCCCTCACTCGCCCCTGCCCCTCCTGCTCACGCGGAGACGGCGCGCCGAGCCGCCATGGCCGTCTCGCGGCGAGCTCCTGCTCCGGCCGCCTCGAGCCACTACCGCCCATCCACCTCGTGCACCGAGTTCGCGGCACCTCCCTCCACCGAATCCCCAAAGAGTCGACGTCGATTACGTTCCCCACCACCCTCTTCCACGGGTGAACGCCATGAACGCCGCCATGGCTACGAGAGTGCGAGCTCACGCGCCGGGTGCCTCCGGCCTTCTCCCTCCACGCCTTCCCCGTCACCACACCCGCGCGGCCCTCGTCCACCATCCCCGCTGCGCCTCGGCCCCTCCAGCGCCTCCTTCTCCCTCCCCAACCACGGCGTCGCCATGGCCAACGTGCCGAGCTCGACATCGCCGTGGAGGACCACATTCGAGCCCTCCCTGCACCCCCACTCCGCAACCGTCGGCCTCTACTCGTCCCCGCGCAGCTCACAAGCCCGACCCCGGCCACTACCGCCTCCTACCCGCCGGATTGAACCGCCGCCGCCGCGTCCGCGCGCGCCACCGCCGCCTCCGGTTCACCGCCGTCGCCCCACCTCTCCACTCCACCCACCGCGACGAGATCTAAGGGAAATGGAAGCCCGCGGCTTGGAACACGTCCCCGGCCCCGCTCGGCTCCAAGACCGGCCTCACCGCCGCCGGCGCAGCGGCGCCGACCCCTCCCCTACGCTCGGCCGGAAGGGGAGAAGGGTTGAAGACGGTATTTTTGCAAAAATCCCCCTGCGCTATTGGGTTATTATTTCACTATTGACTGTGTCTTGTAAAAATTACGAACAGCCCCTGAAAAGTTTGAGATCTACGCACTTGGACCCAAGGCCGACATTTTATGTATCTAACCCTATGTTTTTCTCTTTTCAGTGCGCCTGTTGACTGAGTCTAAGACAATTTGCTTGCTAGCCCCTGGAAACTATAGTTAATTGTGTTAAGGTCCCTCGTCGGTGTGATTTTTGTTTAAATGCATTTATCTAAAGCTGAGAACTTTAGAAAATCATAACAATTCAAATAAAAATCCAAAATGGACAAACTCAGTTGCTATGAACTCAGTGTGAATAGATCTACAGGATGAGTATGATGTGGATGTGTGAAAAGTCTGTTTTACCCCTGGTTTAGTGCATGCATGGTGTAGGTAAATAAGTGGTAAAAGTGGACCAAATGAACTTCAAAAATTATGAAACTTGGACAGTAGCTTTATTATGGCACCTAGGTACTGTGCGATTTTTGGTAGCCCTAGCATTGGCTGTTTAATTACTGTTTTGCCCTTTTGCATGGGTTTTGTGTATTTAATTAATTTAGGAAATGAAGGCTACATAAACTATGCTCAAATATGACATCTGGTATTTTCATGTAGTTTGAGTTGTTCACTGGTAAAATATGAGTTTGCGCATGCATGTTTTAGCTGCTGTTATGAAAATGACAAGTGTTATGATGATTTAATCAAAAATAGAAAAGTGCTATTCACCATGCTCTAAGATTTCCACCAAAATTCATGTAGCTATGTTACCCTGTAAGTATGCTTATGTGAATCATTCGTGTATTGTGGTTGTTGTTTCATGAAGGATTCATAAATGGTCACTTAAATAGGATCAAATGTGAAGGAAATAAAAAGGGGATGTAATGTACTCATATTTGCTCTTGTAAACTCCAATTGCTATATTTAACTTGCTATGCCAAAAATGAAACCTTCTAAGCTAGATGGCTATATATTCCACATGCATGTTTCATCCTCATATGCTTAGGTTGCAAATCCTTAGTGTAATTAACAATGACCTAAGATAAGGTAGTTATTTATAACTAGTTCATTAATATGCTTGTATACAATAGGTATAATAAAGAGTGCTCTCAGTCTAAAGAACTAACATGTGTTTCTTTAAGTACTCCGTCCGATATGTTTGTCTTGCTAAGAGAGGTTAAACACCGCCATACTTTGTGCATGTATCTTAGCGATCCAGGTAGCTATTGCATGATCTTATCGAGTCATCGCATTACCATGTTGTCAAGATGAATATGCTTAGTAACTTGTATATGTGTGGCCGAATGATTGTGTACTTGCATAAGGTCCATAAGAATGCTCTACATTTAAATACTCTACCAATCACCTTCCGGTACGTCCATGAAATAGTTATTCATGTGTGTGGTTAATATTCATGCATCTCGATCATTGCATCCTGCATATCATTCATATAGTGACGCTATTTGCAGATACGCGATCGAGAAATTAGCGCGTGGAACTACTTCAACCAACGGTGATCCAAAAGACCAACTAAGACCCATTCACGACCTGGAGGGCCCATCAGTCGTGTTTGGAAGGAGGAGTTGTCCAAGGGATCAAGGGGTTGCCTGGGGCAAAGCCTCACAACCCGGCAAACTAACCTTAGCTTAGTTTGTTGGTTTTCTTAAAATAAAACAAAGGTAGGCAGGACCATACTATACCCAGCAAACATCTTATGTCTTGATGATTAGGCATATGCATCAGGAGTTGTTTGGGACCAACTGCATTAGACATCCTGGCCGCCCTGGCCCTAGCACCTATACATAGAGTTCGTAGGACGAGTGCCTAGAATGGCTAGGTACGAGTAGATACGAGTGAATGGAGTCACTCGTCGCGTAGGTGATTTTACAAACCTCAGAAATCTTATTATGATACAATTTATGATTATTATTGCTGATGTTAAATAAAGACCGGGCGGAGATATGGGTATGTTATGAAAAAAATGATGATGATGAGATGAATGGTTTGGTGGACTCCGCCCGAGTCGCATAAGGCCCGTTCGCTGTTCGCCTGCTGATCGGCATAACATTGCTAAGGTGCTTATCCGGGATAATGGACCGGTGAAAGTCTTACTTGTGCCATCCGAAGAACAGAGACTTGGTCCTACCATCGGTCCCAGGGGCGCTTGGGGTGTAGACTCGTGGAGGGCTGGACCCGGTGCGGCCGAGGTAACGCTCCACGGGGGCTAAACCTGGGGAATGGCGGGTTGGAATCGAACTTGGGATGGGACAAGTGGAGATGGGGGCTATATGTGGGAACGCGAGGGCTAGTAAGCATATACCCCTGGCATTGTTAGTTGTTCCCGGGAATTAACAAATCGATTCGAATCGCTGATGCTCACCAGGTGTGAGAATGCCAATATCGCACACGGGCAACGTAGTAATAACTGTAACATACTGTTTATTAAGTCACGCCTTTTTATACAACATGCTTGGATGTGTATGATCCGTCTCACTATTCAGGGTGTCGCCCATCCACTGCTAGGAGGTCGATGGACTTGGGAGATGCTTAGAGGTCAAGGGAGGGCTGACCCGACGTACTGTGGTATCGCTCCTGAGACGGCTACTCCCAAGGGGTGGGATGGAGGCGCTGTGAATCTTGGGACGGGACATGTATTCATGTTTTACTTTCCTGCAAGTATTTACTTTTGATATAAGTGATATTCATGATTAATGGATAGCAGTTGTCAAATCCTGCTATCTTATGTCAACATGACTTTGTTTAAAAATCAGCAGCTAAGGATCCACATGATTAGTAAGCATGCTTTGCGTCAGCCGTAAGCCCCGTCCATTAAGTCCTACTGAGTAATTAGTACTCAGGGTTTGCCCCCACTTTTGGATTACAGGTACCGACGATAGCTGGACAACTGTATTGGAGGTGGTAGTACCGGTGGGCTCGGTGCTACTCGCCTTGTTCCTCTCTTCATGAAGACTACTTAAGTATATGGTTCCCGCTGCGAGATTTTGAAAATGTTTCCGCTATATTTATATATACTCTGAATTCGCTTCCGCTATATTTGAACGTGTATTTGAGTTCATACAATTGAGTTGTAAATTAAGTCTATTATTCTCTATTTCAACTGCCTGTGATGATGTAATTGTTGTGACTCCTTCGAGAGTCGGATGTGTTTGATGTCGGTTCCTCGGGAATTGGTGTTATCGAGAGCTCGAAGGACTCTCGACGGACTACCGGGTTTAGTCTGGCCTAAGTGCACTGCGAGCCAGAGGTGGCAGGTGTGCTTAGTCTAGATTAAGCAGGGCGGTTCCGCCACAGCTGGTATCAGAGCCGATCATACACAGACAGCAGTTATATCATCAAGTTTTGTTTTACGAACCTATTTTTGAAAACCCATCTTCAAGTAATTCAAAAATGAGAGTATGCGATATGCCCGTATAAGGATGTTAGTGTTATCCAGGTGACATCGCTGACCTTCTGACCTAGATAGAACTCCTATGCATATTCGGCGCTTTGAGAAGCAACTTTTCGGCCATAGCTGTCCCCAGTACTGGTGGAAGCTATTGGGTTTTGCGGACAGTTGTAATCTCTGCATTCATGCTGTATTAGCAAAAGCTCTTTAAGGGTGGTGGGCATGTTTGAGGCTTTCATACCCACCACACTTACATTTGGTTTTGGGATCCACCTTTTTCTCGACAATCCCCAGTACTGGTGGAACGTCAGGCTTTGAGGAAAAGGTGCAGCGGCCCACCTACGTTGTCCACGCAGCGGTCACGCGTGGATGCCACATTAGGTGGTAATGTATGAGCATGCATTCTTCTGCAGGTACGCTAACCACGTGCGAAATTAAGAACGACTAGAGAACGGCTAGTTGCATTAAGGAGAGACGTGCATATATGTCACCAAAATATCGCTAGTTATATATATACACGATACATAGGATGTGGGATGTGAGACTGAATAGGACGAATCATGCATCATTCCATCTCATCTCCTGTGCTTTGGTATGTGTGTGATTGAAAGTAACAAGATTCATATGTCATTAATCTATGTGCCTTGCTATGCGTTTGATTAGAAGCAATATGTCTGGGACGCGAATTGTATGTGTGTTGCTACTGTTTTGGTGTGAAGTTCTAGGTGCAAACAAAATTGGTACAAGTTTTATATAAGGTGATTGTAGAACATAAAATTTTATTATACAATTTTTTTCTCTGGAAATGCTTAGGATTCAAAGCCCAACTTAAAACATGTTAAAAACCGGAATCTGCACTTATGCGACCTACAGTTTGAAATTTCAAATCTGGTGATACTCTAAAGACGTTTAAGGAAAAACTTTCTATACCAAAGTCGTAGAGAACAAACTTAGGTATGACCATGGCCTCCTGATCTTTTGCAGACTATCTAAATTCACCTCTGGTAGTTGACTGCAAGCTGTACGCGTTAGAAGGAAAGGTAGTAATCAGGTCCCAGAATTGGTAGTAGTCTCCCCTTTTTGGCGTATTTTCTTGAGCTCGTAAATGTAACACCTGTATTATACAAAAGATTTTTCGAAAGCCATGTCGCCACTGACTTAAGCTTTATTGACCTCGTCAAAGATATCACAAGAAGAGTGAAGAATAGGCGGAGCTGAAGAATACTCCATATACACTACTTCGATTCAACATGTACGGCCTAGGATGCTTCAGTTAATAAGATTCTACAAGCCCAAAGATCAAGTCAAGACAATCGGACGTGTTATCATCTAGGTCCTAGTTTGCTATGACTCGGTAGGCATGTCTACAACCACAAGGATGACGCACAAGCCTCTGATGTACCGAAGCATACAAAGAAGATTTCCCAAGACACATCGCCGGAGCGGGATGAGTTTCTCCAATCTACCCAACAAACGAAATATCGACTCCTACATCGACAACACGCGATTATTCGACTAAAGGGCCTCGCCACGCCTGAAGATGAAGTCAGGGTAGTTCGTACATGTTTACTTTTACGTACTAGGTCCATAGAATCCTGTAGGCCTAGCCATCGAAACAATAAGCAAGCCTCCAAGAAGTCTTCGAGAAGAATGCCCGAGCCTTCATCATCGAAGACTTTTCTCCAATCAACCCGACATACACAGCATCAACATCTACGTCGACGCAACAAGTTGAAGCTCCACCAAGACAGAAACGAGTCTAGAAGAAGCCTCGATCGAGAGTTGACCGTCGCTCACATGTCCCTAGGCAACGATATAGAGTTCCTATCTGGCAACATAGGTGATAGAGAGAAAGCATCCTGGATCAACCTCGACTTCGGCAACGTCCTCAGATTTGGCATTTAATCAAGATTCAACACCATGGTGTCTCCCACATGAAGCTCAATGCCGCATCAACATGAATGAAAGAAGAAGCTCGCTTTTGACCCAATTGTTTTGAACATACGATTTGGCAAACCGGAACGGATATTGATTAGCGTATTAACAACATTTAGCTTGGACTTGTATTGGCTGGACATAGGGTTCGTATGGTTCACTGTGCCACTTGATCCTAACTTCTTGAATTCAACTCTAGTGTATCATGTATTTTCCAACCATTGCGATTCTCGAGTTCGAAGCTCCACTATTCCGTGCATTTCAAGCTCCTGCACTCCCCGCACTTCGGACTCTTGTGGTGCACATGCTTTGAGCTCTCGCCAATTCATGTACTTCCAAATCCATGCTACCCCACAACTCAAAGGTCACCCATGCATTGACATTCATGTGCTCCCAACTCCTTGTTTGTGTCTTTCCATCACCTTGTATTGCTTGCATCTTCTGACGTTAGATAGCCGTGCCACTCTTGATGTGGTGTTTACCCGAGTAGTCCATGGTGCCGCGACGAAACCTAGGGTCCCATGTGTATGGCCGACACCGAGTAAATCCCTAGGCTCGCGCTGTATCAAGACATACAAAGGCATGACACTACTTTAATTGTGGGACATTCTTATCCATTTTCTATCGCCTTATTGACCTCTATACATCTATTTATGGAAATGATTTACTCTAATTCCACTGCCGCATTTTGACATTCATTGCTTTGTTTCACCTTTCCTTTCTTGATTTGGTGGGAAGGATCCATCTCCACCCACAACTTGTTCGCACCTTATTGTTTCTTTGTTTAACCTTGTTTCCCTGATTCATGGGGTGACAAGTATAGTTCTTAATGTCTAAATATGCTTGTTCACCTCTGCGATTAACCTTACCCCTCTTGATCTGTGGGAACAGTCAACCCTGTTTCCACTGCCCTCCCTTATGTTCCCCTTCTTCGTATATATTGAACCAAATCTTCTGAAGGTGAACTTCAGCATCATCCGCTGCATTAAGCTTTTGTTCTTGGCTAGTGCTCTTGTCATATCATCTTTTCGTGAGTTGTTTTCTTTCACCTTGAGATTATCCTCAAAGTGGGCTTACTAACATTGTCAATGGTTTCGTTAGTAAGCACAAGCCATCTACCTATACTTTTCTTGATCAGTCTCGACCACTCCCTTGAAATCGTACAAACCATCACCTTGTCTAGGTGAATATGTCCTGTTTTCTTTCCAAGGCATCTTTCTTGAAGCAATGAGCAGAATGTGCTCTGTATCACCACATCTTACTCTTTGAAGAATGTTCGGATTTGATATCTTATATGTGTACGCAGTCCCTATCAAATGAAATGGACGTGTCCCTCAACAACACTTCCATTGCTGTTTCTATAAATCACGAGGTTTTCACTTCGTTCAAAGTCCCTACTACGTATACTTTGCCCCTATTGTTCTAATAAAGAGGATGTTTATCATGTTTCTAAACTTGGCGTCAAAGCCAGGAAGAAATCCTTTTACCTTGCTTGAAACCATTGTGTCACTCGCTCACTACGGCCACACCTCCTTTGTGGCTTGCCCATTCGCTCCCATATAAAACACGACTTGGCGAGTATCTTAGAAGAGTCACCATGGACCAATTAGAAGAAACTTTATAACTACCTCGTGTTGAGGCACCAACCATTCATGAGCTAGTCAACAAAGCTAATAGATGAAGATTCACATGTTACCATGTGTGACAGAAGCACATGAACCGTGAGCCAAAAACCATTCAAATTACGCAGTAAGCCATAAAACCCAGCTTCCTCCAAATCTCGGGACGAGATTTCTTTAAGGGGGGTGGGTTGTGATGCCCCTGGCATCTCAAAAGCCTTAACACGCAGTTAGAGACAAGCCAATACCGAATTAGGACTTAATGATGCTTAGAAAGTAACATGGACTGGCTAGAGAAATCACTAAGTCAAAATTTTTTTTAGGAGAATACGAAACTCTACGTGGTTTGGTTGTTTAAATCACCACCCACAAAATTTTTAGGCAAAACACCAAATACAAAAGTCGTAGTTCGGGATGATATCTTCGACTTTGTATTATGATCATCTTTGAAATCATATGTTATGAGGTTTAACAGTCAAGGCCAAATCAAACCAGAAGTTCCTTGGAAGGTGCCAATTGTGATTGTGAACAAATTTGGACCCTAATAAAACTTTTAGAATCATTAAGCAACTGAGCTCAGCCCCATTATCAAAGTTGTCGTACATACCGTGAACTCCGCTTTTGTTACCCTGAGAATGGTTTAAAGCTGCCTCTAACTATTTTTAATTTTTGACCCCAAGTACCTCATGAAATCAGCCCCAAGTTAGTCCACAAGAAAGAAATTTCCCAAGTTGAATTTCAGCTCACTCCAAAATTTGAATCTGAAATTACTTTTGTTTTCACCATACAACTTCAAAATATTCCTTTCTATGAAGTGAAATTAAACTTATCATCTTTTAAATGCACCTGGAGTGGAGGTGTTTAGACTTCATTTGAGTATTCAAAAGTTTGAAACAAGAAAGACTCTACTTAAACTAAAGCTGCAGTTTTACCAAACCCTCAACAATGTTTGTGCTTGTAATTCAAAATATGTGGTGATTCAAGCCAAACTTTATATACCAAACTTGTAGAAACTTTTATTAGGAACAACTTTGGTAATTGGGGTGTTGACATGCATAGTGATTTGCATAGTGTTTTGGGTCTTTTTCTGTCAACACATGAAATCTGTTCAAACCTGACCTGTGTAGTAAATTCAAATTTTCTTGGTCTTACAGCCATAATATTGAAATGGTTACATTGAGAAAGTTGTAGCTCATAAAATTCTGAACAAGATTGATATAAAACTCTTTGTATGATAGTGGTCACAAAATGGACTTTTAAAAATTTCTAAGCTAAGGGTTTCAGTTGGTCAAACCAGGGACAGCAAGCTAAATTCAAATTTAAACCACTTTGTTACACAGAACATGACACCATGGCTTTTGACAAAGTTGTAGATATAAAAGAGTACAACATTTCTTCCAATTGAAGTTTTCCCAAAATCGCCCTGTAGGTTGTTCAAAGACACGGTTTTAAAACGAGTGTCTCTGCAGTCAAACCTTCCTTTTCTATTTTTCAGCATTTTCGTTTTGCTTCGTCCCAATGACGTGTGGGGCCCGCCTATCAGCCCGCGGAATCAGCCGAGACGCAAACCACCGTTGCCCCCGGTTTTGCAAAAACCACCTGCACCCCTCGCGAACCCGGTCCACTGGACCATCCTCTCATTGCCCCGCCCCGGCCCACCTGTCAGGGAGACCGGTCCATAGACCCGTTCCACCGCGTGGCCACCGGCCTCCTTCTCCTCTCCCGCTCACACACGCGGCGCCCGGCGCCTGCGCGCGCCGCGCCGTGGCCGGCCGAGGCCGCGCCCCTGCCCGCTCGCGCCAGAGCCCCCCCTTGCTTGAACTTGGACGCCCTCTCGGCGAGGTTCACCACGCATCACTCCCTTAGCTCCCAGCTCCCTCACTCCCCCTGCCCCTCCTGCTCACGCGGAGACGGCGCACCGAGCCGCCATGGCCGTCTCGCGGCGAGCTCCTGCTCCGGCCGCCTCGAGCCACTACCGCCCCATCCACCTCGTGCACCGAGTTCGCGGCACCTCCCTCCACCGAATCCCCAAAGAGTCGACGTCGATTACGTTCCCCACCACCCTCTTCCACGGGTGAACGCCATGAACGCCGCCATGGCTACGAGAGTGCGAGCTCACGCGCCGGGTGCCTCCGGCCTTCTCCCTCCACGCCTTCCCCGTCACCACACCCGCGCGGCCCTCGTCCACCATCCCCGCTGCGCCTCGGCCCCTCCAGCGCCTCCTTCTCCCTCCCCAACCACGGCGCCGCCATGGCCAACGTGCCGAGCTCGACATCGCCGTGGAGGACCACATTCGAGCCCTCCCTGCACCCCCACTCCGCAACCGTCGGCCTCTACTCGTCCCCGCGCAGCTCACAAGCCCGACCCCGGCCACTACCGCCTCCTACCCGCCGGATTGAACCGCCGCCGCCGCGTCCGCGCGCGCCACCGCCGCCTCCGGTTCACCGCCGTCGCCCCACCTCTCCACTCCACCCACCGCGACGAGATCTAAGGGAAATGGAAGCCCGCGGCTTGGAACACGTCCCCGGCCCCGCTCGGGTCCAAGACCGGCCTCACCGCCGCCGGCGCAGCGGCGCCGACCCCTCCCCTACGCTCGGCCGGAAGGGGAGAAGGGTTGAAGACGGTATTTTTGCAAAGATCCCCCTGCGCTATTGGGTTATTATTTCACTATTGACTGTGTCTTGTAAAAATTACGAACAGCCCCTGAAAAGTTTGAGATCTACGCACTTGGACCCAAGGCCGACATTTTATGTATCTAACCCTATGTTTTTCTCTTTTCAGTGCGCCTGTTGACTGAGTCTAAGACAATTTGCTTGCTAGCCCCTGGAAACTATAGTTAATTGTGTTAAGGTCCCTCGTCGGTGTGATTTTTGTTTAAATGCATTTATCTAAAGCTGAGAACTTTAGAAAATCATAACAATTCAAATAAAAATCCAAAATGGACAAACTCAGTTGCTATGAACTCAGTGTGAATAGATCTACAGGATGAGTATGATGTGGATGTGTGAAAAGTCTGTTTTACCCCTGGTTTAGTGCATGCATGGTGTAGGTAAATAAGTGGTAAAAGTGGACCAAATGAACTTCAAAAATTATGAAACTTGGACAGTAGCTTTATTATGGCACCTAGGTACTGTGCGATTTTTGGTAGCCCTAGCATTGGCTGTTTAATTACTGTTTTGCCCTTTTGCATGGGTTTTGTGTATTTAATTAATTTAGGAAATGAAGGCTACATAAACTATGCTCAAATATGACATCTGGTATTTTCATGTAGTTTGAGTTGTTCACTGGTAAAATATGAGTTTGCGCATGCATGTTTTAGCTGCTGTTATGAAAATGACAAGTGTTATGATGATTTAATCAAAAATAGAAAAGTGCTATTCACCATGCTCTAAGATTTCCACCAAAATTCATGTAGCTATGTTACCCTGTAAGTATGCTTATGTGAATCATTCGTGTATTGTGGTTGTTGTTTCATGAAGGATTCATAAATGGTCACTTAAATAGGATCAAATGTGAAGGAAATAAAAAGGGGATGTAATGTACTCATATTTGCTCTTGTAAACTCCAATTGCTATATTTAACTTGCTATGCCAAAAATGAAACCTTCTAAGCTAGATGGCTATATATTCCACATGCATGTTTCATCCTCATATGCTTAGGTTGCAAATCCTTAGTGTAATTAACAATGACCTAAGATAAGGTAGTTATTTATAACTAGTTCATTAATATGCTTGTATACAATAGGTATAATAAAGAGTGCTCTCAGTCTAAAGAACTAACATGTGTTTCTTTAAGTACTCCGTCCGATATGTTTGTCTTGCTAAGAGAGGTTAAACACCGCCATACTTTGTGCATGTATCTTAGCGATCCAGGTAGCTATTGCATGATCTTATCGAGTCATCGCATTACCATGTTGTCAAGATGAATATGCTTAGTAACTTGTATATGTGTGGCCGAATGATTGTGTACTTGCATAAGGTCCATAAGAATGCTCTACATTTAAATACTCTACCAATCACCTTCCGGTACGTCCATGAAATAGTTATTCATGTGTGTGGTTAATATTCATGCATCTCGATCATTGCATCCTGCATATCATTCATATAGTGACGCTATTTGCAGATACGCGATCGAGAAATTAGCGCGTGGAACTACTTCAACCAACGGTGATCCAAAAGACCAACTAAGACCCATTCACGACCTGGAGGGCCCATCAGTCGTGTTTGGAAGGAGGAGTTGTCCAAGGGATCAAGGGGTTGCCTGGGGCAAAGCCTCACAACCCGGCAAACTAACCTTAGCTTAGTTTGTTGGTTTTCTTAAAATAAAACAAAGGTAGGCAGGACCATACTATGCCCAGCAAACATCTTATGTCTTGATGATTAGGCATATGCATCAGGAGTTGTTTGGGACCAACTGCATTAGACATCCTGGCCGCCCTGGCCCTAGCACCTATACATAGAGTTCGTAGGACGAGTGCCTAGAATGGCTAGGTACGAGTAGATACGAGTGAATGGAGTCACTTGTCGCGTAGGTGATTTTACAAACCTCAGAAATCTTATTATGATACAATTTATGATTATTATTGCTGATGTTAAATAAAGACCGGGCGGAGATATGGGTATGTTATGAAAAAAATGATGATGATGAGATGAATGGTTTGGTGGACTCCGCCCGAGTCGCATAAGGCCCGTTCGCTGTTCGCCTGTTGATCGGCATAACATTGCTAAGGTGCTTATCCGGGATAATGGACCGGTGAAAGTCTTACTTGTGCCATCCGAAGAACAGAGACTTGGTCCTACCATCGGTCCCAGGGGCGCTTGGGGTGTAGACTCGTGGAGGGCTGGACCCGGTGCGGCCGAGGTAACGCTCCACGGGGGCTAAACCTGGGGAATGGCGGGTTGGAATCGAACTTGGGATGGGACAAGTGGAGATGGGGGCTATATGTGGGAACGCGAGGGCTAGTAAGCATATACCCCTGGCATTGTTAGTTGTTCCCGGGAATTAACAAATCGATTCGAATCGCTGATGCTCACCAGGTGTGAGAATGCCAATATCGCACACGGGCAACGTAGTAATAACTGTAACATACTGTTTATTAAGTCACGCCTTTTTATACAACATGCTTGGATGTGTATGATCCGTCTCACTATTCAGGGTGTCGCCCATCCACTGCTAGGAGGTCGATGGACTTGGGAGATGCTTAGAGGTCAAGGGAGGGCTGACCCGACGTACTGTGGTATCGCTCCTGAGACGGCTACTCCCAAGGGGTGGGATGGAGGCGCTGTGAATCTTGGGACGGGACATGTATTCATGTTTTACTTTCCTGCAAGTATTTACTTTTGATATAAGTGATATTCATGATTAATGGATAGCAGTTGTCAAATCCTGCTATCTTATGTCAACATGACTTTGTTTAAAAATCAGCAGCTAAGGATCCACATGATTAGTAAGCATGCTTTGCGTCAGCCGTAAGCCCCGTCCATTAAGTCCTACTGAGTAATTAGTACTCAGGGTTTGCCCCCACTTTTGGATTACAGGTACCGACGATAGCTGGACAACTGTGTTGGAGGTGGTAGTACCGGTGGGCTCGGTGCTACTCGCCTTGTTCCTCTCTTCATGAAGACTACTTAAGTATATGGTTCCCGCTGCGAGATTTTGAAAATGCTTCCGCTATATTTATATATACTCTGAATTCGCTTCCGCTATATTTGAACGTGTATTTGAGTTCATACAGTTGAGTTGTAAATTAAGTCTATTATTCTCTATTTCAACTGCCTGTGATGATGTAATTGTTGTGACTCCTTCGAGAGTCGGATGTGTTTGATGTCGGTTCCTCGGGAATTGGTGTTATCGAGAGCTCGAAGGACTCTCGACGGACTACCGGGTTTAGTCTGGCCTAAGTGCACTGCGAGCTAGAGGTGGCAGGTGTGCTTAGTCTAGATTAAGCAGGGCGGTTCCGCCACATCACACCCCCTATGTATATTATAATAGCTAGCGATATCTCGGTGACATATATGCACGTCCCTCCTTAATGCAACTAGTCGGCGTCTAGTCATTCTTAGTTTCGCACGTGGTTAGTGTACCTGCAGAAGAATGCATGCTCATACATTACCACCTAATGTGGCATCCACGCGTCACCGCTGCGTGGACAACATAGAGTGGGCTGCTGCACCTTTTCCTCAAAGCCTGACTTTCCACCAGTACTGGGGATTGTCGAGAGAAAGGCGGATCCCAAAACCAAATATAAGTGTGGTGGGCATGAAAACCTCAAACATGCCCAGCGCCCTTAAAGAGCTTTTACTTATACAGCATGAATGCAGGATTTACAACCGTTCGCAAATCCCAACAGCTTCCACCAGTACTGGGGACAGCTATGGCCGAAAAGTTGCTCCCAAAGCGCCGAATATGCATATGAGTTCTATCTAGGTCAGAATGTCAGTGATGTCACCTGGATAACACTAACATCTTTAATATGGGCATATCATATACTCTCATTTTTGAAGTACTTGAAAAAGGGCTTTCGAAAATAGTTTTGTAAACCAAAACTTGATGATATAACTGTTGTCTGTGTATAATCGGCTCTAATACCAGCTGTGGCGGAACCGCCCTGCTTAATCCAGACTAAGCACACCTGCTACCACTGGCTCGCAGTGCACTTAGGCCAGACTAAACCCGATAGTCCGTCGAGAGTCCTTCGGGCTCCCGATAACACCATTCCCAGAGCAACCAACATCAAACACATCTGACTCTCGAAGGAGCCACAACAATTACATCATCATAGGCAAGTGAAATGGAGAGTAATAGACTTAATTTACAAACCAAATATATGAAACCAAATACATTTCAAAATATAGCGGAAGTGATTTCAGAGTATATATAGCGTAAGCGTTTTCAAAACATCTCGCAGCGGAAACAAACTCAAATAGTCATCATGTAGAGACAAACGAGGCGTGTAGCACCAAGCACACCGGTACGACCACCTCCAACACAGTTGTCCAGATGTCGCCGGTACCAGTAATCCAAAAGTGGGGGCAAACCCTGAGTACTAATTACTCAGTAGGACTTAATGGACGGGGCTTACGGCTGACGCAATGCATAGGTTACTAGTCCGGTGGATCCTTAGCCATTGATTTTATACAAGGTCATGTTGACATAAGATAGCAGGATTTGACAGCTGCTATTCACTAACCATGAAGGTCATTGATATCATAAAGTAAATACTTGCCTAAAAGTAAAACATGAGAACCCATCAGTAACTTGCATAATAGTATATCATACACATCTAAGATATACCCAGCATCTCCACCTGTCCCGTCTCAAGATTCACAGCGCCCCCACCTAACCCTTGGGAGTAGCCGTCTCAGGAGCGATACCATGGTACGTCGGGTCAGCCCTCCCTCGACCTCAAAGCACCTCCCAAGTCCATCGGCCCCCTATCAATGGATGGGCAGCACCATGAATAGTGGGACGGATCATACACATCCAAGCATGTTGTATTGAAAAGCGTGATTAAATAAACAACATGTTAAAGTTATTACTATGTTTGGACGTCAAAGGCATTGTCATTCTCACACCTGGTGAGCATCAGCGATTCGAATCGATTTGTTAATTCCCGGGAATAACTAAAATGCCAGGTGATATATGCTTACTAGCCATCGCGTTCCACACATATATCCCCCATCTGCACTTGTCCCATCCCAAGTTCGATTCAATCCTTCTATTGTTCCTAGGTTGTGCCGCCTTAGGAGCGTTACCTCGGCGTACCGGGTCCAGTCCTCCCTCGACTACAAGCTCCCCAAGGTGTCACAGTAGGAGTCTGTCTCTGTTCTTCGGATGGCACAAGTAAGACTTTCACCGGTCCATTATCCCGGATAAGCACCTTACCAATGTTATGCCGACCAATAGGCGAACAACGGACGGGCCTTAAACGACTCGGGCGGAGTCCACCATACCTTGACACATCATTTTTCACAATATTTCCATAACTCTGCCCGGTCTCTATTTCAACCATAGCATATAATAATCTTCCATTAAATTTTTGTTTTGAAAACACCTACACGACGAGTGACTCCATTCACTTGTGTCTACTCATACCTAGCAATTCTAGGCAACTCGTCCTACGAACTCTAATATATAGGTGCTAGGGCCAGGACGGCCAAGGAGTCTAATGCAATTGGTTCCAAACAACTCCTAATGCAGATGCGTAAGCAATTCTTCAAGTATATTTGCTGGGTAAAGCATGGTCCTGCCTACCTTTGATTGTTCTTAAGAAAACCAACAAACTAAACTAAGTTAGTTTGCCGGGTTGTCAGGCTTCGCCCCAGGCAACCCCTTGATCCCTTGGACAACTCCTCCTTCCAAGCACGACTGATGGGCCCTCCAGGTCGTGAATGGGTCTTACTTGGTCTTTTGGATCACCGTTGGTTGAAGTAGTTCCACGCTCTTGCTTTTCGATCACGTATCTGCAGTAAGCAAACTATATGAATGATATGCATGATGCAGTAAACGGATGCAGGAGTAACAAGCACACATAAGAACAATCCTTTCTTGGACGAACAATTTGACGATTGAGAGACTACATAAACAGGGAGTATGTTTATAGACATAGAACAAGCATTCACCCATATAATCATATATTGGCACGCAACACATGGATTTGATACATGATCGTGTATTAACTTAAGTCGTCCTTTTCATAACACAAACAGGCAAACCATCACACCAACATTTATTTAACTAGCAACACATAATTTGGCTTATTTTGAGTTATCGCTATTTAGCTACATTCAAACCCTATATTGATTTTAGGTATCTTGTAAGAATACGTAAATTTATTTCTTAACAGGTGTGACATGAGAAGTGGTAAATAGTATGCAGCTAGAAATCATTCAATATTCATGATGATACCAATTGTAAATAGACACCTATACATATAATTAAATAACACATGCCCACTTTATGAATAAAAAGCATTACTTATGTTCATGTAGTTAGACAACTCCAAATGAGCTTAGATTTTTATGACATGTAGGCTCCAATTGCTAAGTTAAATAAATGCACATAACACATGTATAATGGTAAAAGGGTAATTAAACAACAAGTGCTAGGGCTACAAATATTCACATAGTGCTATAATGCCACAATAAAGCTACTGTCCAAGTTTCATAATTTTTGGAGTTCATCTAGTGCACTTTTGCCATTTTTCTAGTTTTAGCATGCATGCAACAACCCAAGGGCAAACAGTCATTTCACACATCCACATCATAACCATTCAATAGATCTACTTAAGAGGAGTCTAATGCAACTGAGTTTGCCTTTTTATGATTTTTCTTTGATTTGTTATGAATTTCCAATGTTCACAGCTTTAGATAAATGTATTTAAACAAAAATCACACCGACCAGGGACCTTAACACAATTAACTATATACGTCTGGGGCCTGCAAGGAAGTAAGCACAGACTCAGTAAACAACGCACTGGACTTGAATCGAATTGGACAAAAATACAAGGGGTAGCACGCAAAATCACCCTCTTCTTCCTCATGCCAGGTGCACGGCGCGCGGCGGGAGAAGGGAGGCGGGGCTGCGCCGGCGACGGTGGGGCCGGACCTAGAGCCGACGTGCCCCGGGGAGGAGTTGTATTGTCAAATTAAAAGTAATTTCAGAATCCACTTTGGGATAAAGCTGAAATCCTAGGGTTGGGGAATTATTCTAAGTATAAACTCTCTTGGGCTGACTTCCAAGAGAAATGTGGTGCCATTTATAATAGGTTAATGACAGATTTAAACCATGCTCAGTGTAACAAAAGTGTAGTTCATAGTATGTACAACAACCTTGAAAATGGAGGTGAGCCCAGGAGCTTTATAAATTTGAAAGTTCTATTAGGGTCCAAATTTGGTCATGATCACAATTGGCATCTTTCAAAGAATTTCTAGCTTAGCTTGGTCTCGACTTTTGTATTTGGTGTTTTGCATAAAAGCTTGTGGATGGTGACTCAACCAAACCACTTAGAGTTTCGTTTCTCCTAGAAAAATTTTGGCTTAGTGATTTCTCCATCTAGTCTTCGTTACTCTCTAAGCATCATCAAGTCCTAATTCATTATTAACTTGCCTCTAGCTGCGTGTTAAGGCTCTTGAGATGCCGGGGGCATCACATTTGAGTCCTATCAAGTCTTGTTTCATTAAAAGAATTCGAATCATTTGAGAATTTTGGCCTTCACATGCACGTTCCATGAAATAAAGTCTCTCAAAAAGGTGTGCAATAAAATGTCAATGATCCCATCCAAGTTCTGTTTGAAAGAAAAAGAGGCATGGAAGTCGAAAAAAAGAGAGAAAAGTATGAGGAAAGAAAAATGATGAGAAAAAGAAAAAGACTCGATGCCCTCTACTCAAACATGGGATTCAAAACAAACACATACAAGAGACAAGTCCCTACATTGCACTTGCACTTGGCCAAATCTCACTTGATTATGGATTCTTTCTTGACACTTGATTTGATTCGACAACATAAGCATGACAGGATAGCATCATTCAACCAACTACCAAAAGCTCCACAAAAGCCTTAGTAGTATAGAATGTGAGGAATACAAAACTCTTGCAAGGACATCTTGTCCTCTGAGTGACTGAGAGATGGACTTGGGATCAGAAAAGTTGGCATGCCCTGTTTTGAAAATCTTGAAAACCTCTCTACTCATGTGGTGTGGGAACCTGAAGTTAACTCTGATATATTCTAGTTCCATGTCTCAACATTCCAAAACTTAAGTGTAGACACCATTGAAATCCTAGGCAAGATGAAATAGTCAGGAGTAACCTTATGCTTGCTATGGTGGTTGTTGATATTATGCCCTTTTCACTTGCGCTTAACTTTCTTCTTTGCTCGAGGACGAGCAAAGGTTTAAGTGTGGGGGGTGTTGGCGGTCGATAAAACCCATTTCGACCACCAACATTTCATGTTTTAGAGTATACTTTACCAAGTTTTCACTAATCTCTAACTAGTTCCATGAGTTGTGCATAAAAGTTATATGCAGGAGCTTTTCACATTCAAAACTATGGAAAAATAAACAAAACAAAGGCAATGAGGCAAAGGGGGGCAATGGGCCAGAAAACCAGGCCGGCCGACCACCATCCCAGGTCGGCCGACCTGAGGCCCATCAGCAGCCTCAGGTCCAGGAGGCCAAGTCGGCCGACCTAGGAACCGGATCGTCCGACCTCCTCCAGGTCGCTCAACCCTGGCAGCCCACCAAGCAACTCAGGGCCCAGGTCGCCCGACCTTGCCACAATGCCAAATTTTACCTGCATGCAAAGAAACACAAAACATGTTAAATGCAACCATTGGATCAAGTATCCAATGCATCCAAGGGTCGAAAGGACATCGTCCAAGGGATCGATGACGTCAGAAATCCGAGGGAAGGAACATGCAGCCAATCAGGTGGCCGCCCGACCTTATCCCAAGGTCGGCCGACCCAGCACCGACCCCGTTTTGCACGTGTGTCAACCGCCACAACCGCCAACTGACATTTGGAGCGCATCATAGCCGATGGATCAAGAAAGGCGGCGCATCAGAGGATCGCCCGACCTCTGGGAGGGCCGGCCAACCTACCCCGAGGTCGGCCGACCTACCCCCAAGGTCGGCCGACCACCGACCAATGCCCTAACCGACCTTGCACACCTACAAATACCCCCTCGGCCATGCAAGCTATAAATACCCCCAAGAGGTCATTTGCAAGGTGTGGTGGATTAATAGAATACAATTGTGGTTGTGTAGTTGAGTGTGAGTGTTGTAGTGAAGCCACCCTTGGAATTGTAGAAAGAGCCAAGCTGTATCAAGAGTGAGTAGTGAGTTGTAGAGTGAAGGAGTCAGAATTCTCTTTGGTCTTCTATTCCCGAGCTCTTATTCTCAGAGGAATTATTACTCTATTTCTAGAATACAGTAAAGTTCCTTGCTCCCTTCTTTATTTATTTCATACTTTATTTACATACGCAGTGCTTTGCTCAGTAGTTTACGGGTGCCAAGTGTGCTCTGTGTAGTTTAGCTATACAGTTGTGCTTGCTCTTAGGCTTCGAACCTGTGTAGTAGTAAACTCGGTTGTGTAGACGTGGTGTCTAGACTAGAGTTTGCCTTGGAAGGTGTCTTGTCCCATGCAGCTTTGGTGGTAGGTCCGCTTGGTGACAACGAGCGTGTACCCTGTGTACTCCACCTCGTCGTTCGGATAAGTAGTCATCGACGCATAGCTGAGTTCTGTAGTGCTCGCCTTTCTCGTCTTGGTTATCAGCACTCTGGTGCCCGGAAGTGGTTCTATAGGCTTAGTGTCCAAGTAAACCTGCTGAGTAGAATACTAGTTTGTTTAGTAAAGTTAAGTTGTCTTATTTAAAGCAGTGAACCTGCTTTACTCTGCCCTTTACCTTTACCTTGCTGGTTTTACTATTTGATTCTACCTGTTCTACATTGAGTTACTCCTCGTTCCTCGTGGATTTCGATACCGTGGAATACTCTTGGGTGAAAAGCTACAACGTGTTTCCGTGCGCTTGCGGATCTATATCAGTAGGCTAAGAAATGCCAACAGCAAGCTAAAATCCTTGCTAGAGCAGAATAGTCGAGAGCTGAAAGCCCAGGATAAGATGTTCGAAAAGGCAGCCAAGAAGCTGCAAAAGTTGAAAGCCGAGGTTGCTGAGGCTTTAGAGGAGAATGAAAGGTTGAGGAGTGCGAGACCCCAACCTAGTGAGTTTGAGTGCCCTACCTACGAGTCTTTCATGACGGAGCTTAGTGACCAGAGAGACAAGTATGCCAAGCGGGTAGAGGAGATAGATGGGCTGAGAGCCGAGTTAGGCAAACTCCAATCCAGGCTGGATGAGCCTACCTTGAGTGGAGAGCTTGAGTGTGAGTCTTGCCCCTGTTTAGCTAGTGAGCTAGCTGTGCTGAAGGAGAAGTTTGAGGGGCACCTCAAGGAGCTTGCGGAGCTTAGGGCTAGACCTGCGCTTTTGGGTGTGTGTATGGTCTGTCCTACTTTGAGAGGCGAGTTAGAGTAGTTGAGAGCTAACTTTGAGGTGCTTTTAGCACCTTCTGATACTTGTGAGAACTGCCTGACCCTTAGGATACGGCTGGTGGATAGGGATGCCATCATTAAGAAGTTGGACAAAGCTACTCTTGTGATTCCTTCTTTAGATTGTGATACCTGTGCTTACACCACTTTTGAGTAGATGGCTCGGCACTAGTACAACAGTTTTGGTACTAACCCCAGTGCCGGACCGTTTGCTCACCATCGCTTTACTTGACTTTGCATGATCGAGGCATGGAGGACGTGTGGATCATGGACTTCGGTTGCTCTAGGCACATGACAGGGCACCGCAAGTGGTTCTCTAGCCTCAACCCCGTGAGCACCAAGGAGTACATCACTTTCGGGGACAATGGTCAAGGTAAAGTGTTGGGTGTTGGTTCTGTTTCGCTCTTTGCTAAGCTTTCCCTGAGAGAAGTTGCTTTTGTTCGGATTCTGGGGTTCAATTTGGTCGCTGTTTCGCAACTTCTCGATGAAGGATTTGAGGTTCATTTTAAGAAGGGTGCGTGTCGCGTTCTTGATGCTGAGGAGACCCTTGTTTGCTCTTTGCTGCCTTTTGGTCGGGTTTTTAGGGTCGATCTTGCATCTGTTTCTGGCCCTACGTGTTGTTTGGTTGCTAGTCCCTTTGCTAATATATGGAAGTGGCATAGAAGACTTGGTCACTTGAGCTTTGATCTGCTAGTCAGGTTGAGTTCAATGGGCCTAATCCGAGGATTGCCCAAATTCAAAGCTAAGAAGGACTTAGTGTGCCACCACTATCGTCATGGCAAGATGGTTGCTGCTTCTCACGCTCCTGTGTCTCAAGTTATGACCTCCTATCTGGGTAAGCTACGCCATATGGATACAGTAGGTCCCGCTCGGGTAGCGTCGGTCAATGGGAAGTGGTATGTGCTTGTCGTTGTGGACGACTTTTCTCAGTTCTCGTAGGTATTTTTTATGGAGTTTAAGGATGAGGCATTTGATTTTGTTCGGGATCTGGTACTGAGGTTAAGAAACGAGAGTCATAAGGCCATGAGGGCTATCCGCAGAGACAATAGCGGAAAATTCAGAAACTCTTGGTTCGAAAACTTCTGTCGTGACCTAGGTCTTGAGCACCAGTTTTCTTCTCCATATACCCCACCACAGAACAGTGTTGTGGAACGCAAGAACCGCACACTCATTGAGATGCCACGGACAATGCTCGATGAGCACAGGACTCCAAGGCGCTTTTGGGCTGTGGCAGTGAATACGGCCTGTTACATTGCGAACCGGATCTTTTTGCGAGCTTTCCTTGGGAAGACTTCATATGAACTTCGGCTTGATAGGTTGCCCAGCGTCAAGCATTTGTGTGCATTTAGCTGCAAGTGCTTTGTGCTGAAGAAGGTGGGTCATATGGACAAGTTTGAGTCTCGTTGTTTGGATGGGATTTTTCTGGGTATGCTTCAAGTTCTAGGGCTTTTCGTATGTGGATTTTGGAGGCCAAGCAAGTTGTTGACACTTGTGAGGTTTCTTTTGATGAGGAAGGTGCTCCTATCTTTGAAGACGAGGAAGCCGTAGTACCTGATGGTGATGAAGGAGCCTCTGCACCGGCTGCAGCTCCTGCCCTCTCTGCTATGAGCTCTGATGATGAAGGAGGACCTTTGCCCACAGCTTCCTCCTCACTCTCCCGACAGCAAGCTCAAGCAGAGCCTGGCCCTGCTAAGGACACAGGGGAGGTGACCTCTGAGATTGTTCCATCTCGGCAGGTCCAGCAGGATCACTCTCCACACAGGATCATTGGGGATCTTCACCAACGTGTCACACGCTCTTCGGTTAACTCTCTAGCCTTTTTCTCCCACTCTGCATTTGTTGTTTCTTTTGAGCCCCAGGATGTGTCACATGCATTATCTGATCCTAACTGGGTGAACACCATGCATGAGGAGTTGGAGAACTTTAAGAGAAACCATGTCTGGGATTTAGTTGAACCTCCACCAAACTGTCGCCCTATCGGTACCAAGTGGGTTTTCAAAAACAAACAGGGTGAGAATGGGATGGTTGTGAGGAACAAAGCGAGATTGGTAGCCTAGGGTTTCTGTGAGAAGGAGGGGATAGACTATGAGGAAACCTTTGCTCCTGTAGCCCGTTAAGAAGCCATTAGAAATCTGCTTGCCTTTGTGACCTCTAAAGGCTTCAAACTGCAGTAGATGGATGTCAAGTCAGCTTTTCTAAATGGTTACATAGAGGAGGAGGTATATGTGAGACAACCTCCTGGCTTTGAGAGTGCCAATTTTCCAAACCGGGTGTATAAGTTGAGAAAAGCCTTGTATGATCTGAAGTAAGCTCCAAGAGTTTGGTATGCTAGATTTAAGAGTTTTCTGCTCAAGTCTGGGTTTGTGATGGGTTCAGTAGACAAGACCTTGTTTTTGTTGAGTCGTGGCGGTGACACCCTGATAGTTCAGATATATGTTGATGACATAATCTTTGGTGGTTCATCTCACGCTTTGGTGTCTAGTTTTGCTGAACAAATGAGCAAGGAGTTCGAAATGAGTGTCATGGGTGAGCTCCAGTTCTTCCTTAGGCTACAGATCAAGCAAGGCCCTGAGGGTACCTTTGTATATCAAGCCAAGTAGACAAGAGACATCCTCAAGAAGTTTGACATGGGTGACTCAAAACCCATGACAACTCCAATGAGTACAAACACGGCGCTTGATGCTGATGAAGATGGGGAGGCGGTGGACTAGAAGGAATTTCGAGGAATGATCGGCTCACTTCTGTACCTGACGGCAGCCAAACCGGACATTCAGTTTGCGGTTTGCGGTTTGCCTTTGTGCGCGTTACCAGGCTGACCAAGTTGGCTGCCGGATTGATTGCAAGTCAACCTCCGGCACATGCCAACTCTTAGGAACCTCTCTTGTCTCTTGGTCCTCTCACAAGCAAGCTAGCGCATCCCTGTCTACGACAGAAGCAAAGTATATAGCTGCTGCTAGCTGCTGCTCCCAGCTCTTATGGATGAAAGCCACCCTTAGAGATTTTGGCCTTAAGTTTGGGAGGATCCCTCTTCTAGTGGACTCTACTTCTGCTATCTCTGTAGCTAAGAACCCCTTCTTGCACTCTAGAACCAAACACATAGACGTGAGGTTTCACTTTTTTGAGAGATCACTATGAGAAGGGTGATATTGACTTAGTCCATGTAGTAACCCAAAACCAGTTGGTCGATATCTTTACCAAGCCCCTAGAGTTCAGCGCTTTTGTGCGCTTGAGAGGTGAGAGTGTGTTATCCCTTTTAGTCAGGGATAACTTTAGTAGTTTAGGTTTTGCCTTTGTTTGCTTTTGTTTTTGTTTCTTTCTTGTTCCTTTTGCATTATGTATCATATCATGCATTGCATTGTATCATATGCATTTTCACTTCACTAGCACTAGAGCTCTTTTGGAATGATGAGTTAGTATTTGCTTGTGCTGGATTGTACAGATGCTTACTTGATCATGGTTGGCTAAGCTCTCTTGAGTCTGTTGAATACTAATTGTGAACTAAGTCTTTTGCTTTCCTGAAAATCAAAAACATGATCACCACTTGACTTGGCTACCTAGCATGTGTAGGAGTGTTGAATGCTATACTATCTTTTCATACCTGGATATGCTAGTTGTATGTCTTTGCTAAATTAATGCCTAAGGTTTTATGACACCTTGCTTAAATTGAAATCTGAATTAAATGTTTACAAGTGGTGTCTTATGCTGAAATGAAAAGATCCAGGTGGGTTTGCTTGTCATACTGACTTAGTTCGAGATTGCTTTCCTTTGCACTTTGGCATGAACTTGGACTAAGCTGTGTATGACCAAAACCTTGTTTCAAGCTTTTGATGGTTCCTTGAACCTAGGCTTGGCATTGGTTGGTAAGATGTGGCAAGACAAGTGAATAACCCATGGCACAATATGAAACTTGGTAATGAAATACAAATGGTTAAATCTGAAATATGCAAGTCTCTAAAATGCTTAAGATTGTGTTAGCACCAAAATTTGACCTAGACTAGTAGGCCAAAATGTCAGAAGGAGCCCATGGTGAAGGAATCTACTTGGCCAGGCTTACATCATAAGTTTGGCCAAATATGATGATAATTGTGCGCCCAAGGCCCAAGCCAAGATGGAGTTACAAGCCTAATCCACGTCGAAGCCCAGTTTATTCGCGGGGCTGGTTCAGACTGCTGGAGTAGGCCGCACGAAAACGGACGCCCAGGGCCACATACGTACTCCGTTTTGGTCGTTGAGTTAACCTAAAAAGAAGCAAGGAGGTGATCGGCCCGTATGAGCCGATCTACCCGGAGGAATTAAGCTGATCTCCGCGGTTGGCTAGGATTTTACGGCCGTTTGCTTGTTTGTGTATCTGCAGGGCGATCCTTCGATCACACACACGCACGCAAACCTCCCCGGCTGGATGGTCAAGCTAGGTGGCACGCCCAACCATCATTGCCAGGCGATTGGCTAGCTGTTTTGCCGATCAGGAGCCGCATCTAGGAGGAGCAATCCTTACGTCCACATACACCTCCCGGGTCACATTGTGTTGACCCACCGAGGATACTACCTATCGGTTTCCTGGTGCAACACATTTTTGGCACGCTCGGTGGGACACAATTCTTCTGATTAGAAGTCAGATGACGTACATCTTTGAATGCCAATAGAAAAAATCAGCTCGTCTAAAAAAAATATTTTTCTGCTTGGGGGCAGAAAGAGCCGATTTACTATCGACAACAGCCGACGATGAACATGAAAAAGAAGCAACAACGATGTCGTTAGCTTGCGACGAAGAAAGAAAAATCGGCTCAGGTAAAAATATCATTATTCTAATCAAGATGGAGTCGATTTATTATCTACGACAGCCGCCAATAAGAGATGAAGAACAAGTAACAACGGCATCGTCGACTTGCAACAACAACAAAAAATCCAAAGATATGAGGAAGATGATTAACAGCCGATTGTATATGATCGGCTAGGCGAAGCTCATAAGAGATATTTATTGCAAGTCGCTTCATATGGAATTAATCTTGTCTAACACTACAGATGCTTATCGGCGGGAAATACACGTCACGCTATTCTCCGGCTAGATGAAGCCTGGAGTAATTTTAGAGAACCATTGCTCAAAGCTTTCAGATATGTGCTTGAGGAAATTATCTGCTATCTGCTCTTTTACTAATAAAGGAAGGCACATACACATCTATCAGCCGATACTTGCACAGTGGGTGCAACGGCATCAGCCGATCGACCAGAGGAAAAAAATGGAATCGGCTTAAAGGATGGGCAAGCCCAAGCATCGACAATTTCATCTAATCGACTCTTCTTGGGCTGACTTCTAATTTAGACAACCCGATCCGTAGCGCCACGGCCTGCTAAGAAAAGCCTTCCGTCGGTCAAGGTGCTAAGTTAATTGTTGAACTTGGGGACAGAACAGAAACTGAAGAGCCATGATTGCGGGACGGTGCGTTGCTGCCGCCGTCGAGCCTGCAGGGTGCAAGCAGCCAAGGCTGCAGGCGGCCGATCACCTCCGGCATCGGCGGTCCGGCCCTGCTACTGGAGTAGCGTGCAGCATATCCATGCACGGGCCATGCAGAGGCAGGAAGCTGCTAGCAAACGAAGGGCCACCAACACGCATGCAGTGCCATACATGCAAAGGCCATGCCTGCACGCAAGGCAGGAAGCAAGCTAGAAGCAAACACAGGTTCTAGAAGCATGTGGTGGCAGCGGCCGGACAAGGAAGCCCGCGGCCCAGTACTAGATGCTCTTATCAGCTTCTGTCAGATAGAATGACCCGGGCAAAACGGATCAGAGGAGCCGATTCGACGCCGAGAAGCCGACCTTAGGTACCTCACCCTATGGGGGATAGATATCCCCTGGGCCCTCACGGCGTGGATTCAGTACATGGGCCGTTGGAGGGCCCAATGGAGGAAGCAGGCCCTTTACAGGGTGCCTACTGGTCTCGTGGGTCTGAGAACGGATGACGAGCTTGAAGACCAAGTCAAAGGCGCTATAATTCAGGAAAGGCGTAAAGGAGTTGGTTCGGACTCTGTGTGTTTAGAAGCGGCTAGACTCAAGGAAGGAAACATGTAATCGTAGATTCTGTGTACTCTTTTAGCCTTCCAAACAGAGTAGAACTCGTAGATGGAAACCGACTTATAACCTAAGCCTCGCTAGACTATATAAGGCGGGTGAGGGACCCCTACGTAGCACATCAATCGTCTCATCGCATACCAGCCACCAAACATCCAAGCCCTCATTGTAACCTCGAGAACTCAGATCAATACAACTCGCAGCAAACAGGACGTAGGGTGTTATGCATATCGCGGCCCGAACCTGTATAAACCCTTGTGTTTTGTCGCATCTCTACGTGAACCATCGAGCTACGCCGATCTCGCCACCCCAAAAGCATCACGTGACACACCACGTGGTGTATTGCCGGTATCAAATACCGACAGTTGGCGTGACAGGCAGGGGTGGCGAAATCGACATTAGCTAGCTCCATGGCCGATCGCCTCATCAACGGCTTCACCCCAGGTGACATGATCCAGTTTGGATCGATTACCTTCATCGCCGACGGAGCGGCGTCGTTCATCAGCTTCGCAGCGCACCGGTGCAACCGCGCATCGTCGTGCGACCATCGACCACTCCAGGGTGATCTGCACCGTCGGATCGTCGCCAGGGACCAGCGCATCTTCAGCCTCCCCCGAATCCGCGCCAAGCCTCAACACATCGGCACGAGGCGCCGGCCCCTCACCGGAATCCGCCTCCACGTCGTGCTGAGTCGGATCGTGCCCCTCGTGGTCATCATGACCCGGGAGCGTGAACCAACCGGAGGGTCTCCTTCAAGACTGCATCCACATCGACCATGCCGACTCAGGCAGCACCTGCAACGACCACCACTTTGGCCCTGACTCGTCGCACGGCGCTCCTGACTTCCCCGACTCAAGTCTGGACTCGGATTAGTCGGGGGCCGAGAGCAGGTCCCTCAGGAAACCCCTCTCGAGATCCACGGCGGGCCCACGCCTCAAGTGGCGCTCCATAGAACCCAAGGCGAGTTCCTGTTGATACTCATTCCTGGGTCCCGCGTCCACTGCAGGTCCCACCGCCATCGCCCGCACCGAAGCGAGCCCGACTAGTCTCACCTGTCCAGGGCCGAAAAAAGACTCGGGTGGAGCCTGTCGTTCCCTCCATCCCATTCGGTCTCCACAACATTGCTACCACGTACTAGGGGCTTCTCTCCCATGCCTCAGCTCCCCTCAACAGCAACGAGGGTGCACGGGGGGTGCCCAACTCAAGTCATTCCCGTGCCTTTTTCGGACGATTGCATCTACAGCAGGCCCGACGCATCACTGATTGGCCATCGCCTACGGCTCGTCATCGACTCTACCCCAGCGGGAAGATCTGTTCGTCAGCACACCTCGACGACCGATGAGGCTCGTCACCACCCAGTGGTCGCTCGGAGGGCTCGCGATGCAGGGCATCCCCACATGATCTACAGCATCGAGACTCCTACGGTCTCTGAACACGGCACGACCACCACAACGACCACGGTTCCGGCTTCGAACACCAGTGTGGGGGTGGAGACCACGACCACCGGTGGATCTGAGGGTTCGCTTCCGAGCTCTACCCTCTGTTTTTCTGAGCTCCTCGTGATTAGCGGCGCACCAAATGAGATCGATGAGGTAGTCTCGGACGACGAGCAACCTGCCCTCGCCAAAACCTCGCAAGATCGCCACTGGAGGGAGAGGGCGAACTGCATTCGTAACATCCGGCATTGCCATATTCTAGGCAACAAAGATCCCACACTGCCCGTCTCGATAGACGAGATAACCCGGGATAGCGAGGACGAGCAAGAAGTGCAGAGCCATCAACGCAGGAACCAAACGCGGTAGCGGCATCGCAACTAGTAGGCTGGTCAAGCCAGACGGCAGCAGGTGGCCGCGCTCCCCGGACGCAATCTTCTAAATGAGTTCGAAGGGGTCATGGAGACCCCGAGTCAAGCCGGCGGAGCGCTGGTCAGGCTCTGCGAGCTCCTTCCCAACAACGAGGATAGGGAGGCCATCAAGACCGTTCCCACTCGGGCAGCAGACCACCTCATGCCTAGGCATCAAGAGGCCGCTGATGCACGACAGGTCATCAACGGCAACTGCGACGCACGTCACAGCATCGAGCAATCTCGCGCTCAGCGGCACCAGCTTGAGATAGACCAGCGGGCGAACTACGACCGAGACTATGGCCCCCCTCAGCGTGCTCCAGCTGCCAGGGGTCACTCGGGAACTATCTCCGTGAATAGCTCCGCTCCCCGAGTCAGAACTGAGTAGGATCATCGCCCTCAGTCCCCGCCGCGCCGGCTAGATGAGGACCGCAGTAACCCGGCTGGCATCGCCGAAGCTGCCATGGCGGCCTTCGGTCGGAGGATTCAAGACGTCGAGTGGACACCCAATTTCAAAATCTCAAACATTGAAAAGTTCGAGACGAAGATGGATCCACGGAATTGGCTGGCCGTGTACACTACCGCGGCCCGGGAATGCCTCAGAAGATCTCATGATGGCCTACATCCCAATCAAGTTGCGGCAGTATGCGCTTCAATGGCTTCGCCACCCCAGGCGGGGCAGCATTGAGGACAAGGGCGACTTCCGTCGCCTGTTCATCGCCAACTTCCAGTGACTCTCCGATAAGCCGACGCAGCGATGGAACCACAAAACCATCAGGCGCAAGGATTCAGAAAGCCTACGATCGTACCTCAAGTGATTCTAGGCTCTCAGGAATCATATCCCTGACGTATCTGAGGATACGGTTATTGACGACTTCCTCCAGGGCTCCAACGACCAGGTCTTCGTCAAGCACATACTGGAAAGGGCGCCCACTACCTCAGAGCGTCTCTTCCAAGAAGCGGACAGCTACATTACGGCGGACGAACGAGCTCGCGACCTTGTCCTTCCCCGACAGGACGATTGGGGCAAGGGCAAGCAGGAGAGACACGAAGAACCCTCGAGGCAAGATCGCCGCTAGGACAAGAGGCCTCGGGAGGAGGTCCGGGTCGTGGCTCCATCTCCAGTACGACCACGTGGCCCGCCTCCCACCCCAGCTCGGACCCTCGATCAACTCCTCGATGAGCCATGCCCTGCACACAAGGATATGCGCCATACTCTCCGAAACTGCCGCGACTTCAAAGCCATGCTGACACGCGGCCAGTTCCCGATGCCGCAGCCTACTCCGCCGCAGCCTCCGCCGCGGAACCAGCCTCCACAGCGACCAACCGAAGGCAATAATCAACGCTTCCCCGACGTCAACAAGGAGGTCAACTTCATCCTAGGGGGGCATGGAGCATATGCGAGCGGGCGCCAACAGAAGCTGGAGGACCGGCGGATCAATGCGGCCACCTCAGAGCCGCCGCAACCATACGATTGGTCCCACGAGCCAATCTCCTTCAGTCGGGCGGATCAGTGGCTCAACTTCGATGAGCCAGGCAAGTACCCGTTGCTGGTAACTCCTATAGTCGGGGACACCCGACTCAAGATGGTACTGATCGACGGCGGGGCAAGCATCAACGTGGTGTTCCCTAGAGCTCTACAAGACATGGAGATCCCGCTCAGCGAACTCAAGAAGTCGGATACCCTGTTTTTCGGAATTGTACCTAGCACGCGTGAATATCCGCTCGAGCACATCTATCTGCCGGTCTCCTTTGGCACTGCAGAAAACTTTCGCATCGAGACGCTGCACTTCGAAGTTCTGACCTTCAACTGCGTCTACAATGCCATCATTGGGCGTCCTAGGCTAGCCAAGTTCATGGCTATCCCGCATTACCCACACCTCATCCTCAAGATGCCAGCTCCACGTGGTACTCTCTCCATACGTGCTAACTTTAAGGGAGCCTCGGAGTGTGTGCAAGAAGCCATGCAGATGGCCCTCTAGTAGAATCATATGGCGGCACAAAAGAAGCTCAAGGCGGACGAAACCAACATGTCGCAGGAAGACCTCCAGATCCTGACTCAAGAAGGAGCCTCAAGCGCGGCAATCCAACCGGCCGTCCCGACGAAGGGGATAAGTCTTGATCCCTCGGACGCAACTAAGACGACTGCCATCAATGCTGTTCTTCCTCCCAAATAGGAAGACGCGCTCGTCCAGTTCCTGAGGGCCAATCGTGACATGTTTGCATGGAAGCCTATGGATATGCCTGGGGTCCCGAGGGAACTGGCCGAGCACCAACTCAAGGTGTTCCCCAATGCCAAACCCATCAAGCAGAGGCTGCGGCGATTTACTCCAGAAAAGCAAGAGGCCATTAGGGCAGAGTTAACCCGGCTGAAGGCTGCCGGTTTTATTAGAGAGGTCATGCATCCCGAGTGGCTTGCAAACCCTGTACTCGTTCTCAAAAAGAATAAAAAGGACTGGCGGATGTGTGTTGATTATACCGATCTCAATAAGCAATGCCCTAAGTACCCGTTCGGGTTGCCTCGCATCGACCAGGTCGTTGACTCTACGGCCGGCTGCGCCTTACTTTCTTTTCTCGATTGTTACTCAGGCTATCACCAGATCAACCTAGCAATCGAGGATCAGGAGAAAACAGCGTTCATCACGCCTTTCGGCGCTTACTGCTATACCTCCATGTCTTTCGGGTTGAAGAACGCCGGAGCAACGTACCAAAGGGTGCTTCAAACTTGCCTCGCCGACCACTGGGGCAAACGTGTCGAGGCCTACGTTGATGACGTCGTGATCAAGACCAAGAACGAAGAGGACTTCATCGATGATCTGCGCCAGGTGTTCGACAGCCTGAGAAAATTCCGGTGGAAGCTCAATCCCACCAAGTGCGTCTTTCGCGTCCCGGCAGGTCAGTTACTCGGTTTTGTCATCAGCAACTGAGGAATCGAAGCCAACCCCAAGAAGATCAAGGCTATTCTACGCATGCACCCTCCCAGATCACAGAAAGACGCTCAAAGGTTGACTGGGTGCATGGCGGCCTTGAGTCGATTCATCTCGCGACTCGGCGAACGTGGCATGCCCTTTTACAAACTCCTCAAAAAGGTCGACAGGTTTTAGTGCACCATGGAGGCTCAGGAAGTGTTGGACGCTCTGAAAAAATTCCTAACCTCGCCTCCTATACTCAAGTCTCCCAATCGTGCCACTGCCGACTCACCGGCTGAAGATTTGCTACTCTACATCTCTTGTACGACTCATGTGATTAGCACCGCGTTGGTGATCGAGCGACCGCACGGACAGCACACAGTACCCAGGCAACATCCGATCTACTTCATCAGCGAGGTCCTCAGTTCCTCCAAAATCAGGTATCCTCAAGTTCAGAAGTTATTATATATAGTTCTCATTACCGCACGAAAACTGTGTCATTACTTTGAGGAGCATAAAATCATAGTGGTCACTAAGTTTCCAATCGGAGAAGTCTTACGCAATCGGGAGGCCACAGGGCGTATCGCCAAGTGGGCTTGTGAACTGGGGGCTCATGACATTGAGTTCCGTCCTCGTACTGCCATCAAGACCCAGGCACTAGTTGATTTGTCTCCGAGTGGACTGAACACCAAGTGCCTAAGAAGCCAGAAATCATGGAAGTCTGGAAGATGTATTTCGATGGCTCATTGAAGCTGGATGGAGCTGGTGCTGGCATCGTTTTCACCTCTCCAGCAGGGAAAAACTCAAGTATGTGCTACAAATTCTCTTCCCAGTGTCTAACAATGCAGCTGAGTATGAGGCTCTTCTTCATGGTCTTCGCATAGCCATATCGCTCGGGATTCAGCATTTAATGGCCTATGGAGATTCCTTGGTGGTCATCAATCAGGTCAACAAAGAGTGGGATCGCTCCACAGAAAGTATGGACAAATACTATGAGGCAGTTCGCAAACTAGAAGGCAGGTTTCAAGGTCTCGAGTATATTCATGTGGATCGGGATCGCAACGTGGATGCTGATATTTTGTCCAAGCTGGGCTTATCACGAGCCAAAGTACCTCCTGGTATCTTCGTCCAAGAGCATCATCATCCCTCTGTTTAGCTGGATGAGCTGAACATACCTCCCGACCGGCACATCTTCACTCTGGATATGCCGACTGACTGGAGGGCCCCCATCATCAGGTCTATCCTGAAAGAAGAAACTCCAGATGATAAGGTGGAGGCCGAGCGAATAGCAAGACGGTCTTCCAGCTATGTTCTGATCAACAATGAGTTATACAAACGCGCTGCCTCAGGAGTTTTGTTAAAATGCCTAGATACCTCATCAGGGCAGAGCCTGCTCAAGGAAATACACACTGGAGTCTGCGGGATTCATGCTGCCTCGCGCACATTGGTCGGGAAGGCGCTCAGGGCCGGCTTCTACTAACCTACGGCGAAGAAGGATGTTGCCGAGCTAGTGCAGCACTGCGAGGCTTGTCAGTTTCTTGCCAAGCAGCATCATCTTCCGGCACAACAGCTGCAGAATATACCGGTCTCGTGGCCTTTTGCCTGCTGGGGGCTCGATATGATTGGGCCTTTCAAGAAAGCTCAAGGTGGATATACTCATGTGTTCGTTGCCATTGACAAGTTCACCAAATGGATTGAGTTCAAGCCCATTGCCTCATTAACATCTGCCAAAGCAGTGGAATTTATTCAAGACATCATCTTTCGCTTTGGGATCATGAATTCTATTATCATAGATTTGGGGTCTAACTTCACAGGCTTAGAATTCTTCGATTTCTATGAGCAAAGGTCCATTTGCATCAAGTATGTCTCGGAGGCCCACCCCAGAGCCAACGGGCAGGTTGAACGAGCCAATGGCATGATTCTGGATGCACTCAAGAAAAAGATCTTTGATAAGAATGAGAAGCTAGCTGGCAATTGGATACGTGAGTTGCCATACGTGGTCTGGAGTCTTCGAACGCAACCCAGTAAAGCCCTCGCAAGGAACACGCCCTTCTTCATGGTATATGGATCGGAGGCAGTTTTGCCTGCCGACCTGTAGTTTGGAGCTCCACGACTGGTCTTCAAGGATATTGCCGAAGCTGAAGCAATGCGCATCGAGGAGATCGATTTACTCGAAGAGGAGCGTCTCAACTCTGTTATTCAGTCAGCTCATTATCAACAGACTCTACGTCGTTACTATGATCAATACACGAGGCCTCGTTCCTTCTCAATAGGGGACTTGGTATTACGCAGGGTGCTCAAGACCGCGGGACAGCATAAGTTATCTTCTACTTGGGAAGGTCCATACATCGTCATAGAAATTACTCGTCCAGGATCATATCATCTATCTCAAATGGATGGGACACCAGTCGGGAACTCCTGGAACATAGAGCATTTGCGCAGGTTCTATGCGTAGTGTTTTTCTGTGACTTCTAGAATTAGGAGTCGGTGTCGTTTTTCGTACTCTACCTTCATTGTACTCTTCATACTCCATGAATAAAAGTACTATTGGGATAAAGCATTCTATGTTCTTTTCTCTGTTTTTTACTAGCGTTACTCGCTGTATATGGGCAATCGACCTAGGTCAGTCGACTGATAGTACGGTGCTACATGCCCACTCTTACTCTTGACGGGGTTAACTCCGGCCCCACCATGAGAGCAATCGGCCTAGGTCAGTCGACCGACGGCACGGTGTTACATGCTCTCGTTCGTACTCATATCAGGGGAGCATTCAAGGCCCCAACAAAACAAAGGCAATCGGCCTAGGCCAGTCGACCGACAGCACGGTGCTACATGCCTTTGCAGAACCTCACAACCGGGGAGCATTCAAGGCCCCAGCCGAACAAAGACAGAGGGCTTAGGTTTGACGAGCTACAGCTCGATACTGCATGTCTTTGCTTCATCATATTACTCTTTCTTACAGTACTCATGCTCATTACCGTTATATCTTACTTTCTTATTTATTGCTATATCATAAGTTTCAACTCAGGTCACGTTACCGACTTAACATTATCTCTTTTCTCTACACAGCCACGATTCTCAGGTACGCATAGAATATTTTGATTCATTCATAAACTAACTCTATTTTGCAGAACAACAGTTAAAGTGTCAACATAAGGAGCCAAATATGTACACACAGCATTCAGTTCATCATATCACATGGGGAATCATTGTTTACTCATTGCCACCTACAAGGAGTTCAGCAATCATGCGGGCTTCATCTTCATGCTCAACACTTTGGTTCTCATTTACTATCTTCGCTGGTAAACTTGCCAAGTCGATCTCAGGTTGTGAACTCTTGATGACCATAAGAGCGCTGTGGCGGAACCGTCCTGCTTAATCCAGGCTAAGTACACCTGCCACCTCTGGCTCGCAGTGCACTTAGGCCAGACTAAACCCGGTAGTCCGTCGAGCTACCCCAAAGGGCACTCGATAAAACCATCGCCCGAGGATACCGACATCACACACATTCAGCCCTCGAAAGAGCCACAACAGATTACATCATCACAGGCAGTTGAAGTAGAGAATAAGTAGACTTAGTTTACAAACCGAAGATAATAGTCAAATACATGTTCAAAGATAGCGGAAGCAATTTAAAAAATATACATGTATAGCGGAATCGAATTCAGAGTATGTATAGTGGAAGCATTTTCAAAAATCTCGCAGCAGAAACAATATACTTAAATAGTCTTCATGAAGAGATAAACAAGGCGAGTAGCACCGAGCCCACCGGTTCTACCACCTCCAACACAGTTATCCAGTTGTCTTCAGTACCTGTAAGCCAAAAGTGGGGGCAAACCCTGAGTACTAATTACTCAGTAGGACTTAATGGAATTGGCTTACGGCTGACGCAAAGCTTGCTTACTAAAAATTTGATCCTTAGCTGTTGATTTTAACAGAATCAAGTTAACATGTGGAAGCAGGATTTACAGCTGCTTGCTTTATCATATAGAGTAGGATTTGACAGCTACTTAGTTTATCATATCAATAATACTAATCATGAGTATAATAAAAAGCTGCATGAAAGTAAAGCATGTATATTCAAGTATGTAGTATTCAAAACCATGAATTCATAATACAACATATTCAAGTGGATTACTACTTTGCCCGTCAGTGGTATTGGCATTCTCACACCTGGTGAGCATCAGCGATTCGAATCAATTTTTATATTCCCGGGAATAACTAGAAGCACCAGGATGGCATATGCTTACTAACTCCCAGCGTTCCACATATGCTTCTCCCACCTCCACCTGTCCCGTCTCAAGTTCGATGACCACTCCCGCCTGACTCTCGGAGCGCGTTGTCGCAGGAGCGGTACCTCGGTTACGTCGGGTTCTGCCCTCCTTTGACACCCGCCTCCGCGGCCACCTTCCTCTCAACCAGTGGGTAGGAACGTGCCCCTTGCTTGAGACGTCATAAGTAAGACTTTCACCGGCCCATAGATTCCGGATAAGCACCCTAGCAATGTTATGCCGACCAATAGGCGAACAACGACCGGCCTTATGCGACTCGGGCGGAGTCCACCATACCATCCACATCATCATCATCATTTTTTCTTATATAACCCTATCTCCGCCCGGTCTCGAGTTACATCCAAGAGCATCCTCATAGCTTTCATCATAATAATAATATTCCTGTGACTTTTGAAAAGATCACCTACGCGACGAGTGACTCCACTCACTCGTATTTATTCGTACCTAGCATTACTAGGCATACTCGTCCTACGTACTCTATTTTTGGGTGCTAGGGCCAGGGCGACCAAGGAGTCTAATGCAAATGGGTTCCAAACAACTCCTAATGCAGATGCGTAAGCATTCATCAAGTACATTTGCTAGGTAAAGCATGGTCCTGCCTACCTTTGATTCACTTTAGCAAAACCAACAAACTAAGCTAATGTTAGTTTGCCGGGTTGTGAGGCTTTGCCCCAGGCAACCCCTTGATCCCTTGGACAACTCCTCCGTCCAAACACGACTGATGGGCCCTTCAGGTCGTGAGTGGGTCTTAGTTGGTCTTTTGGATCACCGTTGGTTGAAGTAGTTCCACGCGCTCGTTTCTAGATCACTTACCTGTAATGAGCGCCAATATATGAATGCCATGCATGATGCAGTGGATGAGATGTACGAATATCAAGCACACACGTTGAACAGTCATTGCATGGTTAGACAGAAAGGTGATTGGCAACCATTCAAACGAGATCACTCTTGTGGACATAAAGCTAACATAACCCATATAATTAGAGACACGCAAAACAATACTCGAACTAATGCATGAGCAAGATATCAATTTAGATTGTTTGTTATCATTTCATGTGCAAGCAAAACAGCAGGGGAGTATACATGCACACACAGGGGAATATTCACTAATGACATCACACATTCCGGTTATCTAACTGATTAAGGCCCTATATTAACCTTAAGTGTTTTACGCAGCAAATGAGTTCATCTACAAATCAAGTGTGGCATAGACAACAGAAGATAGCGTGCAACTAGAACTCAACTCACGTGCATGATGATATCAATAATCAACAAACACCTACCCTCATATTTAAATAACACATGCCTACTTTATGAATAAAAACGTTACTTGTGTTCGTGTAGTTAGACTATTCCAAACAAGCTCAGATTTTTCATAAATTATAGGAATGGTTTCCGAAGGTGAAATTTTACCAGTGAGCTATACTCAGCATGGACTACATGTATAAAAATTTACAAGTTAAAACTCCCAAGTTTGACAGGACATCTATTTCCCATATCTTAATCCTATGTGAATTCAAGATGTACATATAAACAGTATAAATAGCCCTCTAGAATATATTTTCTGGACTCTATGCATCAACATTAAGCTACCAAGTTTTCCAGAGAATTTCCCTAGCCATTTATGACCACTTTTTCTAATTATCATTTCCAACATGTATCATTTTGTCATTTTCAAATCACCAACTAAACTTTACATGCACAACTTCATATTTCACCAGTTGGCTACTTATACTACCCAAAGTATATGAAAAATGCTAGAGGGTTAATTTGAGTACATTCCATGTAGCCTCCAATTTTTAAGTTAAACAAATGCACATAACACATGTATAATGGTAAAAGGGTAATTAAACAGCAAGTTCTAGGGCTACAAAAATTCACATAGTGCTATAATGCCACAAGAAAGCTACTGTCTAAGTTTCATGCCATTTCATGTTCATTTAGTCCACTTTTGACTTTTATCCTAATTAATCATGCCTGTAATAAACCAAGGGCAAAACAGACATTTCACACTTCCACATCATACCAATCATGTAGATCTACTCAAGAGGAGTCCAACGCAACTGAGTTTGTTCATTTTAGATTTTTCTTTGATTTTATATGATTTTCCAAAGTTCACAGCTAATTTAAATGCATTTAAATGGAAGATTATACAGACCAGGGACTAGAACGTGAATAACTATAGTTTCGAGGGGGTAGCATGTAAGATCTGGGAGGCTCATTCAACAGTGCACGTTTCAACCACGCGAATATACCGAAACTCCGGGGGTTAAATTGCAAAACCCCCGGTCATCTTCCTCCTCCCGCTAGGGAGAAAACCCGGCGGCGGCACCGGCCGAAACCGGCCTTGCGGGCCCCGGCGGCTCGCCGGCGGCAGCCGGCGGGAGAGAGGAAGGGCTGAGGGTCCTTACCCACCCACCTTGTTTGACGAGGAGGGCTCGGACGAGGCTGGCGACGGTAGCGGCGGGGTGCCGAGGCTCGGCGGTGGCCCGTGGCGAGGTGAAGCGGTGTCGTCGGCCTAGATCTAGGGCAACCGGTGGAGAGGCGGACGGGGAAGGCCGGCGCGGGGATGGGAAGGCGTAAAGACAGCCGGAGCAGCTTGGATGGTGGAGGAGGCCCGACGGCGGTGAGGAGAGGACGGCGACCTTCGGTGATGGAATGTAGGGTGGTGAAGCGGAACCGAAGGCCTAGACCTAGGCGAACCGGCGGAGAGGTGGACGGCGGGGAGCGGCACGGCGGTGTGGTGGCTCAGGGAGGAAGGGAACGGCCGGCGCGACGAGCTCACGCTCGGGCAGCCATGGCGATGGCGGGCGGCCGACCGAACCGAAGTGAAGTGGCTTTTGGTGGAGGCCGAGTGGATGAGAAGGATGGAGAGGAGGGGCTCCTCCACTTAAGGCGAGGCGCGGACGACCGGGGTGGCCACCGCCCGCGCCGTCCGTACGCCGGCAGCCGCGTGGCGGCCGGCTGCTGGGCACGCCGGGGTAGGCCCCACCTGTTGGTGAGACAGAATAAAATGGAAAAAGGGAAAAAGAAAAAACCCCTGTTGACTGCAGAAACACTCATTTGAATTTCAACGTTTTGGACTCCCTAGAGACCGAATTTGATCAAACACAAAATACAAGAAATGTTCTAAATTTGTTGATCTACAACTCTCTTATAAACTTTTATACCATGTTTTGTGCAGGAATATAGTTTAAATTTGAACTTAATCTGCTGACCAAGGTTTGACCAACAAAACCCTCCAGTTTGTAAATTCTAAAAATCTATTTTCTAAACACTTTCACAAAAGGAGTTTTATACCAATGTTGTTCAGAATTTTAAGATCTACAACTTTCTCAATACAAGAATGGCAAGGTTTTGGCTTTAATATCAAGAAAATTTGAATTTACCCTCCAGGTCAAGTTTGGACAGATTTCATATGCTGACAGAAAAAGTCCCAAAACACTATCCAAATCATTGTGCATGTCAACACTCCAATTACCAAAGTTATTCCTAATAAAATTTTCTACAAGTTTGGTATATAAAGTTTGGCTTGGATCACCACAGATTTTGAACTATAGACACAATTATGTTCCAAGGTTTATTAAAACAGAAATATCACTTTGTGTAGAGACTTTCTTGTTTCCAACTTTTGGAGTATCAACTGAAGTGCAATCACTTCCACAATAGGTGCATTTGAAAGGTGATAAGTTTAATTCCATTTCATAGAAAGGAAGATTTTACAGTTGTATAGTGAAATCAAAAGTAATTTCAGAATCAACTTAGGGAAAAGCTGAAAATCCATACTTGGGAAATTTCTAAGTGTGGGTTGATGTGGTTGTTTCCATGAGATATTTGGGTGAAATTTTGAGTGAGTAGATGATAGTTTTGATCCATGCTCAGTGTAGCAAAAGGATAGTCCATAGCATGTACAACAAGTTTGTCAACGGAGTTGAGCTCGGGTACTTAATGAATTTGAAAGCTTTATTAGGGCTCAAGTTTGCTCACGATCACAACTGGCACTTATCAAGAAACTTTGGATTGGATCTTTTAAACCTCCTGTCTTTAGATTTTTGAACATTGTCCAACAGAAAGGTCTAGGGCTACTTTTCTTATCCGAGGTTTGGCATTTGGAGTTGAGCTCAAAAGCATGTGAGTGTTGACTTATTCAACCACGAAATGTGTGGTCTTATATCTTGTGTAGAAAATTTTGATTTAGTGGCTCCTCCACGTGTTTCCTATTAATCACTAAGCATGATTAAGCCTTAATCCATCGTTAGCTTTCATCTAACCGTGTGTCAAGGCTTTTGAGATGCTAGGGGCATCACAAGCACGAGTAAGAGCTCAGAAATCTTAGACTTCATATCATCCATGAAAGTTGTTATTCGATCACCCAGAGGATGAGGTGCAGCTTTCTCTGGTGCACAGATGTCCAGGATCTTGATCAGAGCAGTATTGGCAGCCAAGGCAGCTTCTTTTGCCTTCTCAAAGGTGTCCTTCAGTTTGTTGTAGTTCTTCTTACTGGTCTCATAGTTCTTTTTGAAAACCTCTGACACCTGAGCCTGATGAGCAGCCTCATCTCAGGATTCTTTGAGTGCAGAGCTCGTAGTGGCTAACACCTTCTTCATTTTATCATGGGCACTCTGGGATTCAGCCAGCTCAGTCTCTTTGTCCTTAAGTGCTTGCGTGTTAAGCAGTGGCTATTCCTCAAAGACTCCAATGTACTGGTAGTCTCACAGAACGACTTCTCAAAGCCATCTCGAGATTCTTGCAGCTGCTGGTATTCATCATTTCTTTGACGCATCTTCTCCTGTGGAATGATACAGTTCATATGCTTCTGTGAGCAAAGAATATGCTAGTTGAGATTCTTGACGGGTTACCTCATGGTTTTTCTTCTCAATATCTAGCTGCTTGCGAAGGTCTGCTGCTGTGTCTCTAGCATGGTCTCTATCAGCAATGGTGTTACGGTGTTCTGTCTCTCGAGTCACAGCCGCTTGCTTCAGGCGAGCAATTTCAGCAGCAGTAGCTGGCAGCAAGTACACGATTCAGCATTGAGACCTCAGATATTGGTGTATGGAAAGGTTGAATGCATACCTGTTGCCTCAGCTTTGCGTGCAGCCTCAGAGTCGACTAGTTGCTGCCTCAAAGTGGTAACCTCAAGATTGGCGAGTGCAGCAATTTTCTCATGAATCATGCTGGCCTGTTGAACTCCACCTTGTAATGTCTTTAGAATAATCTGCAGAGAGTAATTCGAGTTGTTTAGGCGACGGCAAAGGCAAAACAGGATATGTAAAGTTGAAAAGTTGGCAAACCTCAAAAGATGTCAGTAGCCCTGAGCTTGGGGATACTGGTACTAGTTGGCGACTGTCATCACCCGTTTCTATTGGAGGGGGTTGGGCATTGTCTGGCTCGGTTGTAGCCAGGGTGGCAGACTGTCCTCTTTCAACATGATCAGCATGCTTTGGTTCTTCAGTCTCTTTTTCTTGAGCCGACTCATGGGTCTTAGATGAGGGCTGGGGAGTATCTCCTGTGTCAGCCTCAGTTGGATGCTCTTGGGTGATGATGTCTTCAGGTAATGGCTCGGCCATGGGCATTTGCTGCAGTTCTTCTAGAGCTGCTCCGGTTAGTGCTTGTTTCTAGTTGTCAGACGGTGTTTTGTGCCCCATGCGTAGTTTCAGTGGGTTCATTCATGTGAGCATCAGTCTCGATCTCAAGGATATCTACCGGCATTGTGTTTGCGCGGTCTTTAGACTCTGAGTCCTTCGGTGCCAGCTCTGTTGAGGCTCGGGGGCTTGATTTCTCAGACTGTTGCCCCTTGGAGCATGCTGACAGCGGGTCTATGTCTTCATCAGAGGATAAAGTGAAGGGAAGTTTACAAGTGTCTCTAATAATTTGATCTAGGTCAAAGTCTTCTGCTGTCAGATCAATTTCATCCTCATCAGGTGGCAGAGCAGATACAGAGGGGGTTACTGTGGTGTCATCATGATGTTTCTTGGATCGCCTCTCACGATGACACAGTTGAGCTTGCTCTTCTTCTTCATCGTCCTCATCAACAAAGCTAGTCCAGTTAACCCCTACTAAAGTGTCATCAGTTTTAGCTTCAGTGTGGGAGGAATACCTGGACTTCTTGCTAGCTTTGTTTGTCGACTCGGGAGAGCTTGTTAGATCCATGATTGTCCTCTTGTTTGTCCTCTGTTTCCGTGTCATCATGGTATGAGTGGCCTTCGCCTTGGTACGCCCCTGGCCAGCTGCATCTCGCGTCTTCACGCCACTTGGAGCAGTTGTAAGCTCGGGGGCTGCCTTGATGATGCCGCTCATGCTGGTTTCTTGAGCGGTTTGGGCTGCGCGTTGTATCACAATGAAGGTATTGTGATGCCCCCTGGCATCTCGAGAGCCATAACACGCAATTAGAGACAAGTTAATAAGGAATTAGGACATGATTATGCTTAGAGAGTAATGAGAAATATGAGGAGAAGTCACTAAGTCAAAAATTTTCTATACAAGCCGCAAGACCACACATTTCATGGTTGGATAGGTCAGCCTACACTTAGAATATTTTCCTAGGTCTGAATTTCAGCCCTTCCGACTTGCATCTGAAATTACTTTTGGTTTCACTATATGACTTCAAATTCTCCCTTTCTATGAAACGAAATTAAACTTATCACCTTTCAAATGGACCTATTGTGGAAGTGATTGGACTTCATTTGATACTTCAAAAGTGGGAAACAAGAAAGCCTTTACACAAAGTGAAAATACTGTTTTACCCAGCCTTGGAGCACATTGGTATCGATAGTTCAAACTCTGTTGGGTTTTAGACCAAAGTTATATTACCAAAGTTATAGATCATTTACTGGTAAACAACTTTGGTAATTAGGGTTTAGTCACATATTGAGGCTTAAATGGAGTTTAGGGTCATTTTCTGCCAACCTAGAAAACCAGTCCAAATATGAGCTGTTTAATAATCTCAATGTTTCTATGATCTACATCCATTTTCATGCAAAGGTCTAATTCAAGAAGTTGTAGGTTATGAAATTCTAAACAACATTATCAAAAGGCACCTTGGGTGATAATGCCCAGAAGTAAGAGTTTTGAATCTTCTAAGCAGTAAGGGTCCGCTGTCCCAAATGGGGGCTGGTATATAAATTCAAATTTAAATCATAATTCCACTTCGAATTGGGTGTTGCTCATTTGGACAAAGCTGTAGATCTCTGAGAATAGAACATTTCTTCCAATTGGAGTTTTTCCAAAATTGACCTCTAAATTGGTCAAACCGGCGAATTACAGTGGGGGAGGAAACACATCTTCAGTTTTCCTTCATTTTCCCTCTCCCCGCTCTCACTGACATGTGGGCCACTCGATCTGAGGGAACGTCCGGCGCCCTGCACGGCCAACGCCACGCGGCCGCCGGTCTCTGACGCCGCCGTCCTTGCCGCGCTGCCCTGCTCTGCCCGCGCTGCCCCTCGGCCGCGCCCCGGCCTCGTCAGCTGGACGATCCGCGGCCTCCTCCACTCACTCCCTCGCCCTCGCTTTCCCCTGCCTGGCCTCTTCCCGAGCGCAGAGGCGCGGCCGCCATTGGAGCCGCGGCAAGCTCGCGCCCCGGCCTCCTCCGGCCCTCTCCGTTCGAGCCGCCACCCCCACCGGCCTCGCCTCAAGCACCTCCACCCTCCCCGTTGCTCCTCGGCCCCGCCCTGCCACCTCCAGCCGCTCCGCGTGCGTGCACGCCAGGGCCGCTCGCCACGGCCCGAACCGCGGCGAGCTCGCGACACGGCCGCTATGGACTCCCTCCTTCCCACCCGACGAGCGCCCCGGCGTCACCACACCTCCCTCCTCGCTTTCTCCATGATCTAGGTCCTCCACCGTCTCCTCCTCGATCCCGCTCCGCGTGTGCCGCCGCTCGCCGAGCGCGTCCACCCCGCCTCGCCGTGGAGAGCCCTCTCCGGGCCATCCCCATGCCATCAGATCGCCACCGCTGAGCTCGCCTCGGCCGTGCGCAGGTCGAGCGCCCCTCGGCTCCGCCAATCAACGCCCCAATCGCCGGATCGAGGCCGCACCGCCACGCACCGCCGCGCCGTGGCCGCCTTCGGTTCACCGCTCTGCGCCGCCCGTACACTCCTCCCCACGCAACTAGACCTAGGGGAATCAAATCCCCGGGGTCGAGGCCCCCTTCCGCCGCCGCCTCGGCTCCAAGCCCGCGGTTCCTCGCGCGTCGCTGCGCGCGGGAACGCCGCCGCGCCGTGCGGTTCCACCCCGACGCGAGGAAGAAGAAGAGAAAGGTTGATTTGCGATTTAGCCCCTACTGTTTTGTGTAATTATGTTTAAGTCCATGCGCTGTGTAGTGAGTCTTGCGAATCTTTAGATCTAACCCCTGGAAGCTATAGTTAATTACGTATAGGTCCTCGACGGTGTAGATTTATGATTTAAACGCATTTTCCCTCGGTTAAAATTTGGAAAATCGTAGTAAATCACAGAAAAATCCAAAATGGGTAAACTCAGTTGCGTTAGACTCCTCTTAAGTAGATCTACATCATTGGTAGGATGTGGAAGTGTGAAATGTCTATTTTGCCCTTGGTTTGTTGCATGCATGACTAATTAGGATAAATGTCAAAAGTGGACTAAATGAACTCCAAAAATTATGAATCTTGGACAATAGATTTGTTATGGCATCTAGATACTGTGTGATTTTTGGTAGCCCTAGCATTGACTGTTTAATTACTGTTTTGCCCTTATGCATGTGTTTTGTGTATTAAATTAACTTAGAAAGTGAAGGTTACATGAAATATGCTCCAACATGACCTCTGGTATTTTTCATGTACTCTATACAGTATGGGTAGCTCACTAGTAAAGTATGAGGTTGTGCATGTTTGTTTTGGCTGCTGTTTTGAAATTGACAAAATGCTACTAGTTGAAAAAGAAAATAGGAAAAAGTGCATTTATATGCTTGTTTGAGTGTGTGTTCGCTCTAGGATCATAAAAGTACTATAAATTACTAGTGCTAAGAGTGATGTCTTGTAATAGCAGTACATTGCATGTGTAGATATATGCTTGACTGGTGCTTTGCTTGCATGTGATATGAAAATGACAAGTGATATGATGATTAAGTCAATGAAATAGGAAAGTGCCATCCGCTGTAGGACCGAGACGTGCGACTAGAGGGGGGGTGAATAGGAGCACCTGAAAAACTCAAACTCAAACCCCCAAAGTGCGCTCTCACGAAAACACACGGACACCCGATACCGTCCACTGAACAGATACGTATCGGGTGGAAAGCGGAAGCACTCGAAATAACGCCCAAAGAAAAGGACGTAAGATGAGCAACCAAACTACACCTAAACGAGCAAACACACTACACCCAGACAAACACACACAACACCTAAAACTACACCTCTCTAATGTGCAGAGTTACGTAGCATAGACAAGCTACTAACCCTAGGACACATTGAGAAACCCTAAACTGAAAACACTAAAGCACCATCAAAGCAAGCAAGAACAACAAGGCACAAACAAAACATGACAAGCTACAAAGCTTGCAAGCGTCGCACACTAGCCACTCAACACACCGAAGCGTGCCTCACTTAAGAACAGTGAGTGAAGAGTATGGGCATGCAGTGGTTGACACAAAACAAGCTTGAAGCAAACCACAACACTCCAAAAGCCCAAAGAAACCAAGAAAAACAAACCCCAAAGCAAGCGGAGCAAGAAACACGCAAAAACAGCCCTAAATACACTAGACCGGACAATACTGTCTCAACCAAAAGAACTGACCGGACAAACCCAAAGAAAGGGGCTGAAACAGCCCTAAAAACCTATAGACCGGACAATTCGAGGGAAGGGGATCGGACAATCCGAAGTATAGGGTTCGGACAAACCTAAGGATAAACGATTAGTACTGTCAGTTCTCCGAAAAACTGCGCGCAGAAAACAGCCCGACACCTCTACGAAAAACGATCGAAACGGGGTCAAATCTCAACGAAACTTCATGAAAATTTGCATGGACAATCCTAAGGACCTTCCCTAGCAAATCCCAAAATATCAGCTCCAAAAGATCAAGGGATGCACGGGAATTGCAAATCTCGTAAGGTAGGTGAGTTGACAACCTAAAAAAAACTGCACGCAGGCACTCAAAAAACCGAACCAAAACTGGGTCAATTCTCAACGAAACTTCACGAAAATTTGCATGGATGATCCTAAGTACCTTCCCTAGCAAACTCCAAAAGATCCACTTGAAAAGATCAAGGGTTGCACGGGAATTTCAGATCTCGTGAGGTTGGTGAGTTGAACCCGAAAAACCTAGAAACGTCAAGAACGGCCCTTGCTCGTGGTTGGATGATTCTAGCACTTGGCTAGTGAGATGCACCACGTCCTAGCAAGGCAAAATACCAGCAAAAGAAAGGTCTCATCCTTGGACAACACAAAACATGCCAAAATCCAAGAAACGGGACCAAAAACGAAACTAGAAAAGGGGCAAAAAGGGAGGGACGAGATTGCTGCTCAAGACTTGGAATTTCACAACAAAGAACCTTGAATTAACCACGAAATTCAGGTTACAAGAGTTCCCTAGAGCCTACCTCCCTTCATCCTCCCACTAATGACAAGATTAGACTAAACTAGGCACTCATCTCCTAGCTAATCCTCTCTATTTCTTCTCTTTGGACCTTGGCTGCTAGGGTTAGGAAATCCTAGGGTTTGTGGCTGCCAAGATGAGCTCCAAGGGAGCCTCTCAAGTCTATTTATACCCTAGGCCCTAAACGACACAATTACATTAAGACACCTACTCTAAAAATGCCCGGAGGGGGCCAAACCGAAAAGATACAATCGGACGACTACGATGACGTCTTGATCATCTTCGGTTTCTCCGCCTCGCTTGGATGTGCGCCACGTAGCCAGTAGTCCAGAAGCTTCCCCCGGTTTTGAAGTCAAAAACCGGAAAACTTTATTCTGCGGGCTTCCTGGGCCAGGTCTTGGCCCAATCTTATATCTTGGCGAGTCGGAGCCCAACCCACCAAGTCATTTGAACTTGGGTGGCGGTTTTGAGCCGAAGCCGCCAAAGCCTCCCTCGCACGCCTTCATGCCATGCACTCGGGTTGGAGCACCACAGTGGCACCCGGCTTCTCCAGTCCATCGGAGTCGCCTCGCGGTCCATCGGAGGGCTTACACCACCGTTGCCGAACCGCCCCTCCGTGTACCGAGCTTCCATGGCCGACCGACGCCGAGCATTGCCTCCGGTCCATTGGAGGACTTTTGCCTCAGTCCATCGAGGTCTTCGTCTTCCTCTACCTCTAGTCCATCGGAGGGCCTCCAGTCCATCGGAGGACTTGTGCCATTGACAATCACTGATCACACCAGGAGAGCAATGAGGCCGATCCATTGGCTCTCAATCTCCCCCTTGATGAGTGCATTGTCAACACATCTCCAACGTGTAACCTGAAATAGAACAAAGACAAAAGAAAAGCGTAAAACTGAAAAAGAAAGGAAAAAGAAAAGAAATGCTCAAGCTGCCAAAAACCAAACAAAGGCAAAACACAAGACAGCTTGAAGCAAAATGAAAAACAAAACATCGGCTCCTCAAGACAGAGACAAAAGGATCAACGCACTGATGCAAAGAGCATGCTAAAAGCTCAACTCCCCCTGAAATGCATCCTCACAAATGCAAAATGAATGCAAAGCTCCCCCTCAACTAAAACTCTCCTGAGTTCTCCCCCTTTGTCCATATTTTAAGACTTCTTCCTTTGGAAGTACACTAATTTCTCCCTAAATTTCTCTCCCTTGTTGACAATGGACACATCAAGGGTTCTTTGAACTCAACTCCCCCTGAACTAGACAACTCCCCCTCAAAATATGTCATGAAATGCAAGGAGTGTAACTGAAAGAGCTCAGAAGGGATGTAAAGCTAGTAATCACAAGTTCTAGCATACAGAGCAAGTGAGGGCAAGGAAGCATACAATAAGCTCAAATGAATCTATCTCACACATATCAAGAGTAAGCTTGTTTTTCAGGGTTAATGAAAAGAAAGCATCACCGACATGAATAGCACCAAGCAAGATAGGCATGAACAACAAGATGCTAGCAATGCATACAAGGTGTGCTACTCTAAACCAAAGCATATACAACCAGCCATAAGCATTTTAGAGACTTGCAAATTTTAGATTTATACATTTGTATTCATAAGCAAGTTCTTTATGTGCCAGGGGTTATTCACTTGTCTTTTGCCACTTCTTACCAACCAATGCCAAGCCTAGGTTATATAACCATCAGAAGCTTAAGACAAGGTTTTGGTCATACACAGTCTAGTCCAAGTTCATGCCAAAGTGCAAAGGCAAGCTGTCTCGAACTAGATCAGTGTGACAAGCAAACCCACCTGGATCTTTCTCAATTCATCACATAAAACACCACTTGTAAGCATTTTGATTCAGATTTCAATTTAAGCAATGTGTCATAAAAGCTTAGGCATTAACTTAGCAAAGGCATACAACTAGCATATCCAGGTATGAAAAGATAGCATAGCATTCAACATTCCTACACATGCTAGGTAGCCAAATCAAGTGGTGATCATGGTTTTTTGATTTACAAAGAATAAAATGACTTAGCTCACAATTAGTATTCAACAGACTCAAGAGAGCTTAGCCAACCATGATCAAGCATGCATCTGTACAATCTAGTACAAGCAAGTACTAACTCATCATTCCAAAAGAGCTCTAGTACTCGTGAAGTGAAAATGCAAATGATACAATGCGATGCATGATATGATACAATATGCAAAAGAAACAAAAAGAAATAAAAACCAGATAAAAGCAGAAACTAAACTACAGAAGCTATCCCTTACTAAAAGGAATAGCACATTATCCCTGACTAAAAGGGATAGCACACTCCAAGCTCACCTCTCAAGCGCACAAAAGCGCCAAAGTCTAGGGGCTTGGTAAAGATATCGGCCAACTGGTTTTCAGAAGCTACATGCACTAAGTCTATGTCCCCCTTCTCATAGTGATCTCTCAGAAAGTGATACCTTACGTCTATGTGTTTGGTTCTGGAGTGCAAGACAGGGTTCTTAGCTACAGAAATAGCAGAAGTAGAGTCCACTAGAAGAGGGATTTTTCCGAACCTAAGGCCGAAATCACTAAGGGTGGCTTTCATCCATAAAAGCCGGGAGCAGCAGCTAGCAGCAGCTATGTACTCTGCTTCTGTGGTAGACAAGGATACACTAGCTTGCTTGCGGGATGACCAAGAGACAAGAGAGGTTCCTAAGAGTTGGCATGTGCCGGAGGTTGACTTGCGATCAATCCGGCAGCCAGCATGGTCAGCATCTGAGAACCCTCTAAGAGAAAGAGAAGAACCCGAGGAATACCAAAGACCAAGCTCAGGAGTGAATTTCAGATACCTAAAAATGCGCTTCACCGCTTGACGGTGAGAAGTCCTAGGAGAAGCCTGGTAGCGCGCACAGAGGCAGACCGCGAACTGAATGTCCGGCCTGGTCGCCGTCAGGTACAGAAGTGAGCCGATCATCCCTCGAAATTCCTTCTGGTCCACCGCTTCCCCATCTTCATCAGCATCAAGCGCCGTGTTTGTACTCATAGGAGTCATCATGGGCTTGGAGTCACCGATCTCAAACTTCTTTAGTATGTCACTTGTATATTTGGCTTGATGGACGAATGTTCCTTCAGGGCCTTGCTTGATCTGCAGCTCGAGGAAGAACTGGAGCTCACCCATAAAACTCATCTCAAATTCCCTGCTCATCTATTCAGCAAAACTAGAGACCAAAGCGTGAGATGAACCACCAAAGATTATGTCATCAACATATATCTGAACTATCAGGGTGTCACCTCCACGACTCAACAGAAACAAGGTCTTGTCTACTGAACCCATCACAAACCCAGACTTGAGCAGGAAACTCTTCAACCTAGCATACCAAGCTCTAGGAGCTTGCTTCAGACCATAAAGGGCTTTTCTCAACTTATACACCCGGTCTGGAAATCTAGCACTCTCAAAGCCAGGAGGTTGTCTCACATATACCTCCTCCTCTATGAACCCGTTCAGGAAAGCAGACTTGACATCCATTTGCTGCAGTTTGAAGCCTTTAGAGGCTGCAAAGGCAAGCAAAATCCTAATGGCTTCCAAACGAGCTACAGGGGCAAAGGTTTCCTCATAATCTATCCCCTCCTTCTGACAGAAACCCTGGGCTACCAATCTCGCTTTGTTCCTCACAATCATTCCATCCTCACCCTGTTTGTTCTTGAAAACCCACTTGGTACCTAAAGGACGATAGTTTGGTGGAGGTTCAACTAAATCCCAGACATGGTTTCTCTCAAAGTTCTCCAACTCCTCATGCATGGCGTTCACCCAGTTAGGATCAGATAATGCGTGTGACACATCCCGGGGCTCAAAAGAAGCAACATATGCAGAGTGGGAGAAAAAGGCTAGAGAGTTAACCGAGGAGCGTGTGACACGCTGGTGAATATCTCCAATCATCCAATGTGGAGGGTGATCCCACTGGACTTGCCGAGATAGAACAATCTCGGAAGTCACCTCCCCTGCGTCCTCAGCGGGTCCAGCCTCTGCTTGAGCTTGCTGTCGGGGGAGTGAGGAGGAAGCTGTGGGCAGGGGTCCTCCTTCATCATCTGAACTCGTAGCAGAGGGGGTAGGAGCTGCAGCCGGTGCAGTGGCTCCTGCATCACCATCATTAACCACACCTTCCTCATCCTCAAAGATGGGAGTGCCTTCTTCATCATCACCTGAAAGCTCAAAGGCAGGGGTTGTGCAGGGCATAGTCTCATCAAAAGAAACCTCACAAGTCTCAACAACTTGCTTGGCCTCTAAAATCCACACACGAAAAGCCCTAGAATTAGAAGCATACCCCAGAAAAATCCCATCCAAACAACGAGACTCAAACTTGTCCAAATGCCCCGCCTTCTTCAGCACAAAGCACCTGCAGCCAAACGCTCGCAAATGCTTGACGCTAGGCTGCCTACCAAATAGAAGTTCATACGAGGTCTTCCCAAGGAAAGCTCGCAAGAAAATCCGGTTCGCAATGTAACAGGCCGTATTCACTGCCTCAGCCCAAAAGCGCCTCGGAGTCCTATGCTCATCGAGCATCGTCCGTGCCATCTCAACAAGTGTGCGGTTCTTGCGTTCCACAACACCGTTTTGCGGAGGGGTATATGGAGAAGAAAACTGGTGTTCAAGACCTAGGTCACGACAGAAGTTTTCGAAACGAGAGTTTCTGAATTCTTTGCCATTGTCACTGCGGATAGCCCTCATGGCCTTATGACTCTCATTTCACAACCTCAGTACCAGATCCCGAACAAAACCAAACGCCTCATCCTTAGACTCCATGAAAAATACCCACGAGAACCGCGAAAAATCGTCCACAACGATAAGCACGTACCACTTCCCACTGACTGACACTACCCGAGCGGGACCTACTGTATCCATATGGAGTAGCTCACCCGGAGAGGAGGTCATAACCTGAGACATAGGGGTGGCAAACTAAGTCCTTCTCAGCTCTCAATTTGGGCAATCCTTGGATTAGGCCCATTGAACTTAACCTGACTAGCAGATCAAAGCTCAAGTGACCAAGTCTCCTATGCCACTTCCATATATCAGCAGAAGGACTAGCAACCAAACAGCGCGCAGGGCCAGAAACAGATGTGAGGTCGACCCTAAAAACCTGACCAAAAGGTAGCAAAGAGCAAACTAGGGTCTCCTCAGCATCAAGAACGCAGCACGCACCTTTCTTAAAACGAGCTCAAATCCGGACAAAGGCAACTTCTCTCAGGGAAAGCTTAGCGGAGAGCGAAACAGAACCAACACCCATCACTTTACCTTGACCATTGTCCCCGAATGTGATGTACTCCTTGGTGCTTACGGGGTTGAGGCTGGAGAACCACTTGCGGTGCCCTGTCATGTGCCTAGAGCAACCGGAGTCCATGATCCACACGTCCTCCATGCCTCGATCCTGCAAAGTCAAGTAAAGCGACGGTGAGCAAACGGTCCGGCACTGGGGTTAGTCCCAAAACTGCTGTACCAGTGCTGAGCCATCTGCTCAAAAGTGGGGTAAGCACAATCAAAGAAATCATCACGACGATCAGGCTAACCACGACCTCCAAAGCGTGAACCCTCGAAAGCTCTCTCAAAGCCTCGGTCACGAGGTCCATAGCCGCGCTGAGAACGACTAGGAGCTCGGCCGGTAAAGCGTCTCTCACCACCAGGAGCACGAGCCTGAAAGCCGCCTCCTCTCTCACCACTGGCAAAGCGGTCTCTCATCTCACCGCGGTGGGGAGGATCTTGCCTACCACCCTGGTAGAACTGATCCTGGTTCCCCCAAGCTCTCTCCTGTCTCTCAACCCGCTTCCTCCTGAAGCAAAACTCCTCTAGGTGGCCATTCCGCTGGCAAAACTCACAGTGGTAGACAGGCCTTCTAGGAATTGGGTTAGGCTGGGACTTGGGCTTAGGTGGTGTGGCCTTGGGTGGCTCAGGCTGCTGGACTGGCTTCTTGCCCTTGGGCTTAAGCTCTTCCTCAACAATCTTGTCCAGCTTAGCCTTAGAAGGCTTGGTGTCCAGTACTGCTTCTTTGGGGAAGCCTTGGGTGGCTCATGGTAAACCCCATCAACAGTCTCTCCTGGCTGGGTAGGTGCAGTCTTGACCTTAATTGGGGCACTCTTCTCACCCGAAATGCTGCACTCTCCAAACCCAACACCACTTGTCTCACCCTTAGCTCTTTTGGTGCTCTCTATGATCATCTCTAGTTGAGGTTGCCTCGCATATACCCAACTGAGCACCTCTCTCAACCTGTTGTTGTCATTTTGCAAAGACAACATCTCCTCCCTCAGATCCTCCAGAATCACAGTCTGGGCAGCACAGGTATCACAATCTAGGGAGCGAACCACAACAGCTTTCTCCTACTTCCTAATGGTGGCATCCCTATCCACCAGCTGCATCCTAAGGGTTAGGCAGTTCTCGCAAGTATCAGTAGGTGCTGAAAGCACCTCAAAGTCAGCTCTCAACTGCTCTAACTCACCTCTCAAAGTAGGACAGACCATACACGCACCCAAAAGCGTAGGTCTAGCCCTAAGCTCCTCAAGCTCCATGAGCTGCCCCTCAAACTTCTCCTTCAGAACAGCTAGCTCTCTAGCTAGACAGGGGCAAGACTCACACTCAAGCTCTCCACTCAAAGTAGACTCATCCAGTTTGGACTGGAGTTTGCCCAGCTCAGCCTTTAGCTCATCTATCTCCTCTACCCGCTTGGCATACCTATCTCTCAGGTCACCAAGCTCCATCATGAAAGACTCGCAGGTATGGCACTCAATCTCACTGGGTTGGGGTCTCACACTCCTCAACCTCTCATTCTCCTCTAAAGCCTTAGCAAGTTGGGCTTTCAACTTCTGCAGCTTCTTAGCTGCCTTCTCCAGCATCTTATCCTGGGCCTTAAGTTCCCGGCTGTTCTGCTCTAGCATCTCAAGGATTTCGGCTTGCTCAGGAGTTACCTCATCATCGGAAGAAGAGTTGCTGCCGTCATCCTTGTTCTCCTTGTCCTCAAGCGCCATGGAGCAAACCGAGCTCCTCTTGTCCTTGTTCTTGCGCCTGGACTTGGTGGAGACGAAGCACAAGCCAGCTGGACTGCCTTGATCGTTCCTCTTGTCCTTCCTGTACGTGATCTCCTCATCGCTTGAGCTCGACGAGGACGAAGAGGAAGAAGATCCGCTGCTGCAGAACCCGATCTCGGCGAAGAAAGCCTTGTCCCGCTTTCGGTTGTCCTTCTGGTAGCTCTTGAAAGCCTTTCGGAAGTTCTTCTTGCCGAAGGGACGCTTGCCGGAGCCGTGCTTGCTGGAGCGGTGCTTGTCAAAGCCTGCCTTGCCGGGGTGGTACTTGTCGGAGTCGCGGGAGTAGCTCTTGCCCTTCCTGTAGTAGTCGTTCTTGTTGGGGCACTCGGCGATGAAGTGGCCGACCTCTCCGCACTCGAAGCACTTGGGCCGCTCTCCCCTCTTCTTGCTCATACGGTTGTCATAGGCGCGCTGAAAGCGACTAGACACCAGACACAACTCGTCATCCCCAAGTGTCGCTAGCTGCTCCTCTGTAACAGACATCAAAGCAGAAAACGAGAAGTTGTGTAATATGGGGTTAGTGACAAACCCAATAGAGGGGTTAGCCAAGGCCAGACTCTTAGAACCTGTACAAGCAAGGGAATCCCTCATCTTGTAATCTACCTCAGTGGCCTTGAGCTTACTATAGAGCACCTCTACTCCAATCGTATCATACCCTGCCGACTCAATGATTGAGTTCACCTTGATCTCTCATATTTTTCTGTCCAAAGCATACAGCAACTTGACAGCCTGCTGATGATCGGTGTATGGGAGGGCAGCGGGGGCAGAGTTGACACGCAACTTGTTGATGATCGACTGGAAGAAACCAAACAAGTCGTCTACTGACTCTCCTGGCTTCTGGACGAAATTCTCATATTCGCGCCGGTAAGTCTCCACAAGCCTAGCCTTAATCGTCGCAGTACCCTCATGGTGTGCACTAAGCAGTGACCATATCTCACGCGCAGTCTTAAGGTGACTCACTCTCTCATAATCCATGGGACCAAGCCCGGAGAAGAGAAAGTTAACAGCCTTGGCATTCGCCTCATGCCGAGCCACGATATCCTGCGTAGTACGCTCAGCGACCGGAAGCACCACAAAAGTCGTACTCTGAGTAGCATCCCATATGTCCTGACTCTGGCTAACAAGGAACGCCTCCATCCTACCTTTCCAGTAGGGATAGCCATCGGAGCCAAGGATGGGAATTTTCTCGGAGTAAGTCATCGTCGCTACGGTTTTGTCACCAGTTAAGATATAGGAAACTTAACCGGCTCTGATACCACTTGTAGGACCGAAACGTGCGACTAGAGGGGGTGAATAGGAGCACTTGACAAACTCAAACTCAAACCCCCAAAGTGCGCTCTCACGAAAACACTGCACATCCACTGAACAGATACGTATCAGGTAGAAAGCGGAAGCACTCGAAATAACGCCCAAAGAAAAGGACGTAAGATGAGCAACCAAACTACACCTAAACGAGCAAACACACTACACCCAGATAAACACACACAACACCTAAATCTACACCTCTCTAATGTGCAGAGTTATGTAGCATAGACAAGCTACTAACCCTAGGACACATTGAGAAACCCTAAACTGAAAACACTAAAGCACCATCAAAGCAAGCAAGAACAACAAGGCACAAACAAAACAAGACAAGCTACAAAGCTTGCAAGCATCGCACACTAGCCACTCAACACACCGAAGCGTGCCTCACTTAAGAACAGTGAGTGAAGAGTATGGGCATGCAGTGGTTGACACAAAACAAGCTTGAAGCAAACCACAACACTCCAAAAAACCAAAGAAACCAAGAAAAACAAACCCCAAAGCAAGCGGAGCAAGAAACACGCAAAAACAGCCCTAAATACACTAGACCGGACAATACTGTCTCAACCAAAAGAACTGACCGGACAAACCCAAAGAAAGGGGCTGAAACAGCCCTAAAAACCTATAGACCGGACAATCCGAGGGAAGGGGATCGGAAAATCCGAAGTATAGGGTTCGGACAAACCTAAGGACAAACGATTAGTACTGTCAGTTCTTCGAAAAACTGCGCGCAGAAAACAGCCCGACACCTCTACGAAAAACGATCGAAATGGGGTCAAATCTCAACGAAACTTCATGAAAATTTGCATGGACAATCCTAAGGACCTTCCCTAGCAAATCCCAAAAGATCAGCTCCAAAAGATCAAGGGATGCACGGAAATTGCAAATCTCGTGAGGTAGGTGAGTTGACAACCGAAAAAACTGCACGCAGGCACTCCTAAAACCGAACCAAAACCGGGTCAATTCTCAATGAAACTTCACGAAAATTTGCATGGATGATCCGAAGTACCTTCCCTAGCAAACTCCAAAAGATCCACCTGAAAAGATCAAGGGTTGCACGGGAATTTCAGATCTCGTGAGGTTGGTGAGTTGAACCCAAAAAACCTAGAAACGTCAAGAACGGCCCTTGCTCGTGGTTGGATGATTCTAGCACTTGGCTAGTGAGATGCACCACATCCTAGCAAGGCAAAATATCGGCAAAAGAAAGGTCTCATCCTTGGACAACACAAAACGAGCCAAAATCCAAGAAACGGGACCAAAAACGAAACTAGAAAAGGGGCAAAGAGGGAGGGACGAGATTGCTGCTCAAGACTTGGAATTTCACAACAAAGAACCTTGAATTAACAACGAAATTCAGGTTACAAGAGTTTCCTAGAGCCTACCTCCCTTCGTCCTCCCACTAATGACAAGATTAGACTAAACTAGGCACTCATCTCCTAGCTAATCCTCTCTATTTCTTCTCTTTGGACCTTGGCTGCTAGGGTTAGGAAATCCTTGGGTTTGTGGTTGCCAAGATGAGCTCCAAGGGAGCCTCTCAAGTCTATTTATACCCTAGGCCCTAAACGACACAATTACATTAAGACCCCTACTCAAAAAATGCCCGGAGGGGGCCAAACCGAAAAGATACAATCGAACGACTACGATGGCGTCTTGATCATCTTCGGTTTCTCCGCCTCGCTTGGATGTGCGCCACGTAGCCAGTAGTCCGGAAGCTTTCCCCGGTTTTGAAGTCAAAAACCGGAAAACTTTATTCTGCGGGCTTCCTGGGCCAGGTCTTGGCCCAATCTTCTATCTTGGCGAGTCGGAGCCCAACCCACCAAGTCATTTGAACTTGGGTGGCGGTTTTGAGCCGAAGCCGCCAAAGCCTCCCTCGCACGCCTTCACGCCATGCACTCGGGTTGGAGCACCACAGTGGCACCTGGCTTCTCCAGTCCATCGGAGTCGCCTCGCAGTCCATCGGAGGGCTTACACCACCGTTGCCGAACCGCCCCTCCGTGTACCGAGCTTCCATGGCCGACCGACGCCGAGCATTGCCTCCGGTCCATTGGAGGACTTTTGCCTCAGTCCATCGATGTCTTCGTCTTCCTCTACCTCTAGTCCATCGGAGGGCCTCCAGTCCATCGAAGGACTTGTGCCGTTGACAATCACTCATCACACCAGGAGAGCAATGAGGCCGATCCATTGGCTCTCATCCGCTATGCTAGAAGAAATTCCACCAAAATTCCTATAGCTATACTACCCTATGAGTATGTTTATCGATCACTTTTCTGCATATCCATGGAATGATTAGTTATGCGTGTATGATCTCTAGGCGTCTCGTGTATTGCATCATGCATATTATTCATATAGCGACGCTTATTGTAGATACGTGATAAAGAAACAAGTGCACGGGTCTACATTAAGCAACGGTGGTCCAAAAGACCAACTAAGCCCCAAGCACGACCTGGAGGGCCCATCAGTCGTGTTTGGAAGGAGGAGCAGTCCAAGTGATCAAGGGGTTGCCTGGGGCAAAGCCTCACAACCCGGCAAACTAACATTAGCGTAGTTTGTTGGTTCTCTTAAAGCAAATCAAAGGTAGGCAGGACCGTGCAAATCCCAGCAAACAAATTATTTTGAGTTACGCATATGCATTAGGGTTGATTGAAACCAATTGCATTAGACTTCCCGGCCGCCCTGGTCCTAGCACCTATACTTAGGGTTCGTAGGACGAGTGCCTAGAATGGTTAGGCGCGAGTAGACACGAGTGAGCACTGTCACTCGTCTCATAGGGTTTACTTTCGAATGATGAATCCTCATTACTATGAATTTATTATTGCTATGTTATGCTTTCAATTGAGACCGGGCGGAGATATGGGATTACTATGTTGAAAAATGATGTGATGGTATGGTGGACACTGCCCGAGTCGCATAAGGCCTGTTCGCTGTTCGCCTGCTGATCGGCATAACATTGCTAGGGTGCTTATCCGGGATCAATGGACCGGTGAAAGTCTTACTTGTGCCGTCTCAAGAAAGGGGCACGTTCCTACCCACTGGTTGAGAGGAAGGTGGCCGCGGAGGCGGGTGTCAAAGGAGGGCAGAACCCGACGTAACCGAGGTAACGCTCCTGCGACAACGCGCTCCGGGAGTCAGGCGGGAGTGGTCATCGAACTTGAGACGGGACAAGTGGAGATGGGGGAAGCATATGTGGAACGCTGGGAGTTAGTAAGCATATGCCATCCTGGTGCTTCTAGTTATTCCCGGGAATATAAAAATCGATTCGAATCGCTGGTGCTCACCAGGTGTGAGAATGCCAATATCGCACACGGGCAACGTTGAACTGTTTGAGGCATGATGTTTTATGGAATTGATGATTTGCTACTACACAATGGATATACCTGTTTTACTTCATGCAAATTACTTACTTTATATTACCGATGAGATTCAGGATAAGGACTAGCGGCTGTCAAATCCCGCTATAGCATGACACTAAACTATAGTGGATAATCATGATTAAAGGATAGCGACTGTCAAATCCCACTATCCTATGACAACATTTTACAGTTTAAAATCAATGGCTAAGGACCTACTTGCTAGTAAGCTGAGCTTTGCGTCAGCCATAAACCCCGTCCATTAAGTCCTACTGAGTAATTAGTACTCAGGGTTTGCCCCCACTTTTGGCTCACAGGTACCGGCGGCATTTGGATAGCTGCTTGGAGAAGGGTAGAACCAGTGGGCTCGGTGCTTCTCACCTCGTTCGTCTGTATGAAGACTACTTAATTATTTGGTTTCCGCTGCGAGATGTTTTGAAAATTCTTCCGCATTATATTTATTTTGGACATGTATTTGGCTATATACATTCTTGGTTTGTAAACTAAGTCTATCTATTCTATATTTCAACTGCCTGTGATGATGTAACTGTTGTGGCTCCATCGAGAGTCGGATGTGTATGATGTCGGTTCCTCTGGGAAATGGTGTTATCGAGAGCCGAAGGCCTCTCAACGGATGACCGGGTTTAGTACGGTCTAAGTACATTGCAAGCTAATGGTGGCAGGTGTACTTAGCCCGTATTAAATCGGCAGTTCCGCCACAGGTATGCTCTTCATTGTTTCCTCCACCATGAGCAGCAGCAACAATAGCTTCCATCTCCTCAATGGATAACTTGGATTGTCGTTTTGATAGCCTGTCAGCACCAGAGGTTGTGGGGTCTGACAGAAACTTGGATATATTGCTCTGCATTAACTCTATGAGTCAGGAGATGATTGCAAGCCAAATCACTTACAGAAGTCATAGTAAGATCACTTACATTGGGAGTTGGATTCCATGCGGAATATGGTTTAGGAGTACCGTTGTGAGCTTCACCTCTGAGCGTCAACTCCACTCGGGCTTTGACATCATGTTCACTCATGGCTAGGGTTGTCTCTCTAGTTGGATCACTAGCTCCGACGTACAGATAGATAGGGTAAATCCTATCCTTCAGTGGCTGAATGCAGCAATACACAAAATCTATGACCACAGCTTGGGTAGTAAGGCCATTTGTAGGACCGAGACGTGCGACTAGAGGGGGGTGTGAACAGGAGCACTTGAAAACTCAAACTCAAACCCCCACCGCAGTACAAAACTAAAACAACACCAACAACGAGCCTAGACACCGTCCACTGAGAGCATACGTATCATGCTCACAACACGTGCTTGGTACCGTCCACTGAATAGATACATACCAAGCACCAAGCGAAACCACACGCTCAAATGGCTAAGAAAAAGAGCGCAAAAAGAATCAACTCCAGAAAACTGCAAATTTCAGACAGACAGGGCTGCAAAGAAAAATCTCAAAACTCTAGAAACAAAGCTCCAAACCACCCCAAAAAATTACCACACCTTCACAAGGCAATAGGGAACAGATCCAAAAAATTTTAGGCCAATTGGAGCAAGTTGTGACAACCGGACTGTCCAGTGCTTACAGCCTGACACTCCAAAATGATTTGGACCAAAACCCAATCAAACCAACTCCAAAAATTATGAAATTTTTACTGAAGGTTAAGAAGGGGCTAAGGAACAACTCCACACATTTTCAGCTCAATTGGAGAAGGAATAAAAATCCTAGAGCCACCGGACCATCCGGTGCAAAGCCACTGGACTGTCTGGTGGTTAAAAAACTGACAGACCAACCCCAAAATAAAAATACCAAAACCAGGTCAAAACACCTCCAAAAAATCTGAAATTTTTATGGGAGCTTTATTGTTCACAGAACAAGAGCACCAAAAAATTTCAGCTCATTTCGAGTAGGTGAGATCACAGAAACAACAACCGGACAAAATAGACAGCCACCGGACGAAATAGACAGCGACCGGATGTTATAGACAAACAGAAAAACAGCCACACGAAACTTGAACTTCCGAAGCCAAAACATGACTAAACCTTCACCAATCTTCACGAAATTTTGCACACACTAACCTAGCTCCCTTCCAAAGCTATTCCCAAAAGATCTATTGAAAACGGTCAAGGGATTAGTGGGAATTTCGGATCTCGTAAAGAGGTGAATATTTGGGCAAGAAAGGGGAAACCTCGAGAACAACTTGCTCATGGCAATCCTTTGGGATTGAGATATTCTAAGACATAATCTCCACATCCTTGCAAATCCAAAACACAAGAAAAACAAAGGATCCAACCTTGGCCAAAGCAAACACCCAAAAAGCCAAGGATTGAAGCCAAAAACCAAAGAGAATAAGGGGAGGAGAAGCACACAAAGTTGCTGCATGAAACCACTTCGATTATGAGCCTCAAAAGAGGTCTTAGGTCATATTACAATGAAAGATTTTGTCCCAAGCAACCACCCTCACCTTCCCTCTTGATTTCGAGGCTAGATCTCAACCTAACCTTCCTAAACTTGGAGCTCAAAGCTTAAGGACGAAAATTACCCTAAGGAAATGAAAACCTAGCTGCCAAGACTGCCTCTAATGACCAGCTCTTAGGCTATTTATACACTGGTTCAGTTTTGGCATTTTTACACATAGACCCCTAACACCAGAAACGCCCGGAGGGGCTAAAACAGAAAAGAACCCGAAATATCGGGGACGGACGACCACGATGAAGACTTGATCTTCTTAGCTTCTGCGCAATCTTCGGATGTCCTCCACGTGGCCAGTAGTCCAATCCACCTTTGTACGCCCGGTTTTGAAGTCAGAAACCGGAAAACTTTAGGAAGTCTCCGTCTGGGCCGGACTTGGCCCATCTTCTCTATCTATCGAGTTGTGGCCCAACTCACCAAGCCATGGGTAGCTTGGGTGGCGGTTTTGAGCCGAAGCCGCCAAAGCCTCCCTCGCACGCCTTCGCGCCATGCACTCGGGTTGGAGCACCACGGTGCCACCCGGCTTATCCAGTCCATCGGAGTTGCCTCGCGGTCCATCGGAGGGCTTACACCACCGTTGTCGATCCGCCCCTCCATGTATCGAGCTTCCTTGGCTGACCGACGCCGAGCATTGCCTCCGGTCCATTAGAGGGCTTTTGCCTCAGTCCATCGAGGTCTTCATCATCTATCTCCAGTCTATCGGAGGGCTTGAGCTCATTGACAATCACTCATCACACCAGGAGAGCAATGAGGCCGATCCATTGGCTCTCAATCTCCCTCTTGATGAGTGCATTGTCAACACCTTCAACTTGTAACCTGAAATAGAACAAAGATAAGGGAAAAGCGTAAAACCGATAAAGAAAGAAAGAAAGAAGAAAGTTGCTCAAAATGCCCAAGAACCAAATACAAGCAAAGAAACAGGGCACAATGAGACAACAAAATAAAGCAAAGCATCGGCTCCTTAAGACAGAGGCAAAAGGCTCAATGCACCGATGCAAAGAGCATGCTAAAAGCTTAACTTCCCCTGAAATGCATCCTCACAAATGCAAAATGAGTGCAAAGCTCCCCCTCAACTAAATCTCTCCTGAGTTCTCCCCTTGTCCATATTTTTAAAATCTCCCCTTTGGAAGTACACTAATTTCTCCCCCTTGTTGACAATGGACACATCATGGGTCCTTGAACTCAACTCCCCCTGAACTAGACAACTCCCCCTCAAAATATGCCATGAAATGAAAAGAGTGTAACTGAAAGAGCTCAGAAGGGATAGGAAGCTAGTAATCACAAGTTCTAGCATACAGAGCAAGTGAGGACAAGGAAGCATACAACAAGCTCAAATGAATCTATCTTACACAGATCCGGAGCTTGTTTTTCAGGGCTATTGAAAAGAAAGCATCACCAACATGAATTGCACCTAGCAAGATAGGCATGAACAGCAAGATGCTAGCAATGCATACAAGGTGTGCTACTCTCAACCAAAGCATATACAACTAGCCATAAGCATTTTAGAGACTTGCAAATTTCAGATTTAAGCATTTGTATCCATAAGCAAGTTCTTTTTGTGCCAGGGGTTATTGACTTGTCTTTTGCCACTTCTTACCAATCAATGCTAAGGCTAGTCTCAAAGGACCATCAGAAGCTTAAGACAAGGTTTTGATCATACACAGCCTAATCCAAGTTCATGTCAAGGTGCAATGACAAGCAATCTCAAACTAGATCAGTGTGATAAGCAAACCCACCTAGATCTTTCTCATTATAGCACATAAGACACCACTTGTAAGCATTTGAATTTAGATTTCAATTTAAGCAAGGTGTCATAAAAGCTTAGGCATTAACTTAGCAAAGGCATACAACTAGCATTTCTAGGTATGAAAAGATAGCATAGTATTCAATAATCCTACACATGCTAGATAGCCAAATCAAGTGGTGATCATGGTTTTTGATTTGCAAAGAATAAAATGACTTAGCTCACAACTAGTATTCAACAGATTCAAGAGAGCTTAGCCAACCATGATTAAGCAAGCATCTGTACAATCTAGCACAAGCATGTACTAACTCATCATTCCAAAAGAGCTCTAGTGCTAGTGAAGTGAAAATGCATATGATACAAAGCAATGCATGATATGATACAATATGCAAAAGAGACAAAGAGAAATAAAAGCAAGATAAAAGCAAAATCTAAACTACAGAAACTATTTCTTACAAAAAGGAATAGCACACTATCCCTGACTAAAAGGGATAGCACATTCCAAGATCACCTCTCAGACGCGCAAAAGCGTCAAACTTTAGGGGCTTGGTAAAGATATCGGCTAACTGGTTTGCAGAAACTACATGGATTAAGTCTATGTCTCCCTTCTCATAGTGATCTCTCAGAAAGTGAAACCTCACGTCTATGTGTTTGGTTCTAGAGTGCAAGACGGGGTTCTTAGCTACAGAAATAGCAGAAGTAGAGTCAACTAGGAGAGGGATCCTACCAAACCTAAGGCCAAAATCACTAAGAGTGGCTTTCATTCACAACAGCTGGGAACAGCAGCTAGCAGCAGTTATGTACTCTGCTTCTGTGGTAGATAGGGATACGCTAGCTTGCTTGCGGGAGGACTAAGAGACAAGAGAGGTTCCTAAGAGTTGGCATATGTCGGAAGTTGACTTGCGATCAATCCGGCAGCCAGCATGGTCAGCATCTGAAAACCCTCTAAGAGAAAGAGAAGAACCTAAGGAGTACCAAAGACCAAGCTCAGGAGAGAATTTCAGATACCTGAAAATGCGCTTCACCGCTTGAAGGTGAGAAATCCTTGGAGAAGCCTGGTAGTGTGCACACAGGCAAACCGCAAACTGAATGTCCGGTCTGGTCACCGTCAGGTACAGAAGTGAGCCGATCATCCCTCAAAATTCCTTCTGGTCCACCGCCTCCCCATCTTCATCAGCATCAAGCGCCGTGTTTGTACCCATAGGAGTTGTCATGGGTTTAGAGTCACCCATGTTAAACTTCTTGAGTATGTCCCTTATGTACTTGTCTTGATGGACACCCTCAAGGCCTTGCTTTATCTGCAGCCCGAGGAAGAACTAGAGCTCACCCATAAGACTCATCTCAAATTCCCTACTTATCTGTTCAGCAAAACTAGACACCAAAGCGTGAGATGAACCACCAAAGATTATGTCATCAACATATATCTAAACTATCAGGGTGTCACCGCCACGACTCAACAAAAATAAGGTCTTATCTACCGAACCCATCACAAACCCAGACTTGAGCAGCAAACTCTTCAACCTAGCATACCAAGCTCTAGGAGCTTGCTTTAGACCATTAAGGGCTTTCCTCAACTTATACATCCGGTCTGGAAATCTAGCTCTCAAAGCCAAGAGGTTGTTTCACATATACCTCCTCCTCTACGAACCCGTTCAGGAAAGCAGACTTGACATCCATTTGCTGCAGTTTGAAGCCTTTAGAAGCCGCAAAGGCAAGCAAAATCCTAATGGCTTCCAAACGAGGTACAGGAGCAAAGGTCTCCTCATAATCTATCCCCTCCTTCTGACACAAACCCTGGGCTACCAATCTAGCTTTATTCCTCACAACCATCCCATCCTCACCCTGTTTGTTCTTGAAAACCCACTTGGTACCTATAGGGCGACAGTTTGGTGGAGGCTCAACTAAATCCTAGACATGGTTTCTCTCAAAGTTCTCCAACTCCTCATGCATGGCTTTCACCCAGTTAGTATCAGATAATGCATGTGACACATCCCGGGGCTCAAAAGAAGCAACATATGCAGAGTGGGAGAAAAAGGCTAGAGAGTTAACCGAAGAGCGTGTGACATGCTGGTGAATGTGTCCAATCATCCTGTGAGGAGGGTGATCCCGCTGGACCTGCCGAGATGGAACAATATTGGAGGTCACCTCCCCTGCATCCTCAGTGGGTCCAGCCTCTGCATGAGCTTGTCATCAGGGGAGTGAGGAAGAAGCCGTAGGCAAGGGTCTTCCATCATCATCAGAGCTCATAGTAGAGGGGGCAGGAGCTGCAGCCGATGCAGTGGCTCCTGCATCACCATCATCAACCGCACCTTCCTCATCCTCAAAGATGGGGGTGCCTTCTTCATCATCACCTGAAAGCTCAAAGGCAGTGGTTGTGCAAGTTTCATCAAAAGAAACCTCACAAGTCTCAACAACTTGCTTGGCCTCCAAAATCCACACATGAAAAGCCCTAGAACTAGAAGCATACCCTAGAAAAATCCCATCCAGACAACGAGACTCAAACTTGTCTTGATGCCCCGCCTTCTTAACCACAAAACACCTGCAGCCAAATGCTCGCAAGTGCTTGACGCTGGGCTACCTACCAAACCGAAGTTCATACGAGGTCTTCCCAAGGAAAGCTCGCAATAAGATCCAGCTCGCAATATAACAAGCCGTATTCACTGCCTCAGCCCAAAAGCGCCTCGGAGTCCTATGCTCATCGCATCGTCCGTGCCATCTCAACAAGTTTACGGTTCTTGCGTTCCACAACACCGTTCTGCGGTGGGGTATATGGAGAAGAAAACTGGTGCTCAAGACCTAGGTCACGACAGAAGTTTTCGAAACGAGAGTTTCTGAATTCTCTGCCATTGTCACTGCGGATAGCCCTCATGGCCTTATGACTCTCATTTCTCAACCTTAGTACCAGATCCCGAACAAAACCAAACGCCTCATCCTTAAACTCCATGAAAAATACCCACGAGAACCACGAGAAGTCGTCCACAACGACAAGCACGTACCACTTTCCACTGACCGATGCTACCCGAGCGGGACCTACTGTATGCATATGGAGTAGCTCACCCGGATAGGAGGTCATAACCTGAGACAGAGGAGTGTGAGAAGCGGCAACCATCTTGCCATGACGACAGGGGTGGCATACTAACTCCTTCTCAGCTCTCAACTTGGGCAATCCTCGGATTAGGCCCATTGAACTCAACCTGACTAGCAGATCAAAGTTCAGGTGACCAAGCCTCCTATGCCACTTCCAAATACCAACAGAAGGACTAGCAACCAAACAGCGAGCAGGGCCAGAAACAGATGTGAGGTTGACCCTAAAAACCTAACCAAAAGGCAGCAAAGAGCAATCTAGGGTCTCCTCAGTATCAAGAACGCAGCACGCACCCTTCTTAAAACGAACCTCAAAACCTTCGTCGAGAAGTTGTGAAACAAAAACCAAATTGAACCCTAGATCCGAACGAAAGAAACTTCTCCCAGGGAGATGATGAGGACATCGCCACGCTGGATGTGCACGATTCGTGGTCTTCTCCAAGTCGGAATTCGTCCCCAACTCGGTTGCCACGTTCACCCCGTTTTCAGCAGACAACACGTCACGGTTTCGGCCATATCTCCTTCATACGACATCGAAACGGGGCGTTCTCGGATGCGTTGGAATCGGGATGACGACGCCGTCGTTTTGGTTCTGGTCCTAGCTCCAGAAGATTCGTGGGTCATGCTGTGTGACCACAAAAAGTTGCAGCAACTTTGTTTTGGGCCAAAACTTAAATTGTATCGTGTCGGGCCTTAAGCCCATATTGAGGGGCGCCCCTCCTTGGTCACGCCTCAACCCTAGGATGTCCAGGACTATATATATTCAGTAGCCGCCGTCACTTTAGAGTTGGGTTTTGTTTAGTTTGAGTTGTCCATCGAGAAACTTGATAGATTCATTGTAATTGCTGGTGACAAACCCTGTTGCAGTGATCCAAGGCCCCCGTTCTTGATCTCCTCCATTGTTGACGATTAGCCCATTGGAACCGAGTTCTTGAACTCCCTATCTTATTCGCTTCATACATATTTGCAATTTCAGATTGCGTGTTTATACCTTCTTGCTTGTGTTCTTCGATTCGCTTGCAGGAATAGCCTTATCGGCGAGGTCAATCAAGTTGTGCTTGGTTGATAACCAACGGAGCTGTGGTGTAGCGGTTGCAGGTTCGAATCTTGTTGATTTGAAGCGGACCGTCAACGTCGAGTTCTCCACCAAATCGATATTTACCCGTACCTTACGGAAGATTGGGCCAGCGTCTCATCAAGTGGTATCAGGATTCCAGGTTTTCCCGTGAGGTATAATTGAGTTGTTTCCTTTAGATTCGTTCGTGTGTGCATTACCTACAGTCCACAAAAAAAAAAGCCCTAAAAAAAAAAAAAAAATTCCCCTGTCCTATAACCGTGAGGTATTTTTAAGCCGTGCAATTTCGTTTTCAGTATTCGCTTTGTTCAGTTCGTATCCGTGTCCTAGTTGTGTTGCTGGTTTAGGGTTGTGTCGTAGTCGTAATTCAACTGTTCTCTTGCTATTCTTTGTTTCCGCCACAATCCCATCCACGATTACCCACACAACAAGTCGCGTTGTGATTTTGTTTCCCCACTTTCCTTCTCCATCCATCATTCGCCGTCGTGTGCCAATTCCGCCATCCAAACCCTAATTTCCGCCGTCGGGTTGTGCCATCGGAAAAACTTAACTTGAGGTACCTTCCATAAAACAGGCATAACTTTCCGCTCGTTTGTCAGAAAAATCCGAAAAAAATCCGAAAAAAATCCGAAAAATCCGATTGTCGGTTTGCGTCTGTCAAAATTGCCAAAAAAATTCAGGAAAATAAAGAAAAAAATTGATCAAGGGTTTTGCACGTTTTTCAGAGAACGTGCTGTTTTTCCTGTAGACCACAACTGACCTCTGTTGAAGGTGAAATTATTTGTGGTTCAATTTTTTTTTGTGATCCTTGTTCAAGGAAAAATATCAGAAAAATCATACAAAAAAAGTCAAAGATCTTGTGTTCTTCGGGTGCCCCCTGTTCACGTGCTGATTCGCCTATTCTGTGAGTTTCATCCATCGTCACTTGTTTCCTCTTGTTGCGCTACGTCTAGGCACGTCTTAGCCAGCAACTGTGACTTGTACTTTGGATACTTATTGAGCTTTGCTAATCTGCATTCGTTATTTGCTACTCCTTGCTATCATATTTGAGTGTCTCCTACCTATAGCTCCACAAATACTTCGGTCAGCACAGGTTCCTTCTTGCAACTGTTACACCTCAAGCTCGACAACAAGATTGTACCGCCTGTTTAGCTTTGGTAAGAACACTTGCAAGACGGTGGTAAGCCGCTTGAGATTTTGCTTTCCACATACAGCACCACCCACCTCCAACCGGTTCCTTTTAGTTGATAGGGATAATACTTTTGTGTTGTCTTTTCCTGTCTTCTAACCATGTCAGGATCTCCAACGGACTTCAACGACTGTGTGTCCAAGGCTGAGCTTACCTCATTCATGAATGAGCAGCGCATTCTTGCGACCGAGCAGCGCAACCTCCTCGACGCGCTAACCCGAAACATGAACAATTTAGTGACTCGTGTTGCACAGGTTGAGCAACGCCGTCCATGTGCAGGAGGTGACGATAACATTGGTGGTTTTGAGGATGATATGGATGACGATGAACCTGACCCTGATGCACATAACCGTCGCCGCTTCAACTTCAACCGCCGCGGTATGGGAGGTAATAATGGTAACAATGATCCTTTCTCCAAAATAAAATTTAGTCTCCCTGAGTTTGCTGGTCATGTTGACCCTGATGCATATTTAGATTGGGAACTTTCTGTTCAACAAAAATTTGATTCCCATGCTGTTCCTGAGGAGCATAGAGTAAGACTTGCTACTAGTGAATTTACTAAATTTGCTCTTTTCTGGTGGAGTGATCTTTGCAATGCTAATAATGCTGTTGTTCCTCAAACTTGGAGAGAATTAAAGGCTCGCATGAAATCTCGTTTTGTTCCTCCTTATTACCAACGTGATTTACGTTTAAAACTGCAAACTTTAACACAAGGTGATAGAGGAGTAGAGGACTATTATCAGGAATTGCTTATGAGCTTAGCACGTTGTGGCATTCGTGAAGAGGATAATGATACATGTGCTCGTTTCTTTGGTGGTTTAAATGCTGAAATACAAAGTATACTTGATTACAAAACTTGGCGCAATTTTTCTGCTTTGTATCATCTTGCTATTAAGGCAGAACGGGAAGTACAGGTACGCCGCCAAGAAGAACAATCTTTCAGGTCACAAGGACGATCGTTTTTGCAACGTGCCAACGTTGAGAAGTCCAAGGCTTCTTTTGCTACGCCACCTCCAGCGCTGCCTTCCTCGACGCAAGCTTCCGAGGTGAGTATTTCGTCTTCTGTGCAGCTCCAGCCACAGAAGCGAGGTGCTGCTGCCCCTGCACATTCTTCTACCAGCGGTTCCTCCTCCAAAATCATATGCCATCGATGCAAGGGCATGGGCCATGTCATGAAGGATTGCCCAAGTCGTCGTGCTTACATTGCTACCGCTGATGGTACTGGGTATGAAAGTGCTAGTGATATAGAAGATGAATTGGTTCTTTCTACTAACCTTGCTGCAGAGATGGATGCGGTTGCCATTGATTCCGTGGCTGCCACCGCGGAATATCCTACCCTTGTTGTACAGCGTACTTTGAGTACACGGGTGGACCATGAGGAAGAGAAGCTCCAGCGCAACAACTTGTTCCATTTGTTTCTCATTGTGCAGGAGTGTCGTGTTCTCACCATCATTGATAGCGGGAGTTCCAGCAATTTGGTGAGTACAGATTTGGTCCACAAGCTTGGTTTGCCTACACGTGACCTTCCCCACCCATACCACATCCAATGGTTCAACAATAGCGGTAAGGCGAAGGTAACCAAATCAGCCCGTATACACTTTTCTGTGGGCGTTTATAAAGGTTATGCTGATTTTGATGTTGTTCCTATGCAAGCATCTTCCTTATTGTTAGGACGACCATGGGAATTTGATAATGATGTGTCACACCATGGTAGAACTAATACATATACTTTCATGCATAAGGATAAGAAAATTACTTTGTCTCCTTTGTCGCCAGCTGATATTCGAAACTATCATAAAGAACATGCTGCAAATGTTACAAATGTTAAACATGACCTTCCTGTAGATTCCCCTCATGCTCGCAATAATGGAATTAAATTGAATAAAGATGTTTATCTTGCGACCACTGCTGCCACTGCTGCATTATGTGAAAACAATGCTGCACCTTGTTATACTATGCTTTGTCAACCTATTCGTGCATCGCCTGCTGTCACTAACCTTTTGCAGGTACTTGGTGAGTCGAGGACGACTTTGTTCCAAGAAGGGGAGGATGATGCGGACATCATGAGGATGGAGTCGAGGACGACTCCAATTCAAGAAGGGGAGGATGATGAGGACATCGCCACGCTGGATGTGCACGATTCGTGGTCTTCTCCAAGTCGGAATTCGTCCCCAACTCGGTTGCCACGTTCACCCCGTTTTCAGCAGACAACACGTCACGGTTTCGGCCATATCTCCTTCATACGACATCGAAACGGGGCGTTCTCGGATGCGTTGGAATCGGGATGACGACGCCGTCGTTTTGGTTCTGGTCCTAGCTCCAGAAGATTCGTGGGTCATGCTGTGTGACCACAAAAAGTTGCAGCAACTTTGTTTTGGGCCAAAACTTAAATTGTATCGTGTCGGGCCTTAAGCCCATATTGAGGGGCGCCCCTCCTTGGTCACGCCTCAACCCTAGGATGTCCAGGACTATATATATTCAGTAGCCGCCGTCACTTTAGAGTTGGGTTTTGTTTAGTTTGAGTTGTCCATCGAGAAACTTGATAGATTCATTGTAATTGCTGGTGACAAACCCTGTTGCAGTGATCCAAGGCCCCCGTTCTTGATCTCCTCCATTGTTGACGATTAGCCCATTGGAACCGAGTTCTTGAACTCCCTATCTTATTCGCTTCATACATATTTGCAATTTCAGATTGCGTGTTTATACCTTCTTGCTTGTGTTCTTCGATTCGCTTGCAGGAATAGCCTTATCGGCGAGGTCAATCAAGTTGTGCTTGGTTGATAACCAACGGAGCTGTGGTGTAGCGGTTGCAGGTTCGAATCTTGTTGATTTGAAGCGGACCGTCAACGTCGAGTTCTCCACCAAATCGATATTTACCCGTACCTTACGGAAGATTGGGCCAGCGTCTCATCAGGAAAGCTTGGCAGAGAGCGATACAGAACCAACACCCATCACTTTACCTTGACCATTGTCCCCGAATGTGATGTTCTCCTTGGTGCTCACGGGGTTGAGGCTGGAGAACCACTTGGGGTGCCCTGTCATGTGCCTAGAGCAACCGGAGTCCATGATCCACACATCCTCCATGCCTCGATCCTGCAAAGTCAAGAAAAGCGATGGTGAGCAAACGGTCCGGCACTGAGGTTAGTACCAAAACTGCTGTACCAGTGCCAAGCCATCTGCTCAAAAGTGGGGTAAGCACAATCAACAAAACCATCATGTCGATCAGGGTAACCACGACCTCCAAAGCGTGAACCCTCGAGCTCTCTCACAAACCCTCGGTCACGAGGTCCATAGCCTCGCTGAAAACGACTAGGAGCTCGACCGACAAAGCGTCTCTCACCACCAGGAGCACGGGCTTGAAAGCCGCCTCCTATCTCACTACTAGCAAAACGGTCTCTCATCTCACCTCGGTAGGGAGGATCTTGCCTACCACCCTAGTAGAACTTATCCTTGTTCCCCTAAGCTCTCTCCTGCCTCTCAACCCGCTACCTCTTGAAGCAAAACTCCTCTAGGTGGCCATTCCGCTGGCAAAACTCATAGTGGTAGACAGGCCTCCTAGGAACTGGGTTAGGCTGGTACTTGGGCTTAGGTGGTGTGGCCTTGGGTGCCTCAGGCTGCTGGACTGGCTTCTTGCCCTTAGGCTTAAGCTCTTCCTCCACAATCTTGTTTAGCTTAGCCTTAGAGGGCTTAGGTGTCTAGTATTGCATCTTTGTGGCAGCCTTGGGTGGCTCATGGTAAACCCCATCAACAGTCTCTCTAGACTGGGAAGGTGCAATCTTGATCTTAACTGGGGCACTCTTCTTTCCCGAAGTGCTGCACTCTCCAAACCCAACACCGCTCGTCTCACCCTCGGCTCTCTTGGTGCTCTCTATGATCATCTCTAGTTGGGGTTGCCTAGCATATACCCAATTGAGCACCTCTCTCAACCTGTTGTTGTCATTTTGCAAAGACAACATCTCCTTCCTCAGATCCTCCAGAACCACAGTCTGGGTAGCACAAGTGTCACAGTATAGGGAGGGAACCTCAGCAGCTTTCTCCAACTTCTTAATGGTGGCATCCCTATCCACCAGCTACATCCTAAGGGTTAGGCAGTTCTCACAAGTGTCAGTAGGTGCTGAAAGCACCTCAAAGTCAGCTCTCAACTGCTCTAACTCACCTCTCAAAGTAGGACAGACCATACACGCACCCAAAAGCGCAGGTCTAGCCCTAAGCTCCTCAAGCTCCATGAGCTGCCCCGCAAACTTATCCTTCAGCACAGCTAGCTTTCTAGCTAAATAGGGGCAAGACTCACACTCAAGCTCTCCACTCAAAGCAGGCTCATCCAGTTTGGACTGGAGTTTGCCTAGCTCAACCTTCAGCTCATCTATCTCCTCTACCCGCTTGGCATACCTATCTCTCTGGTCAGCAAGCTCCATCATGAAAGACTCGCAGGTAGGGCACTCAATCTCACTGGGTTGGGGTCTCACACTCCTCAACCTCTCATTCTCCTCTAAAGCCTCAGCAAGTTGGGCTTTCAACTTCTGCAGCTTCTTAGCTGCCTTCTCCTACATCTTATCCTGGGCTTTCAACTCACGGCTATTCTGCTCTAGCATCTCAAGAATTTTGGCTTGCTCAGGAGTAACCTCATCATCTGAAGAAGATTTGCTGCCGTCATCCTTGTTCTCCTTGTCCTCAAGCGCCATGGAGCAGACAGAGCTCCTCTTGTCCATGTTCTTGCACCTGGAGTTGGTGGAGACGAAGCACAAGCCAGCTGGACTTCCTTGATCATTCCTCTTGTCCTTCCTGTACGTGATCTCCTCATCGCTTGAGCTCGACGAGGACGAAGAGGAAGAAGATTCGCTGCTGCAGAACCCGATCTCGACGAAGAAGAAGGCCTTGTCCTGCTTCCGGTTGTCCTTCTGGTAGCTCTTGAAAGCCTTCCGGAAGTTCTTCTTGCCGAAGGGATGCTTGCCAAAGCCGTGCTTGCTAGAGCGATGCTTCTCAAAGCTGGGCTTGCCAGAGTGGTACTTGTCGGAGTCGCGGGAGTTGCTCTTGCCCGTCTTGTAGTAGTCTTTCTTGTTGGGACACTCGGCGATGAAGTGGCCGACCTCTCCACACTCAAAGCATTTGGGCCGCTCGCCCCTCTTCTTGCTCATCCTGTTGTCATAGGCGCGCTGAAAGCGACTAGACACCAGACATAGCTCATCATCCCCAAGTGTCGCCAACTGCTCCTCTGTAACAGACATCAAAGCAGAAAACGAGAAGTTGTGTAACAGGGGGTTAGCAACAGACTCACTAGATGGAGTAGCCAAGGCTAGACTCTTAGAACCTATACAAGCAAGGGAATCCCTCAACTTGTAATCTACTTCTGTGGTCTTGAGCTTGATATAGAGCGCCTCTACTCCTATCGTATCATACCCTGCCGACTCAATGATTGAGTTCACCTTGATCTCCCATACTTTTCTGTCCAAAGCATACAGCAACTTGACAGCTTGCTGATGAACGGTGTATGGGAGCTCAGCGGGGGCAGAGTAGACACGCAACTTGTTGATGATCGACTGAAAGCGACCAAACAAGTCATCTACTGACTCTCCCGGCTTCTGGAAGAAATTTTCATATTCGCGCCGGTAAGTCTCCACAAGCCTAGCCTTAATTGTCGCAGTACCCTCATGGTGTGCACTAAGCAGTGACCATATCTCACGCGCAGTCTTAAGGTGACTCACTCTCTCATAATCCATGGGACCAAGCCCGGAAAAGAGAAAGTTAACAGCCTTGGCATTCGCCTCAAGCCGAGCCACGATATCCTGCGTAGTCCGCTCAGTGACTGGAAGCACCACAAAAGTCGTACTCTGAGTAGCATCCCATATGTCCTGACTCTGGCTAACAAGGAACGCCTCCATCCTACCCTTCCAGTAGGGATGGCCATCGAAGCTAAGGACGGGAATCTTCTTAGAGTAAGTCATAGTCGCTACGGTTTCTTCACCGGTTAAGGTATAGGAAACCTAACTGGCTCTGATACCACAAGTAGGACCGAGACGTGCGACTAGAGGTGGGGTGAATGGGAGTACTTGAAAACTCAAACTCAAACCCCCACTGCAGTACAAAACGGAAACAACACCCACAACGAGCCTAGACACCGTCCACTGAGAGGATACGTATCAAGCTCACAACACGTGCTTGGTACCGTCCACTGAATAGATACGCACCAAAAACCAAGCAGAAGCACACGCTCAAACGGCTAAGAAAAAGAGCGTAAAAGGAACCAACTCCGGGAGACTGCAGATTTCAGACAGACAGGGCTGCAAAGAAAAATCTCAAAACTCTAGAAGCAAAGCTCCAAACCACCCCAAAAAATTACCACACCTTCACAAGGCAATAGGGAACAGCTCCAAAAAATTTCAGGCCAATTGGAGCAAGTTGTGACCACCGGACTGTCCGGTGGTTAACCACCGGACTGTCCGGTGCTTACAGCCTTATACTCCAAAAAGAATTGGACCAAAACCCAATCAAACCAACTCCAAAAATTATGAAATTTTTACTGAAGGTTAAGAAGGGACCAAGGAATAACTTCACAAATTTTCAGCTCAATTGGACAAGAAATAAAAATCCTAGAGCCACCGGACCATCCGGTGCAGATCCACCGGACTGTCCGGTGGTTAAAAAACTGACAGACCAACCCTAAAAGAAAAATACCAAAACCAGGTCAAAACGCCTCCAAAAAATCTGAAATTTTTATGGAAGCTTTATGATTCACAGAACAAGAGATCCACAAAATTTCAGCTCATTTGGAGTAGGTTAGATCATAGAACCAAACACCAGACGAAATAGACAGCCACCGGACGTTATAGACAGACAGAAAAATAGCCACACGAAACTTGAACTTCCAAAGCCAAAACTTGACCAAACCTTCACCAATATTCACGAAATTTTGCACACACTAACCTAGCTCCATTCCAAAGCTATTCCCAAAAGATCTATTGAAAAAGATCAAGGGATTAGAGGAAATTTCAGATCTCGTGAAGAGGTGAATATTTGGGCAAGAAAGGGGAAAGCTCAAGAACAACTTGCTCGTGGCAATCCTTTGGGATTGAGATGTTCTAAGATATAATCTCCACGTCCTTGCAAATCCAAAACACAAGGAAAACAAAGGATCCAACCTTGGCCAAAGCAAACACCCAAAAATCCATGGATTGAAGCCAAAAACCAAAGAGAACAAGGGGAGGAGAAGCACACAAAGTTGCTGCACGAAACCACTTCAATTATGAGCCTCAAAAGAGGTCTTAGGTCAGATTAGAACGAAGGATTTCATCCCAAGCAACCGCCCTCAGCTTTCCTATTGATTTGGAGGCCAGATCTCACCCTAACCCTCCTAAACTTGGAGCTCAAAGCTTAAGGACGAAAATTACCCTAAGGAAATAAAAACCTAGCTGCAAAGACTGCCTCTAATGACCAGCTCTTAGGCTATTTATACACTGGTTCAGTTTTTGCATTTTTACACATAGACCCCAAACACTAGAAACGCCCGGAGGGGCTAAAACAGAAAAGAACCCGAAATATCGGGGACGGACGACCACGATGAAGACTTGATCTTCTTAGCTTCCACGCAATCTTCGGATGTCCACCACGTGGCCAGTAGTCCAATCCACCTTTGCACCCCCGGTTTTGAAGTCAGAAACCGGAAAACTTTAGGAAGTCTCCGTCTGGGCCGGACTTGGCCCATCTTCTCTATCTTGGCGAGTTGTGGCCCAACTCACCAAGCCTTGGGTAGTTTGGGTGGCGGTTTTGAGCCGAAGCCACCAAAGCCTCCCTCACACGCCTTCGCGCCATGCACTCGGGTTGGAGCACAACGGTGGCACCCGGCTTCTCCAATCCATCGGAGTTGCCTCGCGGTCCATCGGAGGGCTTACACCACCATTGCCGATCCGCCCCTCCGTGTAATGAGCTTCCATGGCTGACCGACGCTGAGCATTGCCTCTGGTCCCTTGGAGGGCTTTTGCCTCAGTCCATCTAGGTCTTCATCATCTACCTCCAGTCCATCGGAGGGCCTCCAGTCCATCGGAGGGCTTGAGCTCATTGACAATCACTCATCACACTAGGAGAGCAATGAGGCCAGTCCATTGGCTCTCACCATTTTCCTTCAGATTGGCTATTTCTTCTAATAGGGCGTTGACCTCAGCTTTTTGCTCCACAGTTGGCCCTTCTTCCCAGCTTACTAACTTACTGTCAGGTTGTCTCCTAGACCTCAAGGGGAGAGAGTTTCCATGGTTTTCTATATAGAACCACTCGGAGTACCATCCTCTGTTGTTATCTGGAAGGGGGATATGCAAATAAACAGCTTTGCGATTCTTCCGTAGCTCAAAGCTGGCCCCTCCAGTAACTTGTAACACTCCATCTCTCAGACCGGCTTTGCAGTGATATAAGTACTTCCATAAGCCAAAGTAAGAGACAATTCCAAGAAACGCCTCGCAGAGATGGACGAAAATCGAAAGTTAAAGAATCGAATTGAGGTTCAGATGAGTCAGGTTTATTGCATAGAACTGCAATAGGCCTCGCACGAACGAGCAGACAGGGAGACCTAACCCGCGAATGAAGAACGTCATGAACACCATTGCCTCGTAGGTGTCCTCAGTTGGAGCAGCGTCATCCTTCTTCTCGCACAGCCTCCAGTTTGCCACTTCCTTGGGTGGCAGAACGCCCATATCTACTAATGATTGTAGCATGGGCTCAGTGATAGTGGAGGGGTGGTATGCTAAGTATGGTGAAGGTGGCAGCCGGTTCTCATTGTGCGGCAGGCCCTTGTTGGTGTTTCCGCGCTCGCTCAAGGTTTTCTTCTTAGGAGCCATGGATGTGGATGTCTCTATTGGGTTGGAGATTCGAGAAGAAGCGGATGCAGTAGCACTCTGAGTTCAAACAATGTTGGCGGCGGTCTCAGTGGGAAAGAATGGCAGCATGGTTCTCAGATGGATGAAATTGGTTCCGGGTATAGATCTCAAACAACCTTGACGCCGTCAGTAACAGTCTATGTGGACTAACTAAATTTGCGGTTATCGTTAAGGTTGACTCGGATCTCATGACGGTAAAGTTTCAATCGGATCTCTCTGGGATTAAGTCATCGATTTCAGTCAGGATAATTTCTATTACTCGGAGAATGGGGTTTCTAATTCGACATATCGAGTTGAGTTTTGCTTGAATTATGGGCATAAGTGAAGTGCGAATTCTTTTGTTGTATGGTGGTTTCGTCTTTACTTCAAAGAATTTAATAGGTGCATTTGACTCGGATGCAAAATTTTTAAGATACAAAACACACGGAAGAACTCAAAAGGAAAGGAAAATACGATGGATTTCATTATATACTTCATCAAGGCGGATTACATATAAGGGGGGAGATTATCCTAATCTACTACTAACTACTACTACCACCATGGTGTTGGTAGCGGTGGTGGCCTAAACGCCGGTGGAGGGCCCGGCCGACGGCCCAGTGACGCAGCGGCGCTTGGAGGCCGGGGTGTCGGCCTTATCTCCGCCGTCGTCGCCGTCGTGGCTGCCCGGGCCATCTTGGCCGCTGGGGGCATCGTCGTCGTTGTAGGACCAAGACGTGCGACTAGAGGGGGGTGAATAGGAGCACTTGAAAACTCAAACTCAAACCCCCACCACAGTGCAAAACGGAAAAAACATCCACAACGAAGCTAGACACCGTCCACTGAGAGGATACATATCTAGCTCACAACACGTGCTTGGTACCGTCTGTTGGCGTCTCTTAGCCTTTACAGGTTTTACTCCGCAAGCGCACGGAGACCGCTGTAGCCTTTCACTCAGAGTATTCCGAGTATCATAAATTTCCATAGGGAAGCGGTAGGCTCAAGAGTATAATTGAATAAACTCAAATCGAATGATCTGTAAACTTGGATAAATTATACCAACTAGTAGTTGAGCAGGGGTAAACGTGATAAAGATAGGTGTATGGTGGAGGAGGACATCTATCTAAGCTATCTGTAGAAAGGTATAGTTGCCTGGGAGGACAACGAGTGAGATAAAGTCACCAAACTCTATTCTAATCGGCTGCAAAGATTATCCGTGTCTAACTAAGCTATTCAAGTAAACAAGCCAGGGTCTTGCATCGAGCGAAATTCCTGAGTCTCGAGGGTACCAGGGGGTAGATAGTAGGTCCTAAAAGAGAGTCTGGCTAACACCTACGGGCCTCCCGAACGACGGGCCTGGACTACACAGGCACACCACACGCTGTCACCGAGTGGGGCTACCAAGCAAAGCTGCGTAGAGAGGATGGCAAGCTATAAACGTGTTCAAGCGAAGCTTGAACAACGATAGATCGTCCTTGATCAGACGAGAGGATCTAGCCAGAGCCTAGCGTCTAAGTCTAGGGTTGAGTTATAGCACCCGCAAGAATAACAAGACTTGAACAACTAAGTGAAACACATTCTAAGCCTAGCGAGTATGCAAAATAAAGGTACACCACACTTGCAGGAGATAGAAATAAAGTAAAATATAACTGAATTATATTGAAGATAATCTGAATCCAAAAGATACAAGAGTTTTACCACAGACTCGAAGATAACTCCGGAGACTCTGAGGCAAAGCTCGACTCAACTCTAACTCCCAGGACAATCCTAACTACTAAGGAAAGAGTGAAGCACTCTTAGATAGAACTCTCAACTCAACTCTCCTCTACTCCACACCTTGCAAATGAGCTCCCGGGGTCTATTTATAGCCTAGGAAGTGAGGGGGGTATCTTATATATCTAAATAGGAGAACCCCACTACCTATTTCTCTCAACATGCGTGAAGCCACGTCATCGCAGGGGTCCACTAAGTTGCATGCCACATCACCGTCCACTAAGACCCCTATTTAAGCATTCTATTGATCCTCTGTGGCTTCATGCATGCAACACTTTTCTATGGTACATGTACATGTATATTTTCTTTCATGATAATAATATTTTATTTACTACTTCTCAATCTATAAATCAATCTATTGATCTTCTGTGGCTTCATGTATGCAACACTTTTTTGTGGTGTATGCGCGGGTATATTTTCTTTCATGATATTAGTATTTTATTTACAACTTCTCAATCTATAAATCATATACTATTTATCTAAATAGGAGAACCCTGCTATCTATTTCTCTCAACATGCGTGAAGCCACGTCATCGCAGGGGTCCACTAAGTTGCATGCCACATCACCGTCCACTAAGACCCCCTATTTAAGCATTCTATTGATCCTCTGTGGCTTCATGCATGCAACACTTTTCTAAGGTACATGTACATGTATATTTTCTTTCATGATATTAATATTTTATTTACTACTTCTCAATCTATAAATCAATCTATTGATCTTTTGTGGCTTCATGTATGCAACACTTTTCTATGGTGTATGTGCGGGTATATTTTCCTTCATGATATTAGTATTTTATTTACAACTTCTCAATCTATAAATCATATACTATTTAATGCTACAACATTCCAGCAGCAACGTGCTGGGTATCATCTAGTTTATATGTGTACTAGGTCAGTAAAGGGGCCGAGGCGGTTGCCAGGCGGCCAAAGTCGGTGGCCGGCCGACCATAGGGGGTGGTCGGGCGGCCACCCGATTCACCGACCTTGAGCATCCGACAGTTGATCTCACTCCCTCATGTCGGTTGGCGGTTGAATCAGTTGGTGCACGTGAAAAATGCCGCCGAAGGGTGGTCGGCCGACCACCCTAAGTGGTCGGGCGGCCACGTGTTTTGCTTCAATTCAGTGCATGTTGCTTCCCTCGGATCCTTGACATCACCTATCCTTGTCCCGACACATTGTGACCCTTGGATATATTGGATCCTCTCTTGTATGGTTGGATCTTCAGCTTTTTGTGTTTGTTTGCACACCGGATCGATGACATGGCACATGAAGTGGTCAAGGGACCATTCTACGTGGTCGTGGACCCAAAACCTCATTGGAGGGTGGTCGGGCGGCCACCACCCATGGCCGGGCGGCCATGGTAAGTGTTCGGCCGGCCACCCTACTTTTGCCATTTCTGCTCATCTTCGATATGTGACATGTTTGCAACCATTTTATATGTATTTTGGTACCTGCATCCAAATATTCATGTACATCTTCTAAAACTCATTAGTAGCAAGGGTTAGTCCATATACTTCACTTGTTTAGCTTCATTTGGTGGATAATTGATGGTTGATATCGTGAAATAACGACCGTCAACACCCCCCAAGCTTAGACCTTTGCTCGTGAAATAACGACCGTCAACACCCCCCAAGCTTAGACCTCGAGCAAAGCTAAGACTGAAAGTGAATCAGGAGCTGCTACGATATCAAAAGTGAAGGAAAATTCTTATATGCAACTCAAAACTTTAAACTTTTGCCCCAAGTAGTGAAATAATCAAAGCTCACCTTGGTCATACCTGTAGTCCGTCTTTTTGCTTACCTTGCCTTGGGCGGTTGAGAGACAGAACAACTTGTTTGCAGGATTGATTCTAACTCATTCTTTTTTTATGTCCTTCTCAGGTGTTTTTGTAACACCCTAAATTTCATTTTCGGAATTTAAAATAAATAAAATGCTTTCTTAATTTATTAAGGATTTTTCGTGTTTAGAATGAGCATTTAAATGATTTTATAATGTAAATAAAATGAATTTAGGCCAACTTGTTGTTGCATTCATGTCGTTGCATCAGTTTTATGTTGAGTGGTGGCTTAAGGACTCAAATTCAAATTCTATTTGAATTTATAGAGTGTTTAACCCTTCAAGTAAAAGAGTAAAAAAAAAATCCCCTTGTCTGTTCACCATCGCTTTTGGTCTAGCCCTCATTCTCCTTCTAGGCTCGGCCTACCGCATTTTTCTCTCTTACTCCCTTCTCTTTTTCGGGAGTTGGAATTGCCCACCTATCCTCGCCCTCTTCTTCTCTCCCACCCAGGCCAGACAACATAGCTTTCCACCCCTTCACATCAAGTGGAACCATCATGATTGAGTTAGTCTCCCTTCCCACTCTTTTCTTTGTCATGCGAGGCCTGCTCATCATGCTTTATCCTTCTACTCGTCATTCCAATCCTGTCGATTATCTCATCCCACCATACCAAGTTGGCATGCTTAGTGTTTTGACCGTGAGAACCTTTCTAAATGCGTTTCGTCATCGCCATGTTGTTTCTGAGAATTTTTCAGATTTATTTGGAGACTCTTCCCAAGTTTTTTATGAGCTCTAAACATTTTATTTGATTTCACTGTGTCCAAAAACATTTATAGGATTTTTCCTATAATTTTTGGAGTATTTGGAATATTTTTGGGCCATGGCCCATTTAATTCCCGAGCCACCTCGTCCACCAGGACCATGCTGCACCGTTTGGGCCATATCTCCCTTATACGGAGTCCGTTTGGGCTGTTCCACCACTTTTCGGAAAGCTAACGACGGACCCTTTCCAACCCAAGTGGAATCACGTTGAAAGCCATTCTAGATCGATGGGAATTCGAGAAACAATACTGCCATCTACTTCTGCTAAGATTTGTCCCACCTTGCTTTTTGATGGAAAAGTGAAGGGTTCACAACCCTATATATTTAGACCACCCCTAAGTGAATAAGTGCACTAAAGACTCCTTTGCAGGGGGCCCCTAGTTTAGGAACCCTAAAGTATTTTTCCCCCATCCCCCATATTTTGGACGCACCGCCGGGTGCTGCGCTTCAGCTGCGGCAATCTGCGCGCCTCTTCATCTTATTATCCTTGGTTTGGTGAGGAGATCTTCGATTCGCCATAAATCTACAAGTTTCTTTTCTTCGGTAAGGTGTTTCTATCCTAGCCATATTCTTATTCAACTTTGATGAGGAATTAATTTATATTCGTTCATCTCTAAGTGAAATCTAAACTTTACTAAGGTGTTCTTTTTGTCATTTTCTACGCTGTGCTGATCTTCGTTTGAAAGATCCATTGCTGCGTCATCAACGCCACATTATTCATCAACTTTAGCGATGCCTCCATTTGTGAGCTCTCTCACACTCTCTCATCCTCTCTGCAACATTACATATTCATCCTCTATTCCTCGTAGATTGGTCCCCTACACCTTCAAATGCTCATAACTTTCACGTTTTAGATCCGATTAGAGTGATTCTTGCGCTCATATGTTCATAACAGCATGTAGATTAGTTTTGCATGCGTTTTATGTTCTGTTTTTATGTAATGGTGTACTGTTTCTTATCGTTTTGCCATTGCTTGCATGTATGTATGTACGTGGATGTTTGTATGGTGCTATGTTCGTGAGTAGACATTGAGTAGTCCGTGGAGTTCGCAGAGCCACCTCCTGAATTCCTTGAGCAGCAGCAGGATAACCCCCAGGAAGGCAAGTATAACTTAAACAACACCTAATAACTGTTATATACTGCATGTGCATTTAATTTTGTGTACCCTTAAGGTCTACCTAGCTACTGTGATCCTTTATATCTACCTTTTTGGGATGCATTTGGGTTAAGTTATGCTAGGTGCAGCGCGAACTTTCATACCTTTTGTTAATTAACCTTGTTAATGATTCTATGCAATTAATGTGAGCTTGACCCACTGTGCTGTGTGCTTGAGTGGTTCATGTCTCGTTTAAAACTTGCTTTTTAGCAATATGGTTTAGTGAACCTGAGCAATGTGCTCGTGTGCTTTTACAGTTCTCTCCGTAAGGACCTGTTCATAGAGCGACAACCTGGGAAAACCGCTGTGAGGGATAGATATCCCCTGGGCCCTCACAGCGCGGACTCAGTACATGGGCCATTGGAGGGCCCAGTAGAGACAGCTAGCCTTTCTCAGGGTGCTGACTGGTCTCATGTGATGCTCCAGCATCTCAAGTGCATAATCACTCATCATACATGAAGCATTGATCTTGAGCATCATGGCATAACATGCGTGGGTGCATTGGAAACAATTTTGGTTTATATTGCATAGTGAAAGACACTGTCATTTCATGTGTGGTGCTATGTTCATGATCATATCTTTTATTTTGTTGACATCTGGGTGAAGTCCATATTGACAAAACTGCAGGTCAACATGATATAAACAACTTTCCTAATTGTGGTCTTGTCATATAATGAGGTTTGCAAACTGATTAGGGTCAATTATTGTCAGTACAGAAAACCAGTCCAAATAGGGGCTGATTTGAAATTCCAAATTTACTCTGACCTGCAGCCACTTTCATGCAAAGCTCAAATTATGGAAGTTGTAGGTAATGATCTAGGGAGCAACTTTTTCAATTGGGGTCTGGTTAGAAAATGAATTCTAGTTAATGATTTGAGCCATTTTCTGTCAGCCTAGAAACACAGTTTAAATCTGACCAGTTGGTAAATTTGGTTTTTCTCCAACTTAAAGTCATTTTCATGTCAAACCCAAATGGAATGAAATATAGATGACTAAATTATAAACAAACTTGTCAATGGGAGTTTTAGAAGTTAAAACCCAGAAATGGGAGTTTTTCCCTTCACAAGAAATAAAGGTACTCTGCCCCATCTAGGGCTGTCAGCCAAATTCAATTGGAATTCATATTTCTAGACTGAATTTGAGTTGGAACCTTTTTACAAAGTTGTAGAGTTCAAAGAGTGGAACATTTCATCCAATTACCATTTTTCCAAATTCGGCTCCTAAATAGGTCAAAATGGCGATTTACAGAGGGTGAGGAAACACATTTTTCTTTTTCTGAGATTTTTCCTCCCCCGGTCACTGACGAGGGGGACCCACTCGTCAGCGCCGCCCCGGTCCCCCAGCTCGCGGCTGCCGCGTGGCCGGCGACGTACGGTCACCGCTCCGCGACGCGGATCGCCTCCGGTCGCGCCCCGCTCCCTCCGCGCCTTCACCTAGACGGGTTCACGCCCCGGTTCATTCCCTTCCCCACTCGCCTCGCTCACTCGCTCTCTCTCTCGCCCGTGCGCCGACGCCATAGCCGCCACCTTGAGCTCTCCATGTAGGCCGCCTCGGTCCCTCTCCGCACCCCCAACCGCCGCCATCAACCTCGCCTCGCTCTTGTGCGTCCGCCGAGGTAGTCCTCGTCGCCCCTCTCCTCCCCAATCCCTAGATCGGGATGCACTCCGCCGCGTCCGCCATGGCCGGGCCGAGCTTGAGCTCAAGCTCGCGCTGCCGCCGTCCGTCCACCTCGCATCCCTAGAGCACTCTCACCGCACTCGCCTCGCTCCCGCGCACCCGAGGCACTAGGCCTCATCGCCGTTCACCCACCCTTCGCCTAGATCCACCGCCGCCCGACGTCGTGGCCACGCCGCCGACGCCGTCGCGCACCCGCGGTTCACCGCCTTCCCCCACCGACCCTCGCCGTCCACGCCGCCGAGATCTAGCCTGGCTTGAGCGCCGCGCTACCGCGCACCCGATGCGCGTCGCGTCGCGGCTCCGGCGAGCCCGAGCTCACCGGCGCGCGCGCCGCCGCGCTGTCGCGCGCGGCGGGAGGAGGAAGAAAGGCCGGGGGTCTTGCAAGCTACCCCCCGGAGTGTGGTTTATTTACATTTTTAACCCACGCGCTGTTTACTGAGTCTTGGCATTCTTACGTGCTAGCCCCTGGAGTATAGGGTTAATTGCGTTCTACTCCTCGGTTCTATCTTTTTCCATTTATTTTTTCCTATATTCAGCTGAAACTTTGGAAATTCATAAAAAATCGAATAAAAATCGTAAAAAGGTAAACTCAGTTGTGTTGTACTCCTGGTAAATAGATCTACATAGTAGGTATGATGTGGGGATGTGCATGTACGGCTTTACCCCTGTTTTTAAAGATGCATGATAAATCAATGAAAAATAGGAAACATGGCCTAGATGGAATCCAAAAATGACGAAACTTGGTCAGTAGCCTTCTTAGGGTGTTTTGATACTGTGGTAATTTCTGGTGACTCAATACCCTACTGTTCATTCATGGTTTTACCGTTTTATATGTACTTTACGCATTATTTGATAACTTGAAAATGGGGTCCATGCAAAATATGTGAAATAAGGCTCACTAGTATTTTTCTCAGGTCCTATATAGCTTGTGAACACCACTGATAAAATATGAGCCCCTGCATGTATAGTTTTGATGGTGATTTGAAAATGACAAATCTTGACTTAGAGAACTTGATAAATGGAAAAATGGGTGCTAATGTGCAAGATAAATTCTACCAAAATTCTAGTAGCATATGGGAGTGCTGTAGAATCCAGAAAGTATATGTTTGGAAGCTACTCTCACTGTTTATACGTACAACTTAAATTGCATTGGATTTATATATGGAAAATAGGTGTCCTGTCAAAACTTGGGAGTTTTAGCTTCTCAATTTTTGTACAGGTAATACTAAGTATAGCTCACTGGTAAAATCTCACCTTCAGAAACCTTTCCAGTAATTTATGAAAATTCTGACAAGGTGTAGGGCTGAGAAATTGCTGAAATTTTAATAAAATAATTATAACTCCAATTGAGCTGAAATTTTAACAGTAGCTTTGGGTATGAAGTATCTGCTTGTCATAAAAGTTTGGTCTCATTTGGGTTAGTGGAACTGCTAGAACTCAGATGCATGATTTAATTCACAAATGTGCATGGCTTACACTAAGTATATGCATGTGTCTAGTTTTAACTACTATGCACATGCCGTTTTCCATGAAGTATATGCTGCATACTGACACCTGCACTTCATCTACATCAAATGCATATATCTGCATTCATAAGCGCTCATGTCTGTACCTCTCATGCATATAGACCCCGCGATCGAAGAAGAAACGGTGCAGGAGCAACCCCTAGTCGAGGAGCCCGAAGAGGAACAAGATGACCCACAGCCGACCGCTGACCCCGCTGCTGAGGAGACTAACCCTAGCGTGGAAGAAGGTAGGCAGGATCATACAATTCCCAGCAAATAAAATATCTGTTCATTAAGCATATTCATTAGGTGTTGTATGGAACCAATCGCATTAGATCCCATGGCCGCCTGGCCCTAGCACCTATACCTAGAGTTCGTAGGACGAGTGGCTAGAATGGCTAGGTACGGGTAGACACGAGTGAATAAAGGTCACTCGTCGCGTAGGTGTTACTTTTCAAAAAGAAAAAGTCTCACTATGAAAGCTATTATTATCATGCCATGATTATGTTATGTTTTAAATGGAGACCGGGCGGAGATATGGGTATGAATGTTGAGAATTGAGATAATGTGTGGTGGACTCCGCCCGAGTCGCATAAGGCCGGTCGTTGTTCGCCTATTGGTCGGCATAACATTGCTAGAGTGCTTATCCGGAATCTATGGGCCGGTGAAAGTCTTACTTGTGATATCTCAAGCAAAGGGCACGTTCCTACCCACTGGTTGAGAGGAAGGTGGCCGCGGAGGCGGGTGTCAAAGGAGGGCAGAACCCGACGTAACCGAGGTACCGCTCCTGCGACAACGCGCTCCGGGAGTTAGGCGGGAGTGGTCATCGACCTTGAGACGGGACAGGTGGAGATGGGGGAAGCATATGTGGAACGCTGGGAGTTAGTAAGCATATGCCATCCTGGTGCTTCTAATGATTCCCGGGAATATAAAAATCGATTCGAATCGCTGATGCTCACCAGGTGTGAGAATGCCAATACCACTGACGGGCAAAGTAGTAATCCATATGAATATGTTGTATTAAGAATTCATGGTTTTGATAGCTACTTACTTGGATATGCCTGATTTACCTTATGCAATATTTGTCACATTCCAGATACATGCTTTACTTTCATGCCATGCTATGCCATATCCATCATGTTCCACCAATTTTGATGACTCGAGCAACTGTTAAATCCTGCTCGGGTGCAATAATGTAAGCAGCTGTCAAATCCTGCTTCCACTGATTAAATTATAAAAGCAATGGCTAAGGGCTCAGATGCTAGTAAGCAAGCTTCGCGTCAGCCGTAAACCTCATCCATTAAGTCCTACTTAGTAATTAGTACTCAGGGTTTGCCCCACTTTTGGCTTACAGGTACGGAGTTCCTCTTCTGTGCCTGTGTTGGTGGAGGGTCGTGTTCCCATCAGGAATGAGGAGAGTCATGATCTGGCAAGGAGCGGCATCAGTGGGCTCGATGCTCGTTCTTTTATGCAAGTCTTTTGAGTACCATGAAACTCGAACTTTAAATTTCCGCTGCGAGAGACTATTTGAACTATGTCGTTATAAGACACTATGTTGAACTCTATTTGATTTCGAACTTGGTTTGTAACTAAAGTCTATGTAATATCTATTCAACTGCCTGTGATGTTGTAACTGTTGTGGCTCCATCGAGAGTCGGATGTGTATGACGTCGGTTCCTCTGGGAAATGGTGACATCGAGAGCCCGAAGGACTCTCGACGGACTACCGGGTTTAGTCTAGCCTAAGTGCACTGCGAGCCAGAGGTGGCATGTGTGCTTAGCCTGGATTACGTAGGGCGGTTCCGCCACAGCTGGTATCAGAGCCGATCATACACAGACAACAGTTATATCATCCAGTTTTGGTTTACAAAACTATTTTCGAAAACCTTTTCATGTATTTGAAAAATGAGAGTATACGATAAGCCCATACTAAGGATGTTAGCGTATCCAGGTGACATTGCTGACATTCTGACCCAGATAGAACTCATGTGCATATTCGGCGCTTTGAGAAGCAACTTTTCGGCCATAGCTGTCCCCAGTACTGGTAGAGGCTATCGGGTTTTTGCGAACGGTTGTAAACTCTGCATTCATGCTGTATAAGTAAAAGCTCTTTAAGGGTGGTGGGCATGTTTGAGGCTTTCATACCCACCACACTTACATTTGGTTTTGGGATCCACCTTTTTCTCGACAATCCCCAGTACTGGTGGAAAGTCAGGCTTTGAGGAAAAGGTGCATCGGCCCACCAACGTTGTCCACGCAGCGGTCACGCGTGGATGCCACACTATGTGGTAATGTATGAGCATGCATTCTTCTGCAGGTACACTAACTACGTGCGAAATTAAGAACGGCCAGGGAACGACTAGTTGCATTAGAGAATGCCGTGCATATGTGTCACCGAAATATCGATAGCTATATGTACTCTTCTGTTGGGTGTGTGATGTGAGAACCGTTTAGCTGCGAATCATGCATCATGTTTACTGCTTTTATTATTGGTGGGGTATTATTAAAAATGCAAGTAAATAAATCGCAGTTTTAAAGTTTACCTTCCATATGATGCACTATTGTACCCTTGGCTTAATATCTCATATGAAAAATATATCCCTCACTAATGCACAACCTTGTTTACCCAAAACAGATGGCCAGGACCAAGCAGACCGCACGCAAAGCCACCGGAGCCAGGACCACCGTTCTCCCTGACGTGACCCACACTCCCCCTGTGGTGGAGGATGGGTTGCTCCACACTCGCTGCAGGGAGGAGTGCCCCCTGTCCCAGTTGCTGTGCAGGGCCCTGAGGGAGATGGGGCGTCGTCCCTGTCCCTTCATCTCGGTGCAGACGGTGCACGAGGAGGGCAACTGCATGGCCCAGGTTGTCCTTCCACGAGGGATGTTCGCGGGCCAGCAGACCCTCACCACTTACGGAGCCAACGAGGAGGAGGCTTACCGTAAGGCGGTGATGGGAGCCCTCACTTCGTTGAGCTCCAGGTGGGAGGCAGACCACACGGTCCTGCGCTTCCTCCCCACACGCGACCTCGACCACGCTTGGCAGGAGCGCCGCGGGTGCCTTCGGGACAGGAACGGCTCTCGGCCCTTGGTAGCGTGCATGGACTATGCACGTGAGGCGCACGGGATGTACCAGCGCGCGGAGAACCGGAGCCGCTTCTACTTTTCTAGGTACACGGAGACCCGTACCCGTGTAGAGGAGTTAGAGGCCCAGGTGGCACAGCTGCAGCAGCGTCTGGCCGAGTACGAGCCGCCGCAGCAGCCCGCGCCCTTGAAGGAGAAGGAGGAGGAGGAGTCCTCGGAGCCCATGGAGTTGGAAGAGGAGGAGGAGAACGACCCCTCTGACGCCAACTCCAGGGTGCAGGGTGTTTGATGGATTGATGGAAGGAAGTTAAGCATTAAGTTAGTGACGCGTTGAAAGCGATATTTTGTAATAATCCGCTCCGCGTTTAGACTCATGGCTGTACGAAAACATTGGTGAGTTGTGAGAGCTCATTTGGTACACCATTTGATGTTATGATGAACCATTTTATTATGCACTTTTCGATGGTTGGTTGATGTAGCCACCATCCCATGATGTAATCCTAAGACTCTTTAGTGGTAATTGAACTTTTCTAAGTGGCACTGATGTTAGTTTTACGTCGTGATGGCATTTGAGGTGGTTGTGTGTATGGATTTGTGAGTTGCACCTCGTTTTGGATTGCACCATGTAATCTGGATTTTTGCGCAGCTGCAGCCAAAAACTGAAGTTGTCTTAGATTGTGTAAATATTTGAGCCAAGAGTTGAATAGCAAAGTTGTAGAGAACTGTTTGGTGTACAACTTTGTCAATTGGAGCTTTCCCTAATTGTGCACAGATCTGGAGTTACGGTCAAATCTCTCAAGAACCTGTAATCTGGACTGAAACAGCACCAGTAGGAAAATCCCATTTTCCACACCCTTAGTGCAGGAACTAAACTAAGAGTATATTGACAAAGTTTTAGAACTGGAAGTGTAGGACGACTTTGTTACACAAAGTTTCTCCTAAAAGCGTCTCGTCTGGAAGTTATAGTTGAAAGAGTGCAGCCGCAGAAATTTGAATTGAACCGATATGTACTGACGTACGCTGAATTTGAACGAGCTATTAATAGAACCCCCAAAAACCTTCTATACAAAAGTAAAAGACCACAGAACAAGGAATAACTTTGCTAAGGGGAGCATAATCAAAAGATGCACGGTTTAGGAGCGGCGCACCGGTAAAGTCATTGCTGTCCAGAAATTCACGCGATAGTCGAGTGCTAAACGCCAACACACCGAGCTATGACTAAATGTGACAGTGGTCGAACCGCTGCAAGAAGGAAGCTAACACTTTACTGCAATTATATGTTTCCGTCTTACATGTTTTGAGTAACTGTGTTTTGATGCATTTAATTGCTTTAAAGTGGTTGGACTAAACACTATTAGCTTCATTCTTGTAGATGGTGAACACTCGTAATGGGCAGACCTCAGGCCAGCAGCCACACGATGCACCACCCCCGCCGGAGTTGGCCACCCTGGTCGTGCAGCAGGGCGAGCTGATCCGCCTCATGAGGGAGGAACGACAAGCTCAAGGGCAGCAGCGGCCGCGGGAACACCAACCCCGCGGGATCACCTACAAAGACTTTGAGGATTTGCGCCCTCCAGTCTGCACCACGTGCCCTGAGCCACTGGCAGCAAATGATTGGCTCCGCACGATCGAGTCCAAGTTCACACTGCTTCCAGGGTTGACCAAGCAAGAGAAAGCTCGGTTTGCAGCACGGCTACTTCAGGGCCCAGCCGGAGCATGGTACGCCACGTTCCAAGCTATGCAGCCGCAAGGTCACATCATCACGTGGGAGGAGCTCCGTACAGCTTTTCGGGCCCACTACATCCCGAAGAGTCTTATGGAGCAGAAGCAGAGGGAGGGAACTGAAGCAGGGTAACCGAACGGTCATGCAGTACGTGCAGTCGTTCATACACTTGTCGCAATATTCACCGGGGGACGTGACTGATGATCCTAGCAGGGCAGCTAGGCTCTTGAGTGGGTTTGACTCTACACTTCTGACGCATCTGGGGCGAGAATACCAGAGCTTCTCGGTGCTGGTCGACACTGCACTGGACATGGAGAACCGCCTCCGTGCTGCAAATGAGGATCAAAAGCGAAAACGCCAGGCCAACAATGCACCTGGGTCATCTCAGAAGCAGAAGGCCAGCTATCAGCAGCCACAGCAGTACCACCAGTAGTCTCGCTTTGTAGTCCGGCCCAATCAGTCGGGTTGGATTCACAGGGCACCGCAGCAGCAGAGGTTCCCTACCTACCGTGCACCATCCCATCAGGCACAGCTTCCTGCACCTCGCACTCCTTTCTCACAGGGAGCTTGGGGTCCTTGCTTTAACTGCGGCAAGACCGGACACTTCAGTAAGGACTACAGGGCACCTCGTCGCATCCAGGGTCCCACCCCTGCGGGAGGCAGCCAGGGGAAGCAAAAGGGGTCCAACTCTAAGACGGGCCGAGTTCACTTCATCCACATGGACCAGGTCCTAGCCGGAGAGCCGGTACTTGCTGGTACGTTCACCGTCAACGGTCATCCGGCCGTCGTGTTATTTGATTCTGGAGCCACACATACATTTCTTAGCAAGTCATATGCATTGAAGCACGGGATAAAAATGTACAAGTTAAAGGAAGATTATCACATCACCGCACCGAGTTCCCCTGTCGCCACTGGTTTAATGGCCAGACAATTAAAGATAGACATCAGTCTCGAGAGCTTTGTCATAAATCCCGTGGTGTTGCCACACCAAGGGATTGACGTTATTTTGGGTATGAATTGGATGGTGGAAAACGATGCAATCCTACATGTTGGCAGTAGGGAAGTGCAATTAAAGTCTAAGGTCACTGGAAAGATACTAAAGGTGCACATACCAGAACAGAAACATCTAGAGGCCACAGTAAATACATCTGAACTTCAAGAAATTAAAAAGATACCGGTAGTATGTGATTTCCCGGACGTGTTCCCGGAGGAGCTTCCTGGGCTTCCTCCAGATAGGGATGTGGAGTTTAAGATAGACCTCATTCCAGGAACGGCACCTGTTTCAAGGAGGCCGTACAGAATGGCACCAGATGAACTCAAGGAATTAAAAACACAATTACAAGAACAGTTGGATAAAGGGTTCATTCGTCCTAGCTCATCACCTTGGGGCTGTCCTGCTCTCTTTGTAGAGAAGAAAGACCACGGTGGTAAGAGATTGTGCGTGGACTATAGACCATTAAACGCAGTCACAATCAAAAATAAGTACCCACCGCCTCACATTGACATCTTGTTCGATCAGCTAGTAGGGGCCAAAGTGTTCTAAAAAATTGATTTAAGGTCAGGCTACCATCAAATAAAAATTAGGGAAGAAGATATACCCAAGACAGCCTTCTCTACCAGATACGGCCTATATGAATACCTGGTCATGTCCTTCGGGTTAACCAATGCACCAGCCTTCTTCATGTATATGATGAACTCAGTATTCATGAACGAGCTGGATAAATTTGTAGTCGTATTCATTGACGACATCCTCGTCTACTCAAGAAATGAGGAAGAGCACGAGGAGCACTTGCGAACAGTACTCACCCGGCTGAGAGAACACCAACTCTATGCCAAGTTCAGCAAATGTGCATTCTGGCTAAGAGAAGTGAGTTTCCTTGGCCACATCTTGTCCGAAAAGGGGGTAGCCGTCGATCCGAGTAAAGTGGAACATGTACTGAATTGGAAACAACCCGAAACAGTAACAGAAATTAGGAGTTTCCTCGGTTTAGCGGGCTACTACCGCCGCTTTATCAAGGACTTCTCCAAAACTGCAAAGCCAATGACATCCCTGACCAAGAAAAACGCGAAGTATCTATGGGATCCAAAGTGTGAAGAGGCCTTCACAAGCTTGAAAAAGTCATTAACCTCCGCACCAGTACTAGCTCAACCGGACGTCACTAAACCATTCGACGTATATTGTGATGCCTCTGGCAATGGGCTTGGCTGTGTCCTAATGCAAGAAGGAAGAGTAATTGCCTATGCATCACGCCAGTTAAGAAAACATGAAGCCAACTACGCAACACATGATTTGGAGCTAGCAGCAGTGGTACACGCCCTAAAGATATGGAGACATTATCTGCTGGGCAACACTTGTCACATATATACAGATCATAAATGTCTCAAATACATCCTCACGCAACCTGAGCTTAACATGAGACAACGACGATGGCTAGAACTGATAAAAGACTATGACCTGGAAATCCATTACCATCCCGGCAAAGCAAATGTCGTAGCAGATGCACTAAGCCGTCGGGCTCATTGCCATGTGCTTGAAGTCCGACCCACGGCAAGGGTGATCTGTTGCGAGATAGATGAGATCGAAGTAATCACTTAGCAAATGGCAGAACTTTATAGCTTGATCATAGAGCCTACCATAAAAGAACAAATTATAGCGGCACAGAAACAAGATAAAACTATGGCATACATTCAGGAAGGTATAAATGAAGAGAAGAGAGAGTGCTTCACACTTGATGACCAAGGCATCCTATGGTTCAAGGGTCGCTTAGTGGTACCTAGGGACATGGAGTTGAGAAAGAAAATCCTAGACGAAGCCCACACCTCCATGTTCACCATGCACCCGGGTAGCAACAAGATGTACCAAGATCTAAAACAAAAGTTTTGGTGGACCCGTATGAAACGGGAGATCGCCAAATATGTGTCCGAGTGTGACGTGTGCCAGAGAGTAAAAGCCAATCATCTAAAACCGGCAGGAATGCTTCAACCGCTAGCCGTACCATCTTGGAAGTGGGAAGATATATACATGGATTTCATTCTGGGTTTGCCTCGCACTCAGAAGGGCTATGATTCCATATGGATGATTATTGACCGACTCACAAAATCAGCTCACTTTATTCCCGTGAAAACAATCTACCATGCCAAGACCTATGCTGAATTATACATCACGAGGATAGTCTCTTTACATGGTGTTCCTCGGTCAATCACTTCAGATAGGGGCTCTCTGTTTGTATCCCGCTTTTGGGAGCACCTACAGACCGCTCTTGGCACCACTTTGATTCGCAGTTCCGCATACCATCCGCAAACCAGTGGCCAAGTCGAGAGGGTAAATCAAATCCTAGAAGACATGTTGAGAGCTTGTGCATTAACTTATTCCACCAAATGGGATGAGTGCCTTCCTCTAGCTGAGTTCGCCTATAACAACAGCTACCAAAAGAGCTTAGAAATGGCTCCTTTCGAGGCTCTATATGGGAGGAGATGTAGAACACCCCTCAACTGGTCTGAACTAGGAGAACGGGTCATCTTTGGCCCTGATTTGGTAATACAAGCCGAGGAGCAAGTTAAACTTATACACAACAACCTAAAAAGAGCACAGTCCAGGCAAAAGAGCTACTCTGACAAAAGAAGATGACCGTTGGTCTTTGAAGTAGATGATCATGTGTACCTTCGGGTGTCACAAATGAAAGGGGTACATCGTTTTGGGGTGAAAGGGAAGTTAGCCCCGAGATACGTAGGTCCGTTTAAGATCACTAAGCAGTGTGAGCCAGTTGCTTACCGGTTGGAGCTACCTCCACATCTGGCTGCGGTTCATGACGTATTTCATGTCTCGCAACTTAAGAAGTGTTTGAGAGTGCCAAAAGAAGTAGTGGACACCTCGCAAATTCAAATTGAGCCTGACCTCACCTATGAGGAACGTCCTATAAAAATCCTTGACCAAAAACAAAGAGCAACAAGAAGAAGAGCAATCAACATTTACAAAGTACAATGGAGTAATCACTCCGAAGAAGAAGCGACTTGGGAGCAAGAAGAATACTTGCAAACCAAATACCCGGGTTTCCTTTTAGCTACTACAAACGAGTATGTATAACCATCTAAATACAAATTCTTATTCGAAATCCTACACAATGCACTGCATCCTAATTTACCTTATCCACCCACATCACATCAACAAATCTCGGGACGAGATTTCTTTAAGGGGGGTGGGTTGTGATGCTCCGGCATCTCAAGTGCATAATCACTCATCATACATGAAGCATTGATCTTGAGCATCATGGCATAACATGCGTGGGTGCATTGGAAACAATTTTGGTTTATATTGCATAGTGAAAAACACTGTCATTTCATGTGTGGTGCTATGTTCATGATCATATCTTTTATTCTGTTGAGATTTGGGTGAAGTCCATATTGACAAAACTGTAGGTCAACATGATATAAACAACTTTCCTAATTGGGGTCTTGTCATATAATGAGGTTTGCAAAGTGATTAGGGTCAATTATTGTCAGTACAGAAAACCAGTCCAAATAGGGGCTGATTTGAAATTCCAAATTTACTGTGACCTGCAGCCACTTTCATGCAAAGCTCAAATTAGGGAAGTTGTAGGTAATGATCTAGGGAGGAACTTTTTCAATTGGGGTCTGGTTATAAAATGAATTCTAGTTAATGATTTGAGCCATTTTCTGTCAGCCTAGAAACACAGTTTAAATCTAACCAGTTGGTAAATTTGGTTTTTCTCCAACTTAAAGTCATTTTCATGTCAAACCAAAACGGAATGAAATATAGATGAATAAATTATAAACAAACTTGTCAATGGGAGTTTTAGAAGTTAAAACCCAGAAATGGGAGTTTTTCCCTTCACAAGAAATAAAGGTACTCTGCCCCATCTAGAGCTGTCAGCCAAATTCAGATGGAATTCATATTTCTAGGCTGAATTTGAGTTGGAACCTTTTGATAAAGTTGTAGAGTTCAAAGAGTGGAATATTTCATCCAATTACCATTTTTCCAAATTCGGCCCCTAAATAGGTTAAAATGGCGATTTACAGAGGGTGAGGAAACACATTTTTTTTTGGGATTTTTCCTCCCCCGATCACTGACGAGTGGGACCCACTCGTCAGCGCCGCCCCGCTCCCCCAGCTCGCGGCCGCCGCGTGGCCGGCGACGTACGGTCACCGCGCCGCGACACGGATCACCCCCGGTCGCGCCCCGCTCCCTCCGCGCCTTCACCTAGACGAGTTCACGCCCCGGTTCATTCCCTCCCCCACTCGCCTCGCTCACTCGCTCTCTCTCTCGCCCGCGCGCCGACGCCATAGCCGCCACCTTGAGCTCTCGATGCCGGCCGCCTCGGTCCCTCTCCGCGCCCCCAACCGCCGCCATCAACCTCGCCTCGCTCTTGCGCGTCCGCCGAGGTAGTCCTCGTCGCCCCTCTCCTCCCCAATCCCTAGATCGGGATGCACTCCGCCACGTCCGCCATGGCTGGGCCGAGCTTGAGCTCAAGCTCGCGCCGCCGCCGTCCGTCCACCTCGCGTCCCTAGAGCACTCTCATCGCACTCGCCTCACTCCCGCGCACCCGAGGCCCTAGGCCTCGTCGCCGTTCACCCACCCTTCGCCTAGATCCACCGCCGCCCGACGTCGTGGCCACGCCGCCGACGCCGTCGCGCACCCGCGGTTCACCGCCTTCCCCCACCGACCCTCGCCGTCCATGCCGCCGTGATCTAGCCCGGCTTGAGCGCCGCGCTACCGCGCACCCGATGCGCGCCGCGTCGCGGCTCCGGTGAGCCCGAGCTCGCCGGCGCGCGCCGCCGCGCCGTCGCGCGCAGCGGGAGGAGGAAGAAAGGCCGGGGGGGTTTTGCAAGCTACCTCCCGGAGTGTGATTTATTTACATTTTTAACCCACGCGCTGTTTACTAAGTCTTGGCATTCTTACGTGCTAGCCCCTGGAGTATAGGGTTAATTGCGTTCTAGTCCTCGGTTCTATCTTTTTCCATTTATTTTTTCCTATATTCGGCTGAAACTTTGGAAATTCATAAAAAATCGAATAAAAATCATAAAAAGGTAAACTCAGTTGCGTCGTACTCCTGGTAAATAGATCTACACAGTAGATATGATGTGGGGATATGCATGATAAATCAATGAAAAATAGGAAACATGGCCTAGATGGAATCCAAAAATGACGAAACTTGGTCAGTAGCCTTCTTAGGGTGTTTTGATACTGTGGTAATTTCTGGTGACTCAATACCATACTGTTCATTCATGGTTTTACCGTTTTATATGTACTTTACGCATTATTTGATAACTTGAAAATGGGGTCCATGCAAAATATGTGAAATAAGGCTCACTAGTATTTTTCTCAGGTCCTATATAGCTTGTGAACACCACTGGTAAAATATGAGCCCCTGCATGTATAGTTTTATGGTGATTTGAAAATGACAAATCTTGACTCGGAGAACTTGATAAATGGAAAAATGGGTCCTAATGTGCAAAATAAATTCTACCAAAATTCTAGTAGCATATGGGAGTGCTGTAAAATCCAGAAAGTATATGTTTGGAAGCTACTCTCACTGTTTATATGTACAACTTAAATTGCATTTTATTTATATATAGAAAATAGGTGTCCTATCAAAACTTGGAAGTTTTAGCTTGTAAATTTTTGTACAAGTAGTTCATACTAAGTATAGCTCACTAGTAAAATCTCACCTTCAGAAACCTTTCTAGTAATTTATGAAAATTCTGACAAGGTGTAGGGCTGAGAAATTGCTGGAATTTTAATAAAATAATTATAACTCCAATTGAGCTGAAATTTTGACAGTAGCTTTGGGTATGAAGTATCTGCTTGTCATAAAAGTTTGGTCTCATTTGGGTTAGTGGAACTGCTAGAACTCAGATGCATGATTTAATTCACAAATGTGCATGGCTTACACTAAGTATATGCATGTGTCTAGTTTTAACTACTATGCACATGTCGTTTTCCATGAAGTATATGCTGCATACTGACACCTGCACTTCATCTACATCAAATGCATACATCTACATTCATAAGCGCTCATGTCTATACCTCTCATGCATATAGACCCCGCGATCGAAGAAGAGACGGTGCAGGAGCAACCCCTAGTCGAGGAGCCCGAAGAGGAACAAGAGGACCCACAGCCAACCGCTGACCCCGCTGCTGAGGAGACTAACCCTAGCGAGGAAGAAAGTAGGCAGGATCATACAATTCCCAGCAAATAAAATATCTGTTCATTACGCATATTCATTAGGTGTTGTATGGAACCAATCGCATTAGATCCCTTAGACGCCTGGCCCTAGCACCTATACCTAGAGTTCGTAGGACGAGTGCCTAGAATGGCTAGGTACGGGTAGACACGAGTGAATAAAGGTCACTCGTCGCGTAGGTGTTACTTTTCAAAAAGAAAAAGTCTCACTATGAAAGCTATTATTATCATGCCATGATTATGTTATGTTTTAAATGGGGACCGGGCGGAGATATGGGTATGAATGTTGAGAATTGAGATAATGTGTGGTGGACTCCACCCGAGTCGCATAAGGCCGGTCGTTGCTTGCCTATTGGTCGGCATAACATTGCTAGAGTGATTATCCGAAATCTATGGGCCGGTGAAAGTCTTACTTGTGACGTCTCAAGCAAAAGGCACGTTCCTACCCACTGGTTGAGAGGAAGGTGGCCGCGGAGGCGGGTGGCAAAGTAGGGCAGAACCCGACGTAACCGAGGTACCGCTCCTGCGACAACACGCTCCGGGAGTTAGGCGGGAGTGGTCATCGAACTTGAGACGGGACAGGTGGAGATGGGGGAAGCATATGTGGAACGCTGGGAGTTAGTAAGCATATGCCATCCTAGTGCTTCTAGTTATTCCCGGGAATATAAAAATCGATTCGAATCGCTGATGCTCACCAGGTGTGAGAATACCAATACCACTGACGGGCAAAGTAGTAATCCATATGAATATGTTGTATTAGGAATTCATGGTTTTGATAGCTACTTACTTGGATATGCCTGATTTACCTTATGCAATATTTGTCACATTCCGGATACATGCTTTACTTTCATGCCATGCTATGCCATATCCATCATGTGCCACCAATTTTGATGACTCGAGCAGCTATTAAATCCTGCTCGGGTGCAATAATGTAAGCAGCTGTCAAATCCTGCTTCCACTGATTAAATTATAAAAGCAATGGCTAAGGACTCAGATTCTAGTAAGCAAGCTTCGCGTCAGCCGTAAGCCTCATCCATTAAGTCCTACTGAGTAATTAGTACTCAGGGTTTGCCCCCACTTTTGGCTTACAGGTACGGAGTTCCTCTTCTGTGCCTATGTTGGTGGAGGGTCGTGTTCCCATCAGGAATGAGGAGAGTCATGATCTGGCAAGAAGCGGCATCAGTGGGCTCGATGCTCGTTCTTTTATGCAAGTCTTTTGAGTACCATGAAACTTGAACTTTAAATTTCCGCTGCGAGAGACTATTTGGACTATGTTGTTATAAGACACTATGTTGAACTCTATTTGATTTCGAACTTGGTTTGTAACTAAAGTCTATGTAATATCTATTCAACTGCCTGTGATGTTGTAACTGTTGTGGCTCCATCGAGAGTCGGATGTGTATGACGTCGGTTCCTCTGGGAAATGGTGACATCGAGAGCACGAAGGACTCTCGACGGACTATCGGGTTTAGTCTAGCCTAAGTGCACTGCGAGCCAGAGGTGGCAGGTGTGCTTAGCCTGGATTAAGCAGGGCGGTTCCGCCACATCTCATGGGCCCGAGAACGGAGGACAAGCTTGAAGACCAGGTCAAATGTGCTATAATTCGGGAAAAGACACAGCGGAGTTGGTTCGGACTCTGCGTAACAGGAATAGCGGGACTCAAGGAAGGAAACATGTAATCGTGGATTCTGTGTATTCTTTAGGTTTCCAAACAGAATAGGACTCGTAGAGAGAACTTGACTTGTAACCCAAGCCCGGCCGGATTATATAAGGCGGGTGAGGGACCCCTACGTAGATCATCGAACATCTCATCGCATACCAGCCACCAGACCTCGAAACCCTCGTTGTAACCTCGAGAACTCAGATCAATACAACTCGCCTCAAACAGGACGTAGGGTGTTACGATAATTGCGGCCCGAACCTGTATAAACCCCTGTGTTTTGTTTCATCTCAACGCAAACCATCGAGTTACGCCGATCTCGCCACCCCAAGAGCATCACATAACACATCCCGTGGTGCATTGTCGGCATCAAATCCCGACAGTTGGCGCGCTAGGTAGGGGCAGGCGAAATCAGCATCAGCTAGCTCCATGGCTAATCGTCTCGTCAACAGCTTCGCTCCAGGCAACATGATCTAGTTCGAATCAATCACCTTCATCGCCGATCGAAGCGGCGACCTCCACCAGCTTCACAGCGCGCCGATGCAACCGCGCATCGTCATGCGACCATCAACCACTTCGGGGCAACCTGCGTCGTCAGATCGTCGCCAGGGACCGGCGCCTCGCCAGCATCCATCGACTCCGCGCCAAGCTCCAGCACCTCGGCGCGAGGCGCCGGCCCCCCGCCCAAATCCGGCTCCACGTCGTGCTGAGTCAGGTCGGGCTCCTCGTGGTCGCCATGACTCGAAAGCGCGAAGCAACCGCAGGGTGTCCTTCAGAGTTGGATCTACAACGACCACGCCAACTCGAGTGGAACCTGCGACCACCACCACTCCTTCAGAGTTGGATCTTCAACGACCACGCCAGCTCGAGTGGAACCTGCGACCACCACCACTCCGACTCCGACTCGTCGTACGGCGCTCTCACCCTCTCCGACTCAAATCTGGACGCGGATTAGTCGGGGGTCGAGATCAGGTTCCTTAGGGAACGCCACACAAGGCCCACAGAGGGCCCGCGCCTTAGGTAACACTCCACAAGGCCCAGGGCGAGTCTCGGTTGACACTCGTTCCTGGGTACCACGTCCGCTACGGGTCCCTCCACCTCCGCCAGCATTGAAGCGGGCCCGACTGGCATCACCCGCCCAGGGCCGAAAGAAGACTCGGGTGGAGCCTGCCGTTCCTTCCATCCCGTTTAGTCTCCGTAACTCTGCTACTACGTACCAGGGGCTTCTCTCCCGTGCCTCGGCTCCCCTCAAAAATGACGAGGATGCGCGGGGGGCGCCTAGCTCGAGACAGTCCGTGCCTCTTTCGGACAATCGCATCTACAATGGGCGCGATGCGCCGTCGGAGGGTCGTCGCCCACGACTCGTCATCGATCCCGCACCGGCGGGAAGATCCGTTCGCTGGACACCTCGCCAGCTCGCGAGGCTCGCCGTCGCCCGGAGACCATTGAGAGGGCTCATAACTCGAGGCGCCCTCATATGATCTACAGTATCGACACTCCTACGGTCTCTGAATACGCTGCAACGCCCGCAACGACCACGGCATCTACGGTCCCTACCTCAGATGCTGCCATGGAGATAGCGGCCACGACCACCAGCAGATCCCAAGGATCATTTTCTGACTGCGCCCTCTGCTTCCTCGAGGTCTTTGTCATCAGCGGTGGAACGAAATTGACGAAGTGGTTTCGGATGATGAGCAACCCGTACTCGCCGAGACCTCACAAGATCGTCATAGAAGGGAGAGGGCGAACCGCATCCGTAACATCCGGCGCCGCCACATCCTGGGAAACAAGGACCCTACGCTGCCTGTCTCGAACGACGAGGTAACTCGGGCGAGCGAAAACGAGCAGGAAGTATAGAGCCATAGACGCAGGAAACAGACGCGGCAGCGGCGCCGCGACTGGTAGCTGGTCAAGCCAGGCGACAGCGCGGGGCGACAATCCCCGCGCGCAATCTCCTGAAGGAGTTCAAGGAGGTCATGGCGACCCCGAGTCAAGCTGGAGGGGCATTGGTCAAGCTCTGTGAACTTATCCCTAACAATGAAGATGGGATGGCCATCAAGACCGTTCTCGCTCAGGCAACCGACCACCTCATGCCCAGGCAGCCGGACGTTGCCGACGCGCGACAAATCATCAACGGCAACCGCGATGCGCACCACAGCATTGAGCAATCTCGTGCTCAGAGACACCAGCTCGAGATAGATCGACGCGCGAACTACGACCGAGACTTTGGCCCCCCGCGGCGCGCTCCAGCCGCCTGGTGTCACTCGGGGGCTGTCTCCGTGAACAGCTCTGCCCCCTAAGACAGATCCGAGCGGGACCGTCGACCTCAATCCCCGCCTCGTCGCCTAGTGGAGGATCGTGGTAACTTGGCTGGCATCGCCGAAGCGGCTATAGCCGCCTTCCGTCGGAGAATTCAAGATGTCGAGTGGCCACCCAACTTCAAAATCTCAAACATCGAAAAATTTGAGATGAAGATGGACCCGCGGAACTGGCTAGCCGTGTATACTACCGTGGCCCGAGCAGCCAATGCCTCGGAGGATCTCATGACAGCATATGTCCCCATCAAGCTGGGGCAGAACGCGCTTCAATGGCTTCGCTACCTCAGGCGGGGCAGCATCGAGGACTGGGGTGACTTCCGTCGCCTGTTCATCGCCAATTTCCAGTCCCTCTCCGATAAGCCGGTGCAGCGGTGGGATCTCAAGGCCATCCGCCGAAAGGACTCAGAAAGCCTGCGATCGTACCTCACGCGGTTCCAGGCTCTCAGGAATCACATCCCCAACATATCTGAGGACACGGTGATCGACGACTTCCTTCAGGGCTCCAATGACCAAGTCTTCGTCAAGCACATACCGGAGAGGGCGCCCACCACCTCGGAGTGTCTCTTCCAGAAAGCGAATCGCTACATCACGGCGGACGAATGAGCTCGCGACCTCGTTCGCCCTCGGCAAGACGACCGGGGCAAGGGCAAGCAGAAGAAGCATGAAGAACCTCCGCGACAAGATCGGTGCTGGGACAAGAGGCCTCGGGAGGAGGTCCGAGCCATGGCTCCAGCCTCGGTAAGACCACGTGGCCCACCTCTAGCCTAAGCTCGAACTCTTGATGAACTCCTCGACGAGCCATGCCCGGCACACAAGGATATGCGCCATACTCTCAGGCATTGCCGCGACTTCAGGGCCATGCTGAACCGTGGTCAGTTTCCAACGATGCAAGCTCCTCCGCTGCCTCCTCCACCACGGAACCAGCCGTCGCAAAGGCCGGTTGGAGGCAGTAATCAGCACTTCCCAACGTCAACAAGGAGGTCAACTTCATCCTAGGAGGGCACGGAGCGTACTCGAGCAAACGCCAGCAGAAGCTGGAAGATCGGCGGATCAACGCGGCCACCTCAGAGCCGCCTCAACCATACGATTGGTCTCACGAGCCGGTCTCGTTTAGTCATGCGGATCAGTGGCTCAACTTCGATGAGCCGGGCAAGTACTCGTGCTGGTTACCCCCATAGTCGGTGACACCCGACTCAAGAAGGTTCTGATCGACGGAGGGGCCAGCATCAACGTGGTGTTCCCCAGGGCTCTACAAGAGATGGGGATCCCGCTCAGCGATCTCAAGAGATCGGATACCCCATTTTTTGGGATTGTCCCGGGCGTGGGTGAATACCCGCTCGGACACATCTATCTGCCGGTCGTTTTTGGCACGGCAGAGAATTTTCGCATCGAGACGTTGAGATTTGAAGTCCCGACCTTCAACTGCGTCTACAACGCCATCATCGGGCGTCTAGGGCTAGCCAAGTTCATGGCTATCCCACATTATCCATACCTTGTCCTCAAAATGCCAGCTCCAGGAGGTACTCTCTCCATACGCGCCGATTTCAAGGGAGCATCGGAGTGCATGCAAGAGGCCATGAAAATGGCCCTTGAGCAGAACCACATGGCGGTTCAGAAGAAGCTCAAGGCAGATGAAACCGGCATGTCACAGGAAGACCTCCAGATTCCGACTGAAGAGGCGGCCTCCAGCGCTGCGATTCAGCCGGCCGTCCCGACGAAAGAGATAAGTCTCGACTCCTCAGATGCGACCAAGACGACCGCCATCAACGCTCTCCTTTCTCCCAAATAGGAAGACGCGCTCGTCCAGTTCCTGAGGGCCAATCGCGACATATTTGCATGGAAGCCAGCGGATATGCCTGGGGTCCCGAGGGTATTGGCCGAGCACCAACTCAAACTGTTCCCCAACGCCAAGCCCATCAAGTAGGGGTTGCGGCGATTTAGTCCGGAAAAGCGAGAGGCTATTAGGGTAGAGTTAACCCGGCTGAAGGCTGCCGGTTTCATTAGAGAGGTCATGCATCCTGAATGGCTTGCAAATCCTGTACTCGTTCTCAAAAAGAATAAAATAGACTGGCGGATGTGTGTTGATTATACCGATCTCAATAAGCACTGCCCTAAGGACCCATTCAGGTTGCCGCGCATTGACTAGGTTGTTGACTCTACGGCTGGCTGCGCTTTACTCTCCTTCCTTGATTGTTGCTCGGGCTATCATCAGATTAGCCTAGCGACCGAGGATCAGGAGAAGACAACGTTCATCACGCCTTTCGGTGCCTACTGCTATACCTCAATGCCTTTCGGCTTAAAAAACGCAGGAGCAACGTACCAAAGGGCGATTCAAGCATGCCTCGCCGATCACTGGGTGAACGTGTTGAGGCCTATGTTGATGATGTTGTAATCAAGACTAAGAATGAAGAGGATTTCATTGACGATCTGCGCAAGGTGTTCGACAGCTTGAGGAAATTCCGGTGGAAACTCAACCCCACCAAGTGCGTCTTCGGTGTTCCCGCAGGTCAGTTACTCAGTTTTGTCGTCAGCAACAGGGGAATCGAAGCCAACCCCAAGAAAATCAAGGCTATTCTATGCAAGCACCCTCCCAGATCGCAGAAAGACGCACAGAGGCTGACTGGGTGCATGGCAGCCTTGAGCCGATTCATATCACGGCTCGGCGAACGCGGTATGCCTTTCTACAAGCTACTCAAAAAGGACCACAGATTCCAGTGGACTACAGAGGCACAGGAAGCATGGTATGCTTTGAAGAAGTTCCTCACGTCACCTCCTGTACTCAAGTCCCCTGATCGTGCTACTGCCAACTCACCGGCGGAAGATTTGCTCCTCTATATCTCCTATACGACTCATGTGGTCAGCACCGCATTGGTGGTTGAGCGACCAGACGGGTAGCACATGGTGCCCAGACAACACCCGGTCTACTTCATCAGCGAGGTCCTCAGTCCCTGCAAAATCAGGTATCCTCAAGTACAGAAGTTATTATACGCAGTTCTCATTACCGCACGCAAACTGCGCCATTACTTTGAGGAACATAAGATCATAGTGGTCATGGAGTTCCCAATCGGAGAGGTCTTGCGTAATCGAGAGGCCACGGGGCGTATCGCCAAGTGGGCTTGCGAGCTGGGGGCTCACGGCATCGAATTCCGTCCTCGTACTGCAATCAAGACTCAAGCACTAGTCAATTTCGTTTCCGAGTGGACTGAGGATCAAGTGCCTGAGAAACCTGAAATCATGGAGATTTGGAAGATGTATTTCGATGGCTCGTTGAAGTTGGAAGGAGCCGGTGCTGGTGTCGTCTTCACCTCGCCAGCAGGGGAAAAACTCAAGTATGTGTTACAGATTCTTTTTCCGGTTTCGAACAATGCAGCTGAGTATGAGGCCCTCCTCCACGGCCTGCGCATCGCCATATCGCTCGGGATCTAGCGTCTAATGGCGTACGGTGACTCCTTGGTGGTCATTAACCAAGTCAAAAAGGAGTGGGATCGATCCACGTAAAGCATGGACAAATACTGCGAGGCAGTTCGTAAGCTGGAAGGTAGATTTCAGGGCATCGAGTATATTCATGTGGATCGGGATCACAATGTGGACGCTGATATTCTGTCCAAGCTGGGTTCGTCACGAGCCAAGGTACCTTCTGGCGTCTTTGTCCAAGAGCTTCATCATCCTTCTGTTCAGCTAGACGAACAGCGCACGCCTCCCGACCGGCATATCTTAACTCTGGATACACCAACTGATTGGAGGGCCCCTATCATCAAGTACATCCTGAACGAAGAAATTCCAGAGGACAAAGCAGAAGCTGAGCGAATAGCAAGACGGTCTTCCAACTATACTCTGATACTCTGATCAATAACGAGTTATACAAGCGAGCCGCCTCAGGAGTTTTGTTAAAATCCTAAGTACCTCATCAGTGAGAGCCAATGGACCGGCCTCATTGCTCTCCTGGTGTGATGAGTGATTGTCAACGAGCTCAAGCCCTCCGATGGACTGGAGGCCCTCCGATGGACTGGAGGTAGAGAAGACGAAGACCTCGATGGACTGAGGCAAAAGTCCTCCAATGGACCGGAGGCAATGCTCGGCGTCGGTCGGCCATGGAAGCTCGGTACACGGAGGGGCGGTTCGGCAACGGTGGTGTAAGCCCTCCGATGGACCGCGAGGCGACTCCGATGGACTGGAGAAGCCGGGTGCCACTGTGGTGCTCCAACCCGAGTGCATGGCGTGAAGGCGTGCGAGGGAGGCTTTGGCGGCTTCGGCTCAAAACCGCCACCCAAGTTCAAATGACTTGGTGGGTTGGGCTCCGACTCGCCAAGATAGAAGATTGGGCCAAGACCTGGCCCAAGAAGCCCGCAGAATAAAGTTTTCCGGTTTCTGACTTCAAAACCGGGGGAAGCTTCCGGACTACTGGCTACGTGGCGCACATCCAAGCGAGGCGGAGAAACCGAAGATGATCAAGACGTCATCGTAGTCGTCCGATTGTATCTTTTCGGTTTGGCCCCCTCCGGGCATTTTTAGAGTCGGGGTCTTAATGTAATTGTGTCGTTTAGGGCCTAGGGTATAAATAGACTTGAGAGGCTCCCTTGGAGCTTATCTTGGCAGCCACAAACCCTAGGATTTCCCAACCCTAGCAGCCAAGGTCTAAAGAGAGAAAAGAGAGGAGATTAGCTTGGAGATGAGTGCCTAGTTTAGTCAAATCTTGTCATTAGTGGGAGGATGAAGGGAGGTAGGCTCTAGGGAACTTTTGTAATCTGATTTCATGAATTAATCCAAGGTTTCTTGTTGAGAAATTCCATGTCCTAGAGCAGCAATTTCGTCCCTCCCTCTTTGCCCCCTTTCTAGTCTCGTTTTTTGTCCCGTTTCTTGGATTTTGGCTCGTTTTGTGTTGTCCAAGGATGAGACCTTTCTTTTGCTTGTATTTTGCCTTGCTAGGACGTGGTGCATCTCACTAGCCAAGTGCTAGAATCATCCAACCACGAGCAAGGGCCGTACTTGACGTTTCTAAGTTTTTCGGGTTCAACTCACCTACCTCACGAGATCTGCAATTCCCGTGCAACCCTTGATCTTTTCAAGTGGATCTTTTGGGGTTTGCTAGGGAAGGTCCTTAGG